>CM022530.1:15788749-17272264 GCA_012273795.1 Dendrolimus punctatus | reverse complement strand
AGAAAGTTTATGAGACATTAATTCATACCACCTAAGAATATACTGGTACAGTAAAATGCCAAGCCTTAAATGTCAGTCAGCACCAAATGAATTACTACCAAGCGTGTTGAGCACCAAGTTCAATTTAATTTAAAAGGATATAACCAGTTTCGGTACATACATTAAAACTGTACAAAATAAACGTTTGCTACAGGTGTCTCGTTTAAATTATGATACTTTGCATTATTATCGTGGTAACATAAGAAGAACCGGTGATTAACAATTGAGGTAGCAACCAAAATATAATCTTTTTATCCGAAATATAATAATTATTATAATATTCTACCGCAGGGGCTTTGTGGCGAAGCCTTAGGTGAGTAGCGACACCTCGTACTTGACTCCGGGGGCCAAAGCCAGGCCCCGCTCCGTGCTTGCCTTAGCTAGCCAGCACGGAGTGGAGATCGTTAAGCTAATACTCAGCTCCAGGGTGTAAGTGATAAATGGCATATGTCAGAAGTAGCTTCGGTGAACCAGAGCCCACCTCTCTACACCGCTTAGCTTAGCTACTCCACACCCATGTTGCCCCTGTCTTCTATGGCATTTTTTGGGGCGCATGCAGGAAGTGGTGTGTCACCGTTTACCCATTTTCCATGTCCCTGAACATTGCGACGGGAAGATGGCACAGTCCCCATAGTCCTCGATACGTAGTTCCACTAGCAGTTCATCCCAATAGCCCGGTAACTTTTGTTCTCCATCACTACAATAGTCCTTCACTGACCGGGGTTTGTCCTTGGCTGCATTTTTATACGGTGTAGACAAAAATAATCGCCGGTCAATGTCACGCCACACTAGACTTCATTTGTCAGAGGCCTCTACGTGTTGGCCTTCCCAGGGCAAGCCCTCCAAATGCACTTTTATGGTCAGTGGTCTTCAGAAACATACATGTTATAATTTCTTTATTATCACATACATAAATCCATAATAACAAGTTTAACAATTAAGAATTTTAAAACTTAAAAGAAAAATAATTCTTTACACATAGACTTTACTGGAATAAACAACAACTGTCATCCCTATTTGTTTTTACAATTCCAATACATCATTGCACAATATCGTAATAATTTAGAATACAACATAGCAAATTTTATGCAGTATTAGTAGTTTCTGGGAAATTAAATGTGACAATATCGTGACAGCTAACTGACAATATGACAAGACGATTTTATAAGAGTTTCATTTTTCAAAATAGTTTTTTATGTACATAGTACATGTATATATGTATATAATGAGGCCACTGCGGTTGTGCGGGCTAAGCCTTTACCGGCCTACCTCACTTCAACGCAGAGGCTCCGGGTTCTATTCCTGGTATAGTAAATTTCGGAAACGTATTTTCTGCGTTATTTACTATGGTCTGGGTGTCTGGGATCGGCCCCAGGGTAGTCTGTTGTAAAGGGTCTTTCAAATAGGGCGGGTCGATGTTGACAGTTTGTAGCGGCCATATTATTTTGGCGGCATCTGTCAATGCGATGTTATTTCTTCAGTTACTGATGCCAAATCCCCATGGCAAGTTACACGATTGAGCAGCATGTACAAATGATAAAAGTTTATTATCAAATGAGTGTTCGTTAGTGCAAACGTTGCGCGAATTACGTCCATTTTACGGCAGACGCGGTGGCCCTTCAAAGTCGACTCTCCAAGGTTGGTGACCAATTCGAGACGACTGGTTCGTAAACAACCAAGCAACACCCTTACGTCAAAGGAACGCCAGATCGGTCGAGAACATCGCTGCTATCCGTGAGAGTGTGCAGGAGACTCCGAGGCAGTCGATTTCTCGCCGTGCACCAAGAACTCAGCTTTCACAAACTTCAACTTGCGAATTTTGCGTCGGGACTTGGGCCTACACCCGTACAAGATCCAACTGACCCAGGAACTCAAAGTGAATGACCATAGACAACGCCGTTTGTTCGCTGACTGAGCTACAGAACGTTTAAAAGAGGACCCGATTTTGGTCGAAAAATCATCTTAGCGACGAGGCGCATTTTTGGATGAATGGTTTTGTTAATAAGCAAAATTGCCTTATAAGGGACGACCACAACCCACACGAAGTTCAACAGGTGGTAATGCATCCACAAAAAGTTACTGTTTGGTGCGGATTTTGGTCTGTACTTCTTCGGAAACGATGATGGCGAGGCCATTTCTGTCAACGGCGAACGCTACAGATCAATGATTTACAATTTCTTTTGCCTGAATTGAACGATATGGCGGTGGACAACTTGTGGTTCTAACAAGACGGCGCTACGTGCCACACAGCGAGCGATATAATGGACATTCTGCATGAACGGTTCGAGGGTAGGGTTATCTCTCGCAGAGGTGACGTGAATTGGCCACCAAGATCGTGCGATTTGACCCCGCTAGAGTTTTCCAAAGTCGCATGTTTATGGCAATAATCCGCAATCAATCGATGCCCTGAAAGTCAACATAACACAGGCCATCGCTCAGATTCAGCCGGATCTATGCAGTAGAGTAATTGAAAATTGGACCTCTCGGATCCGTGCCACCGTTCGAAGCCGCGGTGGACATTTACACGATGTCATATTTCATATATAATGGCATAAATGGGCCTTTAAAATATTCTTTAATATCTCACAAACAGCTGTTTTATTAATTTCAACATCGACCCGTTCTTGTTGAAAGACCCTTTATATTATCTATAAAACAAGCGTAACTTGCTTAATTTGGGGATATACGATATGTGTGTTTGTCTGCCGATAATATTAAAATAAATATATTTATTAATTTTATATATATCCCAGTAGGCCCCGGCGTCTTTTTCGAACTTAGTCTAGTCCATTATGATCATATTATTTTTACATTATTGACATTTATATTATTTATCAGTCTATTTACATTAAATAGTTAAAGAAACATAAAGCCTAAAGGGTAGGTTATTTCCAGAATTTGAGCCCACATGGTAAGATAAATAGGTACTTCATTCATGCGTTCTATGTAATGACGTCAAAATAAATGGAAAGGAAATTACAAAACAACTCAATAACTCAAAACAGTAGACAACTCTCGTGATAAGACGCCCCATCCTTGCAATGCACTGCCGTATTGCTTCGTCCTTAATCGCAATCACTCAGACGCCGTGACAAGGTTGCACCGCTCCTGTTGATTGCACTGTACATTTTTATGAGCAAGGTCGAGTGCTGTGTAAAGTTAGATGTTTTTGTTTAATTGCTAATTTATTTTATTAACAAGTCTTATTAACATTAATCAAACATTGATATCAATTTCATAGAGAAGTATTAAGCTGGCGAGTTCGTACGCATAGTCTTTAAATTTACCTACTTATGCAAAACAGAACCAATCCACAAACATGCCAAAATTGGGTTAAGGGTGCAGAAGGCTTCCAAAATGCACTTTCTATCGATCAATAAGAATCATAACAAGATCTGACAACATTTACAGAATAAAACATTTTTATCACAAAGTAGCTAACCCACAAAACACCAAGAGTATAATAAACTAACAAGATTCATGACCCACGGAATGAATTACTTACATTATAATTGTACTTGAACATATGGGTCAAAATATAAATTGTATGCAAAATTTTAATAAAAACGGCTTTTTCTCTAAACTGTCATATGTGGGTTGGTTCCATTTTGCATAAATAGGTCCAAATTATAGTATTATCTGCTGTACACCCTTCGTGGAAGATTTTATAAATTAAACATATGTATTTTCATATATGAAACACCAAGGTTAGTGTACATACAAATTTTCAAGCCTATTTCAATGACACCAATGATAGGCACACTTATCTCCTTCCCCGAGATATAGTCTATCGTTGCCTTTCTCTAAAGATGCATTCAGATGTTTCAAAGGGTAACAAATGATTAATTTCATATCTTCTGTACTTCTACTAAGTAAACAATTTCTTTCAAGATTAAGGATAAGTGGTGTGGCGGCACTATGTTCACACTACTAGTTGCACATCACATCACTACCACGAGCAAAAATTATGCTGTTACATTTTGACATAAAGAAAACAGATTTACTTCACATCTCTTTCCGCCAAGACTATTGTTAACCGTTAATACCTAATTAATATTATTTTTACCTTCTGCCGATGGTAATGAATAGGTGTTAATTATTCACGTGCTCTAGATTTTCTTTTATCTCCTACTGTCACCCCAGAGCTGTCCTGGATCTCCGCAAATAATACTTTTAATATTAAAGCAGTAGTAGTTTTTAATATTTAAGTAAGTTTGAATAGGTATTGAAAGATCTATAAGAGCTGAGCCAAAATGATACGTCCGCGAAGTTAAGTCCCAGAGGATCAACCAGCCCTGCCTGCCGGTTTTGGTTATCATTATTTTTGGTTATTAGATTCCACTAGCAAATATCCTTACTAATGTTTTTGTATCAATGTAAGTTTTCTCCGTATTTTCTAGTTTGTTCGTCGTAAGGGTTTAGCGGACAAGTTGTTATTCAAAAGAGAATAACTTTTGGATAACCTTTTCGTAATAGGTATAAAACAAAGTTGTGTTCCGCGTCTACCTGTCTGTATATCCGCTAATTCCCCCTAACCGAAGCAACGGATTTTTAAGCGTTTTTCACTATTAGTTAGATAAATTTTTACTCAAAGTTTATAAAATAAAAAACCTGATTAAGTTTTTATGTAAGTAAAATAGAGCTATTTACGAGGGCTTGACTCGCGGCGTAGTCGCAAGTGGGTAAAAAAAATGGGAGTGACGATATGAAGAAGATAGATAAATATAATGTTTTACTCGGTGAGCGAATACCTTGACTGTAAATACCTACCTTGACTTAGGAATGTTATTATTATTACTATCACTTTTTTGACATTAATCAGTATTTTTCATACACTTCATTCAACATAATATATATGTAATTTAATAAAATTTATTATAAATATCTGTATACACCATGAGAGCAAAACATGTGTACACTATAACATTTATTCCAACTGTTTAAGCATAGTTTAAACAAATACATTTGATGATAATGAGAAAATTATCATAATTCGGAACATTCGAGATGAAGAAAAGTATACCAGGCACATGATAACCCTAATAGGGCCGTTTTAACCAGGCGTGCAGGGAGTGCAAGGCACCCGGGCGTAGAGCCGTAGGAGACATTAGGCACATACTCATATAGAGCTTATCCGTGGCGGAAGCCGACCTTAAATACACATAGGCACCATGCGTGTCTGCTAGTTTTGAACACTATTCTTTATTTACGTTTACTTAATATTAATTATACTGATTCGGCAAATAGATCCCAAGCATATTAATTTAATAAGTTAGAATTGCTGCCTTTATTTTTTATTGTTGGTAAAAGGGTGTAATCTGATTGTCCAATACGCTTAAGATGGCTGATACGACTTCCCGTCACATTCCCGAAAAGCATCCCTTTCCTGGCAACATTTCTTCTTCCACCTTCACTCGGCCGGTTCTAACTAGAGGGCGTTGCGCGCACACATGCATCTCATTGGCTGAGCTGAATCTCAAATAGCTGCCTAAATATGCCGCGACGCCATGCTCGCCGCAAAATAGTCCCAAAAACGTAAAAATACTACTGTATTGTCCTCTCGAACTGTTCCTTGAAGTGTCAACTGTGTCTAAGATACCTGGTGTAGTGTTTGTGATAAACCAGGACATTCCTTACAGACATCCCAGAAGGATTATTCCTTACGGTCGGTAAGCGTTCTTTTCTACTTGGTTCACTAGGATTTGCGAGACGGTTTCAGGTCTAACAGAGAATCAGGGTTTGCTCCAGCTAAGTAGCCATTCATATCTTATCAATGGCCCTGCACTCTATATATCTCTCACCTCATAATAGTTCGCTAAATTCGCACAAAAATAAGTCTGCTAACAAAATTAGTTTTGTATACAAAAATGCTAGATGATAAACAATTTTTAACATGATTGAGTGAAATTCACTTGAATTTTTTGTTTGACCTATCAATCTAAAAAAGACATTATCACATCTATGTTCAAAATAACATCATTATATAATGTAAAATATTTATATAAAATATTATTACATACGACGTGGTAAACGATGGCAAATTATTGCATAACGCCTGTGTGTTGACAGGTATGATTTTATGAACCGTTTTTTATTAAACCACAATCAAATATTCAGCACAAAAATTAGCTAGCAGATAAAAAATTTACATACATAAATATTATCCTTAAGAAAAGTTCTTTAAAATAATATTTAAATAAAAGCTTTTAAATTCGATAAATAGACAAAAAATAACCAAGTGTGTGTTAGACATCGCAAAATGGGTTCCGTAAAGATGACGAACGGCCAATATGTTTGTCATATAATTATTAATTCCCTAGCAGATATTTGACCTTAAAAATACCCCATATCTAAAACTAGTTCGACGATTTTATTCCAGCTAATTTTGATTTATTTATTTTTATAATATTTTTTAGCTCTACAATTTTAAATTATGTTCAATTTTTTCACGTTATAGTTTATATATAAGAGAGGCATGCTAAAGCACTTCTTGCAAGGTAATGTTTCTTATCATCGAAACTCTAAGAGTTGATATACAAGCTTACAGTGTCCAGACTCTTATCAAAGAAAAATCGCAAAACGAACAAAAACCCAACCTCAATATGAATGTAATGAAAAATATAGGTACATACACCTACAACTAGGTATATTAAAACAAACAGTGGCATCCAGGATGCGAAAACAATGTATGATTTGTCAGATTCGAATAAAAATTCTGAAGATTATCACAGAAATCTATTGTCTGTAAAGTATCTATTTATATATACCTTTTATGATATGAATGAAGACAAACAATCGGACGATTCTTGTGTGAAAAACAACTTAGTCATAAATCGATTTCGGTTACACGTAACTCATACATAGATACTAAAAACTAAAAATGGTTCTGTATTTTTGAAAGAAAGAAAGAAATAATTTATTTGCAAGGAAAGCGACACAATGATACAAAAATATTTTGCATTTTGGTGCACTGTTATCAGTACTAAACAAGCATGAAATATTTCAAACTCACAAGGGAACTGGTTTTAATTCAGCTCGCAAGATCTGGCCTAAGCAAACTAACTAACAAACGTTAAAAGTCAATTAAAACTTGTAAAAAAAACTTACACATGTATGGTAAGTAGCTTACATGTTTTCTTGCAAAGTTGATTCATTTTTGCGACGATATTATGGCATATTTTAATCAATCAAAAACATGTTATGAGAACGCATTATATATTAACATAGTTAACGAGCCTATAAACATGAAAATCACTCATATTGATTAAGGTGATAACCAAGACATTAGAGATCAAAAGTAAACTACAATATCGGAATTTATGAAGTGTTAATACGGGCCCAGATCATCCGCCTATAATGCTGTCGAGAGGAGAGCCCGTCGGGCGTGAATTAAACCACGCCACGCTGGATTAAAGTATGAAGATGCCGGGGTCTATGGCTACGCCCGGGCAGGGGTGGAACTTTCGCTTTCCTATAGCCCTGGCATAAGGCGCACGAAGGCATACCGAGGGGTTTTAGTGGGTATTACCTTTGGTGTAGCAATAGCACTTCTTGCTTGAGGTACTAGTGCTACACACCAGCCGCGATTCCCCGCTAGGATCAGCGTGGGCGTAACTACGTTGAACGTACGTCTCACGCTCTTCCTGTCACAAGCGTGGGGCACATGGGAAGAGGGTGGTTTTAATGGAGTATTGAGTAGGTTTCGAGTCTCCACACAAGCCGGCGATTTGACTCTGGTGCTTCGTTCGTGGATGTCACCTCTCGTCGCTTTAAAAAAAAACATTCGAATGGTGAAAAAATTTTTGAAACCGGTGCAGTCGTTTTTTGAGTTTATTCGTTACAAGCACCAAAATACAGACATAAAATACAAACAGAAGAACTACTGCGTATTGTGTCTTCAATATACAAATACATGCACACACACACACACAAACGCACGCACAGTCGCAATATACTCAAGCGCTCACACTTCCATACTATAAATATACACAAAAACAAATTCCACCTGAATATCTGAAACAAAGCACATTTATGTACCGTCGGCATTTGAACTAATAAATAGACGTACTTTTACTTTTTTTACTTGTTGGCATACGGCCTATTGTTGTATTGTATTCATTAGCCAGGTGTTACGGATTTTAAAGTAAAAGCTGATTCTAGGAAATTAGGGCCACGTTGCCGGGCTCAATTGAGGGAGGATGCAGTCGAGTGAGAACCACGATTAAGGCCAGACCGTGTACTCATCGGGAATATCTATTAGTGACAGACTTTGCGCGCTTTATTGAATTACGACCTACTGCATTACGTTTGCTGTGTTCGGTTTGTATAGTTCTAATAAACTCTATAATAATTCCAACGACATTTTAATTCGAGTCCTGTAACTCGTATTAATATATATGTGTGAGTAAATGTGCGTTTGCAGCTTAGCGAGCTGATGACTAGTTAAAGCTATTCATATATGTGGTTTAATATCAATCCATAGAATTTAATATCATACATTTCAAATATAGACTTCCATAAATCATCATGAGTTACATAAATAAATATAGCAGTGTTATTGACTTACCGACTTCGATCGGGATGACATCTGTTGTCAGCTGGACGACAACTGACACATCATACGTGTCGCCCTCCAGTTTTCTTCGGCGAAAAATCCCAATTCACATCAAAACTATAACTACATAACACTGCGTACACTCACAAACACTTGTTCGGTCACTGAATTCGTTAGCAAAAAACTGGCCACTAATAAAGAATCAATACCGTAGACTCAAGTTTTCCTCTTCCTTCTAGTATTGTTTACAATACTTTGATCTCGTTCGAAGATAATAATATCGTGTACCTATCAAAAAACATACGTCACAGATCAAGTAGTTGTAAAGAACGCCTATTCCTCAAAGAAGAAATATAACAATTAACGGACGCACGCAAAATATATTGAGGTATAAACAAAGTGTCCCAGATTGGTGTTTTACTTCCTTTCTTTTATATATTTTGTATTATTTTAAAATAAAATGTTAATTTTTCAATACTCTGAATCTGTCAGAATGATTTTTATTCATTAAACTCTGCTAAGATAAATGAAATTAAAGCACTCACTTATAATTACAACGTACAGTTTGTAAAAATAATTGTACTATTCAGAAGATTATTTTAGTTAATTTAATTAAGGTAGGTACGTCTACTACCCGACAATACACGAGTCAAACTGCTTGGCATTCAAATGGAACAAGTAATTATGCAGAAGCTAGGTACGAGACGTGTATACGTATTATTTATGAGATTATCTATCAAGATCTGTCAAAATGTTTGAAGCCAGTTATTGTAATGTGACCTCACGTAAGTTCATACCTTAATCTTTGAACTTTGCCTATTTTTTTTATATGAGTATATTTATTTATTTTAAACGCGTTTCTTATTTGTAAATTTATTAAATTATTCCTGTATTTTTGCATTGTAAACATTTTAAACGTTGATAATTATAAATATAATATCTGCTCATAGATATTTTGAGGTTGTTTTAGTCTCACACCAAAAGGAAGGTTTGCAATGAAATTCAGCGCTGTGTCGGATATAATTCCGGCAGAGCAATATGCTGAATGCAAACCTTAACGTAATAATGTACAAGAATTGTAAGTACGTCACTTTTCTTCAAATATGGTCTTTTCTTTTTTCTTTCTAGATATACCGCTGCTTGGGATCATCCCTACCCATATTGAAAAATTAACAGTGTACCATCTACGCTTATATATCATGCGGCCCTCTGTCGTATTGTGTATTTGAAAATGCTTTATAATTTTAACAGCTTATCACATTAAGCCGTTGAACTTGACTATTGTCCTCAAACATATGCCTGAAATAGGCACCATACACTTTAGTCTCAACTATTTTAGATCGTGCATACGAAACCAAGTGACACTTCTAACCAACTACTTGATCTTTGACCGGATTTGGGAATGATTTTGTTTGTAGCAAAGTAAGTTCTGCTTCAGATCAAATATGTATCAGCGCGAAATAGTTGGTCGTTATAGCATTTTTTCAATGATACCTTATTAGTTTTAAACTACTAAAGCTTTTGTAAATTTACGTATAATAAAAAAATAAAGAAGAGTTAAAGAACAGTATCTGTCTTAATTTACTGTCATTATCATTGTTATTTAGTATTTGTCTTTATTTATATATGATATGTATATCTATAAGTATGTACCCTGCCTCTTATTTTAACCCTATCGCTAGAGGATAGGTTTTCCGGAAGAAACTGTGCTATGAAACTTCACGACTTGTTTTCCCAATCCCTTTTCTATCATTGGACAACTTAAAACATGGTTGACATTTCTTAGAACTTAAAGTATTGCCTCCAAATTTCTTGTGTGCACGACTGTGCTCCCCGATTTATCTACACCAATGGTTTTTAGATCACGAGTGATTAGGTATCTAGATAAGAGCGCTTCATCCTATATCGTACCTTCACTTAACATCAGGTGAGATAGCTGTCAAAGGCGAACCTATAATACCATGGTTAAAAAAAATAGTCACGCTCGCCTTTATTGTATCTCTTAGAGATTTATATACGAGTATAACCCATTTGCGTATAATAAAGAAAAATATTTTACTGGTATTATAGTAGATTAGAAATATAACAATTGCTACAAGACATGAAATAAAGGGCCTAAATGGAAAAGCTAGATTGTATAAGTTGATTAGTAAAGCAGTTTTGGAAATGTAATTTACGAGCATAGTAATCTGTAGGGCGTAGCAAGGTCAAAAGTTTTTAATCGCTGGATCACTATGTTATACGATAAATAATATTACCGGTTCATTTTAACCGTCACAGTTAATTGACCTTAAATTTAAAGTATTTCAATGTTTTCAAGAAAAAAATCAAATGTATAAACTTTAAAATAATTTTCTTTTTTAATTGTATAACAAACAAGTTGCCTGGAAATGGGCGCTAAGAACTGCAACACAGCAGCTTTTTTTTGAGATACCAAATTGTTTCTGTACATTATGTTATTGGTATCGAATAAATTCTTTAATTATCGAATTGATAAAGTTAGCCATATTTTTAAACATATACTCTGTGTATTTTTTTCACAACTGTAGTTGTGTACTGTAGTTCCGTTAAGATTTGTAATCTAAACGGAATAACAAAATTTGGCAAGGATTGCATCCTGTGGGAGGACAACCTCAAACTCAAAAGGCGTGGGTGAGTTCAAATCTTCGCCGGAAAGCATGCACTACTTAGGCAATGTCAGACCTAATGTGCACTTTGTTACCGTCACCATGTGCTAACGGTAAAGGAAAACATCACGATGAAACCTGCACATCGAGATAACCGATGTGTCAAACCCTCCAATCCGCCTCGGACGAGCGTGGCGGGTATACTGTGCGTTCCCCTATAAGTGTGAGACCCGAACCTAACCGTGGAGGGGCATTTAGGCTATTATAAATATTACAAGGTTTTAAATTTTTACACCGAAGGCATTTTAATTCAATAAATTTGTAATAAAACGCCTTACTCTACGATAAATTATAGATATGACACAAAATTACATTAACATTACATAAAGATCAGACAGTTAAGGAAATCTAGGTTTATTATAAGGATAATAAAAATTATGACGACCTCAACTATAGCATTATAGCATTTCAAGACCACATTTAGAGGAAAACTGTCATTTTTATATTAGAGATGTCTATGAATAATCATATTGTTGTAATAAGTACAATAAGCAAAAATACCTATGATATTTCTTACTGACTAATTTTGTGGTAAGTGATGTAAATGTTGATTACTAATGTGTAAGCAGAGTAATTAAAATACCTAGTAAACATCGCGAAAGGTTCCTCAGTAGCAAAAAACGTATTGACATTTACTAATCCTACGTAATCCTAAAAGCAATTAACCTTTTTTTTCATCAGGCGGGGAAATATCCTCTTTGCAGATTTCTCAGCGGAGGACACGAGAGACTGTGGCGACTTCATGTTTATACCCACTAAGAATTCCCTCTTGTTCCTGGTTTGTTCAATTGCAAGACTACTCGAATCCTAACGGATAAGAACCGCGGTATAGGTCAGTAACTTGACGTGGAACGACCCTGAAGGCGCTAGCCTCTTCACGTGCACTTCGCGAAAAGCATTTTACCTAAATTAATTAACTTCGTTGGCTCAGCGACCTCTTTCTGTCTTGTGCGATTTCTTGCCAGTTATGGGTTTGAGCCTTCATTTTAGCTCTCCACCGCTACTTGGGGTGACCGATCGCACGTCGCCTATCCGATCGTCCCATATACTATTAAACCTAAAATATCCCATATTATCTCAAAAACTTTTCAGTGAATTTCAATTAAATGATTTTTTTGTATTAGATATTCACTGTAATTTTTCAAAATTTTCCATTTCATAGTTTAAAAGTTAGAGTGGTCTGGGATGTTATAATTTTACGTCATGAACATCTCGCCGGGCATTGGCTACTAATATCTAACTTCTAAAATATAAAACAATATTTAATGTGACATTTGACTTTATGACGTTATAACTTGCTATGTACAAAATTTAGGAGGCTTCAGCGTTTTTTAATGTAAAAGAGTTTCAGTTCCTTTCCCTATCAACTACCCTATTAAATTTATTAAGATCCGAGAAACACGGGCTTAATGAGCGTAAACAAACATTTTTTTTACAACAAAACATTTAGCATATAAATTTGCGATAATTTCAGCATATCCTTTAAACCTTTGATTATGTACTTGTTTACATAATCAAAGCGTTCTTAGATTAAAAACTGGAATTAAACGTCTACAAATATATATAGCTATTTGTAACTTTAATCCGATAATATACTTTATAATGCGACTCACGTGTAGTTCATTATATAATTTCATAAAGTCAATTATAAAATACTGTTTAAAAGACTGTTCAAATATTTAATGTAACTAGTCTACATTATTTTTATTATAGTCTATAAAATTAATAATTTAATTACTTACTCAAATACTCTTCTCTGACATACAATAAAGTAAGAACTTTGTGGAACAAAGTAAATGAAATTCGTGCAAAAATCTACTAAAATATTAGCATTTAACGTAAAAATAGAGATGCCACTTCAAAACCACTTATCGTGGCAAGTCATCTCACGTTTTTTGTCACATGCTGTTTATTTACATATCGCAAACACTGTATAACTGGCAGTCGCTCAAAATAATATAATGACATTTTATTACACTGTGATACACTGACATCTAAGATTTGTTAAGGCTGTTTTAAAGAGCTTTTTATGTATTTTATTACAAAAAAAGTATAGTAGTCAGTATATCTAAAATATTAAATAATTTTAAATATTCCTTGATTTTTTCAATTATCTATTCTTAGATTCATGTAAAATTAAAAACACCCACATTACGACATTTAGTACGTAGAACGTAGAATATTTAAAATTAATGTTATGAATTAATGCAAAAGGTAATTTTAATTAAGCCAGTAATTAATAATTATATTGTTTTGCTTTTTAACATAATTTTATTTTGCTTTCAAAGATAATATAAGTTACTAAATTTATGAACTATGACATATTTTAAGCTACTAATGTAATTAAATAACGTTAAGTTATGAAATTTTAATCCAAAATAAGAATGGATTTTTGTTGAATGTTTATTCATTTATTCGTTCTCTTTAAATATCCTGATAAATAAACAAACACCCTGATTATTGAAACGATCATCAATAAGTTTGGTAGTTATATACAATTTGCTTTTGATAAATAGGCTTATACATAGAATTTTTATCCGAAAACGGTATAGTAGGTATATACACTACATCCCATAGTTAGCATGGGATTCATGTGGTATAGACTTGTGTAATTCATGAGAGCGAAGCCGCGTGAAAATCCTTCGTCTAATTTAATCTAAGATTAGTACTGAGGTAACACAAAACAGATAAAATATTTGACAACATTGACGGGTGGGTAACCTAAGCCTTAAAAATTGGTCCGTTTTATCAATTATAAACTAAAGTATGTAAAAAGTACCAGGGCATAAAAAAATTAAGGCATTAATACATTCGCCAAACTTAGAAGTTAATTTAAGTACTCAGAGAAGTTTTTCCACCGTGAACGAGAGCAATTGACGTGCAACGAGCACGTGACTGGTCTGTTGTCGCTTTACCCTTGACGAGCGCCGGAAAAAAATATTCTATTGACTAAACTATATCATCAACACGTTTAAATGATGATTTCGAGGCCGCTACCATTATGGGTCCCCCCTCTTTTCCTGCTGTAACCGACCAACTCATGTAACAATGATTATCCCCGAGCGAACCGTTTGAGGCAAGTTTGAAAAATTAAGAAATTTCTTAAATAAGACGATTTGATTTGAAATTTAAATTTAAACTCAGACACGTCCTTCTTGGGACGTTTATAGGAAGGAAAAAATATCTGGAAAGCAACAAACATGTATAGCTTACAAGAACTGATATATATTTGATTTGAATATAAAAACAGCTTATTTCAGCTGGATCTTAACCAACTACAGCTCCATATGGCCATAGCTATACTAAACGGATACCACGCGTTCCTGATTTACGTGGAATGGATGGAAGTTCTCCAGCAATAATTTATAGAGCGAATTCGCACTTTTCGCATAAGTAATGTAAGTAAAATCGTTATGCAAATTTCCTAACGAAGTTTTCCTTTACATTCAGCATGTGGTAAATTATATGCACTTTTAATTGTATCCCCAAAAGCTACATAAACAGAGTCATGGATTATGACAGCCAGGAATCAAACCTACAATATTCGAATAATTTAAATGTAATCAAAACTTACGTGTATGTAATTCTGGATATACTATATTATGTAGGCAATAGATTTTTCCCGGATAAAATCAAGATCGACGTGAAAAGCGAAAAAGTTGGCGAAATAATAGCAAAGTATGTTGTCGATGAACTTCTAAGCTACTGCGTTAAAATAGTAGTTAATAAAAGAAACAGTGCAAAGTGCAAATTTGTATAGGTACATATAGAAAGAACCTATCTATTACCCAAATTGCAAACCTACAGAAACTAAATGTATAATTGAGAAAACTTACATTTAATAAATGTAATAAAATATACAGTGTAAAAACAGCTGTAATCTTACACCAAAAAGACAAAGATATAAATGTAATAAATAATCATATAAAATGGGTATGGTAAAAATATGTGGTTAGAAATAAAAATAAAAAAAGAAGAGAAAAGACAAGACCACAATAAATAAATATAGGTACACCCTTTTATACCAAAGAAATTAAAAGTAAAATATATAGAAAAAACTGTAAATAAGATCTTAGCCTAGAATAGAGACCGAGCTTGGCGAAAATTATGAAAAAAATATAGAAATTGTCCTCAATAAAAATTCTTAAATTAAAATAACAATTATAAGTCTTGTTCCCAAAACCGTCACCTTATTGATGTTGTCTATATAGAGACAGGCTTCCACACGACTTCATTCGTGTTATCCTATATTTATGCTCAAGGGCGTAAAGAAACTGAAAACATGTAAATAAATTCACTTTCACGTTTATATGTATATTTGTCTGAATTTATGTTAAGTATTCCACTGAACGAGGGATACCTTTAGGGAGCGTTCTGGGAATAACTTTCCTACTTTAATGCAATATTTTAAAATACAAATTTAAGTTAAAAGCAAAAATTAGTTTTTAAGATAATTATGATTTAACAAACTTTCAGAACTTTAAATAACATTAAGCTATTACGTATCTGCCTATACTGATCAAAAGAAATTAGTTACACTAATGACTTGTTGAAGACAGCAAGAAATATGCGTATTCACGCAGCTACATAATTAACTACTTATTTCTGCTAATACCAACTAATTTCGCGCTTTCAACGTATAGCGAAGTGATCATTAAAAAATCAACATGACAATGATGCCTTAACAATAAATTCAGATAAGGAGCGAGTTTTCCGTATAAACAATACAAAAGGATATAATATTAAATATTCATGAGACGGCCGTAGCTGATCGGAGCACTTGCCACTGAAATCACGGTTTTAAATCACTACAGATGTTGAACTGGTCACGTCGAAGCAATTAAGCGATTTTCACGCGCGAATGTCAAGTGCATCGGACACCGCGAATGTGTCGAACTCGCAACCACCGAAACATTAAGTGCATCTCGTTCCAACAATGAGATGTATTATTTTTCTGAACACGATAAGATACAAAAGGTATACGATACGGGGTCTGATAAGCCGGTACCTGTCGAATCGCGCGTGCGGCTCGCACGGTGTACAAAATGCGAATGCCGTGGAACGCTCATTGTTTACTACGATAATTACATTTTCGTTTCGATCGAGTTTACCGGTCGAAGGCTTTGCAGGCGGAAAATCTGGACGAAGTCCAGTGTACGTCACTCCGATGCGTTCGCATACGATTGATAGACTTTAGGGAAGCATTTGCATTAACATTTTTGCAGCTCTGTTTGTATTCAGGTGCCGAAAGCGTAAATGTGTTTGTCACGATTCGGGATTTATTCCTATACAAATGACATTTTATGCGTTTAATCGCTAAAAATCGCTGTTAGCGATAAGACCGCCGATTGTACTAGTTATAAGATTCTTAATTCATGTGTAGTATTATTTTCTTGTGCGCAATAAAGAATATTCTATTCTATTTTATGTGTTTATTCGTCGTATTTCATGAATAAAAGTATAAGCGTCAAATGAAGCATACACGTGGTTTGGCTCTGTGTGGTTAATAACAATGTATCCACCGTCGCGATCGGCTTCCTATTTCAAAATTAGCTTCCTTTAGTCAATTTCGCTCTGGGAGCATGGGCCTCGGTCCAGCTATTTTATTCGTCTGAGATCAATATTTAATAAATATCAGACCACACACATTTAAGCAGCAGGGCTTAAGCTTAAAAGAGAAATAGACGGTCTACCTGCTACACTAATTCATAATGCATTCGGTCAAAAAAAAATCCCGAAGTCGGCATGATATTTGCTAGAATTTGATCTTACATACATACATACATAGAAATTAAGATCGACATATTATTATTGTTGCATACTCCTTTTATTTGCAACTTTTTATATATAAATATATATTTTCAATTACTTTGAAGTTGTCAAAATATTAATTTTTCTCTGTCTGCCACATACCAACGATCACATTATATTTTACCTTTTTTTCATTAAATTTTCTCATAATCTAAAAGCCTATTCATTCCCTGGGTTATCTCCGCGACAATTATGGTTTTCGTTTTATTGCATTGAATGTAAAAGATTGAAACGATTACACAGTGTATAGTTAATTAACTCGATTTGTATAAAAAATATAACCAAAAGGCGCTTTGAACCAAATCATCCTTTGTCTTAATTAGAGTAGGTAGGTACAAGGTACGCCTTTGAAGGTCGGAAGCTTAAATTAATATTAGTATATCGCTTGACAAAATTATATCGTCAGAAAGGCAAAACTTAATGATACATTTATAAGCACAAACCATAATCACTAAGTTGCAGTTTAGGGGCCAAAATAGCAATCAAAATAAAATAAAGTACATCAAAACATTGAGTACCCTTTTTGCAAAGAAAAAGTTGTTAGTAAAATGATGTCATACTTTTAAACTATCAACCATAATCTAATACTATGTAAAGGTATTGCCAACTTTAAACCGGTATTGCCTTCAGGCTTATAATTTCCATAGAAATGGCGATTAAAAACTTTTATACTATTTCTGGTTTAAAACACTAACGCAGGTGTACATTTCTTATAGTAACGTAAAAAAAATACACCTATAATAGGCAGACGTAAATTATAAATATTAATATTATAAATGACTAAACATACCGAATCTTAATTAAGTTTTCCAATAAGATTTATTCCTAGAGAATTGGTGAACTTATGTCTCAAAAAACAATTTTGTTGGGATTTTAGGAGACATAAATTTGTGTGGGTGGGTAACCTATAATTCCCCAAGTATCCTAAACTTGATATATCAACAGAGTAGTATACGCAATTTGTATATAAAAGTTTATGTATATACGCTATATATGTATAATTATGTATAATACGATATGAGTGTCCGTATCCTTGGGTATACAAGTTAAGCAAGTTACGCTTGTGTTAAGAATAAGTAAGGCCTATAATAAAAAACGAAAAGTTCATTTACGTAGTTTACCATGCTAGTCATCGAACCCAGAGCCTGTATATTGCACTGAGGTAGACCGGCAAAGTCTTGGCTTACTCAACCATAGATGCCATACGTACATTTTTTTTTAAATCATCTCTGGGATTAACGTGTGTTGGTATTTAATCACAATTGTGATTCAACTTTGTTCTTTAGATACAATCCTTATCAGCTATTTTACCATAATGTTCACAGGGAGAAATGAAATGCTAATAAGCTAGTTAGCCTTGAAAATGGAAACAATAAATAAAAGATTTTTACTAACAAGAAAAACGTCGCAAGTAAATAAAAAAATACATAATAAAGATTCCCAAAAAAGGAACGAAATTAAATAAAATTTCCTCAATTGAATTTGAAGTTCTCATATGTAATAGAATGAAATTTTATTCACTACTTTTCTAAAATACTTAGCAGGTTTAGTATATCAGTGATCTGTCTGGATGTAAAGGTTTCGTCGTGTTTTCTAAATTCGACTAAATCACAGCTAGCTTAGCTATTATTGTTATCTTTATATACTAATAAATAAAATTTGAGTGTGTTATGTAATTTCGGAATACATGCTAAAAATTAAGTGGCACCTACTGTTTACACGATGACTAACCACAAATGCTTTTTTTTAGATTTTTAGACTACCTCTTTAATTTGAGAATCTGTTAAGCCATTATATCAGTCAGTAAAATAACTAATGAAGTTAATATCCGTGCGAAGGAACGGAGAACGAATACAATTTCCTGCGGCCGGGCGGCCTGTCATAAGAGGCGACAAAACAACCCACAGCCAGGTGACTAGCACCCCTGGTCTAAGTTATGTCGCCATAACAACCTTGAGTTGTGTTACGGCATTACTGACAAAGTTCCAGGCTCGCTCAAGAGAGCAGCAGCGTATTTGTAGCACCTTGGGTGTTGCAAATGTCCATGGGCGATGGTTCCATTAAGTCAAGGTGACTGCTGCAATAAAAAAATAATATAAAAATTAAAACTACGTTTTAACGGTTTTAAGCGCGGTAATTTATTTTATTTAGGTTTATCCGACGTTTCGGCCGCTTTTCAGTTGCCGTGGTCACGGAAGACAAAGATGACATTTGTCGAACGTGTATTGTCAAAGTTTTTATTCAGCCTACCGCCAACTTGTTCATTTTAATTATTTAGTTTTAATTTTGTTTATGGATATTATTTACTCTATGGGAGCCTAATCTAATTTACCACCGCTTCACAACATGTTGTGGCTTGAAGAGAAGAAGCGGCGCAAGAAACTCTTCAGCAAACATGCCTAGTTCTAAAAAAAATTATATAATATTAAAATGAGTGGAAGGAAAAAATCAAAGAAATTATCAGTCAAGTTGGTTTGTTTCGTTGCACGCAGAAAGAGCTCACAGTGTCTTGAGGTCTGGCAGTTAGTTTTTGCTGGGTTTGGTTCTTAATAGTTTTGATGATTGGATCCCAAACAGGTGGTACCTGCCAAGTGTACAAGTCGCGAAAACTTAAGAAAATATTATAAAAATTAAAATTAAGTATTTTTCAAAATTATTTTGAATTAAATAAAGTACCGATAGTTATGCAAATTAACACTTATCTAAAATGTATGTCGAACTTAGTATTATTCTAAATACATAAATTTAGCTCAAACCTGTTTTTAATAGGCTATTTTAATGTGTTATTGGGCTGTATGTTTACATCGAAATAGCTCAATGGGTGATTTTTTGACATTGTTTTAAAGTTAAAAGATCGAAGTCATTACGAGAACACTCTATACAAATAATTAAAATTGAAGTGTCTGTATAAATTCACAATATAAAAATGTAAAAAAATTGAGGTATAATTCGGACCAGACACCAAAAATGATTTTTGTCTGATTCCTTGATTTTTTTTCACATTTTTAAACGCAATGTAATCTCGAACCTATTATGATATATATTAAAGATATAGATTACTGTCATCTAGCGAATTTAATTCGGTAAAAGGGCCACTTATGGCGATTTAGTTTATAAATATCGCAGGTATCTTATTAAAGTAGAATGTTAAAGTGTCTTACGCCTACCGGTATATCTAAATCATATAATTGTCATTAGGTGATTCTCCAAAACTAAATTTAGGCACTCTGTTCTCGTAATCATAAAAAATATACCAATACAATAAAGAATAATTGTTAATCATAAAAGCTAAGTCAATAGGGGAAGTCCACAAATCAATTAAGGAAAATCAGTACTGCATCGAGGTATGTATGACACTTGATATTTTATCTTGAAATTATTTACTCCACTGACACAAGTACTCCAAGGTACTTTCGGCGTGTGAAACTAAAATCTTCCATCATTTATATTTCATATCGTCGGCATCAATCCATCACCCTGTAACTACATTTTTTGGTGATATTATTTTTTTGGCAATTATTAACAAGTATGTAAAAACACAGACGATTTTTTTTTAATTTTTGTACAAGGTCCCAATTCTGTTATTACAATACCACACAATGGTCGACCACTGGCGTTGAAATTATTGTTTTTGTATAGACTAAAACAGCCATTGTCACGTCACTCGTCGACAATTCTAACGATATTGCAAAATTGGGGCCCAGCACTGACGCCGAAGATATGCAAAAACTTCTATAAAAAAGACCAAGACCAACCTAAACAATTCTTATTTTTTGCTATCGTGTCTTCTTTGAATTTTGTCATTTACTTAACAAATTAACATACGAAAATATTGTGGATCATGCAAAGTCGTGACTGGCGAATAATAAGGCGCCATTGAAGAAACACCGATCGTATTATTGTAAATTATTTTAAAATGAAACTGCGACTTAAATAATTATACTGATCGTTCTGAGAACTTTAAAGAACTTTCTGGCATATAGAAAATTCAAATTGTTTTTGCATTTGAAAAATAAGTAAAAATTATGATATCTCCCAGATGGACCTGCCTTTGAACTTTTATTTTTATTCAATTATGCATGAAGATGCTTGTTGGAGTTTAGTTGTGAGAGGTTCCAATGACACACACTAGCTTTTTGATATTATATAAGATTTATTGCGTGAGGACACTGTCTTATGTGAGGCATGTACAAAGCGAAGGAAGTCGACAGGTGGCGCTGCTGTTGCATCGCGCCAATGTTGCAATAGTTTACAATACTAATGAATATATATTTGTATAAAAAAAAAAGATAATGTGTAATATAGGGTCGTAATAAATGGATAATATCTTCCTGCCCTTGTGGGAAGCAGTCGTAATAATGTGTGTAAGTTTATTGTTACGATAATATTTGTTTGTTTATGTAACAATTGAAATGATGGGCTTAATTACATAAAAGAAGGTTTCTACTTGTACGAAGTAACATACAAATTTCTTGTATGCCAAATTTTCTTACGAGCCGTATAATTTCTGGTGTGTACTTCTCAAAGCCTTTACAGGTATATAAAAGCCCATGTATGCCCTCTAACAATTTAATGCAAATGTGCAGGACACCAATACCAATCGACGTATATTGTACTACTAATAGTAACACACTTAAGGAAACAACCCGTTTGATATTGGGACTAGAGATGCCATGAATATTTGTCTCTATATTCGGCTACTTTTTTGACTGTTCTCCACCACGAATATTCGGCACGAGCGAATACAACAAAGCATTCGGCTGAGACGAATATTCATGACATCTCTACATAAAAAGTAATTTAACTAGTATAAATAATTTGCAATTTAAATATGTACACATTTTTGAGTAATACATGCATTATTTTTATTTATAATTTGGTATTCGTATTCGCCTGAATACGAATTCACCTGGGTCATTGGATTGCAATACCAATGCATCTTCACTATTACTTTTAATTATAGTAGAAGAATTATAATACTTAATATATCATTCGAGAGGAAGCTTTAAAATAATGTTTATTTGTGTAATACGTATTAAGGCAGTTTAATATGATTAACTAATGTTATTTAAAGGCGATCGTTATGCAAGCGGCCCTTAGTGTTTTAAATATCTAAACTACAGAAATAATAAGATAAATTTGATCATATTCATAAAATACGTGATCATCCATGAAAAGTAGTTTTAATTACACATAACTGTGATGAATTGAATTTTGTCGTATTAGTTATTATATAAAGTTAAGGAAAGGCAACAATTATCGTCATGAGACAAAACCAGCAGTTGTATGCGGTATATTATACGACAGGATGAAAGTTATTAAGCTGGGCAACGGTGCGGCACAAATGTAGATTGCCGCAGTCTTGTTATAGTTTTGCAAAACATTTCCTTCATATTTTTGTATATTAAAAGTATATAGGACATGGTAATATATAGAAAACAGATGAAACGACATAATTATGTATATTATAATTATATTTTATAATATTTAGTGTTTACGTCCTTAAAGCCGAATTTACATTACGAAACTAGTGGCATGAAAATAGTTCCGTGACATTAATTTTATCAACAATTTCACGTGTAAACGTCAAGTTTTACAATGCATGCATCGATTTCACGACACTGAAACAGTATCGTGTCGCGCGCGATTTTTGGACAAAACTAGTGTCGTGCAACTAATGTCGTCGTATAAGACAGCAGATAAAAATATAAAATTTATTAATAAATACCAGCGAAATGAGTGTCTCCAGGATCCGAAACTTCTCAATACAAAAATAGAGATGAAAAATTATTTTCACTCATTCGAAAATAGTTTGCATAGCTCTCAGGATCTTCATATGCTAATTGAGAAACTAACGGTGTCTCACCCAGATGGTTTCTTGCTTGCCACCCTCGAATCCACCAACGTCTTTTCTTTCGAGACAACCTTTTCTTAATTTTATACAATAACATTTGCATGACTACATTTTGCAATGCAAAATAAAGCTTTTATGTTGGCGGAGCCATGAACACAGGCATACTGGGGATTTCAGGACACTATTATTTTCAATGAAACTAGTTCCACAGGTACTGCAAGTAGTGTCATGAAATTAGTTTCATCATGCATGAAACTAGTTTCGTAATGTAAATTCGGCTTTAGATATCGGTAATATTTGTACTTACATGTTACAAGCAAGAGAAATGCGAAGTAAATTCATGTATTTATTTAACATTTTCATATGACACGAAAAAAAACTCAATTTATTACATATAACTAACACATAATTTTGTTCTTGTAAGAGAGTTCTTTTAATATAAATTAAAATATCATATAACTGTACATAACTTGTTTACGAAATGGTTACATTATTGAAGATTTAGTAAGGTTCCCTAATTTTTATAGAGCCGATATTAATCATAAATATGTAGGATTCGAGTGGTGAAACAATTTTGGATATCAGCCCAATAGTTTTTGAGTTTATTCGTTACAAACATACAAAACATACATAAAATACAAATGTTTCATCTTTATAATATGAGTATTTGTAATCCAAGTTAATATAAAATACATAAATTTACATAAAAGAACAATAGTTAAAAGATACGATTATTATAATTCACGAGAACGTTGCGAAAAAACTACAGGTAGTACAGATAATGCTTGTAAAAATATTGGAAGTTTTCGAAAACAAATAAATGAAAATATAATTAGTAATTAGTTTCAATACTATGCCTCTCGCTTCGTTTAGATAGATAGATATATAACACTTTATTGTACACCATTACAGAAAACTTACATACTAGTATTAATGTAATCGGGTACAAAGGGTGATCTTATCGATAAAAAGCGATCTCTTCCAGACAACCCGTGGCAAGGATATTTTGATTAGCTGTGACGATGGCGGTATACATAATTATTGTACAATTACTTACATTTTAATAATAAATATATAACTATACTATATATACAAATATACGTAAGTTACATAAGTTATATACATATACAAGATATGGTGATAATATTTAAACATAGTAAACATAATATTTACTTAATTTTTCGCGACTTTTATACATAATAAAACTACGTTTTAACAGTTCCAGTTCCTTTGATTGGTGGTTTTTTCTATCCCAAATAGCAAAATAAATATGAATATATCGAAGAAATCGCAACCAATTAAAAAAAAAAAATGTTGGTTTGGAACTCCGGTTTCCTCCGGGCAATTGACAGCTCACGCCACGCACGCTTATTTTTTTGTGTTTGAGTGGGTTCCCTTATAGTTTAGATACACAACTGGTTCTAGGATCACCCTTAAACCCCCGATTTTGATGTATTTTTTGTCTAAGTTTGTAAGGGTCCCGAGATTGTTTAGAAGCACAATTGGATCTAGTAGGTAGCGCTTGAAACGGATTCTAGATTTTTAATTTTTCAGAGGAGGACAACTTCTACTAGGCTCGCTTATCTTATTTATCCAAGGTGAAACTTGGCGTATTACATACTAGTCATTACGAGGTCTAAATTTTCTCACGATGTTTTAAACATGTGGGGACTATAAATAATAGACACATTAGGTCTTAAGGTGTAACAGGTATACATTATTTGTTAAAATTAAGATGGTTAGCCCTTTTTAGTGCTCGATGTTCTCTTCTGTTTCTATCTCTCTCTTGACTTTTATCGTGTCATCTTTTTATTTTTTCATCATATCTTAGCATGCTCTAATTGAATTTATTAATAATAGCATATAGAATGCATTATTTAGTAAATTATAATTTAATACATTCTTCTTACCGGAGTCACCCGAATAATAATCTGCAGTAATATCATAAAGACGAAGGATTTGTATATTTGTAATGAAAAAACTCAAAAAGTACTGAATCGATTTTAATTAAATTCTTTGACCATTTGAATGCTACATTTCCCTGATTAATATTTTAAAAAAATAGGGGTCTCTACTTAAACTGCCATAATGTAATCTATCAATCTAAACGAGATATTTGGCGCTGGAATCAGGTACTACAATTTTGATGACATTTTAGTGTGTGTTTGAGTCCCGGAATAGCTTAGATTCACAATTAGACCCGATAGGTGGCGCTAGAATCGGGTTATAAATTTTTATTTTTTCAGGGCAGGATGCCGTCTGCCTTGACCGCCAGTTTTCATTAAAAAGACACTCACTTTAATTGAAATCGGCATGCCTATGCGTGACGCAGTCTCTAGTACGTAGAGCCTTTCCTGATAAATACTTTATTACCGTGTTAATTATAATAGAGAAGACATAAGATATAAGAATGTCACGTAGAATTCTTATCCTTTGCCACGTTTTCAATAGCGCGTGTGGACACGTGGTATTTTTGCTTATGAACACTACTACACCATTGATACGTCATTTTGTGATGATAACATACAAATAGCAATCGATGCGACACAATATTGTCTCCTAAACATGAATTCATCGCCGACTTGTCGATATATATATTGTTGTTTACTCGGTTCTCAAAAAAGTCGATTTTATTTGCACCACCCTAATATAATTAGGGTGGCGCAAAAATCAATTTTCTTGGGTTTCGAGTTTTTAATAATTTAAGGAGTCGCTCCAGATTCAAAACTAAAATAACGAAGAACCGATTTTTTATTAGAATTTTTTACTCGTTACGATATAATTTTATAGACCAAAACATAATATCTTTCTGAAGGTTTAAGTTCAAAATTTGAATTTTAAAAGGTCGCTCATGTTTTTTTTTAATTTACTAATGCGTTACTTTAGATTTTTTCGAGCGAGTAATGAACTAGTAAATTGGAGTTCTTAAAACATCAAATCTAACATTTTTTCATTACACTCAATATAGATTCTTCTTCAGAAAGTACAAAGGAAATAATTAATGCATTATTAGTGCATTAACCACAGTTGCAGGCGGTAAAATGTTTTGAATCATTGAATGAAAGTACGCAAACGTAACTTCCTGTCGAGATAAATATAGACCCAAGAAGGTCAATGAAGGCTTCCTTTACATTAAAATAGCCTACATTAATATAGGAAATGTTAAAAAATTGCAAAACATGAGAGTAATCGTAATTTGTATAATAATATTTAAAAGCATTCCAACGTTCTCAGAACTGATAGTACACGTATTGGATTGTTTATTTTATAGCATTTTTCATAACTGTGTGTTATCTCTTTAAATATACATTAAATAACACTTAAATCATTCTTAAAATTCTTTTAAGATCTCGGAATTCAAGGGCCGTAATTAAAAATCAGTTAAAATGTATTAATAAATCGATAAAAAAATTTCGTGTTTGTTATTAGTGAGTAAAAATATAAACTCTTTTTCAATTTTAGTTTTTCCTCATTTAATTAAAATTTTAAAATTTACAGCTTTAAAAAGTTATGTAAAACTTTACTGACATGATGTAGTGAGCGACAAAACATATTCTTGTTTTTATATATTCAAATTCAAAATAAGTTCCACTGGAGAACACTTTTTGAAGGTCATACATATAGGTTAAAATTTAATTTTACTTCCTAGTCTATGTACACCGCTTCGCAACGTGTTATTGCTGTTAAGGAGAAGAAGCGGCAAGAAACTCCCCAGCAACACGTCTAGCTAAAAATTGTTTTTCTTTATATTTGTTGTTCTATTTTTTAAATTTAAGTACTTTTTTTTAAAAAGATTTTATACAGAATTATGTTACAGAATAACTTTTGAAGAATTAATGGAGTTGTAGCAAACAGTGCATATTCAATAAGACAAAAGCGCAATAAAAGGATAGAAAATAATTATAGTTATAAATATAAAGACGTAACGTAATTTTTTTTTTTGCAACTATTATACGATAGATTAAACTATAATAAACTAGCTGACCCATACCTACTTTGCTGGGCATTAGAAAAAAAATGTTAATCACAATAAAATATACACTATGTCACTCAGGAATAGTGTAGCTTTCCCCTGGTGAAAGAATTTTCTCAATTCTCAATCATTTTAGTAGATACAGAAATCACAAACTAATTTCGATTATCGAAAAATCAATTTTTATATTTTTTGTCTGCTGGCTTTTCCGGCTAATCTCTTAATGCCTGGCCCGATTTTGACAGGACTTTAAATGGCAGATAGATGATGAGGAGTAACTTAGGCTACTTTTTTAAAGGTTCTGCGAAAATTTTCCACGTATGGCGAGCACAGCTAAACTATAAACTAGAACAAAGAGGAAAACTTATTAATATTCTACCTGTAATTCATACATTAGGACTATAACTACTAACTAGTTTAGAATGAAATTACCTTAAGTTTTAATTTTATTTACTAACTAGCTTCTGCCCGCGACTTCGTCCGCGTGGATTTTTTTTTCATAAAAAGTATCCTATGTTACTTCTAATACCTCCAAAAATATGTGTACAAAGTTTCATGATGATCGGTTGAGTAGTTTTCGCGTGAAAGCGTAACAAACAAACTTACATTCACATTTATAACATTAATAGGGATTGTCCATAGAATGAATCAAATAGATACTCAAACATGAGAATTTAATGGCATCAGTTTTTTTATATATAGTATATTATATATATATATATATATATATATATATACTAGCGGCCCCAGCAGACGTTGTCCTGCTCTGAAAAAATATGACCCGATCCCAGCGCCACCTACCGGTTCCAATTGTGGATTTAAACCATCCGGAAACCCACTCAAACACACAAAAACAAAATCGCTCCCCGTTGTTAAGAGGATTCTAGAACCCGATCTCAGCGCCACCTACCGGTTCCAACGGTATAAAAACTATCCTATCTTTCAAGTTGGATCAAACTGCACACGGTGTGTAAATTTGATTAAAATCGGTTGAGTAGTTTAGGAGTCCATCGCGGACAAACATCTTGACACGAGATTTATATATATTAAGATATATATATATATGTATTAAGATATATATATATATGTATTAAGATATATATATATATATTATATATATATATCTAGTGTTAAAAGCCTTGCAGAGATTTGGGTAAGAAAGTACTGAAGGTACCAAATATTAACTATTTGGGCTGAGTTTCCCCTTATCGTCCAGCCTTTGGTGTGACTATTCACACCACACAGTAAGCAATGAACACCGTCTACACGCCTCACCGCCTTTTTATACGAAAATACTACGAAACTACCCTACAAAATAATAATATTACAATATTGCTAAAAATACCAATTATATCATAGTGTTGCCAGGATCATATTATTATCTATGATGATTGTCTATGTTATATTAATATACTCTATGGTTCTCATAACTGCTGTGATGCACATCGCGTAACACTAGTCTATTCTTAATTTTTAATTTTAGTTTACGTAATGTATTTTAAATGAACTTGTTTATCTGTTTATTTTCTGAAATTTAATTAAAAGACAAACTTAATCTTGATTTATATTTTTTTATTTATTGTGTGCAGGTATGATGGGTTATAAATGGAGACATCAGTGATTGATAGAGTTAGCTAAGAGGCAAATTAATGAGTAATAAAACCTTTGATCCCCATTTTGTCAATGATTGGCAATTGTAACACGTCTTCTTTATCGTAAATATAATTATAATAAATCGGCTTATAAGTACTCCATCTCTTCCTTTCACAGCTGAGTCCCGTATTGATATATCGTAGTGCGCGCCTAGCACTGTGAATTTACGTGAGTAAAACTTATAGTTGCTTGGTCGGGCTTGTATTGCAAATTCTTTTTATTTATTCATAACTTATGTATGTATGTATGTTATTCATAAATTGAATAATATTTGATAATGTTTACAATGAGGTTGTGCGTAATAGTTGAACGTACGATTATAAAATGAAATATTGCAATATATAATACACAGATTGTATACATACGAGTATACCTACCTTGAATTATAAAATTATTGGATGACGTTAGATTATAAAATTACGTCGGGTTTACCAGGTTATTATGAAATTTCGATGCTATCACAATTACTCAAGCCCGTCTATTCTTTGTAGGTAATACTAATAAGTTACGATATACTTAGTGGGGAACAGCGTAATGTCTTTTTTTTATCTATTTTACAAAATTTATTATACTCTATAAATTAATCTATTAGGCTTTAACGTCTGCAGTGATTTGGGATTGTGTTTTTTTTGTACTAAAAATGGATTTCGGAAGCCCAGCGTCTCTTTTGACGTGGGCAAAGAATTCGCTTCGATCCTGCACTGGTTTGATTCGTATACTAATAAGAATAATATCAGTCCGTAAACTTCCCTCTGCTGGACCCTCTATAAGAAGGGGAACCGGACTGTATATCCAGCAGATATGGATATATTTTCACGGGAAATTCAAGTCATTACAGATAGTCAAAAATATTTCAAAATAAAGCGGACAGGCCGTGACTTAAACCTATCACTGTAAAAGAAATATATTCATACCTACGAAAAAATCCCCGACATGTCGCGTTGGGGAAAATTTTCTTGCGTTTTTATTTATCGGTCTATTAACTATGCTAACAATAAACATAATTGAGAAACTGTTTCATATAACTGTTATATATAATATATGTTAGTAAACTTAAGAAACAACTAAAATTAGATATTAGAGTAATAGTTCAAATTAACCATTTCAACATATAATTTAATTAAAATTTTATTTCATAATTTATCTCGTAAGAAAAAGAAAATGTTATAAATATGAAGATATTTCGATCTTATTTCATCATCTCAAACAAATAGGTAGTTAGATAATATTCTCAATACTTTACGTAATAAGGAGAATTTAAAACTAAATACCTCAAATAAGCTTTTTTAAAAAGGTTTTTAAATACAAGCTTTTGAGATCCTGTATATCATGTAGCAGCAGAGTGCTAGCCAAGACAAGTAAAACGAGCCCAAACACGACGGGTCTATCTTGTTTAGTACAGGAGTTCGTATGGCCACCTTCCGACTCCATCACCAGATCAGCTCCGTGATACCATAATACTGTATTGTTACGCGACACATGCGTGCAAAATTTCAGCTGAATCGGAAACCGGGAAGTCGGTCAAATTTAATTTGCAAAATTCCACCCGAACTTACATACGTACATCCATTGCAAGTTAAATAAAAGCTTGTAAAACGTCATATTAAGTAACATATCACAAAAAGTAAAGTATCAAAATTCTAACATATACAATGACAAACAAAAAAATATAAATAAACGAAGATGCTAATATTTCAGAAGATATAGTATTACGAAACAGGTATTAAGTTATATCACACGATTTTCCTTATTGTAAATTATGACGTAAATTGTCTACTAATAGAATATGGACACTTTACGACAGTAAGAAAACACCGGTAAAGACATTGGCAGCATTGATACGTAAACTGGAGCTGCATATTTGTTTAATATTTTACCATGGAAAAAACGACAAAGGGTAATGTGTAATACGACAAAATGTCCTTACAAAACATTAAAAACTTATAAAAAATTATAGGTGGCGCTAATGACATTTAGGTGCCAAAATAAAGCGTATGTTAAGTTTCAAATTCTTACACAACTAAATAATGCAGATGCCATTTTTCTCTCGCTTTTTGAACTATCTTGTCAGACCATCGGGCTGAAGGGCTTCCAACACTATGTTTACCGAGACGTGGTCTCCACTACAGGACTCGTCTGCTCGCCATCCGCCATCGGTCCTGCGACAGATGTGACCGGCCCACTGCCTCTCCAAGTTGCTAACTTTGCGGGCTATGTCGGTTACCTCGGTTCTCTTAGGAATATTCTCATTTCTAATTCTATCCATAAGAGTACCCAACATAGCTCGTCCCATAGCCTGAAGAACGACTTCGAATATCTGGATCAGTCCTGCCGTCAGTGTCCACATCTTAACCCCGAAGGTCAGGACGAGTAGGACACACTGCTCTAAGACTTACGTCTTCAAGCATTACGGAACTGTGGACGGAAAAGATTTGGTGAAACTTACCGAACGCTGCCTAGCTCAACTGAATACTCCTCTCGAAGTTGTGCCTGCCTACCTATGGTTTTCTTTCTAAGGTAGACATATACCTGTGCAATTTCAAGAGGAGCGCCATCGACGTTTACCGGTCTCGGTTCATTGAACATGACTTTCGTTTTGTCCAAATTCATGCCAATACCGACTCGTCGTGATGATTCATTAAAGCTGCCCAGCATCTCAGTCAGTTGTGATGTGTAAGATATGACTATATGATATAATAAGACATGTACTTAGATAATTATATAATAGAGAATAAGGACATTTGTACTAGTATATACGTTTGATTTAAAAGAGAAAAGAAAATAGCAATAAAAGATTAACCCACATTTATTATCCCTAGTATCAGAAAAGAAGGAATATGAAAGAAACGAAAAATAATATCTCTGTCTTTGCCCATGACGGAGAAGATGGTGAAAAGTAAAAAACATCTTCCAGCACGTGGGCCGACTGCCTGCTTGCCAGCATCGCAATAATTAAACAAAATGTCAATTACATAAGGGTTTCGTTTTTGCCAAAATTTAGTAATAATAATGTAAAATGACTTTAAAAAAGATACAAAAATAAACACACATAGTTCATACTTACCTCAAAATATCGAGCGTTCGTTAAATATACATTGACTTACCAAACTAAATGTTATTTCGTTAACAAAGCAGCTCATATCGTTTGGTATGTACCTGGGAACAATAAACAAATGATTTAACGTCAATCAATTGAACAACCTTTTAACATATTTTACATTAGCACTCGTATAAGGCTCATAGCACACCCAGTAATAATTAAAAACCTTTTTAACCGCAATTAAAGATTTTTCTAAAGTGAAACTTCTTTATCGGCGTTGGAAAAAAATTTACCGTCACATTTTTCCACAATCAGATTGTAAGACGAGCATTGTAATATTTCTTTACTTTATTATGTTTTAATTAATATACGAGTTTGATGATTTATTAAATCATTTATTTAGTATCCTACATATATATTTATATTTAAGTGTTCAGCAAAATTATAAAACTTTATTTAACTAATTTCTGTAATGTTGCATATAGTAGATCATTTTTCGAAAAATAAGGTCATAAAGAAGTTTCACTTCTTACGTGTGTACACTAGTACACGCACACATATTTTTTTATATTTTTCATTTCAATCTGACGGTTTCGGCCACTTTAGTAGTCGTCATCATAATCGAGTAGATAACACATGTTACAATAAATTTTAAAATAATGTACTAATTAAAAACGAGCGTTAAAATATTTGTTATACATACATACATAACTTCACGCCAGGTTCCTTGCGGGTTAGGCACGAACAACATCTGTTATCATACATACATTTCATAACAATATTTATTATCATACTCTTTTTTTCTTTTCCTTATAGAAAAGATTTTAATTACGGTTCAAACTATAATTGATATTCTATTTGACACGTTTAAGATATGACGTCACAACATGCAACTGAAAATAAAAAGAAAGAAAGAAGAACAAGGTATACCTGCGGTATTGTTTTGCAAATCTATGGTATCAGTTGTAGTAGGATGGAGTAAACCCCTTACGTACGGACGTTCTTGCAAAAGTTCGACGGTCCCGACAGGATGCCTTCACCTGTGGCCTGGTTTATTGCCAGGCCGAGATTCAGGTGACCAGGACGCGGGGAACCGCGACCATGGTCCAAACTTGGTCGAGAGAGTTGGAAACTCCTATGACTGGCATTGAGTCCGTGGAGGCGGTGCGCCCACACCTGTTGCGATGGCTCGCGCGGAAACGCGGGACCTTGACGTTCCGGATGATGTAGATACTGACTGAACACGGGTGCTTCGGTAAGTATCTGAATCATTTCGTGGGCTGCCTGCCTTCCCCTCAATGTCACTTATGTGGCGCGCAGGACTCTGCGTTTTACACGCTGGTAGAGTGCGCAATATGGACACCCCAGAGATTTGAACTCGAGGCCGTCGTAAATCCAATCGGTTCGCTTGGCAGTCTGGTCCAGGATATGCTGCACAGCGACGTTCATTGGGTGGGTGCGATCAATTTCTGCGAGGCAGTGATGCCTCATAAGGAGGTCGCAGAACGAGAAAGGGAGAGAGGTGCGCCAGCTCTCGGGTACCGACGCCAGTCGGGATCCTGGATACGCAGGAATGCGTCTCTTCCTACCATAAGTGCGAGGCACATAGGAAAAGGGTGGTTTTAGTGAAGTATTGGCCCATGGGTGACCTTGCTGAGTCTCCACACATGCCGGCGATTGACGCTGGTGGCTGCGCTATCTTCAGTGGCTTACCTCTCATCGCTTTGGTTTAATCCCTAGCAAAGGACTCGGTAGTGTGCAAAATGCATTTCTCCACCTAAAAAAATACCCCTTAGAGTCCGACATCATGGTGTAAAAACCTGCGGGGCAGAGCTAAGTGTCTAAATTAAATTTTCCGCATTAGTCAGTAAAAAATTGGCCAATAATTTTTACTTTTTCACTTCAATAGTTACTACAAGCTAGTATAACATTGGCTTCAATGCAATACACGCCTATCCTTATTTCCAACAAATGAAGCGATCAGGATGGGCTCTGTTTGGCGTGTTTATTATTTATTTTGCGAATTAACGCTTTTATATGAAAAATGCCGATACACGACTCTGGAGTCTCTAAGCAATCTACACAGTATTTAGATAGTATCCAAACACTTTATCAAGACTTAATTTAGAATAACACGTTTATAACTTCCAATATCAATATTAAACAAGCGGTCCCGGCACACTTGTCCTGCCCTGAAAAAAATACAAATCTAGGACCCGATTCTAGTGCCTCCTACCGGTTCAAATTGTGAATCTAAACAATCCCAGGACCCACTCAAACACTCTTAAAAAAATGTCATCAAAATCGCACATACATTTCTATGGTTCAATTTTATTTATATAAATTTCTGCACAAGTACAAGTATTACGAGATATGTAAATAACGAAATTGAATACTTAATTTTAAGTTCGAAGAAGAAGAGTGATTTAATTTTTCGCTTTATATAATATATAAACATAAATATATATATACATATCTAAACATATTCTTATTAATTTACCTACATTTTCCAAACAAAAATGGAAGGAAACTAGAAATATGGTGGCTGATATTAAATAATGCCTAATTTTCAAATGATTTAAATGGCAATACAAGGGACATAGTGGTGTGAGTTGTAGCAGAAATAAAAACATTTATTTGAACTATTTTAGGTACATGATGTGCCATAAAATTAGACCAAGCTCCGCATTGTGTTACCCGTTAAAACCAATGAACCGAAATTAGCCGCTTTTGGAGAACGTGTCTAGATATGCTGGTGGGTATAAGACATAACATACTTTTCCGCTTTATTTTGATACATGTCCTATTCGCAATACTAGCACGCTAGCGGCCACTATAGGCCATCTGCTCTGTTCTTCTGCTTAGACTATTGATCACCGACTTTATATGAATACACAATAAAGTATGCGTCTGTAATCTTTTAGTTGAGCCGTTCTAAGGAGCCCCAATTGAAGTTATATACAAATACTGACAAACTAATTTTGTAGCAGTATCGAAAATAATTTTAATATCAAATTAAAACACCAAACTAGCTTTTTCTTTGGAAACCTAACACATGACAACGTTGTTTGTCTTACACAAACTTGACACTTTTTTATTATTAAATACTAGCTGTCCCGGCAGACGTCGTCCTGCCCGGAAAAGCTTCAATCGATATGCCGACAGCAGCGCCACCTACCGGGTCCAATTGTGAACCAACTCAGAAACCTTCTCTAGCTCATGCACAACAACTTTGCTAAAGATGATCACATGATCAAATGTAGAGTTTACGATTTTATAAAGGACATACCGACAAACATTCATTTTAGAAAATTAGTGACGTGACCTGAAGAATAATATATAATCGAAAAGTTTAAACATAAATCATAATTATTTTATGCATATTATCTAGGCACATTTAAAAGATAACTACTGTTAAAACAATAAATCGTTTTATTTTATTCGATTCCGTAACGCATGACTTCCTATATCGATTCCAAATTTTAATTGTACCATCATCAACTATTCACGTAACTTCTAAAATCAGTTTGATAATTGTGGCTTCATAAAACGGCGGAACTATAGTGACCGCTGTTATTAAGCACACAACATAATAATATATGCAGATTCAAGACATAAAAACCAATTAGTGAGTTCATGATCAAAGCAAGCAGCCCAAACGATTTATTATATTAAAAATCTTCCATATAAAACGTCTAAAATATCTAGAGTCGTCCATTTAATCCAGACTATCAATCAATGTACTATTTTACCAACTCAGTCTATTAATTATTGAAACAAGAAGGAACGTTTTAATTATTTCATTAATTATACTGAATTTTGATAAAATGTCAAGGTCTAAATATCAAAGAGATTATCAAGTTTATTACTTCTATTTTTAGATATACTAATTGTTAGACTTCGCATTAAAACTTGTTCTTTTTTTCTTACTTACAATTAGAATTCAACCACAATCTGGGTATTTTTATTTATAAAAAGTTGATTAAAACTTATTTCAATAATTTTTAAACTCGAAACGAGGACAACACATCTGTGAGATATCAACAGGCCACAGATAGGACGTGGAATAGGAGCATCTACACGTGTTAGAGCCCTGCTGGATTCATTACCTTGACTATAGCTCATTGGGCCCAGCTCGATCAGTGTAATACCACGCTCTTACGGAATATCAGCATGAAATGATTGCCTTGAGCTAATCATATTTCATACGATAAGTGAAAGTTCTTGTAGCCCACTTTCTTCCACCCCACACCATACTTCTGTTCCACTCATCCCCTCTAACACAACTTCCTACCCATTCTAAAGGCTGGTAGCGCGTTGGAATCGCTTTTGGCCGTAATACATATCCATCGGCGACTACGTTCCTGTCTTTATGACAGCTCCAAGCAATAAAAACTTTTTCTATCTATGGAGACCTTCTTCTTCAATCTTCGTTGACGTTACACATCGTGGTACATATGGTTTTAGAATTATAATACCAAGAGAGTTAGTCTCCTACAAAATTACGTTCAGAGTTGAAGCACAAAGCTAAGCGATGCCTGTGTGAGCGCATGTGATTATTTTCGATGACACGCACATAAAGGCACAAATAATACATACATACATAACTTCACGCCAGGTCCCTTGCGGGGTAGGCACGAACAACAGAGCGCAATTTAGGCTTATTCTTACACACCTCACTTGCTTCTTTGATATTCATAGCTCTTCTCATGTACGCTCGTCTGTTCTTAAGGCTCCTGACATCACCTTTTGAATTGGGACTATTGGAGCTTATCACATTAGTGCGATGAGCTCCTAACGCCTTGTCGTGCGGACTGACGAGACCGACGGGTCGACAAACGAACACAAAGTTTTTGGTCCTGCCTAAAATTGTTTCACTTTACTCGCACTTACTCGGGTTCTAAGCATATTAATTCTTTAGATATGGTTTTGAGCGAGAAATTACAAAAAAAACCCTAATTATATTATTCTTTCTATTGGTCTGACTTTATAACTTTACCGAGGTTTGCAAATAAAATCAAGATCTAAAATTAAAATTCTGTAACCAGTAAATACAAAATACATACAAAAATACACGACTAATGTATAACGGATTAATAACTAAATATTAGTCGCAAGTAAATATTTTCATTTTCAATTAACAAGTTTCAATGATAACATTCTGTTTTCATATCGTGGATAATTATGAATTAAATATGCATGACGATGCATGTTACATACGATTGAGTAAATTGTTAAATAATGTAATTAGTATGTAATAGTTAGTTCGTGATTATATTTATTTGTATTTACGATGCTATTTATTTATTAAGGCTATGTTAATTGGTACGATATTTTGTAATGTAATGTTTGTCTATAAGCCGCCCTCCAGCTCGATGGTCTGACGACCTGCATAAGGCTGCCGGGCTTGAACTAAGGGAGTGTTCTTGTTACAAACGCTGTTGTTTGTATCACCACGTGGAAATTGTATTAATGAACATTAGATCAGAAAAACTGTCTAAATGTGCAAACATTTAGACAGTTTTAGTAAGGTGACCAACTATTTTTTGTTCAAAAAGAGTACATTTTGCACGTATTTCATAGGTGACAAAAAAGAAGAAAAAACGATAAAAACTTTATTTTCTTTTAAAAACATTTTTCTCCGGAGTGGTTTTTTTTTGCTAAATCAGGATGTTAGTCTAATAATGTAGCCACATCAAAACAACTTTCATTTTGCATGTTAAATTCGACTGTTAACTGTTAAAATTTGACGGCAGATAATGTTTATACAGAGAGTTGCGACTTCTTACTGCTCCAATAATCATTCCCTAGTGAAAATATCCTTTCAACAGCAGCATTAGTGCCTGGACAACATACGGAAATTTCTATTAAAACTTTTGAATTTTCATGTAGGATATGTTCTACGCTAAAATGCCGAAAGATTTCAATCCTATCTTTTGTCAAGTTCTATTTTCTCATCGTTCCTTATGAGTACTTTCAGAGTACAGGATTTAGACAGAGTACGGTTTGCGAAAAAAGAGTACAAACCTCAGTAAAAGAGTACAGTTGGTCACCTTAGTTTTAGCCAAGATTCGAATTCTTAATATAGGAGTCACTGTTACAATATTCAATTCACATTCTGAATGTGTTTATGAATATCAATTATTTAACGCGTTTTAAAGAGTCCATAAATCTCGCCCTATATAATTAGCTTACTATTACTAGTTGTGTAGTAGTGGTAATAGTTCACTAAGTACTAAATTTTACAAATTTGAAACAGGCTTCAGACGTTCAAAGGGAACAAACACTAATTTCAAGTTATTTTCGATGGCGCGATATCCGTGCTGTAAACAAAACCTATTTACGTTATTACGATTTCGCGAATACATATGCAAAATCTACAATTACATGCATTTATTAACACTTAACAAACACGCATAATTAATTAACTCAATCCGAAACAATTAACGCTAAATATTTATTTCCTGGTCGACCAATCCATAATTTGCACGTGTTAATTAAATTACCGGAAGTAATGCTTTGCCTTCGTTGTCCAATTGATTGGCAGTGGTAGGTTTCTACCACAGACAGCTTATTCTACCTACTTCAGATGTGGAAGAAGATTATTTTGATCAACCTAGCACTTTTTCGTATTGCGTTTATAGTTAGTTACACGTTTTTACTTTGTATTTGTTGGTATGGTATGGTTTAATAATTAATGACTCTTTGGTATTTATTTTCCATTTTACTATAGAAACTAGTAAATATCATGAATTTTTTTTTAAATATTTAAATTCTATTCTTTTCGATTTTTTCCACTTTGACTCGTCTAGAGGATTTAAGGGCAGTTAATTTAGAAGAACTATTAAAATTTACGTTTAATTTGCAGTAATTATTGTGTATTTAGATACAGCTTATTTACCTAACTACCGACTTAAAATATAAAATGAGCCAATGGAATGTCTTTAATGCCAGGTCGCCCTTTAATATCGGACGCGTCTTGCGCCGATACTCCGGCGGCGTCTCATCTTTCAGCCACTGGCATGTCTGTCGGTACAGCTGCTGCTCAACAGGAGGCCCTAAAATGCAGACAATATTCCGCCATCGGAAATAGTTACATATTTGTGGCTGGAACCATGGGAGCCAGAGGAGCACAAACTTTATCGAGACATAGCGAACCACCTGGTAGACGTCTCGTCGTTGCCATTCAGCGAGGTAATATAGTCTTTTGGGTACGTTTCCAACTGACTGCGCACTAGATTTTATAGTTTAATTTTAATTTGTATACGTATAGATTTGTTTAATTTAATTGTATAATTAAATTCTAATAAGTATTTCACCAATAAAAAATATAGAATTAAATAAATTAGTTCAAAAGTCTTACGGCCAATTTTTTAATCATCTTATAAACTGACTGAATTTAAAAGTGAAGCAATTCAACGGTTTTACTCGTGCAACAGTCGTTATTATTTATCCGTATTTTATTTTATTCTATGAATAACTTTTGTCTGGTGATTGAAAAACTGGTCTTAAGTCAACTCAATGAACATTTTGAGTTACAAACAAATATAGAGAATGTTTTAAATTATCTATCTGAACACACAACTTAATTCAAATTGTATTCAAAAATTTATGGCGTAAGAAATAACAAGGTCTATGTTAAAATGTGTATAATAATATATTAGAAAAAGATATTTGTAGAAGAATACAAACAAATATGAAAGCTATATAAATATGACTCAACCGGAAAAAATAAATTTTATACTACCACTATCTATTACATTATCAGAGACTGGCTATAGTATACGCGATCATATAATTTCTTTATCAAACTATCAGCACGACTTGTCATTTGAAAAGTTGTTTTACAAGTATATTTCTTGTTACATATCGTTACTTATCTAGCAACTTTATATCTAATAGTTGCATATATCTTAGACATGTCCTACGAAGCAGTGAAAAGTGGCCTTTGTAGAAGTGGAGTGTCACGGAGCGGAATATATTCTGAATTCACGGAGTAACGCTACAGCAAATTCCGTATCCCCACAGCATTCATATCACTAACTTTTTCATTTAATTTAACTAAACTTTTAAAAAAACATGTAAAGCCTACTTCAATCTTCGCTATATTATACCAGCCGTTTCATTTATTAATGTTTACTTAAGTTTGCTGCCAGGATACAAGATGGTCCACCATTTTTGATCCATAAGTAAAGTCGAATTTAGATATTCAAAACACTAAGAGAACTAACGCATTGCATTAGACGTACACTTCACAAACAAACCGTCTTGATTTGTTTGTGAAGAAAGAAACGGTTCAAGCTACCAGGACCAACGGAGCCGTCTTCAACATCTGACCCTTCACCCAAAGACCAAGCGAGAGTCTTTCAAGATGGCTTATTCTTGTCATTGTATGCTACAAAATAAAAATACATTATGATTACTTACTGTTTTGATTAAATCAATAGAGTGCCAATCATTAATTATAACACTACACAAAGTCACAAACACAACTAACAACAACACTCAGACACATACTCACACCAACGCGCACTACCACCGCATTGCAATACACGCACATTTCACAAACAAACCAAGACACAAAGAGCCTAAAAATTAATAACCCAGACACAGAAAGGAAAAAACAACACACGACACTAGATAGGATACTATATATAATAGGTATAGATATAAGGCACACTGTAAATGCACATCCTCAGAACACCAACATGTAACAGATACACTCTACATAAGTATAAGTTTAGTATTTAAATTAGAATGAATTAATTAATGTAATAAATTATTCCTAAGGTACACCACAACACAAAAATCACTAAATTAATGTCACACACAATAACAAAAATAAACAATAAGCGTGTATAAACTTTAAAATCTTTCTTAGAAATTAAGTAATATATAACTTTACTATATATACAATTATACATATATACACATAAGTTGTAGTATATACAAGTTACAATAAAATGGTTGCATTTTATTTATACATAACAAACATGTAGCCAACAAAATTCTACCAATTCCGGGTCTGTACAATGAAGCTATTGAAAAAACCATACACTGTTGTAAACAGCCTTGCAGAGATTTGGGTAAAAAAATGCCATATATACCAAATATTAAATATTTGGGCAGGGCTTCCCCCTTTAGTGTTCAGCCTTTGGTGTGACTATTCACACCGCACAGTAAGCAATGAACACTGTCTACACGCCACACCGCCTTTTTATACGAATATACTACGAAACTACCCTACAAAATAATAATATTACAACATTGCTAAAAATTGCAATTATATGATAGTGTCGCGCTTATCTATAAAGATTGTCTATGTGATATTAATATACTCTATGACTGCTGTGATGGACATCGCGTAACACTATATAAGCGATGAGGAACACGTTGATTTTTTTCATAATTGTTTCTGTGTGTACGGGATTCACATAAATATTACCGAGTCGATTTGAATGCGGTTTTCGCTGACCGGCAGAATAGTTTTAGACTGAAAATCTGCACTACTTTTTATACTAAGAATCGCGCGAAAATTTTACTGGGAATTATTTAAAATGGCCAGATAAAAAAATAAATCTTATTTCCAGTGTGATTTTATTCGCTGATCGATAGCTAATTTTATGTAATAAAATGCGTGACTTTTTTATGATGGGAATCACGCGGGAATTTTACCAGGAGCGGTTTGAAGTTATTCGGATGCATGAACATTATTAGCTTATTCGGTACATAGTTTTCACTAAAACGATAGCTTTAAATGCTATGGTACTTTGTGTCCCGAGAATCCCGCGGGAATTTCAAGTCAAGCGAGAACGAAGTCACGGGCATGTCCTAGTACGCTGTAAAAATGGCGACTTGATGTCGTGAAAGATCATATGCGTGTCTATGGACGCATATATGTCTATGAATGCCAAGAACCGTCATTATAGCCATTAATCATCAAATGTTAACTATTAATTGTAGGCAGTTAGTAGACAACCATTGAATTACGGAACCTTATTTAAGAAAGGTACATGCAGCCGGTTTAACTAGAATGACCTAGGATAACTGGTAGGAAGTGGTCGTTTGTGTGTCATTTTCCTCTTGACAGTTAAAGGAGAGCCGCAAATATAGTATAGAACTAGATGTGTTATCTTGTTAACTACAATATAAAGTGCGGTAAGGTCCTTGGTCTACTTCGCCATAATTTCGAATAAATATACACATATAAATGTAAAAGTGAGTTAATTTAATATTTGCATTTTTATATATGTTTTAATGTTATATTATGTTTGTTTTATCTTTGCAATGTTGAATATAAAGTGATTTTTAAAAACTTGGTGCATTGCGTATATACTTATCAGACTGCTTTACATAGCGGATAAAAATAGGCTACATTTAATTTCAATCAAATATGAGAGATCTCTTGAGATATCGAACCAAGATTAGCGCGGCCGAGGCTGCACTCAAAACCCTAGTTGTATACAATTATTATTTAGTACTTCTAAGTAAGTGAGACTATTAACATCTATAAAAATATAGACCAGAGAAACTTTAATATGCAGATAATATCTTAACGAACAATTTTTGAGAAGTGAAGCTGTAAAGTGTCTTAAATAAACAAAATAGAGAACGCTAGGCGGCGCTAGTGTTAGTCCGCTTTTAGTAACAAAAAAATTCATAACGACGTCTCAAATTTTTATACTCCAATTTATCCTACATATAGTTACAAAATAAGAGATCTCTACTAAAGTTTTGCGTATTGCAATGATTGTGAAAATATATAATTATTGTCATGTTTTACTTCGCACCGACTTCAAAGTTTTGTAGTCTTCTTGTCCTCTTGAAGTCATTTTCTTTTTTTCCCTGCATTTTTTTATCACATAGGTACTTGAAACAAGGTTCGTTACAAATTATAATGACATATATTAAAAATATAGTTGCTAAGATACTTTTTTAAATAAGCGTCTGTTAAGAGGAGATATTTTCCTAAGGGTTACAAATTAAATTATATATGAAACGTATGGTTAATTTTTTTTAAATAAAACTATTTTTCGTTACTCAAATACTACTCAAATAATTATCATTTCATACAATACATCCTTATATTGCCAGATATCATTTTTAACAATGACAATACATTGACATTCAACAAACATTGCATGAACTTCCCGTGTCGTGTCACGTAAAATTATCAGTCCATGTCACATCTAACAGCTTTATATCCTTGAACTTTGGGCACATTCGAGCGAGCGCATTACACAGCCGGCCCCGACCAAGGCGACCGACACTACGCACCGAGAATAATAACATACGTCTATCACACGAGTAATAACGCGAAGGAAAGTTATGTGAACAAATCAATTATTCTATTGAATTATGTGACCATCGAAGCAAATGCCTACACACGTACCTACATGCATATTATCACGCCTATTTCCTATGACGGTAGTCACAGACTATTGTTATACTTTCAACAACTCAGAAGGGTTTATGGTAGTAAAAGAACAGCAACTGATCACAATACTTTATAATCAGAGAGCCTCGCGGTTTTAACACATATTGTACACTAATGCGGAAGGCTACGACACACCTTCCATGATCAAATTGATCGTGTACTAGCAGAAGGTGATGTCAGGATCCTTAATCACAGAAGAGCGTGCATGGCAAGAGCTATGAATGTCAAAGAAGCAAGTGAGGTGTGTCAGAATAAGCCTAAATGGCGCTCTGTTGTTCGTGACTACCCCGCAAGGGACGTGGCGTGAAGTTATGTATGTATGTATACACTAACTTTTTATACTCGAAAAGCCTTTTTAATGCACCTCGCCATCCCTCCAACAATATTACAGTCTAACAAACTTAGCAAATTGGCACAACCGATACGGATAGAAGTCATTGATAAACTATTTTAAAGTGTTACGAATGAAAGAATTTAATATATTACTGTTTGGAAATTCCAAATAATGTTTTGTACAAGATATTATATAAAACATTATATTTAAAGTTTTACATGTAATAAAACAAACCGAACTAAGCAAAAATCTATCGAGTCTGCCAACATGAAAACTTATATGTTTTAAATAATAAAAGATGAAAGATGAGTCCATTCCTTCGAGGCCTGTAGCGCATTGGTAACCTTTGCAAATGTCCATAGGTGACGTCAACCATTTTCCATCTGGTGGGCCGGCATCCTATCTGACGTACTCCAGCAATAAAAAAAGGGTCTGTGGCTCTATTTAGTAAACCAAAAAAGAGATAAATGGATAGTGTGAGAGATGACGTGATTATTTGTGGTGTGACAGAAGACGTATGTGAGAATAGAGAAGTGTGGAAGGTGGACATATTGTGCCGACCCCAAGTAATTAGGAGCAGATGGAAGAAAGTATATATATTAATAGACGATTTTTGTCATTTTCTTTCATAGTTTAATACTTAAATAGAAAACTTATACCTAGAGCATTAGCATTGGGAACTATATGCTATCAAAAACCTGCTTAGCAACCTCTTTCTCATCGCACCTAATAAATCAAGTATTAGCCACCTTTCTAATAAAAACTAGTCTAGACATAAAAAGGCCAATTCATTCTCAATTAAATAGCTTATACTGGTTACATTCCATAAATACTTGTAAATATATTGTCGCACAAATAATCATGAAATGTGTTACGATTTAAATTAATCAATAAATAGTAAAACAAAACACACGTAGCCATCTAATTAATTAGTACAGGAATATAATGTTTCTTATATTTATAAAAATAAATTGCTGTTCGTTAGTCTCGCTAACACTCGAGAACCGCTGAAACGAGTTGGCTAATTTTGGTTTTGAATTATTTATGGAAGTTCAGGGAAGGTTTAAAAGGTGAGTAGATATGAAAATAAAAACAATTTCGCTTTCCCTTAGAAGCTATTCCTATCTGTCAAACATTTGATGTTCGTCCGGTCGTTAAGAAATCAATTAAATTTAAAAATCATTCAGAAATTAAATTAAATTTAAAAGTGAGTATAGTAGTAGCACAGTAACCATTAATGTGCCAGTGATCGACCATTCCAACACGATTGTACTACCAGACTTGCGGCACAAGATGGTGAAGTATTTTGTTAAACAGACTTATTGCCACATTTTCCATCATTCGTATGAATAAAATTTATTCCAGTTGTTTATTTTTAAAAGCTTCACTGTACAGACATGACATTTTTAAAATGTTATGATATTATTAGATAATAATCGACAGCCGAACCACACACAATTTATATCCAACGTAATATACACCAGAACACTCTGGGGCCGATCTCAGACACTCAGACTATAGTAAATAACGGAAAGTTCCTTTACGAAATTTACCAGCCCAGGAGTCGAACCCAGTGCGTCTGCGTTGTAGTGAGATTGCGAGGCAAAGCCTTAACCCGCTCAACCACGAAGGCTGTCAATTCCGTTCCAAGATCAAGTTTGACAGTTGTGTATGAAGCTATAATGTGAAATACATATAAAAACGTAGTTTTTCTTCTAAATAAATTAAAATAGTAGTTTCTAACAAAACACCTTCAAATTACGTTAGTAGTTTTATAAATGACAGATGAGGAGATTTCTCAAAAACTCGTTTTTAATTAAACAAATCTTTGTCTATGACATTTGAATGTTTAATAAATTATGCTGTTTGATGAAGTAAGTGTATTTGGTAGTTTTTATTCCAAGAATTTTTTGCACAGACGAATAATTGGTCATCTTAAGGAAACTTTATTAATTAAAACGTATGTTTATTTTCTACTGTTTATTGCCTTTATAATTTTGTTTGTAAATCCTTTTTTTATCTGTTTATATATTTATGTAGTAAATGATCAATGTAAGTAGTAGGTGATACTAGCAACATATTGAAAAACATTAAGGGCCTTATTTATAATCGTTTTTTTAAATTTAAAGAAACTGCTCAGCTACTGATTAATGAAAATCTCACCATAAATTCTTCTCTAGCCGAATATTTTGGGTACAACCTACGTTAATCATTCAAATTTTTTATCTGTGCTCATAGGTACACAACAGGTACCTAATACACGTTTATAAGTGAAAAAAAGAGATATTCATGGATTAGGGTCTGATTCCGATTTTTTTACTTAAGAGATGCCTAATCGTTTCTTAACGAGGTTATTATAAGTAAGGCCGCAAGTGTTAAGTGAAATGTGAGTTGCCACAAATGCCCGGTTATTCGAGCATTAAAATTTGTTTGTAGCTGAGGTGGGGAGTATCCGGCTTTCGCCAGAGTCTATTTCTTTGAAGATTTTTCTAAAAGTTTAATATTTATGAATTCTTGACTCTAGCTAAAATCACAAACCTCGAATCCATAAAAAGAATCTAAATCTTTGTTTATTTTTTTATTGCATAAGTTCAGCAGACAGGCAAATGGCCTACCTGACGACATTTGCAACACCAAAAGGTGCTACAAAGGCGTTGCTGCTCTCTTAAGGGAGAGAGACTGGAACCTAGCTACAAATAACGGAACACAACTCAAGGTCGTTACGGCGGCATACTCTCGACCAGGGGTGGTAGCCACCCAGACGGGTAAATACCCTACCATGTACGTACGTACGTTTACGTACATCACAAGCAGTGCCGCTAATAGCAGGTGCAATTAGAGATACAATCAAAACAGTATCATGTAACGAAACCGTTAACTCAATTACCATTCGAGTATGTTACTCCGCTCTCGAACATAACATTGTACTCAATGTTGACACCATTTAACCATTACTACCGGTACCGACCGGCGAATTTATTTCGAGCAATACTCGAAATTAAAGTTCTTCTAATTTTATATGTCGGAAACGAGGTAATTATTGTGAATTACACCACGTGGCGGAAATAGTCAATAACCAGTTATACAGTCTTCTATTATCAAGTCACTGGATGTTCAAAGTCAAATAAACGGAAGTCATTTCCGAAACCAGACCGGACGGATATCTGAAATCGAGTACTGAAGTCGATGCATTGGCTATCGACAACCGGATACCGATTCTTTAGCTATTAACTAACTGGAACGCCAGCGCTGCCATGGTGGTGTTCAATGGAAACTACGGGGTGGCAAGGCGATCCATCGACGGAGCTGTGGATGACATAGTTCTTCAGTTATTTCCGCCAAGTGAACACAAATCGTAGAAACCGTTATGCATACTTTACCTTTATCCGCTGAATATTATGAAATTGGTTTGTAATCATAGACTTTGGCACATTACTTTGTGTTAAGTTGTGTTATGGTTTTACTTCAACTGATACTTCTCACGATACACCCACAATGTTAAAATATTGAATACTGATGCGGAGGATATTTGTACTGATCTGTGTCATATACAATAATAGGTACTTAAAAATCCGATTTAAATTATAGTCATCAATATTATAATGTGGACTTTGGGATTCCGATTACAAATTCACTCACTCGCTTGTATTTTAGTTTTGGACAGAATTAAATAAGCTCAATTTAACTAAGTCGAAACAATATAAGAATGGTATCTATAAAATCTATAATAAAGAAACTAGTGAATAAATTTTAACTTAATTGAAAGTGAATCTCAAAGGTCGAGATCTAACAGTACGATGATAATGATGATGAAAGTCAAATGACAGTGTATTTTTAAGCGGATATTTAGGGTATAGTAACTTTTTGATTATTCTTTGATATCTATATAAGTATATCACCTTTTAGTATAGAGTCTAAGAAGACTCTATTTTAAGTTTCATTTGCAGATTTCCAAAATTTTACATTCTAGAATAATAATAATTAGTTTTCTAGACTCTTTTTTGGAATAAAACTCTAACGAACTATATCAATTCATCTATCCATCAAATTATTTATTTTTTATTAAATATAGGCTACATTCAACAAAACGAAAAAGTAGTATTAATATAAAAAAAGTATTCGACATTTTTTCGCTTCACCTTAAAATTAGCAAACACTTTGAAACAAATAGTAGGGGCAAATGCCATCAACTAGTATGGTATTAGCAATTGAAATGGGAAAACGTGGTTAGTTTACATTGAGCAATGGGGTAGGTCAAACATGCCTGTTGATTTAATTCGATCGAATCCAGGCCATATACGGATTTATACTTTATATAATGCAACTGATGAATTTTAATACTCTAGAAATGAGAACGTTCTATGAATTGTTAATATAATAGTTAGATTAGTGTATAAATATATTTGTCTATCATATAGCAAAGTTGACGTACTTAATGTTAGTATTAAGTTGGTACGTAAATTTTACGTCTATTTAAATTTATAAACAATGGACGGTTTTATCGCTTCAAATGATCTTATCCAGATAAGTTTTTTTTTATTACGGAGAAGTTGTAATACAGAATTAGTGGCGTGGAACTAAAAATTAGAATAATTTAAAATTCAATAAATATAAGTATTGTTATACTTTGGGCCACCTGCATATCTGTAAACAAGGCATATTTATTACCCGTCGGTGTTTGAGATAATATCAAACACCGACGGGTATACGTCTATAACATTGAAGCGTATACATATATATATATAACATTGAAGCGCTTTTATGCTCGTCTTCTTTTGTTTACTTTGTGTTTAAAAGTGTATATGGAAAAACAGCCCATTGAATATTGTAATATTTATAGTATATGTAATTCAGTACACGCGGTCGAGCAGACTTATTGTGTTTGTACAGTATAAAGCAATGCCCCAACGGAGGGGGGAGGCAGTCTAGCGGTAGTCACAAGCGAAGCAAGACGTTAGTGATGGACTTTGCGAGTGTTATTGAATTGTGCATTACGTTTGCACTGGTTGTGTTCAGTTATATTTGTACCTGTGTTATACGTGTTTGTATAGTTCTAATAAATTCTATAGTAATTATAACGGCATTTTAATTCGAATCCTGCATCTCGTAACAGGACGTATATACGTTTTAAGTAATGACAGTAATAATCTACTTGAATATACTAAGTAACGTAACAATTTTTCAAACTGATTCACGAGTAATTTCAATATTTGTAACGCCACATAATATTATCAGTCTATCAACGTGCAGCGCTAACTCAGCTCTCCAATATTTAGGAGAACAGATATCTGTCACTTTTCTTCAGTGTCTATTAAATTATTGTTCATATTAGCCAAAGCAATTGCCTAGCTTGTGAATGATTCCTAGACAGATTTCGAGCCCACGTCGTTGGAACGAAACGCAGGTGCTTTACCCACTAGGCTAAATAGACAGCGTTGCAATAAAATGTAGATAATACTTAAGAAATCCACTATTGTTTTTATAGTAACACAGTATTACAGGAATATTATTATTTTGTTATTTTATTTTCTAGGTTTTATTAAAACCAGCCCTATAGTAATAATAATAAACAAACCTGCAGGGAAGCTTTGTAGCGAAGTATTAGGTGAGTAGCGACACCTAGGAACCGACTCCGGGAGGCTAAAGCAAAGCCTTAGCAGCCACCACGGAGTAGAGATCGCTAGAGCTAAGACTCGTGCACCAGGGTTGGAAGTGATAAATGGCCTAACATCGTAAAATAGTTTCGGTGAACCTGCAGCCCACCTCTCGACACCCCTTAGCGACTCACACCCATGTACCCCTCGCCAATCTTGTATGGCATTTTTTTGGGGCCCATGCAGGGAGTGGTGAGTCACCGTCTGCCCATTTTACTCATGTTCCCCTAACTACAACTATTAACTAACTATTCTCCATAGACCTAGAAACCTAGTTCCACTAACAGTATATCCCAATAGAACGGTACTTTTTTTCTCATTACCTACAATAGTCCTACATTGACGGGGCCTTGTTCTTGGGTACATTTTTATAGGGTGTAATCGTCGATCAGTGCTACGCCACATTTACATCAAATTTGTCAAGAGGCCATGTTGGCCTACCCATGGCCCCAAGAAAGTCCTTCAAAAATCCGGATCATGTTTTATGGCCTGTGGTCTTGAGAGATACATCTAATACTTACTTACTTACTTACTCCGTTGGCTCAACGACCCAAAGTGGGTCTTGGCCTCCGAAACGAGAGCATGCCACTTTCCTCGATCCTGTGCGGTTTCTCGCCAATTACTGGCTCCTATCTCCGACAGGTCAGCCTCTACTCTGTCCTTCCAGCGATATTTAGGACGGCCGACCGGACGCCGACCAACCGGCCGTCCCAAATATGCTTTCCTCACGCTGCGATCCTCTCCCATCTGTTCTACGTGACCGAGCCAGCGGAGGCGGTGAGCTTTTATTTCTCCTATTATGTTAGGCTCGGCCACGAGATTCTCAATTTCGAGGTTACTTCGGACCCTCCAGCTACCATCCTCTCTTTTAGTTGGACCCAGAATCTTACGGAGAACCCTCCTTTCCGCTATTAAAAGCTGGTTCTCCTCTTTAAGGGTAAGCGTCCAAGCTTCGCACCCATACATCAGGATGGGCCGTATGACGGTTTTGTAGATCCTGATTTTAGTTTTTCTATTTAGAAGCTTGGACACCAATACCTTATGCAGAGCCGCACAACACCTCAGAGCATTTTGTATACGTATACGGACTTCGTCCTCTCTGTTGTTTGTGTCGGTGACTGTGCAGCCCAGATATTTGAATTTGGCTATCCCTTTATACGTAACATCACCAACATGAAGGTTCTGGCGTGGCATATAAATATTTTTGTATCTCTTCATGTGGAGATATTCAGTTTTCTCGTGATTGATTTTAAGTCCAACCTTCTTTGCTTCTTCTTCTAGTATTTTAGCTGCTTGCTCAACTTGTTCGCGGCTTTCCCCTAACAAGGCTAAGTCATCTGCGTACCCTATCACCTTATGTGTGCCGTTCAATTGCAGCCCCGATTCGAGGGTTAAGAGTCGTTTAAGTACGTGTTCCAGCACTAAATTGAAAAGCATAGGTGACAGGGCATCGCCTTGTTTGAGACCAGTAATCACCTCGAATTCGTCGGAGAGTTCATTCCCAACTCTCACCCGCATAGTGCTTTTACCGGTGGCTACCATGATTAAGTCAACGAGCTGCTTAGGAATGGGAAAATCTCGTAATATATTATATAGAGCCCCCCTATCTATGCTATCATAAGCTTTTTGGAAGTCCACAAACAGGGAGTGGACGCTCTGTGCGTACTCCCACCGCTTTTCCATTAACTGTTTGAGAAGAAATATTTGGTCTACCGTGCAGCGATTTCTGCGGAACCCGCACTGGTAATCGCCAATAATTCGTTCGGCATACGGTTCTAACTTCTCCAACAGTATGTAAGACAGGACCTTATATGCGGTAGGCAGTAGTGCTATTCCCCGGTAATTGTGGCACTTCTTTTTACTTCCTTTTTTGTGGATAGGGCAGATTATTCCCATATTCCATTCTAGCGGTTGTTTTCCTATTTGCCATATCATTTTTAATAGCTCGTATAGTTTGTGTTGAACTGATGGTCCACTGTATTTCCATAGCTCAGCCGGCACGCCATCTATCCCTGGGGATTTATTATTTTTTAGCCGCATTATAGCTTTTTTGACATCATCAAATGTTGGTGGAGTAATTTCCTCCATATTATCTTCCATTTTCCGGTTAATTGGAATTTCTGGGAATGGGCTATTTAAGAGGTTTTTGAAGTACTCCACCCACATCGTCTTAATTTCGTCACTATCCGTAATGAGGTTACCCAGATGGTCTTCCAGGTTTTGGCTCGTCGGTTGATACCCTTTTTTAAAATTTCTTACCTCCTGATAGAACTTCCTCGATTGACCTGATTGTATCAAGGTTTCCATGTTTTGTACCAGTCCATCAAGATACTGTCTCTTTGCTATTCTAAATTTCCTTTTCGCTTCTCTTCTACAGCTTTCATATTCCTCTTTCCACCGGTCACTCTGTTCGGCTAAAATTTTGAGTTCCCTTCTTCTCTTTGTTATTTCCTCACATTCTTGATTCCACCATTTCTTTCGGCCTTTTCTCTTTGTTTTCCCTAGGATCTTTATTCCAACTTCTTTAATATTCTGTTTCATAGTATTCCATGTATCATCTATATTTTCATCAACTACTAACTCTTTATATCTGTTGCTCACTTCTATTTGATATTTTTCTAATATTGCTTCTACTTTTAGATTTTCTATATTAATTATTTCCTCTGCTTTGGTTATATTTTTAGTTTGGGTTTTTATTTTACATCGCAACTTTGTTACCACTAGGTAATGATCACTGTCGCAGTCAGCACCCCTAAATGTTCTAACATCTTGTATAGAGCTTTGATGCCTCTTGTCTATGAGCACATGATCAATTTGATTGATTGTGTGTCCATCCGGTGAACGCCATGTCCCCCTAAAAATATCCTTGTGAGGGAACATTGTGCTCTTGACTACCATTGCTTTTGACGAGGCGAAGCTAATCAGTCTTACCCCATTATCATTGGTGGTTTCATGCTCACTATGCATTCCAATAGTAGGTTTGTAGACTGATTCCCGGCCCACTTTTGCGTTGCAGTCTCCCAAAACAATTTTGACGTCATAGTTTGGGAGTTGATCATATACCAGTTCCAGCTGCTCATAGAAACTATCCTTAACCTCATCATCTGCCATTTCAGTTGGAGCGTATACATTTATAAGCGAAATATTAGAGAATTGACCTTTAATGCGAAGAATAGATATTCTATCTGACACGGCCTCAAATCGGATCACACTACTCATAAATTTTTTCGACACTATAAATCCAGTACCATAGGTGTGGTGGCCCGAGTCGTTACCGCTATAAAATAGAATAGCACAATTATCAACATTGCATTCTCCTTTTCCCGCCCACCTTACCTCCTGCAGTGCTGCAATTGCTATATTATACTTGCGCAGTTCATTGTTTACTTGGTAAAGTGCGCCAGGTCTGTAGAGGGAACGCACATTCCATGATGCAATACGTATGTCCGTTTTTCCATGCCGGGGGTCGTCGTTGTAGGGATCGGATCGTATATTTCTCGTTTTCGGTTTCACAACAGTAGGTTTTTTCCGTGAGTGGGGTGTTAACCCTCTGCACAACCCCCAAAATGCTGGAGGACCACACCCATCGTTGGTCAGCGAGTCCATCGGACTTAGCCGGAAGCGTAGCTAGGCTGTACTACCGACCATTCCCCCATCCGCCGCCCGGGGGACGATACATCTAATAATAAATATTTATTAGCCATCAGTATTTTACAATTTTATCAAACATACAGAAACTGTAAAGAAAGATAATTAGTAAACAGTAAATTTGTGTGTAAGTTTAAAAAATGGCTAAGGAATTTAAAAGAAGCAGGATATACCTTTCACTCTGAAACTAAGAACAAGTAAAAAAACCTGTGTTTTATTTAAGTCAATCAAAAACTTTCTATCAATAAGTTATTCTTCGTGGATTTATTATTATGTTGAAAAGCTTCTATCAGTTATAATAAACTGTATCCTGTCACAAATCTCCGACTAAAGTAGTTTTAATCAATGTTTGCGAATAGAACATGTCAAGGCACGTCATTAAAAGCATAAGCATACCTACTAGTACAGAGATCCATACTAATAATTGCTGGTTGCGAGATCTTACGCATTTATAATGTATAGAAACTAATGTTAAAATAAAATAAACTAATATTATGTAATAAAAACCTGTCAAGTGCGTGAATGTTCAAGTACTTTAAAGGGTTCCGCAGTGACAAGCGTCTACTTTATACATTATTTGGCTAAGGAACGACAAAAAAACATTTAACAGATAAGATCTCAAAATTATCTTGAAAACTACTCAATCTGTGCAAAGTAATTTTTAGTGAAAATATTTTTGATACTTCCCCGTCTCGTTTCCTTGGGACAGTTTTCACGATTTTGGCAGTTGATATCTTGCTACTTATTAATTGCATTAAAAATTCATAACGTTCCCAAACTTAATCAATGTATTTTCACAATGAACGATTAATGAAACAAAACAAAAATACAGTCTTCTTGTCTTCTCTTTCTAGTACGAGCCAGGCTGGAGTTTCGAGCGAAATCTCTTTATTGCTACTTCCATTCATTAGGCTACAACCCGTCAGGAACGAGTATGCAAAGCCGTAAAATCTACTTCAGATTACGTTCACACATTCAAATTTACGTGGCAAGTAGGTACCTAATAAAGAACCAAATTAGGAAGTACCCATAAAACAGAGCTAACTTGTTTTTCATGTTAAATTTTATTTAAATTAAGTTTATTTACGCTATAACACCCAGTTTTTATTTTTCACCTACAAACACGCAAGTGTAGTGTCATTACCAAAATACATTTCATAAAACCACGTGACCGAAATAATAAAACGATTCGCAACCAGATTTTGTGTTTGTTAAGGTCTATCTACACATATCCGTATTTATATTTTTTATTAATATATGTATATTATATCATGTATGTATTTATAAGTTATGTATATTTTAAGATACTGATTCAATAGTGAGAAAAATGCACCATACCCCTGTTCTTATCATTTTTTGTGTCCATGCAAAGGTTGTCTGAAAAAATCGCTAATAGCGGTAAGACCGCCATATTATATTATAAAGTTTTGTTTCTGTTAACTGTGTCTTTAAAACACAATAAAGTATATTCATTCATCACAACTTTACAAATGGCACGTGTAGAGAAGTAACGTGTTCTTGTTCCGGAGTCCAAAACTACTTTTTAGGCATTACACACAAAAAATTGTTACCATTTTTATGTCGGTATACAATAAAGGGGATTTTGTTGTTATTGCTGTTTCTCGCCGAGTCAACGATATGAATAATTTTCCATTCCTTTTTCACGTATAGTATTCTTTCCCGCTTTATTATTATGATTTATGGAAAGGAAAATTAATAATTACATTAAAAAATTACGTACTCTTGTGCTATGGCATCTATCATCATCTATCTAAAGAAGATAATTTGCACATAGGTATATTCTATAATCACAAGTCTAGAAGAAGTTCTTATAAGTTGTAACACTGACAAGTGTGACTAACCTATAATAAATACACCGGGTGGCAATTACAAAAATTCGCGGAACGAGCGTAACAGTGAAAGTTAAACGTAAGTCGAGACGTGTCATCGGCCGGTGGTACATAGTGGGTACCTTGTTTACCTACAAGCCTAGTTTTTGAAAAGAAACTACTTCGTAGCACGGTAGAAGTATCATTTTCTTGCTACGATAGATTCGCGTGTCTCTACCGTGTAACTTACATTAGCTGTCGATAGATTGTTGCAGCGGCGCTGCATTTAGTGGTAACAATGGACTATGTCAAAGGAGAATGCTCATTTTGGGTCTCTTCTAAACGTGGACGTGCCTTAACCAAATACTTTTCGAAAGTCTTAATACTTTTTTATATATATAAATATATTGACAGTTTAATTATATATTTTTCGTTCGAGCATAAAAGTGCAATTAAATAAACCTTTAATTGTTTTATTAATATAATAAACATAATTATATATTAAATATAATTAATAATTGTTTTAAAATAGGATAAGAATCATCAAGGGACACTACATTTGATACGAATCTCAAATCGCCTAACAAAATGGGCATTCTCCTTTGCAGAAAAGGAGTATTGGGCAATTTAGGTGGGAATATGAGATTGAGCACGCACGTACCTGATTAATGGGCATGAAAAGCAGCTTCTCCTCTGCTTCTTAGTCCACTTCACTTCACTTCCGCTATAGCTATACTTTTCTATTTATAGGATTTTATTTGATGTGTATGTTTTTCTTGTATTTTATATTATATATGTTTCTTATATTTTACAATTGCGTTGCGGAGCGGATTATTTAAATAATTTATACATGTGTTGCGGGCGCGGTACATTTTATGTTATTTTATTTTAAATAAATAATTAATCTACTTTATTTTTGACAATGAATGACTTTTATTGTGTGTGCGAAAAAAGGAACACGCCATCAACTTTAAAAAAAGAATTTCGAAATAATAAAAGAAAAGTTTGTATAGACCGGAAGTAGGTTTTCATGGCGGTACCATAGATTGCTAACACTTTATTGCCTATCGAATAAAATATTTGTAATATGCACGATTACAAGATTCTCTTGGTAAAAACCATAGGCGGCCTTATCAACGTATTTTCTCCGTTATTTACCATGGTCTAGGTGTCTGGACTCGACCCCAGAGTGGTCCGTCGTAATATACGACGGACCACTCTGGGGTCCTATAATACAAGCCTATAATACAAGCGTAACTTGCTTAATTTGGGGATATGCAATGCGTGTGTTTAAAAAAAACATTGGTATATAAATTGTCAACAACAACGAAAACTTAACCCAAATAAACCTTATTAATCCTATCATATTTTGTAACTTAAAACGATAGAAAATAATAATTACATTTTTTTCTTTAATTTGTTACTAAATGACACGAAATACAAATTATCGAGTTATTACAAAAACCCAGCGAGATTCCTTGTTCATTTTTCAGTCTTATGGAGTACTAATTTCCGTGGTTGAAGATTTGAAAATTCTCAGGTTCAATGTATAGGGTAATACGGTTAGCAAAACGTTCAGCTTTTGCACATACTACCTAACAAATATCGACACGAAACGCTTCGTTTAAATAACATCAGAGTTTGATAGGGGACATAATTTTCATGCCATTGGAAGCTAATATCTCTTACCTTGGCTTAAGCAAAACAATATGTATGTCAGCTCTGTCTCACACACAACAAATCTAAAAAATATTGCATCGTGTTCATCATCTTTTCCATTCTAGTTTTATTTAAACAGCTCCAATGTTTAGCATTTTATGATATTTTAGACAGACATAGCTACATGTTTAATAAACAAGTGAAACTCTACAACTAATTGTAATTAAAAGAGTTTCCTATAGTTTCCCTCGAGAAAATCACACTTACTAATTGTTAGCTGTTTAAAATACAAACGTATTTAAATGCTTGCGAGAAATTAACCAAGCCTCCTGACACCACACCTTCACAACCTCAATTGACCTTTCTCTTCCACATTAAATCACAATTTAACCATTTAAAGTGTACTTACGGCTGACCTCTTCAACCTACATTAAGTAAGTCCGCAAATATTCTTTGCTAAGTATGAGGTAATACTGCGACAAGATTAAATGTCATTAAAAACATGCCTATATAGTTTAGTGGTTACATAGTTTACAGAACTCTGAGAGCAAAATATATGTGATGAATATATACCTACAGGTAGACTTTATTTGCTAGAAGCACTAGAACAATTCTTTTGTGGTTTTGAATTTTCTTATACTAGATAATAAAATAAATCGACAAGAAAATAACACTAAGATTAGATTGCATACCATTAAGAAAAAAAGAATGCGATGATCAGCAAATATACTAGATATTCAAGATGAATTTAGCAATTTCAAATCTGATTATGATATTGTCAATTATTTGGACAGTTGTAATACAATAGACTTTCTGCAGCGAATCTAATCTGGTCAAGGCATAAAGTTTTGCAAAAGTCATAACATAGCTTTTAATTATTAGTAAAAATCATAAAGTCTTATTCATAATGAGTAGATTAAGTCTGTAAGCTTCATTAAGGTTTTTAAAGAAGCTACAAACTTATTGTAACTGAATATGAACAAGACTGATAGAGTTTAAAATAAAATTACAAACTATTTACATATTAGTTATAAATAAAAATTTCAGCATTCATTTCGTTTTCACAGCCACTGTCACAGAAATCGAGCAACATTCTTGAACTGTAAACAGCTATCATGTAAGCTATATTCGTAATGTTTCAACATACGGGAAGATATCACGCTTAGAATCGTTACTTAGATAATTATATGTTTAAAGATGCATGGCTGACTTTTGATTTCAATTATATCAATTTTATTCATAATTTTAGGCGGAATCGGTTAGCGTCAATTTGTTAAATCAAACCAGTTTTAAAGTGTATATAATAAATGCCTAACTAATGTAAATCTTTTAAATTAATATCAAGTAAGAATTAATATGATAACGTAAAAATATTTTTATACATTTCAGTAAGTAAGCAATCTCAATTTCAAATCAACAGATTAATACCTCCAAATATTTAGCAAGTCGGCAAACCTTAACATTCCAATTATTAATATATAAGTATACTTATAAAGAAAAAACCAAACACTACAAGGCTTCGTGACGCACTTCTGTATAAACCACTGGTTTATATAACCAGTCTGTATGACGTAATTTTTAATATTGATTTTCTTGAAATCTGTTAATATTCAAGATTCTGAAGATGAATCAAACAAACTTTCAAAGCACCTTTCTTTCTAATTAAACATTTGTTATATTCAAGCCGTGTAATTATTGCTTAGATGCCCTCATCACTATTGTAAATGAAATTCTAGTGTTAAGAAACATTAATTCTAGGATTACAGCTTTCTCCATTAGTTTCTTATTGAGACAAGAAAAATCATACTTTGAAATTACAACTCAAGTCTATAAAAACGCCTGCAGGCCATAAAACGTTTTAATATTTTATGGCCTATGGTCTTAGAAACTGTTGTGTTTTAACATTTAAACACAACAGTTTCTAAGACATTTTCCATCCGTATGTTCCACATCTCACTGTTTGATTGTTAATGCAATTGTATTTCTTCTTAAGAGACATAAATGATGACGGTATTCTCTTTATGTAACTCAATATTCAATAAATTGTTTATAACTTTACTAGCTTCTGCCCGCGACTGCGTTCTCGTCGAATAGTAAAAAAAGTAAGTTAAAAAAACCCCCGATTTTGAATCATTCTTCATTGATGCTCCGCTCCTATTGGTTTTAGCGTGATTATATATAGCCTATAGCCTTTCTCGATAAATATACTATCTAACACTGAAAGAATTTTTTAAATCAGACTAGTAGTCCCTGAGATTAGCGCGTTCAAGCAAACAAACAAACTCTTCAGCTTTATATATTAGTATAGATACTGACCACGTTGGATTTAATTTATAATTACGGAGACTTATTAATAACATTGTGAATACATATATTTTATATTTAATAGTTACATAGGTAAAATTATGATTTGTGTTGTGCAGGACTTAAGCACTAAGTGAAATATTCTAATGTTCTATTTTGTTTAAATCTGAAATCTAATAAAATGAAATGAAATTATGTACTGTGTCATTCATTCACATTAAAAATAGGATACGTAATATCAATTCAAGGATCGTATTTGTACTAAAATCTTTTAGTCACAATCAACAATTAATTTGCATCAATTTGCTATGATTTCAGAATAACTTGGAGTTTAATTGTATGATCTGATTTGAATAGCGTGAGCAACGCGTTAAGCAATTAAACCAAGCCGCCTCCCATGTCAATCGCATTGCGGTAATTACGTAGTCACAGTCGTATATCTAAGTGATAATACGTTATTTTAATTATACATTATAAACAATTCTAACATAAAATAGTATAAAAAAAACTTATGCGTCTCGGGACGCCTGCAAGAAGTGATAACTTGCGTGAGAGAAAAGGAAGCCAGACAGACTGGCGCTGTAACGCGTTACATAACGAAGCGGTTTACCCTCTCATAAGAAGTTATCACTTCAAAAAATATTTATAACTGTTCATTTTTTTTATCTGTCACGGGGCCTCTATGTGTTGACCTTCCCATGTCCCCCAGCCCTCCAAAAGTCCGGTCCATTTTTATGGCCCATGGTCTTCAAAGATAGTAGATTAATTTGAAACCGGTGCTAGATTAAATAATAGTAATTTCTATTCAAATACATAGCGATATCGAAGTGTTAATCATTATGCCATTACTATCAATTATTATAATCTAATATATAAAATTCTCGTGTAACAGTTTTCGTTGCCATACTCCTCCGAAACGACTGGACCGATTCTCATGAAATTTTGTGTGCACATTGGGTAGGTCTGAGAATCGGCCAACATCTATTTTTCATCCCCCTAAATGTTAGGGGTAGTCCACCCCTATTTTTTATTTTTTTACCGGGCAGGACGTCGTCTGCCGGGACAGCTAGTAAATATATATTATTATAAATATGAATTATTACAATATAACAATAAAGTAGATATAGATAGTTTTAGGTCTGATACATGGCATATCAATTAATTTATAACCCAAACTTGAAAGAACTTCCTGATAGGAAATAAACCAGCCGTCATGCTGAATCCCTTGAACCTACTCGTGCAGTGATCTCATAACCAGTTCCAATATTAGGTTGCGTATTATTTTGTTAACAACCGTGTCAAGCCTTTATGTTTTATGGTTTGTTATGACCAGGGTTGTCAGTTAAATTTTTTTTACATACTTGAATGATCAAGAACGTGTCTCTCGTACATCGAATGAGCTGTAAGCCGAGATTTGCCTACGAAACTACGATAGCGACTATTTTACAACAGGTGTCATAAAATTTATCTGAGGTCAGCGGCAATTTGGCAGCACATCTTGTATTGCAAATATCAAAGAGCGTCCAAATTTCATGTCAATTACTGGATGGCTACCACCTCTGGTCTGAAGTATGTCGCCATAACAAGCATGAGCTGTGTTCGCATTAGTGACCAGGTTCCAGTTTCCTTTAAAAGAGCAGCAGCGCATTTGTAGCACCACAGGTGCTGCAAATATCCATAAGCGATGGTAACCGCTTTCCATCTGCTGGACTTTGGCAATAAATAAATAAATAAAAATCCAAGGTTCAAAAGGTTTCTGTCCTTGATTAACCACTTCAGTGAACGAATTTAAACAAAACGAAAAGTTTGATTTTATCAAGTTATTTCAATTTTGATAACCCTAATCGTAATTGGGTGTAGTTATTGGCAGGTAAATGACCGGTATATATTGTAATTTCGTAGATTATTTCATATACAAATTATCAAGGAAGTTAGTTCCGTCTAACACGTTGTTTGTGTGACCATTCGCATATAACAGTAATTAGTATAAATGTTTCTAATTAAAAGTATTTTTATTGCTTTATTTAATATCTTAATTATACAAATCCTTAATCCAAAATCTGGTTTGGTGATACTTTAGAGGTGCAAAATGAGGTTGCAAAATTCATGGTCTTACAGTAAATCATTCCCATGGTTAGCTTTTTAGAATTTTAATTGACATTTTAGACACAGCTTTAGAAAGGTATTCTTAGAGAGCGCCGATATTATCCACATTCCAATGATGATAATTCCTGTATATGTCTCACTGCTGGGTTTGGGTCTTCCATAATAGGGGAACGAACAGTATACCCGCCACGCTTGTCCACGGCGGATTGGCAGGTTTGACACATCGGTGATCTTGATGTGCAAGTTACAGAGCGATGTTTTCTTTCACCGTTATTAGCACGTGGTAATTGTAACAATAGGCACATTAGGTCAGAAAACTGCCTAAGTGGTGCATGCTTTCCGGCCAGGATTGAACTCGCGCCCTTTGAGTTTAGAACGCGTGCGCTAGCCATTACGCTACAAAGATTTTTTTGTTTCTTAAACATGATTATTTACATATCAGAGTACCTGCATACTCTGATGTGTAAATAATCAGGTGAGCGTCATCACAAAAAAAAAACATTAATTTGATTTCACTCCACATTCTATAAAAAAATATATGTAAATTTCCTGATCACGGCGTTATCAATTTAGGACTTATTAGTCCTTAAAACGCTCTTATACCAGTATTAACTTATGCAATCAAAGCAAAGCAAAGCATTGTTTATATAAAATTTAAATGGTGTTTGACGTGTGTGTTGCATTTAATATGAGAAAATTTCTTGTAACAAGTAATACGTAAGAAATCGTCAATGTTATTTCCCAAAAACATAATAACTGTATCGTATATTAAAATGGTACTTTCCCTTAAACATATTTCAATAAATTGTATATACATATAGCTTTGCAAACACATTAAATATGTTATAAAATTTGAGGCAACCGTTACCTACATGGTCAAAACGGTAAATTTGCAAAATACTCTCACAATCTTTGCTTCCCAAAACCTGTTTCATTTTGATTCGAGACAGGCCGAGGTTAAAACCAAAGCTGAGCCCTTGTTTATAGGAGAAATGTCTGCCATAAATTGTATACGTTCGTAGGTTACCTAAATCAGTGTGAAATCTCTAGAATGTTAATTCAAAAAACAAAACGTTTTACATGGAATTTCCTATCGTGGTTTTCTTTCTGCGCTATAGCACGAGATTGTTTCAAAAAGGTGTTATAAAAATTATTCTAAACCGGTATCCCGTTAGCCTAGTTTTGCAAATTTTCCATCATGTTAATACGTTTTTAATGCCTGATTCAGGCATTTATTATTAATATTTTATATTACATTACACGACACTCCATGATCAAATTGATCATGTATTAGTAGAAGGTGATTTCAGGAGCCTTAAGAACAGACGAGCGTGCATGACAAGAGCTATGAATGTCAAAGAAGCAAGTGAGGTGTGTAAGAATAAGCCTATATGGCGCTCTGTTGTTCGTGCCTACTCCGCAAGGGACCTGGCTTGAAGTTATGTATGTATGTACTTTTATATTACATTGCTTCTCGATGGTTACTCAAAATTCTCCTATACCACATCATCTAACTTATTTCAACAAAATAATTTCTCAATTTAGCAGAAAACATTTGAGCGAAAGTTTCAACACATTTCGATCGTGTAAAAGGATATTGTTCGGAACGAAATAAGTAAATGTCTGTGAACTACTTTCATCATAAACTGCAGACTATTTATGATATGGAGGAATTCTTTTTTTTTTGTCTCTCAACGCTTCCAAATTATAATTATATTATTTTAATTTTCGTTTGTACATAATCTGACCTCAAATCAAATAATATCAAAGTAAAACTAACTTAAAACATATAATTAAATACTAAAAATAAATTAACTTATAAGTATAAACCTAAACATAAACTAGAAACTATACTATGAATATATATTACTATTTGCATATCTTTCAAGACCACGGGCCATAAAAATGGCCCGGACTTTTGGAGGGCTGGCGCGGGGCCATGGAATATATTATTATTATTATTTCCTTTTTTCAAGTACTATGTGTGAGTCTAAAGAGAAATATCGAAAGGAAACTAAGCCATTTGCCTTAGAAGTATAGTGGGTATACAATCCGTTTGCAATGTATAGGTTTAAGCCTGACTGTGGGGGGAGTGTTTTTGATCTGACTCCATAAATTTCGAACAATAGATTTTTGAATGAAATTAAACGAATTTTATTAGTGTGTTATTAACTGCAAATACAGCACGGCATACAATACACCCAACTCTCCTAGATTATACCTAACCTTGTCACAGACTAAATGTGCGTCACGTATGCACGTCGTGTATTGTGTCTAACACTTGGAAGAAAACCGATGGCATGTAAAATATTATCATTGGTTATTTACATAGAAGAAAGCGAAAGTGGGGATTTCTAAAGTTGTATTAGCAAACCACAAGTTGAGGACTGTTGGTGATAAGTTAGGCTGTAACAATATTGCCTGACTAGTTTTATAGGACGATTTCTACAATGATAAACGCTGATTTATATAATGCCATGAATGACAATCGTATCTGCAATCCTTCATGGCTTCACGGCGCTACAAGTTATTCTTCTCTTATTATATCATACTAGTATTAAATCACGCTCAACTACGCAACGGTTCTCTAGAAAATTTGCTTCGCGCATGACAACGATCTGAAGGGAACATCCCGCCGCGGTTTTCCCTTTGTCTGCAATATGAGGTTGTTTAAGGGCGTTATAAAATTCCTTAGAGGCCCGCAACGCGTTGGCAACACCCCTAGTATTGCAAACGTACACATACACATCGGTAACCACCTTCCATCAATCAGGCCATCCCCTTGCTTGCCTAGCAATAAAAATAAAAATCCCGGTTCTATTCGAGCATGGAGCCTTTCACAGATCTTTGGCATCCTTAATTGTTTAAGTAAAGCCAGTGTTATACCTACCTCTTCTACCAGGACTAAGCATAGTTAGACCTACTTTTTAGTTATACTATTCAAATGTATTTCAAAAATTTATAGACACAGGTATTATCGGTGCGTACTAGTATGAGCCAATGAATATTTTGAATTGGTCAACTGAATATTTCGAATCGGACGTAAGTTGTTATCAGGTAATACGCGGTAATATAGTGTTTGATAAGAAAACTTTAGGTATATTATTTTTCAATTATAACACCAAATTAAAACCAACATGTGCTGCTTCTGAATCTTTCATGGCTAGTCCGTAAGAAAATTAGTAAATAAAACCTAAGAATACAGAATATAAATGAAAACTTCACACACAAAGTCCATTCCTATAATTACAATAATATATATTAGGCATATGCTCGTATATAGACAATATTTTTGTCTTTTTTTTACGTAAACTTGAACACGAATCGATCTCCAACTTGCCTTGATCGCTAACATTGAAAACAATACTGCGTGTACATATGATATAACCGTTAGGTAATTTCAATTATAATTATATTGTATTTGTTAGAGCGTGTGTAAGGCCGTGTCTGGTCACAGTGGTGAACAAGGTAGGAGTGATGGTGAGAACAGCGTATACTAATTAGATCGCTCCCAGCGATAATGAAAGCGGATTAGTACGGGTCTTAAGTTTCGCCAACCATATTTATCAAGCCATGAATCACAAAACTGCATTCTTCAATCAGGAAAATAGCCAGACGATCCTTCTGATGGAAATTATTTATCTCCGCCTATGAATGAATTTTATGCCGTCCTCCATGAAAAACACCATTTAGTAGCGGAGAGGTCAAGTTTCAGCGAGAACTTGTCTTTAAATTGTTACACACGGAATAAATGTTCTAGAAAACCGTTGCTTAGTTGACCTTAGCAACTCAACTTTGATGACGAGCGGTGCGTTTTGAGAATGAGACGTTAGCACCAAGTCAATGCTGTGTATTCTAACGTCTGTACCCCTTTATACAGATGGCCCAATGTGCAGTAAATGGCAGTATTTTCATAGAGTATAGAACTTCAGTGTCGCGGTGGTTTTCTTAGCTCTATGAGGCTCTTTGTACAGGAGGAAGAATCTGAGTGCTTTCCTCAAACGATAAAGGAAAGCTTTGTTACGAAATCTACAAAGTGGCATTGCAGAAAAATTGCCAGCTTAATAAAATTATACTACATTTATATCCAAATTAGATTATTTTAAGCGTTATACATTTTAATTACAATACTTTAAACTGACTACTTGCTTATACGCCGCCGTATTAAGACTCAACAAATGATCCGTTAACTTAAATATAATATCATTGAGTTTGTGTTGTCATTTTTTTTTTAACAATGGCAATAACAACAATTTTAAGTTACAAACGTTAATACTAACTTTCGATTGATCTTTAACTTATTCGTGCCACATAATCAATTCTGACGGAGACTATATCTTAAAGACCTAAATGACACGTTTCTCAATTAACTTACAGAACAGAAGTACAATTACGCCATGTTACGTGCTAAGTAAAAATTTGAATAAATACGATATTAACATAGAATGCAATTTAACTTAAGGAGATGTTCAAACGCTTGTAAATACAAAACTATAATTGCAAATAGACGTATAATGAAGCGATCAATTTAAATAAAGATTCTCATTTGATAAATAATACATTGAAACATTCCAATTTCGTAATTCCTGCTTACAAATTGCTGTGATTACAGAATTTAAGAGTTATAAATGCAATATTTCCTTTTGCTCGCGTCTAAAGATATGAAAATTTATTACGGTCAAAAGGATTTTGTTTATTTGAAAGACGTGAAAAATAACCAACGCGTCTTTAAAATAAACCAGTGTTCTAAATTTTGCATTTAAACAACATTATAGTAGAAGATTGTCGATTTTGTTTTAGATCATAGGCCAGAAGAATATTCCAGACTTTTTGATATATTGCGTGGGGGGGTGGTATACCCAACACGTAATTTAATGTTAAACGCAATAAACACCACACCAGACGACCTATGCCAGCAACCTTTTAACACCAGGATAGTTGTCGGCTTCACTCATTGCAAGTCCGAAAACTTTGTCGGCGACATGTCGGCTGCTCTAGTGAACAAAAAATACAGCCCATCGCTACGGCTTGAGCGTCGCCGAAACTGAGCGCTTGCATACGCAAACCGCCGACATGTCGGCAGGCAACACGTGTGGACATCACGTTGCCAATATGATTCTTTTCATATAGGGTTGTGTCAGCGGGCTGTGTCGTTGGGTCCGCAGCTTTGGTGTGTATTCCGCTTTATAAATTCGAGTGCTAATCTTTTTGTTTGTAACGCTTTTGTTAGCGACGCGTTATAATATTTAGTTAATATTTTAATTATTACAAATAAATGGCGAAGACGGGCGGCAGAGGGCGTGCGTAGGATACCAGAGGGGGTTGAGCAGGTTGCGGGGGTGGGTGGCGTCGATCGTCGCCCGCGCATCCATATGGGAGTCTGCGTTCCGCGTTGCGCTGTGCTTTATGTGCCTACGTACGTTCAGCTACCGCTAGTTTTTGGTTAAAAATATTCTGCTTTTTTATTTGTACGATCTACAGCTTTCAACTACTCAACCGGTCATTATAAAATTTTGCATACACGTCGTTCGAGGGACATAAAAAGACATAGAATACTTTTCATGTAAGAAAAAAAACTATTCCCGAGGAATAGAAAAATATAACCAATTAGATGGCACTGCAGTCACATTTTTTTGATGCTGCCGTTGTAATTTTGGCCGGAGAATATTCCTAGATACACTAAGGATAAATACCGGTCGGGGTCTTTTAGCAAATAAGAACAGAAAGGAGTGTGCTATTGGGATGAACTGCTAGTTTTGCTGGAGATGTGGCACTATGATACTGTATGTACCTACCCACTTGTGACAATACTTATTGTTAGTCCAATTATTATCGAAACCACACGATTTTAGGAATTGCTTGATATGACAGTATCTATATTTTTATGCTAAATATTCCATTGGCCTGCTGGAAATAACCTTTGATTATTAATATTGGGAGAACAACTATAATCTTGGTTACCCTATCCCCTCCTAATGCGGATGAAGTCCTATCCACGCAAATGCTAGTTTACTATAAATATCAAGTAAATGAAAATTAACATGATTATAATTTATTAACGTTTCTACCTCGTTCTCTTGTGAGTAGGTAATAAATGTAGAAATGTAACATTTTGTACTACTGATTGTCGTTCTATGACATCTAATCTATGACAGAGGCATGCATTAGGTCATGCAATATTCTGAGTACACGTTACGTAACCCGGATTTGCTTGCCGGACTGAATAAAGTACGTTACGTTGGACATAAAAGGCGTAGACAATATAGTGATTTGGTGATTACCTAAAATTCATTCGCTCGCTTAACTGTAGAATCCAGTTTTGTTCATCTTTGCCATTTAGCTTAGCTTAATATTCTTAACGCAAATATTCATATGTGATATGAATTTATATATAAAACTTAATAAATATAGAGACATATTAAATTTCATGAAATTTACATATCGTTTATGGTTAACAAGAATTCCGATAATTTAAGAAAATTATCGGAAATTAGATTAGATTAGAAATAAAATAATAGAATAATAGAAGAGATTAGAAATTAGAAAGAAAATAAAAGTTTTAAGATTTCCTGCGGCCGGGCGGCCTGTCGTAAGAGGCGACAAAACTACCCACAGCCAGGTGGGAGAGTATTATATATATGCTCGACTGGATGGCGACCACCCCTGGTCTAGAGTATGACGTCATAACAACCGTGTGTTGTGTTCCGGCATTAGTGACCAGGATCCAGTCCCTCTTAAGAGAGCAGCAGCGCATTTGTAGCACCTTTGGTGTCGCAAATGTCCATAGGCGATGGTAACCGCTTTCCATCAAGTGGACCGTCTGCCTGTCTGCTGATCTCCTGCAATAAAAAATAAAAAAAAAAGATAATGTCGTTCTTTTATTGCCTGCTGTTTTATTAACTCTATGTAGAAATTTTAACTCATATGATAGAAGTTTTCTATATAGTTATCTACTTTTTTTTACGATAACCAGTGTAGTATTTTCTGAAGTTTTCGCGACTAGTAATATTATAAAATGACGTTTTAAGGCTTTTAAGCGTATTTTGTTTTTATTTCAGCGCTCCCTTTCAGCGACGTTACGTCATTACGGTTACGGAAAAGTGGCAAAAAAGTCGGAATAACTATAAAATAAATACCGCGCTTAAAACCGTTATAACGTTGTTTTATTATCAAAAACAAAATATTCACGATAGTCTCAAGATTAGGCTCATCATGATATTAGCTTTCTAATATTAATGTTACATGTCTTATATAACAATTTACGCTAAAAACTGAAATTACCTAAAGTTAACTTAACGAATCACAAAAGATAACAAATAACTTTTGCAAAATACATTCTAATAAGTTCCGTAGAATATCATACACACAACCGACGCTATACACGTTACGGTATTTTAAAGTCGATTGTTGGCTGTACATCTGTGTATCTGTAATCTAGATGGTGAAGAAAGCCCCCACGGATTCTTCACGATCAAGATTACCGATATATTTGACTTCATTGACAGCTCGTAGTAATCATAACAATATACACATAAGTTCATAAAACTAGCCTATAAGGTCATCAGGATTAGAACTAGACGTGACTTCTAGTCCTGGTTTAGCATTAACCATTGCAACAACCGTGAGTGCGACAGCACCGTTAGCGACTAAGCTACCAAAACTGTTAGAATAGTGTATTATTATTCAAAGTCGCATGGGAACTTGCGAAGGAAGGTGTTGCATAACCTGCCAGTAAGATATTTATTTACAATCCACACAATCTGGTACATTTACTTCCGCAATTAATAACGGCATTATCTTGAAATATCCTTTATCTCGACACTTCCTTTTGTCTGTTATCTTTAAATTTGTCATCATACATTAAACTGTAATTGTAAAAAACGTATAAACGTATTTAAGTGGTATTTCCTATTGAATTGATAGTGAAAAATTATGGTGATATTTTTAACCGACTTCAAAAAGGAGGAGGTTCACAACTTGATCGTTTTTTCTATGTATGTACACAGATTACTCTTTTATGAAAAATTTCCGTTCCCGTTTCCTGGGACCTATATTTTAAGGAGCACGACACCTTTAGTAAGCCTAACCATACTAGACACTAAAAAGTAACAAACAAAAAAAACTTCGTTTAAAAAAACCAACTTAAAAACTAAAAGTATGTAAATCATAAAAATTAACATATTTTGCAACATTTTGTTGTTATAACAGTGAATATGGTCATTTTTACGGTTTGCTCGGCACCGACTTCAAGATGTAGAAAATTTTATATTATTTTATCTCTTAATAAACTAAGAAAATTTTTAGTCAAAAATCTTTGTTAAGTTATTTGATACTAATTAGTTTTTGAAGTCGGTTTTTTTAGTAATATGACATCTGTATAGCTCGCAAAATTAGCAAATTGAAGTGATAGTGGGCCATTTGACTTGGGGAGGCTTTCGTCCAGCAGTGGACTGTGATTGGCTGACCACGACGCAGTCAGGGGTATAGAAAATGACGTAGAGTAAGTGTTCCAGAAATAGTTCTGTTATATTCATAGCCAAAAATGTGTATGTTTCTTGAGTGAACACGTTTTGTGCTATTCGGAGAATTCGCATTGCAAATTCCTTGGCCAGGGTTGAAGGTTGTAGAAATAGTATAATCGCGGCTATTGCTAGCAGGTTACATTAATCAAAAATGTATTGGGACTGGTTGCAGATTGCTGCATAGACAAAATAATTAATTTTATGTAAAATATTTATGTAAATGACATGCTTTAGTGAGGGGCTGACCGACTGACAGCCGATAATTTTTAATTTTAATTTGGTTAATTTTTATCTATATTTTTTAAAGTCTTTAATTTAATTTATAATAATGTAATTTAAAAATGTAAAATAAATAAATTATTATTACTATTATTAAAAATATGGCGTTTCAATCATATTTTATCAATGCTACCATTGTAATTCACTAACAAAAACATCGTTATCATGGTAATGACAATCACAGCCCTCATTCAATTGCAATTGCCAATTCCGCTTAAGAGTCCCTTCGGAACCCCCGCGATGACCTATAACCCCCTCTTTCCCTCATTAAGAACAATAGTACTAGGTGCTAACTCCCTTATCTCTAGAATGTGTAGAATTCTCAACAGTAGTAGTGATGTTACTGACATTTGCTTTGACTCCAAAGATTCATTTTATTCCAAGGTTCATTTAGCCCAACCAGACACAAATTAAGCATAGACTAACGGACAGACTAATTTCACTACTTTACACATTTTTGTTATATTTATTATTAGAGTTCAAGTAAATAACAGTGAAGAAAATAAACTGCAAGCTGTGTTCACGTATATTTAATTTTTACATCACTTGTAAACTTTAGTCATAAGTCTAGTAACTGATCAAATGTATAAAACTGTTGGTGATACATACATACATAACTTCACGCCAGGGCCCTTGCGGGTTAGGCACGAACAACAGAGCGCCATTTAGGCTTATTCTTACACACCTCACTTGCTTCTTTGACATTCATAGTTCTTGTCATGCACACTCGTCTGTTCTTAAGGATCCTGAAATCACCTTCTGCTAGTACACGATCAATTTGATCATGGAAGGTGTGTCGTGGCCTTCCGCGACTTCTGCATCCATCCACTTTTGCATTGTATATCTGTTTACTGTTGGTGATCCTTATTAAAGTAAAATAAAAATAAAATTTAATGCCAATGCCAATGCTCTCATGGTTATATCCGCCTTCGCTAGATGGCGTTACAAGTATTTTAAATGAAACAGACAAAGTTTGACATTTGTAAGGTATTTCCTGAGATCAGGCGGCCTGTCGTAAGTGGCGACAAAACAACCCACAGCCAGGAGGGGCGTTTGCCCATCTGGATGCCTACCACCCCTGGTCTAAAGCATTTCGCCATAACAACCTTGAGTTGTGTTCCGGCATTAATGGCCAAGCTCCAATGCTCTTCAGCAGCGGCCCACTTGTAGCACTTTCGATGTCTCAAATGTCCATAGTTGATGATAACCGCTTTCCATTACGTGGGTCATCTGCCAGTTTGCTGAACTCATGTAATGAAAAAAGGGCGACATATGGGACTCAAGCGGCCGGTCTTCCACTTTCTGTATAAAAGCTACATAAACGCGAGAGAAACCACAGACAAAATCTAGTTAACCTGTAAATTAAACATGTGAAAGGAGACTGATTCGCTTTCATACATTTTTGGGCCTAGATTATAAAAAGATGATAGTAATTTTAACATTTCTTTGTATTATGTTGATTTATTTTTTATAATTTTAATGGATTTCGTTATTTTGAATAAATTCAAAATAAATTCATTCACATGAATCGATAAGTTATTTTTTTGTTACATCCACGACCTACACACCATGATCAAACAGAAGTATTACAACGAGGTCAGGTGAAAAGCATATCAAATAAACGTGCATGTATGAAGAGGTTAATGACAGTAGATGAAACGAAAGTTGTTTGACAGGATCGTCGCAAGTGAAGATCTATACTCTCTGCCTACCTCCAAGGGAAAAAGGTGTCATAACATATATGTATGTATGTATAAGTTGTTTTATTTGGGACCTTATTTTTAAGACTTCTGGTCTTCCAGATAGAATTTAAGGCTGCTGTTTTCCATTTCGTAATAGAAAAATATGCTTTTTAAAGCCATATCTGAACTCATAACATTTCATCGGCACAAAAGTCCCAATCTCCTTTAAATTGTTTGTCAGTCCTCTAATAAGCTCTGTGAGTAGAACTTGTTACAATTTCGTGACAATTACATTACAATCGTCTCGTAGTTTTCATTACGTAACGGCCTATTGTGTATTTTTTGGCAACACGATGGATTCTTAATACACACGGCTCTTGCAATTGACGATCAAATAAAATTTTATTTCATTTTTGGTATTTGTTTATGATCCGTAAAAAATGATTATTTGTCTATAAACGGCAGACTGATTAATAAAACAATTCAACTGTGAAATTTCAAAACCTAGTAAGTGCAAGTTCGTAAGTAATTACTAGAAATTTTACACCTCGGCACAAATAAATGATACCATTTTGAAGTTACAGGTATGCGTAGAATATTGGATGCGATTATATTTTGATCAGTCCATATTAAGAATGCCCGATTAATCAAATTACCCGTAACATATACATTCTTCTTTGTTTTTATAAAAACATGCCTACAAATGTAAACCATATTCAAATATTCGTTAACCTTTGAGTTAAACTTTTGACATTCAAAAACACGTGGTTATGAAATATTTGAAAACAGTATTGTGCAAGTATGATCTATAACTATGAATGTTTTATTCAAGTTTAATGTTATCGTTTTGAAATTTCACTGACAAGCGTAGGTAGTTTGTTTTATTACTTTAGATATATGTACAAAATAATTATACCTACACACATATCATTGTAACGCTTGTTAACATCGCAAATCGAAGTATTTCGCTATGTTTCCTCATTCTTTTTTTCTATTGAAACAAGGCAATTATTATTATTGCCTTGAAAAGTTTTTCAATACAAGCATGTCAAATTTTTGTTGCATGTATAATAAATGGCATTCTTTTTAACGTAAAATGGGAAATAGATTTTAATATCTAATGCAGTGTTGTAATCGCTATAAGAAACATTTTTTTAATATATCTATAGATATAAAGTATAATTTGTAAGTTCACACTACTGGAGCATCAAATTCCAGCAATATAAAAAAATATAATTAATAACTTGATTTAATTTTACGAAGTGCCTAAAATAAGCTAATAAGAAAAAGATTCTTAATAAGGAAAAAGCTAACAGGAAAAGTCAAAGACCTGTGCTTTATTCTAAAACAATAGGGTACTAACTTATTATTCCTAATCGTTCCTTCATTTCTAAGGTTCGTGAACTTTATAGTTATGGCCAGGCCACCTTTTGTTCAATCTAAATTGTATCTTGTTTTTAAGGACTTGTTATAATTTATAGTAAATAATAACTTTTATCATGTATTAATACATTTAAAGCAAGTCTTAGAAGGGAATGGTCACAATCGTCATGGCAAGCACAATTATCATCCCAAGTCAATATCAATTCAAATAGTATATAATAAATAGCCTAAAAACTTTAAAATAATAATAATTTATTTTTATTTCAGATATTACATCCAGTTGTTAATGGTCAACATTATATCTATGTATGTTAGTAGGTCAGACACAATAAAAAACAACACGAATGAGTGGCCTATTTCCACCTTTCCTTCGACACTAGTTAAGCAGCCTCTCCCAGCATCGAAGGAAAAGGGACTCCATTCATTCATTCAGCGAACACTGTCAGTTCAATATTGTACTGATGTTAGCCCGGGCACTGAACAGCAAAAACGCGCCGTCGCGAACATGATGGATGCACGGCAAAATCGAAACAGTCAAAACAACATCCTGAAGATATTATTATATTGAGCACGAATGGTGCTAACAGCACTCAGGCTATAGTTGATCCAGAAGTTACTGCATAAAAAGAGAAAAGATAAATGTATCGTCTCTCCAAATTCTTCTTCAGCCAGTTCCTGTCCACTGCTGGACGTAGGCCTCCATAAGTTTGCACCACATATCCTGGTCTCCCATCTGCGGGCTCGGGTCACCGGGCTGGAGAGCGGTCTACGCTACGATTATCGAGACTCGGTCTCTACTCTTGGACACTCTCCAGAATAAGTATAAAATATTATTTACTATACGTTTTTGTATAAAAAGTGTACACGGCCAGTTTTGATAACTGGCATTAAACTTTGGCACAAATTCACTGCTCGATATGACCGTGTGTCGAGTACAATTCCAAACAAAGCATGACAACTGCTATTCAGCGACTCACCTGCGTTTAATTTTGTGAGAATTATCTATCGTACGACTGTCAAGGCATATTTTTTGCTAAACAAAAATTCTGACGACAAACACAGTATTAAATACTGACTATATCCGCAAAGATACAAAAACATCACAAGGACATTTCTATGTACACAATGTACGTATTTATGTATTTTAATATATGCCAGTTCAGTACGTGAAAAATTTGCTTGTTCAAATTATTCAGTTTCAAAAATTAAACAAAGGCATATAGCTAAAAATATTTATTAATATTCTGGCGAATGATGGTGGAACCATCTAGTTAGTTTTAGAATTTTTGGAAGAAACTAGAACAATCTAGAAGGAAAAGACAAGGACGGATATATCTAGAAAAGGATAGACGATGAACGAAAGACAGAGATAGATAGATGTTAGAAAGGGATAGACGATGAACGAAAGAAAGAGATAGATAGATTTTAGAAAGGGATAGATGTATAAACGAAAGTTCCCGAACAGAAGGTTCGGGAAGGAAGAGACAGAGATAGATAGATGGGTTCTAGAAAATTTTTCCGGGTATATAAACAGCGTAAGACGGTGAAGCGACAAGTGCAATACTAAAGAGTTGGAAGAGAAGGTTAATAGAAGACAGAGAATTAAGTGGTGAATTTAGTGACAAGTTTGGTGGACAGGAATACGATAAGGAGGTGTGTAGCGTAGTTCGAGAGAGGAACCAGAAGCGAGCTACACGTGATAATATCGGAGGTGGTCTACGCAATATCGGCGACGGTATTGAAGGTGTGACAACTTATCGTCGCGACTGTGGATCGTTGGTCGTGCGTATAGGGCAGCTCTGCAGAAAGGTACTACGTGCGGCTGTGTAAGTCAATAAAATCTCTTAGTCAAAAACTGGTGTTTTCTTCGAATCCATAAGTGCGTACCCCCCGCTCGTACGTAACAATATTTTATTTCAATATGCTTACATATATAAAAACATATTCGACTGTGGCACAAAAACTTAATGGGTTCTTCTCCTATCATAATGATACACATTATGATACGACATGTTAATGACCAATTAATTGAACAAGTGTTGATAGTTTAGAGATAAATGATAACAGTCTAATGTTAAGCAATTGAAAAATTATTATACATTTTATTATGAAAAAAGGTAATCGTTAAAAAATTACTAAGATATGTAAATCATAATTTATCTGCTGATAACGTTACTATGTCGGTAATCGCCTAATTGTGAAACTACGATTTTATACTTAAATAATTATATAAGTATTATATTTACCTGTACTTAAAAAAGTATCACGCAGCTTCGCTTATGTACATTTCGGACAACGGGTACCTACTTATTTATATTTAAAGAGTCTTTGATAAAAATTCTACGAAATTATAATATTTAGACGGTAAGCGCGTTACTTATTATTTTTATAGCAAAAATGTAGAGAGCTGTCAGTTGCCAATGTCACTATGACACAACACTGGACACCAGTGTGCTTTAAATTATGGACGCGTTCGTTTAGTATTTCACAACGCCAAAAATGCTCCCAGCGCGTTCCTTTAGTAGCTCACAACGTCCTAAATGCTCCCAGCGCGTTCTTTAGTATTTCACAACGCCCAAAGTGCTCCCAACGGGTTCCTTTAGTAGCTCACAACGCCCGAAATGCTCCGTCTGCCTTCGTCTACGTCGGAATGAGGTATTTGAATCCCTATTTTCAGTATACTGCTGGACTTTTTTTCAACTACCCTCCATAATATTACGTAATAGACTTATAGAGAAGTCACAATTCGTTTTTGAGAAGAGAATCTGTTAAATGGTTAATATCATACACACACGTTACGTGTCCGGTGGACAATCGTTATAGATTCGATAATTAAATAACTATACTCACTTGCTTATTGTATTTCATAATTTGATTGAATATTAGAGGTATGAACAACGTGGTTTTCCTCTCCTCGCCCGACTACCCTACGCATGTACGTGTTCACGAAGTAATGCAGCCTTCTGATGAAAATATGCACACTCACCACCGTCACATGCCGATTATTGAAAGTAAATACAAATGTTAAGCTTCGTGATGATGAGGTCAGTGCTGCGGCGGTTAGATTTATAGACTTAGACAAGTGTCTCATTCTAGTTTTTATTTTGTTTAAGTTTAATCACACAGTTGATGATAAGCGATCATGATAAACGATCCTGGCATTCTGGGAACCGATGCTTTACATATCTAGATAGCATTTTAATTAAACACAACTTAGTAGTTTTTGTGGTTTATTCCCCTGGCACTCTGGCAACCGATGATACCTAGATAGCAATTGAATTAAACAAGAATTGAATTAATATTGACAAATCATGGAATATCACGCGCAAATATGTACATCGAAATTACCGGTTTCTGAAACCTGCCTCCACTTTGCAGGACCGAGCCAGATTTTAGTAGGTATAATTCTGACATGTGTTCAATCGATTGTTATCGATAATTATTTCAGAAGACCTTTAATTAATCTTTTTTGGCCCTTTATAATTTAACAAACGTCAATACTTAGTTACAACGGCTTACAACCGCTTAGTCATCGCAGGAATTTGCGTCACTCTGTGTATGATAGTAGCACTAATATAATGGGGTGTCTGTTGGTCTAGTGCCAACGACTCATTTGCATAAACACGCTCTAAGCACCCACCATGGTAAGCCATCAGCAGGATTTTAATCTCCATTTCCTTGACCTCCCTTACAAGTACGATAAAGTAATGATCTGAAGAGAATTTCCCATCGAGATATATACTCTCTGTGCTAAAAAGTAGATAGTAAGAAAACTTTTCAATAGTACTATAATTAATTAGATAAGCAAGAACTCTACTCCTTGAGACGGTGGAAGTGAATTGAAAATAATAATCTCTAAGCTACGATATAGGGGCATTTAAAAAGAGCATCATCAATTTTTTTCGGCGCTGGCAACCCGTTGCCAGTACTCCTGGTGTTGCCAACGTCCATGAGCCATCGCTGATGGGCTATGGAATCTCCTATGGTAAGTCCATATGAATTTTCATCCTGTTTGCCTAAATGCCTACTACAGGCAATAATAAAAATGTCAAAGAGAATTTCATTAGTTTGTATTTTCTTAACTGTAGGTAGGTGTATTGGTTCGCGTTTGACCATGAACTCACCTGATACTAAGTGAAGATATAACAAATATATATAGAGCACGTTTATCTAGAACGTACTTATTCGTGCAAGAAATGAAGACACTCATGTTGTAGGTATTGGGAAAAACAGACTAAGGCCAGTTCTATGCATAATAAATAATAGGAAGTATCTCCATCATATACTGGTGCCGCATACAACTGCATCTGGTTATCCGATGGTGAAAGGAAGACGGTGGGATTACGTTGACAAGCCTCATTACCCAGTATACCCTCCAAATTGTGTCCAATAGAAAATTGATTTCAATTAAATCACATATATCTACGGTTGTTACGTTGTCAATGTCTAAGCGACTTTAAAGGTCAATAATTCTAAAATACCGTTACCGGCATAAATCTGTATGCGGTAACGTTTGACCATAAATATTGGTCCACTTACCCACAAAATGTCTGGCGTTATGTAAATCTCGGACTGATATAATATATACGTGATTTTAACTTGCACTTTCCAGCACTTTCACGACCATTGTTTGGCGCGAGCCCCTGACGCAATAACACACCTCGTACTGTCTTTTGGTGTGTATCGCCTTTGATGCCAAATTGTTACGTTTGATTATAACATCGGAAGCTTCCTTCTCTGTCACTACTTCCTATTATACACACACTCCTAATTTATTCCTAATTAATAAAAGGAATGACAATTGTGCAGCCAGTTGTGATTTTGATTAGTTCTTAAAATTTGATATGATGTATAAATATTAAATTAACTAAAACTTTTCAAAATTGTTATGTAATACTGAAATCGCTTTCTAATATTGATGACGTAGGCCTTCCGAACGCTACGAATATTCCGGTGGAATTTTTATTCAGCAGAATCTTAACTCAAGGACCATAAGAGTTTAAATTGGACCTATAATTGTTTTGCCAGAAAATCTGCTGTATAGTATTTCCACAGTGCAACACTGTATTATTTCTGTCGCGCCGGACTTCAATTCTGTAGTTTCCTACAGATTTGTTGCGTGCTAGATACTTAACCTACCACCATTATCAAGAATGCCAAAAACAAAAACAATCCCAGAGCAAGATGCGAAACATATAAAGCGTATCTTTCGAACTAAACCAAACAGCACATAAGTACCTATATTCCAAAATATTTTGCTTAAGCTAAACAACTGCTAAAATCCGTAAAAAAAAAACAAATTTACCGATATATCTTTTAAAAGTTGAACTGGCAGTGGATCATTTACTTTTGTCATGGGGCTGATGATTAGTAAAGCAAACGAGACCAGGAATGGGGAGCTAGTTTTGTAAAACGTAGTTAATATAGAACGCCTTCAGACCCAATAGACAGCTTAGAGCTTAAGGTCGCTGTTAGGGGCTGGCTTAGGAAAGAGAAGAACCGGAATATGTAGAACAAACTTGGACTGCGATTAGTTGAGAACGACGACTATGTGATCTCTACATAATACCTCCTCTACATATTTAACATAATTATATATGTGGGAATTTTCCTACTTTGCTGCACTGTCTATAAAACATTACGCTCAATACAATCCCACGTCCGCACTAACCTTTCAGTTTTTATGATATATATTATCTAACAAAGGGGGTTATTAGACATAGTTCTCAATCTTTATAACTAGTCAAGTATCATACTTAACTGCCAATTTAATATGAGAAAGTATATTGAAACCTTCTGCACTTTTTTTATTTAAACGAAAATATTTTTTGTTTGTACTGTTACAACCTAGGCCCCGACAAAGTCAAATTCTGTCGGCATTTGAACTAATTGTAATCCTTTTATGGTCGTCTTCTTTTATTGACTGGCATACGTTTCTAGTTATTGTAGAGAACAGCCGATTGTTCTACAGAACTCGTTTACGGCCCCTTGCGGCTGCATCATTAGCCAGGTGTGTGGATAACGATTAGTAGGAAATTGTGTGGACGTTGTCGGGCACATTCGCATTTGTGAGATATAAAACGACCTAAATGAGAGAGGAGTTAGTGGAGTTACGACTACGATACGGGCGTGACGGGTGTACATTCGGGAATCTAATAGTGACGGACTTTGCGCGTTTTATTGAATTCGACCTTCTGCATTACGTTTGGAATTGCGCGTGACGTTTGGCATTTTAATTCGAGTCCCGCTAGCTCGTAACAATATTTATGACAATTACATTATTATTCACCACGTTCTATACAGTGTTTGCTTGTAACATCAGCCACTGGTTTCCTTAGGTTTATAAGCAAACCGTGGGAAAATTCGCGTCAACGACCGATTTCCATCTCCGTTCTATAGTAGCATCGCATAGGCAATAGTGTTACGTCAATACATTGCGTTAAAAATCACCTTATTCCACCTGTACCCACAAGGACAATCCCTGGTCAGTGTAGGAATTTTGTGTGGTTTTTTTTCTTTATTGCCCGAGATCAGCAGACAGGCAAGCGGCCCACTTGATGGGGAGCGGTTACAATCGTCTATGGACATTTGCTAAACCAAATTTGCTGCAAATGCGCTACTACTCTGAAAAGGGAAACTGGAGCCTGGCCACTAATGCTGGAACACAACTCAAGGTTGTTATGTCGGAATACTTTAGACCAGGGGTGGTAGCCATCCAGACGGACAATCCCCTACCGCCTGGCAGTTATTGCAAGAAATGAGCACAAAAGGTACTGGGTTATTGGGATGAAATGTTAAAAGAACTAGGGATCTGGTACTATGGCGTCTACCAGTTGCAATATTCGGGAAACCAGAAATTAAGTTATTAAAGTTAGTGGAATATGAATTTGTCGCAACTATTATAGTTGTTGTTTATCAGCTGGTAGGATATTTGTCTGTTTTAATGGCTACCATACTTGGTCCAGAACATGCTGCCATAACAATCTTGAGTTGTATTTCAGCATTCCGGCAAAGTCAAAGGGCGCGGATTCTATCCTCGCCGGACCGCATGCACCAGTTAGGCAGTTTTCTGACCGAATGTGCATATTGTTACAATAACCACGTGCTAACAACGGTGAAGGAAAACATCGTGATGTCACCTACATATCGACCGATGTGTCAAACCTGCCAAGTCGCCTTGGACAAGCGTGGCGGGTATACTGTCCATTCCCCGCCCTATAGTGGGAGACCCGAGCCCAGCAGTGGGACATTTATTGGCTGTTATTGTATTATATATCAGTGGCCAGGTTCCAGTCTCCCTTAGAGAACGACAGCACATTGATGGAACCTTTAGTGTTACAAATATCTATAGACAATGGCAACCGCTTTCTATCAGATGGGCCGTTTACCTTCTGAACTTATGCAATATAAAAAGTTGATTTAAATCTTCAAAAATGGGATAATGTTCAGGCGAGATAGTGAACTCAATTAGCCTTAATCAATCAAATCTAGCAGGTTAAGAGCGTATCTAGACATGTGAAATAATTGCAAAAACGTTTTGACAAATGATTCTGACTGGCAAAATCTCTTCGCTAAAACTTTTTCTTTTAATCTAAACACTGCTTTCTAATTCTTATTTTTTAACGGTTAATTAATAAAATGTTTTAATATTTTTATTGAGGTTTTATATAGCAGTTGGCAAAAATGGAACACTTAAAATTTCACAACCGTTTTTTAGATGGTTAGCTAGCATTTTTTATATGCCACTATACAATACTGTAATGAAAAAATAATAATTAAAGTGCCATGTCTGTCAATTTTAATTATTTAGTTTACCCTTTCCAAGCATTTATTTTAATTTTGACAGCTCGATGACGGATTAATTAATAATGGTTTAATGCGTTACTGACTCGATTTGTTATAAAAATCGACTCTATAATATAACCACCTTTCAATGAACATGTTTTGCATATATTAAATAAGGCACTTATAATAATTGCGGTATTATTTTTTCTCCAAAGTAGAACATTTTTATTTTCAAATCGGTTACTTTTGATTTATTTACGTGAAGTGTCGATGGTTTAAGTTTGTACATTACATGACTCACAGAATATCACTATTACCATTGATGTAACAATAATAATTGCTACATCAATGACTATTACGTCACCCACAACAATAAAGTTTGACAATTATGTCTTTTATTTCATGTAGGCTTTACTGTCAAAAAATATGTAACTTAATAGACGTTCAAACATCAAAAGTAAAACAAAGGCTTGGAAACAGTATATATTATGTTTTACATACTTACTTACTTATATTATTTATGTCTAATATAAGTACTCTATAAACACAAAACAGGCCAACATTCGTGTAATTTTATGGTGGTATCTTGAATGGTGAGGTTCCGCAGAGCAATTTTATTTTCAGTAATCTAAAGGCATCTATTATAAATGATTAATAGTAGCAGGGTATTTATTTCTTTTTATACTAGAATTATGGGTTTGTGTATAAAGTCTCAACCTTTTAGAGCAAAAGTATATGTCGAGTGGTCACCAGAACTACCTTTTGTACCCAACAGTTAAAGTCCTACGATTTGTCTCAAGGTTGATAATGAATGCCAAACAAGATTTAAATATCTATAGCTTCTATATCTACCTTACAAATGGTAAAAAATTGACATTACTTATACGGTATTAGTTTATGTATATTAAAGTAAAATATAACGAGTTGTTACAGTGGAATCCAGGATTGGAGTGACAATTTATTTATTAATATTTAAATGTGACATACACTTTTTTTTAATTAATAATAATAATAATAATAATATATATTTATTTGCTCTCAATAAATCAAACATGTTACATAGTACGATAGGTAATTATACATATTAAGTTGATTTAGAAAGAGCCTGGTGTCTGTATTAGGTTAAAAAAAACCTGTTTGACTGATCACCAGGCCCCCTCCCTAGAAAGTCGAAACATTTAATCGCAAAGAATACTAATGAGTGTTACAAGCGTGTGAGAGCTATTGTGTAATAGGCTAGTGTGTGTATGTGTGTGAGTGAGTAAGTGTGTGTGTGTGTGTGTGTGTGTGTGTGTGTAGGTGAGAGTGAGTGAGTAAGTGTGTGTATGTGCGAGAGTGAGTGTGTGTGTTGTGATTGGGTGTGTTATTTATTCTTTAAACATACATACATACAGAATTAAATATACAATTTAAGTATAGGTATAGTTGCATACATATAAATTTACACGTGAATATGACTACCTGGATATACATATACTACAGAGGAAACAAAAAGAAATATTATCTACGTTCATGAAATAGGTGCTAGTAAAGCTTCCGTTGAGTTGTAATCCAATGTAATTATCCATTTAAGTATTTTACTTTTACATGCAGTTTTGGTCAGAGGGTAAATGTCTATTAATTTGTTAACACGGTTGTATAGGAATCCACCAAGATAACAGAGAAATCTGCGCGCAAAAGTGGTTTTGAAATCAGGTTGGCGACACACGTTAAAATGTCTTCTTTGTTGGGTACTTTGTGTCGAATAAGGGAGCAATAAGTGTTGTTTTAGGATAATATCTCGAATAAAGAGTTGTCTTACAGTTGCTACCTGAAAGCGCTGATAAAGTTCCTTAGTTGGATATGTGTATGGCAGTGACAAACTGACTTTAATTATTGCACGTTGGGCACGTTCCAGCTTTAGTAATATTGTTTTTGGGGCACCGCCCCAAGATGCAATACAGTAACTTAAAATTGATTGGGTAGTAGCAAAATATACCATTTTTAGAATATTGTTATCAGCAACTGATCTAAGGTTCTTAAAGATGAAAATCAATTTGCGTAGTCTAGAAGTTAACGAATGGATGTGTTGATGGAATGAAAGTTTATAATCTAAGATAATCCCTAAATATTTAATTTGTTCGACATTTTGAAGTTCTGGACATGAATTACAAGTTAATGAGTGAATGTTGCAACAATGTGCTAAAATATTTAAATTTTGCAACTTAGGTTGATCTTGGGGCCTAATGGTAAAAGTTATATATTTAGTTTTATCTACGTTAAGAGTTAATATGTTTGCTCTCAACCATTCGAGAACTATGTTGAAGCCATTTTGGGCATCAAGAAAAACTTCTTCCCATGAATCTGAGGAAAATAATAGGGCCGTATCATCAGCAAAGGTAAAGACTGTTCCATTATGAAGTTTAAGACTACAAAGATTGTTAATATAGACTGAAAAAAGGGTAGGGCCAAGGACACTGCCCTGAGGTACGCCAAACGTGATTGATTGCTCATCACTCAAGATATCATTAATTCGTACACATTGGGTTCTGTTAGTCAGGTAATCAGCAAAGAGATTCAGTTGAGTTCCACGAATACCGAAAGCCTCAAGTTTCAAAAGGAGATGGGGAATAGAAACGGTATCAAAGGCTTTAGCCAAGTCTAAAAATATAACTAAAGCCTTTTGTTTTCTATTAAGGGTTCTTACTAAATGATCAACTAAAGAACTAACCGCCATGTCAGTGGATTTGCCAGCACGAAAACCAAACTGTTGACAAGATAAAAGATTATTAAGTTCCAGGTATTTCGTTAGGCGATTATTAAGCAAACGTTCAAGAATTTTAGACAACGCTGTTAGAACTGAAATAGGTCTATAGTTGTTGACACATTTAGTGTCCCCAGATTTGGGTATAGGTGTAATCACTGATTTCTTAAAGAGATCAGGAAAGACACCGCTATCAAAAGATAAATTACATATGTAAGTGATAGGAGGGATTAAGATGTCTTTATATAATTTTAAGAATGTGTTCGATATCCCATCTATGCCCACCGCACAGGAAGATTTAGAATTACAAATCAACAGGTCTACTTCTGAATGAGATACAGGAAGAAGAGCGAACGAGTGTAAGACAGTATCAGTTAATTTAGATGCATTATCTTTCGACGGATGGCACAAAATATTTTGGGCCAAACTTTTTCCCACATTAGCAAAAAAAGTATTTACTTCATTAATAGAGGTTTTAGGATCATTAGATAGAATTAATTTATTAGCCGATTCATTTACTTTTTTAGTATGCGTTATTCTTTTTATTGTGTCCCAAAGTAACTTACTATTATTCTTAGCTTCACGAAGTTCTATTTCGTCAAATTTGTTTTTAAGTTTTTTGATCATGCCGTTACAAAAATTCCTGTATCTTTTATATGTTATGTGTAAGGTTTCATTATTTGGATGCTTTTTAAATTTCTTAAATAAGTTGTCTCTATTTTTCATGCACCTTAGGAGACCAGGAGTCATCCAAGGCTTTATTATTCTTTTTCTGTTGGAAGTCTTCACTTGCTTGGTATTTATTTTAATGGCTTCAGATAACAACTCAACAAGTACTTTAGTAGCAATGTTAACATCAGATATTTCATAAATTTTACTCAGATCTAATTTTTCCATATATAAAATAAAGAGCACTGTAATCAATATATCTTTTGAAAGATACAGACTCACAAAGTTTTGAATTTACGATTTGAATAAACATAGCAGTAGCATTATGATCAGTTATTGTGGAATTCAGTACATAGGAATGAGTTAAAAAGGTTGTTTTAATAATATTGTGATCGAGACAAGTGTTATAACGAGTTGGAATTGTATGGGCAGGTAACAGTCCATGCGTGGCAAGAAGATTTAGGTAAGTGTAAGAACGGGGATCAGATGATGTATCAGAAATATCAATATTGATATCTCCTGTTACAAAAATATTTTTGATTGAAGATAAATTTAAAAGACATTCATTTAATGATGTAATAAAGTTCTCGATATTGTTATTCGAAGGAGATCTATATAAACAGACAATAGCTATGTTGTCATTATAAAAAAATAAATAAAAAAAATACCAACTATAAGTAAAAAATAGACTCCAGGTCGCTCTCGGCGGGGAGAGTGCCCAAAATGCTGGCCGCATTTCCGCGTTGGATGGCAACGCTGATGCGTTGCCCTAAGTGCAAGCCAGCCTTTTGGTCACGCGAGACCTTAATTAGTCGCTTTGAGAGGTCTCGATAGTGTTGTCATTTATTTTAAGTAGCTTGCAAGATGCAGTCTGGAATGCCGGGTCTAAAATTGACAGTTGCATTGTCTCCCTATAATAAACCACTACCCCATCGTTTTTGTTAATATGTGATGTAGTTGCAGAACTTTTATACCCACCCAAATAAGGGATGATTGTCGATTCAGTAAGCCAGCATTCTGTAAGAACGATTATATCCCAATTTACACGACTTCGTTCAATTAAGGTTAAGAAGTTAGTAAAATTGCAGTTAATACTCCTAATATTTTGACTAAGAATGCAGAAAGGATTTTGTAGAGTATTTATAGCTGATTCGCAGTTTTCTACATCCAGAGCAGAGGATCGAGCCACTTTTAAATCATCAAGATCATCAATTAGTTCTTGATTCGTGAATTTTAAATTTAATTGAACAATATGCAACAATGAAAGTGTGCATGTAGAGAAAACATGTTAATTCCAAAAAGACTAATAAATTATAAATGCATGCAGGGCTAGTATTACTTTGAAGTGTAATTATATAAATTTTAGTTAAACAATCTGTAAGAAAGAGGTAGTATAAAGCAGAATTGGTATTTAAATTTGTAGAGGACACATAATGTTTGTTGATAAGTACTTGATGGAGTGTGTATGTGTGGGAGATATTTATAGAACATAACGTAAATGAGATGTAGGACTTAGTGAATATGTAAAATGAGTTAATTGTTACAAGTGAAAAAACAAATGAATAGATAAAAGAAAAGACAGCCACTAAAAAGAAACAAAAATCCAAAAATTGGTCGTAGTATGATGGAGATAGTCAGGTTTGTACTTCCATGTTTTTCAAGTCTGTTACACTACGGATCCAGTTAGGTGTAGCACCTTCAATTTTCCTTAGAAAAACTTTTCCGTTTGTGACCCAGCAGTATTTATAGTTGTTTGTCTTGGCATATTCACGGGCTAAATAAAACAAGCGCTTCATTTGTTGTGATAGGTTCTCCGATATAAATATAAATGTCTTGGGACAATTGTAATTAAACATTTCTGTATTTAATTTTGTATTTCCTTGGTTATATTGTTTATATTTCTGAATCAAGTTCTCCTTGTTCAATACACTTACAAAATCGACTATGATAATTTTCTTAGTAGGTTCCTTTGTATTAATACGGTAAATATCCTTCACATCACGTGGTTCAATAACGCAGTTTACTTGTTTAGCGACAGAATTCACTTTCATTAAAAGATCATGTTTAGACTCGCCCGGAACAGCAGGAATATTTTTAATTTCGACACTAGTGGAGCGAGTATTGCGCTCATATTTATCTAACTTCTGTTCCAAGGTTTGGATGTACTGTAAATTATTTTTGTTGTCCAACTCAGACTTTTCAAGTTTAGTTCTTAGAGATTCATATTTTTCTGATAAAAATTCAATAGAAGTTTGGATAAATGAATTTTGAGTCTTTATATCCTCAATGGCAGAGCAAATTTTTTCCATTTTTGTATCCTGCACAGATTGGCATGACTTTATTTCACCAAACATATTTTTCACTTGAATCATAAAATCCGACAAATCTTCCTCCATGCAATCTCTTCGTTTACGTCTAAGTGGTTGAACATATTGAGATTTAACGCTTATCATATCAACTAATTTTGGCGTAACACTCAGTTCTGGTTCTGAAGCTCCGTGTTGCAGTGAAAGGATAGACGAATTTACTGCAAAATTTCCTTCAATATTTGTAGCCGTTGTTGGTACCTTCTCTGTGACCGATGGCTGGAAAAAGTCAGGCGGCGGTATATGTTTATTAAGCGACATAATTTAGCGAAGTACTAGGGTGACAAAAATAAAATTATATATTTACATAGCCAGTACTATTTTAATACCTAACTACAACACATATGTATCTAACTTATGTATATATTTTACAGTAATAAGGCTAATGAGTGGCTAACATGATACAATATATAGAAACTTTACATTAAAGATCAATATTATCAGCTCATAAACTTAAGATAAGAGCATGTTATTGATCAACGGTTTTACGATTGTTAATTCTTTATACATACAACCGTTATTATTCATTTTATTTTATTCTTTTATTTCTTATTACATGTAAACCTATACCCAGATAGATTCGCAATGGAATAAACCCGCTATCTTCCCCGTTGTGTGATGGCATGCAGTCTTGCAGGTTACATAAATATGTGGCCCCTTTTTCAGCGAAAAAGTAAAATTTACAAGCTTTAAAATTTTAGTTTCTGAGGGAAAAGTACTTAGTAAATTACATTAGTAAGGCTACTATTATTGCAGTTTTTCTGTCTTTACCTTTATTTTGCATTAAAAATTACACTTTCAATGCTCTTAGCAGTCGTGTTATGCAGATAAAAAATGTTTCTTCTGGCTGAACTAATTAAAAATATTCACAAAATATGCCTACTGTACAAATAATGCACTAAAAGTTAATATTTACAAGAAGAGGTGGAATTAAATTATTTTAAATATAAATTTATTTGTATTATCATGGAAAAAGTCTTCCATGGTATTATTACTAAGAGTGTCGATACGGCTTTGCCCCGAACGAACTTCAAATTTGAATGTCACTATAATAATCATTTATTTTCTCGATGCTGTTATCTCATATTAAAAACATAATAATTTTAGAAAGAATACAATTTCCTGTAGCCGAGCGGCCTGTCGTAAGAAGCGACAAAACAACCCACAGTTAGGTGGTAAGGTATTTGCTCGACTGGAGGGCGGCCACTTCTGGTCTAGAATATGCGCCATAACAACCTTATGTTGTGTTCCGGCATTTGTCATCAGGTTCCAGTCTCCCTTAAGAGAGCAGCAGCGCATTTGTAGCACCTTTGATGTTGCTAATATCGATAGGCGATGGTCATCGCTTTCCACCAAGTGGGCCGTCTGCCTGTCTGCTGAACTCCTGCAATAAAATAAACAGTTAAGATTCAGGCATTCAAAAGAACATATTATAAGTCGTTTTCATCCAGCACTAACGCCACACCTTTCATTAAGAAAGGCTGCTTAAATGAATCATAAAAGGCGAGAACAAGTTATATCATTAGTTTTTTATTTCTTTAAACCTGTGAGATAAAAGCTTGCAACAGCCGCCACAAAAGATTGATGCGATTGCATTAAAAGCAATTAAATTTGGACGAGATTTTCCTTTTTCCCAGTGTTTTATGTTCCTTATCACAATACTTTCTTAATGCTTTCATTTATGTGACTTATCACAATGTTCTTGAAAGAGCGTCGTCGTATATATCGTCGACGTATATATCGACATCGTATATATCGTATCGAAAGATTGACACACGGAAAGGAAGTTAAATAAAAAAAAAATACCTCTCTTAGTTTAGAGATGTATGAGTATGTATGAATTGTCATACATAATTAAAACTAATGTCAAATGACACGAATTCTCTATTTTAATTAAGTTCTCATTTAAACAAATCACGTACATTTTACGACGATTTTCTGAATAAAGAAGGACATTGACCTAGAACCTAACTAAAGCATGTAACTTGCTTGAAAAATTACTAGACATGAGCAAAACCCATTAACAATAATTTTAACTTTAATTGGTTACTTCTAACCAATTATTTCTAACATGAACCTCTAAATTCCGAAGCAAATTACACAATTATGAAACACTAAAACCGCACCACTCATGCTGGTATTCGCAAAAACCCACTGGACTGTTATGTCAAAATCATAAACAAGTTGTAATGTTTTGTTCAACTTGGTAAGTAGGTATACTGACTTAGATGGTGTATTTTCAAGATTAGTACTTAAAAATCACATATTCACACCAAAACACACGTTTTTGAAATATTTAAAATAAAACTTATGTCCATCCATCCCTTTTATTAAAAATACATACTTATTTACCGAATATTCAAAATTCATTGACAGAGCTATGAACAATAGAAAAGAAACATTTAAACGTTTATATAATACCAATTACATGTTTGTGTTGATATACTCGAAAGTGACACGTCACCTGCGCACCAAAATAAATAAATACAAATAAAATGGTCAAGAAAATGTTAAATAACTCATGGCAATTCAAATATTAAACGAAGATGATTTAAAGGCAAATATATATTCACATCTGGAAAAATAAAGAACCCATCAAGGACACCGTTACATTTTTTTAAATATAGCGGTCTTATCCATATTGGGTAAGCAGTATAAATAAAACCGGATCAAACTATGTATATATAGACACTGACACTAAGAATAACAGTATTTAAGCACAAAAATGGACAAGTTACCATAGTAGCTAATAGCCGCATCACGCTGTCACAATTTAGTAAACAAAATGCGGTACTGTATGAGAATGTGTTTAGATTTTATATAAAATTATATACTCAGGACTATAAAGACTTACAAACAGACATTTTTAGGAGATAACAAAGGGTCTAAATATAGATTTATAATTTACTAGCTGTCCCGGCAGACGTTGTCCTGGCCTGAAGAAATTAAATTTAGAACCCGATTGCAGCACCATCTACAGGGTCTATTAAGATGTAAGCTATCCTATCTTTCAAGTTAGATCAAACTGTACACGGTGTGCAAATTTGATTCAAATCGGTTAAGTAGTTTAGGAGTCCATCGCGGACAAACGTGACACGTAATTTATATATATTAAGATGTAACCTTCACAAACTAATACGTTGCAGCTCTCTTTCACCTTACCTTATTTAGAGTCTGAAGCCTGACTCTGAAACGTCTTGAATAGTTCGTTTTCATCCGATCAGTAAATATTCTATAAAATTTCAGACAGAAGAAAGAACAAAGTATTCTTTTTAACGACAATAAAATAGTCTAATACAAAAATAAATAGAACATAATATGATAAAAATATACTTAAATATTTAAAAAAACAAGATAAAAATCTGAAACTTGAACGAACAACCAATAACTCAAATGTCATTTGAGAGTAAGCCCTTTGAGTAATGTTTATTTCTTCTTGCTTTACTATTCTGATCTAAATATATTCTCTGTTTTAATATAAATCATCAATGCCGGACTTCATTCAACCATCCAACTACTCTTACATTCAACAACCTTCACACACACTCACATTCAACACTGTTTTATATATTTGCATTCTTCATTACATTACCCATATTTTATGGATGGCACACACAAAATAAGAATGCAAGCAGTAAATACGATAAACGGAAATCTAATGGTCATTATTGAAATCTAAGGAAGCATTATCTGGTTCTGAGTGCGAGAATAAGCTAGTCTGAATTTCACTTCTAAGATCAACTTTTTACTACATAGAACCAATGACGGAAACAAAACGCCGGTTATTATTGAAATACTTAAACCATTTTTGTCTTCACCGTAACACTTGCACATGTTACACGTGTTAAAACTAATATGTGTAATTATTTTCTATCTTTATGTATTTTTACTCGTTACATAAATACGTGACAGAAGAAAATACTATTGAACGCATTGTATAATAGGAAACTGTTATATCATATTGAATTATGTATGACCCGTATATGTCAGGTCTAATGTAATATTTAAATTAAACTTCCTAGGTAAGTCGTATTTCATTCAACACAGAGATTTCTGATTTTGTACACGGTTCTGGCTACGTGGACTTTTAAACCAATCTTATAAATAAAGTCTTGTCAATAAAGTTCTTGTAGTAGCTTAAAAAGACATAATTTTCCAATATTTTTCATTTATATTAATAAAACTGTACAGGCAATCATCACCCTTCAAATTTATGCCAAAAACTGAGCTAGGTATACATACATACTGTTACATACCGACAAAGAAATGTGCACCTGGTTTAAAATTTACAAGTAGACTATAGCCTATTGTTATTGTTTTCGTTTATGGCCGTTCGCAGGAATAATTAACCAGGTGTGCAGATTACGTTTATTGGAAAAACTCACCCCACGCAGCCAATTGTTTTATTGTACAGTTTACTATAAATCAATGCCCGAACGGAGGGGGGGGGGGGGCAGTCTAGCGAAAACCACGATCAAATCAAGACGACTACATTCGATAAACGATATAGTGACGGACTTTGCGCGTGTTATTGAATCGTGCAGTTTGTACTGGTTGTGTCCAGTTATATTTGTACCTGTTTTATAAGTGTTTGTGTAGTTCTAATAAATTCTATAGTAATTCCAACGGCATTTTAATTCGAGTCCTGTAGCTCATAACAATACATACAGTCTACGTATACATACACGATGTCATATGTGGCCAATTCCTATATCTTTAAACCTGTCATTTGCCTTTTGGTTAAAATTTCACATGAGCTCAATACAACTAATTACAAAATTCAACCGATTGTCGAGCAATGAATGAATAGTAAAATATAGGAACCGGTCCATAATTAACGTAACCTCGGCATAAATAAAATTATGTTTCGTTCGAGCGAAGGAAGATTTATTTATATTGCGGTTTTTTATCTCATTATATCTAAAAGTTATTTAGTTTATTGAGAAATAAAAAACTGTTTTCAAGTTTAGATTTAATATTTACAAATGTCACAATTTCTCCGTATATTAACAGTGCAAAATGTCAAGTATTCATTTGAATCAGATCTCTAGGTGTACTAAGCTTATGAGTCCAACATGTTAGATGATATTTAAGTCAACTGTAAGTCTCTTTTTCGTCTAACTAAAAGCCGAAGGCTCCGAGTTTGCACGAGAATAGCATATTATGATGTCATAACCTGACAGAATCAAATATGTCATTCTCGTTTTAATAGTGTTACGAGCTACACAGGACTCGAATTAAAATTCTTTATTATAACTGTACAAACACGTATAAAACTGGTACAAATATAACTGGATACAACCAGTTCACACTGCACGATTCTATAACACGCGCAAAGTCCGTCACTATATCGCTCATCGAATGTACGTCTTACTCGTATCGTGATCCTCGCTTGTCTGCCACTCTCCGCCTTAGGCCATTGCTTTATAATGCACCGATCCGTACCTGGCAAGCTTCGACGCAATACAATAACAACAAAGATTAGTTCGACACAATTTACGGTCATAAAACAAGTACGATAACAATAGGATGTTTTTCTTAATTACAAATTCTAAACACAAAGTAAACAAAATAATTCCTAAATGCGGGGAGGTAATAAAACGCGCTTTACGACAGGCAGGTGTGTGCATTTCTTTGTCGGTATGTAACAATAGTAATTAGAATTATTAATTATATTTTAAAAGTAAGATGAGAGCAAGGTATTTTACCAACTAGGATTTTTCAATACTGTGTTCTAGAGCTATCTCTGATCAAGGTTTAAATATAATCACAATTGACTTTTTTATATTTATGTATTACTTTTAACGTCTCTAGCTAACTTTATATCCGTTCAGGAACGGAGAAAGATCACAATTTCCTGCGGCGGGGCGGTCTGTCTTAAGAGGTGACAAAACAACCCACAGCCAGGTGGTAGACTATTTACCCGATGGCTATCACCTCTGGTCTAGAGTATGCCGCCATAACAACCTTGAGATGTGTTTTGTTGTGACCAGGTTCCAGTCTACCTTAAGAAAGCAGCAACGCATTTGTGGCACCGTTGTTGTTGCAAATTACCATAGGTGGTAACCGCTGTTTATCAAGTGGGTCGTCTGCTTGTCTGCTGAACTCATGCAATAAAAAAAATTATATGATTTACCAACTGAAGAGAACAAAGAAATTCACATATACAGTCAAGAAATATCTGTCCTAACGATCATTGTTTTAGCTAATACAGGACTAGACACATGTACGCAACGTCTTGCAAATAATCTGAACAGAAGGTTAACAAAGGCTCCGTCCACCTCTGTATATATCGATTTAATCATCACGTTGCACAGTCGTATAAACGAAGTAAGACGTAGCTCTACGCGTTCTTGCAAATTATGTGAATTAAATTTATCATCTAATGCAACTTGAATAAAATAATATGAGCAAAACGCATATTAGGAAGCAAGTCACATAAATATACAATGTAAGCACAGAGCGCATATTTTGTATATAAAGATCGAGACAGCCAAACGTGTGGTAAATGTCTCACGTGGCTAAAATACTGGTCTGTACTGGTCTCTAGGGAAACGTATTAGTGTTGGAGCGGATAGTCCTTTGAAAAGGTTCCCAGTTAAAAGCTGTTTAGGATTGAATTTTTCAGATAATTTTTATTTTATTTTTCACCTTTAATTTTATTGTAAGTTTTCACATGTAAGACTTAAATATTTACTAGTAAGTGAATAATTTTTTTAATATATTACACTAAGCTTTAAATTAACATCGAATCAAATATTCTTTGCATTGCCTGTGTGGCATGCGCTAAAAGAAACTCGGTCATTTACTTTTTAATTAAATAAAAAACCCACATGCCTTTAAATCGACAAAAAACCACAGCGTATACAATAAGTGTCAATCTTATTGCATAAATTCAAATTATTCACTTATGAATATTTATAATTATTTTTGCAAGAAAGTTGGATTTCCAATACCAAATTTAAATACACAGGGTCACTGGTTGACATTGTTTAAGAGGTCGTCTTAAAAAAGTAAATCCTAATTTTGCAATATAACTAGCAAAAAGTGGTGCTTTAGGAAGGCTCGCAAAGTTTTCTACCTAGTAATAATTAATTAATTACTGATTATTTATTTATGCTTAACCAAAAACTTCGGCGTATTTTTGAGTGAACAACATTCTGTTTACATTTTTACATAGATATTAGTTCTTTAGGTTTCGAACAGATGGCGTTAGTAGTAACAATCCAGTTGATAACACATTTATTTTTTATTTATTTATTAACTCACAAACATCGCTATCATTACAGTTGTCATCAATACGATATCGTGGTACACGTCTTATTGGTTTTATCATTTGCATAAAATAATATTTTTAAAGATGTTGGCCGGTAAAGAGTCCAGGTCTTGGCTGGAAGCTTTTTGCATTAGGGTGGTGGAGGACGCCGTGAGGAGAAATAAATCTACGTAATGTTTATCATTACGTCGATTATCTCTTAGTCGCCATGTTGCGTCATCAAGTATGGAATCGATGTGGAATATATAGACTCGTCGGCGTGTTAATATATTTATGTATTTATATACACATCTAATAGATATAGCATTTATTATTTTATATACAACTTATACAATCTTATTTTTAAACTAGACTTTAAGTAATTTTAAGTAGTATAAGAGACAAGCCTTATTTATATTTATATATTATATGTGTTTCAGATGCCCGAACAGTATCAGGGGTGTACATGCAATTTTAAAAAAAAAATTTTTATTATGAATGACACGTCTAGAAATAAATTGAAATTACTATGTCAAAGCTCAAATCTGAAAACGCTAGTTTCTCAATAGCTTTTCAAATGTACCACAAAAATGCATAATTTGACACTGTTAGGGCTCTTTTCGTTCCCCCCGATCATTTTCTTAATGTTAGAGTAGAATAGAATAACATACTGTATAAACACAAAATAACATTATGTCAATTGTAGCAGAGGCATTAAAGTAATATTTTTTGTTATAATACAATAGATCTTTTATTAAAACAATAGACAAAGGTAGTCGTATCAATTATTTACCAAGTACGTCAGGGCAAGCATTATAAAAATACTTTTATGTACAAGAGTTATATAATATCACTGGCATAGTAACCAATGGCATGATAGTGGATGAAATAATCATTCATATTTCTTCGTTACCACAACATAATAACCGAAAATTACACAATTATATGAGAATATAATATGACAAAAGATAGTCACACAATGAATCGTTGACGTGAATGTTCTAATTACATTATTATAGTTTTTTTTCAAGCCCAATGTTATTTCAAATATTTTTCAACACCTTGCTCAAAAAATGCATTTAAGAAGCAGTATACACAGCAATAAATATCGTTCGAAAGTTAAAACTTATGCACCACTCAATGAAACGTGCCGTAAAATAAATAGTTAGGTAAAAAAAATCTATAAGAATTCCACTAAGGAAGATCTCACCTCACCTTAGGAATAAATAAGCTGAATATTCGAACCTCTTTGGAATTTTGATCAATATATTTTTCTTATTTTAATACTGTAGAGGACATAATGTAGTTTTAATTTTCATCGTGACCCCTTTCAAAATTGCCCGCCATTTTCATATTAGAAACGACAAAGATAATTCTGACTTACCGACTAATATTATGTTTGTTTCACTACCATTTACTGTTTTCTTGCAAATGTGTTTAATGTTGTATGACACACTAATACTTCTTTTATTTTATTAAGAATATGGTAAGCTCGAAAAATGATCAAGATACTATCAATGACGCAGGTTAATTTATTTTAAAAGTTATGAATACATAACATTTACATTAGAAGTAAAGAAAGTTTTTACTACAGTATATTTAGTCGAGGCATAAGCATTTGATAAGGTCTGGCATGAACGACTTAATTTTAAATTGAGAAAAATGCTACCCAAAAAGTATTTAGATTGACGTGAAACTTTGTTATGAATAAATGATTTCGGATTTCTGTTAGCGTCGTATATTTCAAAAAGGATGTTCGGAGTCCAACATGAAAACCTTTAACAGATTAAAGCTGGAATGCCACAGGATAGTGTATTAGATCCACTCCTATACCTAATATACACAAGGGATATTTCAGAACTAGAAAATAATAAGAAAGCTACTACAAGAGTTAGTCACAAAGAAGCTTTAGAAAATGTTTATAAATCTATTAATACCATCTATAACTGGACACAAACATGGCGTATCAAGGTAAATCAATCCAAGTCGATCCACAATGACTTTTTTTCACTTCTTTGAACAATATTAATATCTCCAAACCAACTTCACAAACAATATAAATAACCTTAAAATCCTATTTAATTAATATTTTATGTAAATATAATAAACCACGAATATTTTGACACAGCCTTGAAAATTTTCGGTTCATGGACTCAATATCAAGTCTTGGCGAAATCAAAACTTTTAAGGAAGTCACTATTTCTTATTTTAACATTTTTAAGGCAAACGTAACGCTTTGGCAGTTTTGGCAAATAAACATTTAGGTTAACAGGTTTTGCAACTTTGATTTTCCTTAAAAGAAAACCAGATTTTGTCCATGAAGATGTTTTAAGTTACCTATTAAAAGTATACGAGCACAAAAAATCATTCAGTCAACCGGCTTCCTTTGGTGATGTATATAAGTTCTTACACGTTGGTTGCACAAAAAACTGTATTTATAATTTGTTCTTAGACTTGTCTTATTGCTATATTTAACGTTGTAGCCTTTATATCTCTCATTCGTCAAATCCTTGCGATTTCAATACCCTCATTTAAGTCCTTGTTTGCCTCCACAACATTTGCCATTGACATCTCTTATTCCGTGGTCTTACAAATATTTGCTCACTTATCATTAAATTAGTAGGTACGAGGTCAAAAGCATTTCCTTCTTATTGTAATTTTGTCCCTAATGAATTAAGCATTGAGTTTTTATACATTAAGCCTTCGTTATTTTCTAAACTGGATCTAAATATATATTTATCGCCTTCGCAGCTAGCGAGATTTACATCTACAATACCCATGCAAAGTAACGATGTCTTATGAATCGATAACTACAGACCAGAAGCATTGCTACCTTGTCAATTGAAAACTTGATCCAAACTAACTAAGCAGAAACCTCGGATAAAGGATCATTACATATTTAATGTTGTTAGTCGTTTGGTACAGGTGATTTAGACTCAGTTTCTACTAACAGTATATAAGGACTAAAATAAATACAAGATATTTAGGGTATAGACTGTCATTTATATTGTTAAATACAATTAATAGCTGTATTGAATAATATAACTTCATTATTAGTCCTTGGAAACACATACAACTTTTCGACACATACATTACATTCTCATACGATATTATTGAAGACAAACATACTTTACGTTGTACAGAAATATTGGAATGTTTAAAAACATTAGTCATTTTACGTATTGAAAATGGACAAATCATTGTATAAATAATAGTTTCAATAACAGATCTATACTTCAGAAATAATATGACAACATCTGTTTATAAAAATAATTCACGTAGTAAATGGAGATTTAAAACCAGATAAAATTCAATATTTTCTGAAAGTGTTTTAATGCGGGCACTGCATTAATTTCAATGTCGATAACAATGAATACACGAGCACTAGTTTAAAGTTGATAACATTATCTTCTTAAAGTATCTATGAGATATATTTTGGAAATAGTAGTGTTGTGTATTTTCAATTATTTTTTCAACTGTATAACAAAACATCATATTCAATTTCCCGTCAAAAATAATCCTTAAAATATATTTGAAGCTATTGAAATGACTAGCTCAATATTAGAAGCTAAGATATAGAAGTATCTACTTGTTGAAAGTATACATTAGAAATCCTACTCGGATCGATAGTAGTCGTTTGTTGGGATAAAGAAGAAGTTAATAAATTAGGAGTATCCATATGTTTATTATTCTATTATATAAATTAATATCACACAAATATCTGTGGTAATGTACAGTGGCGGAATAACAATATTTTACACCTTAAATTCGAGTTTTACTTGTACGAGTACAAAAAACAGTACTGCCAACGTGTTAATCAATATTACATTCATAAAATACAAAAACGTGAAAAAATCAAATTGCAATGTTGTCAATGATAAACACTGAGATTAACAATAAGAAATAAAGTGGTCATAATCACTACGCGAAACATAAATATAAAAATCAATAAAAATGTTTTTCAAAAACAATCTATCTTTTCTAAACAATCTTCTCGGATAAGATAGAAAATCAAACAACTTTTATATAATTAATTTTAAACTTTATTGTCAATCCGTTAAACATATTTTTCTGTGGAACGGTCTGTTCTGCGATTTAGTTTGAAAAGGTTACATGTGCTTGCGGAACATCAAATAAATAAAATTGAAATGGCGAATATTTTCCTACCACGAGTGTACTGACTGCTTATTTATCATGCGGGGAGAATTATAAGACATAAAATTACACATAAAGGAGTAAAAAATAATAATATATCAAAATGTCCTTATCACTAAAGACCCTTGTAGTTTAGCCACAGTTATTTAGTTGTAACGACATGCTTGTTGCGCTAGAACGTTCAGAATGTTTCTCGGATATCTACAATTTTATTTTCTTACCCAGTAACTCTGCTTATAATGGCCCAGTAACTGTATTCTATGAAATGTTAATATATAAAGTCCAAAATAGTTTACTTAATTTACCACAGTCACTAAGAAACAGATTTATCTGTCAAACACAGTAAAATAAGCTGAGATCATGTATTGTTATGAAAACATTAAACGTACAAAGCAATAAAGTGACGGAAAATATTTTACCTCATTTTGCATTATAATGCGGAAAGTTGAAGAAGAATGATGCTTGACATTCTTTACACAGCTGGTAAAGGTTAAAGACATTTACATATTATATACATTGCAAACACTAAGGCCTTGTTAGCAAATGTATATTGTAAATACGGACTTTAAAAGCACTCTTGTTTCCGACGACCTTTTTAGATGAGACAGTTTTGATGTAACGTGGATCTGAATATGATTGTACTAATCTGTTATAAGATGCAAATATTATGTTAATACTCTAACAGAAAGCAGTAACTGCAGGAGGGTTCGTGAAGTTTTTTACCCAGGAATAATTAATAAAGTACTGATTAGCTGTTTGTGCTTAACAAAAAGAAACCGGCGTTTTTTTAACTAAACAACATTCTGTTTACATATTTACATCGATATTAATTCTTTAGTTTTACAACAGATGGCATTAATAGTAACAGTCGAGTTGATATTACACATGTGTTATTGGTTTTATAATTTTCGACAATTATGTCGTTAGGAATACAATAATAATTTATTAATAAAAATTGTTATATTTTCATTTTTTTTAATGTGTATTAAATAATATTTTTAATGATAGACATATAGAAATAAATTGAAATCCCAAATTAAAGCCCAAATCTGAATGTGACACTTATTCAGTAAGGTGTACCACAAAATACATAGATTGTAGAAAATTGTAGGGCTCGCTCCGCACTCCCTTGTTACAGTATAATAAAATAGAATAGAACTAGCTGTGTCCGCGGCGTCACCCGCATGGTGATGGAAAGTCGTAATATTTTGGATAATAATAATTCACACTATATCTTTTTAAATTATAGTCTATGTGTTATTCTGATGTGTAAGCTATATTACTGTAAAGTTTCATTAAAATCCATTCAGAAGTTTATGCGTGAAAGAGTAACAACCTTACATCCATACATCCACACATCCATACATACATTGTTACAAACTCTCGCGTTTATAATATTTATAGGATATAGGATAACATTTATTGTATAAAATCTCACAAATATAAAATTGCAGATTGTGTTAAGTTCTTTGTTGGAACGACAGTTTATCCTTTTGGACGTACAATAAAGGCAATTCGTAATGGTGTATGGCTATTATTAATGGGTGTTATATCTTTTGAAAGTTCCATTGTCATTATCGTAAGAGCGGAATCTAAAAATCTTCATATCCTTACACAAGTGATCCATATAAATATAAACTTGTATCATTCAATATTATTTAATACCGTTTTGTCCTTTTAGTTTCTCACCTTTCAACCAAGTTGACTTAATTTGGTTGATCCGTCTAATATCAGCATTACAGTGGTTTTCGCTAAATATACTGGGTCTATTGTTTTCAATAATTAAATGTATATATACATAAATATAAAATTTGCACAGAAACCTCATTTCGTGTTTCTTTCGTGCCGCAGAGAGGCGTTTCTTTGTGTTGCTATGATACCTAGTGACATTATATTTTTTTTTAGTAAGCACAGTCAACCTCAAATCTAAATCAACACACAACAACACTATCTGCAAAAAATGTTGAACAACATCATTACATAACCCTCCTTGCACAAATTAGCGATAGCCATGAATCATGTTAATGATGGCCAAACCCAATAAATAACACTCACAAACCCAGACCGTCCTATTAACACAAATATAGCTAAGAAAATTATAGTCTACTACATTAGTCTTAACAAATAATAAGGATACTAATTTCAATCACTGAACACTAAGGCTATGATCATCGTCATATGAAATGGAACTTGTTATGTTTACAGATAGTATATTCGCAATAGCTATTTTGGGTGTTTCTGTTGTGGATAGAATTAGAAATGAGGATAACTGTAAGAGAACCACATTACCGACATAGTTCGCAAAATTAGCAAGTTGAAGTGGCAGTGGGCCGGTTAAATCTATCCCAGGACCGATGGCTGATCGAGCAGACGACTTGCACAAGGTAGCCGGTAGGCGCTGGATGAGAAAGACGAAGAACCGAAATGAGTGGCGCTGATTGGGGAGGCCTACGTCCAACAGTGGACTGTGATTACCAGACGAACGACATTCGCAACTGAAATGTTTTAGAAACAATCTTACACTTAAACTAGCTGTCCCGGCAGACGTCGTCCTGCCCGGTAAAAAATAGGGGTTGATTGTAGAGGGTTGAAAATTTAGGGTTGTATGTATCTTTTAATTCTGTATCATAAAAAAATTGAAATTAAAAATTTTGTCTAAAAAATAAAATAAAAAATTTAGGGGTGGACTACCCTAACATTTAGGGGGATGAAAAATAGATGTTGGCCGATTCTCAGATCTACCCAATATGTATACAAATTTCATGATAATCGGTCAAGCCGTTTCGGAGGAGTATGGCAACGAAAAGCGTGACACGAGAATTTTATATATTAGATATACAAGAAAGCAATTTAAACAAACCACGCAGAAACACTGCAAAATAAAGTTCTGAGAATGTCACTAATTTAATTTATCATTTTATATTCAGACTTAGGAGTAACTATGGCAAGACTTCTGACCTTGAAATTTGATATTGATACATATATTATGAAAATTGACGGTAGGTATACTGGCTATGCTCGATCCACTTACCGATTGCAATTACATGTAAATAACAGACTACAGAATGGCAAGACTGAATAATCCTCAACTGAAGTACTTACTCCATATAGAAATTTTACGTAATCCAGCAAGTGAAATGTCAGCAATTTCCCTTCACCCACAACGCGTTGTACCTAATTGTATCAAAATGTAGGTAACGTAGGAAACTGTCTATCTAGCAATTTTCAAAAAACATCAACAACAATTTATTTGCATGAGATCAGCAGACATTCAGATGGCCCATCTGCTGGAAAGCGGTTACCATCGCCTACCAGTGCGTTGCCGCTCTCTAAAGGGAGACTGGAACCTGGCTACTAATCCGGGACACAACTCAAGGTTGTTATGGTGGCATACTTTACTAGGGTTGGTAAACATCCAGCCGGAAAAATGTCCTACTGTCTGGCTATGGTTTGTTTTGTCTCCAATTACTAGACTCTCTGCCTGGCCGCAGGAAATTATTCTTTTTCCGGTCCTCCGCAGATTAACGGCTTCAAAACTAATCTAATAAAGGTTTTATAACCTAAACAAAGCAATTGGCTGAGTATATCCATGGTGAACTTAGTCACACTTCAACCAATAGCAGCTTATTTCACATTTATGCACGTTCTAATTATACAGCAAGATAAGTATTTTATAAGAGCGATAGAAAAATTAATGTCTCTTAAACAATTAAGACAGTCTCATTAAAAACATAATAGTATCACGCATGAGACCAATTTTCCATGACCCAGATCGAAAAACAGTCTAACAATTGACCTTTATGAAATTGATTTATATTATTTACTTTTCTTGTTATTAACTGGTTTTTTTATCTCCCATGCGATAGAGGATGTATACAATAGTAAATGAACTTAGTAAATATTTAATTAATTTTATCTTTAAATTTAGTTACAATTTACACGGAAGATTTGGTTCCAACATTCCTTTTAAATAATTATCTTATATTATAATAAGCATAATATTATGTATCTAACAAGTTGTGGTGGCTTAGTGGCTAGCGCACTATTTTATTTCGATTTCTAATGACGTACGGGTTCGAGTCGTACGGATTTCTAGACTAAGGAAATGGTGAAGAAATACGTCTTGAGAAAAAAAACGAAATAATTGCCCTTGCCAATCTTGACATTCTTAGGGGCCCATGCAGAGACTGGCGAGTTACCGTTTGCCCAATTTTTCAATGTTCCTTTAACACTGCGACGGACAGACGTCATAGTCCCATGGTCCCTGATCTGTAACTTCACTAGCAGTTCATCCCAATAGATTTTTGATTTCATTCCCTACAATAGTCCTACACTTCCGGGGCGCGTATATAGAAAAGCTCATTCGCTCGCAAGACGTATCGCATTAGCTTTTCTAAGACAAGTTTGTGATTTTAGCACTAGAAATCCTACTCCAATACGTCCCGCGAGGGTGACGAATAGGATGAGGGTTTCTAATATATTTTATTGCGTTTAAACTTAGAAATCCTACTGCAGTACGTCACCCTCTGGGACGTATTGGAGCAGCATTTACATGTGTTTTTACGTTAAAAGAGCTTGGAAATGCTCCTTCAGTTCGTCTCAGGGGGAGGGGACGTACTGAATGAGCTTTTCTATATACGCTTCCGGGCTTGTCTTTGAGTGAATTTTTATATGGTGTAGACTGGTACAGTCGCCGGTCAGTGTCACGACACATTTAGATTAAATTTGTCAAAGGGCCTTTACGTGTTGGCCTCCCCATGGCCCCGCGCAAGCCCTCGCAAAAGTCCGAGTTATTTTTATGGCCCGTGGTGTCTGAGACATACAAACAATAAGCTGAATAAACTTATTATGATACCTTCCATACCATAATTAAAATAATTTGGAAAAAAGATACGCAAGCGAAGTCACATGCAAAATTTTGGTATTTAAGAAGCCTTATCTTATATAACATATGCATAGTCAATAACCATATAGTTTGTAGTATGATGACATGCCTTATGTCATTTATGACCGACTAATTCCAACAATTCATTTTCTTCGCCCACTTGGTCAGAATTGCTTCGTTAATTTATACAGGGTCAAGTGCGGGTCAACTCTAGTCTAATTTGATTTGCGCGATTGTCATAGTCCAGTAAAACGGTAAGTCAAAAAAATATTTGCCTAAATATTTCACAAAATTAAAAATGATCTTATTTAATATTACCATTTCTTTTTCATTTGTATCAGAATGTTTTTTTGTGTACTTCTTTTTACGATACCCTAGAGTAGATCATAATTTAGGAAAATAAAATAAAAAACTAAAATAAATTTTTGGGTTTTACTAAGAGTGGAACTATAAGACACAAATAACTTTTTATTGGTTTTTTCTTAGGCTAGTTATTATTATTTTATTGCGTGAAGGAGATACACAAACAGGTATACTCGATTGAAAGTTGCTGTAGACACGCCTATAGAGGTAATTATATCAACTATAGACGATTGCGACACCATTGGCGTCGCCAACATATTGACGTTCTCAAAGAATTTTTACGACGCCCTACTTAAACAATCTATGTATTAGCATAAAGAGACCATCTCAGTGCACAGTTTTCAGTACAGTTTCAATCAAACAGCCAATCTAGAGCGGAATTCCGCGTACCAGAGTAGTGCACTTATATATTTCGTAGACATCCGCATCGTTTCTGCCGTTGTTATTGTCTAATAACACTAACGAATTAAACGTGATTACTATTGAATACTTCTTAACTAGCTACCGTCAATCATTGTCAAGCCTCAGCACAAGAGATGTGTCATTATAAGCCATAACAACTTGACTTACTGCACACATGTTGACCGTGTCACGCAGTTACGTACTTGCATGACCAGTTAGATCTGACAATAACGTTTCCGAAACCAATCACATGTTCTCACTTCCTTATTTTCAATTCGCGACGTTGCAAATTATATTGAGGTTATTAGAAGCGAAGAAAATGCCTGGTTTAAATTAAATTATTCAAATTAGTTTACTCCTATAAATAGACGGATTTAAAGTTGGCTTCAATATAAATTATTATCATTTTTGAGACATATTATAAGTATTTAATTAATTTTTGATTCGACGAGATTAATACTTTTGTAGATATTGATACTTGAAATAATAATGTATGCAAGTTAAAAAGTATTTTTCGAATGCATAACTCGTCACAAGGTCATTATGCTTTTACAGATTATTAAAGATTTTGTTTAAACCAGATACCGTTCTAGAATATGAAACAAAAAGCCAATTTTGAAAATCATCGCGGTTTTATACATGTTAAGTTAGAGTTAGTTTGAACGCTTCTTTAAATACGATAAATGTATATTTTTTTATTATATTATTAATATGTAGATAAGTCTTACGTGAACAAAATCGTCAAACGATTTGAAGCATTTTATTTTAATTTGTGTGCCTAAACTTATGTAGTATACACGTGGATTGCGTCTGTATGTAGTATATAGTAATGTACCCACTCGAAAGTATTCCACCTTTATCAGCACTAATTCGATACTAAGTTTTTATAACGCATTGCATCGGCTTCATTTAGCCGGGTCCACTGAATCAGCCCGGGGCTCTGTCTATCTGTTTTGCTCGTTATTTTTATTTAAATTTATAAGGAAGATAATAGTAACATTCTCCTAAATGAAAAAAAAAATCCCTTTGGTGTCTTACCTAACAGTATAAAAATAATTATTGTTTGAAGTGTTTAATGCTTTAGGAAGTTATTAAAGATGATTAAACTTTAACAAAATATGAATAGGTAAGAATATTGCATTATATTACGCAAATGTTCAATCGAAGTAACAGAATTAGTAAATCATCAATTTCATTCTAACGAATGTAATAGTCTTCAACACCAACTTAGAAGTTCCGTAATAAAAGTTCTGTAATGCTTGGAGCTGCTATTTTAAAGTAACTTAACGCGTAATAATAATCTAAACTCATTATAATTTAAAAGTAGAGGAAGAGAATAGTAACACTGTTTAAATTTCTTAAAGTTAGCAAATACAGATTATTTGGACTGGAGACTTCGTCTTGGCAAACTCGGTGTAGGACGCCTTCTAATAGCCGGTTCCTGTATCTTTCTAACCGTCCATTGCCTTACCAACAGTTAAAATTTTGACATAAACTCCATACAAATAATGTCAAGATACTAACGATCGTAAGGCGAGTTAATAAATATACTCCATTGAAATCTTACAATTAAAGGGCCGAATATTGCATTTGTTAGAGGACGCAATTTTATTTTTGGGATATGTGTGGGGGGTCAATAGAAGCTTAACCTCAAGTTTGTGGGGTCGCTACCCTTCTCCTCCGGCCGCCATCTTGGAAAAAAGGGTGAAAACACTTTTTTCGCGGTATCTCGGAAACTATGCGTCTTACAAAAAATTTGTGAAGTCACAATTTGTAGCAAATTGTTTTGCCTACAAATATGTTTATATAACTAGTAGCCCTAAATTAAAAATTAAAGAAGTTATAAGCAAAAAAGTGAGAATTTTTTTATTCATTCCTAACTCTTTTTTTACAATAGAACTTACCAAATTAAACTTATCGAGTGTTAAGTAGGTAGAAAAGGTCCCCCGTTTTCCCCGCCATCTATGAGGTACAGGCCGTAGGGGCGTTATTTTTAGGTGGTATCCCCAGTAGGCCTACTCCACGGACATGTTGCTTGTAAGGTAATCCTCCACATCATAATATTTTTAATGACTTACTAGCTAGCTACTCTAATCGACTTTTCTTCGATGGTCCAGGCTGTGGCTCAGAATCTAAATCAACGTCAAATGTGTAAGTTTTAGGAATGACGGGAGTTAAAATTGGAGTCATAGTTGGAAGTTCATCTTCAAATTCATTTTCTTCCATTAACTTTAATATCTCCATAAGGTTGATGCATGTTTCGCCAGAACATATATAAAAAAAACGCGCCTACGGGCTCTACCTGATAGGTGGCGGGGAAAACGGGGACCTTTTCTACCTGCTTAACATTCGATAAGTTAAATTTAGTAAGTTCTATTGTAAAGAAAAGAGTTGGGAATGAAAAAAAAATCTCACTTTTTTGATTACAACTTCTTTAATTTTTAATTTAGGGCAAAAAGTTTTATAAACATATTTGTAGGCAAAACAATTTGCTACAAATTATGACTCTAGAAATTTTTTGTAAGACGCATAGTTTCCGAGATACCGCGAAAAAAGTGTTTTCACCCTTTTTTCCAAGATGGCGGCCGGAGGACAAGGATAGCGACCCCACAAACTTGAGGTTAAGCTTCTATTGACCCCCCACACATATCCCAAAAATAAAATTGCGTCCTCTAAAAAATGCAAAGCTCATATAACATTTCAATGGAGTAATACTAAGATACAGGAACCGGCAATCGGTAAACCATTGTAATATTACTATCTCGTCAAAATCGCCGGATACTATCGTCTCAATTGTAGTTTTGCCTGATTCGGTATTCTATTAATTTCAATAGCATTCCCGTGGCACGCCACACTGTGTTGATGAATATATCTGAGCGAAAACTTGTGAAGTAAATGTTTAAAATTTTGGTATATTTTCAGTATTATTTTCAGCTAACGCCATTTTTGATACCAATATTTTTCTGCCGCGACGATAACGAGCAGATAAGGTGGATTTAGTCTAATACGAATATTTGATACTATCCCAATAGAATCGCACTTTGAATATCTTCGTAAAGCCAAAATGTAAGAATAGCAGAATTAGGCCCCAGCACAATGTCGCTAGTAAGAGTTGAATGAGGAAAACTGAAGACCGTGACGTGTGCTGCAAACTTGGGGAGTTAAGTTGGCAGCACACATTCCGGCAACAGAGTGCTACGTTCAATAATAAATCATTCTTATTAAAAAAGAACTACATGATAATAGAGAAATAGCAGTGGGCCAGTCACGTCTGTCGCAGGACCTATTAAGCGATGTGTCTTGGAGTGGAGACCGCGTCTCGGTAAAAATAGTGTCGGACGCCCTCCAGCCCGATGGACTGACGACCTGTACAAGGTCGCCGGTAGGATAGGCCGCTCGATGAGGAAGAACAGGGATGAGTAGCGCCATCTTAGGGAGGCCTACGTCCAGCAATGGACTGCGAATGGCTGACGACGGCATGATAATATTAACCCATTGTCATCTCACTACTGGGCTTAGGACTCGTTTCAGTAAAACTTATGACGCTTATTCACGGTATATTGACGTGTTTCACTTAGATAGTTTCTACGTTTGTTTCATCGCGATGTTTTCCTTCATCGTTTGACCGTTGAAATTGTATACACCTGGCGCAAAAACCACCTAAGTGGTGCATATTTCCAGGTTAAAATTTTAACCCATTTGAAACACACGTCATTAGGCTGCCAGGCCGTTTATGATTGGTGCATTTATATTATAAATTTAAATTAATTGATTAAAACAAGACCGGCAAAGATGTTTTATGATTACTGAGAAATATCAAAGCTAAAAGCCGTAGTAGGTATAATTAAATTATGTTCGTAGAAACAGGATAATGTTTTAGATGAGATGCAACTTAGTTAAAGCAATCATAAATAATAATAAAAACTGGCATAAATACTTAACATACAATCTATAAATGACTATGTTCAAGCGTTGTGAACATCTAATTGATTATTATAAAAATGACGTTTATGTATTTTTAATTCTTTAATTAACTAATCTTAGTTCTTAACAAAGCACGATTTATACAGCAAATTAAAATAAGATGCAATAAGAATTAAGCGGTGTTGATAAGTAATCACTTAAAAATTGCCTAGCCGTTTTGACTATTCAATAGTATTTTCGTAAAAACGAATGTAATCGACATGTGCGGTTTACTGTCTGTCTGTGTAAGTCACAGAACATTTTCTCGCAAACTGATATCCACATGAATGTTTGACAGAATGGTCTAGTCTATTTAGCGTTACCAAGTTATGTGGGATGTCGCGAAAAAGTAGTGGTGGTCGTTACACATTTATTTGGTTTCATAGTCGAATAATGAAACCCGAGGTATTGAAACCCTTTTTATATACAGACTGCCAAGCACATACATACACTTTTAAATAATAATTGTCCTTCATAGTCCGAAAACTATGTTTGGAGAAAGAAAAAAGGAAAATGTCCTTAAATTTTGTGGAAAATTGATAATGCTATTTCTATGCATTTATGTAACTGACGATTTCAAGAAAAATATACGGGAAAAGTTACAAGGAAAACCAACGGAGTAATTTCAATGGAACTCTTGAAATCCTGATAAAATCTTGCCCAAAAACTATACCAATCGATTTTTTGAGATTTATATGTATATTGTTTTCATATACATAAGTATAGAAATTAGAAAGAAAGAAAAACGCCATTCTATTCTCGAAGTAAACAATATAATGTTCTGAGAAAGTAAGTATCTACAGGTTACGTCACTAATATACCTAATGCGAACTACTGTCTAGTCAGAAACACTTAAATGAATCTTAGAATAATAAAATACGAGATTAAAGAAATAATTAGAGAAGAAATATAATAAGAATTAGATAAATGCTAAATATTTCAGAGTGGGATGATTCCACATAAGCCATGTAATAAAGTTAACGTCTACAGTAAAAAAGACAATAATAGTAATATTTCGAAAAATAAGCCATCCATAATCTGTTTATCTATAACTAGCTGACCCGTGCCTACTTCGCTGGGCGTTACTAAACATAAGTCAACATATAAGGCTTTACTTATAATCGTTTCTTAAATTTAAAGAAACTGCTCAGCAACTGATTAGTGAAAATCTTGCCCATAAACTCTTCTTAAGCCTAATGTTTTGGGTACAATCTACGATAATCATTAAAATTTCATTTATCTGTGCTCCTCTTAGCTAAACAACAGGTAATACACGCTTATAAGTGAAGAAAAAGATATTGATTAGAGTCTGATTCTCATAATTGCCCATGGGAAAACACTCCTACTTGTGTCCACCCGGCGTTACTCGAGATAAGGCAACATATAATTGCCCTTGAGAAAAACATGCCTTCTATTGCCCATTTTACTAGGTGATATTCGAGACAAACCAACATAATTGTCCGTGGGAAAACCTTTTTTCTCAAGTAAATGTAAATATATAGGACTAATCCTGCAAGAGGATGAGATACGAGTTTCACATTGTCCAGCACAGGCTAGAGAATCAAAAAGACCGATGATTAAACATAGATTCAATTTGGACCGACAAAAAGCTGATAATAAATTTTTTAGACTGAAACAGTGAAAAATTTAAGTGATGTTTAAGAAGTTTATTTTGGGTTAAACTTAATTATGTACAAACATTGTGATTTTAAAAACTAAAATAAACTATGTCATAAAATACAAGCGATTATAGACTGTGTAACAAATCGCTGCCAGATGGGAGCGTGCCCAAAGACTGGCTGCATTGCCGCGCTGTATGGCGATGCTCATTTGTTGGAAGTTTGTTTTTAATTATAATATTTTGACGGATGTAGGCTAAAGGAATTATATTAATAAAAGTCAGAGAAGAATTATCTGTCAGTATATTCTCTGAAGTTTCACTTCTACTGCGTGGGAACTGCACACACACAATTTTTTATCAAAATACTTTTATTGACGGATGAAGTGTTCAAAACAGCCAATACAATCGTATCGACACTTATAAACAAGTTTAGAATCAAATCACCTCATTCGAATCCGATCCGCCTCACTAACCTTACATAAGTATTGAAAAATTTCATTCGATTCAACGCTCACGTAGCCGACGACTGCCACTCGGATGTTGGCCATTTGGTCGTAAACTCAAATACATAATCGACGAAATAAGATGATTACGTTTTGTTATGCCGTTTTATGAATTACCTTCGAAGTTTAAGACAAGTCACTATGCTTAAAATGATAGTGTGGGTGAAATTTCAATAAATCGGGTAAGATCGTGACGTGCCACAATCTATGATGAATTCCGTAAGATTTAAACAACGGCATTTAATTTTCTTTGCGAAATAAAGTACCAAAGAACATTTGACTATAGTACTATATAAAAACATTTAAAGTCTAATTCAAATAAATGGAGGTATATAATATATTTCGTTAATAAGAAATAAACATCGTGATTCCAGGTATAAGATTATTATTAAATAGTAGCAGGATTAAATATATTTTTATATAATTAAAATTAATGTTACGACAACGCTACAGGTTATGTGTTATGGATGTGTTAGACATACTCTCCCATTTGTAATGGACTTTAAACGAAAATAGCCTTTATCGAAATACCTGATGTTCCTCTATACCTTTTTATTCAAAGTTAATAGAAGTGAGATTTACAATCCAAAGTCATACATATTTGTTTCCACTAACTTTTAATAAAATGAAAGAATGTATGATGAAAGAATGACTAAACAGATATACAATGCAAAAGTGGATGGATGCAGAAGTCGCGGAAGGCCACGACACACCTTCCATGATCAAATTGATCGTGTACTAGCAGAAGGTGATGTCAGGAGCCTTAAGCACAGACGAGCGTGCATGATAAGAGCTATGAACGTTAAAGAAGCAAGTGAGGTGTGTAAGAATAAGCCTGTATGGCGCTCTGTTGTTCGTGCCTACCCCGCAAGGGACCTGGCGTGAAGTTATGTATGTATGTATGTACTAACTTTTAAACTATAAAGTGGAAAATTCTATATGGTTCTGGAGCATTAAAAATATTTATGCAATCGAGTTTTTGAGATGTGGGGTATTTTCGATTAAATGCTCTTTTTGGTGCCGCAGCCACAACACCAGATTTAAAAAGTTGAATATTTTGATCCTATAAATGTTAATTGCATTTCATTTTCTAATGTCAAAGGGTAACTTTCAGCAGGATAAAATATTTGCTCCAGTCCGTAAAACACTAATAAAACAAGTTTTATCAAAAACTATCCAACGGCCGTGAAACAAGAAAACGAACGTCTTAGACTATTAGTTACTTATAATAATCTCGTAAAGAAACGATAAGGCATCTCTTAAGTAAGAGAATCAGAATCAGACCCTAACCAATGAATATGTTTTTTTTACTTATAAACGTGTATTACCTGTTGTTTAAGTCTAAGAGGAGCACGGATAAACGAAATTTGAATGATTAACGTAGGTTGTACCCAAAATATTCGACTAAAGAGGAGTTTATGGGTAAGATTTTTACTAATCAGTTGCTAAGCAGTTTCCTTAAATTTAAGAAACGATTATAAGTAAGGCCCTTAATGTATGTAATGAAACTACGTTTTAACGGTTTAAGCTCGGTAAAATATTTATTTTTTTGTTATTCCGACGCTTCGGCCACTTTTCAGTAGCTGTGATCACAGAAGGCAAAGATGTCAAGTGTAAGTGAGTATTGTTAAAGTTTTATTTAGCCTAACGCCAACTTGTACGATTTATTTATTTAGTTTTAATTTTGTTTATGGTTATTATTTACTCTATGGGTGCCTAATCTAATTTACCGTCGCTTCGCAACATTTTGGGGTCTAAAGAGTAGAAGCGACGCAAGAAACTCTTCAGCAAAAACATGCCTAACTCTAATAATTTTATATAATACTAGTTGTGCCCGGACGTCATCCGCGTGAATTTTATTTTCAAAACCCACCGATTTTGAAACATTCTTAATTGATGCTCCGCTCCTATTGGTCTCAGCATAATTAATTAATTAATTAACATAATTCTTTATTTCCTCTTTAAGTACACAGTGACACTTAAATCTAGTAACAACATTAACTAAGAGGCTGGTGCCTGAAATAGGTTAAAAAGAAACCTGTGATACAGGTCACCAGGATCAACCGGTTGGCTATTTAACAGAAACAAGAAAATATACTAGTATAACTATTCTAAGTAATCGTGTTAGAGTGAGCCCTTCAAGAGCAAAGGTGTGATGTAGTGTGTGTGTGTGAGTAGGTAAGTTCGTATATAGCTGATATAAGAAGAAGTATGTGTGATTGAGGGAGAGTGAATGAGTCAGACAATGTTAAGATCATAATATTATGATGTATAGGAAGTCAGGGAATCGTGGAAGTGATTAAGAAATAACGTTGATAGTGGAAGGCAGCATAGTTATTTAAGAATATACAAGAGGTCTTCAGTGGACTGATAATCGAGAGTTTTCAAGAACTTAGTAATTTTTGCTTTGCAGGTACATTTATTAAGTGGGTATATGTTTAATATATTATTAATTTTATTATAGAGGAAGTCACCCAGAAAACAGAAGAAATTTTGTGTACGACTGGTACGAAATAAAGGAGTTATACAAACATCTAGTTTACGTCGCTTATCTATGGCCTGATTAAAATTGATAAGAGAGTGTTTTTTAAGTAATATGTGCAGGATGAAGATTTGCCTGACTGTCATAACATCCCATTCCTTGTAGAGTTTAACGGTAGGATAGCGGAAAGGAAGACTTGCCCCCACCTTAAGAATGGCGCGTTGAGCTCTTTCTGCTTCAAGTAGGTAACTCTTAGCCCTTCCTCCCCACGTCGTAATACAGTAGCTAATAAGAGAACGGCACAAGCCAAAATAAACCATCTTAAGTATTTGTCTATCTGCTACATGTCTGAGCATTCTAAAGATATATATAAGTTTACGAAGTCTGGTGACTAGGTTGTCAATATGAGTCTTGAAAGTTAATGATTGGTCCAGTATAATGCCAGATATTTTATAATATCAGTTCTCTGCAGTGAAGGACAAACGCAGTTAGGAGTTTTAAGCAAGCAAGTGTGAGCCGTGATGGAGAAACTTGTTTCTGGGGCCATATTGGCATTTAACGAAAAGGCGATGTATTTAGTTTTAGTGACATTAAGAGCATAATGAAGCCTTCCTCGATAAATGGGCTATCTAACACTGAAATAATTTTTCAAATCAGACCAGTAGTTCCTGAAATTAGCGCGTTCAATCAAACTAACTCTTCAGCTTTATATATTAGTATAAGATTAAATTGGGTACATGGATACAATATTTTTGTATAGTTGCTTCTGATTGGAAATATACAAGTGTGTCGTCGTTTTTGGAATTTCAACCCCTAACGTGGTTAAAAAAGTTTGTAGAAATTTTGTTCAAGCTTTGACTTTAATCTAAGCTAACGAAACCGCGAGCAGCAGCTAGTTACAAATATGTAATAAGGTGTTTTCAAGACATTGAACATCTTTGTTATTGAAATATTAAAAGTATTCCCTCGTCAAATAATTGTTTAAAGCTCGAAACTCGGTTGGTATTAAAATATCTACAATCCACAAGTCCATAATCAATCCCCAAGATCTTTAACACTCTTTAGAATTAAAGCTTTTGTTTTGTTAACCAAGGTCAGATTACTAAATACATTTCCAAGTAATGTTTAAGTTCATAAGTTGCGGATTTAGTGATTATCAATTTAAAACGGTGTTTGTATGAAAGTGAGTTGTGTTCTTAGTCAATTTTTACCAGTTTATGTAGTAACTTTGGGTATTTATTGCGATAGTAAAATAATATTGTTTTTATTCAGTTTGATTTTTTGTAATCATGCTCAGCAATAATCTTTTGTTCAGTAGTAGGCAATATTTTATATAAAATCATTTTAGTCATTTTGAAAACTTTCTTGTCTTGTGATTTGCCATTTCACAATACTTTTGCAAGACTAACAAGAGTTATATGTAAGAGATTCCATCACAAGATTGAGAGTGCGGTTTATCGTTGTCTGTCAAATCAGTGTGCACTGCTAGGCGTATGCTCCCCAAGTTTGCTCTAAATATCCTAAATCTTTGCTTTCCTCATATAGACCCTACTGGCAACATTGCGGTGGCTGTTGGTCCACCAGTCTAGAGGGCCTCCTATACCACGTTTGCCGAGATGCGGTATTTAGTTCAATAATGTATTTGGTAACTTGAAAACATTTCAACATTGTTATTATTCTCTTTGTGCTGTTTATTCTGGACCTCTGCTTCAATCAGCCCCTACCGGCGACCCTGAGTAGACTGATGATCTCATCATTTAATCGTGCCAGAGGACCTATACGTAATATACTAAAATGTATTTGATGATTATTCATAGATTGGCAACACCGGAGCGAACACGGCGCCGCTCTTCATTTCACAGATAATATGGAAGCACTATAATATAGTGTTACGAGCTACAGGACTCGAATTAAAATGAATGCCGTTGGAATTACTATAGAGTTTATTAGAGCTTTACAAACAAGTACAAAATAAAACTGGATGCAACCAGTTCACACTGCACAATTCAATGCAATGCAACACGCGCAAAGTCCGTCACCATGTCGCTAATCGAAAGTACTACACGTGTTAATAGTATCGTAGTCGTCGTTTTACTGCGACGAGTAAAACGACGACTCCGTTCGGGCATTGTTTTATACTAAACTGTATAATACCGACAAATGGGCGAGCTTCGACGCAATGCAATAAAAACAAGGATTAATTCGTTCGACACTAATTACAGCCATAAAATACGTTCGATAACAATAGATATTTTTTAAGTTTATACACGAAGTAGATAAAAGAATTCGTTTTTACGACATGCAGCTGTGCGGTCTTAGTCGGTATGCAACAATAGTGACGCTCTGTATTGTAATTAAATATTAAAACAAATTTAGTCAATGCATTGAATCCAAAGTAATTTCATTTTCAATAACATGACATGCATTTCCTAACTCGTTCGAAACCGGTTGGAGCGAACAGGATGTTATCTAGAGAGATTGGAATCATTGATATTTTTATGTGTGTATTTCGCGTCTTATAACCGGCTAAGTAGCAGCTTTTTACAATTGATAATGCATACACATTATTACGCCTGTTTCGCATAAGGGTAAGCAGAAACTATATATCTCCACTTACTACGATTTTAAAATACCTTTCGACTCATCTACTTTAATTAACTTCTTCTTACACACATGATGCTCTAAAATATTTCGAGCACTGTTTTTGATCCAAGCATCAGGAATACAATAGCAATCAACTCAAACTCTCAAATTCTTACGGCTTTCATACACTTGTTTAATTAATCATTTTATTTTTTCTTATAACTAAAGTGTTTGATTAATACCATATTAATATTACAATCCAATCTAATAAGTTTAAAAAGAGTAATAAGTAATAACTTGAATATAACCTAAATTAACTAAAAGTGTTTATACTAAGAAAGTGTCCATTAGGACTTTTCCTTTTATATTAAGGCGGAGACACTTTGTTCACGTATTCTTAATTAATAGCTAGCACATAACTACACTTTAGTTTGATAATATACTTTATTATTATTAATCGGTAGACAAACGCACATATTGTGTACACGCATATTCCCAAATTAAGTAAGTTACGCTTGTGTTATTGGTAATATACAATGGACTACTCTGGGGCCCATTCCAGACACCCAGTGTATCATCACCATAATGTAATGATTTTTGGTTGTATCGATGCTCATGTGCTGTGGCTCTCTAGAAATATCGAGACATCAATTTTTTGACTGTCAGCACTAACGAACTGATCAAAGCGGAGAGTGGCAACACCAGTGCAATGACGACACCCGACCTATACGCACGACCAAAAAAAGCGCGCATAAACTTGAGTGAATTTCATCCAAAATCTCGCCATCGAGTAGAAAAGGTGCCAGCTGCAGACTCAGGTACGTACAGTGCTTATATCGTTGCTGCTGGATCTAGGACCTTGAGCGTCGAATCAATCTGAAATTGACCCAGAGTAGTATGCGATCGCCTTCGCAGGGCAATCGAATGCTACACCCAGACTAAACTAAATAACGTAGACAATTTATTTCAGAAATTTATCATACCAGGAATTAAACCCGGAAACTCTACGTTGCAGTGAGCTAGGCTGGCAAAGACTTAGCAGCTCAACCACAGAGGCCGTCGTTATTACTAAACTTTAACAACATATAGTATAAAGCAAAACCGTTTTCCGCGTCTGTATACGTGCTGACTCTTCCTAAGCGACGTAACGGATTTTTAAGGAGTTTTCACAATCAGTTAGATCATTTTTCAAGGAAGGTTTATACACAGAATGTTATTTTTTTCGAAATCAGTCGATACGATTCCTGATGAAAAATATCTAATGATCTCATTTCTGTTTTCATCAACCGTCAAAGCAACCCCGAGACTACTTTAAGTGTTTTTAGCTATATCGTATAGTTAAGAATTTGGCCCTGAAAACCCATTTGAAAAAATCACTTTTTACATATTATTTTTTGCCCGGCACCTCGCTCGCGATATTTAAAATCAAATTAAACTTTTGTATAAGTAATATAGCGCTACCCACTAGAGTTTGACTCCTGGTGTAGGCATGGAGAAAATTCTAGCAATTAATAAGATACAAAAAATATAATTTATTCTGGAATAATAAATAACCTTGGCCACTTTAAAGAATTTTATCTTAGTATAAATAATTATTAATTATTACTCGTAATAAATGAATCTGTATGTCTTGGAAAAATTCACGCGACCCAATTACAGCTTCTATAAATAACAATATTTATTATTGGGCATTTATCGTTTTAGTCATTGTTTTTTTTTTGTAAATATTATTCGAGAATGTAAGCCGAGGATCAGAGGTCTTCAGATGACGATGCCACATTCAGAGCTAAGAATAATTATTCATGACGGTTGTAATTATGTTTTTATATCTAGAGTAACCTCCTCAGCTTTATGTTGTTATTACACCGTTATATAGCGCTATATTCTAAAAGTGGTAATAAATAGCGACGGTACTTTAATTACCAAATCAAAATAACGATAATTTAAATGCAGCGTTGAATTGAACACTATTTTTTATATAGAATAATCAATCGTAACAATGGAATTCAAACCTAAACACTCAAGCCATTTATCAAATATGCAGTGAATTAGATACAGAAAGAAAGTTCGAGATGTATCAATGACTTAATTCAATTGCACCTGTCATAAAGTGAATAGTGTCTACAGATAATCTCCAAATAAATAAAAAACGATAAATATTGTAATTTAACACATTTCAGAATAGTTTTAGGTAGTCAATATCGGCCCATTACTTTCAGAAGTGTGTGTGTGGTACATTACATTTTACATTATATTTTAATAAAATAATAAATAAAATAAACAAAAAAATAAAAAGCCTTTTAGAACATATTACAATATAAAACAATAAAACAAATAATAAAAAGTCTTTTTTTACTCGTCAATTTATCATTATTTTTTTTTTGTAAAGGTAATCTTTTCTTAACACTTTGGCTAGTTTGAACCACATGCTCGGGCCTAAACCAAGAGATATTATTATTATTTTATTCGTCAATTTATTATTATTTTTATTCTATTTCTGGACTCCCCGTCCGGGTAAAGGCCTTCTCCAATTGCTCCCAGTGCTCTCTGACCGCGGCCACTTTAATAAAATATGTACACAAATACTTAGTCTTCTATAAGAAAATCATTAATATTTTAATATTAAGATTAAGAGGCCACTATATTATTCTACGTATTATTTTAGAGTTTGTTTGCGTAAAATGTGTCATATATCTACTTAAATGATAAATTAGTTCAACGCTTTATTTATCAGGTTAGTATTTGTTCAATGGAACCTGGAACAATAAGTGCAATTGTACTCAACTCACAAGATAATGAAGTCAAAGTACAAAACTGAGCATAATATGGGCCAATTTTTATCAATGCTCAGACATGACATATCAATATTTTTGCACATGTCTCGGATATACTTATGACTAACAAAGCAAGTTGTTATTATATATGGAGGTATAACTTTAAATTACCACCATAAGCTACTAGTATTGTTCTGCAAAGTGATACTGAATCTCCTACTTTAGTACTGTCATGTAAATCTTCGTTCGTTCGTTCGTTCAAACTTTTCTTCTAACCTATATAAGTTCTCTCTTTGAGGCGGTGTGTTCCCTTATTCGCATGCATGTCAGTCATTCATGTCATGTCGCCAAATAAAATAACTTAAATACGCTCCGCTTTTCTAAATGTATAACATAAAATAACTAATATAATAATATAAAATAAAATAATATAGAATAAATAATGTACGCTAAAAAACTACTATAAATAATTTATACCACATAATTTCGCCGTATTAATTAATAATTAAATACATTACAAAACTTAACTATACATCAAGTAAATACACTAGCGACCAGTCAAGTGCACTGAGGAGCAGAGGAGCCGCTGTTATCCATCGCTTCATTAAAGAGGTACGTGCGTGCTCTTTCTTCCCATTAACGTTCGAAATTTCTACTTTTCTCTCAATTTGAAACAGCTCGCTTTTTATTACATCCAACACCGCCGCAATACACTTTATGGATTTTTAAAAGTTGATCTATTAAATGATTCAATTTCCAAAGGGGTGTTTTTATTGCAAATCTGGCAAACAGACAGACGTGCGTACTAGAAAGTGATTACCGTTGCCTATACACGTTTCCGACAGCAGTACCGAGGCAACTTATTCCTAGCCTTTAGGTAGGGTTAGGAAGTGGGTGCGGGGGGGGGTGTTTAAAAAGATCAGACAATAAGAATGGGATATGGAATAGATAGGTATGGTATAAAGAAATATAATAGAAGTATGGAGAAGAACACCATCTCAACTCTCATTCATCGCAATAATCACAATTAGCTCAAAGCTAACCGTTTGACTCCGTAATTCTGTGTAACTGTGGTATCACGCCGATTACGCCATCCTTCTCTCTTTCTCTTTTCTTCCACCTTCGCCGAATTAATTTAGGGTCGGCAAAATTTGTCTTTTCCTTCCATACTCCTCTATTTTAATATACGTCCTCTGTCACAGCACAAATCATCATCTCTTCTTTTGCCTTTATATTTGTATCCATCAATCTTGCAGTGACCCTGAGTTGAAAGCAGGATAATGATTCCAGCATGGTTATTACACTTAGTAAAATTATTTAATATAACATTCTGAGAGATTGCATTTAAATCCACTAAATCACGTTTTTATCTTTGCCTAAATATGTACTCTTAATATGCCTTTCGCTTATAAAACAATATAAGAGCATAAAATTTTAATTACAAATGAGTTTCGACCCAACTTTGAAATGCGTACTAAAATTACTTAATTGGTGATTATAATTAGGCGTCAGTTGTTTCTCATTATATTATTATCGTTTGTAAATACTAGTTGCCACATAGAGAAACCTTAATATCAGGCCATAAAAATTCTCACACTACTTTATAACATATTATTTATTCCCAGTAGTTCTATATTAGTAGTTCTATATTATATATATATATATATATATATATATGCATGTCTTGAGCGGGGTCAAGGACGCCCTCTATACTTTGAGTAGTATCTACTTGGGTAGACTGAGGAGTTTTTGTGACACATTTGGTTGATGGCAATAGGTCGAGTTGGACCATGGAGTATTTTAAAGAAAGTATTGTAGTTGGAAGTATGAGCGGGTGCCCTGAACCCGCTGCTCGGTCTAAACTATGTTAAAATGTCTTTTAAAACTAAATTAAAAGTGTATAAACCGTTAGCCTTGTGTTTTATGCTCGCATTTTATCCTGATGACGCCCACTAAACCTGCAATAACTAAAGGAGATGTCGTGAGAACGAGGCCGTTCTGCGACATATATATATATATATATATGCACCTGAAATTTTTGTCGGTGTTTTGACATCACTGGCAAAAACAAAGCTGAAGCAGTTGGAGCCATCATCATAAACTAAGGAGAAAATGTAGACTTTTGACTGGTTGATTATGATTTACCCATGATGTTAGTATCCAAGTGAAACAATACTTATACCCATATAAAGTCAGAGTCTCAAACTCTCAAAGTGAAACCGGTTAAAGCAGATTTATTTTGAAATCAGAAATAGGCACTTCAATTTGATTTATTATATTCGTTATATACGTTCGAAGCAGATAAACTAACGTTATGGTTATCATAAACAATTAGTGATATCATAATTTCTCAAGCCATTTATATCTAACGTCGGTTAATTAATGAAAAATCTATTTAACAATACATACTTATGTTTGTGCTCAGGCAAATTATTATAGACATTAATTACTACGAGTAAAAACAACTACCAAGTCGGTGTAATAATTTTTTGATTAATTAATCGTCGATAGTAAAAATCGTTAAATATACCTTACCATTTATAACTTTACTCGGGCCATACAATACTGTAAGATTTGCTCACGTAAGCGTTTTAGACTCATCTATGAAAAGATGCTTTGCCTGATATTAATTAATCGTAAAGAGTGCTTATAGGCATACGAGGGGAAAACTTACGGGTGTATGGTCGTTCTTAGGAACCATTTTGATTTTATTATTTCTCTCTGTTACACTTATATATGGATGGACGTTTAGTCTATATAGAAAGCTTTGAATATTCATGTATACTGAAATTATAAGATTATCTTTAACTAGTGAGGGTTGATCTTTAACTGACATCAAACAAAAGGTCCTTCTGTCAACTGTCTGTGGACTTAAATTTCTGTTTATAGAATTAATTAGAACCATACAAATACGTATAAAACAGGTACAAATATAACTGGACACAACCAGTACAAACTGCATAATTCAATAACACGTGCAAAGTCCGTCACAATAGCTTATCGAATGTACACGTCTTGCTCGTATCGTAATCGAAATTTGACTACCTCGTCACCCCTCCGTTCGGGCATTGTTTTCTACTAAACTGTACAATACAACAATCAACCGCGTGGACTGAAGTTTCCAAGAAAACGTAATCTGAATGCCTGCAGATTTTAATTACAAATTTTAAACACATATTAAACAAAAGAAGTTCAAATGCGGGGAAAGGTAATAAACTACATGTGTGCATTCACTTTGTCGGCGTGTAACAATATTAAATTTTATGGCATATGGAATTAGACAACACCAATTAATAGTGTTTTATAAAAGTATAAAGCCATTATAATTAATGCAATATGTATTATTTACTCTAATGAGACCTAACATAAATGTTTCACAATACATTTGTTTGCGTGTAAGTGTAATATTGCCAAAGTGGTCACTTAAGTGGCTAACTTTTATTAGCTACCTAGACTGTTCTCATCTTTATGTTATGTCTTCGAATAAAGATAAGTCATTATGTTTGTATGTATTATAAGGGTTTTTATGTTACATCAGACTGTTATGCATAAGTTTTAACAAATTACATTACTAGTACTAGTGCCATACTAATAGGCAGTTTAGAATCGCTTATCTTTTGGAGAGACTGCATCTCTCTATGTATTTTACCAGACTTGCAACGAGAAGTGTTTCATCTAGTGCCATAGCCTCATTTTTACAAGGCATCTCGCCATTGGCGTGTTGTTCACCCAGACTTCCTTCAGCTCCCACAGTCAACTAGGCAAAGTCTTTCTATAATGTTTATTCCGCGTACAACAATGATCTGGAGAGAAATTCCCGCCGAGGTTTTTCCCCCTCGCTATGACATGGGGTTGCTTATATTAATACGTTATTACAAAATTTCTTAGAGATCGGTAAAGCGTTGGCACCACCCCTGGTGCTATAAACGTCCACATGCGACGGTAACCACTTTCCATCAAGTGGATCATCTGCGTCTTCGTCACAAGCAATGAAAAAAACTACTGCCTGTTATCCTAAAACAGCAGTAGGGTAGTTGAGTGAACTGACAATGAAATATATTAGTGTCTGACAAATGCCAAAGATTCTTGGATTTTATACGAGAGTAGCAAATTTTTACGCCATAACTTAAACGACTCAAACAGCATATTCATTGTTGTTTACACAGCTTTAAACTTATTTTGATCATGTTATTTTAAAAGTAATATTTGTATGATATTCGGGCGCGCAATCTTTTACATAAAAATAATTTTAGAATGTATTTTGTGTAACAAGCGTCTTCTACCCAATTAAAATACTTTGAAAAAATCTGAAAAAATTGCACTGTGTTATCACTACATTTATTGATAAAAAATATATATAAAAATTATTGAATTTTTTTATTCATTAACTTTTCAAACCCAACAATAGTGTTTACAGAATATCTTATTTTCTGTGACGATTACTAATAAAATATTAGAGGGTGACCCTTCAGAGTTAAAAAAAAATTACTCAATCACGAATTTCATCTGTCTGTATAAAAGGAACTTTTACTTAATTACTTACTTTTATATCAGTAATTATAAGCAAAGATTCAAAAAGAAAAAACTGTAATAAAAAATATCAGAAACTCTAATCGTAGACATATTACGTGTACACAATTAAAACAAATGTGTCCCAAAAAGACCAAGTATTGTATGAAGATCAGAGGGCCTAAAACATTCGACTTTGGAGAATCACTTAATTAAATTGACATGTGGATAGATATACTGGTAGTTATAAGAAATGGCATAAATTCCCACGTTATGTGTGATGTTCATTATAGAAATTGTGCGAATTCTTTTTGATCCTCAAGTTGACTGTAAAAAACAAGGTAAAGAAAACAAAGAGTCTAAAATTAATATCTTAGGTATCAAAACATTCTAAAGCGAAGTAACGTAGCGGAGCTCTGCAATCATGAAATAATAATGATGTAATAAACATTAATTAGATATAGAAGTTAAGGGAATAACTGCCAAGAAGTCAGTAAAAGTTAAATTAATGTTGCTATAAATTAGAAACTTAGTATTAATTGCGAATGCAAAACATACTTGAGATATAGCCACCAAGGATGTGTAATATTTAAATATGTCTTATACAAGACTATGTTAATTAGTTTAATGACAATCGTTTGATTTGGTGACGTTTGTAATGTTTATTCAAGTGATGGAAAAATATGTCTCGCTGCTCAATAAATACCAGCCATAATATTATTTATATTACCAGAATTTTTGAATATTGTAGAATTAACATGGTTTTGAGAATCAAAAATAATTATTTCATTAAACCTTGCTTTACTTTGTACGGCAGCGTCAGTCTTTTTCACTTCTATTACTAAATTAATATCGTCGATTTTTGTATATACAGTCAGATTAATGTACACCGTGCGTTATGGTTAGTTTAAGCATTTTATAAGGTTACATACATCATCTTCATACTAGCAACGTATCCCACTTTTGTTCGAAGCATCCATGTCGGAGCCCGAACTCCGCTTACCTATTTGTTCTTCTCTATTTCGTGTGTTTTTAGTATGTAAAAAATAATCCCTCGCTTAGTTAACATTTTTAGGCCTACTCTTCTGTCGGAAAAGCTGAACTAACATTGTGAGAGATTATACGAATGCCAATGTTTTACACATTCATGTCCAATCTAGATTAAATATGAGAAAAGATGTTTATCCGCACTCTGCCTTTTTTTTAATCCGCTTAAGGACTAAGCCGTGACAGGCACAGAAGCCTGGGGGGATAATTCTCTATCCGTGTATGGGATTTGTCAGATCGGGGGTAGCACTAGCATGCCCAGACAGAACTCGTGCCACGCTATTGCCACTTCCCAGTTAGGGATACCCACTAAAACCCAAGGAGTTCCGTCCTGCGCCTTATGCTAGGGCTACGGGCAAATGGGATTCCCAGTTTCTTCGTGCTCTGGCAGGCGGGGGCCTCACAATCCGTACTCTGTATAGCATTTCCCACAAGTATTCAAGATTCGAAAAACCAATAGGCCAATATTAAATCAATTGAAGACCGTCATACATCCCATTGCATATAAATACAGTTTTAGTAGCAAATATATAAATTTAACTTTAGATTAACGCATATTATTTTTACAGCTGTTTGACATGCATGCATTAGTGGTACATGTACTCAAGAAAAAAAATAAGTGAAACTTCTTTAGAATCGTTGTGATTTAAAACTCGGTGAAACGAAAAGTGACACTAAAAACAGATAAACACATAAATATATAGGACTGAACCTACGAGAGAATAGATACGAGTTTAGATTGCGCAGCACAAATCACAATCAATAAGACCGATGATTAAAAATAGGTCCAAATTGACCGAAATAAAACTGATAATATTTTTTAGACAGAACCGGTGAAAAAATTAAAGTAATACTTAAGAAGTTTATTTTGAATTATAACATGACGGATATAGGTTAAAGGAATTAATTATATTTATTATTTATATAAGTTAGAGAAGAATTAATTATCTGTGAGTATATATTCTCTGAAGTTTCACTTCTACTGCGTGTGAACTGTACATACGCACAATTTGGAGGTCATGTTCTTGTTAACGTATCAATATTTTATCGGTAATTTCTTTACATCACAAAACCTCATAAATTTATCGCAATCATACAAGGTACAGTACTATTCATGTTTTTAATAAATATTGCGGATTCAACGCTAATGTATGCCAATGTTAAAAGATTAACCCTATTGAATTTACTTTCACGAAACTCAATCCGTTCTGAAAAATTATAACAACGCTAATGAGGTAATTTGTTAATGAAACGTTTTAGAAATTGCTGTCAGAATCGTCATTTATGAAACTATATATTCCAATGATATTATCCAACGCACACGAGACGTTGAAAGAGAAAACGACGGTTTGTTTGTACAAATATTTCGTTCATTTCGCGTCGTCGGGCAGGTTTTAAGTCTCGTCCAAGTAAGTTAACAGAGTGAAAACAGCCAGCAATACGGCGGCACGTTGCGTGATATCTGCACTAAACACCTGTTTATTATTGCAACGAACCTTGTGCTTCAGCTTTTTAATGTTATAGCAAATTTTTGTTTTCATTGTTCGCAAAGGTCAAGACCGGTATACTCCGCGAGCGATCATCGCAAAAACACTCATTCGAGCCATCGCAAAAGATCCAATGGTAATAATTGGATCTAAATCAAGGTTTGAAATGGCAACTCGTTTCTTTCGCCTCGTTTGTTATCGTTAACCTATCGTCGGCTGTTAAACAAACAATTTCATTATGACCATTGTTCTTATAGGGATTGACGTAAAAAAATCATTATCATTCAATCGACACTGCATATTGACGTACCTGAGTCCTGGGCATTTTGCAAATGATGGATGTGGTGCAGATGCGCATAGTAATGGTGATGATGGAGGATGCATTCCAAATCGGTGCAGTTCAACATGATGTCCGTGCACCGGCCGCGCCGGCTGCTGGCTCCTCACTCACGTTCGACGGACACTTTCACAAAACTATTCCACTGGCACCACTGCACGTATCGCTGTCACATCACGTTATCTCCTTGGACACGGGACTAACGTATCGAGACCGGGTCCATCTGGTCGGCGCCGATCGGTCTACCACTACACGCACGGCCAGAAGCGCATCACGTGCACTCACTATGTTAGATGTATTTCTGCTTATTCACATGTTAAATCACTCATGTTCACTTTACCGCGGACTGGTTATGCGATCGATGGTAGAGACGGTGTGTAGTGCTGCAGTGAGCGGCGTGCGCGCAACACTTGTCGCGCGCGATTGTATACTGAATGCGGTATGCGAGTGGTTGCCACCTCTCTCGGCTCCCGGCCTCGACCGCACTTGTATGAGCCCTGGGCTATCATATCGCGGCACCTTTTGCCCCTGCAAGGATAATAATGCAACGTTTAATGCCCGGTACTCATTTTAGTCCTTTTCATCCGCATATCAAAGAACATGACCCAACACTAGCTTTAGACAATTTTACACAAATGATTACATCTTGCTTGTTCAGTTGTAAACGTAAATTGAAAAGCGTTCAAAATATACATACGAGTTGCGTATAAGGTATTGTTACTACAGATTTAGAATTTTATGTTCAGGCTGAAACAATAGGCTGTGTAGGTACGGAGCAAGAAGCAATAATGTTCCACAATATGTAGACGTGACCGCATTGGTTAATGTTTTTGTTGTGTGTGTTGTTGTGAAGCAAAATAAACAAATAGCATCATTATTTTTCATTCTATTCAAACAATACATCATGTCATATACAAAACCTCAAGATGGAGATGAGTTTATTTGATATTTGAGAAATCATGTTTCGTGGAAAGGAATAATTTATCCAATAAAATAGGTGAAATGTGATCTGTCCACTGGCAGTGAAGTGTTCAGAATTTGTGATAAAGATCACATTTTCGCCATTCTACTAAAAATCCATAAAAATAAGTGTAATCAAATTATTAACACTTCACTAAAAACCAAAATTAAATATTTAACAGATTTCTTTCTACAACATCTCGAAATCGGTGCCAAGTAAAACTTAAACATTTTAAAAATATTTGTATGGCGGATATGTTCTTCAACAAGGGTTTCTCTCGATTTCCTTGCGATCCGCAAATCAGATCCTAACTTGGTTGTTCCATACCATCTCGGGAGTCAAAAGAAAACAATTTGAAAATCGGTCCTCAATTGACGGAGAAATCGCATAACATCCCTACATAAGAACTAAGCGCCTGTAGAAAATGCAATAGTTACACGCGTATACAAGATTTTGTCCGATAATTTAGGCACACAGCGTTGTTTATTAAATAATGGTTACTCTACATTTGCCTGGAGTCCACTCACCAGATCCTGACTTGGTGACCATGACACCACTCCAGGAAGACTTACTAGTAAAGAAAAAATCTGATAATCAGTTTAGAATTGACGGACATATCATGTAACGAATAAGTTGGTCGAAATTTTCGTGAATTTATCTAATTTCTTGCAATCCACTAATCAGATCTTGACATGATGAAAATGGGACTAATTCAGGAGCATAACTTTTCGAGTAAACAAAAAATTGGTTCACAATTGACGGAGAATCGGGTAACGTTAAAAAATCATACAGATAAATTAAAACCTCCAATTTGATGTCTCTATCTCTCTATCTACCCAACTTATTTTATATTCTGTAGTATGTTTCCGAAGTATCGATTTCCTAAAGCGGGTGACAAACATACAAGCAAGTATGCCTACTTGTGGCTCAATTACCATGTACTTCTATGTGTCGAACTTTCAGAAGTGAACAACATCGTCGAGTCCATGTAACACCCGCTTGCGAAGAATATTTTAATAGACATTACAAAGCCTGCAATCAAATTCATTTGACTCGACCCAGGAACTGAAACCAAGACTACAGCCGACCTCACTCTCAGTCAAAAGACCTTACAATGTGCAATCATGATTCGGTAACCCGCTAATTGGTAAACGGAATAAGGGAAAAATAAATATAAATAATAAGAAATAAGAATCAAGGCCATGAAGTCGTTAACCATGATACGCTCACGCGGACTTTCAATTGTACATTATATGCGCGAAAATATTACACTGTCTGCTTCGATTCCTTAACAAACACTGTTCTCGTAACTAGCGATCACTGCTTTCATTATGTTTCTATATGGCACTTCAATCAGCATGAAAGAAGGATCCTAGAAATAGTAATTGTCTAGTAAAAAATGTAACTCCGATGAAGATCCCATATCCTACATTTTTACTGCTAAGCCATAGAGCACTAGCAGAGCTTCTACTCCATCTTTTCGGTTTAGGAAAACACCACTTTAATTTTCATTTTATTTTTAAATATATAATCTTTAGAATACAATATACTAACACATAAGATATTATGTAACAATTCCCAGAAGACTGGCTGCATTGTCACGCTGGATGACATTGGTAATTAACCGCGTTAAAAAATAATCAGCCAGATTATGGGTGTATCAAACAGTTTCTTGCCTTAAGAAACTTTGTCAATAGACCCTTTTATTCAGTAATCAGTCAAGAATTGAGTCTTAAAAGTTTTATTATTTCAGTAACTTTATGAGAGTATCAAAACTGTTTCAATATTTTTCCACAGACGATACATGTTATGCAATCCCGGCCTAACAAAGCGAAAACTACGATTTATCTATATTGGACTCATCTATAAAAACATGAGTATATATAGTAATGATAATAATCTATCGTTGTTCGTGCCTACCCCACAAGGGACCTGGCGTGAAGTTATTATGTATGTATCTATGATAATCTATTACCTGTAAATAATTATTGTTCCAGTTCTACAACTCCTAACATTACGAGAATCAAACAGAACCACCAGTAAATCAATATAATAGTGGAATACACATTCCTAGTATTAAGTCTTCCATGATTTTGCTTACCTTAAGGAAAAGATGTAGCGGGATTCCTAAGAACACAAGTTATTATGCACCTATATTGTACTAACAAGTAAGGCACAATGTGAGTGAACGCATTGTCTCCAACCGTAATGTTGTATTGAGATTGTTTTATTTGCCCTTTCGTATAAAACGAGCAGCGAACTATTACTGTGACATCACTAATCGCAAGACAGTGCCATTATCCCTTTAGATACGTATAATATACATAATATATTTACTTTATCATTAAAAACAAAATCAATGCACTTTACAAACGGCATTCCAGTTATTAACCATTATGAAGAGACTAACTGGCGTATTCAAATAGCGTAAAGAATAATTAATATTGATAACAATTACAATGTTCATGTTCATTTTCTATTATTTATCTGCCATTCGATATGAATTACAACTAAGAAAATTAGATAAAAGTTTGAAACAAGAATTTCAAGTACATATTGGACCAATATCCAACATATGTAAAAGAAAGTTTTAAAGCAAATACTGAACATAGTAACATCTTAATTAAATAGCTTATTTGCATCAGCATGGCCCATCATATATCTAATAATAAAATATCTTTATATATATAATTCTTCTGTACGTGTGTTGACAGTGAACTCCTCCTAAACGGCTGGACCGATTTGAATGATTTTTTGTGTGTGTTCATGTGGATTCGCGGATGGTTTAGATTCACAATTGGACCCGGTAGATGGCATTGCAATCGGTTTCTAATTTTTTTTTTAAGGCAGGACATCCTCTGCTGGTACCGCTAGTATATTATAAATACCTAAATATATATATATATATTTAAATAAGTAGGACGCTATATTTTTACTTTTCAGTGCATTTTACCATGCGTATCTCTAATATTATCTCTCTTATATTAAGTGTCATGTTTAATAACAAGAGCTTCCCATGTACAATTAAATTCATAAGTTTTTATTCAAACTAAACACAACAATTTTTGAAAGCGATTACATAAAATTAAAAAAATTAAGTCACTTTCGTTCATTTGCCTATTGATTGAAATTTAACATAAACTCCATTGAAGTAATTTCTATTTTCTATCAATGGTAAGATAAAATAATGTAGAGTAAGATATAGCAACTTCTATTTAGTAAGTACCCGCCAATCACTGGAAGTTTCACACTACCCAAATATATGGATAAACAGTATTTCAATGCAACAAACATGTAGATCGATCTTTATTATATATTAATACCTGTTAGAAAAAACCAGGTTTTATTGACCATAAAATAATCAAGTTACTGACTAGTATTTCAATTTAAAAATAATTGATAAACACAAAAAAATGGGTTAGGTAGTATTAGTTCACGCACTGTATATGATTCCGTATATGTGACTAGCAAGTATACATAGTTTTACACAATTGACCACAGAATTGTAAAAAAATCATTGAATTCAAAAATCCCATAAAAAATACTCAATCGATCTTGTAGAAACCAATATTCGTTCATGGATTTTTTAAATCTCTACCATCTTGATTTTTCAATTTTTCTCTATTAAAGTGAAAAACGAGGGGCTCTCAATATCACAAATTCACAAGCAATATCTCCATACCTTATTGTCTTAAATAAAAAAATTACAAAAACATTGTTGATTTATAAAGACCTGCCTATCAAATATATCGACCGTCTTATTATTATTATTTACTGGTCTTAGGCCTCTCACTATAGGGAAACGGACAGTATACCCGCCACACTTGTCCAAGTTGGTTTGGCAGGTTTGGCACATCGGTTATTTCGATTACCACAGGTGGCATCACGATATTTTCCTTTACCGTTGTTAGCACGTGGTAATTGTAACAATAGGTGAGAAAACTTCTAAGTGGTGCGCGTTCCGGCCAGGATCGAATCTGCGTCATTTGAGTGTGGAACGCGTGCGCTAGCCATTACGCTACCACGACTTTGCGACGTCTAAGCAAACTGAATTCATTTTTAATCCCTCAGTTACATATGGTAGAAGGATGCAAGGTCTGTTATGAACAGCTATAGCGGTTAGTAATTTGTCTTAGTATAACTATAACTTCTTAGTAGTTTATCATAAAAATTATATTTGACATAAATTCGCACAATCATTTTAAAGTGTTCGATTTTAACTTAAAAACCTAGTAATTCTGAAAAGTATTAGAATTATTAACCACTCAAATATCAATATTAAAAATTGATCGACAAATACATCTACAAAAATCATCTTACGTCTCGTCGGAGACGTCTTTGATAAGAACGTCAAATTATATATAGTTAGTTACACAATGTTACTGTTCAGGCGGATGTATTTTAACAATCAATTTAATTCCATGATTATTCGTGATTGAATGATAATGAAACGGATATTATTATTCATTATTGCAATATTTTATTACACTAACTAGTTTAATTACTTAGTAACATAGATTATTTATCCATAAGCTTTGCGCAAGTTTGCGGACTAGAATCCCTCTCATTAGATTTCCCGTGATCCACGTTTGCTTAGTTAATTGCACTAATAAGACCAATGCAAGTCGTGGTCCTTAGAAGAGAAAAGGATAGTTATCGGCAAACTTTCTACAAGAACTTAATAATTTATAAGGATATTTCGTCTGGTAGTCCAGACCCAAAGAAGAGTTCTGTAGAGATAATAAACGTCCACTGTGTCCTAATTTAGCTACGGAATCATAAAAAATCGAATATACCTCACATCTCAAAAACCATTCAACAATTCTTATTCAAACCAATTTTCAATGAAATGACGGCCTCAGTGGTTGTGCGGACTAAGCCTTTGCCGCCTTATCTTAGTGCAACGCAGAGGCTCCAGGTTCGACTCCTGGCATGGTAAACTTCAGAAATAAATTTTCCGAATTTGTATATCATCTATAACACAAGCGTAACTTGCTTAATATGAGGATATAAAATGTGTCTGTTTGTCTACCGATTATTAAAGAAAGCATTTTTGAAGATCTACCTCCTTAATTTTTTTCTAAATTTTCTGCCTCATTATATACTGTGACACTGTCTGGCTTTAAACTATAATTGACAGTCAGAGGAAGTTGGTCTTACTTTACAAACAAAGGTCAACACAGTACATATTTCTAATTTAGTAGAATAATAAGAATCACTTGTGACTCGTCTGAAACAGTAGAAACCAAAGACATTTTTTGTTTCACTTACACGTGTAGACTGTATTACTCTACATGAACAAAGAGCTGTTACTCGCATATTATACTAGCACGGCTTATATAGCTTTAGTTATTGATCTTAGCATAAAATAAACTGTTATGTTCAATTCAATTCTGCTGTAGGTTTTAAACAGCAATATCTAACAACTCGTTAGGTAAGTCCAAAAAGCAATTTAGGGTAATGCGCTTGTGATTATATTGTACTTAATTGGCTTAGGCTGGTGTGCACCGACTTTTAACCGACGGTTAAAATAAAATAATCACCAAAAGTGTATGGAAAAACAGTGATTATTTCTGGTTAACCGTCAGTGAAAAGTCGGTGCACACCAGCCTTAGAAGTTAATCATAAGTGTATACTAGTTACAACAACGATGGAAGATGAATTTTTGTTATAGTTTTTTGAAAGTGTACAGGTTCCCGGGTGGTTAAGATTCGCAATTAGAACCGGTAGGTGGCGCTGAGATAGGGATCTAGAATCCTCCTAATCACCGGGAGCGATTTTGGTGATTTTGTTTTTGTGTCATGAAACAAAGTCGTTTAGGAATTCAGAAAATATGGCAGTACGAAGTTCGCCGGGTCAGCTAGTTGTTTCATAAATGTTATTGTACAATAAAGCATATTCTATTCTATCTCAGTCTCTTCTGTCTCTCTTCTATTTCTTCTTAATTCTTCTTCAGTGATTTCAGGAGCATCTTAACTGTTCACCACATTGGTAATTTGAACATTTGGAGCTTGTTTATTCTGTATATTACAGTCACCTAGCAAGTCGATGAGGTCAAAAGATTTACCGTTGACCTACAACGGCACCTAAATATCAATGTATGCGCGTTGTGTTGATTTTCGCAAAGGAGCTCGCGTTATCAATGCCGGTGAAAGGGCCGCTGGGTTATTGTGAGCCAGTTACGGTTCATAACTTATTCCTTAAGCGTAGCGAGCAGCGGGTAACTATATTGATGTCAGTGCCTCTATGTTTGGAATTTTCCGAACATGTTGGGTAATATTCGATTATAACGGTGTAGTTGTGTGGTCTAAGCCCTTGGCTACCTAACTTACTGGAAAGAAAAGGTCATCAATACCTGGCATGATAAATTTCATAAATTAACTTTCCATTATTTAATTAGGTCCGGAATCAAACACAAGCGTAAACGTCACTCACTGATTTTATTTTTAAAACGTTTCTTTGGATATATTCAAAAGCGAACCATGCTCATAGGTACTAGCGTTACATGTGTTTCAACATATTGATTATTGACATAATTTAACGGACTTGGAAAAATTAGCACCGATTGCAACCTAAATTCAAATTAATTATTTGTAAGTCACTGTGTTAATGTTGCTGTACGTTGCATATTGAAATTCATGTTACAATATCTACATATTCATATTACGTGTAAAATTATGAATGGAATAGAATATTTTTTGAATATATTTAATAAATAAAAATCTAAACTTTAGAGTTGCTCTATATTTGCGAAATGTATTCAAATTTATATGAATACAGTTATGATTATATCACATATTTAATTTGCAAATTATGTTCGTCAATGTAATCAATTTCATAAGCGGATACATTAATCGCTTATCGCTCCATTTATATGTAGACCAAAAGCTACATTACAGTGTGACAATGTCTCACTCAACTTCGAGTATTGCAAAACCAAACACGTTTGTTTTGCGTCAATATCTTGTTACAATCTCACTGGGGGTTCCCCGCGGTTTTGCTTGGACCTTTACCTGTATAATGCCAAATTGGATATCGGATACATAATCTTAATAAATATACACAGACGTGTTATAATCGTATCTCATGAATATTATATAGATTTTTATATTCATAACATATACAACAATTCAACATTATTAACTCCTTTCCAGGGCTGTGCAGAATGCGTAAAGATTAAAATCAATCACTTTCTTATTTATACCTATACTAGCTGTCCCGGCAGACGTCGCCTTCAATCGATATGCCGACAGCAGCGCCACCTACCGGGTCCAGTTGTGAACCAACTCAGAAACCAGAGAAGGCTCATCCACAACCACTTTGCTAAAGATCATCACATGATCAAATGTATAGTTTACGATTCTATAAAGGACATACAGACAAACATTCATTTTTATATATAAGAAGAAGATATTTGTAGAGATATAAGTATTCAAATCTGCATTTTATTGTAATAAAATATAAGGAATTAGGAAGTTTTTAAGTCGACTTGTTTGTTGATATGAACAATTGCATTATTGTATTATTTTGTATTATAATTGTATTCAAATATTAGTTATTTAATTTGTATAATTTTGTATGAATGATGCAATGATGAAATGTATGACGAGTAGGACAGATTTATTAAACTTAAAAGTCAAAGTATTTAAGATTGGACCGATTTTTTCAAACTTACACATTAAACAGACAGTCATTTATTGTCTCTACTAGCCCCTAAACTAGTTTTCACTGTATTATAGGGGCTATTGTCCTCTCCCTTAGTGTAAAGACAATAACATCAAATACATGTAAGATGAAATTGTAACTTAAATACATATTATATTAACATGTAACATATAATATAATAATATCTATAATAATACAAAATTGCAAAGTAAAAAGTCTAGTCTTTTTTATATTTTTTGTTTAATATGGTTAATTTATAAATAGATGTATGTTATTTGTTTCGTTGCTGTTACAGTTATTTTATATATTATGTTTGTGTTAAGATTTTAAATTATCGCTTTATATATATATATATATATATATATTTACTTTGCATTTTATTAAACTTAATGAAACTGCATTACACTATATATTTTGTGGTTGTTAGGTGTTGTATGTTCACCGTAACTTCACTTTATGTTCCCAGACGGAAAAACTGCGCTAGTCCTTGTTGGCTAGCATTATGCTGAGGCTGGGTCTAATTTAGGACTTATTCTGTTTTTTCTCTGTTTATATTAACTTAGTTTTTTTATTCTAAATATAATATTTTCTGTCTTTCTTCTTTTTTTCAATATAAAACTTTTGAAATTATTACATTTTTTCTTTTACAATGTTTTTGTTTCGGGTAATTTATTGTACATAAAAGGAACCATAATATATATTATAATGGAAATTATATGGAATGAATAGTATTTATCAACCCGTTTTTATATGATGACAAATTCCAATAGCCGATTGGACATGTTATATAAAGAGATAAGTTAACAAGCAATAAGCGCTTGGAGCGCAAATCTATGCGTTTTTTGTTAATTTAAAAAATGTAAATATACACTTATAATCAATAAATCTTAATTTATCAATATTACCAATAGTGGACGATCCGTTAATTATAGGTTTCGTAATTCGTTGCGTGGTTTAAGAGTGAGCAGATATACAGATAGACAAACAGACAGACGCAGAAAGCGACTTTGTTCTATACAGTCTAAAGAAAACATAAGAACATTATGTTTAAAAGTTAATTGACCATGCGACAACATTGTAGTTATTCGCTGTTAATAAGAACTCTAACTGCAATTGTTTCGTATTTATTATAGACACTAGGATATGCCTGGGACTTCATCCACGCTTGATTTGAAATTTCCGCATTATTCCCAGGACATAGCATTTAAGAAATAATGTAACCTATTGTTTTAGTGAAAACTATGTCGGAATAAGCTAATTTTTATGCACCGGAACAACAACTAACCGCTTCCATAATAATTCCCGGGGATAAAAATAGCGCAGTTTATAAGTCTAAGAATTATCTGTCGATCAGTGAAAACCGCATCGAAATCGGCCCAGCAGTTTGTACGTGAATCCCGAACAAACAGAAAAGAAATAAAAAATGCATCATGTTCTCCATCATAAACGATAATGTATTTCAGTTTTTTTTTAATAGCGTCAATGTGTAGACGTGTTTAGAATTGTATAATATTACTAGGGCAGAAGGCCCGCAACTTCGTCGGCGTGGAATAGTTAAAAACATGTTAGTTAAAAAAAGCCCTCCGAATTTGAAACATTCTTCATTGGTGCTCCGCCCCTTTTGATCTTAGCGTGATGGTATATAGCTTATATATAACTTTCCTCGATAAATGGACTATCTAACACTGAAAGAATTTTTCAAATCAGACCAGTAGTTCCTGAGATTAGCGCGTTCAAGCAAATAAACAAACTCTTCAGCTTTATATATTAGTATAAGATAGATAGATATACATTATAAGAAATGTTATGTTACGAATGACAGGTGATACTTCTAGATTTTCTCTTGGATATCTTGTTAATTGACTAGTGTATCTACGCTTTCAAACCGCACGCTAACTCTAACAAATCCAATTGTTATTTTATTGTTTTAAGGCTTGTATGAACGCCAACGTCCTTGAGACTTTTCAGACGATAGCGGAGATTCCATAAAAGAGGTCAATTAATAATAATAATTCATTTATTTCCGAAATAGATTATTTCCAGATTGTATGGTTTTATATTATAAATTATTTCACTGTTATCAAATTTTAAATTTAATTAATCAAATGTTTCTACTCCACGGTCAAAGGATATATATGCCAAAATGACTTCAAGTATGGAACCTGCCACCGGGCCTCGTGATGGCAGAAAACAAACAAACTCATGCATTTAACTTGGTGTGCAGTTGCACCCATTTACGTAGTGGCCAGTCCCATCGCTCTACAAAAGACTGAGCATGCTGTTGGTGCTGCCGCGAACTCGAGCCGCGGGATGCGCAACTCTTTTAATGATGGCCGCAAAGCCATCGATTCGCGCTTCTGTGAACATCCCTGAAGCACTGCATCGCCACGGCAGCCCCAACAACACCCTCTGCCCATTATTATATTGAAAGATGCCTTATTATTTTATTGTGTATAAAATAAATAGTCTTTGTCTATTGTAATTTGGTGAATTATTTTCTAACTTGAAAAAATTATAGAAAAACTACGAGAAAATCACGTTACGTCTCATATCCTGAATATTTGAGATAATTTTTTGGTAAATACTTGATCAGTATATACCAAAGAAAACCCTATTAATAACAATATTCCTGCACAAAGCGACACTAGAAGGCCCAGAGCGGCCGCTTTTGCTGATTCGTATGACGAACGTTACTGGTTGATTGAATAATACATGTAAACAACATCAGTTTCCCCAGCGCACAATTATAGTAAATGTATCAAACAGTATACTCGACTTGTTTGCCAAAGTTGAATTGGTTTCACACATCAGTAATCTCTATTTGTAAATTTCCTCCATTTTTTTCTTTACCGTTAACACGTCATTATTGTGTCACACATTAAATCGAAAAGAAAACCCTGTGTTGCTGGCTTGCCTTGGTGGATTCGAACCCACATCATTAAAATGAGACTCAACCCTCAGGACTGGGAATTAAATTTCATACTGCAAATCTGCGGGATTTACTACTGTATTAATTTTATACTTAATTACGAAAATATTTAAATTAAATATGTCTGTAGTTTAAATATGTCGGTTTAGATTCTACCTAATTATTTGCCCACCTACATCACCAGATTTTTTTAAATTTTTTTCAGTTTAACCGCAGACGAACAAGATTATCCGCATATTATCTTTTTGTTTTTTTAACTTTATTTATCTCTACATTTTCTTCTTTATTTCTACTTATTTTCTAGTTAACACAAATCATTTTTATTATTTGGGATTAGATTGGTTTAGGTTGGACGTGGTTGGGAATGGTTGGAAGTGTATTTGGGAAGTGTAATCGGGATATGGTAATGTGAATATTGAAGGGAAGGTGTCTAGGGAGAGGAGACATCGCCAGATTAGGTTAAATTATTCCTTATGTCAGGTTACCTGGAAGAGATTGTTTTAAGCAATAAGGCCGCCTATTGTTTCTATTATGACAATATGTTAGTCGTGTATTTTTGTAATCGTATTTGTGAGCAAAAATTGCAAATTGTTATTTTTTTATTCAAAATAAGTTCTATTGGAGACCACTTTTTGAAGGTCATATAGGTTAAAATTTAGTTTTACTTCCTAGTCTATGTACACCGCTTTGCAACGTGTTATTGGTGTTAAGGAGAAGAAGCGGCAAGAAACTCCCCAGCAACACGTGTAGCTAAAAAATATTTTTATTTATATTTCTCTATAAATAGAATATATTCATATCTCAAGTTCTTTTTTATATATACTACACAGAAAGATGTTACAGAATGACTTTTGAAGAATTAATGGAGTTGTAACCAACAATGCATATTCAATAAGACAGAGACGCAATAAAACTAAAGAAAAATATTACTATAGTTATAATAAAGACATGTTTGTTTTACTGCCATAAATTCCTTACAAGCTTGGCAAGATAAAAACGTTACACAAAATATTGTTACGAGTTACGCAGGACTCGGATTAAATTGCCGTTAGAATTGCTATAGAATATATTAGAACTATACAAACACGTATAATATAAGTACAAATATAACTAAACGCTACTAGTACAAACTTCACGATTCAATAACACGCGCAATGTCCGTCACTTTATCGCTCATCAAATCTACGTCTTGCTCGTATCGTAATCCTCAATTGACTGCCTCACAATTCGGGCATCGTTTTATACTTAGCTGTATAAAGTCGAAAACCAATAACAATTGCAAATTTTAAACATGAAGTAAACAAAATAATTCCAAATGCGGGAAGGCTAATAAACCGGGTGCGCATTTCTTTCTCGGTATGTAACAATATAGTATAAGAGGTTGGAGTGACCTGCTATGTAAATGAAGTTTTGTGATTTAAGTATTCTACAATAGAGTAGCATCCCTTTTTTAGCAAGATACTTTTTAATTTGGTAAAATGCTATCTATCTATCTACGGAACATTAAACAATACATATACTAAAAATAATATCTTAAACCGCAACACGTTAATTATTCACTAGAGGTCAAAATCAAAATATATACATTGTGTAATTATGATTACTCCATTAATAGCCATCTCGGCATGTTAAGCTAACTGTATCAGGCTAACGGCTCTTTTGGATGAATTTGAAAATAAAATCAATGTGATAAGAATCGCAGTTTCTGGTTTTAAAAGAATTTTGAACTATTTACTCAAACACGTTTAAACTGATTAATTACATATTTTATTTTATATTTAAATGTGCATTAGTTCAGAAGACGAAATTATCTATACATATTATAATAAAATTGTAGAGGTCGAATTTCTGCACAATAAAAAAAAATGCTAAAAACCGAGTCAGGGGGATGTAAGAAGTGAAATAGAACTAATTTAGATTTTTTTTTCGAATTTTTTGTTTCTCTGTTTGTCTGTCTGTTTGCACCGGCTAATCTCCAAAACCACTGGACCGATTTATATGAAATTTTGTATGGTGATAGCTTATAAGCTATCACCATACAAAATTATCCCTGGTCAACATATAAGATACTTTTGATCGCAAAAAATTAAAGAGTTCTCGTGGGATAGCTAAAAAGCTTTAATTACTTAAACAGCTTATAACAGACTAATAGTAATTTCTCTGTAACGTAACATAATAGAAGCGGATATTTTGACAGGGTGTGGTGTCGGTGAGAGAGTTTTATCTTATATATATAATATATAAAGCTGATAAGTTAGTTTCTTTGTTTGTTTGCTTAAACACGCTAATCTCAGGAACTACTGGTCTGATTTGAATTTTCCAGTGTTAGATAGTCAATTTATCGAAGAAGGTTATAAACCATCCCCTAAGAGCAAAAAGAGCGGAGCATCAATATGAGGAATGTTTCAAAATCGCGGGTTTTTTTAACTTACTTTTTGTTTTAACTATTCCACGCGAACGAAGTCGCGGGCAGAAGCTAGTTATATTATATATATGTATTTATTTATTCTCAAAAATTTTACATTTTTTAAAAAATATATAAAGACATTTTTTTATAAAAAAATAAATAACATTATTCTTTTACAAAAATACATCAAAAATAAAATACATATTCAATAAAAAAATATAAAATCTTGCTGATCACCGTCAGCGGGGCCTGGGGTCCAAACTACCGGTGGTTAGGGCTCCAGAGACAGGAACCTCCTCACAATTCGTGCCGTGTCCAAGAGTGCTGCCTTCTGTATCTGGCCCTTCACCCAGCTTCTCAGCGAAAGCCTCTCTAGATGACGGTCGAGGCTTTTCGCTATAAGACCATTGACGGTTAGTGGTTACAACTATCGGCACAATGCTCGTTGACTCCAGCCGCCACATAGCGGTAACCTCGTGAGCAAGATCTAAGTATTTACTTAGTTTTTCTTTTTCTTTCTTCACGAGATTATCGTCATGCGGGATACTGATGTCAACGAGTATTGCTCGTCGCGCAGATCGATCTATTATCACGATATCAGGCTTATTGGCTACAATAGTCCTGTCCGTAATAATTGATCGATCCCAGTAGAGCGTGGCACGACTGTTTTCAAGAACTGGCTCCGGCGAGTACTGGTAATAAGGCACCTCTGTTTCCACAATACCGTATCGAAGGGCAAGTTGCTGGTGGATAATCCTGGCTACAAGGTTATGTCTGTGCAAGTATTCGCCGTTAAAAAGATGTGAACAGCCGGAAACAATATTATATATATTATTACTAAATTTAATATGGGACAAAGCTCGAGGAATATATGATACTCATAGTTGTAAATGACCTGCCAGAGGACCTTCAATCAATGTACAAAAATAACCACAAATCGACCAACTTAAATCTGATTCTATATTAATTCCCAAAGCGGACCGTCAGGCTCGTATGTAGATGAATACCTGGGACTAAAACCGAACCATATATTATAATGATGATAACTCCCCTTTCATTATCAAAGAAACACTTTAATGACGATAACAAATTCTGCTCTGCTCTTATTATTGAAATATAACATTAATATTCTGTAAAATATTTTTTCGCTATGTATCTTAAGCTAATATATTATTCTACACGACTCTGCTGCACGAATAAGCCTATGAGGTTTCTGTGCCACAGTCAAAATATTTTATGTATATGAATGTAAGTATATTAGTAAATACTTTAAAAGAGTATGTGATACTATGAATTAGTAATAACTGAATAAAATATTTTTTTGACTAGAAAAAGTTATGCAAAATGATTATAATATAAAAAAAACTTATAAGGATCAAATTTAGTGACAGACTATTAATTAAAACTTACTAACATTTTTAAGTATTGTTTCAAAATCACGTCAAGTATTTGCTTTCCGTGTATTGAAATATGCAAATCATTTTCACTATAAGCAACGGTTACTAAGCATGGTTTAGATAAGAAAGAAACCAGTGTTTAATAAATTGGCATCCAATATGCACGCTAATAATAAGGACGTGCCCGCCACGCCATAAAATATAAACAGTACTAAAAAATTCAATCTTCGTCGCCCTGTTGCTAATATATTCTAGAAAACGTATTGACAAGATTAACTAGTAAAGTTCGTGGATACAGGAAGCGAAGCTACCTGGTGCTTGTTAGTACGCCAGTAGTTGTTGTCCGCTATGACAAGCCCCTCCCATATATAATTTCAAAATGCAATCTTACTTATTAAAAGTCATGAGTCTACCACCACTTCCAAAGCAATTTTCGTTACAGATACTACTGAACGATTATTGAAAAATCTTGGTGGCGATCGCATTATACCCATGCGGTCGGGTCATCTAAAAATCTATATATTTTTTTAATAAAACAAATAGTTTCAGAGCGCTATGAGCTGTAAATCTTATATGAATAAGCTTAAGCTTTTTCAAATACAAACCCTCAAGTTTAGAAGATCTGTCCTTGATATTAAATTTCTTTATAAACTATTACACAATGACATAGACAGTCCTCGACTATTAGAACGATTTGATTTTGATGTTCCTCGCAGGCCTCCTCGTCACCCCTGTCCAACATTCAAGACAAAACGTTGTAAAACTAATCTTTAAAAATGTTCACCCATAGCAAGAATATGACGTCTGTACAATAAATATGTTGAAAAATCTAAAAACATCGATATATTTAATGACAGTCCTCATACATTCTTTAAAATAATATCCCAAACAGATTAAGTATTTCTATTATCGCTATTTTTTGCTTATGCTATTTTTGTGTTATTATTTTATCCTTTAATTAATATCTTATAATATGTTAATTAACCAAATTTAACTTTTTATTTGACATTTTGTAAAATATGACATAATGCATGATGTGACCACCTATAATAGGGAGTATATTTAGCATGAGCATTATTTAGATTTAAGTCGGATATTTTGATATATTTCCTGTTGATGGTCCATAATAAATAAATAAATTACCATTATAAATAATCATAATAACAGACGCGAAAATTTAAGGAAATGTTAAGTGTCTAATTAGGTATTGTAACAATTTTAGGAAACTGTTAATTGTACACATGCAATCTTGTTAACTCATATAGTTTTTACGAATCCCAGATCAATGAACATGCTCGTATTTGTTTTATCGATAAAAATAGTAATATTAATAATAACTTTATTTCAGAAACATATGTCATTTCCATATAAATTTAAAACATTTACAGTTAAAAAATTAAATGGTAATAAATAGCCAGAATAGGGTCGTTCATATAAATGAACAGGCCAAAATCTGACTTGCCGCTTTTTTTATCTATTCCAAACGTCGTGAAAACCTGCTTTGATAACCTGATCAAATTCATATTAAAATATAGTTATTAATAATAATATTTTAGTTTCAGATAAGTTTCAAGTGATTATGGTTTATATTTTTGTTATAAAGATATAAAGATACAATACTGAATGAAGTTTATGCAGGTAAATGGCTGTTTTACGTGTTACATTGTGAAACCCCGTGACCACCAGTCTGACATTTTTAAGGACCGATAATAATATTATTATTATCTTTGTATACCTAACTCTTCTCTTTCAACTACTCCTGATTTGAGGTCGGTACGTAATGTCGTTTCCTTCCATACTCCTCTATTCTGACATATACTCTGTTGCATCACTAAATATCATATCATCATTTTTATGTCTGTATATGTAATTAAGTACACATCCTGACTTACAATGTAAAAGCCCCTTCAAAGTCGGGAATACCTCGCATAGCATAGCTTTATCAGTAGAAAAACAGCTATTTGGTTCTTATAGAGAGACGATGCGCTTACGCAGGTGCGGCCGCGTCGGGCTCTCTGTTTATGGCGTTTCAATTAAATCGCTTTTGACCGATGTGCTCGGTCGTCAACCTTGCTTGAAAGAGTCAAATGTGCTAGATGTGGCAATTGATTGCATTAGAAATTTGATTAAGGAGAATCTTTTGCGAATGCGTACCAATATCGAAAATTCATGACAAATTTCTGTGTTCTTTTTTCCTGCTCAAAACTAAATTTGATTAATTTTATATAATTTGACAAGGACCATATTTAATACTGGAGGAGGAACCTAGCCGAAATTTAAGCTAGCAAAGTTGAGGGTATGAAATACCAATAAGAATTAATACAAAATAAACGCGTTAGTTATGAGACTATAGCAGAACTACATTTTATAAATTATCATATTTCCTTGTGGTGGAGAGGAAATGAATTATTGAATTAATTAAAGTATTATTGTAAATGACTTTTTTCTAATATGATTGATGTAATATACTTATTTAAATTATTCGAATTCGAACTAAAGTAAAATAAAACCTTTTTTGTCGTAAACACTTTGAAGAACTACTCTTATAAAACAGAACTGTTTTAGCAGTACAAATATTTACCACCACAAACACATATTATGGCCATTTTCTAAGTCAACATTCATGTGTGCCGATCCGTCGACATCAAAATGTATTTAGATCGCACCTAACAACATTGTAATACGATATTTTAAACCTGCCCATCAACATCTCAATGCTATGATCGTAGTCTTTCTAGCTTCACAAGACAAAATACGAATAACGTCCCTAACATATAAGACTCGCTGTCCCGGCAGACGTCGTCCTGCCCGAAAAATAGGGGTTGATCTTAGAGGGTTGAAAATTTTGGGTTGTATGTATTTTTTAATGCTGTATCATAATAAATTATCTACAAATTAAAAAAAATTAGGGGTGGACTACCCTTAACATTTAGGGGGATGAAAAATAGATATTGTCTGATTCTCAGACTTACCCAATATGCACACAAAATTTCATGAGAATCGGTCAAGCCGTTTCGGAGGCGTTTAACTACAACACCGAGACAAAGAATTTTATATATTCGATTATTTTTACAATTACTTCAGGAAATTGTTTGAATTAATATTCATTCAGACGTCAAAACAATGCGGAATTATGACGATAACATTATCTTGTGCAAATAACCTGAATTTTTGCATTAAAGTAACAATATGTTATATATTCCCACGTAAACATAAGGTACTATAAAATTAACATATGACCGCCAAGTCATTTAGAACCAGAAGTGTTAAATGCGGTAACTCAAATAGAAAAATAACAAAAGTTTCATTGTCACTAATTATGTTCATTGTGAAAAATGCTGAGTAGTAATATCATAATGATACTAATAAATTATAGTTTAATTACACCATTACAAAGAAGTACCTAATTGTAATATCACAATTGAGTTACTAGACGGAAGAGTGGCCTTACTCACAAATTTTAATAACAGAGTTAATTTACGTATTTGTTCAATTGTGTGTAGAGTATGGCCAAATAGATTATAATAATATATATTAAAAATAAGATATTATAATTAAAAATAGCTTAAGAAATAAGTTGTTTAATACTTTTTAGTTTTTGAAGTCGATTTTTCTAAACGAAGATTTTTTTATTTGTTACTTTTTAGTGGCTAGGCTTTTTAGTAGTTAGCAATGGGTAGGCCTACGAAAGGTGCCGCGTGAAGGTGAACTAAAAAAGCGGGCGCCACTTTAGCAAATTAGTTTAATCTCTATCAACTCCAAAATTATGAATATGCCATGAGTAATTTTAATATCCACTAGTACTTTTTTTGGCTTAAGCAGGCAAACAGCAGACGCCCACTTGATAAAGGTGTTACCGTCCTATAATTGCAACAAGGTGTCGCACGCATGCGAATTCTAAGAAATTTATAACGCTCTTAAAGAAATTCGTAGCAAAAAAACACCGCAAGTTCTCCAATCATGTTGTACGCGAATAATGTTCTGGAGAACCGTTGCGTAGTTGAGCGTGGACTCAGGAAATTAGGTGAACACCGTCGCTGGCGAGCGTGCGGTTGTAAAAGTGAGACGTTGCACCAGATCAACAGACTTTGCATTTCGTGCAAGTATCGTACATAATACATACTTCACGCATTTGCAGGTAGCAGACACAGAGCGCCATACAGCTTATTCTTACCACCTCACTTGCTTCTTTGGCAAGTATCGTGTAGCTTTATTTACGACATACACATTCTGTCAACATAAACCTACTACATAAACATATTTACTTTAATAATAATGAGTATAATTTTGTTAGCAAGAGCTTTAACATCTTGTGATAAGTAGTAAAACAATTATTTCATAAAAGAAGCTAAACCATCCATTACAAACCTGTCATGTCGGCGGTTCTTTGGTTAATATCGTCAAATTATGTTGAACAGAAATTATCTAAAAAATGAGATAATTTATAGAATATTCCATGATTTTAGGTCTTGGAACATTGTCTGATGCAGGTCTCTTCATATTCATTAAGACCGATCGGCGTGTGCCCAATTCTGGAGCTTGCTGTTAGGGCATGCGCACAATGCTTGCGGGCTTATTTGATTTCTTACGCGTCCCGAGCATCTGCCTCCGCTGAAGATGCAGTGGAAGATTAAATCGGTTATCCGAATACAGAAGGTACATTTCATATATTCATTTAGGTACTGCACTATGTATGATTTAATAAACAGTCTATATAGAATTTAGTTGAAAACTGCTATTTATACGGTGCCTACTCATAAATGAACATTACGAGAAGTGTTATCTGTCAGTCTGCCTTAAAGTTAGTCTCGAATGTTCTCCGAAACGACTGAACTGCTTAAGGGTTAAAATATAAAACAACAACTGTATACTTTTTGAATATATTCCATTTCGATATCTTACGGTCACAAGATAAGAATATAAATAATTATTCGTCATTTCGCCATATCGTCGTACTTCGCAGTCGCGTACACAGGATTTATTTTTCAAAACAAAATAAATTTCTTTTCAGAACATCTTGAAACTTTAAGATAAAGTGTAATTTTCGAGAGTTACCTATACATACATACATACATAACTTCACGCCAGGTCCCTTGCGGGGTAGGCACGAACAACAGAGTTATACGTACAGTTATCTATACGTATACTTATTTATGCTGGAATATTTCCTAACTATTATAGGTTCTTCATTATTTGCAAAAAGCTTTTTAATATTCTAATTTCGCCAAGATTAAATTTCAAATCACTTTCCATAGACACAATCAAGCTAAACTTCATATTATACAAATTGAGATCATGCAAAAAAATATATGAAAATTGATGGTAGCGTGAGGTCGCAGCACCACATGTAATGTCCATCGTTGCGTGTAGTATATTTTTTTAAACGACTCTAATAATATAATTAAACTAGGATATGCTTGCGATTTCGTCCACGCACGACTTTTAATTCCCGCGGGATTTCCGGGACCTAAAGTACCGCAGTCGTGTCGGAATAAGTTTATTTTTATGAACCCGAGCAACTACAAACTCCTCCCGGAAAAAATAGTGCGGGATTCTTGGCATATAAAATATCACACATTTTAGTGAAAAAATCATTGGAATTAGCTTTTTTTAAACTGTCAATTTATATAATTCTCAGAAAAATTCTCGCGGGATTCCCAGGATAAAAATTAGCGCAGATTTTAAGTGTAATTGTCATTGTCAATTGTCTGTCGATCAGTGACAACCGCATCTAAAACAGCTCAGTAGTTTTTACGTGAATCCCGAACATACAGACAAACCAATAAAATTCTAAAAAAAATTGCATAGTGTTCTCCGACGTTTATATAGTGTATTTCAGTTGTTTTAAATACCTTCAAGGTACAGACAGACACGGTACATACATTTTTAGAATGTCATAATATTATAGAAGAAACGTTTAAACCCAAATGATTGTATTAAGCGATTGAAGACACCCGTAGAAGACAAAAATGACCAGATAAGTTCTCTTCCAAGTATCCCTGCTTTATTGCCTCCGTTATTATTTTTTTATCTAGGGTAAACCCGATTAATTATATACCACAGGAGAAATGCTAGATAATCCTTAATCAGTATTCCCTGTAAGACAATGGTCAGAGCACATTTGGAGAAATCCTATGAACACTCGAGTCGGTGATATCAACTAAATATCCTCAATTTCCTTCGGTTTATGCCAGGGTTACGCGAAAACATAAGCATGGGCCTCATTTATCTTCGCCTGCACTCTAGGCCAGGGAATCGAGTCCGAATTTCATATATTCATTATATTCAAACCATAATTTGAAAAGGATATCTTTTCCTAATGTACAAATATCATTGCAAAAATATTATTACAATTTATGTAAAAAGGCAGCAGTTACAGTAAAGACAGAAAATTGTATATAATATCTTATTTAAAATCCGTGCGTACCGATGCCAATTAGCAGTATAACCTTGAAAGATGTTTTTGCTATTTATCGAGTAAATACGTAAAGGCATTATTATTTATTTCAGTTACATTTTGGTAAATTACAAAGAATTTACAAAGAGCCATTACAAGCCTTTACCGCTATTTTATCGTAAGCGACATTTGGACCTAAGTTTTTTTTTGTAAAGGTATTTTAAACTATTATTTTATTTGAAGACTATTATTTTTAGTTAGTATAGACCCTACTAAATCAAAAATCGATAAACCGAAAAAAAAGAATTTAAAATACCTTCTGCAACAAAATAATAACTTAGGTTCAAATGTCGCTTACGATGAAATAAGGCTCGATTTATACTGTTTATGGTTCGTATAGCACCTGAAACTATCGTAATTAAGATCAAATACACCGAACAAAAGTAAAAATAATAACAACAGCCCATAAACCTCCCAATGCTGGGCTTGGGTCTCCCAGTTGCAATATATCCGCTTGTTCAAAGCGATTTGGTGAGTTTGACCTATCTACCCACAACAAATATTTTATTGATTTAGACATCATCATCATTCACTATCATCATCATACATAGTATAAAACAAAGTCGCTTTTCTGTCCTATATCCTATGTGCGCTTAAATCTTTAAACTACCAACGAATTTGATGTGTTTTTCCATAGATAGAGTGATTCAAGAGGAAGTTATATGTATAATACATGCATCATATACTAAGCAACATTGCTAATTAGTCGGAGCGGCCGCTATGTTTTTATATACAACGTTCATAGTTTTATACCCGTGCGAAGCCGGGGCGGGTCGCTAGTTATTAATACTTCAAAATTAATTTTCAAGTCATTAGTAGTTAGTAAACTTATTAATAATATTGAAGAGGAAAGTAGTATTTGTATTTAGACCTAACAATTCAGTTGTGTTTGGTTTTCCCGTCAGAAGTTTCACAGTATTAGATATATTAAGCAATTTATTTATTTTAGTCTAGTGTAACACACCATCTCTTATGTTCTTTTTTCTAGATTATAAGTATCCAGTTTTGGTTAAGATTTATTGTATATATTGCCGTCAAATTGTGGATATACTGTCGGATACTTTTAATAATAAATAAAATAAAATATCGGTTATCTCGGTGTTGTAGGCTTCATAAGCATATTTTTCTTCACCGTCAGAATGTAGTAATTATAACAATAGGCATATTAGGTTCAGAAATCTATCACTTAGACAATTTTTAGGTATACTTTTTCGTCTAGGATTCATGGTCACCTATGTAGTGTATTTTTGTTAATATAACTCAGAAGAGCACTAGGATAATTATAAATACCAGATATGATTAGCACAAACACTAGTATTATAACAGTTATTATTCATAGACACTAGCCTTTGTCAAGAAGACAGAAAGAACTATAAGTTTACCAACTCAGTCCAAAATATTTTATTTATTATCTAAAAGTCAATACACATTTTAAAATTACGAAAAGTCTCGGTGCCGCGACTGTGTTTACCGCGACGTACACATCATGAACAACAGAAGTATTAAAGAAGGCCAAGTTAAAAACGCTTAAAATAAACGTGCATATATGGAGACATAACATAGTAGACGAAGAGAAAGTTGTTTGGCAACTCTGCCTACCCTCAAGAGAAGCAAGCGTGATAATGTAAAAAGCTTATCACAAAACATGTGTTGGCACTGTTAGATAAATTGGCTTAATCTCTGACACATAGCTGCCTTAGGCCTTTGAGTTTGGCTGTCAGTGTTTTTCCGCAGTCATCCTTTTGTACCGTCCGCCTTAGGCATCCATACTAAATTACTCGAAGTTAACGACGCCAAGTATAATTATAGGTGCCTCACGAACACATTGTTCATGTGCCATTTACCCCATCCAAGAATAAATTTATAATTACAATATAATTAATATTATATAGAAATATTAAATACAGAAAATCTAGCAAGAGCATGATAGTCTGTGCACACTACACACTAAAAGTTTCGTAGAGATAATAAAGTCCACTGCTTTCATTATGTAGCTAGGGAACCATAAAAAAGTATTTATCAAAAATTAATATATTTCCAAGGGAGCGTAAAGCATTACACAAGTACCAATGGTCTCAAAATAAAGGATGCTGAAGCTCGAGCGAAGTGGAGAAAATAAAGTAGAAAGTGGATGCCAAAGTTCGAAGCGAGCGCTTCATACGCGACTGGGACTTAAACCCTCGGATGATGATGTTGAAAACATATATATATATATGTCAAAACCTACTCGTCGGATCTTTCTTTCTATTTTGCAAGCTCTACAACGCCATCTTATTTTTAAATTTCTATTTAATAATTAAAAGGTTAGAGGGGAAGACATAATTGTTACTACTTTGGAAGTTAATATTGTTACGTGCGAGCGGGGGTACGCTCTTATGGATTGGAAGAAAACACCAGTTTTTGACTAAGAGCTTTTATTGACTTACTCAGCCGCACGCAATACCTCTCTGCAGGATTGCCCCTATACGCACGACAAACGATGCACGGTCCCGACGATAAGTTGTCACACCCTCAACACCGTCGCTGATATTGCGTAGACCACCTCCGATATTATCGCGTGTAGCTCGCTTCTGGTTCCTCTCTCGAATTATGCTACAATATTTAGCCAAATATTCACTTAGATGAAAAAGCATTATAAACATAGTCATGATTTTTCAAAAGATTATTTACGACTATATAAACATTAAAAAATTCAACGCTCAGTTACTTTTTTCCACTCTATCAACTTCCGAATCAACAACATCTATTGCAAAAACCTGCCTGTATAACAATTATCGGTAATATCGAAAACCAGTTTTGATCTTTACACACGCACGAATAAAGGCAAGGAACAGCTTTAAAATAAAACGTGCAGAGATGTTTGAATCTTAAAGTTAACCAGCCTTTTATTACTTTTTATGATAATATGTTGTACTAGAATTTTCCATTACCGTCGGGATTGGAGGTGTAACTTTCGTTGGAGACCCTTAAACAAACAAACACTGGGTTGATTTTGTTGGTAGATCCGAGCATGACGTCCGGACTCCAACACTACCTTACTCATATCCTCCGTTATTACTATGTCCATGACAGACTAGATGTTGGAAAAAAGGGACTTTCCATAAGACATTACTCGAGTAATTTTTGAACTAGTATCCCAGAAAATCAGTTCTATTATCATAAACAATTATGGGTTCGTCATAATTATCATATACTAGCTTCTGCCCGCGGCTTCGTCCGCGTGGAATAACAAAAAAGAAGGTAAGCTAAAGAAACCCGATTTTGAAACATTCTTCATTGGTACTCCGCTCCTATTGATCTTATCGCGATGATATATAGGTAATGGGTTATTTACCACTGAAAGAATTTTCAAATCAGACAGTGGTTCCTGAGATTAGCGCGTTCAAGCATACATTCAGGCTCTTCTGCTTTATATGTTAAGACTTTAGTTGTTTCTAATATAGAGGCTATGTTAATTCATGTTCCTCTTTTATGAGCTAGAAAACAAATGAACCAAGGATAAATGCCTGTCTTTTGTTTTATGGGAGCAAATAAATTAATAAACAAACAAATTGAGAAAACTTGGAAAAGGGCTCATAGAATTTGAAAAATATCGTAAAAATATATATGTCGAATGGTTGTGGTTTCATGCTGATCGGTCCAGTAGTTTTCGAGTTTACCTCGGACAAAGAAAACAAACTTTGCTTTTTTTTTATATATATATATATATATATATAATATATATATAATATATATATATATATATATATATATATATATATATATATATATATATATATATATATATATATAGAAGATAAATAGATAGATATGTCTGATCTTAAAAGATAATACATAACGGACAATTCTTTTATGGGAATTGAACCCGGATCCTCTGTGGTCTAGCGAAATAAATTAGCCAATATTTAGACTACTAGACCACAGAGACCGTTGAAATTAAACTGCAGGATTATATGTAAATATTACCTTTTTTTTTTTTTTACATGGGAAATGCGTTGCCGCTCCGTCAGCCGCGCGGGGGATCATGCGCGGCCGGTGTGTGGGGCTCCCCGACGCCGGTTCAATACGACCGGCTGCCGGTATACCCACTAAAACCCCATGGGAGCCTTCCTTCCGCCTAGCGCCGGGGTCGCGGTACATGCGTGAGCTTAACCCGCAACCCCGGCAGCGGCCGGCCGCCTCGTAAGCAGAGGCGGCCTCTCCTGTGTGCGGGCCGGGGAATGACGTTTCCCCGGCCCTGAGAGGGACGCGCGGCTGCCTCTCGCGCCCTCTCGCGGCATTAGTGCGGGCGGAGGTCTATGTGGATCCCCCAGACCTCGACGCCCGCTGCCGCCGGGAGGGGGAGGCTGCGAGGATTACTCCTGCGCCATCACCCCTCCCTCTCCTTCCTCCTCCCCCCGCCGCCTCGCACACTCAGCAGCGTCAGCGGCGGGGGGGGGGGGGCTTCGCGATGGGGGGAGGGGGAGGCTGCGAAGGATTGCTCCTGCGCCAACACCCCTCCCCTCTCCTTCCACCCCCCCCCCCCCCCGCCGCCTGGCGCACTCAGCAGCGTCGGCGGCGGGGGGGCCTCGCGATAGGGGGGAGGGGGAGGCTGCGAAGGATTGCTCCTGCGCCAACACCCCTCCCCCTCTCCTTCCTCCCCTTTCCCGCCGCCTCGCGCACACAGCAGCGTCGCGACGGAGCGGGGAGGGTAGGTCGCCGTCAGGCGGCGTGGTGGGTGGACATCACCACCGCCGTCCTCGACGGCCAGCGGAGAAATCTCGACGCTGGCGTCGCAACGGAAGGGATGGGTGTTTGGGGAGGAGGTTTGGGAAGGAAGGGAAGGCATGGGATTTGGAGGCGGAGAGGTGGACACCACTGTCACGGAGTGAAAGGGGATGTGACAGTGCGGCTCGGGCCCGGGACGCGTCCCTCGTACCGCTTCCTGGACGGAGTAGAGTCCAGGGCGGCACCCCTGGGGATGTAAATATTACCTAACCTTGCATAACCAAATAAATTACAATCCATAACAATTAATAAAATTAAAGTATTTCAAAACAAATTCCTAAATTGAAATTAAAGCATCATTTGTACATATATTATTACCGGATTTGAAGAACTGTAAAATACGTTGAGCAGAAAGAAATTTGGACTCGATTAGAATATATCAAGAGGTGTCGCAATTCTCAATAAAAAACATGAATTTCAAATAAGCTTTAAAAAAAGGTACTGTGACATAGATCACAGTAAAATTTATTTGAAACTCAATAAAAATCGAGTTCCAAATCACAACGATTCTAAAATAGTTTCACTTCAGAAATTTATTCATGAGCGTTTGACAATTTTTATCTCCTAGTCTATCTACTAAGTTTCGTCTTGAATAAGCTGTGAAATGCCTTAACGGACTTCAATGAAAATTTTAGGAATTTAAACTAGTTTTATCTTAAATTTCCGGATACTGTTCCACGACCTATTTCGCTATCTTTCACAGTTCATAAGTGAATATAATTTCACAACACAGCACAGCTAGTGACTAGTATTATAATTCTCAAAAGAAAATCGCTGTCTATTAATGTCAGAATAGCTGCTTATAGATGTTTATCTATCTAGCTAACAATAACTAAATATAGCTACTAACAAATAAAGTGGATAGTTTTATAGATGCAAATTTTGTATGCTTGTTGTGTTAAATTTACCAGAAAAACATTCACACGCATTGCAGTGACACTAAGATTTACGGTCTGACTCAAACCAAAATTAATGGCAACCATTATATAGGCATTACGAAATATCTACACGAGTTTAACCCGTAATTATTTTACTTACAGAATTTGATAGTTCAATATACTGCTTGACTTTTATAAACATGCTGTCATTGAGTATTATTATGTATATATATATTTAGTTTTATAATATCATATAGAATCCTTAATGTTCTTTAACTAAAACACCCACACCAATCTCCATTTTTTAAGGTTCTAGTCTTGATAAGTTTTTTTTGTATTAAATTTCTTGCACCTATATCATTAGGTACTAGGAACTTACCTACAGGATGTCAATTTCACAATGCGTTTCTCCAAAGGTGGCCGTATTTAAGACCCTGTGGTATCACATAATTTTGTAGGGTTGAGTATTCTTAAATTACTTGTTTAATAAAATTGTTTTTTATTTCTCGGAATCTTCTTTCATGACATTAAACTTTTATCTAATGTACTTACGTAATGTAATTTTACTTGTACGTAATGATCGCAAAAACCTAATAAATATCTTTCTATTTTTAAATTACTTTCTTTAAAAGTCAATTATCGTCAAATGCTGCAATTCTAAACTGAACATTTCACGACGAGAGAATGGTTTTATCACCTCCTCAATATGTCAAGATGGTACGTCAAGAAAAGCCAATAAAATAATAAACCACTTGACAACGAATACAATCCAATTTCAACCTTATATTTCAGGTATTAGAGTTTATGAATTCAAACTCAGACCTAAATCTAGAATATTCGAAGAGGAATGGACTATTTGGTTAGTAAACAAGGCAACAGAGAACAAGATTCGCTATAGGAAAACCGTAACTGTTATATGCGAACATTCCAAATACATCGACTTGTATATTTAAATTTACTAGAATGCAATTTTTTATCCAAACGACGCAGCGACTCGTTAGAGTTTCTCTGAAATGGCAAAATTCCCCTTGGTAAAATTTAGCAAACATTTAAATATTTGAAGTAAATAGAAAGTGGATGTTAAGCAAATTCTTTTTAATAGTTGTAACGTCAATGACATTCGTGAAGCTATAGTGGAGGAAAGTCATTAAGATTATATTTTGACCTCAATTTTTTCGTGTCGTATAATTATCAAGGAAGTATACATACAGATTAGTATGTATCCATATATATAAAATAAACTCAAGAACGGCTCGATTTTTTTAATGATTTTTGGAATTGTCTTTGTCCGGAATAAGATAATAAGTATTAAAGTATGATATTCATCAATAAAACAATATAATTCATTCATTTGTTATGATCTTTTCTAGCCGATTTCGGCAATGCAGTAAGCATTTAAACTAATTTTCATTTGTCTCATTTAGGTGAATTATTTTTGTGTGTGTGTTCAAGTGTGTCCCGGGATGGTTTAGATTCAAAATTGAGCCAGGTAAATGGCGCTGCAATCGGGTTCCAGGATTTAGGTGAAATTATTTTTGTATGTGTTCAAGTGGACCCTGGGATGGTTTAGATTCGCGATTGGACCCGGTGGCGCCACTGAACACCTCTTTATGGGACCGATTTTGATGTTTTTCAAGTATATTCAGAAATAGTTCAGATTAGTAATTGGTCCCGGTTGATGGGGTTGCAATCGGTTACTAGATTTTATTTTTTATTTTATTTTTTAAGGGCAAGACAACGTCTGCCTGACGCAGCTAGTATGAAACTAACGATGATGAAGGAAAACATTGTTATGAAACCTGCACATCGCGATAGCCGATGTGTCAAACCTGCCAAGCCACCTTGGACAAGCGTGGCGAATATACTGTCCGTTCCACTATACTACTTTACCACTAGTAGGAAGCCCGAGCCCAGTAGTGGAACGTTTATGAGCTGTTAAAATGTTCTCCAGTAGGAGTTAGTTCGAAATTTTTAAATTTGAAATACCTTCGTTATCACACGAAACCCGTCTTCCTAGACCAAGACTAGCTGCATAATGCATCTTAACCCACTTTCTCCGGTGCATCGTCCGTTTCTGAACAATTATAATCACATCCGACAACATTCAATTATCGCTGCCTTTTTTGTCTTTACCTTTATATGGTTAATCCTAATTTGGATTAAATACGTTTCATAATTATAATACCGTAAGTCTTTAATTGCCGCACTCAGAGTCAATTAATAATCCGCTAATCTTAAAAAACCAGTATTGAATTTCTCGTTTCACTCTTTTGAAACTGCATTCGCAACATAAAAAAGTAAAATAAAAAATAACTGTGAGTATTATTTTTTATCATTTTTTTGTTATGAAATTGTTAACTTTCTAAAAATAAAAACATATTATTATAATAATATGCATCTCTTCTCTCTTCTGGTTCTGTATGGAAGAGAACGCTCGCAAAAAACCACCCTTTATGCACAATCAGAATAATACTAGTCTTATAAAGAATTGTCTATCTCTCACTTTCTAAAGTTTTATTATTCGAATATTTTGTTTAATATTGTTACAAGTTACGCAGGACTCCAATTAAAATCCCGTTGAAATTACTATAGAATTTATTAGAACTATACAAACTACAAACAGGTACAACCGGCACGATCCAATAACACGCGCAAAGTTCGTCACTATATCGTTTATCGAATGTACTATAGACGTCTTGCTAGTATCGTAATCGTCGCTTGACTGCCCCACCCCTCCGTTCGGGCATTGTTTTATAGTAAACTGCTAGGTTTGCAAAACGTAATTTGCACACCTGGTTAATTATTCCTGCGAACGGCCAACAAAGTCGAAAACAATAATAATAGACCATTGTCTAGTTGCAAATTTTAAACACAAAGTAAACAAAAGAATTTCAAATGCGGGAATGGTAATAAACCAGGTGCGCGTTTCTTTGCCGGTATGTAACAATATATTTTATATGACACCACATAGTAATATAATGTTCCATGGTATTTCTCCTTTTTACTGGGCAATTATATAATTCCCATTATTTCTCTTTCAAGGTAACATATATACACTACAATCCTATTACAGCACTACAGTATTGGTTATCAAGTTTTATGAGGAGCCACACACATAAATAACAAAATATAAAAGGTTGTTCAATTATTTTATAGAACTCAATTTATATGAGGTACACAAAGTTAAAATTCACTAGTCGTACATGAGTCACGTAGTGTTTGTAAAGTCACTACAAATTTTCACAATCAAATTTAACAGAATTACTTAGGTGTTTTCAATTGAAGCGATCATGCACGCAGTCAGCTGACAATGACCACTCGGTAAGTAAAAGATTGGCTATGTGGAAAATTTTTCATTTGGCTTGACAGTTGATATTTTACGTATTGGATCTATGTTACACAAAGCAAAAGGTTTTTTCCGTTTTCAAATGCTCCGCTACTACTATTTGTTTTGTTGGGAAAAAAGCTTGAATCCTATAGTTTAGTTTCATGTTCGAGTTCCATCTGGGATAATGTTATAGTTATTAACTGTGACTGCAGGCGTGTATTTCTAGCGTTAACGATAACGCCTTCAACGAATAGCTACATTAGTGTCATACATACGTTATCTGTGAGTATTCAACAATATCACGTCATGAATAATGCATTAAACTCATCGCTACGATCAATAACTATGACCCTATCGCAAATGGAGCAGTAGGGTTACATGCAGAGAACCAATATACATATAATAATAGGTATACGAACACACATATTGTATATGCCCAAATTAAACAAGTTACGCTTGTATTATGGGTAAGATACAACGGACTACTCTGGGCCCATCCCAGACACCAAGAAAATTCACTTACGAAATTTACCATACCAAGAATCGAACCCGGAGCCTTTGCATTGCAGCGAGGTAAATCGTCAAAGGCTTAGCCGGTTCAACCACAGAGGCCGTCATATCTTCCAACGCTAAAATATTCTAGTCTAAATCGTCTGTCAGTTCAAAAACGTACATACTTAATAATAATATAATAATGTAAGTACTGCATATGCTAAACTATACCTTCTGTATTCTATTAGATTATAGGTAACAAATTGTGAATGAATTTGTAAGGCAAAGCAAAACAAACCAATCTAAAACTCTCAAACTATTCGTCATGCATATTATTTGGAGTTAACAACTTGACATTTAACTCCAAAACCTAACGAAATCAATTAAAAAATAATAGAGATATTTATCTTGAATTTTTCCATTTAATTGTAATATTTACATCTGTAGACAGCTCGTGACCGAATCAAATGCATACATGATAGTTACCGTTCAAGATTTAATGAAATTTGTTCTCAAACAAAACTAGACTTTAATGTTAAAACATAAAGATGAAAATCTATTTTTTAATAACACTAATAATGTGATACTTAAGTTTAGTAACCTTGTTCCAGTTAAAGACCTATTCGTTCACGTAGACCAAAGTAATTTGTGAAGTAAAGCTCATAACTTGAACGACCTTGACATACTAACATTGGATGTAACATGTCATGCTTATCCATAAAAACTTGTATCGTGTGATTTCTGTTAAATGTCATATCAAATCATTGATAATGATTGATGATATTATTGATAGATATATTTTTAGTAAATCGACTGATTTTAAATGTGAGTTATGGGTAAGCCTGACGAATTAACTTTGCAACAGTATCTATCAATATAATTTATACCAAATGAAAACACCATAATTAGCTAGTAGCCGGTTCACTGAAACATCACTGTCATACTGGCAAGAGTGATATGTTGTCAATGTCACTCTCGCGGAGCGTCGTAACTACGGAATCGAAGGTGACAGGAGGAAGGAAAATAACCTCTTCTAGAAAACTCATTGCTTTAGCCTAAGTGAATTATAACGTAACCAGTGTTAATATCAAGAGAGATGGTTGTTATTTAAACAATAGAAACATTACATTGGTAGAGAGCACAAAAGATGTTAATTCCATGAATATGCAATACCCATATACATCATGGCATACCATGATGAATTCTGATGAATAAGCTCGTCATGAGCTTATACGGCTTTGATGAGCTTACGAGCTTATTTCTTTAGAAACGTAACACATGAAAACGTTATGTTTGTCAACACTTTTTTTCCTAAATATTAGTGACGTGAACTGTATATTGAGGTATATATAATAATAAAGTTTAAACAAAATCGTATGTAATTTATGCATATTTTCTATACTGTAATGATAAAAAATGCAACAAAGCGTGTTTTTTTTATAGCAAATCGTTTTATTTTATTCGATCGACAGTTCACGCAACTTTTAAAATCAGTTTGATAGATGCCAAAAGTGGCTCTTGGAGTTTTTGGCGGGATCTGAAAGGGGACGTTGTGCTGTGCAGGTTTATTTTCTAAAAATGTGTAAAATTACTCTAAAATGAACAATAGTTGTAGGATAGTGATAGTTATTGAGTAGTAATTATGTGTTTTGTGAGAAATGTGAACTGTATAGCCTAATGTGGCCTTTTGAGTTTTCACAAGAACTATAAGATTATCTACAGTTCAGCAGTGCTACACATAAGCTTAAGAAATGAAGAAACTATATTGTAAGATCTAGCTTAAAGGCCTAGCTGCCAAGCCATAAACCTAAATAATAATGACGTTATGAGTTACTAATGGAACGCGCTGAATTCAAATAAGGAATGTCGAAGACCACGCGAAATGTAGAAGAAAAAGTAGAAAAACCAATCCCGTTATTCGAATCCCACGCTCCGAAAATAACAAGGATTTAACTCTAAGTTATTGAAAATGTATTTCATAGGCGTCAAGATTTTTAAGTATTCTAAAATAATGTATTATTTAAATATAACAGTTTTATTCGGAAACAGTAGTCGGCATTTAGCGTATCGAAAGACACTAAAACGCGCAGAAAATTTAGTTGGCGCTATTAAAACGTAAATATGCATTTCAAATTCAAATATACATAAAATAAATATGAGATCATCACTAAACGAGTTTAATAACTTTTAGCTTTATTTCTCATTATATTCATACAACATAACTGCTTCTTGCGATCGATTCGAACCGGCTTTTATGAGTGTGAAGATAAATATTTCGTTTATTATGTTCGATTGTGTGTTCGGATAGTAATTAAAGTACGGACTTTAATAGTCTCACACAACAGCTGGCTTGACTTCATAAAAGCAATATATTGAAGTTTCAAAGTAATTGTAAACGTTTACTTATTTATTTTGTAACTAGCTGCGCCCCGCGCTCTCTCCGGCGTGATGATTGAAAATCGACATAATTCCAAAATACAAGAATTTTTCTAATAAAATAAAAGTAGCCTAAGTTACTCCTTATTACATCAGCTACCTGCCAATAAAAGTCCCGTCAAAATCGGTCCAGCCATTTCAGAGATTAGCCGGAACAAACAGACAGACAAACAAAAATTGTAAAAAATGTTATTTTGGTGTATGTACCATATGAATGTAGTAAAAAGCGGTTATTTCAGCATTACAAACTGACACTCCAATTTTATTTATATGATAGATAAATACCGGCCCGGTGCGAGTTTTGCCCGTGATAGTACGATCCTGTAGAAATATGAACTTTAATTTAGTTTTACCTTTTTAACCATGCAGTAACGAAGAAAGAATACATTTCCTGCGGTCAGGCGGCCTGTCGTAAGAGGCGACAAAACAACCCATAGCCAGGTGGTAAGGTATTTGCCCGACTGAATGGTTACTACCCCTGGTCTAAAGTATACCGCCATAACAACCTCGACCAGGTTCCAGTCTCGAAAAGCGCGCATTTTTACCACCTTTGGTGTTGCAAATGTTCATAGGCGATGGTAACCGCTTTCCATCAAGTGGGCTGTCTGCCTGTCTGCTGAACTCCTGCAATAAAAAAAATAGTAAAATTACTAACCATGCTAAGAAAACCTACTGTAAAAAGTAACTTTTTTATTTTATTTATATGCCGTATATCCAATGCGTGTTAAGCCATAATTTGAAGTCTTAAATTAATTTCGGAAACAAAAAGTCGTATCTCATCCAAACGCATCACTTTCACTGTGATGAGTTAGCACTTTCATTTTTTTTATAAACGTTATTTTTAACAATTTTATTCGGTCAATAAATTCACTCAAAACATGCACTTAACTCATATACAGAATGCAAAAAGCAGTTATCGAATTCACTCCATTTGTTTGTTACGTATCATTATTTTGCAGTGTAATTATTATAGTTTTTTTGGACGTAAGCCACACAGAACAGACGTTAGACAAAAACAGGGCGAAGACGTGTTTATTATTTTGTGTAATTTTATAGTGTAAGATAACAACGTTGTCCAGTGTTGAAAATATGCATTCATCTCTTGTGACTATACATTGCAGTCAACAAACATTTATTTCGGAAATGAATTACCTATCTTTATATAAAAATTTTAAAAAAATGTTATCGAAAATTTTAATAATTAATGGTTTTAAAAGTCTGAAAATCCTGGGTGCGTAGTAGCATCTTCTTTATTAAAGCCATACGGACGGTATAAAATTTATTTTGCAAAAAAATGTGATTTAAAGACCAGACTTTTAGAATTCTTTAGCCTTTTTTCGTCCATTGTCTCATTGTTTGTACATCTGTACGTCTATCTATGTCTAAATGTCACAGTTATTTTTCTCGATAACTTTAATCCATATGCCACTAAAGATTATGTCAAATTTAGAAAAAGGAAAATATTACAGATAGCCGCCATGGTTGAAAATATTCCTTCCAATATTATAATAGGTATTTTAATTAAGACAGTTATTTAAAAATCATATTAATGCTCTTCAATTATTTTTTTAAGTCAGTAAGTAACGGAATATACTCCCTAAGTCGTAAGAAATTCCCGACTTAACTTTTATACTATGGGGATGAAAATTGCATCAAGATAGAGCTGAATTTCAAGCATTGGTCTGTAAATTGCTCCGTGGAACACAATCTTTAATATAACATTACCATTACACCGGGTAGTTACAGGCAAATCCACTCCTTAAAAAATGTCACACCTTAGTGACATCTCTTGTACCGCATGTATGGATGTAATGAGTAATGACAGCTTATTTATTGGTTGAACACTAATACCATTATTTTACATTAATATTTTAGATGAGATATAGGGGGATATGTTGAAGACAGTCCACTTGCAGGCTTCGAAGAAATTTCATGACACCTTTCTTAATATATTGAATAGAATAAAATATTATTTATTGCATAAACTGTCACATACATATAATTACACAAAGAAAAGATGTGTTCTTAATAGGAATGACAGTTTATCCTTTCGAACGTACAATACTGGCAATTTATAATGATGTTTAGCCATTAAACAACATTATTATTATCACGCCATTAAATTTATCTATGTGATTTATTACAATAATAGTAATAAAATGTCACATTCTTAAAAAAAAATACTCATATAAATTTAACTTCACTCCCCAAATCATTGTTTTTAAATCAATCTGGATGTAGTCTTAATCAGTTATAATATTTACAATTATTTATCTACAAGATTATTTATTGTATGCTTTTTCTTTTAAAAATATCTTAACCTTAAGTTTGAATGTATTAATTTCACTAATATTCAAAAGCTCTTCTGGAAGATTATACAACTTTGTTGCAAAAACACTGTTATTTTAATAAGCCGTTATGTTAATGGGGCAACACATTTTATTTTTACGTCTCATACTTAAAGGATGGATATATAACGGCAAAAAAAGTAAGGATACCCAATTGACATTTTGGATTTTAGTTAAAAATCTATAATATAGCCAATGTAATATTTAAGCTTGACGTCTCTTCAGTTTGGCCTGCACCTCGTCGAAATCCACAAAAAACTCACAAGTATTATGTGAATAAAAAAAATCGCATATAAAAATGAGTCGACGGTCTGTTCATCTTATGGTTAGTGGCTATCATTGCAACGTTAATAACAGCAGGATATCAATTCCCTGATTTTGATGTCAATGTCGAACTTTAAAGAGGTTTTTGGGTTAAATAGGAAATGTAGTAAAAGTGAATGTGGATGAAGTTACAAAGGAGGGTGATAATCTAGGGACCAAAAAGGATAGAGAGAGGTACTATATTTATGAATAAAATTGTGGCTACTTCCACCACACCGACTTTCGTAAAAGCATTTATTATATGTTTCAAGCGAATTTAATTAATTTGCTTGAAAGACGCAGAAATGAAAAAAGCTGATATTAGACGGTTCGTTTCTGTCTTTCAATTCACGTAAATCACTGTAAGTCCTCCATATAAACATATATTTGAATCCTTTTATAAAAAAAATATATCAACAAAATTTAAATACAAAAACAAATTTAACACGGCTATATTACACAGCTACTTATCTATAGCCAAAGCCCATATTGGATGATTTATTTCTGTCTTTCAATTTACATAATAAAGCAAAATGATCCATAAACCTTTGTCATGTCCTTTCAGTTCTGTACCTTTCAAGCAAGTTGAATCAATTTGGTTCGTTCGTCTAGTCTCAACAGAGCGACGGTATCTAATGAAATTAATAAATCCAGTATTATGTTTTCGTGAATCTTTTTGGTTGCTTCATCAAAATTGAAAGACAAAAAATGACACCTGATCGTGTCAGGGACTTTATACATTTTATTAAAATCAAATATTTACATTGATGGCAGCTACTTTTCTACCTGGTTTTATTCGGTTTAAATTTGGGACTGGTGGCTGAAGGACTGCACAAAGTTATCGTTTTTCCATTGGTATGTATTGTGTCTATGATCAAGTTTTTTTTATTTATTTGTATAAAGTAAAGATCATTTACTTTTTGCGAATTATAGCTGTGATACATAAGCGGGCTGACAATGTCAATGACTCTACAAGGGTTCTGTTGTACCACAATGCCTACGGGTACTCTAAAAGCTTTCTAACTCTTAAATAGTAATTAAAACGAGACAGGTACATTGCAAAAATTTTGGAAGAGCTGAAAAAAGAAGTAATAGTTTCAGACGTTATTTCACAGACATCAATTGTATGTGCGCATAAGAAAACTTTCTATTTTAAATGAAAGTATAAGTCGTTCGCTTTAATGCAATAAACATAGTTTCACATTGACTCATCTGTTTCTATGCTGAAAATAAAACTGTACTGCATCATAAGTAATTACGGTTTTTGTAAACAGTATAACACTTACCTTCATAGAAAGTGAACATGTTCGCATTTATTATCTTGAATTCTGTTATTATTGTTGATCATAATGAGTGAATTTTCAGTGTATTTTTATCAATTTGTTCTTCATTTACAGCCCAAGATGTGAATCAGTTTTGTTGAAACTTGATTTGTCCGCGAAAGGGTGTTTTTAATAATTCCCGTAGCATGGAATATGAGTACCAAACAAATAATATCAGCCCATAAATGTCCTACTGCTGGGATCGGGCCTCCCATTATAGGGGGGTATAATTATTGATTGTGTATATAAAATTGTAAGAATGATAGTTAATGTATGTTTTGCTAAATAAATTACTTGATTAAATATACAAATAAATAACTTAGACTTAAATTGGCTAAAATATAATTTACTTATAATGTATAAAATTAGTAGCTGTGCCCACTACTACGTTGGCGCGGGATTGAAACTTATGTTAAGTCTATTTTGGCCAATATAAGCAATTTCTTTAGAAATTATTCTTTATTGTTATTCTGATGTACATACTACTGTAAAGTTTCATTATTCACACAATCAGTGCATTACTATTGATTAATCAGAACTTGGAATTTTTCACAAAAAGTCAATTATAGAATCTAAATATATACTTACTAAAAACTATATTCACACCACCTTCAATGAACCAACATAAATATGTCATTGTTGCACCACTGATCTGGCTGTCTCATTACGTCAATAATATCGTGTGTATTTTAGGGCTACCTGCCAAGAAATGCCTGTAATGTAAAAGTTTAAGGCCTCGTTTACATTCAGCTATAACCGCTGTTGCACGTGGTGAAGACATTATGACTGTTAAGATCCTGCTTACTTGCACACCAAACTGGTAAATTGTACTGAACCATGTGTTTCTAGGAATAGCACCTGTGAACAACTATATTTATACAAGAACTAGCGCAGACGTTCTCCTGCTATGAAAACATTAAAAATCTAGGACCCGATCCTAGCGCCACCTACCGGTTCTAATTGTGGATTTAAACCATCCTGTGACCCACCCACTTAAACACACAAAAATAAAATCACCAAAATCGGTCCAGGCGATTAGGAGGATTCTAGAACCCGATCTTAGCGCCACCTACATGTTCCAACGGGATAAAAAGTATCCTATGTCCGTCTCCTGGTTCTAAACTACCTTCCCACCAATTTTCAGCCAAATCGATATAGCCGTTCTTGAGTTATAAATAGTGTAACTAACACTTTCATTCTTTTATATATATATATATATTGATAAATAATTCATTTAATTTCAGAAATTAATTAATACTTCCATGGTAGGATCACGGACAAGTGTGCTCCTACTATACTCAGTTCTCGCTCGACTACATATGCAGTGAGAGGTATCACAATATAGTACAAGCTTCGGCACTACCTGTAAGCTTATCTGCAAAAGTTATGGATGATATCAATTAATTATAACAGAATTTAAGCAGGTGTTAACTCTCCGAGAGTTCTGCGGCCAGTGCGTTTGAAACCAATATGAAAATACGTAATCGCATTTACTTCCGCAATGTAAAAACCGACAACGAAGGGAGGGCAGAATAAAGAGAATAGCGGTATCAGGAGGAATCTTGTGTTTACATGCAGCACTTTCCTTGCAGTTTTCCTGCTCGCTACTCCAAAAGTGGGCATGCTTTAAACGATAGACGATCCGCCAAACTTTATTTCTTAAGTTGGTTAAAAATAAGCAAATAGGAACGGAGGGAAGCAGCAATAACTGATTGATGAATATGGTGTACGAACTCTGCATTTTAATGTGGAGTTGAAAGGTCTATTAAATTGAAAAGAGCTCGCATAAGTTTCACTGAACAACGTTTTTGAAGGTCATACTTCATATAAGTCTACTTCCTTTTTTTAGCAGAAGCGGCAAGAAACTCTCTAGCAACACGTCTAGATAAAATATATATATATTTGTCTCTCTCAATATTTATTTTTAAGTAGATAAATCTGTCATAAAATTACTTTTCGAAGAATTAACGGAGTCTCGTAATAATGCACAACAAGATATTTATTAATACGAAGTTTTTCTTTTTTATTCCGAACCCAAGTGTGAGCCCGTATTAAAACTAAACATATTTTTAGATATTCATACTTCATATTATAGTACATGTTCGTTTGTTTTTCACGGCCCGAAAATCTATAAGTATTATGTATACAGCTGGCGTAAGTGTAAAATTATTCTTTTGTGTATATACAGGCGTTTAGAGCGAGATGTTGAAAAGTCATAACATATAACATCATCATTCGAGCGTTTAATCCCGGTTGCATTTTGAGCGTTCGCTTTGAAGCCGGGGTCCGTCTTTCTACTTGTTCTTTCTCTTTTTACCGGGACTTAATGGGAGCAGCATGGCTAGACATTTATACCCTACGTAATTAGCCGAAAATTTTAGAACATGTTAATTTGTAACTTTTTATTTAAAGCTTCATGCTTTAAATTTTTGTTACCTGCCAACCCTACGTAATCCGATTTATCAAACGTGGCTTATTGTCACTTTAATGTCGCAAGGACGAAAAATAAAGTGCTTTTGTACCACCTCGACAGCGCGTGACTCGTTACTACATGTATTGTTCTCCCACTTTAGTAATAGGCATGCTTACATATAGCTATTAGCTATCAGATTAATTTTCGGGTTCTGTGGCCATTTTAACAAACACCTAATTATTATGTTTTCGCCATATGTACCCCACTGCTACCCCGTCTATCTATGTATATCACAGCTATTTTTCAAAAAACTCTTGATCTAGGTATACATATAGATCCCCTGCCTCGGCAGTCGTACCCTTGGTTTGAGACGAGGGACTAGCTATCTTACAGAGTCTCCTATTGTGCAAAACTCCCTTAATTTGGATTTTGTATTTTTGGTTTTATTTGAAACTAATAAAATGAGAACTTTAACAGCCTTTATTGAGTTTAGCACAAAACAGTGACAAGTTTAGTGAAAAGTTTAGTTGGGTAAAGGAGGAGTTTAGCATAGTTTAAAATGAGATCCAGAAACGAGTTACGCGCGGTATATTTAAAGGTGAGCACCGCAGCAGCAGGAGGTGATGTACGCAATATCGGCGACGGTATTCTGAATGAGACATCTTATCGTCGGACAGTGCGTCGTTAGTTGTGCGTATAAAGATAACCCTGCGGAAAAGCATCACGAGCGGCTGTGTAAGATAATAAAAGCATTTAGTAAAAAAAACTGATGTTTCCTTCCAATCCCAAGTGCTTACCCCCGCTTGCACATAACATTGTTATTATAGACTCATAATCCAAGCATGTACTATTTTATAGATATATCATCCAATAAATCAATGAAAGCATAAAAAATTGCATGTTTTGGAATGATTTTTTAATTAAAAACATTTAACTATTTTACAAGCTGTTTCAATCGAATGATTTTCCAATCTCGTTCACGTGGTAATTTGGCGTGAAATCTTGAATTCCACTTTTGTTACACTTCCGTATAACTTATAAATCAATTTATACTGCGATCTAAAACATTACAATCTATAAATACTTTGTCACGTTTCTCTTGGGTTTTAGAATTCATTACATGTTTTGGCTATGAAGGACAATATGTCTTTGACCTGTCCGTTCAACATTTTATCCGTGCAGGAGTGGAGAAAGAATACAATTTCCTGCGGCTGGGCGGCCTGTTGTAAGAGGCGACAAAACAACCCACAGCCAGGTGGTAGGGCATTTGCCCGACTGGATGGCTACCACCCCTGGTCTAAAGTATGTCGCCATAGCAACCTTGAGCTATGTTTCGGCTTAGTGACCAGGTTCTAGTCTCCCTTAAGAGTGCAGCAGCGCATTTGTGACACCTTTGGTGTTGCAAATGTTCATAGGCGATGGTAACCGCTTTCAATCAAGTGGACCATCTGTCTGTCTGCTGAACTCCTGCAATATTTTTTTTTAAACCTACCCGGTATCAGTATGGACACATCTGGGATAACCCGCCCTTAGGGGTCGATTATTAATCTGGTCGATTATTAAGTAATAAAATACTTCTCTATACGCTTGATCTAACCTAGGTCAAGAATGGATCACCTCGAATACGATATTAACTCTTTGATACACTCCAATTAGCACGCTCACGCCACACAGTCTCCAAGTAGAGCACAGATTTACCCACTGACCAAATCGAATTGTACCATATACCTAGATAGTGCACTAATTTTGTTACACGGATTAACTCAGTACGCGACTTACAATCCTTATAGTATTAAAAATATTTAATTAATGATTTTTAGGAATATATACAGATAATTATGTACATATAAATAACATATATATTTAAAAAGCAAGGCTCCATCTGATCAATCAAAATACAATTTCTTGCGTCGTAAAAGGCGACAAAACAACCCATAGCCAGGTGGTCGGCTATTTGCCCGACTGGATGGCTACCACCCCTGGTCTAGAGTATACCGCCATAACAACCTTGAGTTGTGTTCCGGCATTGGTGATCAGGTTCCAGTCTCCCTTAAGAGTACAGCAGCGCATTAGTAGCATCTTTGGTGTTGCAAATGTCCATAGGCGATGGTAACCGCTTTCCATCAAGTGGGCTATCTGCCTGTCTGCTTAACTACTGCAATAAAAAAAACTACTCTCAACTATTTGCATGTTCGGGGACATAAAGTGTGTATTATCATTTTAAATGTGATAATATCGTAACCTCTTATATATTTATTTTTCAAAATTCTCAATGCATATTAAATTACGTAATTATATACTTTATTTTCCTACTGGCACTCGGAGGAAGAGATCTGAACAAAAATTAAAAACAAACTTGCATTTACATTTTTTTATCTTTATTATCTTTTGGAGGTAAAATTAACATAAAACTTTATTGCTCACAGTATACGAATATTGTCCGATAATCAGTAGATAATTCACTTTGGTAACATTATATTAAAAAAACGATTGCAAATATATAAAAAAATAACTCACAGGACTTTTCTAGTGTTCACTCACTGTGTGACTTCAAATAATAATAAATAGTCTGTATACTCTTTAAATTTATATAAGCATTAAAATTCGATTACTATTATCATTACATATGTAAAAAATAGTCATTACTATACTCATAGTCCACATAGAATAAACAAACTACTGTGGGAAAATTCTGATGATATAAATATCGAATCATAAAAACGTCAAGCTGTAAATTAATTTTTCTCTTCTCTATCATATATGCCTAGAGTTTTCTCCGCGGCTACATCGCATGAAAAACGGTCTATGTTACGTATATACAAATTTGTTCAATACACTACAATCAAAAAGAAATTAAATCAATATAGTGTAGACAATTGCATAGCAAAACGGTAAAGTCGCAGCAAAGTAATGGCAGCTTTTTTTAAATTTATTTATCTACACGGAAATATTTACATGATAAGTACAAATAAGGCACTTAAACTTATGAGGGTTGCGTGTGATGTGACACACCCTCGCAATTTCAGTTAAAACAATAAGATTACAAAATAAAGCTGCCATTAATTTGCTGCGACTTACTTGCTGACAACGTATTTGTTATTGAATTACAGAGATAGTAGTCTACATCGCAACTGCTACGCCATCTGTTTTGCTAATCCGTCTATTCCAAGTAAACAACGAATTTTATCAAGATATAATATATACATATCCTACGTATTGATTCGGATTATAAGCCAGGATTATGTCGAGTTTCATTCATATACGTTCTGTAGTTTCCAAAAGAGATGCGATCGCAGCACCATCTTTTTCGCTAATTTTTTCTATCCCACGGAAACGACATCATTTATCGGGATAAGAAGTATCCTAAGTTACGCCCTGGGATATAAGATTACTTTATGTCGAGTTTCATTTAAATCCGTTCAGTAGTTTTTGCGTGATGCTCTGACAGATAGACAAATATACAAAAAATCTAAAAATTACATTTTCGAAATCTTATGGTCCGAATTATGCCTCGTAATTTTTTACACGTTTTTAAAACCATTTTACAAACTCTAACCATTTACAGATTTATTATAGTATAGAGATAATTGCATTTATAATTGTAAAGTTAAAAGATACTTAAATAATTTTAGATTCCTAAGAGCCGCTGGCGCTTTATAAATAGAACTTGGGAAAAGCTGGAGTAGAATACAGAGCAAACATCACAAGCTCTACGTTTATTACCCCCGCCACCGATATATTTAATTGTAATAATTTAAAATGGAGACGAAAAATCAAATTAAAATAAACAATATAGTAAATATCATTCGGAAAATTGTATTAACTTTAAATAAATCACAGAGCATGGAACCTCATCGCGCCAGGGAAGGAAATGATAGACGCGTGACGGTTTTTTTGCTCTGTGATAAAAACGATCGTGCGAATTGGGGCGCGTACGTAGGGCTCTTGAAACAGTTCATTGTGATCTATAAGCGACACAAATGTACCCGCATTTTTTTATAGCTGGGGTACAGCAAACAGGCCGACGGCCCACCTGGTGGAAAGCGGTTACCGTCGCCTGTGGACGTTTGCAACATCAGAGATGTCACCAACGCGCTGCTGGCTTCGAAGAAATTTTATGACGCCCTTTCTGAAAAACTTCATATCGTAGCGCTGTAGGAAAATCTCAGCTGGGAGCTCAACCCAAATCCCCACGGTATGCAACGTTCTACGGAACCGTACATGAGCAAAACGGCTCAAGGAAGTGGGGGTGAACACCCAACCGATGGCGAGCGGTGCGATGTTAGAAAGAGGACGAAGGCACCATTCTAAACAGTTCTTCGGAATACTCCCCGTTATACAGTCTGTAAAATACGCAGAGAGAAGCAATCTCTCCTAAGGCCAAGCGTATCCAGACAATTTAAATACACACAATACACAAATTGCTGAATATAAAAACACAAACTCTACGAATAAATGTGTAATCTACTTAAGTATTATATGTAGTATTTAGTAGTATACTCACATATTTGTACATTTGGTTAACCGCTATGTAGCCAAATAAACTTAAATGAAATATGACCCTGTTACCACCACGTTGTTTGTATTTATTATATAGTATATTATTTATGGTATTTATTTAACAGTCAAAATCCTAGAAAATAAGGTTTTGTAGATCATCGCAAGTGATACCAGGTCCTCCAAAAAAATGATTCCTTAAAATAATATTAATTTAAATATTTTGTCTTAAAAAATATTTAATTCAACTATATGTAAAATATGTATCGCTTTTAATAAGTTTGTTTAATGATCGGGATGATGTGATGTCAGGAGCCTTAAGAATAGACGAGCGTGCATGACAAGAGCTATGAATGTCAAAGAAGCAAGTGAGGTGTGTAAGAATAAGCCTGTATGGCACTCTGTTGTTCGTGCCTACCCCGCAAGGGACCTGGCGTGAAGTTATGTATGTATGTATGTATGTATGTTTAATGATCGTGATAATACCAGTTACTAGAGTCTGGCCAGCGAGTCGTGTGACAAGTTATGTATTCATTTTTCCTATGGCAACATATCTGTCAAACAAAATATAGTCATAATCATATTTTCGCATGTTATTTTTGTAAAACATTTTCGATAAGCAATGGCGAAACCCAATCGAAGTAGTACAATAAAATCGGGTTATTCGTGATACATTTAATATTGCCAGTTGAAGATATTTTTAATTGGCCGCCATTTAGCTGTACCACGACTCGCTGACCAGAATAATGATATTAAAAACATGACCACTGTCGTTCATGTAAATCTTACATCAGAACACCCCAATAACAATTTAAAATCGGAACGTCATGTAGAATCTTGTAACATGGCAACACTATTTAAAGGGTATTAACACTTTAAGATATGTGTCAAATAAAACATGCGTGCAACAATGTTTACGATTTGGTTCCTTGTTACTTGACCCATATATTTTTTTTTATTGAAACTGTACTTTTAAGGCCAAATAAAATAAGAATTTTTATTATATCTTGATTCGTGACAAGATTTTAAATTGAAAAATAATATAACGGATCACGTTTACAATACAAATTAATTTTAAAGTGCATACTTGAATTGAATTATGTAAAATATTCAAACACAAACATATAAAATACATAACAATACAAATCGGTATCATTAGAAAGTGTTCTTCTAGCTATCGATAAAATAAATTTATCTTATCGTGAAACTTCTCGTACTTTACGGGAAACGTAACATCCTAAATAACGACTAAAGTACATAAAACTGAAGAAATCTACAGACTTTAGATACGCTGCGAAATCATTTCCGTGAGCTCACTTCTCCATAGAAACAGTGTTCCACTGCTCATAAATTCTGCGAAAAAAAATTGCACCAAAATATTCGTTGTGCGCGCATGGCGTAAAAATCATGTTAAGGAGGTGATAGATGTTCGAGTAATTACGCATGCTTGTTCGCACATCCATCATCCGATTCACCTATTTGCCTCCAGATTTAAACGCAGATTTAAAATAAAATTTATGAAGATCAGTCAGTCTATTAATATATCTGTAATACAAAAAATAAAATGTTAGGTTCTTTTGTGAGCTATATAAAATACCCTAGTAAGCTTTCTCTTTCACCTTCTCCCAAAATGACAGCCTTTATGCTTGACTTTTTTTTAGCCAGGGGAAACCCGTTTGAGCACTAAACCGCGACAGGTACAGAAGCCTGCGGGGATAATTCGCGATCCGTGTGTGGTATTGGCCAGATCGGGGGTGGCACTAGCATGCTTAGTCAGAACTGGTGCCACTCCCCAGTTAGGGATACCCACTAACACCCCTGGGTTTTATTATTCCGTCCTGCACCTTATGTCAGAGCTATGAGAAAGCGGGAGACGGTCCCAACTCCGCGATGCCCTGGCAGGCGGGCGCCTAGCCTCTATGGTTCACCAGGCTGTCTTTGCCGGGCAAACTCAATACAACGCAAAGGTTCTAGGTTCGATTCATGGCATGGTAAACTTCGTAAACGAACGTTCCGTTATTTACTGTGTTCTGGAATCGGCCCCAGACTGATTCGTTGTATATACCCATAACACAAGCGTAACTCGCTATATACAACAAGTATGTTGATAGGGTTGATGAGGATGTGTGTATTAAGGAAATATACTTATATTGTATATCCCCATATACAATGTCTGCCACTTAATATTTTTTATTTGTGGTCGGTACAAATCTTCTTCAATTCAATGTCTTAAAATTTAATATTTTTCAAAGACGCCTTTTCTTCCATATTCCTGTACGCTGACATACGTCGAAACACAAATCATCGAGTCATCCTTCACACAATCCACCAAAATATTTCAGTAAGCTACCAGTCGAAAGATCTTCGACGCACTTAGATTTTCTAGAATCATCTACCCATTTCTACTATCAACGACCCGAGACCGCTTTATCAAAAGTAATTTAGCAATTAAGGATCTGTTTGTGAGCGTGAGGTACGGTTATTTCGCGCATCCTTTGACGATCACGAGATAAGGGGTTGGCGGGTCAACGGAGACCGTACGTAATAAGTTAACAAGTCACATGACTGTATATCACACGTGTTGAGTTGCTGATAGACTGTTGCTTCTGGGCAAATTGCGAAGTAATTAGTTCAGTGGCGTAGTTTGTCTTAAACGGGCCCTGTATCAAAATGTGTTGCGTGAGCCAAAGGAAGGGTAAAGTTTTTTTTTATAAAAGAAACAAAAGATGCTTGAATTGAATTAAAATCATTATATTATTATTATTTACTAGTGGTCGCTCGTGGTCGTAATTCGACCATAATAATTAATGTCAAAGACTATTCGCCAAGGCTGCACTGTTAATTTGACTTTAACAATAAACAAAAGAGTATAAATGAGTGTGTGTGTCAAATACATGGTAGTATCTATATTTTTTTTATTTAATTTATTTTTAATGCATATTTTTAAAAAAATATTAGCATTCGTCGCTTCTTCTTTATATAAACATAATTGAGCGAAATTTCATACAACACCGTCCGCGCAATTTTCGTAAAACGGGGTACAAAGTTTTTGTTTCACGTATGAATAACTATATATAGATTACTCGATGCTCCTTGTAGCTACGTTAGACAAAAAATTCAAATCAAAGATACACTTTCACATGTTTTTTTCGGCAAACTTATTTATCAAATCATCCATAGTTGGAGATGATAGCATCCAGCAGTTATTCTCAAAAATATTATTAACCGGTAGTGTGGATAACGTTTTAGGTATTTTTGCTTACATACTTTCAGAACAGCCTTGGGGTCTCCTATCATTGATGCGGCGGTAGTTAGTTGCTATCTCAGACGAGTAAAAGCAAAGTCGTTACCTACGTAAATATAAATATTGTCGAATTAAAAAAAAAACAACTTGAAGTTGGTGCGAAGTAAGTTATAAAGACGCGCCCAGTTAATAGCAAGCAAGGAATACTAGGCTCAAAATGTTTTTAAGTAGGTACTAACTACTTATTACACAAATAAATTGCTAATAAAATTATAATATTTAAACCGCGAATGTAACATCCTTGACTGTTTCTAATTTATTATGCTACATATCCGCTACTATTGATTACAATTTTGATAAAATATTTAACAACTGAATACTGACTGATATCTATAAAATTCTAAAAATCCCGTGTCTGCATATTATACTATTTAAAAAATACAACTGGAACTATATAACTATATAAACGACGGAGAACACGATGCAACATGTAAAAACTACTTTTCTACGTTTTCTACTTTACGATTTCGATGCGGTTTTCGGTGATCGATAGCAAATTCTCGGACTTAAATTTTCCCGGGAGTGGTTTAAGGCGGTTTATCTGCATAACAAAAAACAATAGGTAGTTTACGTTCTTTTTCAAATTTTGCAGTACTTTAGTCCCGAAATCCTACGAGAATTTTCCCGGGAGTGATTTAAAGTGTGCATAAAAATTATCTGGTTTGGATACTACTTTCTTTCTCAAATGTTGTGGTATCCTGTGTACCGTGAATCCCGCGGTTTTTTAACTGGTGTGGTACAACTTAGTTAGGTTGCCTAAGCAGTCGCTGATTCCGACACGAATCCACTACAATTTTTTAAATTCTTTTGTACATTATATCCTGGAAACCCCAGATTTTTTTCTGAGAATCTATCAAATGGGTAAAAATAGTTTGAAAATTGCCATGTCACTCTTAATACGACAGAACTTTGTACTACATAACAATTGGCATATCCCGTGTCCCCGTGATGTCATAACTCCCAGCTTAATACGGGAATTTCCGGAGTTCATGTATTTCCATACTACAAAAAATCCATTGCACTGCGTGAAATAACAAGATTTTAAATTTTGGCCAAATAACTGTATTTTTGTCACCTGTCCAACGTGAACGAGGTCGGGATCCTAATTAATCTATTTATGTATACTTCCATTCATGTCAAGATAAGACATAAACAATTTAATGAAGAACTTAAACGGAAGCTTAGAAAGCCTATATAAATGATAATAATAAATCATCAGACAACATACACAGTGTATATCCCCAAATTAAGCAAGTTACGCTTGTGTTATGGGTAATATACAACGGACCACTCTGGGGCAGATCTCAGATACCCAGACTATAAATGACGGAGAAAATTCGTTTCCGAAATTTACCATACCAGGAATCGAACCCGGAGCCTCTGCGTTGCAGTGAAGTAAGCCAGCAAAGGCTTAGCCCGCTCAACCACAGAGGCCGTCATAAATGAAGATTTGTGGTATGGAAGGTATTGTGATCAATTATCCTACTCCATATGGCATCCTACTAATATTATAAACGCGAAAATTTGTAAAATATATGTCAGTTACTCTTTCACGCAAAATCTACTAAATCGATTTTGATGAAACTTTACAATAATATAGCTTACACATCAGAATAACACATAGGTTATAAAAAGATATTGTGTGAATTATCCAAAAAATAACGATTTTCCATCACCACCCGGGAGACACCACAGGCGCAGCTTTAATGCTAATATAGTGACCGTTTCACGCATATGTAGCAATAAGTTTAATGCGTCATTTTTAATGCGATATTGTTATCATGTTAATGACATTAAGCATTGACAGACAACGTTTGTATATCCATTAATGTAACTAATCATTAAGGCTTATTTTTTAATCTATAAAGAAGACAAATGAGATACGATTTTGTATTATTTAGGCGCTAAATAGGTTCAATTAAACATATCACGCGCGGCCAAAGAACCTTCTAGACAGTTATTTCACAATGTCTGACATCAGTGACAAGAGACAAAACACTAAAAATAGGCAATAACATTATAAGATTGCTTGATATGCCCGACGCGTCCAGCCAAGTGCAGAGTACGACGATACGCGTCTGTGAATATTTTGACAAAAGTACTTTAAACAACTAACGAAGACTGTTGTGTTGTAGTAAGTCACTTCGGACTAAGATGGAAATTATATTAAAATAAAATTGAAGTGTGTTACAAACACATGTCATGTCAAAAAATGTGAAAAAAATAATTCGGACCAAGAGATTCCAAAAATCCAATTTTAGAATTGCTTTGTGCCATATTTCTCTCTCCACCCCAAGGTTGTCTGGAAGAGATCGCTGTCAGCGATAAGAGCGCTATTTGTACCTAATTCTAAGCTGTTTTTGTGTATTATTTCATAAATTTTATTGTACAATAAAGTATATTCTATTGTATTCTATTCTATTCTAATAATGGGGATTGTTCACAAAAAATTATCCTCTGACTTTATATTTTTATTACGTAAAACAGGGTATTTTAAGATACTGATTTGAATATTTTTGTATTTTAAGCGTTAGTTTTTTTATAATTCGATTTTAAAGTTATGTCTCCGATGACGTCATAAGGCACAAGTTTACATTGATTTCTATGCCTATAAAACAAAAATAATAAAACCAAGTTTTATCTATATCTAATCATAGTAATCTGTGCTACTTATTTATATATCACTGTCATTACTCATTACGTATCGTGATCATTTTAGTGTATTTTGTCGCTAGCCTTATAATTTATCGTATTCAACCATTATTATTTTCTATAGTTATCGTTAAATTTTTTAAAGTGGTCTTTAGGGAAAATCCATGTTACATAACTTAAATCAAATAATGTACAGCTAGAATTTTTTTTACACCTGAAGCAGGCAAACAGGCGTACGGCCCACCTGATTGGATTTAGTAAGGTCAAATAAAGGTCAAACGCATTTCTTACAAAATACAAGAAGATCGTACGTTTTTGGAATTTTAACTAGACATAAATGATTAGAGACACTATTCCTCGAAATGATTTTTCAAATAGCCAGATTGAAAAAAAGTGAACAATCCCCATTGAGCCAAGAGATTCCGAAAATCCATACTTTAGAATTTTGTCTGCCTGTCTATCTAGATGTTCCATCTTATCTTTGAAACTTTTACTGACAGATAGCTAACGTCATAAAGAGTAACTTAGGCTATTCCCTTTAGGGTTCCGCGGAAAAAAAATCGAAGCGGACGAAGTCACGGGCACAGCTAGTAAGTAACACACCTTATAAATTGTCATGTCTATTTATCCCTCTGTTTATGTTCATAATCTCCATATCACTATTTTTCTCGAAAACTTGGTATTTTAGCGTACGTACCAACTCAACTTTTAGTTAGTATAAAGCCCTAAAAAATGGTGCGCATACCAAGAAACTGGTACGCCTAACATTACTGCGTCCCTTATTCTTCTTTCCATCACCGTCTATTGTTTACCTTTTCAAATCTCTTCTTGTGTACATCATCTATCTCTAACATTGTCAACTACTCTATGCAAAACCACTCGTACGTTCGGAAATATCCCACACAAATTCAACACCTAAAAATTTGTTGCCTAGCATTACAAGTTTTACATAAGTTAAACTTACCAAGTAATAACTAAACCCAAGACATTTAGTCCCGAGTGTATGAAATCTGATATTTCCTAACATTTACTTGAATTTTGTAAAGAACGTCATGCGTGACCAGAATAAGTGCTTAAGTTACTCAACTCTCTACAATAATATGCTCATAAGAAATCAGACAAGACAAGAATTATTCTAGGTATTACCGCGACGATTTCTCTTCTTTATTATCTAACTGTTTACTTGAATTTAATTAACATACATAATATATTAACAACGTTGACAGCTAAGATGTTATTCCGGATTTAATTCCAATTAGGGTGGATTTTGTAAAAAATATATTTCATAATCTGCATATAAATTTTGCTTTGCGTGTTTCCGGCCCTAGTGCAGTGGTATGTTTCTCATAATCTCGTACTGTTACAAGGCTTTTAGGAATGTAGACATATTATGTTAGAATAAATTGGACATTTTTTAACCGACTTCGAAAAAAGGAGGAGGTTCTCAATTCGTCGGAATCTTTTTTTTATGTATGTTCACCGATTACTCCGTGATTTATGATCCGATTTACGTGATTCTTTTTTGTTCGACGCGGAATAGCTTCCAATTGGTCTCCTAAAAATTTGACATAGTTTGGCCCAGTAGTTTTACGAACATTTTTTTGTTCCCGTTTCTTGGAACTTTATTTTTTAAGAAGCACGGCACCATTCGTACGTCCATACATAGCTAGACACTAAAAAGTAACAAATAAAAAATAAAAGCTTCGTTTAAAAAAACCGACTTAAAAAACTAAAATGTATAAAATAACTTATTTCTAAATCTATTATATTATCTAAAACATCTCATCAGTTGTTTTTTTAAACGAAGTTTTTATTTTACGCACAAAGCGTCAAACTAACATCTTATCATCTAACTTGTAAGACATCATGACATAAAATAATTGTAATTATTTTTAAACAATAATGCTTTATTTTACTTGTATCTACTTCATCATCATCCGATCATTAAATCCCGGTTACGTTCGGAGCGTTCAATCCGACGCCAAGAGTCCGGTTTCCTACTTTTCTACTCCACTTCGGCGGTTTTCAGCATCCCTCGTTTTGTGACCCTTGGTACGCATTTCATCCTTTACAACGTCAAGCCAACATTCCTTAAGCCTTCCCTTTCGACCGGGAACTGGCGGAGGCAGCATAGCCTAGACATTTGTTACCCACATAATTAGCCGATCTCCGTAAAACGTAGCCGTACCATCGTAAGCGACACCCTTGCAGTTTGTCACGGTTATGAAGACTGCCGCGGATGCGAGAGTTCCTGACACGGTCTTTCCCCGTCACTCCACACATCTATCGCCGAATATTCATCTCCGTGACACGCAGTTCTTGCTTGTGTCGCTCAAGTACAGGCTACGCGATTTATAGACCTATCCTTTTATTTTACCGGCATTTCGTGATCACAAACGACACCTGTCACCTCACGCCACAGGACCCGAGCGGCTGTGATACGGGCCTTGACGTCGTGGTCGATATTCCCGGACTTATACCTACTTAGGACATTATAATTATGTACATACGTTTGTACAAACTCTGAGGCCGCAATTTTTTGTATTGTAAGTTTATAAAATATTCCCGCGCTCCTATTACTTTAGGGAAAAAAAGGTATGAAAATGCAAGTGCAATAATGAATTGACGTCGTGACAAGGCGTGTAACATGCGTGACAACAGTCTCACAGTAAGGATGCCGACGGTCGCGCAAAGTGCAGAAAAAGAGTAGAAATGTACACCTGGACTTCAAAGTGAACTCTCCAAACCCAATCGGAATTTAACGGTACGCCGATGATGAGGATGATGTCAAGAATTCCGCCATACTAGAGATAGATTCAGATTATCCCAAAAGCCCACTTGATGGTAAGCTGTTACCATCGCCTACGGACATTTGCAACACCTAAGCTGCTACAATTGTGCTGCTGCCGCTCTCTAAAGGGATAATAATAATAATAATAAAACTTTATTTATTTTTCTACAAACACAATCGACTTTATAGCTATAAGACTTACCAATGATCCGGGCTATACACTAGGGTGAGGTATTACTGGCGCTCCTGTCTCGAATTCCGTGTTCTCCATCATTTTCCTAAGTGGTATTGCTATATCTAATAAATACGTTACAAATATTTGAACACAGGCCTAATATTATAAAAACTCGTATTTATCTACTTTTCATTTAAAATCCATCTGCATAGTAATAGCAGTTTCACGGTTGATCGAATGTTTTCTTTAATATTTTCGGTAAAAAATTAAATAATAATAGATTTGTTACGGAGTTTACAAGGTGTTTACGTCAGATACTATATTATACTTTCAAGGAATAATTTTTTTAAACAAGATTTCGACTGCGACTCCATCTGCTTATAAGCCTCCCAATTTCCTGGAGGCACGAACACCGTAGACGCCAAATTTGTCCAAGGCGTCTTGCCGGGTTTCCTACACCGCTAGTATGTGGTAATTGTAACAATATGTACATTAGGTCAGTATATAGTCTGAGTGAGGCATAGCTTTTAGTCAGCATCGAAACCGCACCCTTTGAGGTTGGGACGCGTGCGCTAACTACCTAAGTGATCAGTTTGATCGAATGAAAATATAGCGATGGTGGAAAGTTTTAACGCTGTAAAGAATTATGCACTTTTTATATCAAACTTAAAACGAGTCGAAGCGCATCAAACTAGCATATTGGACCCCTATCTTCACAATGTAAGAGTTATATTTCTATCAAAATAAAATGAGATGACTGTCTTTTTGATCTCGATAGAAATGTATGTTTACGTTGTGGAGGTAAGGTACATTATACTATGTAAATTGTAATGGCAATAATAATCGTCGTAAAAGACCAACCATTATATTTCAATAAAGCAAATAAATCCACTTTATTCTTCTCAGAACCGTTGTAACTTTTACATTTTTGTAACCAACTTCTAAAATAGTTGCGCTTGACATGTAACATTTACAATTTTATTTGTACTGGGTGATTGTCATACCGGATTAGTATATTATTGTACGTTCATGATATAACAGGCTTTAGCATTGGTTCATTTCGTAGGGCATGAAGAAAGAGCATACAAACAACCAAAGTAACTTATTTTCATATTTATATTTGAGTATGAATTAATTACTACAGATTTTCAATTATTATATCAAATCGCCTTGAATACCTTGTCAATTAAACAGTCAATACTGTAACAAATTTCATTGTAATTGTAACAAATTAAAAGTGTATTGTATAACACGTTATAATAATAAACAAATAAACATAATAGAACGCTGTAGAAAAGTACAAGCTTGTAAATAACCTTAGGCCAATGTTAAACGGTTCAATTTAGATGAATTAATCAAAGTGATCCAAGGAGGAAACGTTGTCAGCCTTCTGGGCACCTTACCCATAGAAGACGGTGATCTGGGCTCTATAGTATAGTATTCTACTTATAGTCTTGAGGGATTATGGGTAGAATACAATACAAATAAGTTAAGTTTTCTAACATTGTATTCAATCTAATATATAAAATTCTCGTGTCACAGTTTTCGTTGCCATACTCCTCCGAAACGGCTTGACCGATTTTGATGAAATTTTTTGTGCTTATCCGGTATCTATGAGAATCGGCCAACATCTATTTTTCATCCCCCTAAATGTTAGGGGTAGTCCACCCCTAAATTTTTTTTTTTTAGACAAAATTTTTAATTTCTATTTTTTTATGATACAACATACAAAAATATATACAACCCTAGATTTTCAACCCTCTACGATCAACCCCTATTTTTTACCGGGCAGGACGACGTCTACCGGGACAGCTAGTAGTATGTAATTTTATAATTGTGCAATGTATTAAAAAAGTGATCCATATAAATATCAACTTGATTCAATAAATGTCACCGAATACCGTCGAAATCTTTCAGTCGTGACCCTTTCAGCCAAATTGATTCAATTGGGTTGATTCGTCTAATATGAGCATTAGGCATTTTAAAATGTTTAGTGTACCTAAAAACCTATAAATATATAAAATAATTAAGATAAAGTAAGAACTTACTATAATTCTTTCCTCCTTTATTATCATGTTCCATTGTATTTTCGAAGCTTTCCAACCTCATTTTTTTAGTATTTTCACCTCATGGTTCAAAAGTTAGAAGGGGCCGGCCGGACACGATAGTTAGAAGTTTGGAAACACGGATGTCTCGACTAATTTCACCTAATAAAAGTCATTGCAGGAAATCACTACGATTTGTCAAGATCTGACCAACATTGATAATAAATTTCAATCCAAGTAAGGTGAGCTCGAAGGCCGTCTCTATCCCATAACATGCAAGAAGAGTTAGATGAGCCTTATAAATAAGGTAACTCTCTGCAAAACTTGCATGCGCCCCGCCATGACGTACGCGACTGTGATCTTCGCCCATGCCAGCGATTCCAACATCTACAAACTTCAAAAATTTCAGAACAGATTCATGCGCACTGCAGTCGATGCTCCGCTCTATATGTGACACGTTAACCTGCATCGCGTCCTGGAGCTACCCTCCATCAAAGAATATCTCATCTCCCTCTCGCGCAATTTCTTTGACTGAGCCTTCTATCACCCAAACCTTCTGGTTACGGAAACGAACGCTCCCACAACCAAACGTCATCCTCGCAATGTCCTCATTAACGATCCAGAATAAATCATCCAACTCCTCGCGATAATGAACCCTCGGAAGCTCAGAAGATCAGCCTGGCATAGATGCATAAGAAACAGACGCTGGAGAACCTCCAGCCTCGACCACCCATAAAACGTTAAACCCCCACCAATGCCACCCACTCATTGCAGACACGAGTAGCCACACAAGACTAGTTAGGCATGTTGCTGAAGAGTTTCTTGTGTTGCTTCTTTTCTACTAGCTATAACACGTTGCAAAGCGGTATTAAGATTGAATAGGATTGGCTCCGCCGGCGCAATCAGTAACTGGCCCCTTTTGAATCACTTCCGCCTGTTGACTTAGCTCATTCAATATTTTACGGCTTACTACGATAGAATCATCTCCCCGCAGTGCCCAAGCCGAGGTCGAACGTCACAGGAGGTACCTTCTGGAACGCGCTGCTTCTGGGCTGAACGCCTCCACTCCCGCGGAGTCGGAAAGGCCACCAAGCCCGGTATAACTGATACAGCCACTTGCGGCTATTCAACTGGATCCTGCACAAAGAAAAAGAGTTCACTTGAATATACCAGCGAGAGATGGAGGTTAAAAATACTTCAGATGGCAGAGAGTAGTATTCATTGTCGAGTTCAATTCAGTTCTCATCAACACTCGATAGTGAATACAACTCTGCCATCTGGAGTTTTATTTAACCTCCACCTCTCGCTGCTACAAACTTTATATCAAAAGTTGGACAAAATAATACAATTACTCATTTATTCAGTAATCATTACTTTGACACTAAACGCATGAAACTTTCTTTAAGAAGCCGTAATAAAGTAAAAAAAGAAGAGAGTTCTTGGGCGCCGACTACGAGCATATAAAAGCATATTTAATACGCTCATTTAAAAGCATATTGACGCCAAACGTATGCGTATGATGACGTGACGTATGAAATATATACTAATGAATTATTGCTAAATACAACAAATAATTATCAAAATAAAAAAATATTCAAATATTGAAGTTACCAGTGAAAACGTTTACCCAACAAATTTGTTAGTGGGGCTGAAAACAAACGAATTAATAAACTAAACTAAATAACAAACTAATATGAGATGAAAATTAATCATGACAGAGGATTAAATAACTCCTTAAAGATTTCTACTTGCAATCCTCCTTTACTGCGACTCTGTTTCATATGTTTTAAACAGGAGCTAGTGTACTCTGTGGATCCGACTATCTTACTTCACACAGATAACGTGTCTTTATATATAATGTATTTATCTATGGATTGTGTTGTTACTGATAAATACACCAGTTCGCGACAGCACAGATGTCCCGTATACGCCGCGCTGCAATCGCCAGAGTAATTTATTTCCTTGAAGAGTGAACTATGATATTATTATTGTGATGTAAGGTTCTTGAATAAATATAACTTTGATCTTAAATTGGCTTTTTATTTTCACTTTTTGTAAGTCTCTTTTTTGTCGTACAAAATGGTCTCTGCCTAACTCAATTCAAAAAACGGTGTCTACTTTTATTTTTGAATTCCCACCAATGAGAGCGACTTTTATACTCGTCTCTCATTGGTTGGTCAAAACTGTACGTCCTGGCTAACAGAGGCATATAGGCATTGAGTAACAAAATTGAATACGATGTAGCTAATAAATTAAATAAATAAGGAAATTAAAATAGATATTTATATGTAATTTGTTTTATGATTAGAAATTATTATTTAAACATGAATGGAAAACATACCGTAGAATAAAAGAAAGTTTTTGCTAAGTATTCTATACGCTAGCACTTGTCAAACGTCAAAAGTCAAATGCCAAAAGGCTGACCTTGAACTTGACCGGCTGTTGTTTACGAATGAGAATTAGGTTAAAAATATAAGTTTTATTTATTACAAATGCTTCCAATAGAAATAAATTGAAATACTATAAATGTAAGCAAATAATTGAGTTGAAAGCCTGAGCTTGTGGTAACCAGGATCATGGTACATTTCAAGCAAATATAATATAAAATTATCTACGACTTAAACGTGGTAAGTTCATCCACTACACTATTCCCCCCCTGAGACTGATGCTGGAAGCTAAGGTCGATAGTGATCCGTAAATTTTACTCTTCTTCCAGATTTGGTTCGTTTTTCAACGCTCGGTTGCGGCGAAGAATCGGGCAAGGCAGTGCTAGCATCCGGTGTGTCATTCGACGGCGTGCTGATGTCATCCTTGGTCATATAGGCTGGCTTCACTCTGTCAATAGAGACTGTAGTCTCTTTGCCTTTGACCTGGATTTTAAAGATCTTCTTGCCGCGCTCCACGACTTTATAAGGCCCAGTGTATGGCGGATCGAGTGGATGTCTCACACCATCATGGCGGAGGAATACAAAATTGCATGTAGCCAAGGTGCTTGGAATATAAAATGTCTTTTCCCCATGACGACTTGTTGGTGTCGGAGCCAGTCTCGCCATATGTCGCCGCAGGCGTGTCGTGAAGTTGGAGTAATCCATTGAGTGGCAGGCAGATGGGTTGAAAAGTTCACCAGGTAGACGAAGTGGTTCTCCATAAACAAGCTCTGCTGCCGACGAGTTTATGTCTTCCTTCCAAGCGCTGCGTATGCCCAGGAGCACTAGAGGGAGGGCTTCACTCCAGTTGGTGTCAGTATGGCATCTGATAGCCGCTTTTAGCTGGCGATGTAGGCGTTCAACTATACCATTGCAAGTGGGGTGGTATGCAGTCGTCGGACGGTGCTGACTGCCGAGCATAGCAGCCAAGGAATGGAAGAGGCTACTCTCAAACTGTTTGCCTCTGTCTGTAGTGATGCGCTGCGGACAACCAAAGCGAGATACCCAGCCTGCTATGAAGCTGCGGGCACATGTCTCAGCTGAAATATCTGATAAAGGATATGCCTCAGGCCAACGTGTAAACCTGTCGATGACTGTAAGGCAGTATCTGTAATCAGATGAAACAGGTAATGGTCCTACTATGTCCATGTGGACATGTGCGAAGCGTTCAGTTGGAACCGGGAAAGATGGTATCGGTGAAACAGTGTGCCTGGAAATTTTATTTTTCTGACATTCAATACATTCTCTAGTCCAGTTTCTGCAATCTTTCCTTATCCCATGCCATACAAAGCGCTGAGTGATTAACTTAACAGTGGCCCTAGACCCTGGGTGGCTCAAGTTGTGAAGCATGTTAAACACTTGTCTTCTAAATGGTGCTGTAATATAAGGCCGAGGGGTTGACATGGATACATCACAAAATAGTGGGTTCTGTGAGCCTTCCACTTTCACTCTTCTTAACTTGAGGCTGGAAGAGCCAAGGAGCTCTTGCAGTTCAGAATCTTCATTCTGAGAATGTGCAAGTGCATTAAAATCAATGTTCTCTGTTAATGACTCAACTCGTGACAGGCAATCAGCCACTATGTTGTCTTTTCCACGTACATAGCGGACATCTGTTGTAAACTGGCCGATGAAGTCCAAATATCTAAATTGTCTGGGTGAACACTTATCTTTATTTTGTTGGAAAGCATATGATAAGGGTTTGTGGTCTGTGAATATTGTGAAGTGTTTACCTTCGACCATGTGCCTGAAGTAGCGGATAGCTTTGTAGATGGAGAGCAATTCCCGATCATAAGGACTGTATTTCCTTTGTGCTGTGGACAAGCGGCGGGAAAAGAAGGCTAATGGTCTCCAGGTGTTGTCTGAAGTCTTCTGTTGAAGTACTGCCCCCGTCGCTGAGTCTGAGGCATCGGTGTGAATGGCCAATTCGGCTTCTGGGTTTGGATGTGCTAGCAGAGCTGCCCTCAGTAAGCTGGTCTTACAGAGGTTGAAGGCTGCTATCATCTCCGGTGTCATTAGCAGGTCTTTAGACCCTTTACGTTTCGGGCCTGACAGTGCAGCGTTTAGAGGTTCCTGTATTTTGGCTGCGTTAGGTATAAAACGGCGGTAGAAATTGAACATACCTAAGAACCGCCGCATGCCCTTGACAGTTTTGGGTGGTGGGTACTCTTTTATTGCATGCACCTTCTCCTGTAGGGGACGTACACCTTCTGCCGAGACTTCATGCCCCAAGAAGTTGATTTTCGACTGGCCAAACTCGCACTTAGCTGAATTGATTAATATGCCATATTCAGACAGCCTCTGGAACAATTTATTTAAGTGGTCAACATGCTGGTCTTCAGATTGTGAAAAGCAAAGGATGTCATCAAGATAGCCATAGCAAAATGGCAGGCCTCTGAGCACCTCGTCCATGAACCTTTGAAAGGTTTGTGCAGCATTCCTGAGCCCAAAGGTCATGTATGGAAATTCAAATAACCCAAATGGTGTTGTAATTGCTGTCTTCTGTATGTCGTCTGGGTGCACAGGGATTTGGTTGTATGCCTTAACTAAGTCTACCTTACTATATATCCTACTGCCGGCCAGTTGATGGGAAAAATCCTGTATATGTCGGATTGGGTAACAGTCGGGTATAGTTCTGGCGTTCAGTGCCCGGTAATCACCACAAGGACGCCAACCATTATCCTTCTTCGGAGCAAGGTGGAGGGGAGATGCCCAAGGGCTTTCTGATGGACGTGCTGTACCATCTGCCAGCATTGCTTCGAACTCCTTTTTGGCAATTTGGAGCCTATCTGGTGGTAGCCGGCGTGGGCGACCAGAGATAGGTGGGCCTGGAATAGTGCGGATGTGGTGTACCGTGTTATGATTACTGTGACTTTTTATACCTGCAGGTCTAGTTATGTCTGGGTACTCACGCAGCAGCTTATGGTACACTGAACCTCCACCTACTGCCTTAATGGAAGCAATAGCCGAAGTCTTCGCGGCAGATGTCGCTATTGTGGAAAGCTGAGTAAGACCATCAATAAGTCGATAATTCTTAAGATCTATTAATAAATTATAAAAACTTAAGAAATCTGCTCCGATTATTGGCTTACTGACATCGGCAACAACAAACTTCCATGTATAAGCACGTCGCAGGCCTAGATTGAGTTTCAGCTCCATCCAACCGTAGGTGTGTATTGTACTCCCGTTGGCTGCGAAGAGCTGGTACTCTGTCCTGCTGCGTTGCTGCTTGATGGCAGATCGAGGGAACACGCAAACGTCAGAGCCTGTATCCACAAGGAATTGCAATTTAGTGTTGTGATCTGTCACGAAGAGGCGGCGGGGGCTTGTAAGGCAGTCGTTAGCCGCTAATACCGACTGCCGTAGGCGTTTCCCGCGTAAGTACAGGGAGGTTGGCATCGGCGAGCTCTACTCCCGAAACAATTGTGGAAATAGCAATAATTCTTATTGAACCGATCTAATGACCTTCTACGTGCGGCCGGCTTTCGCTGATATCTCTCAGATGAGCGAGACCGAGACCTTGAGCGTACCTGACTCTGGAGGGAAGCTACCTGTCGCGACAGCTCTGCCATTTGCCGGGTGAGCTCGCTTATTTCGCTGCTGGAACTAGTGCTAGCCACCATAGGTAATGGTGGGGCTATTTCGTGGACCCTGTCTGCTAAATCTGCAACAGATTCGAGTGGTAAGTTAGGCTGTGACGCTATTGCAGTCTGAATGTTTACAGGAAGGCGGCTTGACCATAGTGAGGTCATGAATGACTCGGGTAGACTCTGTCCTGCCAACGCTTGCAAGTGGCGAAGAAACTGGGACGGTTTCCGATCTCCCAATTCCTCATGCATAAGGAGTTGTTGCACTCTCTTCCCTTGTGAGGCGGAGAGACGCTTAACAAGTTCGGTTTTTAATTTCCCAAACTTGTTCTCTGCTGGGGGAGATGTAATAATATCCTTAATTTCTGCTGCATACCTGTGGTCAAGCTGAGATATAACATGATAAAATTTGGTAGCATCCGCCGTTATACCGGATAACACGAATTGTGCCTCCACTTGGGCGAACCATAAAGCTGGCTCTTCTGGCCAAAAAGGTGGCAATCTTACCCCAATCCTGCACACTGTTTCATCTGTTTCATATTTACCATCCATTGTATTTGTTTGCCTTGTTCTTTAAGTCGGTGGTCACCAATGAAGAGTGAACTATGATATTATTATTGTGATGTAAGGTTCTTGAATAAATATAACTTTGATCTTAAATTGGCTTTTTATTTTCACTTTTTGTAAGTCTCTTTTTTGTCGTACAAAATGGTCTCTGCCTAACTCAATTCAAAAAACGGTGTCTACTTTTATTTTTGAATTCCCACCAATGAGAGCGACTTTTATACTCGTCTCTCATTGGTTGGTCAAAACTGTACGTCCTGGCTAACAGAGGCATATAGGCATTGAGTAACAAAATTGAATACGATGTAGCTAATAAATTAAATAAATAAGGAAATTAAAATAGATATTTATATGTAATTTGTTTTATGATTAGAAATTATTATTTAAACATGAATGGAAAACATACCGTAGAATAAAAGAAAGTTTTTGCTAAGTATTCTATACGCTAGCACTTGTCAAACGTCAAAAGTCAAATGCCAAAAGGCTGACCTTGAACTTGACCGGCTGTTGTTTACGAATGAGAATTAGGTTAAAAATATAAGTTTTATTTATTACAAATGCTTCCAATAGAAATAAATTGAAATACTATAAATGTAAGCAAATAATTGAGTTGAAAGCCTGAGCTTGTGGTAACCAGGATCATGGTACATTTCAAGCAAATATAATATAAAATTATCTACGACTTAAACGTGGTAAGTTCATCCACTACATCCTAATCCTTAAATCAATGTAGGCATTTACTTAATAATAAATACAAAATATTCCATAATTAAAGCTGTAAATTTATTTCTTGACTACTTTACAAACAAAATTCAAATAGTGGCATTGCCACTTTTAGTTTCTTTATTACGGGACTTCTTTTGTGGCGCGAAATCTAGCTATTTATCTGTTACTCTGTCTGTTCGCTGGACTGTGTGTCGTATGACACAGGCATTTGTCACAAATATGACAGGATCTAGTATATGGATAAGGTTTAAAACTTTAAGAAAATTCATAAAAATTATAAAAAGCTATGCCGCCATACATATAACTATATGGGACATTATCAGCAAAACATTAAACTGTTATATTGATGTTTATCTTTAATTCAATAGCTATTTAGAAATATTTCATATCAAAATTGTAAAAATTGTCTCCTCACATACTAATTTTTTAACTTTGAAGTGCTTTGAAGGAAATCCTGAAAAAATATAGTGGTCGAACATAATAATTATTTTAGAAACAAAATCAGCTTTTATGTGTACTGTAATGTGTGTCCTATTAGCATATATCAATGTACAATCAAACAAATTGAATCATGACCCACCATAAGGTCATTTTCTTACAGTCGTGAAATACAATTAGGTTGAAATTCGCCTGAACATACATTTCCTTGGTAACGAACTTGTTATCATGTTCAATGCTATTACGTGCTATTACTATCTCTGTCATTAAGTATGTTGGACTAAGTGCCGTTTCCTATATCTTACCGACCGTTTATTTGCCTTACTAACGATTACAATTTGAAGAAATCTCTATACAAGCAATGTCAAAATTCAACCTACGGTAAAGCAAAGTGAAGTGGAGTGAATAGTGAGATATCGGAGCCGGTCATAAATCGACAAGCCAAAGGTGACACAGGCCAAACATTTTGTATATACAACATTAGATATTAGGGTTATCGTTATACGTTAGGTAGCAGAAATACACAAGAAAATAAAACATTAAAAACATTAATGTGGAAGAAAAAAAAAATTGTTAATTTTATTAATTGGTTGTAGTATTTCAAAGTTAGAAATAGCACTCATTTTACTTTACTTAAACCTAAAACCGGGTATAAGCACCATTGTTTTCAATGACGTCTAATAGTCGATTACGCATCGACCCGATTAGACGATTGCAGATGTCGATTCCCCTCATGTAATTCCAAATTTCATTACAGTGCTGCTCAATTGCTTCCTTTGTCCTCTCGTTTCTGTTATCCCACATTTGAACCATCAAACCCCATAAATTTTCTATTGGGTTGAGGTCTGGTGACCTAGATGGCCATGGAATTAGAGTAATTTCATCTTCATGCTGGGTAAACCAGTTCGAGACAATTCTGGCGGTATGTACTCGACAATTGTCGTGAACGTAGGAGAATACAGGGACTTCTTCAAGTGGGTACACTATTCGCACTGTCGGTAACATTGATTCTTCCAACAAATCGACATAGTTACTGCGTTTTGACGAGGAGAAATTTGGACAAGTTCACCTATACCCCCGGTACCCATCCAGGCCCACATGTTAGCTGAAATTCGACCAGATAGTTGATTGGGTACCACGTGATCCTCTGTGTATCGCGTATTGTTATAACGCCACAAAGTTAAGCGACCATGTTGAGAAGATCTAAATGATTTTTCATCTGAAAATATGGTATTAGTCCAGTCAAAGTCTAAATAATTATGTGCAAAATTTAATCTTGCAGTTTTGTGTGCATTCGTTAAGTGTTCTTAGCATAATGCCGGTAATGCAGTCCAATACGGTGTAAATGATTTCTCATGGTTTGTAAACAAACGTCGTAACGTGCCGCGAAATCTTGGGTACGAGAAAAAGGATGTTCTTCATAATGGTGCTGCATATCTGTACTTTGTTGGTTTGTTATTCGACGAACGCCATGATTATATTTTCGTCTATCTTCAAGAATGCCCTCTTCAGCGTGCAGTCTGATTCATGTTCTCACTGTGTTCCGACTTATATTTAACACTCGTGATATTTCTCGAATGCCATAGCCTTCCTCACTGAGCACTACAATCCGAGCTCTTTGTTCTGCGAGACTACCCATTATACAATTTAATTTTTAGATATTGAGTTCTAATTTTTTTCTCATTGACTTTACTTGACTTCTGATATACTTTCAGAATGACATTTTATTTTTAAAATTTAATAATTTCTCTATAATGAAAAGAGTTAGAATTATAAGGCAGATTTCAGTTCGAGATTCATATTATTTCAAATCATCACTGTTTTATCTAAAACATATCTAGTATAATGATAACAAAGTTTAAAATTGCGTAGTTCTGAGGCTAGTGACGCATTTTTATTAATGTTTATAACGTCCTAAGTGCAACACACACAATAAACCTTACTATTTTGACGGTTTTAAAGGAATTATTAGCAAAGTGGATCATAAATCAGTTGTGCCGATCGTACATAATTATTATAATCACTAAACTAACTAACTAACTCCGTTGGTTCAGCGTCCCAAAATGAGTCTTGGCCTCCGAAACGAGAAAACGCCACCTGTTCCTGTCCTGTGCGATTTCTTGCCAGTGAAAGTGCTTGAGGATCACACAAGTCAGCCTCCACTCTGTCCCTCCACCGGTACTTGGGGCAACCGTCCTGACGTCGCCCATCCGATCGTCCCAAATAGGACCTCTTCACGCTTCGATCCTCTTCCATCCGTTCCATGTTACCGATCCAACGGAGGTAGTGAGATTTTCTTTCTCCCAGTATGTTAGGCTCGACCATTAGATTTTACAATAATCACAAAAACTGCATGGAACTAAATCAAATCATTATTGTAGCAAAAAGGTACTACTGTATTTATACTTGCCCTATAGATCTAACAACTTGCGCTTATCTAAACATCATTAAACACTTAATACAAATGCGGTCAAGCGTAATGAAACAAGAAAAGCTGATGATTTATGGGTCTCAATGACATTGACATGTTAACACGTATTCACGGCATTGACATGGGTGCTTAATGAATATTAGCTTTCGTTTCTTACTACATCGACTCAAGTATCGACCATACAAGCCATTATGAAAACAAAGGTCCTGGATTCTCCTTGTTAGATGACATCGTTTCACAAAATTACAATTTTCGATAAAATAACGAGGAGCTATAAGAAACGTACAATCTCCAAATGAAGTACAAAAAGTAGCTCATGTATTATTTTCTATGAATTAACGAAAGTTTCGCTGTCAGTACTTGAAATCTAAAAATCCTGACATGGTAAAGCCATGCTGGAATCACTATCTTGATTACAGCTCTTAGGGTCGATTGGTGTGATACGACGCTCTCAGAGAATATCGGCATGAAACGTTTAGCCTTGAACGGTAATCATGTTTCGTACGATAATTGAGAATAATAATTCTGATGGCCCATTTTTCCCTCCTCCTATTCCATCTATCCCTATCCCATCGACTTTAACTCACCGCTCTATCTCATTTCTCCTATCCTAACCTCTCTATTCCATCCTAAAGGCTGGCAACGCTTTCACTTCACCACTGGTGTTGCAAACGTCTATCGGTAGGGGACGACAACCGCTTTCTATTAAGTGGGCCAATAATAATAATAAGGCCAAAGAGGGCAATAAATAAAATCCATGCCTAGGGTTGCTTGGATGAGATATTTTTTAGCTATGTAGATGGGGTTACCACCCATACTTTATAATAACGTATCATATATATAGTGTACGATATATTAAATGTAGAAGATGAGCATTCCGGCGAAGTGAGATTAGCAGCCACTTGAATTTTTTGCGATATTCAGAAATGTGGTCATATTTTTTAAATTTAAATATGAATCCAATACAAATACTTTGAAGACGCTTAAGGCTTTGGTGATATTAAGATAGCAGGCATAGTCAAGGATGGATAATAAATCTGCTTGAACAAGCGAAATATTAGTGTCGGTTGGAAGGATTTTTTTTACTCTTCTGAGTGAGGCATAGGATGCAAAGATCCTGTGACTTAACTCGGCAATGTGGGGTCGCCAACACAGTTCCTTGTCCTTGAGGTTCTTTTAAGAAGTTCAATTTCAAAGAGATTCAGGGGTTCAGAGGTGTTCTGACTTTGTCTTGCTGTGCACGTGATCGGTACAATGATTATATGTGTTATTTTATATAATAAATAAATGATTATGTGTATTTTTAAATGTATTATTCTTTTATGATATGTTGTCTTTAAATACGTTATAGTTTTATCATTATTTACCTAGATCGTACCATTGTGTATTATTATGTTTGTTCCATTGCCCTTCGGGATTTCACCTGCTGGTTCCAAGCGGAAGAACAACAAGAACTGGTTTTGATTGGTCAGCATATGCTGAGACTGAATACAATTTTCTACTTACTTTGCTAAATAAAATATGTATTTCTTTCTTTCTAGAGGCTTTTATGCCGCGATTCTTTCAACAGATTTGTAAATGTTAAACAAAATTTAAAAAATTCTCATAGTACCTACTCATAATTAAAACTATTTTTAATAGTTTTAAGCGCGGATTTTTTATTATGCTGGTTCACCCACTGTTGAGTAGCCGCAATCACGGACGTAGTCAAGTATCAATGTTAAATTTATTATTGAAGTGGCCGAAACGTCAATATAAACATCAAATAAACAAAATTCCGCCCTTAAAAAGTACTTTTAATTACAAAATTATTAACTTAACATTTTAAACAAATTCTTTAATTTACCAAATTTTAGAATAGTCGATTTCATTGCATTCAATTGAATATTGATTTTTTTTTACTATAGGGTGATAGGAGCAGATCCGCGATTACTGTTAAGTGAAATGTAAGCGACAGCTGCACTAGAAAATGAAAATGTATCTAATCTGACATGTAAGTTAACATAAATACATAATGCAAATCATGATCAATCCCCTCAGGAAGTCTAATTAACTTATCAAATGTAATTATTTACTATCATAAATAACTCTTTGATATAATCAATTATTATTAATAATTTCATTCTTTTAACAAAAATTGTATATTTACCGTGACATGTGAATTTTTATCAGTCAGTCAATGTTTTGCTATTTATCAGTATCGTGTATTATTTGGCCGTCTGAAAACATGACATAACTTAGCTTATTATAAAAAAAATTCTGACTGATAAGCAAACAATATTGACGTTTAGCTCAGTATAAAATCTTTATAATTATTTTATAAACACTTACATATAAACAAATTAGCTTCGGGAAGTTTTGCGTTTGTAGTGTACGGTCAACACATAAATAAATAAACTAATTTTTTTACATATTTTTATAGGCAAGTATGAAATATTAATATTAAACATAACTTTTAACACTAAATTTCTTTAAAACTCCAGACATTACGTACTCATCCTCATCCTCACTTTCAGGCAATGAAGCGTATGATCTCTGTTCTTTATTTAATATATAAAAACCATTTTAATGTAGTCGACAGGTAACAATGATCTGTATTTGTAAGCTCACTGACAGGTAACGCTTGGAAATGATGGTGTAGCTATAATAATTGCATATATGACTGATATGAGTACCAAACGATAACATAAATATAAAGTCCAATCATTATTACTATTTATATTTTAGGTATTATTAGAATGTCTTCAAAATCTAATATCCGTAACTGAAATTTTACGAAACTTACGGATAATCCGTAATAATTTTACATACACCAAATTGCATATCCATAACATCCCTGCTCTAAATCTACACTTCTATTCAATGACGCAAATAAAGAAAAAAAAGTCATGGAAAAGAAGAATTATGTCTATGACGGAGGAGAATATTTCTTAAAAAAAACACATACTTGACCATTTATTTATTCAAATAAATTTAAATCAACATATTCAATCTAACGAAGGTTAGGGGAAAGCAGGTAGGATTCGTACATTTTTTGTTCTGATCCTTATAAAAAAGAAACTATTAGCTATTACAAAATTATTTTAATAGCGGTATATTACCCATTTATCTGGCTTTAATATTATGGAAGTGCAGTTTTAATATAAAGCAACACGGAGAAGTTACGACCGTTTTCCTAAAAAATGGAAAACGCACGAAAGCACCCCATGCATGAGGTAGCTTCGTGCATAGCGTGGGGCACATTCGTACACAGTGGGGAACCTCCGTACAATCAAAGAAAATGTCATTTATTCAATGTAGTAAAATCCTTTAATGAGGTCAAAGTTAAAACAGCATCAGCCGTCATATAGTAAACTAGTAATTATTGTATTCAGAGTACCTATGTAACGAACACAAATGTATTTTTTCTTCTCTAATAATTATGAAACTAATGATCTTCATCTAGTAATGATCAAAAATATTGTTTTAAGTACTTCAATACTTAAAAATAAGTCCTGAAAATATTCATGTAACATAATACTTTTTCCATTAATAAAAGAACTAAAAATCAACATTATAAATTTTATCACATGTCTTAACATACATAAATACATAACTTCACGCCATGTTCCTTACGGGGTAGGCACGAACAACAGAGCGCCATACAGGCTTATACCTACACACCTCATTTGCTTCTTTCACATTCATAGCTCTTGTCATGGATGGTACCAGCACTGCGTTGTGTATAGCAAGCTGGGCTTTCTGGCTGAGTTTCTTAGCGCCTAGAAGTTTACCTAAGGCTCCATTCATACTATTCCTCAAATTTACGCTTCTTTCTATGTCAGCGCTGTACCTTCCATCCCTGCTAAAAGCACATCCAAGATATACAAACTCATGCACTTGTTCCAGCATAACATCATCGACCATTATCCTTGCATTCATTCTGGTTTCATCTCTTTCAAACACCATAACCGTTGTTTTCTTCGCATTCAAATATAAGCCTCTCGCATGACAGTCATCTTTCATCATTGTGACTAGTGTTTGCAGTTCTGATGGCGATTAGGCTAAAAGCACGGCATCATCCGCATAAAGCAAAGTGCTAACCACTAAATATTTTTTTGCAGAGACTTAAAACATAAAGTTGAGTTGTATTTATCGTAAAATTATAACAAAATTGCCCATAGGTACAATATCTACTAGTACCTATTATACTAGAGGAGGATTCGTACAGTACGAATCTACCCCACATATAACTGCACGAAGGTACCCCATCCAGATAATTCAACAAATTAATTTGAAATAAACATAACCGCTATAGTTGAGCTAAAATATCTATTTAAATATTAAAATAATATTTTAAGGCATAAACTATAATAAATCACTTTTATAATTTGAGCATTACTTATACCAGCCAAGCGAATTAAAAGATGACAACGAAAAATACTTACGCAGAGCGAATTCACGTATCGACTTACATCATCGAAGCCAATGGCCGTATTGTAGCCCCATCCCGCAGGTACCCGTATCCTACAAACGGCAATCACGCACACAAATGCGAACATTTCAATGTTGCAAAATGGCGGAGATATCTCCACTGTACGAATGCTCCCTGTGTACGAATCCTACCTGCTTTCCCCTACAGTTTTAAATATAAATTTTATCAAAGATTGACAACGGATTTCTTTGAATTTGAGCTCAGCTACACACCTTTAAATTTTGTTGGCGTATGCTTCTAATGCACGCACTACGATTTATCAATATCGGACTCATCCGGTGTTGAGTTACAGAGAGACTTACGTGAGCAAAACCTAAAGGTGCAAGGCCAGTCTAAAGAAAGGCAATACAAGTTTATTACATTTATACAAATAAAACCATTTTTAACGTGGGCACATTATTTGACGACCTCCATCAACAGGGAGTGTGGCCCCTGTAATATTACTAGCAGCATCACTAGCTAAAAAGACAATAACAGCTGCAACTTCTTTAGTAGTACCAGCCCTGCCTATAGCATGGGTTTCATTGCATTTCTTCAAATACACCTTATAGGCCTCTTCACTCATAATACCTTTTACATGAATACCACTATCTATCGTACCTGGATTAACTGCATTTACTCTTACGCCTTTAAGGCCTAACTCCAAAGCAACGCACCTTGTAAATTGATCTAAAGCGGCTTTGGAGATACAGTACGTTAAACTATTAGGAAACGATCTCAAACCTGCTACACTTGATACATTCACAATATTTCCTTTACTCTCAATAAGGTATGGAGTAGCTAACATGGTTAAGTAAAACAAACCACGAACATTGGTATTCATAACACTATCATATTGTTCCAATGAAGTATTTTCAATAGACCCAGATCCTAAAATGCCCGCATTATTAACAAGTACGTCTATTTTGTGGAATTTATTGATAGTCTCCTTAACAATCTTCTCCACGTCAGTTTCTTTGATTATATCAGCGACAATAACAAGTGGAACTATTTTATTTGGTGATATCTCTTCACATTGCTTAGCAACCTGGATTAAATTGTCATTATTTCTTCCAGTAATTACTACAGTAGCGTTAAGTTTGGCGAACTCTAATGCTGTTTCTGCGCCAATCCCTGAACTGGCGCCCGTGATTATGACAACTTTATTGGTGAACATGTTTAGTACCTGATCAACAAACAAGTTTGAATTTTAATATATTGCCAATTTAAGATATAATATATAAATAATAGCAATAGCCCATAAATGTCCCACTGCTGGGCTCGGGCCTCGCATTATAGGGGAAACGAACAGTATACCCACTACGCTCGCTGGTCCAAGGCGGCTTGACAGGTTTGCCACATTGGTTATGTCGATATAAAAGTTGCGTCACAACGTTTCCTTCACCGTTGTTAGCACGTGGTAATTGTAACAATACGCACATTAGGTCAGAAAACTGACAAAGTGGTGCATGCTTCCCGAGGATACAAATCCACGTCATTTGAGATGAGAGTGTGTTGTTCTTTATGTTACCACAATTTAAAGTTATAGGGACAGTGTATCTCAATATGGAATTTGAATTCTTTAATTATAATACAAATTGAAAATCGTATGATAATACGAAATAATTCCAAATACAATCTAAATAATTAGAAAAAAGTATTTTCGCATTCGTCACATTAAAAAAATACATGTACTTAGATTTCAAATCTTTAATCAATATACAGCTTCGATTGAATAAACAACAAAAATCATATATTTATTATTAACTGCAAAAATCCTATATGGTTTAATGACATCGTAATCCCGAAATCGTTATGCCTATGTCTCGCGACACAATATCAGAAAATTGATCGGTAAATATATGAATTCAGAAATATATGGCTTTAAAACCAGATATCACAAAAGCATATAATATGGTTTCGATTTGACATATAAAAAAGCAATATTATCTACCTTTAGCTATCAGCTGCCTCCACAGTGTTCATTAATACACACACATACTATATATAAAACTCTCTTATATATAATATTATGATCTTCACTGCTGACTAGTGCTGCCACAGATTACCCGGTTGAGTACAGGGTCTCCAGATAAAACTTACGAAAACTCCCCAGCTCCGTCAAAATGATAATTATTATTTCAGAAAAATTCCCTATACATATTATTTGATGAAAAAATTAGACAAGTGCGTGTCGAACCACGCATATTGAAGAATTTTGTAGAGGCGACAAACTTTCGTTTTTTTAATCGACTTTAAAAAAAGGACGAGTTTCCCAATTCGTCCTCGTGTAAATATTTTTTTTTATAATTTGATTACTAAACGCAAAATTTGTGAATAAAATGATTATGACATATTATTCAAAAACAGATAATGATCAGATAAGGCTATCGTTTTGCTAAAATTAATACAAGACCCTAAGAGAACCTACGCAAGTGGTGCTATTTTTTCTTCTTTAAGAATATTCTATTGTATTTTTAGGCTGAATTTAGATATCGTTACTTTATTGATGTTACGTTGAAGAAGACGTCGTCCATTCCAAAATAAAAACCGCCAGTCGACCTTAGATAAACGTGGTGGGTATACTGATCATTCCTTTATAATATAAAAAGGGAGGCCTAGGCGCAGCAGTGAGACCTTTATAGGCTGTATCATAATTATTATATAATACACAAAATGTAACTTAGAAATAGATAAAAGGGCCATTATTAACCAGCTAAGTGGCTAAAAAATCAAATCAATACTAAACGAACCCTTTCTTTATTCGTTTAATATAAAGAACACAGAGTGAAATTTTGTAAATATTTTATATTACATAGACTTGAACTGTGTGTTTTATTGTCATACAGTAAATAGACAATGAATTGTATGACAATAAATAATATATATATTGAGCTATTGTATAGCTTTATTTATTTATTTATTTATTTTATAGGTACACCAACAGCATAGTACACACTAATAAGATTATGACATAATAATAAATATAACAATTAAATAAATGCATACATACCAATAACAGGCGTACACAGCTTTGTCTACAGTTTGTCACTATTTCTAAATTAGAATTACAGAATTTATATAAATTTAAATTGATGTAGATAAATGAGGTGAAAAACTTAATTTACATGAAAATATGTGATTAATTTCCTTTTAAAAATTTCTAAAGAGTCGCAAAAGATATCTATGTTCGGAATCTTACCGGCTATTTCATTGTATTTGTTGCACATTCTCGACAATGGTAGGTGCTGGCCAAGATTGGTTCTGCACGGGGGAATCCGAAATACTCCAGGCCGAAAATTACGTGGATAATTATAAGGAACATTGATGCGTATACGAGCAAGGAGATGTTGGCATTTGATTTTATTATTGATATTGCTTTTTTCCCCGAGTGCCAAAAGGAGTTTTATATAACTAAAGTAAAGCCTAGTGACGTGTAATCCATTCCATTATAATTATTATATACAACCATGTTTGAATGTAATTTTTGTTAGTAATTTCAGGCTATGTCACATATTTTATTATATTTGTAGTAAGGCTAGATGGACAAAATACTTCCTCAGTCTACCCAGTGCTGAAATGTTGTCCCCAAAATTTTCATAAAAATTCTTGTCCCCAAAAGCCCCAACCACAAACTATTACCCCAAATTGGGGACTAATATTCCCAAGCTGAAACCCCCGCTTAGTAAAAAGCGGCAGATAAGCTAGATGCGTCACCGATGCGAAGTCATGCTTACGGATTAGATATAATAGGAAGGTTAGATTGCAAAAAGTAGATTCAGTATGTGATTACCTCAATAATAAGTAAGTACATTGGTACCGCCATGTAAACCTCCTTTCGACCTATTCATACTTTTCTTCGATATATTTAAATTCTTCTTGAAATGTGACGGCGCGTTCCCCTTTCGCACGTCACTTAAATCACTCATTGTCATATCATAAAATTAAATAAATCGCTTCGCTGTGTAAATAAATAAAATACCATAAAATAAATTGCCCCGCATATACAAATATATTATAAATAACCCGCTCCGCGCCGCAATTATAGTATATAATAAACATAAAATACTAAAAATAAATACTTATATAATATAAAATACTGTAAATATAAAGTACAATAAAGTGTGTGTGAAGTGGATAGTGGACAAGAGGAGCCGCATTTCATTCCCATTAACCAGGTAAGTGCGTGCTCATTCTCGAATTCCCATCCAAATTGTCCCACACTTCGTTTCCCGCAAAGTTGATATAGTTCGCTTAACGCTAAACCCAGCGCCGCAACATACATAATTAATGCTGTATTCCGTTATAAAAAGGTACATTGTAGGTATGAAAAAAACTAATTTGGCTTATAACCTCGATTAAAAAAACAAAAGGAAAAACTAAGAAAATGTTGAATAATATTAAGTCGGGTTTTTCTTTTATATTATGATGATAAAGCATGTAGTATATAACAAGTGTTTTAAAACTTATTTCACGATGATGTTACTGTTTTAATAATTAACATCTTCCCCGTTCGCGATAACTTGACGCTCAGGGTTATCAAAATATTGATACCATTAAATATCATATTATAAAATATAACCTGACCATAACGTCTAAAGAAAAAATTTGACTTCTGGAAATTTCAGTTTTATCTGTAGTCAAGGTCAGTGAAGCATAAACAAGAATTTTTGGCGGGAACTGAAAGGAGATGTTGCGCTGTGCAGTTTCATTTTTCTAAAAATGTGTAAAATTACTCTAACATGAACAATAGTTGTAGGACATTGATTTTTGAGTAGTAGTTATATGTTTTGTGAGAAATGTGAACTGTATAGTCCAATGTGGCCTTTTGAGTTGTCACAAGAACTCCGTTGAATGGCACTAGCTTCAGCTGTGCTACACATAGGCTTAAGAAAATGAAGAATCTATATTGTAAATTAAGATCTGGCTTAAAGGCCTAACTGCCAAGCCATAAATCTAAATAAATAAATCATAAATTATGCGAATTCCATGTTGTTTTAATCTTAATAATGATCCGCATCAAAAATTCGCTAAAAATGACAATAATACGCATATAACAATACCAAGTTTAATGTGAGCAATAATTTTTAAAGTTTATCAAGGATGTCTAGTGGAATTTGAAGCAAAAGTCTTTTCATTATAATTTGACGATATTTACAAAAGAACAGTTTACATAAAAGAATTGTTATGGTTAGTTTTGATTCTTTTAATCAAATACTTGTTCTGTCAATTATCACAAAGTGTCAAAACTCTTGCTTACAAAAATACAGCCATTATTATTAAAATAAACATCATAGGGTATGTTGAAAAAATGCGTACGTTGTAACCAAAAAAACTTGAAGCAAGCAATACTTGCGCAATGTTTGATGTTGTACTACTGTCACGGTGACGTCACCGACCAGCAACATAGGTAGTATTTGCAAAGCATGGTCGTCGCTGATATTGGTACACTCTTTCTACATTTCGACTGTCTCAATATTTTTTTTTTTTACAGGGGAAATCCGTTTGAGGATCGTAGGCCGCGCGAGGGGGAAAGGTCGCGGCCCATATGTGGGATTCGCCAGGTCGGGGTGGCACTAGCGCCCCACGATGGGATGTAGAGAGCTATTGCCACACCACGGTTAGGGATACCCACTAAAACCCCTGTCCGATCCCGAGCGTCCTTTGTCCTGGCTGTGGGCTCGCTCGCGCATTCACCACCAGCCCGGACGGACGACGGCCGGCCCCTTTGCGGGCTGGCCTCACCATTTTGTGGCCGGAGATCTGGGTCTCTCCAGCTCCTCTTCCTCACCGAACGAGGTGAGAGGGGGTGCGCGGATCGGCGCACGTCCCTTCTCTCCGGCCTTAATGTGCGGGCGGATCCGGTTTCCCCGCCGGTCGCCCGCACGGCCGTAGCCTGCGGCGGCTGGAGATCGTCGTGCACGATCCTCCGACACCGCCGCCGGCTCTGGCGGGAGGGGAGCGTGGTGGTCTGCTCCCTCTCCCGCTCCGCCGCCTCCTTTGCGGACATGACGGTCTCGCAGAAGGAGGCGGCTGCGTCCCACGCGTCGGCGCTCCCAACCATGGCCTTCACCACGGCCGGGAGGGACAAATCCGCCCCGATGGCCGCGACGAGATCTCGGCGCTGCTCGTCCCAGGCTGGACACACCTGGAGGTTGTGCAGCGCCGTGTCCTCGTCGCCGCCGACGCAGTGGTGGCACCCTGACGATTGTTCGCGCTTTATTTGACACAGGTACCTCCCGAAGCATCCGTGCCCCGAGAGGACCTGCGTCAGGCGGAGACTGTCTCAATAAATGCCTCAAGTTCTTCCAAGTTCCTGTTTGTGCTATAGAAGCGAGCTGTACATTATGCGAAGTTGCTGGATTGTGCCGTTAAAGTTCTCGAAATCGTAGTATGAAGTAATTATTCCAGTAATATGCGATTATTTTCAGATTGATTCTGCGTAAGGTTCGCAACTAAAGTTTGTAATATATCACAAGACATGTGATGTTTTGTCTCACTATCGTCACTTCAGGGTCATGTACAGAGCCTGATGGTGTAGGTGGACATTTGTTGTCGTTGTTCTTTAGTGCGCGTCACTTCGGCAGCATAGTGCTAACGACGAAATAATTGAACGTTTGAAAACTTATGCTCTACCGGTTATGCTTCTAGTTCCAAATGAAAATTCTACACGTTAATATGTAAAACAAATATAATAAATTTGCCCTGGCGGTGACGGTTTTCTTGTATTTTCCAAATTTAATTTTATATGATTTGAATTCCAATTCCTTGTTTGGGCACCACTATACCACAAGATACTGCAATTGATGTTAAAGATAAATTTGGATTTATTTCGATTCCAGAAAACGTCTTATAATATCGCAGGCATAAGCGAAGTCTGTCTTCCATGACGTGAACATAATATATTATTGCTGATCAAACTTTATTTCTGTGAGCACGTCATGTTTGCGAAGAAGGAGGCAGAGCGGGAGCGTGAGCGTACATCTTTACTCCGTTCCCGCCAAAGAAGGACGCGCCGACGCCGGAGGTCGAAACTAGACCTTCTACCACCTTAAGCGGGCGGCGCGGGTGGGGCCCCTAGGGGTTATGGGGGTTATCACTCAACCACACATCTGTGCCTGTCGCGGCTTAGTCCTCAAACGGATTTCCCCTGGTCAAAAAAAGTGATGAATTAAACTTCCGCGTTACACTATTTCACGTTTCGATACTAGTAAGTATCGAAATTACTCTTGATCTAATATTGGAGTACCTAGTTTAGACAAATTTGCGAAAGTGGCGACTTTATTATTTTCCATTTTATTTTGCCACGCTGTACAATTTAAATAGAGATTGAAACAAAACGTAAATGATAAGATAAAATTTTCTCGTATTTATAGCGGTTTTAGGTGATTTTGACTCCATCTAGCTATTGGTGTTAATATATTTCAGATTGTTGGTAACCCAGCTCGATATACATTCATGCTAATACATTTATAATAATTACAATACTAACGTATTTTGTAATCGCCTACATCGCCTGATTCAATTTTGTTTTTTATTTTTTATTTAAGTTGCATGGAAGAGATCGCTTTGAGCGTTAAGGCCCTGCCTATTGTAGGGCCTAGAAAATATTGTAAATATGGTCTGTTTTTGTAATGTATCTCTCTCTCTCTCTCTCTCTGTATTTTTGTTTTTGCTTGAACAGCACACAGTTCACCTGATTGAACGTCGTCACTGTTGCACATGTACGATCGGCACAACTGATTTATGACCCACTTTGCTAATAATTCCTTTAAAACCGTCAAAATAGTAAGGTTTATTGTGTGTGTTGCACTTAGGACGTTATAAACATTAATAAAAATGCGTCACTAGCCTCAAAACTACGCAATTTTAAACTTTGTTATCATTGCACTAGATATGTTTTAGATAAAACAGTAATGATTTGAAATAATTTGAATCTCGAACTGAAATCTGCGTTATAATTCTAACTCTTTTCATTATAGAAAAAATATTATAATTTTAAAAACAAAATGTCATTCTGAAAGTATATCAGAAGTCAAGTAAAGTCAATGAGAAAAAAATTAGAACTCAATATCTAAAAATTAAATTGTATAATGGGTAGTCTCGCAGAACAAAGAGCTCGGATTGTAGTGCTCAGTGAGGAAGGCTATGGCATTCGAGAAATATCACGAGTGTTAAATATAAGTCGGAACACAGTGAGAACATGGATCAGACGGTACTTGTCCAAATTTCTCCTCGTCAAAACGCATTAAACTATGTCGATTTGTTGGAAGAATCAATGTTACCGACAGTGCGAATAGTGTACTTGAAGAAATCCCTGTATTCTCCTACGTTCACGACAATTGTCGAGTACATACCGCCAGAATTGTCTCGAACTGGTTTACCCAGCATGAAGATGAAATTACTCTAATTCCATGGCCATCTAGGTCACCAGACCTCAACTCAATAGAAAATTAATGGGGTTTGACGGTTCAAATGTGGGATAAGAGAAACGAGAGGACAAAGGAAGCAATTGAGCAGCACTGTAATGAAATTTGGAATGAAATGAGGGGAACCGACATCTGCAATCGTCTAATCGGGTCGATGCGTAATCGACTATTAGACGTCATTGAAAACAATGGTGCTTATACCCGGTTTTAGGTTTAAGTAAAGTAAATTGAGTGCCATTTCTAACTTTGAAATACTACAACCAATTAATAAAGTTAACAAAAATTTTTTTTTTTGTTTTCTTCCACATTAATGTTGTTAATGTTTTATTTTCTTGTGTATTTCTGCTACCTAACGTATAACGATAACCCTAATATCTAATGTTGTATATACAAAAGGTTTGGCCTGTGTCACCTTTGGCTTGTCGATTTATGACCGGTTCCGATATCTCACTATTCACTCCACTTCACTTCCCCTGCTTTACCTTAGGTTGAATTTTGACATTGCTTGTATAGAGATTACTTCAAATTTTAATCGTTAGTAAGGCAAATAAACGGTCGGTAAGATATAGGAAACGGCACTTAATCCAACATACTTAATGACAGAGATAGTAATAGCACGTAATAGCATTTGTCAGATGTTACACGAGTATAGACGAGTCTCTCCGATCTGTTTAATACAACGTAGTCAATAACTGTCAATGTCTAATAACATGATAACAAGTTCGTTACCAAGGAAATGTATGTTCAGGCGAATTTCAACCTAATTGTATTTCACGACTGTAAGAAAATGACCTTATGGTGGGTCATGTTTCAATTTGTGCGATTGTACATACCACGCCAACGCGTTACCAGACTCGAATAAGTTTTATGACACCCTTCGGAAACAATCTCGTGTCACAGCGGAGAAGAAAAACTTTTGCGGGAAGTTTCCTCTAAGTTAATATGTAGTTATAACAGGAATTATTGTATACTTGTCTGTTGGAGCTCTAGGTATATTTCGCCCGACAAATAAGTATTTCCATACAGCGTTGCAATGCAACCAGCCTTCTTCAGCCTTCCGCTGGCGGTGATCTCCTACATAACACACCTTATTTTTAATTTTTTTATTTATATTTCAATTTCACTTACTTGTAGATCATATAAATATTACAAAATTACTAATTTTTATTATAATAACAATCAGCTATATAGCTACAGAAAATGACTATATCCATCAATAACTGACTTTATCGGGGCAGCACATAAATGATTAAGTGTTGTACATTTATATGTATTACCTGCCTAAAGACAGGTGATCCTCGCTTATGCTTACATTGAAAGTGACTCCATAGATATGTATGCGCCTTATTTAAAAAAGCTGACCTGGTAGTAAAAGTCTCTAATTAATTTGATTTATTTTGTGATGAAGTATACCAGAACTAACCTAACCCAGACTGCTATAGTAGGAAGTATATGGGTCGGACTTTAGACTCTCTAACAAACTGATAACTGTCTAATTTAGATACCATGTTTCATAAACAAGGACAGGTATTGCCTAGCCTTCTTCATTTAATTTGAAAAGGCCATAAAGTCTGACGTACTATAATATAGATGTAGATACCTACACCTCAGATGAACTAAACAGTATGTACGTGCATTTGGTCTTTTATATCAGTTATTGCAAAATCTCTCACTATTCTTATTTACATCAGCCTATTGCAAAAAATCAACACTGTTTTAATTATTACGTTAACATGTCAACAACTATTTTAATCTTTGTAGGACAGTAATTACAAAACAAAAAATTCAAACTACCACATGACGGTAAAGATTGCTAAATTTATTCGTTTGCTTTCCTCTAATGTCTAATGGAATAAAATACTAGATTGTTTCTTGAATAAATAAAAATTCAATGGACAACAACTTTTTTTTTTGTTTTCGTACATAGATTATTCGTCACTTTTCTAAAACCGAGCTCAAATCGATTTGTTTTTAAGACCTAATATTGTTTGAATGCAAAATTATACATTACACCTTGATTGAAAGATAAAAAATGAATATCTTAAAAATATTACATAGATGTATAATTCTTTACATCATTGCAGAAAGCTTAGAACTTGTATAGTCCTATTCTATTATTATTGTGTAGAAAGGGCGGTCTTATCGCTCTTCCAGAGAACCTGTGGCGGGAATAAATTTTATACTTAGGTAATAGAATAGAATATACTTTATTGCATACAAGCAGTTTAAGTACAGAAGGCGGTCTTATCACTAAAAACAATTTCTTCCACACAACCTTAGGATGGAATAGAGAAAATTGTGTAACATGTCAGTTTTGCAATATAAATAGAATAAAAAAGTATACATATAAGGTTTTTAAATGGCAAGTATAAATAGACAAATAAGACAAAAATAAACATATTTTGAGATATATATTTAAATAATAATAATATTATTAGTAATAATGTATAGAATTACGTAAATATGGAAGAGATAAAGATGTTATTATTGACTTCAGAGCCCGAGGTAAATAATTTTTAATTTATGAATGAGTTACGTAGCTAACTCATTTATTTTTTCACATCATCAATTACTACTAAAAATTTCGTAGAAATGATAAACTTTCATTATTTTAAATCTTGCACCGAAGACCAATGTCTTGTCTATATTAAACCCATTTCTACTGCGGCAAGCAAGAAGTTTCGAAGAAAATGTGCGTTAAGTTTGTAAACACACCATATGTAATGCATGGCATACTCGCTCACATGTCGCCATATTTTGGCTATTTGGCTTTCCATATTGGCTTCATAAATTTAACAATAGTTTGATGACGCAAAGTATAATGCTCTTGAATTAAATCCCAGAGAACGTTCAAGAGTGGCGGCCAGTGCCTACTTCGCTGGGCATCAGAAAAAATATTAATCACAATCAAATATACCCTGTCACTCAGGAATAATGTCGCTTTCCACTAGTGAACACATTTTCAAAGTCGGCTTAGTATATCCAGATATTACCCCCTACAACGTCTCAAACTCACAAAGTACCTCTTTATTATATTAGTATAGATGTAGCAATATCTATTACTGCTACATCAATACTTATTATACGTAAAAGATTTTCTAGACGACCGCACTGAATTATTCACACAAGTTATATACTTTGTTATTTGTTAAACCTATTTGTTGAATTACTTGTGTCAGTAGTTGTGTTTGTTCTATTAGTTCAAAATACATTCAAAGACCGAATTATGTTGCTGTGGAGTTTGATGCATTGCTTCTTCTCATTTAACAGTAACTAAAATTGGAAGCGGTGGTAGACTCATGAATTTCAATAAGTAATTTATAAAATTCATTTTTAAATAAGACAGAAGTGGGTAGCGTTAAACTTGAGAAATGTGCATTAGATTTCTCATTTTTAGCGCTACCCACTTCTCTAGCCACTTATCTACCTGTTGCCGTAACAGAGGCATAATGCAAACGATGGGTAAGTAGTAGGGTATCTAAAATCGGAATAGATTTCGAGAACCGGGAATCCGGTTATTTTCCATCAACAGAAGTGGGATTTCATTGCTTGTTCCGTTACTTTCGGGATAGGTTGGTTTTATGTTTAGTTACTTAGTAAAAGTGCAGGAGTCAATTAACTAATACTGAAAGATTTTACTTATTAAACGATATTATCAAAGAACCAGTGATCAAAATTTTAAAAAACTTACAAAGATAACTATTGAACATACAGTAGTACAATCAGTAAAATCTTATTTTTACAGAGGAAATATAAAAAAGTAGATATATTTTAAGGTTTTAAAACATGCATAATCAAGATTCATTTTATTATTTCCACCAGTCGTATGTTTATAAACTACCACCAAAAAGCATAAAAATTAAAATGTATTTTCTATTTTGTCGATGTCAATTCCCGAAACTACCGGGAATCAATCTTTAATGTTACCTTAGTGCCAAATCGATGTCAAAAAAACCGGGAATTGCTGGTACTTTCGATACCGAGACATCCCGGTCTTGCACCCTAGTTAGTAGCGTAATAATAAACATTGAGCAAGTAAATAATATAGTTTTAGGCCACTTGATACAGGTACTAGTTTTGCAATTATTACAAATAAGACCAATATTTAACGAAAGATTGCGCAGAATGAATCCCTTAGAATGATAAGATAATTTTATTTATTATATGACAACGTGATGAACTATAAAAACCATTGAATTTTCATTAGGAGCATCATATACTATTGTGATATCCTTTACATTAGAAGCACTTTGAAAATGAGGCAATTTTTTGTGTTATTTTTGTTATTCGCTTTGGTAAGGTTATTTAAATACAAACAGCATTATCCTACTCGCTACCCTCACTTGAGTTTATTTAATTCTTGCCTATATCTTCCACACTTTTGTTTGGCATGATAATATCCAATAATCCAAACCACTTTTCATCAGGTGGATCATCAGCCCGCGTGCTCCAATAAATAAATCATAGTTGACTCATTTAACGATTTACAACTACCTAGTTCGTGGAGCAAAAAAAGGGAAAGTATTTTGACCTATGGGAAATCACTTCATTGTCATTTTCTAATAAAAAAAATAGTTATAAAAATTGTAGGCGTGACTGATTTCAGACTTGCAATGCTTATGGAGATGCAGCATCTGACGCCCAGTCCCATGGACTGCTGGTCCGGCATCCACGTCAACTTAATATACTTGGAGGGACCAGGTAGGTGAAAAGATATAATTAACAATATTATTAACAATTTGATTCGTGCAGGAACGAAGAAAGCATACAATTTCCTGCGGCCGGGCAGCCTGTCGTAAGAGGTGACAAAACAACCCACAGCCATGTGGTCGGGTATTTGCCCGACTAGATGGCTACCACTCCTAGTCTAGAGTGGCACACTCTATAACAACCTTGAGTTGTGTTCCGACATTAGTGACCAGGTTCCAGTCTCCTTAAGAGAGCAGCAGCGCATTTTTAGTACCTTTGATGTTGCAAATGTTCATAGGCGATGGTAACCGCTTTCCATCTAGTGGGCTGTCTGCCTGTCTGCTGAACTCCTACAACAAAAATATTAAATAACTAGATTATTCAGTTTGATACATCTTAATTTAAACAGCTATTGACTCTATGCCCACTACATTGTCTTAAATGTACGCATCTGGTAGTTTCAAGTCCATAAACACAATTTCATAATTCTTTTTTTTATTTCTTTTTTTTTATGGCAGGAGTTCAGCAGACAGGCAGACGGCCCACTTGATGGAAAGCGGTTACCATCGCCTATGGACATTTGCAACACCAAAGGTGCTACAAATGCGCTGCTGCTCTCTTAAGGGAGACTGGAACCTGGTCACTAATGCCGGAACACAACTCAAGGTTGTTATGGCGACACACTTTAGAACAGGGGTGGTAGCCATCCAGTCGGGCAAATGCCCTACCACCTGGCTGTGGGATGTTTTGTCGCCTCTTACGACAGGCCGCCCGGCCGCAGGAAATTGTATTCTTTCTCCGTTCCTGCACGGATAAAAAAATCCTTTCTTTACTATATATAACCAGCCAATGTCAAGTATTCATGAATGTTATAATATTCTTCAAGTCAAATTGTAGGTCTTCAACACAGTTCTCTTAACAGCTTGAAAGGTACAATTTCACTAAATAATTGCGGTTTTCAACAGAACACACGATTATTCATCAAAAGCAATAAATCTTCCAACTATTATTCCTTTTTAAACAATATCGTATTAGATATTTAGTAAGTTAGTTATTTAGTGACACTTGAATTATAGATTTTAATTATTAAGGCATACCTGAATACTACTTTTAAATTCAATAGCATATTATTCTATTCAAAGGAATCATTCTTATTGTTAAGTATAAACTGTTCATGTAATTTTTACAGGAGACTAATCGAGCAACTGATAGAGAATTTAAGATTAGCTGCAAAAGAAGCTTCCGACATGATTGCCAAATTCACGTCTACTGTTCAAAATGAAGCACTACAAATCGAAGAACAGATGGTTAATGACATACAAGGATTTAGAGATCGTGTATCCGAAGCTATTGATAATGTGACCAATAGATTAATCGACTCAGGTGTTGCAGTCGTCGGTTGCATTGCGGTAACCGTTTGTTTCCTACTCGTAATTTTTTCTTCAAGTGTAAATGCTTTATGTATACATTGTCCGGGAAGAGATATTAAGGTAGTTTGTGATCTAAGCACACCACCGCAATATACATCCAGTCACCGGAATTAGGGCCAGTTGTTGTAGATATATATTTCCACGTTAAGTAAATTACCTATATTAGTGTTGAAAGTACCATTAACAGCAAACTTTGACATCGATCCCAATAATACAGGCTAAAATAAAGAACAGAGTTTATTTACGACATTATCAATAACCAAATTTGAAACCTCTAATTAAAGTTTAATAATTCTTTATTTTTAGACACATCGTGACAACGCGACGGCAGTATTTGACGAAACCATGAGCAAAGCAATGAGCTGTGTTGAAAATCAGCTGGCAGAAATCAGACAGCAAATAGAAGGTCTCGGAGAGCTTGCTAATGACGCTATGGCGTTAGCAAACTTCTCTATGAACGAAATGAGGAAATGCACTGAGGAGCACGAAGGCACTTCATAAGTACGGGAACTTGTTTGGGTAGAATAGCACTTGAGACTGAAGGACAGGCTCTTATGTATGGAACGCAGATGACCGTTGCTGTAAGTTATACAATGTTATATAAGTTCAATAACTGATAAATTTGTTTAGCCTATTAATATTCCAAATATAAACTGTTAGTGATATTGAAGAGACGAATGTCTTAGTTCATGGACCGTTACTAATTCCACACTTTTACTTTAATCGTGTATATTCCAGTGCAATGGGAACGGCTTAATAGACAATCCACATTATACATATTAACTTGACTCGTGTGTTAACCATCAGTTGACAGAAATGAAACTTTTACACAATAGTCATGTCTGCCTGTCTATGTAACAAACAGGGGTGTCAACAATGTCTGTGTTTTGTCAGATAAAATTGGATTATAATATGTGTGATGTGTGTATAAACTATAGTTTCATTTCAATATGCCACACAATGTTGTTATGTAGCGAAATCACTAAATAACATGGTAAATATTTGGGGTGGCCGACATATTTGTATAAAGGGATGAATAAAGTCAATATATATAGCGCGTTCCATTAGTAGCTCACAACGCCCAAAATGCTCCATTAGCCGTTACACAAGGCGAACGCGGTCGTTGTGGTCGTGGCGAAAACGTCACTGATAACGTCATCATTTTCGAGCACACGACGACCCGTGTCAAGAAGTGGGTCGAATAACCATTCCACTTGGGTTTACGATTGTCTCGCCGGCAAGCAAGTGGAACGAGAAAAATCACAGTTCTGAACGTGGTCGTTGTGTGTCTTTAATGGAACGTAGCCATCGTTGTGTGTGCTATCGTGATCAGACTGAAAAAGCACAGCGATATTCCTGAATTTAAGTTAATAAGTTTACTTTCATAGTGGTAGAAACTGGGAACCGTTTGTGCTGTATTTGTATTTATTTGTGCATTCTATAATAGTATATAGGTATTATACATACATATACTATATATAGATAAATGTAAAAGATACTTTGGATATTTGTCGCTTTGGGTTCGTGAGAATCAATAGATTGACATAAAAATTGACTTTTTGTTTCTTACAGATCGGACAGATAAACCTATCAATGGTAACTTTACCAGCTTCTCTTCAAGTCTGCGCCGGATCACGCCTTGTTGAGTCCAGTATGACAACGGCAAGAATTATCATGGAAATTGGGACCTGTTCAGCGTCGTCGATTTACAACTCATTAGTCGGCCCATATCCTTATACATCGACTATCGCACCTTTAACTGACGAACCAGCTACATTAACCGAAACTCCTACATTGTAAACGTATCGCTTTGTTCTTAAAATATATAAAATTTTATAAGTATGGACTTTTTTAATTTACATGTATATACCTGAAATCTCCACTTTTGTTCACGTCAGTACAAGTCAGCATACTAGTGTAATCAGTGCATTATAATTATAATTAGATCTATAATCTAAACCTTGAAAACTATTGTTATTTACATAGTAAATGGACGATAAGTTGAATGATCATCAGCTGCTTAGGATATAATTTCAAGTAGCCCAGCAAACATTTTGACTATGTACTTGAGATTATTTTAAAGGTATAAAAGGGAATGAAGAACAATAGAATCTTTACTTCCATTCAATATGCATTCCTTTAAGTTATTTGTGACATTGTTTATACTCGTAATATGGGCACAGGTAAATTTCATCCAGTACATAAAATTAAACAACTTATTGAACAATTTTTAAATTCAAGTTCCTGTGAATAAAAAAATTAAATGTGTAGAAGGTGAGCAATAGTAGATAACATTTTAATAAATTTCAGTATTAATAATGAAATTAATTAAACTGTTATCTACTATCAGGTCTGTCTAAGTCTGTCTGTCTGAGTTCAGCATACAGACATACGGCCCACCTGATGGAAAGCAGTTACCATCACCTATAGACATTTGTAACGCCGAAGGTGCGACAAATGCGCTGCTGCTCTCTTAAGGGAGACTGGAACCTGAGCACTAATGCCGGAACACAACTACACACAAGGTTTTTATAGCGGCATACTCTACATCAGGGGCGGCAGTCATCCAGATGGGCAGATACCCTAGCACCTGTCTGTGGGTTATTTTGTCCAGCCGCAGGAAATTGTATTCTTTCTCCGTACATGTACGGATAATATAATAGGAGTTACTTTTTTAGTTTTATGTTTTCCTTGAGTAAATGTTAAGCATAAGTTAAATGCCGCGTAAAAGCCCAAGGTCAAATAACCTTTGGTATACGAGAAATTCTCAGCTTCATGAGAATTAAATGATCTCATTTTAATTTTTCAGAATATTGAAACTAAAGTAGCTCAAGAACTAAGCCCTGACAATGAGTTTACGTCGTCCACTGCAATTGTTTTGGCCAAAAGCGATAAAGATCTGATATCCTTTAAAGATGTGTGGCAAAAAGTCAAAACTAGTGTTGTCATTGCTTGGAATCATGTCAAAGTTGTAGCTAATAACTCCAAAACTAAAATTAATGTTTGGAAGACAAACGTAAAAAACCGAGCTGAAGAAATCAATAAAGTGTTTGAAGAAAAAGTGAAGGATTTGAAGCAAAATATTCATGATGTTATAAACAAAGTTTTCGGTAATGGTGAAATGGTGAAGGAATGTATAAAGGTAATTTTGATTAATAAATTATAGAAAACTATCCTTTGTGAGTGCGGCTTAGACGAGGGCACTTTGAGCACATCTTTTTCACTGCCAAAAATTATCATTCCACTCTACGATATTTTACCAGGAGATTTCCCTCGCCCTGTCAACATAAATTCCTTTTAGCACTGGCCAATAAAAATCTGTTAATATATTATGTAAGTTTATAACATTAATAACATTTATTTATAAGATAGTTAGATTAACTCTGTTTATGTTGTGTTGTCCCTAGGTTCACAGAAATTACGACTGGAAAGAAAACCGACCAAATTATTTTTTTTTGAGCTGTTATTGCCAATAACCCACACCTGACATTCTCTGTTACTGTGACATTGGCCAAATCAGCGCCAGTAGCGTTGGAGCCAAATCGCCAAAAATAGAATAGAATAGAATAGAAAAGTAGCTGGATCTATAATCAATGACAGAGCAAAATTATAAGAATAAATGTTCTCTACCCTTCTATCTAATTACAACTTACTTTTAGGTTGTTTCTAAGACCTACATTTATGAAACGTTTAAATAATAGAAATTATAAATAAAACTATTAGAAATACTTTTTTGTCGCTATTTTATGCTTATTTGTAATTAATTCCAGCAAGAAAAAAACGCGATAGAAACGTTTTTAAGTGATATAATCCAGCGAATGGGGTCATGCTTACGACGTAATATAGGCAGTCATTCAATATTAAGAACTGGTCAAGAGCCCATTGAATTGAACGAAACGCAGTTTATGGAACAATTAGAAAAAGAACTCCAATTATGTGAGATAGACCCAAAAGACTTTGAAACTTGTCTTGATAAAGTACGGCAAGATACTGTAGGTGATATTCAGAACGTCGAAACTAATCTATATAACATTGTAAGTATATGTAAACGAATGGATTAAAATTTAGTGTTTTAGTTTTGATGGCCTGTGTGGTTGAGCGGCCTAGGCGTTTAACGACCAACCTCACTGCAACGCCCTCTGCGGGTTCGATTTCTGGCAAATTTCGGAAAGTATTTTCTCAGTAATTTACTATGGTCTCTGGGTGTGGGGATCGGCCCCAGAGTGGATCGCTGGTCCTGTGTATATTACCATAACACAAGCGTAACTTGCGATATACAATATGTGTGTTTGTGCTGCCATTTATTTATAATTTAGTGGCATCAGTAACATTTTTACATATTTTGTAGCAAACAGAATCAAAAATGGTTGTGGACAATCTACTAGACGCAATAGTAGCTTGCTCTATCGATGGATTAATAGAGGCATCATCCACAGCTGCAACAGAAGCACTTAAAATTACTAAATGTGTATTAAATGGATCACAAAATAAACCCGAAACACCAAAAGAAATTGTTTGAGGGGTAGACAATGTCTGTATTCAATGACACTTTTATTACGCGGCATTTTAGCACTTTAATTATTATTGTAATCGTATTACCTGTTATAATTAATACTGTAAATTAAACAAATATAGTCCTTATACTATTACATTTATTTCACTTAGACGTATTGCTGTCAAACCAATACAAATATTGCTTTGGACAAGTTATGAAAACATTCCCTAATCATTATTAGAGATTATTGACTTGTTTTGTTACGTTGTTGTAAACGCCTAAACAACAGCAGAGATTAGAGATTAGAACGTCTAGACAAGAACACAGATTTTGTAAATAGATAGAACTCTCTACTTTGGACATACCGTAAGATATAACGTTGAGAAAAGCTCTCAAACCATTTAAATTAGATACTACATTTACAAAATTTCGTTGACAAATGATAGAAACTTTTTAAAAACATTTGTATTCATTGCTCTTTTACATTGAACCAATTATGATTCCTCTATTTCACCAGTATCAAGTATTCCCATCACTCATATATCACGAGTATATCTAGCTTTTTAAAAGTAGCTATTGTAGCTTTTATGAAAACATATCTACATGACTTTTATATTCATATCAGCAATCAAAACCAAAGGTTTGAGTTTTTTTTATTGCAGGAGTTCAGCGGACAGGCAGATGGCCCACTTGATGGAAAGCGGTTACCATCGCCTATAAACATTTGCAACACCAAAGGTGCTACAAATGCGCTGCTGCACTCTTAAGGCAGACTGGAACCTGGTCACTAATGGCGAAACACAACTCAAGGTTGCTATGGCGACATACTTTAGACCAGGGGTGGTAGCCATCCAGTTGGGCAAATGCCCAACCACTTGGCTATGAGTTGATTAGTCGCTTCTTACGACAGGCCGCCCGGCCGCAGGAAATTGTATTCTTTCTCTGTTCCTGCACGGATAAAAAGTTTGTTTGGCGATATTTCGACACAAGTCTTGGAAACTTATCAAACTCCAATCCAAGTTTAGCGAATTCAGTACCAGTTTTGGCTCCTATCCCGGAATCCGCATCGTTAATTAACACGACTTTACAGCAAAAAATCGTTATACACCTAATCAGGTATATAAGGCTAATGACTTAGCAATAAAGTAATATTTTATGTAATCACATAAAATAATGACAACAAAGTAATACTTTGTTGTCATTAGCCTGTTTAATACATTCTTGATGTTGGGATTAAACGTTGAATATTATGACTTTTTTATTACATTATTATGTAATAAAAAAGTCATAGTTATATTTAACTAGAGTTTGCCAAATCAGTGAAAATGAAATAGTCAGACATATAGACAGAGTTCACTTTTTAAGGCTTGTGGCTCCAACGCACTTAGCATTGATTTTGCCAATAGACAGAGTTACTTTCGCATTTATAATATGAATAGGGATATAAAAATGTATACATACATAAATCTATAAGAATAGAGCCAGAGATTTGGTCAAGCCAAATGTAACAATAACACAATAGGTACATGAAAAGATAAATCTTGTCTATATAGAGAGTAAGTTTGAAGGATTCTTTAAGAACCATAAACAGGCTTTCAAACTTAGTCTAACTCAATACGAAGAAGGCCGTCCGTATTTATACTGTTGCCAATTTGTAGGACGTAAACCCAAAAATGCCCTTGGGACTATTAGAAAGTTTGTCAGAAGTACACACACGTAATTCGCAGTTCTTACAAGTATAAGCGAACACAACAAAACCAAACCTGAAAGCGGAAAATCATAATCACATAAATCGCGCAAAGGCCGTCTTTATAAGATACTCGCTTCGAAAGTACACTAGGTAACGATTCGATCGCAGTCGAAAGACGACAGACTCCTGGCTCGACTGGCCGACTCTATTCCTTTGTAAATTCGACACGGCCACATACAGCAACATGCTCACCATTCCTTTGAATTCTTAATTTACAAGCTTTATGGCTTCCGTGAATTTGCATAAAATACAAACCAAATTATTAAATATTATAGATATCTTGTTGCGGCGTAAACAGAGATCAGCACGAACAGTAAATATATCATGCTCGAATTCAAATAAAACACCTGCAAGTTCCGGTTTACATATATACGTCACGGCGCATAAGTCACAAAGTTTAATCCATAATCAATTTCAGAAGTAAAAACAAATTAAATTATTGTATTGTATAGCTACATTATATATTATCATAAGTAGCACTTTTATTCTTATAAAATGTTGTGCCATGGACATAATTCATGTAGCGTTATTAACCGTAACTCTTAATTTTTTTAATCACAGCGTTCTCGATGGCTATTTCAATTTCATGATTTATTTGGTCAAATCATATCATTTAGCTTTGTGTAAATTGAAAATATTTTTGTGACATGGTAAACGAAATGTAAGAACATAAGTAAAATAATGATGCATTGCACATGCTTCTATCTTTAAACATACATACATAGTAAAATATAAACCTAAACTTATACTCAATGAAACAAATAAAAATAATATACGTGTACATTTATTTATTCAAATCAGAATATTAAAGAATGTAGTTTAAACAAACCTAATAGGTATCAGTAAAATTGTATAAAAATAAGTATTTAGTTAACAAGAAAAAATATTAAAATATACCTATAGGCACAATTTAAGTTTATAGTTTAATTTTGATAGTATTTTAAATTATTAAGTAAATACGTTTTAATGTATATCACCTGGACATGTAATATAGCTTAATATAATAAATACATTTTTCTTTAAAATATAATACAAAATAAATAAAGAAAAATGTAACTTACATAAATATTATTTCTTTGAATTAAGGTGTGATAAAACTTCAAACAATGTAAAATAATTTTAACGGGGGCACATTGCATGACGACCACCATCAACAGGTAAAGTCGCTCCAGTAATATTACTAGCAGCATCGCTAGCTAAAAAGACAATCACAGCTGAAACTTCTTTAGTAGTACCAGGCCTTCCTATAGCATGGGTTTCATTGCATTTCTTCAAATATACCTTATAAGCTTCTTCAGTCATACTACCTTTTAGATGTATACCAGTTACAATTACACCTGGATTAACTGCATTTACTCTTACGCTTTTAGAGCCTAACTCCAGAGCGACGCATCTTGTAAGTTGATCTAGAGCGGCTTTGGACATACAATAAGCTAAAATATTAGGAAACGATCTCAAACCTGCTACACTTGATACATTCACAATATTTCCTTTGCTCTCAATAAGGTACGGAGTAGCTAACATGGTTAAGTAATACAAACCACGAACATTGGTATTCATTATACTATCATATTGTTCCAATGAAGTATTTTCAATAGACCCAGATGCTAAAATGCCCGCATTATTCACAAGTACGTCTATTTTGTGAAATTTATTGATAGTTTCCTTAACAATCTTCTCCACGTCAGTTTCTTTGATTATATCAGCGACAATAATAAGTGGAATTATTTTGTTCGGTGATATCTCTTCACATTGCTTAGCAACCTGGATTAAATTGTCATTATTTCTTCCAGTAATTGCTAGAGTAGCGTTATGTTTGGCGAACTCTAATGCTGTTTCTGCACCAATCCCTGAACTGGCGCCCGTGATTATGACAACTTTGTTGGTGAACATTTTAGTACCTGATCAACAAACAAGTTTAAATTTTAACATATTGCCATTTTAAAATAATGTAGTAGAACGAAGGTATAATATAAATGAACAAAATATAATTATCATTTATTACAAATTATTTGTATAATTGATCAGGTAGAAATACGCATATTTATGTAATGCCTTTCTATTTACAAAATATATTTAAACTTTCTGTTATAATAAAAGATAATAACCTATATAAGAATACAATTTATTGAGTACAATAAAATTTTCGAGAATTTGTTGAGAAACGAACATAAACGGAGACGGGGAATTTTAACTAAAGAAAATGTAATGATTAAGATATGGCTTAAAAAACCTTATATTTTAATATTAGCTTTGAATTGCACCTAGGTGCCAAGAAATCTTAAAATTAGGTCACAAATTAAATAAGTTATCGTTATCATAATCGATTCACGTAAATGAATTTCAACAATAAATAATACAAAAACACTTACCACGCGACTACTTTATTATAAATTAACCCAGTAGGTACAAATACAAAAAATATCAACATAATGAAAAGAAATTAAAAATCACTCTCATATTTTTTACAATCTAGACCCAGGAATGTATGAAATGAATGTAGATAGATAGATAGATAACACTTTATTGCTCACCAAAAAAAACAAGTACAAAAACAAAATGCATAATTACAATACTACTTGGCAAAACAACAGGCGGCCTTATCGCTAAAAGCGATCTCTTCCAGGCAACCTAGCTTAAAAGAAATTCTTAACTAATCTGGCGATGTAGGTGGAGCAGAAAAATAAATTTAAATATACATACTTACAATATTTTATAAATTTAATACATATATAAATAAAATAGTAATATATATACGTATATACAAAACAATCTAGATAAATATATTTGTTAACATTATATGTGACAAGCACTTTATATTAATTAAGAATATTACAATAGATAAATAAGTAAATGTATTACCTATATATTAGACATATTTATTTAAAGATAGATAGTGCTTTCGAAGGGAGTTCCGAAAAGTAGATAATGTTTTGGCCTCTCTGACAGTAAAAGGCAACGCATTCCAGAGTTTGACAGCCTGCACTGTAAAAGAGTTACCGTAAAAGGATGAAGTGTGTGCAGGTGTCAGGAGTCTACGATATGTGTCGGAGCGCAAATTGTGAGAAGTGGAGAGGCGAAGGAAATCAAAACGTTCCTTAAGGTATGGAGGACTATTAGGATTAAATAGTATATTATAAAGGAGAGTTAGAATGTGAGTATTCCGGCGAAAACGAATAGGAAGCCACTTGAGCTTCATACGAAATTCAGAAACATGGTCATATTTTCGCAAACCAAATATGAACCTGATACAGAAATTCTGAAGTCGCTCAAGTTTATTTAGCTGTTCTAAGGTTATGTCTAGATAGCAGGCGTCAGCATAATCAAATATGGGAAGTAGGAGGGACTCTGCAAGCATAATTTTGGTGGTAGTGGGCAAGAAGTTTCTCAGCCTTCTAAGAGACCTAGACGATAGAAAAACTCTGCGACTCAATTCGGACATGTGGGGCCTCCAAGACAGTTCACTATCGATTACTATTCCCAAGTTTTTAACTGTTTCACTCAGAGGGATAGTAGTACCGTCAAAAACAACCTTTGGTAAAGCTGGCCAGTTTACTTTCGCTCTCATTTTTGGGCTACCGATGACTATCACTTGAGACTTTTGAGGGTTTACTGCGAGACCAAACATTGTACTCCAATGATGAATGTAATTCAGATCGAAATTAATTCGGCCAACAGCATTAGGTAAGTCATCTGGAGCAGCTTGGGTGTAGATTTGTAAGTCGTCTGCATAGAGGTGATAGGATGAAGTCAAATTATTGGAAATGGAGTTAATGAACACAGCGAACAAAAGTGGAGATAAAACGCCGCCCTGCGGAACTCCGGCAGCTAAATTGCACCATGACGAAAAATCGTCATCAACACGAACTCGCTGCCGGCGTCCATGCAGGTAACTGTGAAACCAGTCCATTACTGTTGGAGATATGTTAAGACTGGGAAAAATTCCAAGCAAGATATCATAGTCAACATTATTAAAGGCACTACTAAAGTCAAGCAGCGATAGTATAGTCAACTTACCGTTCTCCATACCATAACGGATGTCATCAGTTATTTTTAATAAAGCTGTTACTGTGCTGTGACCTGCACGGAACCCGGATTGATAGGAATTTAAAAGTAAATTTTGACTGAGGAAGGTACTTAATTGTTTATGGACTACGCGCTCTAAAGCTTTAGACAGAAATGGAAGAATGGAAATTGGACGGAACTCTGAGAAGGATGTAGGGTTAAGTTTTTTAGGGAGAGGAATGACCTGCGCCTCTTTCCATGCTACTGGAAAAATGCCACTGGTTAATGAGGAATTGAATATATGGGTGATGATGGGACTGATGACATCTAGGATGGGGATAATCATATTACGACTGATACCATCGCTGCCGACTGCATTTGAAGAAATAGACTTAATAGCGATCTTAACGTCACAATCAGATAATGGGCTAAGAAAAAAAGAAGAATGTGAAGGAGTTGGAATAGAAGAAAGATTTTTCAATGTATTCGACTTTATAGTATTGTCAAAGTTTGAAACGGATGAGAAATGTTGATTAAGGTTATCAATGTTGAAGTTTTTTGGGACAGAATTTTGCACTGACTTACCAACTCCCAACGATTTTAGAAATTTCCATATCTTAGACGGATTACCATTATCAACTGATTCATGAATGTACCGGCGTTGTGCATCCCTACACACTCTATTACAGCGATTACGAATAGTTATAAAAGCCAATTTGTTGTCAGTGGATGGATTGACTTTATATTTTGCGAATAAGTTTCTTGATGTCAACGGTAAGCCACGGTGCAGGAAGGTGCTTAATTTTAACTTTTCGCATGGGTGCATGTGAGTCATACAGTTTTAATAGAATTTCATTAAATACATACACCTTTTCATCTATAGAAACTGCATTGTAGACCCCCGACCAATCCGACTCACGACAGTCCTTAAGTAGATTATCCGAATTAATACCACCAAAATTACGTTGCAGGATAATTTTAGGCTTAGCTTTTGGCGGACGAATATTATACGAAAGAAAAATCAGGTCATGATATGAGAAAGCGTCCGCCGGGCACTGACCATGTGTGACGACGTGTGGGAGTGAAGATACAAGAATCAAATCTAAGAGAGAAGGAATAGAATTAGGAAAACAATGAGTCGCTTTTAGCGGAAGGATGGTCAGGCCTGAAGCTGTAACTAGGGACTCGAGGGACGTACTACGATGATCACGCTTAAGAAGACATGTGTTGAAATCACCCATAATAATAGTGTGATTATAAATAGGAACTAAATTTTCTAGAAGATTTTCGAACGATGTGAAGTAATTGATTCTAAGAGAAGGGCTATAAAACACACCAACCAGTACCTTTGTTGAGCATAGTTCTACCTCAATAAACAGATGTTCACCAGCATCAGGCGGAGGAGGCTGTGGAGACATGCTAACTATTGAGTAAGGAATATGTGATTGAAGATAGATAGCGATACCTCCACCACCACTGCCGGTACGGTCATTCCTTATAAGCTGGTAACCAGGTATGGTATAGGTACTTGAGGGTAGACAGGGTTTCAACCAGGACTCTGATACTAGTATAGCATGTATACTTTTTTGACTAAACGACGCCAACATATCTATAAAGTGAGCTGGAATACTCTGCGCATTTATGTGAACTATATTGAAGTTAGGTGTAACATTTGAAAAGCGCGCCTCAAGGAGATCGTTTAACGACGGGTTACTGTCACTATAAGAACTGTCAGAAGAGCAAGACACATATTCGGCCTCACTTTCAGTATCGCTTGAGATATTCATCAAATTATTATAATAATGCTATATATAAATTGCAAAAGTTATTAACTGTATTAAATAAATGTAGTGCCTATCCGTCTCCTTTATGTTTTAAAATTAAACATTAAAATATAAATTATCGAGGACACATTGCATGTCGACCACCATCCACTGGCAAAGTAGCCCCAGTGATATTACTAGCTGCATCACTTGCTAAAAATATGATTACAGAAGTAACTTCTTTGACTTCTCCCGGCCTTCCCAGTGCATGTGTTTCAGCGCACTTCTTCAAAAACTCTTCATACTGTCTATCATCCATGCCTCCTTTCAAGTGAATACCGGTTCTGATCACACCAGGGTTGACTGCGTTAACTCTAACACCCTTTAAAGCCACTTCAAGAGCAACACATCTTGTAAATTGATCCATCGCAGCTTTGGACATACAGTAAGACAGAACGTTCGGGAAAGCTCTCAAACCAGTTACACTGGATACATTTACTATATTTCCTTTCGTCTTTATTAAGTATGGAATAGCTAACATTGTTAGATGATAGGAACTGCGAACATTTGTGTTCATTACTCTATCATATTGATCCAAAGATGTCGTCTCTATTGAGCCAGTTTCAAGTATACCCGCATTGTTCACAAGTATGTCTAGTTTTTCAAAAGTAGCTATTGTAGCTTTTATAATATTCTCTACGTCACTTTCCTTATTCATATCGGCAATCAAGACCAAAGGTTGGAGTTTATTCGGTGATATTTCAACACAAGCTTTAGATATTTTATCTAGGTTATCTTTATTTCTTCCAGTCATAACTACGTTAGCTTCAAGTTTAGAGAATTCAGTAGCAGTGTCGGCTCCTATCCCGGAACTTGCACCGGTAATTAACACGACTTTACCGCAAAACATCGTTAGGTATATACCTGATTAGAGAAAATATTACGTTAATACCAGAGTATTTTGTTATTTAATATGGTCTTGGTGTTTGGGGATATTTTCAAGGATTTGATAAATTAGGCAATTGAATATTTATAGTATACAATGCCTATCAACTTTGATGATGTGGCGCAACTATACCTAACCTTGTTAAATAATTTCCTAAATCATCAAATAAAGATCAAGAACTATTGTTATACAACCTAGGAATTTAAAAAATTGTTTATGAAGATTATTTTTCCATTAGTATTTATTATTTAAAATAATTATTGTAAGTATACGAACAAAAAACGCGACAATAGAATTCGCGATGAAAATATAGTACATATCGTACTATATATTTTGAATTTGGATTATATAGTACAATTGGCTAAAATATGGTACAATATTGGTATTGAATATATAATAGTACGGTTGGCAACCCTAGTCGTAATCATTCACTCTTCTCATTACACATCAGTACTTCTAAAAGGACTAAATTCGCTTGAATGGTTATTAACCACAATACACTTTAATTTCAAGCAAAACCAGGGTACTTATAGTCATTTTGCACAAATAACATAACCAAATAAAACACTGATGCAAACTGACGCTGAGTATAAGGTTATCGGTTATCTATGTGTTCAGAAAATATTTTAATAAATCTACGATAAAACAAATGCATAATAATATTTTCCCTTTTTATGATAATAGGTTTATATCAGAGTAGAGAAGCTATACTAAGTAATACTTATTAATAAACTTACAAATAACAGAAAAAAAATTGTATTTCACTGCAACTGTGCGTGTCGCTGTCGACGGGCTCGGGGCTCCACAGACTGCGTAAAGAGCGGCAGACCGCAGATAAACTAGATGCGACACATAAAGCCAAGTCATAATTACTGATTAGATATATAAAAGGAAGGTTAGATTGCTACGAGTAGATACGTACAATTCAAGTGGAGTACCTCATCGATAAGTACATAATTAATAATTAACATATCCCTAGTTACGATAATTTGACGCTCTGGGCTACCAAATTCTAAAACTTAGCATCCTTTATGAAAATGAAGAAACTAAATGTATATTATAAACTAAGATCTGGCTTAAAGGTCTAGCTGCCAAGCCATAAACCTAAATAAATAATAATCTGTAATGCCTTGGAGTTTTTGGCGGGAACTGAAAGGAGATGTTGTGCTATGCAGTTTTATTTTCTGAAAATGTGTAAAATTACTCTAAAATGAACAATAGTTGTAGGATATTGATGGTTTTTGAGTAGTAATTATGTGTTTTGTGAGAAATGTGAACTGTTTAGCCAAATATGGTCTTTTGAGTTGACACAAGAACTCCGTTGAATGACACTAGCTGATTACCTACAGTTCAGCTGTGCTAGACATAGGCTTATGAAAATGAAGAAACTATAATGTAAACCAAGATCTGGCTTAAAAGCCCAGCTGCCAAGCCATAAACCTAAATAAATAATATTAATAATCTGTAATGTCAGTATGAACAGAGTTCCTTTGTCTGCATTTGTGGCGTTAAAAAGTTAAAAATTGGTTATGGCCCTCGGCAACGGCGACCCGCGAGTGTTATTTATGGTTATTGGAGTTATTGCGAAATTCAATGTTGAATTGGTTAATATTGTGAATTGATAAATTCAAGGTATAAATTCTAATTCAAAGCAGCAACTTCAGTTTTTATGCCTTTTGTGGCACTGAACTCAAACTTGCATCAGCAAGATGAACTCGAATACATCGACTGCTCCAGTCGAGTCCTTTGACGACTTTTATACTGAGGTATGTAATTTTTACTATTATTTGCAAGATGCTATTTTCCTACAGCATAAATTTCCTTTTTAAATTAACAAACTTGATGTTCTCTATATTCAAGCAGAAAAACATTTTCTTTGCATCAAGTTTCGTGCCATTGACAATAAAAAGTAATAAGTAGGTAGCAGATTGGTCATTGGTCTGATCTCATAACTATGTCATGTTTAATAAAACTTAAAGCAAAATACGCTTATTTAAGATCACGATAGGTAAAGTATCATTATTAGTTTAAAGATACTTAACCTCTTTCTGTTTTTTACAAAACGTGAGCAAGCTACAACTATTTTTTAATTCTTGAACCATGATGTACTGTTATTTATATAATCATTACTGTTTGTTCATTGGGCTACAACCAATAAACTTGAACTCTGACTGGGTTACTCTTTTCTAGCTTAATCTCCATACATATATGGTATTAGCAGTATGTGAGCTTAGTTAATTTGTCTTACAGATTTAATTGTTATTGATTAATAAATCATTTCATTCATGACTACAAGGGCCTAAATTTGTTTGTGATTGTATCAAAAACCAGGAAAGTAAATATAATGTAACATAAATTTAAATTCAAAAATGTATACAGGCTAAGTGAGTTGAGACAAGATTGTAAATGATAAACATAAATCAGTTGATAACATATTTTGAAATTGAAAACTTTTATTGTTATAAATTAAATTATTATGCAAAATATAAATTACAAACAAATCAATAAATACAAAATAAAGTGCTACAATAAGTTTCAATCCACTAATGGAATATTTGTGGACTAACATTTATAATCATATATGTTAAGAATGGTTTGATGTGTAAAGGAACAAATGTCTGCCTATGCTGCTTCATACAAGTCCTGATAAAAAGAGAAGACTCAAGGAATGCGAGCTTGATATTGTGTGATACATACATAACTTCACGCCAAATTGTGTGATAAGATTAATAGTGGAAAACAAAATCTAGGAAAGAGGATGCCATGTTCTCCAGTGGACATTGAATGAATGCTAGGATGATAATGATGATCAATTCTGGTATTTCAGGTCAAGGAGATAGAAAAACGGGACTCAGTCCTAACACCAAAACAGCAGATGGAGCGATTGCTTCGTCCTGGTTCTACTTACTTCAATCTTAACCCATTTGAAGTATTGCAAGTTGAACCAGATGCATCTCTTGATGAGATTAAAAAAAAGTATAGAAGGCTATCCATTCTTGTCCATCCTGACAAAAATATGGTAAGAAATTCATTTTTAGGTTAAATACATTAATCTTACAATCTCTCACTATATCTCAAAATAGATCAAAGCATAAATTAATAGAGCAATAAAAAGCCTGTTTTATTTTTGTAAAAATTTATAGTTTAACACCATTATTTCCTATGTCATGACAATATGATAAATTTTTACACAAGCTATATAATTTTGATTTTAAATTAAGCCACAAAAGATTTAATGGCAAAAGGTTATTAACATCATTAGTGTTCATAATTAGTCTTCTAGTAATAAATTCTAATTACTAAAGGCAATAGAGACAGGATGTTTTCTACTCTCAATTTATTAGGATGTATATAATTTAGTATTAGTTGCCATAGGAGGCTTCCAAGTATTTAGGCGGTTACGCCCGTCAACATTTCGTTTTTATCCACAGATGGAATGATTGAATGTACCTTCTGCGCGCCTCCCTGAGACAGCGACACATGGGTAAGGTAATAAGACGAGAGGCTGAGAGGAGAAATGCAATACTTCCGCCCAATGACCTTTCTTTATAAATTAAATTTATGAACTAACTAATCTTTATGGAACAAATATATTTCTGTAAACCATAGAAACTTTGTTACACTTTAAAATGTGTATATGATATGGACACATTTAGATGGTTGTCTGATGATACTAAAACATTAATGTGTTGGAGTAATAATCAAGATTTATAGCTGTGTTACAGAGTTGGGTCTAAAAATTGAATATGACATGTACTGTGTACACAAAATATATATAGCTTGCTTTATTTAAATAACACAGAATAGTTTACTTAATTACCAAATAATGTAATGAATTAGATACTACAATATGAAAATAACAACAGACCTGTAGTCCCATATTTTGTAGAAATATCAATTGGTTTATATCCAGTCATGAATGAGGGACAAACTCACCTACATATTTTATATTAGTATGGATGATGCTAGAAAGTTATCTTACTCTGTATTTGCATAATTAGTTATATATTTTATGTTAAAGGGCTTATTGCAACTACAATGGTTATTACAACTAAAAATTTAATTTTTTCATGTTAATTTTATTCTATGAATAACTTTTATCTGGCAATTGAAAAATCCGTCTTAGGTGTAGTAAAAAATGGAAAATCTGAGCCAAACATTATCATGTTCCATGCAACAAATAAAGAATTTAAACCTTTTGACTAGATGGAATTAAGAAACATGCTTTTTTTACTCAAGTATGATTATAATCTAGTACTTTAGATGTTAATTTGTCTAAATGAAAAAATATTTTTATCACATAACATCTTACAAAGATATGGGACATTTCAATTTTACACATTGTAACTTCAATTTTTACAACATATAAATCTATATTTTTTTAGTTTTTGGGAACTGTTAGATAGAATTAAAACTACAAATGTTTTAACTTTTTGGATTTTTCACCCACATAGTAGTGATATGTAACTGGATACATCATATGAAGAAAATGCATTTAAAAATAATATTTAATACTAATTAAACCATCCAACATAAATCGGGCAGTGTTTCATATTTGAAACAAATTTAGTTTACTCATATTAGACCTTAAGGGAGAGTGTTGACGTAAATTTATCAAATCGTATTTTGATTTACAGGATGATTTAGAGAGAGCCCAACAAGCCTTTGAAATCGTGAATAGATCTTGGAAGACATTAGAAAATGAGGATACAAGAAAAAAGTGCCTGGATATCTATCAAGAGGCTAAAGAACGTACTGAACATATGGTAAACTATTTTGCACTAAATTTGAACATACATAGACATGTATATTCTGAAGCTAAACAGTCGTGCTTGTGTTGTGAATAATATATACAATGAACATAGAGACTAATCTAACACTTAGTCTGGTGTGCATAGACATTTAACTAACAGTTAAAATAAAATAATCGCGATTTAGCAATATCGTTTTACCGATTATTTGATTTTAACCGTCATTTAAATTTCTATACACACCAGCCTTAGAACAGTATAATTATAATGATACGTTCTTTCTCACACTAGGATAGTTAAAGCTTTCTACAGATTTTAAAAAGATTTCCACATAAATTAGTAGGGGCTAAAACATATTGTTATCATCATACTTTTAAAATATGATAGAAAGAAACAATTTAACACATTACCATATTTTTGAAAATTATTTATTTAATTAACAGAATTTACTTTGAGGAATCAGTATTCCATTAAAAGTAACAATGTAATATATAAAATTCTCGGTCACAGTTTTCATGTACTAGTTGATATAAATGTCTCGTGTCACTTTGTTTAGGTAGTTAAATCTCTTCCAGAAACGGCCTTGACCCAATTCTCCATGAAATTTTTGTGTGGTGCCACTATTAGGGTAAAGGTCTGAGAATCGGACATCTCATTTTTCATCTCCCTAAATCTTAAGGGTAGTCCACCCCTAATTTTTTTAATTTTTAGATATTTTTTAATGATACAGAATTTAAAACTACACACCCTAAATTTTCAACCCTCTACGATCAACCCCTATTTTTTCGGGCAAGACGTCGTCTGCTTGGACAGCTAGTAAAACTATAAATGTTGCACATAATTTCAATTTTTCTCTTCAGAAATGTTGCACTGAACTTGAATTAGATAGCTTCACTGTTAGTATAATACACTTATATGTAAATATAAATGTATGGACAATAGCATAGAAAAAATACCTTAACCTTTTTTTTATTGCATGAGCTCAGCAGACAGGCACATGGTCTACCTGATGGAAAGAGGTTACCGTTGCCACATTGCATAGATATTAGTAATATCAAAGGTGCAACCAATGTGCTGCCACTCACTAAGGCAGACTGGAAACTGGTCACTAAGGCCAGAACACAACTTAAGGTTGTTATGGTGACAAACTTTGGACCAAGGGTGGTAGCCATCCAAACGAGGAAAATACACTACCACCTGGCTGTGGGTTGGTTTGTCCCCACTTAATACCTACTGTTGGAAATTGTACTTTTCTTTGTACCCATTCAGATATATATAGTTTCTACATCCAAGAGATGCACGCACATTAAACCATAATTAGTTACACCAATAGAAAGATAAACTTACAGGATTGCAGATAAAGGCTGGTCTTATAGGTAAAAAACATTCTTCCAGACAACTCTCATGGATGTATTTTTCCAAATTTCAGATAGAGCAAAAGAAAAAGAAGCAAAAGAAGGAAAATCGCACGGCAGAAGGCATACCTGAAGACGACCCAGATAAATTTAAACATGCAGTATATGTTATGACTATGAAGGTAAGTGACATTCTCTGTATTTCTTATTCTTCAATACTAAAGTAATTAAGGAATGTTTGACTGGGAATTTACTAACAAATAAGTTGTTTGTGTGAGATGGATTGGGACATGGGGGTTTATCTCCTCCATCCCAGATACCGAGACCAGAGTGAATAATGGAAAGATCATATATGAAACTTACCCTGATGTGAATCAGACCAGGGACCTCTAGGTTAACTAAGCTAGGCGGGCTACAAAATCAAAGAGGCTATGAAATTCCCTAAAGAGAAATTGGTGAGATATAATGGATTTTTCATCATCAGTAACTATTTTTAATGTTTACTAGCCGACCCGGCGAACTTCGTACCGCCTCAGAATCAATATATCAAAAAGCTGTTCCAAGCATTTTTTTCATATTTTGTCACCTTTTAAACCTTCCCTGGACTTAATAATTCAAAACCAAAATTAGCCAAATCAGTTCAGCCATTCTCGAGTTTTAGTGAGACTAACAAACAGCGATCGATTTATATATATATATATATATTATATATATATATATATATATATATATATATTATATATATATATATATATATATAGATTAATACAATGCAAAAAATTTATAAGGTAGAGCAACGCTCGAAGCTCTGTCTTTATTACAGCTCTTAGGTGTTCTCCAACATTTAACTGATGGTTAACCAAAAATAAGGGTTGGGTTTACATATATGTCCCCGGATGATTTTAATGGTTAATATGTTTAGGAATATATTTAAGACTTATTTATAACAACTGAAATTGGTTTTGGGTGGAACAAATACATGTTCAATTAATTATCGAATTTTGAAATTCACGACAATGATCTGGTAATTTGTTGCCGAGACGTTTTTTTACGTTTTTTGACGGGATTTATCGAAATAGGTGACTGTATGCATCCGAAAATTTAAATATGTGGAGTTTTAAACAGTCGGTTAGGTTAGGTTTTGTGTAGACCAAAGCGCACGAGCCGAGTGAGCGTGCCGCGGCAGCGGCCGGCGAGTGCCAGAACCGACTGGTAACAATTCACTATTTATCTTATGTATTAGTGAAAAACATAAGTAAGGTTAGATTGACAAAAACATTAATAACTCAGGAACTATACATTTCCCGCACATAGGAGTTGCAGAAGGGGTGAGTTTCCCCCCCCCCCCCCTCCCCCGCTCATTACTTATGATTCCGGGGACATATATACTTTTTCCATACATTTTTGGCGATCATTTTATTTTAATCATCGGTTAAAAGTCGGTGCGGTGCACACCAGCCTTAGTGCTGACTCGATGGGTTACCCTTGAGCTAATCATGTTTCATGGAATTAGAGAAGTCCGATGGCCAACGTCCTTCTCCCACTGCTCCGTTTTCCACATCACATCCCCTCCATCCTCTTTACCTATTTCTCGAAGCTGTAGGCGACGGTAACCGCTTTCCATGAGCTGGTCCACCTGCCAGTTTCTTAATTTAAAAAAAACAAATGTTTCCAGCTTTTTGCGGATATGGAAAGAAAACGTCAACATCTCGAAACGAGAGATATGGAGGAAAGAAAGCGGAAACGCGAGGCCGAAATAGAACAAGAAGAGCAGAAATCCCTTGAAAAGGAATGGGCGAAAAACTTTGAGGTAACTACACACACATACACGTTTTTTTATTGTTATTTTCATTTCTTAATAGTAACCAAGAATGATAATAGTACTCTTTATTATATACCAACATAATAATAGTAAAACACTTTATTGTCTTATGTACGAAGGGCAGCCTTATTGTTTAAAAGCAATCTCTTCTTGACAACCTTTAATTGAAGGCCGTCAGCGCTAAAGCGGCCTAACCCTCAATTTATTATATTCAGATATAAATACTGGAAATTATGTAAAACGTGTTAAAATATAATGCAATGGCCTATCTTTGGTTTTATCACTTGATAATAGATGGTTTTACATAATTTCCAGTATTTATCTCCGAATATAATAAATTGAGGGTTAGGCCGCTTTAGCGCTGACGGCCTCAATTAGACATTACAATTAGTCTCTCTGGAAGAGTTTACTATAGAGATGATGAATGAATCTCTGGTCGTATATAAATGTCAGTATACGAACTAATACGAGAGGTGGCAGGCACTACTAGAAAGGCTCGATTATTACAACAGTACTGCCCGTGCGCATTAGGCGCCGTGCTATTGTCATCGCTCGCGCGATGGTTGCGATGCGATTTCATCTTACGATGAAACCGGTCGCGCGATTAGAAGGCGCTGTCCTATTGTCATCGTACGATGAAACCGGTTTAGACTCGTATTTTGGAGCGATGCGATCACACTCGAAACGGCTTTTAACAGAGATGCACAGTTTCTGCTATCGGGTAATATTTCTTTAATCGTAAATAACCTTTAAAAAAAGAAAACGTGGACGATATAATATACTTTATGAAAAATAAAAAAAACTTCGTTTAAAAAGCACCGACTTTAAGATGTTTTTGATAATATATATTAATAATAATAGCTTTAGAAATAAGTTTTTTTTTTTACTTTTTAGTTTTTGAAGTCGGTTTTGTTAAACGTTATTTTCGTAAAATGAAAACTACTGGGCCAAACCATGTTAAATTTTTAGGGAACCAAATGTCAACTATTCTGCATCAAACGAAAGAAAAATCACGGAAATCGGATCATAAACCTCAGCGTAATCGGTGTACATATGGAACGGAATGGAATTTTTTTCATAAAAATGTTCATAAAATGAAAACTACTAGGACAAACTATGTCAAATTTTTATGGGACCAAATGGCAGATATTCCGCGTTGAATAAAAAAGAATCACGTAAATCGGATCTTAAATCTCGGAGTAATCGGTGAACATACATAAGAAAATAAGGAGGTCCCGACGAATTGAGAACCTCCTCCTTTTTTGACGTCGGTTAAAAACAGAAAACGCGGTGAATTTTATGAATATTTGTCTATGTCAACAGAAACATTTACTTACGTACTTATTGTACGATGAAACCGGTTTAGAATCGTGTTTTGGAGCGATGCGATCACACTCGAAAAGGCTCTTAACAGAGATGCACAGTTTATGCCATCGGGCCATATTTCTTTAATCATAAATAACATTTAAAAAAAACGTGGACGACATAATACATCTACTTTATAAAAACAGAAATCAGCGCAGGGAATTTCACAATCAGTTTTTCGACGTACGGAAAAAGAAGATTTTTACGAATAATTGTCTATGTCAACAGAAACACTTGATCCCGCGAGCGACGAGCGCTATAGGAAAGGACATTCAGTACTGATCAGTATGTTTGCGATGCGTCGATGGTCGCGCGATGAAATTTAGACAATTTGATCGGATCGCATGATCGCGCGACCGTCAATAGGACATTCAGTAGTGATCAGTATGTTTGAACGCACGGCCGCACGATCATTTTTTGATCGCATCTTACCAATCGTGCGAGCGATGACAATAGGACGGCGCCTTAACATGGCACCTGGCTCGTCGTCGTGCGAGAACAGTAGCGTCAGCATCATTGTTATCGTTCTTCCATTTGAGTTTCGGAGTAATTTGTTTGCTGTAGTTCAGAATAATTTGTTTTAGCACCTGAATTGAATAAATTACGTTTAAAGTACTTAATGCAAAAAACATTAGAATTTTATTTTAGCTCTTTGAATATCATCATTTATTTTGCGCTAAATAGTTTCTCTTATTTATACTACTTTATGCTTTAAACTTTTTAATACTTTCAGAATAAGATAAATGAAAAATAATTGCTCAACCACCTTCTTTCTACAAACATCTTGAAGTTGGTGCCAAGTAAAACATAAAATTACTCTATTTTACACATTTATTGTTATTTTTTTTTACAAGCTTTTATTTAACTTGCAACGGATGTATATATGTATGGGTGGAATCTTTCAAGTTAAATTTGAAATCTTCTACGCATATGTATATCGTGTGACAATGCAATAATATGGTACCATGGAGTTGATCTGATGATGGAGTCGGAAGGTGGCCATAGGAACTCCAGTACTACACAAGATAGACCCTTCGTGTTTGGGCTCGATTTACTTGTCTTGACTAGCACTCTGCTGCTACATGATATCCAGGATCTCAGAAGCTTGTATTTAAAAACCTTTTTAAAAAAGCTTATTTTGTTTTACTTGACACCAACTTCAAGCTGTTGTAGAAAGAAGTTGGTCACATTGTTTTTTCTTTTTAGTTTGAAATCGGTTTGTTTTTGTTATTTTTTTTTTATAAACAGAGTCAAGTACGTAAACAGCTAAAATTGATTATAATCTTTGACCAATTACAGGAATCCCGTCAAAACCGTGTGGACAGTTGGAAAAGCTTTCAATCGTCCAGCAAGGAAAAGAAAAAAAAGAAGATACAAGGCTTCAAGCCGCCAAAACCTAAGCCGGAGAGCAGATAACTAATTCGCCAATTAAAATATTTAATTTAGTGATTTCTCTAGATTAACATAACGATATACTAATTTCCTGACGGCATCACATATTATATGGAAATATTCCTCATCTCGATGGGCTTCTGAATAAAACCTATATCCTATATATGTTTAGATAGTTACTACCTGTTCTGGCAGATGTCGTTCTGCCCGAAAAAGCTTCAATCGATATGCCGATAGCAGCGCCACCTACCGGGTCCAATTGTGAACCAACTCAGAAACCTCTTCATGCACAACAACTTTGCTAAACATCATCACACGATCAAATGTATAGTTTACGATTCTATAAAGGACATACAGACAAACATTCATTTTTTTAACCGACTTCCAAAAGGAGGTTCTCAACTTGGTCGGTATTTTTTTATGTACACCGATTACTCTGAGATTTGTGATCCGATTTACGTGATTCTTTTTTGTTCGATGCGGAGGAATAGTTGCCATTTGGTCCCCTAAAAATTTAATATACTTTGGCCCAGTAGTATTCATTTTACGAACGTTTTTTTGTTCCCCTTTCTTGGGATCTATATTTTCAAGGCGCGCGGCAACTTTCGTAGGCCCGCTATTCATAGCTAGACACTAAAAAGTAATAAATAAAAAAAACGGAGATTTTGATAAATTTTACTCACCACAGCTCAGTTGAGTAATTTCAAAACTGATTTTTTTTGTAATGAATTGTGTCACTAGGCATTTAATTGTCAATTACGCTTGCGAAACGTGTATATATTGTATCAAAATATAATGTCGATCCCAATCAAGCATGGAAATGATTGCTACTTTTAATTCATTTTCATTGGATGAAATTAAAAAAAGTCACAATTATTTCACATGTGAAATTTCACTGGCAATGATTTTTGAAGCATAAAATTACCAAAGCGTCACACGTTCCGTATGCTATTAAAAATGAAATGTTAATTATAATTTATAATCACTACGCATGCTACTTTCGAATCGAATGACTGACCTGCGATAACAATGAAATTTCATTTCCTTTTCTAAACAACTGATTTTGAGATTATTCCAAGGAAAATAATACTTCACAGACCTTAATTTGAAATCTACTTTTTAATACTCTCATAAGATATTCAAGGTTCTCCCGTACAGTACTTAAACGGAGCACCGATGGCGCTACGCACTTCATAGTACTTCATAGTCGTACACTTAGCGACCGGATCAGCAAAATATAGTTTACTCTTTCTATCACGCCCGCTCATTCCCTACTCCCTACTCGCTCGTGGAATCGTCTACTTGTGAAATGTTCCATGCCTAATCCCAATGTACTTAATAGTGCAGGGCTTCATCTGGGATAATGTTAATGATATAAGATATATGAGTCGTATAGTTCCATTATCAGTTAACGCCACACGCAACATATTTTCAGTAAAAGCAAAAAAGCGTATCTAATATCTTGGATTTTGGAACAAATTCGAAAGTTTGATGTCAAATTTAGTTGAAGTTGGCGGTTTTAGGTATAAAACGAACAAAATGATATACGAGAAATTTCATCCAGAAACATATAGTCTGACAAACGAAAGCTGACCCTGGAAAATGGCGGCAAATTTAAATAATATATGTATGGCAACATCAAAATTATTATGAAAATTTTGGATTAACCTATTTTGATACTTGGTAGTTACTTATTTATGTGTGACAATAGATAAATCATACTCGTTTCTAACGATAATATTATAAATACTAAAATTTGTGAGATTTTCGTTACTCATTCACGCCAAAAGTACTGAACGGATTTTTATGAAATTTGGAATACTTGTTATTACTGAACCTTATATCTAGAATGACCGCCAATAGAATATAGACTATCTACTTTTAATTCCGGTAGATAGCAGGAAATCAGTAGTCATTACATTTTTTGGAAAATAAACTGAAATATTCAGTAAAATCTTAGTTTTATCCGCTATAATCAAAATCAGATTTCGTTACGGCACCCTAGTGTCGACCCGAAAGCCACATACGTACCCACTACCAATGGACACATATTTGCAACATTTCAGAGCTTCCTGGTGTGCAGCAGCAGCCCCGGCTGTCCGGAAGATGGGACTCCGCCAAAGTATCAACACAGGCAAATCCACTCACAACCAAACGAAAACCGCCATCTTGTTTGTCAAAATTGACCTTGACATTCGCATTACAGTTGCCATGTAAAAAGTTTGCAAACAATTCCAGGTTCAACTTTCGATAGCCAGACTATATGTATGTTTCTGGATGAAATTAGCTTGATTTTGTTTTTTAAGGGAGTTGGCGGGTATTGGAATTATACCACTCATATATCATTATTATTATTAATATTAATAATGATATAATTTCTTTCGCGAGCTGCCCAAGTTAAGTTGCTAGTAATCAATGGTGATGTCGGATAATCCAACAAGAAGGTTCCTAAGTGTCACGGGTCTTATATTTTTAGTTAAATTAGAAAAAAAATTGAAACACTTTGAAATTTATTTATACATTTTGACTGATTGACAGAGAGAGAGAGAGAGTAAGAACTTACCTACCATACTGAAATAATTTGGTTTAAAGATGCGGAATCGAAAGGAAATTATAACTCATTTATATAGTTAGTTTAGTTTTACTTTAGTTGCTTCATGCAAATTGCAAGGGTACCTTTGGATATCGACTTTCTATAATTCTTTAATGCTGCGTCATTTTAAATTCAAAAATTTAGAGAACAAAATAGGTCTTTTGTAGTGGTCGTAAACAAGCATTTTGAACTAGTGGTGAAAGTAATTATATAATTGTTTTTTTTATTTTCATCGATGTAGGTGCATATTAAAGAAATTAATTTAACTCCCTTTTAACCATATATTGATTTTAAATATCAAGATAAATAATAGCTGTTTACGAAAACTTATTTTACTTTTAGTAGGATTACGAACTCCTTACCGTTAACACAAACCAAAATCTAATTTTTAATTCAGGAAAATATTACTTATCGCAGAAATTAAAATACGATATCTAAGTATCTAAAGGTTCATTTATAATATATTCATTAATTTGTGATGTAGGTATTAGTTTATATAACGAGATTTGTTACGAACAGAAAGCTAGAAAAGGGAATGCTACTGGAGTGCTCGTTTTGCGTCATAGTATATAAGCAAGTTAAAAAAATTAGAAATATCAATATAAAAATGATTTTTTAAGTGGGTCATCAGGACCAAATCCTGAACTGCTTAATACCGACAAAATACTAAAAGTGGTCTGGAAATCTTTTTTGACGACAATATACTGGTCTCATTACATTTTTGATTATGAATGATAATGATTAAATGATTATGGATATAGAAGTTTTATTTTCGTTCAGCAGGTACACCACCAAAAGTTGTATAATTCTTCTTGAAATCTCCTAATGGACCATTTACATGGAGAGAGTTTGTCGCACGTTTTGGGGCGAAAATCATATACTATTTAAGTAGGCGATACTCTTTAAACAATAATCGCATGACATGTTTACATTCAACCAAAAGCAAAAAATCGTCTACGAGTATGTCATGTGATAATCGTAAGGTAATTATTATTATCACCAAGGTTTACACTATTATTACTACTATTTCTCGACATGTCTGAACTAGGACGACTCTATAACCCGTGCGCGTTAACATGGCACCTGTCTCGAAACAACCCTCCTCCCGCTGCCCCGCGCGGGGCCTCGCTCGCGTCGTGCGAAACCAGAAGCGTGAGCATCATTGTTGTAGTTGTTAAATGACGATATTCAAAGAACTAAAATAACATTCAATTTTTTTTGCACTTAGTAATTTAAACGTAATTTATTTGAGCCAGGTGCCATGTTAATTCGCACGGGTTATACTTCATGCGAGTATCGTACAAACTTTCCTATCAGCATAGTACGCGGCACGCAACTTGGCGACGTTTTGGCGTAGTGGGGGTAAGTTCGCGGCACGCTCGACACACGTATACACGTTACGCTTGTTTAGTGTATTCTGTAATTATATGGTGAACAATAAATGTTTTAATAATTTCTATATTGATTAAAAATGAGGTGAGGTTTAATTAATGTAATGAATATAAAACATTTTGTTAAAAAAACAACCCTTGGTTTGCCGTTTCTTGAAAGAAATTGATCCTTACAATCTTCACTATGATTTGGTATAATAATGCAGGATGTGTATAATTTAAATAAATCTAATAATGCCAATTTAGTTATTAATTTAGCGTAGTTTAGGGTTTGGCCCTAAAAGACCACTTGAAAAACTCATCCCTGTACACGTGCCAGCGAAGCTTTGTTAGTGTTGCCATGACGAAGGAATAAGATGTACAATATTAATATATCAAAAATTATTTGTATGAGTGGCATTCTCTTTTACTTTATCCCTGTTCGTAAGTTTAATATAAACCTTGTCAATGAATACGTATTGTATTCGTTTTGACGCACTCAGAGAGCTTTAAGTGACTCTAAATGCGTCTCTTAGTCTCGAAATATATATAAATTACTGATTTATGATATTTCATTTTTAGGGGCCCTAATCACTTGACCATAAAAAATCCTTATGATTGGATATTTGACACATATTACAATAAATTCTAAAATAAGATTCAAATGCGTCAAAATATCTTGTCATCATTTTACTTTCAACAGTTCATTATAGATTTTTTTGAATTATAGTTTAAATAATAATATAATTTATAGGCTATGGCATTTTGTGCGATGGTAAAAAGTGGCTCAGTTGATTTCACTGTCAAATACCCAATTGGGTACATGCAATCCTGCAATAAGTTCTAACATTATCAGTATACTAGCGAGCCTGTAGACTTCGTCCTGCCCTGAATAAATAATCTAGAACTGCACACAAAATTTTCATCTCAATCGGTCCAGCGTTCTTGGATGATTTTCGTGATATACACACGCACAAGAAGAATTATATATGTATACATAAATGTAAAAGAGCTGTCGCTAAAATACAATACTATCGTCGTACATTTAACCACTGTGAAAATAATTTGAATTGCTCTGAAAACAACGATTAATAATACGCTATTTGACTCGATAAAGTAACGACATTGTGTTACATTCGTACGGAGCAGACGTACGGTTTCTACGTTCATAAAAAGTTTCTCACCGACTGTCAACTGCCCTATTTTTTCATGTCTATATCCATGGATGTTTGAATTAATTAATCTTTACAAATGTAGTGAAATAACAAAATATAAAATGGGGTCTCCCCGAAACGTATCAGAGGGATGAAATATGTATAAATTCAATGTAGTTGCGTCGATATCGTCAGATAAGTCTTAATACCTTTATTTATTTAAAATAAAGAGATGGTAGAAGCCAAAAAGGTACGTACAAACGCTGTAAAAAGACAACAAAATATTCAGATATTTATTTTGATAAGAATTTCGTGTTTAGTTGTCGGTATCGTCACATTCTTCGACCATGTCGCTGGGTGGTCCGGGCTGGGCTGGCGGGAAGAAGTTCAAGTCTATACTGCCAGTGTTTATCATCATACCGAATGAAAACAGCCACCTGTAGATAAAAGCAAAGGAATAGGCCTACAGCATATTGATAATAACTATGTTCCAAATATCCATAGGCGACGGTAAGTACCTACCACTAAGGTCCCATCGCTGCTATTACAATAGAATATTCGATTACTCGCACCAGAATTTCTAAGGGAGTAAGGCCATGCTGGAATCGTAGATTACCTTCAGCTCAATGCCGGCTTGATATGTGTATGCGCCGATCCGAAGTTTAAAAAAACCCCGGATGTTCCGTACACACGTAGCCGCTGAAGCTAATAGTATAATTTAGTTTGGGTCCTAGGTAATTTTACAGCTCGCGGTGAGTAACCTACCAAAATTGCGCAAAACTGGGCCATATGGCTAATGGTATTCATTAGCCGGCTAAAAAGCGGATTTTTCCCGATTCAACCCATGACGTCATAGCCCACGAATTTGTTTTTCCCAAATCGATTACCAATTCAACTCATTTTAAAACTAGCATAAAATATTCAAAGATTTTGTGTACAGTTTTACCAAAAGTCATAGTTGAACAATCTTATCACAGAAATTACATACTCAAGCGGTACTTTTTATCCCGGAAATCCACGGAAATTTTCCTGGGAATGCTTTAATGTGACCGTGTTTAGAACATTTTTAGCATCCGACATTAATTCTCCCGGGAGTGATTTTAGGGCGCATAAAAAGTTGCTTATTCTGACAAAATTCTTACTAAATCGATAGCTTACTACATATACTTCTTTTAAAAATGCTGCGTTACTGTGTGTCTTGGGAATCCCGCGGAAATATTCTCGGAATTGGCTTGAAGTGGTAAGTAAGTATCAAACTCGCCTGAATCGGATACGACTTATATTAAAACAATATTTATGTTCTTTTTTCAATGCTGCGTTAATTTGTGTCCCGGAATCCCGCGGTATTTTTTTCGGGAGTGACATAAATTAATTAGGTTGCATAAAAATCAGCTGATTTCGATACAATTTGATTAGAACCATAGTTTAAGTTTTCTTTAAATAGTACGGTACTTACTAACCCGGGACTGCCGTAGGAATTTTTGGGGGAATGTATGTAGTGATTATTATGCATAAAAATCCTCTAAATCGGAAAATAATAATTTACGTTATTTTTTAAATACTTCGGTATTTATATCCTTGATTTGTGTTCCGGCATTAGTGACCAGGTTCCAGTCTTCCTTAAGAGAGCAGCAGCGCATTTGTGGCACCTTTGGTGTTGCAGTCCATAGGCGACGGTAACCGCTTTCTATCAAGTGCCGTCTGCCTGTCTGCTGACCTGCAAAAAAAAACCCGGGAATCCGGTGAGAATCTTCCGGGGAGCTGTTTGAGGTGGTTAGGGTTCATATTTTTTTGCGAATAGCAGTTTGTTCTTTGTTTAAATGCTGTGGTACATTATATCCCGGGAAAAATAAATATTTTTCTGAAAATTCACACGCCTGAAAATATCATGAAAATTGGCCGTGATTCTCTTATTACGGAATAGACTGGTACTAGGTACATAACATTTTGCACATCTGACTAGTACCAAACCCTCTTTATATATTTCTCAGGATTTCCTAACTTCGATACTACCATTTTATTTAGGATTTGCTTGCTACGACAGTTCCTATATTCATTAGAATCTGTAGTAGACACTTGTAGTGGTGTATAACTTTAGCAAGTTTCTGGAATTCATATATTTTCGCACTAAAAAAATCCATTACTGTGCTAAAATAACCTTGGATTTTAACTGTAATTTTTGTTACTTGTTCAACGTGAACGAAGTCGCGGACAAATTCTAATTAAATTTATAATATACGAGTATTAAACATAGAGTTTCATTTATATGAAATCTATACTTGATTGCCATTGTTTTTGCTTGAATTGAATTGGGATTAACATTTGGGATTTTGGGTTGAGATAGGAAAATTTGTTAAAAAATAAGTAAGAACAACCCTAAAAAGCAGTTGATAGCTTTCCCCCTAATTGAAAAATCACTCGCCAACTGACGGCTAAGCCCTAAACATGTCAGTTGACTGGTTTTATTCGACAGCTATTAGCCTTTTCTTTCTACCGTGACACTAATATAATTGTGTATTTTTGAAATTATATATTTGGTGAGCAATAAAGTGTTATTTATCTATTAGCCGTTTGTCGAAGTCGTTGACAACTTAGCCGTGTCTATATTGTAAACAAATCAAGCACTAATTAGCTGGTTTTTACAATAGCTACACACTTCTAGTTGACAGACCGATGCACTCCCACCATAAAAAAGGCATGAAAGATAAATGCTGGGAATAAAAATCGGCCAATAATAAAACCTAATTAAAAAAGCTCCCAGGTGCTACATTTCTAGTGGGCGCTAAAAGTTTTAATTATGGATGGTGGTGACTCGAAGTAATTGAGAGAAGTGAAAGAAAAAGAGACAGACCAAAAATATATATAATTGATGCAACAGTGACCAAATAGGCCAAAATGACCAAATAGGCCAAAATGACCAAAAAGTCCAAAATGACCAAAAAGGCCAAAACGGCCGAATAGGCCAAAATGACAGAATATGCGAAAACGACCAAAAAGGCCAAAATGATCAAAAAGGTCAAAATGATCAAAAAGGCCAAAATGACCAAATAGGCCAAAATGACCAAATAGGCCAAAATGACCAAATATGCCAAAATGACCAAAAAGGTCAAAATGATCCAAAAGGTCAAAATGATCAAAAAGGCCAAAATGACCAAATAGGCCAAAATGACCAAATTAGGCCAAAATGACCAAAAAGGTCAAAATGATCAAAAAGGCCAAAATGATCAAATAGGCCAAAATGACCAAATAGGCCAAAATGACCAAATATGCCAAAATGACCAAAAGGTCAAAATGATCAAAAAGGTCAAAATGATCAAAAAGACCAAATAGGCCAAATTGACCAAATAGGCCAAAATGACCAAAAAGGTCAAAATGATCAAAAAGGCCAAAATGATCAAATAGGCCAAAATGACCAAAAAGGAAAAATTACCAAATAGGCCAAAATGACCAAAAAGGCCAAAATGACCAAATAGGCCAAAATTACCAAAAAGGCCAAAATGAAAATTATCCCTTGTCCATCCTCAATATTTAATTTACATACGTACCGAATTTCAGCCAAATCGGTCCAGTAATTTTTCCGTAAAAGCATACCAAAAAAACAGACAAATATCATTTTATCCCGGAAACTATCCCATTTTTCGGGATAAAAAGTATCCTATGTTCATCCTCGGTATCGAAAATATATATATACTGAGTTTCAGCCAAATCGGTCCAGTAGTTTTTACGTGAAAACGGAACAGACAGACAGACAGACAGAGTTACTTTCGCATTTATAATAATATTAATAGGGATAATAGGGATTTAAGATCCTTTGCTTTGCAATGATGTAATGTGCCGTGACCGTACCTTAATATGGGCTCAGCGGAAGATCAGCGCTGGTTTTAAAAAACCAGCATTATGCTGAGTCTTATGCCCCTTTCAGGACAATATTATGTTGTTAGTTTTAATTATTTTTTGTAAACAATTGTGCCTACATTACAACAATGTAATTTGGCCTGAATAAAATTATTTTCTTTCTTTCAAAACTTATAACCAACATTATATTTTTTCATGCCTCGGTTATGTTTACGCCACGTGGTAGTTATAACAAAACAATATGTTCGATGATGGTGATAAATGATGCATGCTTAGGTACTGTGTAGAATTCGGACTTACGTTTGAGATGAGAAAATGTTAGCCACTAAGAGATTCTGGGTTGTTATCTATTTTAAAATTATTCGGAAATACCTTGCACGCTAAATGTGATAGTCACTCTTAGTTGGAGAGATATTAACCCGGTATTAGATTGTTCACTTCTGTTTTTCAATTTGGACGAATCAACCAAAGTGATCCATATAAACATCAATTTGAACTATTCAATGTCTTTGAATACCGACGTGTCCTTTTAGTTCTGTGCTTTTTTATCCGATTGATTCAATTTCGTTGATTCGTCTAATATCAGCATTATACAAAATAATGTATGTAAAAGAGCTCACTCAATCTGTATTCTAAGGTTTATTAAAATATGACTAGTGTAGATGTAGGAACTTCGTAAGCGTGACTTCAATAAAATGTAACACGACGATGCAGCTAGTTTTAGGTCTAATATCTCACCATAGAGCTCCAAAGATCAAAATCTTAGTGTAAAGACTCTGTTTCTTCTTGTACCAAGGGTCCCATGGCCCGCAAGGCACCGGCAGTTCGTTCATATGAGCGTCACATCGATCTGTTTCAAAAGGTTAAAAATAATAGTAATCGGCAGACAAACGCGCATCTCTCCAAGCTAAACGAGTATAGTGTGTGTTATAGAAAATATACAACTGACCGATTCTGGGGCCGAAAAGGCCATTCAGAAATTACGTCACTCCCTTCCCCTCCCCGTCCTTGTTACAGCTGGTCATGTTCGTGATCCTCCTCCCTCCCTAATGTGAGATCTTCAATCACATATTTTGCAATTTTACATCAAGAAATCATTAAATCAAAACAGCAATTCTGTATTTGGTTTTATTTCTAGTAAAATTCTTTTTTAACAATTTAAATACTATGCTCATACAGATAGAGTAGGAAATATTTTGAAGTTTTCGTTAATAGTTAAAATTTCGTGGTTTAAAGCTTAAATATATTATAGATTTATAAATGTGACATCAAGAAATTTAGGACCCTTTCCACCCCCTGTTACACAATGTGACACTTCATCGGAACATGATATCGCATCATCAACAACGCGAACGGCTCGATGTTAAATACAGTCCATGGGATTAAGTCGGCAGGCAGGTGCTTCAGCTCAAAGGTGTAATTTACTATTCCTTTACTTATTCTTTTCTTTGAGAAATAACGTACTTAGAGGATTAAAAAGCATCCCATGATGGCTTAGATATCTATATATCTACCTAAACACGATCAATAAATATGTTAAAGATAACTCAAATTAGTTTACAAGTTAATACATTACAACCATTCAAAACGGTTTTTTGTAATTGAGATTAGGTACATGTCTCGACATTATAGCATATTCTTACGTGCTGGAGACGCATACTTCCTGGCTTGAATTACATTCATGATATTTCTTCGAAACGCAAGAATTGTTGCTCTCATTTTCATTGAATTTCACTTCTTTAATGTTGTCAATGTCAATAAATTTATTTTTTTATTAACTCCTTATAGCTGATCATGTACTACAAAGGAGACTGAAACACAAAATAAGGCTAGTAAATTAAATCAAGAAAATTTATCTCAATTGAGATTAAGAATCTCAATATCTGCCCTCCTTAATTACAATTGTATTTTTAGCTTTAAACGAATTTTCAATTCAGGGGTCGTAAATGTTTAAATACGCATCATAAATACGTCAAACTGGTTTAACACGAACTGCATGTGATGATACGAGTTACCAACTACGACAGCGTAGTGACGTAAACAAAAGTATTTTAACTACCATAGACATATCCTATTAGAATAAGTTTTTTACGGTCACTACTGTCGAAACATAAAAAGCAAAACCAAAGTAATAAATGTTATGACAGCCAGCAAAGACGACGGTCTAAAGTAGGTAACATTAAACTAAGTCCAAACCTACCATTTCCCACGAGATCACAGTCGTATCTTCATAACTTTTATATAACACAGTAACTTTATTATAAACTGATGACTTTGAAACTTCTAAGTGACATAAAAATCTTTAGAAATAGCTCTTGGCGTAATAAAAACTTCACCCGGCCGTAATAAAAAAATGTCTTCTACACAAGTTAAATATTCAAAAAGTTTCACAGTAAAAATGTCCTCTGAGCAACTAATGTGTATTGCCCTTTGTAGGCGTGTAGTAATGTCATAGCGATGGACAAAGATTCGATGTGTCATAACATCTATACAAAGAAATTAAATTCGAATAAACTATTCGTGCAGGAAGGGAGAAAAAATACAATTCTTGTGGCCGGGCGGACTGTCGTAGGAGGCGACAAAACAGCCCACAGCCAGGTGGTGGATGGCTACTATCCCCAGTGTAGTGTATGCAGCCATATCAACCTTGAGTTGTCTTCGAGCATTAGTGACCAGGTTCTAGTCTCCCTTTAGAGAGTGGCAGTTGGCATCACCATTGGTGTTTTAAATGTTCAGAGGCGATGGTAACTGATTTCCATCAGGTGGGCCGTCTGCCTATATACTAAACTCATATAAAAAAAGAAGACAATCAAAACTGATTATGAGATACTTTTCATCGCCTTATAAAACGCCAAAGCTTCTAGATTTTGTACTAGCTTCGTAAATCATGACGTCATTCCTATAAGAAATCAAATAGCGTATAAATTATATTATTATTTAAACAATAATTAAAATTATTTATTAATGATGACATGTATTTGAACACCCGTACTTTTATATGAACATTGTTTCAGAATTTATTGTAAAATGTGTCAACTACTCCATTGTAATAAATTGTTTTCTTTGTCTATTTCTGGACGATTTGTGATTTAGCAGTTCAAGTTAAGTTCAAAAAATTAACACATCGTATTATTAAGGACTAGCTTCTGCCCGCGTGGAATAGTTAAAAAGTTTGGTGTTAGCGTGATGATATATATATCCTCGACAAATGAGCCATCTAACATTGAAAGAATTTTTCAAATCAGACCAGTAGTGCCTGAGATTAGGCGTTCAAGCAAACAAACTCTTCAGCTTTATATATTAGTATAAGATAAGGAACAAACACTGCACAGCAGATAAATTTTTGAGAAAAATAAAGCAACCAATTAAATTTTGAAAACAATATCAAATTTAATACATAAATAATATTTATGTACTTTCTACATACATGTTTTCGACTATTTTATTTAATATTTACATTGAAACACAGGTAATTTCATTCTAATTTATCTAAGGTTTTTTCACATTTTTGTCGTACAATCAATTATTATAATAGTAAAGCAATTAATAAAAATTCAACAAATTTATAGTTACGCCATAAAACAATGATGCAATACAATGCAAACATAGAAAAAAATAAACATTATACAAAATAATTTATACAGAATATTTCTGCGACGGACCATTTTCGTTCGTCCATTTATTTTAACTATAAATACATGGTAACCCCTTCTACTATTATTACCACTAGACTGAACGCTACATATAAATGACAAGAATATCTTGGTGTGAATTTAAAGCGGTACTTGCGTCCGTCTCTGGCACTAATATTAGTACTAAGATAAAGCTAGAACCATATTAGCCACACGTCGGCCACGTATGTTGATATAGGTTCTTAAGAGCCTATACATTTTATAAAGCAAAGCAAATAGCCTGCTTTGAGCTACTTACTACCACATTACACGCACCCCATGCGATACGATCTATTCGATCGCAGATTTTAATCAGATGGTCAAGGTGTTAGTGGTAGTGTAGTGAGACATACTCAGACGTCGGTCGCGTCGTTATCCGAACGCCAACTGTCAAATTTAGTTGACAACGAAGAATTTGCCACAACCAGAGTGAAATGCGCGACACACGTCTAAGGCGTAAAGCACACAGAAATGGCGTGTGGCGCTGGCGTGGCAGCTTCTTATTGTCGTATTCAAATTATATATGAGAATCATTAGAAATAAAACGCAATTTTGAACACACCAAACTGGGTGGATCAGGCAGATTTCGGGCGCGCTATTTAGACGCCAGCGCAAGATGGCCGTCATTTTGCAGTTTGCGCTTGCTTCTGAAGGACTTCAGGTAGGGATGCAAAATTGCGTCACAAAGCGCGTCATGTTATCCCGCACAATATTGTTGCCATGTCGGGGTCATGCCCAGGCCACGCCAGTACAGTACTCCATTTCTGAGTAATGCGCCTTACAGCTTGATTTTATATCTTACTAACCGTTCCTTTGCCTATTGTTTAAAAATTGACATAATGGATATATTAAACGTGTGGAGTGGAAACGACGTCCCGGCAAACGTAGCGTAGGACGCCCTCCAGCCCGGTTGACTGACGACCCGCGCAAGTCGCCGGCAGGGGCTGGATGAGAAAGACAGGAGACCGGGATATGTTGCGCGTTCTTGGGGAGGTTTAGTCCAGCAGTGAACAGGAACTAGCTGAAGTATGTGAGGGAAGTGAATGAAGAGTAAAATATAGAAATCGGCCATTAGACGCGTGTGGATTTGGTGTGCGCACCAACCTTCCTAGCGTAAGACGACTCAGATGTGTGCGTCAGCGTGGTTCTCGCTTAAGTAACTTTAATTTATTGCGACTATTGCACTCAGTGCCAAAATGGCATCAAGCAAACAGGCACAAACAAAATGACAGCAGCCTGTCCTGTAGTAATAATAGAGTACAGTGGTGATAACTAACAATACAATGGTCTTATATTAAAATATATTATCTATTAAGAACTAGTGACAATTCCCACTAACTAATGGGCCTATGCCTGAATGCGTTTACGCACCAAATCAGTAAACAACATGACCTCAAAAAAAGCTACACGCATCAATAATATGGTCAATAATTATTATTAGCATAAGATTTAAGTGACAATCCTTTTGTACTTATAAAGTCATAAGTACTGACAATAGTATTGATAAGTTTTTGAATAGCTTAACAGATCAGAGTTATTTTTTCCATCCCTCGCCCGGGTACATCTTACCATAAAACTATATACTTCACATCAAACCATATCCAATACCAATCATTTAACAAGCCAATTATGTACAATTCAAACTTATGTTTGTCAATTTCCCATATTAACATGTGCAACTAGTCACAGCAATTGACAAATGTAAATTGTAAAAGAAAATGCATTCTTCCTTAAAGTAACATCACCTCAGCTCGACCGGTAACTACCGCCATTTGTAGAATATATTGTTTCTTTTTCTTCTTCAATGGCTTCGCGTGGAGCCAACGATAAATCTTGATGATATTGAAGAACTTATTAAACGTATTCAACATTGGTAAGGAAAACAGGAGTTTTAGATATATTTTTATGACAATATTAAACGTAGAAATTTTATATCGAATGCTGACTGTGAATCGCGGTGTTGCAATAATGAAAATAATCTTGTCCACATATCGTTTCATAATTAAAATTATTAAACTATAGTTACCAATGTAGATCCTAATTGAGCTGTCATTGGTTGTACGTTAATTTAAAGTTTTTAAAGCAAGCTCAAATAACTCTGTTAAAAAAGAAATAAGTACACATTTCCTTATGCATTGAATCCGCAACTTAGACTAGAAGCACAAACAGCGTATCATTCATTCACATTACTGCTAGGCCTTAATGGAACATACTCTAATTCGGTCTTTGAAATTAATTGACCATATGTATTGACATCAAACACGTCTCGTCACATTTGTATATTTTCAATTATATAATTATATTTCAACAACCAGGAGGTATATTAACTAACACTTAACTAATTCATGAGATATCTCCGAGGAGAATTGATCATTCGTCTACAACACTTATTATAAATACAATTATCGATTTTATACAGTTATAATCGAAATATTATCGGGTTCATTACGTATTTATATTTGGCAAATGGTTACTAAATCCAACATCTAGGTAGGCTCGATGTTGAACATCCAAAGACCGTCCACAGCAAGCGACTTTAAGTCGTTCACGTAAATAAAAATATCTTAAACTAAATATCTACATATTTATAAACAAACTTCCATACTAACAGACACAACATATAGAGCCATAAGAATAGTGTTCTGTCAATACTCTAAAGAATACTTTGCTAACCTCCCAGTGAACTAATTATGCCTTTTTAGATAAAAGAAAACCTTCAACAAGATTTCTTTCTCGTCTAAAAGATTTCTTAATTGATAAACTTTGACAGTCAAAGCATTACATTATAATTGTATTTTGGTTCCCTAACTAACATTAAAACGCGCTAAATAAGACTCACTTTGAGCACGACCTTATCTATTTGACTAAGTTCAGCTCGAAATTTGAGAAGATAATCACTGCTTCATACAAAGTGACAAACAACTGTATTACAATTTGAACTGATTAATAATCGTGCTAAGTTAGCTTATTTGATTTGAATCAATTTATAGATAACACTACAGTGTGGTCAATATTTTATTAGTAGCGCGTAAAAATTGACTATTTCAGCAAGAACACATTATTATTTAGAGTATCAAACACATTCAGGTGAAAAATCTATCTTTTCTTTTTTGCTCTTACTATCAAACCCCCATTTCTCTCCGAAGTTATGAAAAATAACATCTTACGAGAAAGGAAAATTTCTCGAGTTTTCGACTACTGCGACAATACTTCTTGACTCTTCAAAAATAATTTGGCGATATATGGCCATTACATTAACAATACAAATATTACACGTCATCATCATTTTATATTTGACTCTAAAATTAATTTAAAAACTATTTTCAAAATGCATTCTAAAAATCTAAATCGTTCTATAAATTATCTATAGCACCATTTTCAGCTGCAAATATACTAATAAAGTATAAAAGCAGTGAATGGATAGAAAACAATTTGTACACTGAAGCCAGTTCGGGACAGCAGCATTTAATGAACATGAAATGCTTTCATTCGTTCTTATTCACACTATATTGAATCGGTGTTTATTTTGTGTACAATACACGGATTCAGTACTGAATTTCCAGCAACATCCAAGAACTACCCTCTCTGTAACTATGTATATATACGTAGCATGTAAACCAATCTGTTCCTATGGAAATACATGTCGATTAGATGTCAAATCGTATATGAATTGACTTATATGTTATACGTAGTTGAACACTTATTGGCTAAATCTATCACAAACAGTCCACTGAGGTAATTTACAGAATGAATTATTCTCGCTTATTTAAGTCATACCTTGATTACACATAACGAGAGCAGTGTTCAGTAGACGTAAATACATGATCAAGAACTCCAACGATTAGTGCCACACTCACTTGGTCAAACTAAAGTATTCACTCGTTTCGCCTACATTCTCTTCCATTAATATTTTTATTGTTTCCTAAACGAACTTGTGCTTAATTAACAAATGCTGAAAGTTCTCTTATCGAACCTTTGTATTATTACGTATATTCAAGGCATGACACGTGCTAACTCCAACGTTGCTATTCTATGAGTAAATCTGCACTTATCTCAAAAAACGTCTTAATGGAAATATGATTTGGGACTAGAGTCTTGACTAAACGGATATTTTGTGCATCACACATTTAAAAGATAATCAACAATATGTCTATCAGTTTTAATATTTAAAATGGAGCGAAAGATTTTTGTATTTCTATATTAACAGGCACGTTCATCGGAGCAATTTAAGTAAAAATTGTGCATTTTCTATAATTTATAGATCGTTGTATATAAGCGTTTAAACAATGTGTTTCCTATCAAGACATGGTTACAAATTTGACGCATTATTCAACGTTGAGCAATAACAATCAGCATTTTTGGTACTAAATAGCGTGCTTTCGCTTACACACATGCTCGTGTCTTTAATTGTGTACATTGTATATATATGCCTTTACTGCTTTGTACCATAACTGAAAAACAAATTTATAAGAGAGATTTTAGATTTACAAATCAATATTGTTTTTCATTTAATTATTATTATTTGCGTAACTTCATATATATATATTTTGTAATTATTTTCTCATAAATATTTATGGCTATTCTAATTAATATAGGCATTTAATTATTAGGTTCAAAATTATACTTTTTTTATCATTCGTTGTTCATTAACAAAAGCAATATATTCATGAATATTATATATAGATGGTATACCAGACGTAAAAAGTATTTTTTGTACTCCTCGATGAAATACGTAAATAATATAACACATTACCGTGAGTCTTACAATTTTGGTCGAATTGCGATTTTCTCTTCGAATTCATTCATTAGTTATTTTAATTTTTTTTCCTTTTATTAGATAAAATATGTCAAAAACGTAACCACGCTCGCAATTACAGGTGGTCCCTTAAACAAATAGTAAAAACAATTCGAGTTAAGTTTTTTAGTCATTCTTCATTCATAATGTGACATATTCGTGTATTTTCTTCCAATAAATAGAAGCCAATGTCAAGTTGGCTTCGTTATTGAATTAATTTCATCTTTCTATTCATTTAATTAAACATTATCAAGTTTATTTCAAAAGTATAAAACAAACAAATGATTGCACCATAACTTTGCAAAACGAAAATATACGTCTAATATTACAACACACGCTCTATAATACATGAGAATAATCTATAATTAACCTACGGAATTTGTCAAGGTCATCTTGCATACCATAAAGACTTACGCTTTGTCAAGTTTACAATTGCAAGTAGTGAAATTTTTTGTAGATTTATTGATATCTTGTAAATACCTGCACTTGCTATAAGACATCGGGTAATTAAGCCTTAAAACGCGAGGTTAAATAACCTTAACATTATATAAAATGTCTAAAATATCACTTTTGATATAATGTCACCTTTTTGTTTGTTATATTGATCAATATGGAAAGGATTCGTCCTAGCATTTCTTGAATAAATTATAATATGTTAGCAACATTTCTACAATACATTCGTTTTATATTGTAAAACAGTTAATTGTGTACATTGTTTATATATTACTTCTTATTCCACTGACTACTTCAGGTTTAACGAGATCCACACCCAATTAATGACGTTTAACCAATTTGTTAACCTCTTTATAGTAGGCTATTTGCTTACGCAGAGTAATATATGGCCAGTATGCAATTGTGCCAATTATATTTTGTTAACGAATTTTTACACATTTAATACCACATCGTTTTATGTTGTCATATCTATCTAATTTTCAATGCAGGCTATTAAATAAAATGAAAGTTATGTAGGTTAATGTTGGACCTACATTTTGACAGAGGTAGTTTGTTAAAAACGAATCTGTTCAATTTTGACCAATAGTTTATTATAATTCACGCCGTGAACACATATCAGTCTCCATATTTAACTGGTCTTCACTGTTTTCGACTTAATATTGTGATGAATCGTTGTAGTTAATATTGTTGTTTATGGCTTATTATATTAAACCCATTACAGAGGCGTCCATCTGCCTCTGTATCTTCTATTTGCCGGCAACGTCCAAAGAAGCACGCACGCTCCATATTATGTTGACTCAAGGACCCTGAAAATAAAGAAAGAGTTGTTTATAAAAAATAAATAAAATTTTAAAATACTAATGGGCTTGTTTCTTGAAAAATTACTACATTAAATTAGCGACGAAATACACAAATGTCACTGGTTGATTTGACAAATCGCGCCTTTTTCAATGTCAATCGATAGAGAGAATTAATGCTCTGTTGTCAACGCCCACTTCGGCCCATCTCTTGACATGAATCGTGAGCACTATGTGATCGACAATAATGAAGTCATTAATGACGTTGTGGCCACAACCATAAAGACCGTGGTCACTATGTGGAATGGTTGTCGGAGCATTTTGGATATTGTGAGCTACTAGAGGAACGCGCCCTAAATAGTAAGCGACGTTTGACACAAACTATTATGTTGTTTTCAGACTTTCAGTTTTTGATTCAGTAGGATATATTTTAACTAAAACTGAAAGTCTTGAACCGAAATAATCGTTTAAAATATCTTTTGCAACAAAAAATATACTTAGGTTCAAATGTCGCTTCATATCAGCTGATGTTTTTGCCTTTAAATTATTATGACTGAACAAGTCATAGAAATATAAATTTGAATAATTTAAGTTCATTGAATACCGTCGTGTTTCAGTTCTGTGCCTTTCAACTTAATAGATTCACTTTGGTTGATTTATCTAAAATCAGCATTACATGCCGGTCAAGTCAGACCTACATATTTTTGTAAGCATCTTTTCAATTTCATTTTACAATCATTTCACAAAATAAAAGTAAATATTTAGGTAAGTAAATGAAGAATACAGCGTTCTATAAAAGTATGGCTTTATCTGCGTTAGTGTCAAGGACATAGGCCGTTACCCACAGATATGGCTATGTGTTTAAGGCGTTATTTGAGATGCGACATCGTTAATGACGTTAAATATTGTATACACTAATGTGGCTATGCATTAAAACTTATTCGGCCACAACTTCATTATTTAATACTAACGCAGATGGATCCCCAGCATTACTAAACAAGGCATTCGGAAAAAATAGCTGTCAAACAAACACAAATGTCATGTTGTATCGCGAACGAAGAAGCCAATTTACATCGTAATTAAATCTGGTGCAGCAATAAAAACGTCTCGTATCGTAGTAATCTCGATCTAATTCTCGCGTAGCGTCACTGTTCGGGATTTCGGATTATCAGCGTTTCTCCGGACCGAGTTCTGCTGAGTTCGTAGAGTGTAAATCGTAACCTGCCCGACAGAGCGTCGCCAGGCCGCGGCCCCCGCGCGCCCCGCGCCACCCAGGTGACGACTTTACAGGGATGATCTTCTTATTATCGATAGTTACACCAAAAATATTCAAATTCGATTCCGATTACGCTATTATTTAAATACAATATGTTTATGCTGATTGTAACATGAACTATAAACAGAAAAGGTTTAAAGACTTATATAAAAAATAAATCTATATAAGAAGCTTAAAAGAAGTACTGGCTGATAATAATAACCAGCACTAGGAACAATCAGACGAATTAAGAACAAGAGATGAAATGAAATGAAATTTATTTGCATATGACATGGTACATAAAAATACAGGTCTTAAGTTTTACATATATGAGATCACATGTCATTACCCATAGGGTGTACAAATATTACATAGTCTTAAATGTATGTAGATGTACAAACAAAGATAATAATGTATTAGAATAGATAATTATAATATACAGATAAAAGATAGATAAATAAAATTTAGTGTCTGATTGTAATGTCAAAATAAAAAGGGCGAAAAAATCAGGGGGCTAATTCGGACCAGGAGATTCCGAAAATGCATGCAGGCATACTGGGTTATAGATAAGAATACTGTCTATGTTAGGCATAGCACCTCACCTGAAGGGCCTTTATAAAAAATAAAATAACCACCGCTGGTGCTCTGTTAGAGAATATCAGTAGGTCTTTAACAGTAGTCAATGCAATGACATTCAAGTATAAGTTAGAGTAGTGATATCAGTAGGTATCCAATGTGTAAAAGTGAAATTAATTAATTAGCTTATTTTCGACGAGTAAAATTCTTCTATGTATTATTTAACTTCTCAGTAAATATTAATTGTAGCCAATGCCATTTGATAAGAGATGAGCATAATCTTGAAAGTGTCACGAGTATTAGAACTAATCACATGTGCTTGAACCATTTATCTCACTTCTCTTGTATATTTATTTTTTTGTTAGATTATTCTATAAATTGAAGTATAAAATATTATGTTAAGCATTATTAATTTATTACTATTAATCTATTATTCATTTTGCAGTGGATACTAATATGGACAAACTTGTTAGATAGAATTTTGCCTAGGTGTATTGATTTCTCACTTAAGTGTTGAAAAAACATTTATATGACAGATATTAAAAAAGTTATTAAGGCAAATCTGTATGCACGTATAACAGTAACTGTAAGAATACAAGGGTAAAGTTAATTTACAATATTCGTTTACGGAACTTGAACCAATAATCCACATCTTATACCATACAATAAATATTCTTATATGCAATAGAGCCACATTAACGCAATTAAACTGAACCCTTCGTTTATTAAAAAAGACATCGCTCCCTATAAACAATAAATTAAAATAAATATTATCGACACAACAAAATAAATAAATCCGGTCACGTCACTAGAAAACCGCGATAAATCTGTCTTATATTCAGCGATGTAACGGACTTTCTCTGCTGTGACTCATTGCCAAGAATAAAGTGCGTTCTTAATATGTGATGTAGATAATTGGCATACTTATCCAGAAATAAGACCGGTGTAATGCCGGCTAAGAAATAAGATTGCGCATTAAACAGAATTAATAACTAAATTAAAACAAATATAGAAGAGTAATGTGGTGGCCAAACGTGATATGACCATTAGTGCGAGCGATTTTTGTATTTTTCTTCTATTTACTGTTTAGGTTCGTTCCTACTAAATTTTTGGCAAGTTTCTATATCTTATCGGCCGTTCATTTGCCACTATATGTTAAAATTTGACATAAGCTCTATACAAGTATTTTCAACATTCAACCTATGACTAAGCAAGTGAATGAATAGTTAAGTTATAGGAACTGGCCACCTGTAGTTGAACGTATTAATAAACGTAACAAACTTTGAAGTTGCATTTTTTAATCGTTGGACTATGATTTGAGCATGCGTCCGAAACTTAAAGGGCGTGGGTTCGAATCCTGGCTGAAAGCATGCACAAATTAGGCCGTTTCCTGACCTAATATGCATATTGTTACAATTACCATGTGCTAACGGTGAAGAAAAACATAGTGATGAAACCTGTCGAGATAACCGATGTGTCAAATCTGCCAAGCCGCCTTGGACAAGCGTATACTGTCCGTTCCCCTATACTCTGGGTCCCGAGACCAGCAGTTTTATTGTTGGAGTACTGCAGACAGGCTGTAGGTAGCTTGTAGACAGTGTGTAGGTCGTCAGCTACCTGATGGAAAATGGTAACCGTCTGTACCTTTGCAACACCAAAGGTGCTTTCAACGTGTTGTCAGCCTTGAAGGGCAGACTGGAACCTGACTGGTACCTGGTATCGGATGCCGTAATCAACATCATACTTGAGTGATGATTTAAAGTTAGTACAATTTAAAGTTTATAACTTTCGATTACCAACAATCGATTATTTTGTAATTGTGATAGAATACAAATATCGTTACAACCGAGTTCTTCTTCCAACCCATGAACAAGAAAATGAAATGAGATTGAAAATTACTTAGAGAAGATAATACAATGTAAAAAAAATAAAACCTAAAGTTATGGTTTATGTAGCACAGGGATTCCAAAATTGGTCGATATCCCCTGAGGTCGAAATCGGTTTCCCAGGTTTCAACATAAATGAACACTGATTTCTCGAACCTCTTCCTCCCTCTGTGGCAGCACACTGGTGACACCTTTGGTATTACAAATGTCTACAGACGATAGTAACCGCTTCCCATCTTTTAAGCCGTCTGCCTGTCTGCTAAACTCACGTAATGAAAAGTAATAATAATAATAATCGGCAGACAAACACACACATTGTATATCCCCAAATTAAGCAAGTTACGCCTGTGTTATGGGTAATATACAACGGACCACTCTGGGGCCGATTCTAGACCCCCAGACCATGGTAAATAACGGAGAAAATACGTTTCCGAATTTACTATACCGGAAATCGAACCCAGAGGACCTCTGGGTTGCAGTGAGGTAGGCCGTCAAAGGCTTAGCCCGCTCAAACACAGAGGCCGTCATGTAATAAAAAGATATATATGTGATTAATCTTACAAAAAAAATGTTATAATGAAGAAGTGAAAACCTAACCAAATAAAATACAATGTTAGGTAATATAGTATAATTTTGCTCTCCGTTTAAGGAGCTTTGAAAGTCAAAAATGTAATAGAAACTAAACAGGTTTCGAAAACCATAAAATCTTCACGACAACCTATTAAGATATTTATTATTATAAAAACACGCTTTTTGGATTTGATATCGTAATAAACTACGTATCAGCCCGCATGATAAGCATTAAACTTTAGGTTATCATTAACACTGAGCGTAAAAGAACAAAAATATTTGTGTGATTATCTTTTCGAAGACAAAATATTTTGACACTATGCTCCAAATATGAGCACTAATGACGTAAAGGAAATGACAGGGCTTTCTAAATAAAGATAATATGAAAGAAAACAAAAGCTAAATATAAACGAATCTAACACTTTTGCTTACTTATTTTTATTTTTTCTATATACATTTTTGTTGTGATGAGATATGGTTGATTAGTATACTTGCATGTACTTTTTTGACAGTTCGTATTGTAACCTGATCAATATGTTCCTAGTACACAAGGAATGAAAGTGACCTATTTAGATACAGATGGTATAGAGCACGAGAGTAGGCGTGAATAGTTCGAGTGCCTAACTAGGACCTTCTGTCTGTCTATGCTTTTCGTTTCGAATATGAAGAAAGTAAATAAAAACAATTTAGTTTAACAATTAAATAATGATCAATAAGGAAATCAGGCGGTAAATCGATATTTAAATCTGATGAACTCATTTAACACTTCTTATGTGTATGTTTACATCGTATATTTAATATACGTCATATATTATACTATTATATAAAACTGAAGAGTTTGCTTGTTTGTTTGTTTGCTTGAACGTGCTAATTTCAGAAACTACTGGTCTGAGATGAAAAATTATTTCAGTGTCGGATAGCCCATTTATCGAGGAAGGCTATCTATACATATCATCAGGCTATCAAGGCTGGGCTATATATCATCACTCTAAGACCAATAGGAGCGGAGCACCAACGAAGAATGTTTCAAAGTAGGGGGGCGGGCTATTTTGAACTTACTTTTTTTAAACTATTCCACGCGGACGAAGTCGCGGGCAGAAGCTAGTATTTAATATAACACGTTAGATAGGTCAAGTAAATTTATTTTTCTGTTACATTCTACTAGCCAGTGTTTCTTTGTCATTGATGGTATGAATAATGATGATGATGATGATAAAAAAATTGGCTCAATTTTTTGTAAATAATGAATAAATATAGTGAAAGTAAAGTATATACATAATCATGTTACAAAAATTTTGATATTTTTTAATTACAATTTCATGCCGCGATTAAACAGTTTTTAATTTTTTGACAGCAGGGAAACTTGTTTCTTAGGGGCGAAAAGTACTGTTATCAGACCTGTAATCAGGTAGCTTCAAGCGTACTTTCCGAGTATCAGGAATAAAAAGAAAGAAGAAAAGAAAGCTCTGTGATTTAAAATATTGTTATAATTTGGGCCACCTGCATATCTGTAAACAAAGCACATTTATTACTCGTCGGTGTTGAGCTACTAACATTGAAACGCTTTTATGGTCGTCTTCTTTTGTTTACTTTATGTTTAAAATTTGTGATTGAAAAACAGCCCATTGTGTATTGTAATCTTTATGGTAGTCATTAGCCAGGTGACAGGTGTGATTCTTAGAAATTCAGCCCACGCGGTCCGGTAGACATATTGTATTTGTAAAGTATAAAGCAATTCCCCTAAGAAGGGGTGAGGCAGTCTAGCAATAGCCACAAGCGAAGCAAGACTTTAGTGATGGACTTTGCGCGTGTTATTGAATCGTGCATTACGTTTGCACTCGTTGTGTTCAGTTATATTTGTACCTGTGTTATACGTGTTTGTATTGTTCGAGTAAATTCTAGAGAAATTCCAACGGCATTTTAATTCGAACTCTGCAACTCGTAACAATATAATTAAATCGCAGAACTTTCTTTTTTTTTAAATATAACGGTAACAGTGACAGGGGCAACAAAGAGGTTCCACAAAACGATGAATAGAGTAAGTCCTCATGTTAGACTATTATACGCTTTTGAATGCCACTACTGCACTATTAAACTTAAAAAGCGTACGTAGCAAATGGTCTGTAAGATTATGCACACTGCCTTACGATCGCGAAGCAAGATTTAAAATTCCCGACCACAGACTAGAAAAACTTTGCCGATTTTTCCCGGAGAAAAGGCAGTGTGATAATAAATCGAGTTTCGGATGTCACGGGCTATAAAGCATAGGCGTCGTTGGTTATCGAGTGATTCCGGGGGCGGGACAAGTCCTGGCGCAAATTTATTCATACCAGGCTTGCCGACCTCTTAACGCTTGTGTTATTTAGGGCACACTTCCTTTACTACCGTCATTTGTTATTAGGCATGTCACCGATTTTTAAATACCCTTCTCTTATTTTTTCCTGGAGTGTTGTGTAAGACTAGCTTTATTTCGTATGAATAAGCTTTTAGGTTGTTTTTATTAAAACGAGTAATATTTCACAGCCACTATTCGAAATTGTATACTTCTAGGTAGTCTGTAAGACCGCTGCTTAGCAATTAAACCGCCCTTGAACATAATTTGCAATGTAAGTTTTCTCTTTGCTGTAATGCTCGACTTTGGTATACAATAAAGAGTCAGTCATCTGTCTATTTAGTTCGAAATACATACTGGCCTACTTTCTATGCCGCTAAAAAATATTTTTAGACCGTAATGTTTTTCATAATACTAATAATTCTTTGAAGACCACGGGCAAACAAAGACCAACCACGTAGAGGCACCTTGTCAAATTTAATGTAAATGTGGCGTGACACTGCCCGGCGATTTTCCCTGTTTACGCCATATAATAATGCACCCAAGGACTAGCCCCGACCAGTGTAGGACTATTGTGGGAAATGAGAACAAAGGTAGGTACCCTCAGGCTATTAGAGTGAACTGCTAGTGGTACTAGGGGTCTGCCCATCGCAATGTTCGGGGACATAGAAATATGGGTAAACGGTGACTCACCATTCCCTGCATGGGCCCCTAAAAATTACCTAGAAGACAGGTGCAACATGGGTATGAGTGCATAAAGGTATGAAGAGGTGAGCTTCAGGTTCACCAAAGCTATTCCCAGCGTTAGGCCATGTATCACTTCCACCCCTGGAGCTTGAGTGTCAACTCTAGCGATCTCAACTCCGTGCCGGCTGGCTAAGGCAAGAACGGAGACGGGTGCAGAAATCAGAAATCGTTTATTCATAACAAAGTTACACGTCAATTTCTACATCATTAATAATAAAATTAAAATTATATCATATTATAGGATATGAACTCCTCATGATTATAGAAGGTGTGCTCGACTAACCATTTCCTGAGCCGTGTTTTAAATAAGCTGACGGATGATGACTCCGTTATCCAACTCGGTAGTTATTATATATTAGCGGTCCCATGACATGCGTCAATCTCCCCGATTTCTCAAGTCTGTGTTTTATGTTACTCATGTCATTCCTATGCCGAGTAAAGTGCGTATGCACGTCACTATGCTTGGCATAGGTATGAACATTAAGTCGCGCATACACCGCAACTTGATAAATTAGTATACTCGGTAGGGTGAGTATACCCAGTTTTTTAAAAAGCGGTCTTGCTGACTCTCATCTACGCACCCGCACTATTGTGCGTACGGCCCATTTTTGCATGCGGAAGGCACGCTGCCAGCCAGCAGCGCGCGCCCACAGCTCCGTACCGTATTGCAGCAGCGAGTGGACAGTAGCGAAGTAACATGCCCGAGCGACGTCTACCGATACTACGCGTGCGACCCGACTCAATGCATAACACGGTCTTCCTAGTTTAGAGCAGAGCCCGTCAATATGCCTTGCCTTGGCCCCTAAAGTCAGGTCTGAGGTGTCGGTACTCACCTAATATTTCGCCACAAAGCCCGCCTGTGGGTCAATACTTCTTATTATTAAGAAATATAAATTATTTGTATGACACGAAATACAGGTAAGACCGCATCTTTGTCTTCGGCAATGGTAACTATACACATACACTAATACAATTATATAACTCGTGCGAATTAACATGGCACTTGGCTCATCAATATATTACATTTAAATTATTTGTGCAAAAAAATTGTATGTTATTTTAGTTCTTTGAATATCGTCATTTAACAACTACATTAGTAATGCTCACGCTACTGGTCTCGCACGACGCGAGCGGGGCCCCGCGCAGGGTAGCGGGAGGAGATTTGTTTTGGAGCCAGGTGCCATGTTAACGCGCACGGGTTATACAGTTTAATAGACTCGGAATAGTTTTAGCCTCGCTTGCAAGCGTAGATAATTAACGTAGCTTTAAGGATGGATGGATATTCCATTTAAGTATCTGTTTAATCCTTGATAAATAAGAATATTTCAACTTAAAATCGAACACAAAAATAGGTAGTTAAACGATGAAATTTAAGATGCTGTTAGTGATAAAATCTAATATAAATAAATTACGTGTCACGTTGTTTGTCCGCGATGGACTCCTAAACTACTTAACCGATTTTAATCAAATTTGCATACCGTGTGCAGTTTGATCCAACTTCAAATATAGGATACTTTTTATACCGTTGGAACCGGTAGGTGGCGCTGAAATCGGATTCTAGAATCCTAACCAACGTGAGCGATTTTGGTGATTTTGTTTTTCTGTGTTTGAGTGGGTAATTAAAATGATTAAAATCCATAATTGGTGGCGTTGGGATCGGGTCCTAGATTTTATTTTTTCAGAGGAGGACAACATCTGCCGGGCCGCTAGTAGGTAAGTACATCATCACGTTAAGACCAATAGGAGCGGAGCACCAATGTAGAATGTTTCAAAATCGCGGGGTGTTTTTAAATTCATTTTTTTAACTATTCCACGCGAACGAAGTCGCGGGCAGAAGCTAGTTTAATATATTATAAGACTGTTCCTTTACGCATCTTACATCCAAAATATACTATTAACAATAATTTTTGATATTAATTACAATAATGTCATCATCAATTTTTTAGAATTTTCTAATGTAAAAGTTAGAGAAGATGAGAATTAAAAAATGAAAAGTTATTTATTGATTACTTGTTGGTAGTCATAAATTTACCTATTGATTTATATTTGTTTCATTACAGTTAATCACCACATAAGATGTCTTTTTATCTCAATTATTTGATAGTACAGGAAATACGTTGATAATAAATATGCTGGAAAAAGGAAGTTTGTTGATTCCATATCAGATATAGCTTGAAGTGCGATAAGTAAATTAGAAAAGTGGATATTAAAGTAAGTAGATAACGCTTTCTTCGTTGTATTATTTAAATATAATTTGTTACTAAAATTTAATTTTAAATAGCGTTAATTTTTGTTCATATATATATTATAATTAGTTTTTTAGGATTTATTAGGATATATTGTAATTAGTTTGTAGGTACGTACTATAAGTACACGACGACAATTATTTTCTGTGAAATAGACATAACACACACTTTATGAAGTGTTGTTGAATATTATAGTTTTATTATTTTGTGTAAATTCCATAAAGGATTCATTCAAATATTATAAAAATAACTGATACCCGGCCACTTCGTGTGCCGTAAAGGAATTACGTAAAATCCGTTCTTAGCTGACCTCTACTTGGTGAAAGGAAGGTCCACGTCAAATTTCATGTCTATAGGTAGGTATTATATATAGTTCCTGAGATATCGTGATGAGTCACTATATATGTGGATTTCAATTATATAGATTATGAAAATTTCTTCAAATATATGTAGTTTGTAGAGTAAATATGTAGTTAGAATACGTAAAATTTAAGTAATAATTATTTAGTAACATTATTTTACTGGAAAGAAAGTTATTAAAAAACTAAAAGCTAATTTGTTTTAAATGGTATCTTACTTCATGATAGTAAATATGTGGATTAGGAATTTGGGACACTTGAATCGGTATAAATGTTGAACACATTTTTGCGGCAGACACACAAAAATATGTATAAATATTTGAAAACCTGTATATTAAAAAAAATTGAAACAATACACATAAAAACATATATATACCTCGCAATGAGAGTTTTTTTATTATTAGGTTAATATGTATGTATACGTTTCTTCAATAGTACCATATGGTCAAAGCTTAATTTACTTAATTTAGCGATTTACTGAAATAATACTACTAATGAAATTGATATCAAATCCGAACTATATAGCTACTAAGGCATTAAATACACTTTTCGGAATCCATAACAGCGCTTAAGCCTTTCAGCCACTAAAGGTTACTCGGGGCAACCGCAACGGCGTCCTGGGCGTCAGGGCGAGATCGCGCGGCACTTGTTGCACGAAGGCGGGGCCGAGACGCCCAACGCCCATCTACACGTGCCTTTGAAATAGCATAGCTAACAAGTACCCAAAAGCTAATTAAGGCATAAGAAGCTTTTAGCGAAAACTTGTAAGGTGATGTTTTTCTGTGAAGTTTTATTTCCGAATTAAATAAATAATGCTTGGCAATTCACGCACAGCGATGAATTCCATTAAGTTAAGAAACTTTCAATGTTTTTGGTCATTATACTAACGGAACTACAAAAAAGCATTCTTCAACTGAAGGTCAAAACTATCTCAAAACTAATTAACGAGTCGAAAGTATTTCTTAATATTTCTTTTTTAGTTTTTTTTTGGTTTGACTTCAAAATTATACAGGGATGCAGAAGACAAGTTTGATAAGCCTGGATACTAATATCTCGTCACCTATGTATTTACATTTAATACCACCTAGATATTTTTTTTGAATTTTCCTTTTCCAGTTCAAAGTGAAACGTGACACACAACGAACCCCAAACGCCTATATATACTCGTATATTGAAAAAATAAGTCAACCCTCCGTTACAAATGTACAGTCGTGGTATGAACATGTTCGCCAGTTTTCAAATTGATTTATTTAGTTTTCCAGAGTCCCACTGGAAAACATATTTTGAAAGTCATATATGGGTTAAATGTAAGCAATTATAATATACATATTATTTTATACAATGACTTTATAAAATAATATTCGTATAATGAAAGAAAACCTAGTTATATTGTATTCTATCCACAGTCTTAAAGGACTTAGTCTTCTTCATATTTATTCTACGTGATGAAGCGACGTAATACAGAAATATCTTATATTCGTGAGAAATAATAACGTGGTTAGTGTTAATGACGCATCACCTACTTGTAGGAAACCTACATAGACACTTGCTGCTTGGAAGCCTAAATATTTTATAAGAAGACAATGTGTCTAATAATTTTGGTCAGTTGCTATTGAACTGTTGATGTAAAATATTTATTATCTGCTATTCATTTAATATAAACTATAGTAAAGTGAGTGCAGGTTTAATTTTGTATATGTACGCGCATACACCAGCTAAATGTTAATACAGTGTACTAAAATATAAGTTTTAAACACTACTACAAATAAATAGTTAATTATCGCCACCCTCACCGAATAATATGGTAACGTGATATTGACGTTTTCTGGAATAATTTCTAGGAAATGCTAACACTTCCGCGGTTCACGCGGTGAAAGTTTAAGCGAGCAAAGTCCCATATGTACTAAATATATAAGCAAGGTTTGGTCATTATGTAAATGTATGGCTAGTTCGAGGCACTTTGTGATACATATATGATATATACATGATATATATATATATAATACATGTCATTAACAGAAAAGCCTATCAAAGTTCCTAATCCGAATAAAGTTATGAATAAAATTTTGAATATTAAGATTTTGTATATAATATTCGAAATTCTAATATACGACAATATTAGTTTCTTTTTAACCGCATGAGTTCAGCAGACAGGCGTCTTACCTGATGGAAAGCTGTTACCATTGCCTATGAATATTTGTAACACCCAAGGTGCTAACGATGTGCTGCCGCTCTCTAAAGATGGAATCTGGCCACTAATGGAACAAGACTCAAGGTTGTTATGGCGGTATGCTTTAGACCAGGGGTGGTAGCCATCTAGTCGGGCAAACACCCTACCACCTGGCTGTAGATTGTTTTGTCGCCTCTTACGACAGGCCACCAGGCCGCAGGAAATTGTGTTCTTTTTCCGTTTCTACACGGATGTGAAGTTATTGATGAAATAAAAAGAATCATGAAAATAACGCATTTATATGTTGGAGTAGAAATACCTCGTGGAATAAAAATACAGTGCTTTCGAAACAAGTCATCATAAAGGAGCTTACTGTCCGATGTAATGGACAACAAAGGCCACCAACATAACGCTCTAATCTATACTTTATAATTGTATTAGCAGTTTAACCTGTAATATAATTTTAGCAAAATAATCTTGCCAAAATAAGCTAAATAACCTTGCCAGTACACGACTACATCGAAACCAGAATCCCAATGCTCAAATTTGCGGTCACTATAACCGACTTTGGTTAAAACTGTATTATTAATGGTGTCGATACTATCTTTTAATTTTAACTACTCGCATATAGTAAAAGAATTCATGCGTTCTTTCTTTATTATTTATTGTACACAAAAAGTTGCATACAAAATAATGGTACAAGTACAAAGGCGAGCTTAACCCTAAAAGAGTTTTCTTCCAGCAAACCTATGAGTCTAGCGTAAAGGGGAGAAGCAAAAGGCAGGGTTTTGTACACTAAAGATATTTTACGACATAGCATATAATATAAACAGATTAACAAGAATAAATTTGTATACAAGATACTCTAAGATACATACATACATATATAAAGTAAAATATAGATATACAAGCGTTTTCATTTAACATCGAGCCATTCTCATTATTTCATATAATATAGTACTTTAGGGTAGTAACTATAATAAAAGCCGAGACGATTTAATAAAACACAGCCCCAATATCAAATTTTGAACGAGGTCTAATTCATAAGGTTATAACTGCCTCATTTTGGGGTTCCGCAATAAAATCATAAAATCGTTAGCGGCGCGTCGTCGCTCCACTAGACGGTTAACACGTAATCCAATTTGGCGTCGGCCGACATTCGCGAAGAATGTTAAAATCGGGCTCAACAAAATTACCGTCCCTTGAAAATTTCCGACATCGACATGGGAAGGTTGCGGGATATATACATACATCAGATGTTTAAACAAAATGATAATACAAATAGCTAGCTCTATGGAAGTTTCAATCCAATCCAAATTAATAATTATTATCTATAGTATTATAAATTTTTAAACATACCGTGTCTGTACATTAAGGGCCACTTGCATAAGGTTACTTAAATTTATTAAAGGAACACAAAACGTATTTAACACCCTTAAATACAATTAGCGTCTTGCACAACGCAACATATGCCGCTAAATATGTTTAAAGAACTGTCAACACGTTTTGTGTAAATCGTATTTAGGCAGTTTAATATGATTAACTAATTTGATTTAAAGGCGATCGTTATGCAAGCGCGCCTAAAAGTATTAAAAAACAAATAGACTATATGAATGACGGAGAACACGATGCAAGTTTTTATAAATATTTGTCGATTTATTCGGGATTCGCATGAAAACTACTGGGCCGATTCCGATGCGATTGTCGCTGATCGACAGCTACTTTTCATCCTGAGAATCCCACGGGAATTTTCCATGTCTAACGTAGACGAATTCGCGGGCATGACCAAATAGGCCAAAGTTACCAAAAAGGACAAAATGGAAATTATCCCTTGTCCACTCAGTATTTAATTTACATACGTACTGAATTTCAGCCAAATCGGCCCATTAGTTCTTCCGTAAAAGCATAACAAACAGAAAGACAAATATATTTTTATACCGGAAACTATCCCACTTTTCGGGATAAAAAGTATCCTATGTTCATTCTCGGTATCGAAAACATATATATATACTGAGTATCAGCCAAATCGGTCCAGTAGTTTTTACGTGAAAACGGAACAGACAGACAGATAGAGTTACTTTCGCATTTATAATATTAATAATAGGGATAGGGATATATTGTTTATATAGTAATTAAAATTAATTTTAACCCCACTTTTTTACACGAAAATTGTTTTACAATTAATTGTATAATACAACCTATCCAATTTTCAAAACAAACAGACAAAATCACGGGCAGTCGCTGGTAGTTTTATAAAGTAACAATCCTTTCAGAACTTATTTAACTTTACCCTGCCTAACGCGATAAAGCAAAGCGGTTATGATGGGAAGCAAGTCACGTAAAACTCAAGCAAAAATTGACATCCTTAACTATGTTCGCACTCATTTAAATAACTGATCAAACTCGCCACCAAGCTGTCAAACAATAAAGTGGGGCCAACTTATTCGATATGCCGCGCTCATCCGACCGACTTATATTGAACGCTAAGATTGAGAAGCAATTTTTGAGTTGATAGCTTTTGAAATTTCTCGTGCTATTTTCAGATTCATTTTCAAAGTGTTTTAATATTAATATTTGTTTTTTAAATAATATTAACCGGGTATATCGTTCATGTCACGAATTGAATAACTGACATTTTGTGAAATCGAATTTATTCAAAGTTATCTTTATGTATATTTAATATTCAATTATAAAATCTTGGATACTATCAGAAATAAACTCAATAAAAAAATATTTTCCAATATGCTTACATTCATGTATTAAAAAAACCATTCAACTCTTTCACAGACACCTGGTGGGTTTATTTGTGCTGGGAGTCATGTAAGTCGCGACATTTAAAATTAATTTACTTGATATTATTGTTATAGCAATAAAAATTAATAAATCCCCAACGCAAAAAATGTTCACTTTTCACATTTAAAAAGTAAAAAATAATACCTATCGGTGAGCCATCAAATACGCTTGAATAACATATATTCTAATTATAGAAATTGATGGAGAATGCACGAATTTATTGAGGAAGCATTTAGTTCTAAGATTTTGCTTAAAAGGCCAAATATCTAATCGTAAACTTCGAGATGCAATAAATTACTATGTAAATACCTCATTAATTTTCAAAGATGATCAATCGTTTATGGCGCAACTAATGTGATCTAAAATGGACCATTCTATTCCGTCATATCTTATGGAAATCGAAATTGTTAATACAGTAATAATAATTCTAAGATAATGTATAATTCATAGCTCATCAGAGAGGCCATGCGGCAAATATTTAAAGTACTCAACTATATAGGGGATGGAAGAAAAAGAGCAAAGGAGATTTTTTATTAAGTAGAAGGGCGGACGGGGGAATATAATGAATAAATTCCGTGTAAGGGTGCCCTTAACGCAATTGAAAACTTTTAACAAGTGCCGGGAAATCGTGTGTAAAGGTGGGACCGTACCTAATTACGAAGCTAGCCGGACGGAATACGCGATGAGTTCGAAATTTAAACGACGCGACGGTTTATGCCGCCACGCTCCCGGAACGCTTTATGAAAATCAGCTCGTTAATAAAATCCCTGACTATTGTTGACCTTAACATTTGCAATTGGAATAAAAAATTAAAGCAGTAGACAATTGTTCTTTTTACTTTTATCTCAGGACTTCGCATGGTTATTCAGCGTTACTTATAATAATCTCATTAAGAAACGATAAGGTATCCTTAAGTAAGAGAATCAGAATCAGACCCTAATCCATTATATCTTTTTTTCACTTATAAACGTATATTACCTGTTTACCAAAGAGCAGCGAAATATGAATTATTAACGTAGGTTGTACCCAAAATATTCGGTTAAAGAGGAGTTTATGGGTAAGATTTCACTAATCAGTTGCTGAGCAGTTTCTTAAAATTTAAGAATCGATTATAAGTAAGGCCCTTTGTGTTTAGCTAGAAGCAATAGCAATAGTTGACACATATCACAAGGAATTCCTAAAGCATAAAAGAGCGGGCGTGCAAATACCATCGTCATAAATGTCAAATGTCGTGATATATGTGATTTTAATTAGTGTTTAAACTATAATTAGTGAGCTCCTTGACTCATTATGGAAACGATGTTATAATTTGGAAAGCTGGTACAAAATCTAGGTGGCTTCGACGTTTTGTAAAATAATAAAAAGTTTGCGCGTCGATTTGGTCTTCACTACTATATTATTAAAGGTCCAACAATTTTATCTGCCTTAATTTGCTCACCACATAAATCTGTTTCCTGTTAAAAAATATCAATCAATCAATAATACTTTATTGCAGGCCAAAACTATGTTTAACATAATTATGTACAAATGGCAGTTTTATTGCTAAAAAAAATCTTCCAGACAACCTTAGAAATGAATTGAGATTATAATGGCGATGTTGGTGTACATAGTTCCATATTAATTACATTTCTGTAATAAATATATAACTACAATATATATTAATATCCAAATACATACCTGCAAAAATTATAAATACATATGTATATACATTTAAATACCATCATATTCCAACGACATGTACAATTTTCTGATCATTGTTTTAACTATAGGTAGCGATTTTTCTTGTCTGATAGCTACTGGCAGCGTGTTCCAAAACTGCACAGCCTTGACGGTAATAGAATTGTAGAAAGTTGAACTACGCGCAGGGGTGTTTAGTTTCAGTTCAGTGGAAGGGCGTAAATTATGGGAGCACGAAATAAAATCAAAGTATTCTTTAAGACAATGAGGAGTATTCGGGACAAATAAGTGCGATACAGAAGACAAAGAATAAGAGTATTCCGGCGAAATCCAATCGTTAACGACTTGAGCTTTTTACGGAATTCAGAGACGTGATCATCATTCCGGACGACAAATATGAACTTTACACAGAATTTTTAGAGTCAGTCAAGTTTATTAAGTTGTTCTTGGCTTAAATCTAGATAGCTGGCGTCAGCATAATCAAGGATAGGGAGTAATAGGGACTCTGCTAGCTTAATTTTAGTGGTAAAGGGCAAGAAATTCCTCAACCTTCCAAGGGATTTGGACGAAAGCATAGCCACCGATCTAATTTTGTATATACACAATTTATATTTTCATCGTAAGCAAATTACTCTAAAGTTTTGAATAGGTTGTCGTCTACAATGGACAACGCTGGAGCCTATCACAAAACAGCCAGACGAGATCAAATATTAGAAATATCGTTTATGGGACTTCGTCTTTGGATGCTAGTAAACCAGGCCACAAAGACTGCCAAATAGTAATACACGTTCACTAAACGCCAAGAAATAAATAAAACAAACCGAAGAAATATTATCCGGTATTTAACAGTATTATATAGCAATAAATCTGAAATATCATCGATAATCTGACGGAAACTTTGTCGGTTCGGCAACTTGGCGTTTCGGAAGCCAAACACTCTGACGATGTTAAGTCTATTGTTTCGTGAAAACATGAGACTGGAATGACCTCGTGTTTTGGCACAAATGAACCTTTAAAGTTGTTGCTCGGCTTTAAATCACATGCAGGGTTTCCCGGCTTTGTGTTAGCGTTTAGTTAACAATGGTAATTACCTTTATTGTACTTTTGTCCTCTTAATAAAGAAATCTTGAAAAAAGTGTTTAACTCAGCGCAACAAGAAAGCGGTGGGTTGCTAATATTTATTTTGAAAGGAATTAAGTTCTTCAAATTCCAAATAAATGTAAGCTTATATAAAACAACAGTCTTTCTTCTAAAATGAGAGTAAATTGAAAACAACCTCATTTTTGCTATTGAAAATGCGAGTTTGTTTCATTAATATTTCTTCACGTTATTTACAATATTAATCGACATTCAGGAAAATATGCAGTATAAAAGTTATTCGGTAAGAAAATATATACGTAATATGTACTACGCGTAAAACAACATCACATTAATAAATCAAAAACATATTATTATGTATTTCAAGATTAATGCGGCAAAAACCCGCAAGGCGCAATTTATATATATACTTATTTATTTATACTAATGTTTCATTAAAATTAAATGTAGCTTTTTAATATTAATATACTATTAATTAACTTAAAAATACAAATATAAAACTAAAAATAAATGAAATTGTAAATACTAAAGCGATTATAGACTGTGTTACAAATCGCTGCCAGATGGGAGCGTGCCCAGAAGGCTGGCTTATTTGTTGGGCGAAATATGAGCCTTCTGATTACGGGTGACGTCGAAGAGTTTGTTGCAAATTTCTTTGAAGGAACTCTTTGCCGATGGACCCACGGACCTAATGAGTCAACTCCAAACGCCCAAAATATGTAACCCCTTCTTAAGGTGTGATAGCTTTAGCTTTTGAAGTAACGTTGCCAGCCTTAAACTCAGTCATTAGGTGTGACGGCGCAGTGTCTTCACATGTCACGTCCCAAACAAGCAGCCGTCCATCTTTCAAGTGACATGCCATATAGTATCTTGTCACCGTCGCATACCAAACCATTCGGTTCTGATACGGCTGGTAAGCCGACACAGACAAGAGCCCGGCGGATTATGTCATTGAGGTTGGCATGGCGAGATCTTCGACCACGAACCATGAACATGATGTTGTTCATAAGCTTCTTATCTTGATTTTCATGATATAAATTAAATATTTACAGTAAGATACTTTCTTATACTCAAATTTAAGGATGAATATATAATTAAAACACATTTTAACGATTCTAAGCGCGGTATTTTATTTCCCACTTTTCAGTAGTCCCTTTGTGATCATGGCTACTGAAAAGTGGCCGACGTCAAAATAAAATTCAAATTAAATCCCGCTCTTAAATTAATTAAAACTTAGTTTTAATTATATGGACTACTCAACATAATCTAAGAAAATACTAGGCTGAATATAAACAATATTTGCGCCATAGAATGGTACTATTTCCGAGGATAGCAAATTAACGCGAGTGTAGCAATTTTGATGAAGTTCGTCGAACTTGGTATATTTATCCCTTTTATTGAAATCTAACAGTAATTGACTTTCATTAATCACCGTCTGATATTTTATTCACGTAATACGTATCAAAAGTATGTGTAAATAGTCTGCCTACAGTGTCAAGACACACAGAGAGATTTTTCGCACATTCCTGGCATTTCTACGGAGACGTCACTCATATTTTCGTCTCTTTGTACGTGGATTATGAGACGTGATCCCCTCTTTACTTATGTAAGAACCTAAAAAACCTTAGGTGTATACGGCCGTATCGTTTGTTTGCAAATTATATAGTCCATGAATAATTTGTAGGGGCTGCAAACGATATAACGTCTCGGTATGACTTTTATTTTTATTACTTATGTCCTTTTTTATTATTTTAATATCTTTTCACGCACTTCTAATTTTTAAGATCAATTATACTTCCATTTTGTGAATTAATAAAATGAATATGGCTCTGTATTACGATTATAAATCAACTGAATATTATTTTTACCTTTTTTTAAGTTTAGATACTGAAGTTTTAATCTTTTTTTTATTTAATACTCTATACTTGCAAATAGTCCAAATGCTATTTATAATTTAATATTTATTTTGTAATCATAGACACTTTAATTATATTTCTTAACAAATAGATATTAAAGAGAAGTAATTTCATTAGTGTTTTTGTGCGTATATTTAATATTAATAATAATTTATGTATTTCAGACACAAAGATCCATAAAAAACAAAAAAAAAATACTTTAAATTACATTACAAATTAAATTAAAACGTTTAAAAATATAGATAACAATTAACAAAATTCAAATTAAAAATTGTCAGCTGTCAATCAGTCAGTCCCTCACTAAAGCTTGTCATTTACATAAATATTTTACATAAAAAATAATTATTTGTCCATGCAGCAATCTGCAACCAGTCCCAATCATTTTTTATTGATGTAACCTGCTAGCAATAGCCGCAATTATATTGTTTCTGCATCCTTCAACCCTGACCAAGAAATTTGCATTTAATTAAAAGATGATAAAAAAACTCAACATTTGCTCTTTTTCTTTCATCAACCTATGCAATATATAATAAAACTACGTTTTAACGGTTTTAAGCGCGGTAATTTATTTTATTTTGGTTTATCCGACGTTTCGGCCGCTTTTCAGTTCCCGCGGTCATGGAAGACAAAGATGACATTCGTTAACGAAACACAAATCAACCCGATTGATAATTTCTTTTATTTTTTCCTTCCATCCATTTTAATGTTATATAAATTTTTTAGAACTAGGCATGTTTGCTGAAGAGTTTCTTGCGCCGCTTCTTCTCTTCAGCCACAACATGTTGTGAAGCGGTGGTAAAATTAGATTAGGATCCCATAGAGTAAATAATATCCATAAACAAAATTAAAACTAAATTAATAAAAATGAACAAGTTGGCGGTAGGCTGAATAAAAAACTTTGACAATACACGTTAGACAAATGTCATCTTTGTCTTCCGTGACCACGGCCACTGAAAAGCGGCCGAAACGTCGGATAAACCAAAATAAAATAAATTACCGCGCTTAAAACCGTTAAAACGTAGTTTTATTATGTGTACAAGTGGCGAAAACTTAAGAAAATATTCTATGCAATATACTCATACGTCACTATGACTTGGAATAAAGTTTTATCTTTCTTTATTTAAAAATTAAGAAATAAAATCATTCAAGTTAATAATTATTATAATTAGGGACCGATTGAGCGCAGTTTACCAGCATTCCTGATTCAATTTCACCGCCCAACGATCCCATTTGTGCGCTAATGAGGGCCAACCAGTGATTAATCATATTGCCGCCACCGAGAACAACTGATCGCGCTCGAATAATGGCTATTACACGAAAAATTAAAAAAAAAACTAAAGAATATGCTAGATTTAACCCGCTTCGGTAATGACTTGTTTTTTAGGGTTACAAAAAGGACGTCCTTAACAGACGTCGGTTAAAAAGCGTCTTGTTAATTTTTTAATAGTCGACACCGCTCCGTAGTTCAGAGTTAATGGGCGGTGAAATTTGAAAACTTGCTTTTAAACTTGGTGTGGGTAGAAAGTTCTTTTTACTTGTTAAATGATTTTCGTAGATGATTTTTGCTAAGTAATTTAGCAGTGAACGGTATATAAGGTAGCCAAGATACGATAAGCTAAAAACAATTGTATTACTTGAAATATGAAGGTTCATTGTAAACTTTTGTCATTTATTTATTGTCAATGCAGCATAGTGCACAATTCCTTTAACACTTGTGATTTTTATAATTAAGCTCCAACTGCATTGTATTAAGGTCTAATATGGTTTTTATACACATTAATACACTTTCATTAGACGAAAAAATTACATAACTTCTTCATCCACTCCTGTCTTCAATTACTACACTAAGTCCAGAAACTAATGTTGTATATCTATATGGCAAATCATTACATTTTAGTAGAATACAGATTGCTACGTAAAGTCTATTGTTTTGAATTGCCAAACACATAAGTTTGATTGAGGCCTTTGTTATATAAATTCGGTTTTGGGAAGCTCTTGATTTACTTAAGTATGTAATATCAGCCCATAAATGTCCCACTGCTGGGCTCAGGCCTCCCATTATAGGGAAAACGGATAGTATACCCGCCACGCTTGTCCAAGGCGGCTTGGCAGGTTTGACACATCGGTTATCTCGATGTGCAGGTTGCATCACGATGTTTTCCTTCACCGTTGTTACCACGGTAATTGTGACAATATGCACATGGCGCGGTAGCGTGGTGACGCGTACGCTAGCCAGTAGGCTAGCGCACGCGTCAAAGGGCACGGGTTCGATCCTGACCGGAACGCATGCACCACTTAGTCAGTTTTCTGATCCAATGTGCATTTACTTAAGTATATCAATTAAAAAAATGTTTAAGAAATAATACTTTACCTCTTCTATCTGCCGATGCGTAGCACAGAATATCCAACCCCCACTCCCAGGTCCACTATCCACATAACAAATACTCTACCTATATCACAAGCTTCCACCTAGCTTATCACTAAAGCGTATCCTAACACAATTGACACTGCAACAACGGTAACCGTCCACTTAAATTTAACACTAAATAAAACTCTAACATTAGTTAACATGATAAAGAACAAAAATCTCGACTACAATGCCAATAAAAACAAACAAAAAAAATACGACCGCATTTCTATTTACATTAGGAAATGTCAACGTGAACAACCTCTGATAAGTGGGTAACTAGTCCAATGTTCTGGATGGTTATAGAACACTCTAGAACGTTCTTCAGTGGACCCAGGAGGGGGCGACGGAATACGGGGTACGGGGGGCGCCCCCACCCGACAGCGTGGTGGGGACAGGTGGCGCTGGGAGCGTGAACTGGCTTTCAGCTTCAGCTGCCATGTTCGAGTGCTGCTGTGGGAAGTTGAAGTCTAACGACCCGTCCATGCTGAGCTCGTGTTTGATGACCTGTGGAGATATTAACTACTACAGCTTTCACGCAGTTTCCTTTTAAAAATGTAGCTCGAGGGTATTTTGGGATGTTCGGATTTACTCGAGGCGTCCAAATCGTCAGTCTTTTGAATAGGAGTTCCTTTAAGGTTTACTTAACATCCCTTTTAGATATCTGACGCGCTTGCGTATTTCTGCGCGACTCTTTCTTTTTGAAAAACTGTACACGCTCCCCCTACCAGTGAAAGGACATACATCATATAAGCATTTTTCTTTTTGGCATCTAATCTTCACAATCCAAAAGGTCCCCCCCCCCGCGAAGTTCGTGAATTCCACATTTCACATCTTGAGTTCCCTTTCTATTATACATTATTATTACGTGTGTAGTAATTAACTTCCTTCGTGACTTCACTTAATGGTTCAAGGCGGAAGATTAGCGCCGGTTTTAATTCCCTAGCGTCTGCTAAGACTAGATCCAATTTCAGGACTTATTTTCTTTCTATTTTTTTTATACTACGTTATTTTTTTTAGACCTGATTAAAATATTCCTTTCTTCTTTGTAATATTTGTTCCTTGAAGGGAACGTTGAGATTTTGTCAGAGATTTGAAAACCAGATAATTTTTTTGCTATACGGTTTTATTAATTGCACAGAAGAGGGATGATGCCGTAAGGCTTTCGAAGCGCATATTTCACGAACTATTATCAAAAATAAAAGGTACTTATAAAACCTCTTTAATATTAACTTAAGTTTATTTTTGGCGTGCACGTTTCCTCGTACCGTAATGTTTACCATTACGTGTTGTTTATAATCATATGTCTAATATTACGTTAAAGAAACTGCTCGAGCGATGGATACACAACAAAATTCAAGCGTCGTAGGACCTATGTTCAGAATCAATGCTAGAGAGATATTGTTTACTTAAATGTTAATTTTCAATTAAATTTGTAGATTTTGGACTAACCTCATCAACATTGCAGTCAAAGCCGTGTTCTAAGCTCTCTATGTTCAAGTCCTCCGCGAGGCCCGTGTTCAAAGCGCCCATAATCTGGCCCATGACTGTGGTTGGTCCCATCGCGCCCGTCTGCACCATCATGCCACCGTTCAACAACATCACGTCTGATGTCGTCACCATTTGTGTTTGGTTATTTTCTGAAATTGCAAATATATAACCTTATTAGCTTTTATCTCTCATCTGTATTTCAGTTTTCAATTTCTAAATGAAGTAAAAGAGCAATTTTAACGGTTTAAATACGATTTCTTTATTCTTCATCTACAGCCTAAACTTGAGGTTGACCTTATAAATATTCATAAGCTGTTTCATCACTCTCAATACTGCTTTTTGAGTCAACCCTCACTCTGGATACAACGGAACTCCTTGCCTCATTTTATTAAAATTTGGTTAATAATTAACAAGTAACAAGAGTGTTATCTACTTTTGCATTTATACATATGATTAACTAATAATGAATTATTAATGTGTTTCCGTAAGTGTGTGTTTAATTATTTTTTTTTATTTTGAACTGTCATTTTATGCTGACGTTTTATCTATTTCGTAAATAAAGATTTTATTACCAGTTTGCATAATATCAGCCGGATCAGCTGGAGGCGGTGGTCTCACGAAGTGGTCGAGTGCGTGTTGATGGGGATGCGTCGGGTGTGCGGGGTGTGCCGGATGCGAGTACAACGATGCGCACGCGCACCCGCCGTGTGGGTGTCGCGGGCACGCGCCGTACGGCCCGAACCGGTAATTACCCCCGGACGATGATGATGACGTCGTTGGAACATACCTATATATTTATTGAAGTTAAGGATCAAATCGTTCAGGAACAATATGGCCAAATTGCTCTTTAAGTTATAATGGTCGTCAGCCAACTGTTGTGCATTGTACGTAGGTCAAGTTTGCGTTACTTATTACGGCACGTATCTAGCCCCTAATGGCGACGCAGATGGTCGAAACACCTGGTTGAGGGTAGCCCTAGGGCTATGTTTGCAGAGACGCGTGTTTCACTCTAGGACTTGTCTGCGTCACTTGCTATTGGTCCTGCGACAAACGTTACCGGCCCACTGTTACTTCAGCTTACTTATTTTACGAGTTATGTCACAAGAGCTTTTCACACGACGAGGGTTGTGTAAACTTCGGATAACTATCCTACAGGAACTTTTTTGATTTTTCCGGCATACAAAGTACCTACTCTTATGTGTATTGAAAATAAAAGTACCAGCTTGTATAAAATTACTCACTTTCACGTTATATATTAATAAGAGTTATGCACGATGATAATAATATTATGGTTTTGATCTATTAAAAACTTTTAACTGTTGATGGAAAATCTAATCGAAGCAAAGCATTATATGGCCAAGACACAACAGTGATCCTAAAATTCGGAAAGCAGGTTCAGTCTTAAATCTATGAAGAACAGCTTTCGGTTGAAAAAAGATGTTCTTATGCAAGCAAACTACAAAACTCTTACGTGTTTAGGAATGGATCGGCTGCATGTAGTTTCATCGAGTCAGCGAGGGTCCCCGCTAGTTTCTCGTCTTGTACGTAATCCGTTTGTGTAAAATCACTTGTATAATCGCCAGGTGCACCATATTCCGAAGCCCAGTCAGCTTCAGTCTTGATCATTGATGGGATTGGTGATAGGCGGCCGCATGAAGACGCATTTGATGACGCTCTCTGCCTGAAGTCCGGCGATAACTGGAAACTGCTGCTACGCGCAAGCGAACAAGCGTCAAATAAAATTAAGTCAGCTCGATTGTACAAATGAAAATCTGATAGAGAATCAGCATGTAATAATTTCAATCAACAATCGAGAGGCAAAAATGATAATAATGCATAAAGAAATCTTAAAGCTAAGTTCTATTTCAATTCATCAACCTTTGGCCAACTATGTAAAGAAGCTAAATCTAAACTAAGTACAGTAGAACGATATTGAATAGCTAATGTAAATATCGCACTAACCACAGTGATTTGCATATTTCGCATTTGGAAGGAGAAATATCATCCACTAGACGACCTCAAACATGAAGTGTAAGGAACATGCAAATCTACTGCCTATAAAGACCACTAACATATAAATTTGTATGCTAAATGAAGCGATCACCATAAAGGAGGTTCAATGGTCAGCGTAAAAATATCTCTATTTCTACAATCAATGACAAAAATGTCCGATAAGATATGAGCCTAGTAAGTCCGTCCTTCAAGCACTCAGTGAACCATCGAAAATATATGTCGATGATGCCTTTAATCCAAATGAAATAAAACGGCAATAAAACTGTTAAATATTGGTGAAATGACGAAACTCAGCATTCACATAATTCATCATCTAATGGTTGTGAATGATTTAAAACCTTTTATCATAAAGTAGCAGAGTTGCAATAACTCAATTTTATTAGTCTGGTCAACGCAGCTTTATGCCGATGGTTTTATTATGGAGCGAACGTATCGTGTGTGCCTCACTTTGTTTCTAATAGTCGTAAAATTTCAATATTCCCAAGGAGGCGAACTTATTTAGCAATATATAAGTCGTGGGATATTTGTGGTTTTGGCAAGCGCGCTATTGCATTACCCGTATAGGTAAATTATTGTGCCTTTAAAGTCAAATTAGTATCGTAAAGTACAGCTTCCATGCCGGTAACCATTATTGGCTTGATGCCACAACTGTCGTGATTGTATCTACCTGTGCGTATCTTAGTGGTTACACTACATTTCCTAAAAGCTAAAATACTAGGGAAAGCTTTTGGATTTCTTAGAATAAACTACATTTTACCTATGCATTGGCGAGTCTGGAAACATGTCGAGACTTTCAGATATTGAACTACTGGGACTTGGTGTGGCGTCTGCTGTTGCTCCATTTCTTAACGCTTCAGCCTGTATAAAACAACACTGGTCATTTGGACAAAGTAAATAAATATAAGGGTATATCCTAAAATTAAATAAATGTCACAGTTTTGAAAACAAAATAAATTTCAGGACTTGCTAACGGATCTCTTAAACGCACGCATACGCAAAATATGTAGTATGAAAACGCTCTTATAAAATTGATATGTCCATACATCCATTGTCTGTTTATATGTATGAAATTTAGTAGAACGGTATATTCTTTATGCCGCTACACAATGGTCTGATGAAGTCGCAAAAATGTGGTGATGGCTACTGTTCTTGTAAATGAGGGACGATAAAATGTTTAAATATAAATAGGCATATGGGATATCGTTGGACAAGACGCATATAATGACGACGATGTTTCTTAGTGACTGATACTTTTACATGTGGTGCTATATTCGCTTCCAAAGTAGTAAAAACTGCCCTACAACTACTGAACTATGGAGTGGAAAATTTAAAAAAATAGCTTATAATGTACACTTTATATATTAAACTGTAAAATTTTCATGTTGCCTACCATCTCCACAATTCTATATGTTAAAATGATATGTGAGTCATACTCGCATGTGTACTTTGTATGAACTTACAAAAAATTGGGCAACACAACTTCGGTTTCTGATGTTTGTTTGTTATGTTAATTACCCTCACAATCATATAAATCATTGATATTCCTAAATTTCAACACTTCATGGGATTCTTTTTTCTCCGAGGCGTGAGTTAGCTGGACTATAGTTACAAATTATATTACACACGTTACGAGTTATTTTTTAAAATCAATTGTACCTTCTTCTTCACTCTCCCTCTTCTTTTCTCAAACTTCGACGTCTCCATAGACGCCGCACGTCTTCTGACTGATTTGCCGGGTTTGGCATCTGGGTTGATCATCCACCACGACGACTTGCCCGTACCTTCGTTCTGGACCCGCATAAACCGGTTGTGTAATGACAAGTTGTGCCGGATCGAGTTCTGTGGACAATGTAAATATTTTTAGTCTGATACATAGATACAAATAAATATCTCTACTAGAACTTCCCTGTTCGCCTGTTTCGCCTGTTGTAACAGGCGATAAAACAGCCCACAGCCAGGAGGTAGGGCATTTGCTCGACTGGATAGCTACCACCCCTGGTCTAGAGTATGCCGCCATAACAACCTTGAGTTGTGTTCCGGCATTAGTGACCAGGTTCCAGTCTCGCTTACAAGAGCAGCAGCGCATTTGTAGCACCTTTGGTGGTGCAAATGTCCATAGGCGATGGTAACCGCTTTCCACCAAGTGGGCCGTCTGCCAGTTTGCTGAACTCCTACAATAAAAAAACTTTAGAAAACTACCAAGCATTATCTAATATTTTAAAATTGAAAAAAACTTCTTATGCTTCTTATGCTTAGGCTTCATCTGCGTTAAAGATTTAGGCTGTGGCCGTATCTTCTCTTATTTAAAGCGTTAAAACATCAGTCCGTTAACACCTAACCACATTAGGGTATATTTATACATACGTTATCTGTAAATATTTAAATGGCTTTAAATACTATTGATAATAGATATACAAAACAATCAATCGAGACGTTAATTAGTAACAGATGCAATCTTGTTCAAATGTTTGAGTTAAGTTTTACCATATAGTAGCTCTACCACACTAATTGGAGTAATCGACATTAAAAAAAATAGGTTTTTATTTTTTTGCAGAAATGGTATCCCAAGGCGCTTATTTATACATAAAGCTTTTATTGTTTTTTAAATACACTAAAAAGTTACATAACATGGATATATTATTTAGATGTCCAAATATATGTTTACCGCGTTTTTCTCGAAACCGCCATTTGCAAGTACTGCATTTGCTATAAGGAGAGCAGAACTGCAGACCACATTTTTTTATTAATTTCATCCACCACGTCGCAATAATGTGTCCTATCTCACACCGGCAATAAAATCTCAGAACTTTTTCCCTTCACATGAATAAAAGCGACCGCAGGCTATGTATGAAGTTTAGCTATAAAATAGTCCATAAATATTTTTCTGTGAGAACTGCCACTTATGGCTTATGGCGTTATACTTACTTTTACTTGACTCTATCTGTAAAGTAACTGTGCCAACTCAGTAGATTTAATCTTCATAAAACTTTAGAAGTAGAAGTTTTATGTATTTTGTTATAGATAGAATGATACATTGGCGAAGTATTTTAACATTTTTTTAATTAATAGAGGTAATTTAAAAAGTAATAGTCACCTATAGACTCTTGCAACTACGTTTAATTTTTAATTGTAATATACTATTTACTTATCGTCTAGAAGTTATTTTAAGACACTATTAAAAACAATTATTTTTAGGTATAGAAAGCCTCACTTTACACAAATATTTTAATTATACATAGATATATGTACTTGTTTGTTAATATTTTAAAATATTTTATTATTGTGATGTAAATACTATAAACCAATATTCTCTTTTCTATTAATATAATAGTTTGACTAAATATTATAAATCGAGACAGGTAAAAATGTTTAAACCTATATATATATAGGTTTAAACATTTTAGGACGCTTTAATAAGTAATATAAATTTTGACGGGATTTCAAACTGACGTTAGTGTATCAGGACCCCAATAAATAATTATTATTATTATTGATGTAATCCGTAGTTTTTCCAGAGTACAACACTTGATTCTTCAAAAGAGTATAATAAACACATATTTGTGTCAATGAAGAAAGCAATTCATCGGCTCCCTTAAAGTAGGAGAAGCGAGCGAGAGTAACTATTGTTTATCCATTAACATAGTACAAGCAACATAAAAAGGTATCTTGCGGATTAGACCAGGGGTTAAACTAAGAATAATAAATCCTCAAAAATTGTATGAAGAATGGTATGAAAAATAAAAAGTGTAATATGTCATTCATAGTAAAATGAGGAATTTTACGATTTTCACGAACAATTTAACAAGAACGATTCTTCACGAAATGTCAGGGTACCAATATGTGGAAAACACAGCATTCGTTCATTCGAGCGCTCGGATTTTGATTTTAAATCATCATGATGTCACTATGATTCGATATCTATAGAACAACAAAGACTAACATAGAAAATACATCAAATATTTACTCGTTTCTTTTCGATTAACACAATTTTTACTTATGAAAAATACATTTATTGACATGCTATACAAAACGATAAGTGACTTTCTGATAAACAGGAAAACGATGGTTGTACCCATTTCTCTGATTTTGTAATAGCATTCAATCTTCATCCATATATTCTTAATTAAGGTACAAGTAATAAATTGCAAAATTAACGATATTTTCATTATCGTCTTTGCACAAATGTTTTTTTAGGCGACCACAACCACTTTCCTCCCAGGTGGTCCGTCTATCTCTATCGTCTATCTCTTTATAGTGGTCATCATCATTATCAACCGAGCGTTAAATCCCGGTTGCGTTCGGAGCGTTCACTCCGACGCCCAGGGTCCGCTTTCCTACTTTTTCTACTCCACTTCGCGCGGTCTTCGGCATCCCCCGTTTTGAGACCATTGGCACGCATGTCATCCTTCACGACGTCAAGCCAACATTTCTTGGGCCTTCCCCTTCGACCTGGACCTGGTGGAGGTGGCATGGCTAGACATTTGTTCCCCACAAAATAGATTTATAGAGGTATAATGCATTAAAGTTGAATTTCGTGTGTTTGTTCAAAAAAATGGATCACCGCGTGAAACGGAACACTGACTGTTTTAACGACGGGCTAAATACATTTAGCTAAATAACATGGGAGACCGCCTAATGCAAGACATCTTAAATACGTTTTGTGTAAAACGTATTTAGGCAGTTTAATATGATTAACTAAATTTGATTTAAAGACGATCGTTATGCAAGCGGCCCTAAGACTTGGAATATATACATTTTATTTCCTTTCTATTCCCTTAAAAGATTACTGTGGTTAAATCTGAAACACATAGAACGCTCTTCGCACGTTTAATGTAAATTAAATTTGTATTATTTTAAACATTATAACAACGCCAAACTCGAGCCATGGACAGTATACCTAACGTGACCATTTATATTTTTTGTCAAAGCGGGACCATCTGCAGAATTATATAATAAAAAAAGTTTTTAGTATTTTATAAATATTTTATGCACAAAATAACGCACTAAACACAAAATAGTACACGGAGAAAAATACAGGCTTAAATTTCACCAATTTTTATTATGCTGTTCACTAAACTTCAAACGCCTAACGCAGCGTAGAAAAAATAATTATGATCATTTTGAAAACTATTGTTTCAAGTTTCTTAAGCAGCTAAAAATTAGTGGAATATAAATCTGCTGAAATAAATTCATCATCTGGTCTGTTTGCAAAACCAAGACTATGTCGGCCTCGCTGGGGACAGCGGGACAGACTGCCTGAGAGCGGGACTGTCCCGCCCAAATCGGGACGTATGGTCACGTTAAGTATACCCGCCAGGCTTGTCCAAACTATAACGTCGGGTTTCGCACTTTGGTAAACTCCTCGTCTTCTCGTACAGTCAACATACAGTCTTGAAACTGCCGAAACAATGTAAGCCCTTTGCCATGAATCGAAACCATGGTCTTGAAGTGAGTCTCATGTATCTTAACCAAAAAAGCGAATATCAAGGGAGCATGTTAGTTAGCATAAAGTTTCTAGCAAGTTCTCTTATTTTATTCTGCAACCACCTAAACACAATTGTACTGTTGTTTTTTGTCTATTTACGTATCCGAATGCAGATTGTCGTATAGGTACCGCTAAAGTTACGAGCGTTGTACCGTTTACATGGAAAATTTTTGAACAATCATACTTCCAAACAAGCGTATATGAATTTCATGGTGGCCCCAATGTTTTTCCTTTGAATATTTAAGGCGTCAATGACTTAACTGCGTTGTTGTATTCATGTGCTGGATCAATCACATTTGAAGGTTGGCTCGTTTGGGCCAAATTGCTATAACAATTTATTGCTGTACTGATAAAGATCTTATGACAGCTAAATTTATTTTGCTGTATAACAATGCAATTTTAATTCTTTATCTTAATATCAAAACTAACCTGTTTCATGTAGGTATTATCTCCAACCATATATGTTTAAAGATAAAATTTAAATAGAAAACTACAGTACACTTTAGTTTTCTGTTTAAATCTTTGGTACAAAGCTCATCAGTTTTGTCTAAAATTAACGTCTCCAAAATGTATTAAATTCTATACGTTAAGCCATGAAATACTATAGAGTTATTTTAATTCCAACACTTGGCAGGTTATAGGCCGTTCGTTCTTAGATACTAGGTTTTAAAACAGTTTTTGTGCAAGTTTGTAAATCGTTCGGTTTTTTTATAGCTGGAGTACAGCAAACAGGCTGACGGCCCACCTGGTGGAAAGCGGTTACCGTCGCCTATGGACGTTTGCAACATCAGAGATGACACCAACGCGTTGCCGGCCTCGAAGAAATTTTATGACGCCCTTTTTGAAAAACTCCATATCGTCGCGCTGTGGGAAAACCTCGGCCGGGAGGGAGGTCTTTCCAAATCCCTACGGTACGCAAGAGAAACGGTTTTGGACTTTTAATAACTGTGATTACTACCATCTACCTTTAACACATTTTGAAAAGTACGATACATGGAAAGACGCCAAAAATTATAAAAAAGCTCATTTCCAAAAAAGTATGAGACACTAGACTTTAGAAATGCAGTTGTATATATTGTATTCAGTCTCGGATAATGAATAACAAATCTTTGATGCCATTGAAATGAACTAATAAACTTTATGGTGTTATACAACAGTTGTAGATGCACATAAATCCCAGTAAATGTGGACAACTCCGCGATTTATCAAGCGTGAAAACACACGCAACAAATGGCCTGTCGACGCTTTGATGGATATGTCGCCAAATACCCTTACCATGAATAACGTCAGCTATAAAAGTGACAGGCCTGGAGTTATTCTTCAATCGTACTGCGACGCAGTTGGCTATGATAGTGGGATGGAGTTGCGCGTCGCTAAAGTCATTAGAAATGCCAATAAAGTATATTAGGGAAACATGTTCAGAGTAAAGGAAGATGGCAAAAGTTATATTAGTATAGTTCAAATGTACGATAAAATTTAATGACATACATATTTTTAAGTGTATATTTTTTGCGTGCAACGAAACACAAACCAACCCGACTGATAATTTCTTTTATTTTTTCCTTCCACCCATTTTAATATCATATAAAAAAAAATTTTAGAACTAGGCATGTTTGCTGAAGAGTTTCTTGCGCCGCTTCTTCTTTTCAGCCACAACATTTTGTGAAGCGGTGGTAAAATTAGATTAGGCTCCCATAGAGTAAATAATATCCATAAACAAAATTAAAACTAAATAATTAAAATGAACAAGTTGGCGGTAGGCTGAATAAAAACTTTGACAATACACGTTAGACAAATGTCATCTTTGTCTTCCGTGACCACGGCCACTGAAAAGCGGCCGAAACGTCGGATAAACCAAAATAAAATAAATTACCGCGCTTAAAACCGTTAAAACGTAGTTTTATTATGTATATTTTTTTTCTTTTATTGCTGGCTTAAATACCTTCAAATAATGTCATATTACTCTTTTTTAGTAAACAAATGAAAGGTTTTCATAGCTTTCTTCGCTCGTAATGGCAGAGTATAATAAATATTATTTATACGTGTAGGGTTTGTATGAGTATATATGGTAAAATAAATTCATATGAAAATTATCTTAATTAAAAATAGTGACACTGAACAATTCACATTATATACCTACTATACAAGATATAATTGTAAACAAGAAAATTAACTAACATTCTTGTCCTAAAGAAGGCGTTAGTCTCAGCATAATATAATACTGACCTCCTAAAACTACTGATCATAAATTATATAAATTAACACATTTAGTATAAGTGTTAAAAAATTCAAACGAACGTTTCAATAATTAAAAATAAATAATACAGAACGACACTACAATAATTAAATTAAATACCACTTGTATCAAGTTTTAGGTCGGGTTGTGGACGCGGGTGCTATTTAAAAGATATATATCTTTGGGTAGTTCGTTATATGTTCATCTATAACATTAATATTTTTAGATATGTTGGCCATCGGCATATAATTTATGGGCAGTAAAGATATATAGTTTGCTGACTGGCAACTAAAGCTAATCTAATTTTCTGGTAACGTAACACCGTGTACGTGAGACATACTTTTTTCTTTTTTGTATTTCACCTGTTTTTTACGCCTATATATATTATGGTTTATAAGGTCGTATTTCTACACGCTTCAGAGAAGATTGAACGGGTACTGAATACGGCACTTTGTACAGTGGCATCAAGGATAATCGTTCCGCAGGATGTGTCATGTCGGCCATCAACTTTTTTATGTATGGATAGCGAGATGGATGCTGAGAAAATATTCCAACGGATATTATAAAAGTCCCTTTACAAGAAAAATTGCATAACATATAAAAAATATTTGTAGAAACAATGTCTCTTGCTAGAGTGGGTTTCGCTAATATGATTATGTTATAAGACGTAGTAGGGTTAAACCACCTTATTAATTAATGGTTATAGGCTGTTTATACGCTCATTAAAAGAATGGTTATTCATAATTATATTCAGAATCCAATAATGAAGAACACTTTTTTAACGAGCCTATAAACCTTATATAACTATTATAAATAAGGAAGGAGGTGTTTATATTTTAATTTACGACAAGTCTAGTATTAATTCCCTTTTTTATTTCTTTTTGTTTTTCTAGAATTATGTGTAGAGTTTAAGAATTTACATATTATATGTACTACATAAAGAGGTCTTTAAATACTGCATCCTAGAAAATATTAATTTATGGTTATGAATAACGATTTATTAAAATAAATACATTTATGTTATAGTTATATGGAGTGAGAATTATTTTAACGTTTTTAAATATCTGCTGCAAGTTAGCTTCCTGACATCTTAAAATTGAAATAACACATAGAAAAACTATTTTATTACCGCATCCAGTAACCCATTACAACTATACTCTAAGGACCTCGGCACAAAACCAGGGCGGCAAGACACCGTACTTAGAATTTTGTACGGTAGGATCCTCGGCGCCACTCCGACCCTTATGGGGGTGAATTAACCGTCTACGCCGTCGACAGTCCCCTTTAATGCTTCACCGACTTAAATTTTGTCGAATTTCTACAGCTATTATACAACGTTACGCAATCTTCGAACCGAATGGCTTATGATTTCCGCAGTTTATGGCAGCTCCTTGTTTTCTGTTACAATCAACGGCCGCTGGGTGTAATGGCGTTGGTTGGCCTATTACTTTTAAATGTGGTACGCATTATTCGGAATTCTTAACGTGATACTTTTTGATCAATTATTTTAGACAGATTTATTTATTTCATTGAGTGTCTTATTTGGATGAAGACAAACATTATTAGTTCCTTTGAAACATGCAAACTGTTATTACAATACCTTCACAATGGTCGACCACAGGTGTCATAATGGCGATTTTTCATACAAGAGCAGTCATTATGACGCCAATGGTCGACCGTTCTGACAATATTTCAATTGCAGAATTGGGGCACAGGATAATCAAATGTATAAAATTAGTGACGGTCTATAGGGTGGAGTGAGCTAGCAGCTGAGCTTGCCCGTCTAGCTCTATGGAACGCAGAGTTTCTGGATTTCCTTCCTGTCATCAACGAACTTAACGTTATTTACTATGGTCTGGGAGTCAGGGATCGGTCCCAGAGTTGTATCCATAACTTATTTACTTAGCTTGGGTATATACAATGTGTGTATTTACATATTTTGGCTTTTGATACCCTACGCTTTACAAACTAGGATATGGTGTAGTAACTTTGGCTAATACCACTGCATCAATTTTAATGACACCATCAATATACTTATATTTTTATGTTTTTACTACTGAATGAATTCTACGCATTTCTATGTATTATCATGACAAAATTTCGTAAGTGATTACCAATACATGATATATATACACAAATGTGTTTTTTATACTTTTTTCGGCCACTGTCTAGAATACTACGATGTACTTACCTATTGACGTAATATTAATTGACTGTATGTAATCTGTTTGTGTACCATATTAAATTAAATAAACTAAAAAATAACCGATTAGAATAGTGACCCTGAACGAAACTTCGAAACTGATTTTATTTTTATATTAGAAAACTAAATTTTGTAACGAATTGAGGTGGAAGCGAGGCAACGGAATACCCGAAGGATCGTTGAATAATTCAGCGCGTTTATGCTGTTAGGGCGACACACACGATAGATCTGAATAAATTTTAATGGCCGATGAAGAATGGCGATACAAAATGTGAGATACAGATTTTAATAGGCCAGTGTAATTGATAGTAAACGGTCATGTAATACTAAGAGAACAAAACAATGTAAATAATAAAAGAAAAATATGTAATTCAGGACAAAAACACAAAGATCAATAGAAACATAGCAAGTCTTAAATTGGACTCAGTCTCAGCATAATGCTCACCAACACAGACCAGCGCTGTTCTTCAGCCTGGGACCACTACACACAAATAACAACAATATACAGCATAATGCAGTTTGATAATAATAAATTTATAATGAATTGCGGAGTACATAACAGTAAAATAAAACAATAATGTAACAAATGTGTAAATAGTTTCCAAAAAACTTATATACAAAGTGAAGCAATACAACTTCGCATAAAAACTTTCAGTTTTTACTATTTGACACATTATTTCATGCTTCCTCATTATATGCGCCTTCTTCTTCTAATTTTTCAGTTTTCAGTCACGGGTGAATCTTTTTTAAAGACTCCCTTATGCGTATAATATCCGTTTTATGCATTTTCATACCACACGTCTATCACGATATTCTCATTTCAGCGGAGTGGATATGACGTATTTGACTTATCTTTATTTCATAGCATGCAGCATAACATGACCGGGCTTATTACAGATGTAATGGATTAAGTGTTAACCTGCCTAGTTTTGTCACGGCAAATTTCGCAAACGCGCTTTCGGTTTTTTCTCCGGTGACGACATCTAGAATCGGCCTCAAAGTCCGTTCCTTGTGTATTTGTGTTCCTGTGCAGGAGCGGAGAAAGTTCACATTTTTGTGCGGCATAGCAGTCATGAGAGGCGATAAAATTTAGGGCATTATCCATAGTAGGGTCTAGAGTATGCTACCTGTGGTGTTATGTCCATGGGCGATGGTAACCGCTTTCCATCAGGTGGGTAATCTTCCTATCTGCTGAACTCATGCAATACTAATATCAAAAACGAAAACTTAGTTTGGGAATATATATTGTCCATATTGTCTGCAGAATAATTATTTGTTAACTAAAACTAAGACTTGGAATATATAAATTTTATTTCCTTTCTATTCCTTAAAAGATTACTGTGCTTAAATCTTAAACACATAGAACGCTCTTCGCACGTCCCGTGTGTCCTTCCCACATCTGATAATGCGTCACAATCGAAATGTATGCGCATATAAAAATTTAGTGCTGTTATTAGATGAATGAAATTATGGAACCCACAGAACCGAGTTTGCGCGAGAACCGTAATTTACATAACGCAACATTTGTACGTAACCTCGTGTCCCTTCCAGTGTTTACATTGCTTAGCGCACAATGCAACGTTTTAAACTGCAATAATTGAAATAACACGACTGTTAAAAATGTTATTTGAGTTCCATTATTATCAAGAATATTGAAAATACTTTTATATTTTGCTCTATAATGTTTCCTTATTATATGTATCATTTCAGACGAGCAGGAAGAACGGACCGGACTTCTGAAGGGCTTGTATCGTCATTAATACAACACGTGTGTAGGTTAGACAATTGAAATACGGTGTGACACTATTATTTTATTCTTTTTAAAAACACATTATGGAGCTAGTTTAGATACCTTTTTGATGTTAATTAGTACAATGGCCATTTTCTTTACTTTTATGCTGGATGAGTCAAAAGACTAAAGTAAAGCTTAAAACAAAGTTTTGGGAAAGATCCCTGTGGTCATGCGGTCGGTAATTTGAGACTAATACTTGTACATGCACATTCGACGTGATATATTTTGTATAGATTTTTAGGAAATATTTTTTTTAAGAAATAATATTTAATTGTAATATTTTGCAATTTTAAAATAAGTCCATTTTTATTATAGAAGTTCAGAATAAAATAATAAATAGCTACTATACTATACTACTGTATTATTATGCGGCGGCCGCACCTGGATTAGTGTCAAAGATTTAAAACTCAAATTTAAAAGTAAGTCAAGTCAAATACTGTAATATATATATATGTATGTATAAGTTATCTGTCAACATTTAACGTCGCGTCGTTAGCATAGTCGCATCTCTCGCATTAAACCTATATGTGGATAAAACGGTCTATACCTATAACACCATCGCAGATGAAGCCGCACGTTTAGGAAAGTAAAATAAAATAGGTCATTATTTAGTAAGGTTTTTGACAAGACAATAAATCATTAAGGTCAATTGACATTCACTTCTCAGATTCGAACGAAATGATCAAATCGCGAACTTCATAGAAAACGTAATATTTAACATTCAACCTCGTGAAAACGTCCCAAAGTGTAAAATCAAATAATAAATAATTCAAATTAGAGAATCAAGATTACACAATGGCGGCTTAAGGGCGCACGGGGTGGCACAAACGTGACTTTGGGTGACGGCCTCCTGGAATTTTCAAGAAAATCCGTTGACGTGTCAACCGCCACTGACAAATTTAATTATTCGACTTACCGAAACGTTAGCAAGATGACTCTTCGCCAGGCCTATAACTAAGTAGAAATAAATTCACTTACAGCCAAGCAAAGTTTAACTTAATAAAACATTGGAATTTTCGTAATTCGATTGCTTCGAGGTCGGATCTTATGGTCCCTGATTTGAATACGTCATTACTGATCATTTGTCACAGTTTGTCACACCTGACGTTCCCTTATCCACGGAACGGAATATATTTAAAGGGAATAAATTCAAAAGGAAATTTAATTTTGATTAATTATTTATTATACAATATCATTACTTCCATCACTCAAGAATTTTGTTCAAAACTAATTCTAGAGCAATTGCCATGTTTCTCGTACGTTTAGATACCAGTAGTACTTTTTATAAAAACAACCTTAGATTTAGAATAGAGCTTAGAAGCCCACCTAAGGCCAGAAAGCTGGTTTATACTTCGCGCAGCTAATTAGAACAGCCATCCAACGCGTCGTTGCAACCAGCCATGCTTCCCTGTGGTAGCGATGTGATAGATGGTCTTTAATTTATTTATTTACTTTCCACCAAACATAACAATAAAGCTGAAAAAACAAAAGAATATCTTAACTATGGGTAGAAATTGGTTTAGTTTTATTTTTATAATGGTTTTATTTATAATACCTTGTATCTATCTATAATATATCATATATCACTTTTAACTTGGATATCTTCATGTCATGTGGGAATAGGTATCTTGGTAAATATTAGACTGTATTGTACTTTCGAAGTAGCTGGATGCAGAAGTCGCGGAAGGCCACGACACACCTTTCATGATCAAATTGATCTTGTATTAGCAGAAGGTGATGTCAGGAGCCTTAAGAACAGACGAGCGTGCATGACAAGAGCTATGAATGTTAAAGAAGCAAGTGAGGTGTGTAAGAATAAGCCTAAATGACGCTCTGTTGTTCGTGCCTACCCCGCAAGGGACCTGGCGTGAAGTTATGTATGTATGTATGTATTGTACTTTAAAATCAGGTTTAAGGCCGAATTCACATCAGTAAGTTCCGGTACTGGAAATAATCGTAGTGCGAAAGTTTAACCCTAGAAGCTTACACTAGCAAAGCTTGCTAGTGTAAGACCAGGATAAACATGGTCATATTTGAACTTATAACGAAATAGGCAGTAAATAATACATCATTGTCAGCTAATAGATGCTCACTACTTCCAGTCCTCTGCTTTCCTCATCGAATATAATCCAGGTATCCTCATTCTACCAGTCTATAAGACTAAGAAGATAATTAACATATAAATATTGGACACCGAGTTGCCTGGAAGAGATCGCAATGAGGGAAAAGGCCGTCCAAATTTATGTATTCATATTAATTGTTAAGTTTAAGTTTACTATAGATACTATTTATTATACAGGTAAATATAAAAGTGGCTTTGTTTGGACATTTCAGTCTTAAGAATCATATGATTATCATACAACTGCGGATGGCGGAAATAAACATAAAATATTTGTATATTTTTAATTGAAAAGTAGTAATTGAAAAGTTTCATACATACATTTTTTAGATACAGATTCAAAATTTATTCCAACTAATCTGCGCGAAATGCTGAAATGAATACTATTTTTACAACTCGTCAATTCATTTCTGTAACGACAATAAAACTAAAGTGCTTTGAAATCGCATTGCATATTTCTCAGTCTACACTACACGCAACGTATTTTTTGTTGGCAACGTTTTCTATTGTATACGTCGATAGCGTTCACTTACACCTTAAGACATTAGCCGGGACATTAACGTGATTTATATGGAACCCAGATATAAATCCAGGGATCCGCAGCACCCGGCACGCCTACCGAATTTCTCTTTTTGTTGACGTAATCAACTACATCTCGAACATTTGGTGTCAGTGTATAGGGAATATAATTTTGTTTCTTTCTTCAATTTTGTGTCTATTTCTATACACATAGTTTGTATATACTAATTCGTCACAGCTTTATAACATTACTAGCGGCCCCGGCACACGTTGTCCTACTCTGAAAAAATAAAAACCTATGACCCGATCCCAGCGCCACCTACCGGTTCCAATTGTGGATTTAAACCATCCGGGGACCCACTCAAACACACAAAAACAAAATCGCTCCCCGTTGTTAAGAGGATTCTAGAACCCGATCTCAGCGCCACCTACCGGTTCCAACGGTATAAAAACTATCCTATCTTTCAAGTTGGATCAAACTGCACACGGTGTGCAAATTTGATTAAAATCGGTTGAGTAGTTTAGGAGTCCATCGCGGACAAACATCGTGACACGAGATTTATATATATTAAGATTGTATACGTATGTAATAAAATTATAAAGCTGTGAAAGGTTTGTATGTTGATTTTAAGAAATATTGTACGCCAGATAGTCCTAACAGACGAGATAGAGAATGACATTTATTTTTGTAATATCAGTAATCTAAAAGCTTTTAATGTGTCATGTTATACAGTATAATATATTACTGTATAACATGACACAATTGTAAATATTATATATTATTAATACGATTATTAAAGAAGAGAAGTAAAAAAAGATTATTAGATACTTACTATACAATGTAGTGCCTTCAAAAAGGAGGTTTTGAATTCGTCTGTATGTTTCTTTTTTCAATTGTCATTGTCAATTGTGAACCGAATTTCAAAAAATTTCTTTTAAAAATTATACTTCCAACTTGGCCCCATTGTCAGCATATCAGGACCTGATTAGTGGATTCCAAGAAATTTTACTAGTAAGTCTAAGCTCCCGCAGTGGTGCCATGGTCATCAGGTCAACATCAAGTGGATCTGGTGAGTGGATTGCAAGTAAATCGAGAGTAACCATACTAAGTAAATCACGCCGTACGCCTAAATTCTTGGAGAAAAGATTGTATATGCGTGTAGCTATTACATTTTTTGCAAGCGCAAAAATTATCATTATACGCGATTACTCCATCTATTGTGGGCCGATTTTCAAGTTGTATTTTTTAACTGTTTAGATGGTACCATAGCCATCAAGTGTGGCTCTGATTTGTGGATCGTAAGCAAATCGAGATCAACCCCTGTTGAAGAGTATATACACCGAAGAGTGAGCACTGGTGACTTGTAATACAGATCTGCATAAGTCTACATTAGACACCAGTCTCACACAACAGTTATTTATTATTTGTTAATTTTTATATGAGAAATTCATTAAAAAACCCAACACGATATAACTAAGCCTTAACAAACAACCATCATGTTCAAAATCTTAAATCAAACTGAAAACTCAATTATATAAGAACAATCGTATTAATTGTCTACATTCAAAACAAATGCTCAACTTTTCACTGAGTTAATTTTACAAAGATTACTAAGATCTTATGAACAACGTTTATTAGAGAGGTTTATTTCGTGACAAGAATTTGTATGTAAATTAAATGGATTTACCCATAGCCTTCTATAACGTCGATTTAGTATTCTACTTTTAGTCTTATGAGACTACAGAAATTAATTAACTATGACTATTAGATAGATGAAATTCTATTAATTGTTATAGCTGTTGATAATGTCAATACATAAACGTCTCATTGCTGGGTACGCATTTTATGACGGTTTAGGAGTTAGCCAAGGCGAATTAGCCAGTTTCACGATAATCTCAATATGCGGGTTTTCTTACTATGTCTGCCTTTATTATCAGAGCACTTGCAATTGTAATAATATACATATTTGACTAAAAAACTGCATTAATGGTTCATGCTTTTCTGTCAGAATTCAAATTTAAATCATTTGAATATTAACAAAATACTTTTAACCACTGAGTCGCCGCAATTTCTACGCAAACAATCCAACGGGAACTAACTTTCCGTTATTAACTTTGGTTTGGGTGTCTGGGATTGGTCCCAAAGTGGACCGTTGCATATTACCCATAACACAAGCGTTACTGAGATGTACAAAGTTTGTGTTGTGTGCCGATTATTCATTATTATTATTTAGCTATTACAAATAAGCTCTGTAGGCGGCTTCATTCTTTTTTTATATCCGTATGTATGACAACAATACCCATTATAGAAAATATGTAGGCAAGTGCCAAAGTTTAATATCGTTATAATTTTTTAATGGTAAAGATCGCAAATAGGCAGACGGCCCTGCCCATGTAAAAGTGCTTACCGTCGCCTATAGACGTTCGCAACATCAAGGCTGAAGCCACGTTGCCAGGATAGGGCAGAGGATGGCATGATAAGATAGAGGGACCAAAAGAGAAGAGTGGTATATACCTGATGGGATATAGTATCAGAATAAGGGGCAAGATAAGGAACTCACTCATGGTATGTACGAAACAGGGTTAGGTCCACGCTAACCGTACGCCTTGTACGCCGATATTCTGTGAGAGCGTGGTACTTTTATCTAACCGATCAAGCCGCCCCTAACAGCTAAGATAAAGATTGCAACATGGCTGTACCACGTTAATATGTACTTACATTTCAATTCCGTTCATATATATAAGATTAATTACCGACCTTTAACTTAATATATAGGCTCAAGTGATCATATTTTACATACTAATCAAAACAGAATTAAAACCAATTAAGTTAATTATACAAATCAACGCGGATATATCGATAACCTGTCGTCCTAGTCCTGCAGATCATGGCCTCAACGCGAAGTTTCACATTCCCATACTCGTGTAAGGGCTAAAATATACTTATTACACGTAAAACTTCAACATTGTGTATCGGAAAATGACACTTACTGCAGTCTGGAGTGGACGGAAGGCTCCCTTATCTCTGACCTCGCTTGTGCTTTGATATCGCATCATTCGATATAATGCATAAAGTATGAGAATTATTGATATATTATATGAAATCATTTAGAACGCGTGGATAAAATTGTGCATTGTATATGATATATGAATTGTAGCAAATTCAATTAAATGTGGTAGAAGTTTCGGATATAACCGGCTTGATTGCAACTAGGTTGAGTGCTAATTCATTGATAACTGAGAGTCTGTTTTTGGAAGTGTCGACATCAGCCATGGTCCAGATGATCGCAAAGCTGTTGTCACACGACCCACGCTTAAGTCATGAAAGAACACTACATCCTGCAGTTCTATCTCACACTTTCTGTACTGATGTAGCGAAGTTTCATTGAGCATATAGTATTTCCACCGCTTAATCTGATAGCTCTCATTGCTACGCCCAAATAACAATAATAATCAGTACACAAAGATACACATTGTTTATAAGTACTCCAGCTAAGCAAGTTACTCTTGTGTTATGAGTAATATATAACGGACCACTCTGGGTTTGATCTCAAATAATCAGACCCATATTAAATAACGGAAAGTTTGTTTTGAAATTTACCCACCTAGGAATCGAACCTGGAGCCTCTGCGTACCAGGTAGCCGACCGACAAAAGCTTAGCTTACTAAACCACAAAGAAAAATTACAAAAATTGACAATAAGCCGTAGCTTTAATTAACTTACAGTTTAATTTCTCGATCTCGTTAATAAGCTCGAATTTAACCTTAACGACCTTATTCAGATCGTAAAGCCAATAAACATGTAAAATAATGACATTTCTGATGCAATTTTCGCGAATGTTATCAAAGCAGAGACAGGTTTTGAGTAAAAAAAAGAGAATAAAATAAAATTTATGTAACGCTAAAAAGCCGGAACGCGTCTTCATTGCCAAGATCTAAATTCGAGCATCGTGCTCTTGACCCTACCTAACTCGTTTTACCGAATGTTATTTGAAAAATATCAGACGAGGAAACTTGTGTGTACTTTCTTATATAACGTAAAAACCATTACACAAGTTCTATTCAAAAAGGAATCTCCGCAGTGCAAACTCATTGTAAAGTTTAAAAACATACTAGCACGAAAACGCAACAGTAACGAAAAATCTTTTTAACAGTTTTCAATTGAACGGTCGAGGGGATTCAATGCACGAAATTTGCTCAGCATAATCCTTTGTTAGCGAATGACGGTGGAAGATTAAAACATTCTCGCAGAATAACTATCGAAGCCTAAGTGATTTCGGGAGAACGTTTTAAAAAATCAGAGGGGAGACCTATTTTCCGCGGCGGAACGCAAACACCTTTTCAATTCTCAAATGGGCCCGACGATGAGACGGCGAGAGCCGCAAGCACCAACTAGCGGTGGCAGTTTCTTAATGGTATTGTAAGACAGAAAAAATAGCACGCCGTTACAATGGTGCAAAGGGAAAGATTAATCGTCGGTTGGGAAGACGCACTCGGTATCGTAACACCTACCATCATCCGTGCTTCCACAAGAATTAATCATTTTAACGCGTCATTGTCGCTCGTTCAACACCCACGACTGAAAGTTCCCGCTAATTAAATTGGAATTAGGGAGCATTTTGACAGATTGCGTTTCGAATTTTTCACTCACAAATCGCCAAAGACGCATTTCTATAACTGCCATAAAATCCGTCTTCTTGATTAATAGGCGGATAGGATTGCGGGGATAAAGTGTAATGAAAAATTTATTCCCGTACCTACGAAAGATAACGAAGAAAGAAGAATTACATAAAGCTTTCAGAAAGTGTGATGTAATCTCAAGAATCGTTTCCATAAACTTAATGGCGAAGTATCACAGAACTTACATATCGCTGTTATAACAACCCAAGTTGGCATATTTGTTACCCCCTCAGTCAGCATATTCGCGTCGAATGACCGCCAATTTATGTGAAAACTTCCACCGGTCGGAGTATGACCTATCTTTGCGAATAAAACTTTCCACTCGTCAAAGAGCTACCGTCGCGTTATGTTTAGTTCGTGGTACGGTGAGTAAATATGCCAGGTTAAAAGTTTTCGCGCTAAAGTTTGCGGTGCGAAAGCGATGTGTCAATTCCCCGATTGAAATATTGCGACGGTGTTCACGCTGGCGGGCATTGGCGACGCCATTGCTAGTACATTGCGACCCGCACTCTATACCAAATTGCACAGCCCCGTTTCACATTCAAATATTTTAGACAAACCGAAGCATATTTCTATTGCTTATACTCGATCAATTCTAGAAATTTATTACTATTTCTTGTAAGCTTCACCTATATTCATGTTAGTGACTGTCTCCAAATGTGTCTTATTTCTCTTTTTTCCATGTTCTCCAAATTACTTGGAGTCAGCATAATATCTTTTCCTTACATTCTCCTTTATTTTGTCTTATTTATAACGTCAATAAATAACGCATGAACGATTACCTAAATCTATAATATTATAAAATTCAATATATCGCTTCTTTGCTTCAATAACACGGTATCTTGAAAACCCAAATGTACAGTACGCCACTTTAAAATTTAAAAAAAAGATTTTACCCAAACATATTTTACACTCTTTTTGTATATTTTTTTGTAAATTTAGTGTCAATTTACTAAGCTTTTTGAAATATATGAAAAGTTGTGATAATATGATAAATTTAGCAAAATATAGTGAGTGAGTGAAATAAGTGAGTATTAGGATATGTCACGTTATTGAAGCAAAGAAGCGATATGCCGTGTCTTAACATTGAAGATATTAAAAAAAAACAACTGAAATACACTATATAAATTATAGAGATAGTGTAGTAAAACCATCAGACATGTCACTGTTTAATTAATCATAAAAAATAATGTACGGACAAACGTAACCGACGGACTCGACATTTATGATAATAGTACAATTTAAAAATCATCATTATAATAATAACAGCCCATAAAGGTCCCACTGCTGGACTCGGGCCTCCCATTATAGGGGAACGGACAATATACCCGCTACGCTTGTCCAAGGCGGTTTGGCAGGTTTGACACATCGATTATATCCATGTGCAGGGTTCATCACGTTGTTTTCTTTCATCATTGTCAGCGCGTGGTAATAGTATCAATAATCAGACTAACTCTGAAAACTGCCTAAGTGGTGCATTCTTTCCGGCCAGACCCGCCCCTTAAGATTGCGACGCGTGCGCTAGCTATTACTGCACAATCCCCTAAAAAATAACAGCTATAAAGTCAATACATAAGAGTATAAGATTAATTTATGCAGTAAAATATGTAGAAGTAGCAGTATAAAGGACAAAAATTTGCTCTAAAACTAAGTTTGTATGAGGGCTTCAACACCTAAAACTAGGTAAAAACCTGTATTATATTAGGTTTTGGTGCTCTTCCAATGCTCAATTTTTTTATATTAATACAATGTGCGTGTGTTTATGTAATTATTACTTAAATCACCATTTTGAGTAGATTCTCAGTTTCATTGTAATCTTGCGTTTGAAGCCAACTATAAACTTGAAATTTAAATTTATGATTATTTAACGAATCAAAATATAGAATTTTTATTTTATTATATAAATATTTGCCTAAGTAACAAGTAAATCTATTGTTTAAAACGGTTTTGAAATTTTCTACTTTAAAAATAGTATATTTGTTGCGTTTATCTATTATACCAAGTTTGTTACAAATATTATTTGACTTATGTTGTTTTAATAATAATAACCGAATAAATAGTTGACGCACAGTCAATGACCGAGTATTCTGAAACAATTGTAATAACGCCTAAGACACTGATGTACTTTAAATGAATACCAATACATTGTTAATATCTGATGTTGATTAATGTCAGTGATACGTCTCAATATATAAAATCTTGTAATCGTGCCTCTCTCCAAGGCATACGGATAATATATACCACTTAGCAAATTGCCCCGTGTATTGCCACAATTATCATACTTATCATGGAAGGTAAATGGATGGACTCTATTTCAATGGAGAATGATATATATTATATAAGTTTTGAAATTTTCAGGAGTACTTCGAACTTTCGATTTCAGATATTTTTTGAAGCGAAATTTCTTTAAAATCCTTGTGATTTGAAATTTTATAAAACGAAAACAGTGACCGTAAAAAGAGATAATCACATAAATCTATAGGACTAATCATGCGATAGAATAATATATAGATAGGATGGGATAGATAGGATGAGATAGATAGGATGAAATAGATAGGATGAGATAGATAGGATAGGATAGGATAGACAGGATGAGATAGATAGGATGAAATACACAGTATGAGATAGATAGGATGAAATGGACAGGATGAGATAGATAGGATGAAATAGACAGGATTAGATAGACAGGATAGGGATAGATAGGATGGGATAGATAGGATGGATAGATAGATGAATAGATAGGATGGTATAGATAGGATGGGGTAGATAGGACGTGATAGACAGGATGGGATAGACGGGATGGAATAAATAGGATAGGGCAGGAGCCAAGGTGGAGTACGTGATTAGAATTAGATGAGGTAGGCAAAATGGGACAGGTGGAGGTGGGCAATCAGAACTCTCACTCATCGCACGAAACACGATGAGCTCAAGACTAAGAAAAATTAAGTGTGTGTATTAAATGCTTTTTAAACAAATACTAAAAACGTAAACGACCAATATGAATATTAACATTTTGCTATATTAGTATATATAAAATAAAAACCAGTTCCTTTACCTTACTATTCATTCACTTGTCTTGTCACCCCGTCAGACAATACTAAGGTATTTAGTCAATTTATCTATTATTTTGAGCGATTAGGATAGAAAAAATCTTTCTCTAAGTCTAAAAGTAGATTCTGACAATTGTAGAAGTCCCTGTAACTCAAATAGGTTTAGATAAGTAATCGGTTAAGCCTTTAAAAATAGAGTACAATACTTCCCCTATACAGAAGGTATGAGTCACGCGACCTATATTCGCCGCCTACGTATATCACTTTCCATAGGTTCGTCTACGACGCTACATGTAGCCCATTAACCGCGTAGCAAGGCCGTAGTACGCATTCATAGAAGTCGACTGTACATACAAGTAACAACCAATAAATATACGGAAAACCTTCCTCGAAATTGTATACTGAATAGGAACAAGAAGAAAACTGCCGTAGTTATGGGCGGGGGGTTGCTACGTCTAGTGACGTAGTGTTGTAGCTCTTATTTTGCTTTCAACAACCTATATTTACATGTACATAATATCACGCCTGTTTTCTATGGTGGCAAGGAGGGAATATAAAATATGTTGACTTATGTATATTATTTAAAAAGAACATGAAACGAGTATAAAAAGGTTTTGTTTGTAAATAAGATAAATGTAGTAATTCAGTTATATATATATATATATATATATATATATATATATATATAAGTTTGTTGGCTTTTAAGACATGGCTAACAATAATCCATACGCCTATGTAAGTATTTAAATAACAAAAAAAAGAGAAGAATTCCAAGCATATAGCCCGAGAAATTTCTAAGAATAGCTCTAACATACACATATAAAGACAGGGACCGAAGTCTTTCACAAAAAATACCCTGCCAGTGCGAGTCAAGATCCTGGACTAGCAGATGATCAAATATCCGTACTCTCTAAAATGTACATTAAATCAGTCTCAATTAAATCAAGATTGAATCAATATTGAGCCGAGATAGCATACACAATATTATACCAAAACTGTCAAGAGTTACGGTTCCAATTCGATTAGATTGTCAGTTTGAGTTACAGACTAGAGGCCCAGAGACCAGATTTAAACCAGCTCTGCTTTGGCAAGTGTTAATAAATAAAGTCCATAAGTTTAATAAGTTCAGTTAATACAGTAAAATAAATAAATAACCTCAACGGAGTCTAGTTAATTATAAGCATAAATCTTTTGAAGTATATGTCTGTCTTTGTAAAAGTAATATTGCCTTTAACCCTTGCTCCACAAACCCAATTCCTTCGACGAAACAATCTTTTTAATAGCGTCAATGTACCTCGTATTCAACTTCGATATATAGTGTTAAGTGGAAGACGGAAGCCAACTTTTAGTGTTGCCAGGGATCCCTCTGCAGCTTAACTTAATCAAATAATGTAATTTATCGAGCTTAAAATAAATAATTAAGTAATAATATGTTTTAGTAATATGTTAGCTTCACGTCAAATATCAAAAAAAGTTGTTGACAGCATGAGAGCATCTGTGGTTGACTGGGTTAAGTTGCACTAACTTACTGGAGCACAGAGGTTTCGGGTTCGATTCCTGGCATTACATTTCGTAATGAAACTTTCCATTATTCACTATGGCCTGGAGGCCTGGGATTGACCCCAAAGAGGTCCATTGTAACTTGCCTAACTTTAAGGCATACAGTTTATTTATTTAAATACAGAAAGTTTGGTTATTATCAATCTAATTTCACCCTAAACACAAAAAGTAAATTATGTTTTTTTTTGTCGCAAACACTGAATCTTTATTGTGAATCAAGTACACGAAGAAAGGCCTTAGTTACAATCCATTTAATGTTCTACTTCATCTGCGTTTTGACTTATAAATATTCTTTTAGATATAAAGTGCATAGAGCCTGGCAACGCTGCATATATACATATATCGTCGGTAGGAAAGAGCGATGTCATATAACAGTAGTTCCACATCTGCGGGAGGATCAAACGCGCGGGGGGAGCGGGCAATGATCCATTAATCTGGCAGAAGCCCATGCGGCGCCACCGACGTACCTGCGACGCGACGTCCGGACGCCTACCTAACGACACATAGTACCAGCTCGTACTGTGTAAAACCCTACGTGACAACACTACTAAATATTTTCGATACTTATAAATAGTTTTATATAGACGTTAGTCAAATATGCTACCAAACGCTACCAAATAGACGGTTGTATACAGAGTGGACTATTAATGAGCGTCTATTTGAACTGCAAGTAAGAAGGTATTGGTTGATGTAATAGCGTCCCAACGAAGTTTGTGTATTGCGTAATTAAAATGGTTTTAAAAATACTTAATTAATAAGAAAGGTCCTTCTATACAACGAAGTATTATTACAAAATTTGACACCAGTATACACACAGTGTGTGTATACTAAAGTGAACTAAAAGTAGTTGATCCGCTTACAGTACCAGAACGTAGAAGCTCTGGGTTCAAGTTCTAGCAAGTAAATTTCGTAAATGCAATTCCTGATTTGAGTATAAAAACGTGTTTTTTCCTTCTGAGTAATTTTCTTATTAATTTATCTACTATACTATACTTAAACAGATAGTCTTTAATATGTAGATCAAACAAAATTGTGCGTAATTTATATTGAATCATTACGGATAAGGGTCAACATTCCTACGAATAAATACGTCTATAATATAATAGAAATGCTAAAATATGTGTGTGCAGTTCACACTTGTTTACTGTTTACTTGTTGTGTAATATAATTATGTTCGCCTGTATATTCTCTGAAGTTCACTTCTACTGAGTGTGAAACTGCAGACACACACACACACACACACATTTCTTTTAATTTATTTCATTCAATTACAATCTCATTACAGTCTCACAACTAGCAACGTGTAGCATTAATTTAGTTTTATGTAGTGTAGTGTAGTGTGATTGTGCGTTACATTCCAATTGCTTTCGACACGTCCGTTTCGAGCCTCGGGCTAACCGGAACGACCGGTTAAAAATTTCAAGGTGTGTTTGTAGCTAAATTTAGAAATACGCGAATGTAATATAATTATTTTAGAACAAGTTAGCAATTTCTTAGTAGTGTTATCACGTAGGTGTTTGTGCGGTAGAAACCTGTTCTAACAGTACATTTTCAACATGTGCGAATGTAAAAATAAAATGCCATCGACTACAAAGAGTAATTGGTGATTTACATGCTACATACACGACATTGTAATACAATGCAAGTAATAAAGCCAAAGATACTATTTCATTTTTGATGGATAGGTTTATTATATTGTTAAAGTAAAGGCATCTTAATATATTTTACAATAATAAAATATTATTATTATTTTTATTTCATGAAGGCAGCAGACAGGCCAACGGCCCTGGAACCTGGCCACCAATGCCGAAACACAACTCAAGGTTGTAATGGCGGCATACTCTAGACCAGGGTGGTAGCCATTCAGACGGGCAAATACCCTACCACCTGGGTTGTTTTGTCGCCTCTTACAACAGGCCGCCCGGCCACAGAAAATTATATTCTTTCTCAGTTCCTGTACGATTCGATCATTGCTTTGTAATAAAAGGCATTTTAATTAACCATCCTAACGTTTTTTAATGGGCGCTTTACATTCTCGCGGGAACGCGACAAAAGCGTAAGAAACGTGGATATGGAACGAGTTCTCGTTTTCTCGCGAGAATGTAAAGATCCCGTAAATATTTAGTTATTAAATATATAGTTTATTGTATATATATAGTTATTCGCATTGGTTTTCATTCATAAATCAAATGCAGCGGCGAACCGGGTTGCTATGTTGACATATGACATAATGACATTTACGATAATTATACGAAGCAAATTAATTTTTAAAAAAACAGCATGAGTATCTTTTCATATAAGTTAAGTTCAAAAATAATTTAATATTTTAGTTTTCTAGTTTGATTTAGTATAAAAACAAAATAATAAAATAATTTAATTCAATAATATATAAAATTTCTCTTTTTAGTAATATGGTGCTTGCCACGTGAAGCCAAGGATGCATTATGTTGCCATCTTCATGTTTAAAAAACGAGATTTCCTGCAGGATATAGACTACGTAACCAAAGCCTCAGCAAAGCCTCTCCTCCGTGACCAAGCGTGGTATTTTAAACAGCGCCCTCCCCCCTAAACGGGTCACTTAGTGTGGGTACTTTCCCTTATAACTAACGTTTATTTTTGTTTCCGTTTCATTCTTTATGTGGCTGAAGAGAAATTTGGAGTGACAGATTGGCTGAAAGAGATCGCTTTTTAGCGATAAGAGTTCACTTTATACCACTAGAATAGTGTCGTGGTAGAGTAATGGCTAGCAACGCGTCCCAAACTCAAAGAACGCGGGTTCGATTCTGGCCAGGGCGCGTGCACCACTTAGGCAGTTTTCTGACCTCATGTGCATATTGTTACAATTATCACGCGCTAACAACGGAGAAGGAAAAACATCGAGATAACCGACGTGTCAAGTCTCCAAACCGGCTTGATCAAAAATGGAGGGTAGTATCCGTTCCCCTATAACGGGTGGCCCATGAGCCCAGCAGTGGGACATTTATGGGATGTTATTATATTATTATTATAGAATAGTCGTTTGTAATTTTTCTTTAATGGTGCACTATAAAGAGTTACCTCTCTATATATCAAATTATTTGTGGTGTATTACGATGATTAAATAAATATTGAACAGTACTCACATACTCATTGTTTAGGTTACTTAACAAGGCGGATTGTTTTGACGTTTATTTGGACCCTTTCAGAAAATGATATCAGCCTAACCCTATTAGATTACCAATATCAGCCGAATAAAGAAATATTGTGTTCAAGTATAACAGCTTAAATAGATAACAAGATGAGATATGAGTATATAAGAAAATCTTAGATTTTTGCAGTTGTAAAATTGAAAGAAAGGACTAAGGTGACATGGGCATGTAATGAGGAAGGATGAAAGTCATGTGATAAAAATAATGTTAATCAATAAGAATGATAGGTAAATGTAAAAGTACACCAAAAGAAATGTATAGATTGTGTATAGGATGATAATGATGATTTGTGGTATGGTTGATGATATGGAAGCAAAAGACATCGTGCCGACCCCAAATAATTGGGAGGAGCTGAAAGTAAAGAGAGACTGGTTAAACAGATAATAAATAGTAAGCAATAATACGAGATAGGAACGTCTTGTCCGACGGCAATAAAACACTGACCCACTGAGCGCGTCATAACCGACAACCGACCTTCAATCTAACAAGAAGCGAACTTACATTTATGCTCGATAAAACACTTCATAACTGCCACTCATAAATCACTGAGACATCGAAAGTTAGTCGCCGAGTACTTAAAGTTTAACAGACAATAATAACTGGATCGCAAAAATATACAGCGACTAGCGGGCCCGGGAAACGCTGTCCTGCCCTCAAATAAAAAAAATAACGCCACTTACCGGATCCAATTGTGAATGTAAGCCATCCAGAAGTCTATTCAGTGACATATTAAAAAAAAAAAACAAATTCAACGCTACCCACCGGTTCCAATTGAATATTTCTAAACCATTCCAGGACCCACGCAAAACAAAAACGCAAAATTTCATCAAAATTGGTTTGAATTTTTACCAGACTAACGAACAAGAATTGATTTTTATATATAAGAATATTAGGTTGCACCTATGACTGGATATTTGACTCTTATTAAGACTATCCTACTAGAGCTAACCACTATTTTCGTATTACATTTATTAAAAAAACTGAAAATTAAGAGAATTGGAGAAGAATCAATGATAAAGCTCGTAAAATTAGTAGATTGGTAGTAGATGAAATTGCCATATAGACTTGGGGTGGAAATCCTAGTAGTGGGGTAGTAGGATTTTTTCTGTCACAAAAAATCGTTACGGCCGTGGTGAGAGGCGGCATAATGTTAAAGTAGACTATCGATGTTTTTATTGGTTTCGGATCGAATTCAGTTATTTTGTTTGATAAAATGTACTTGTTCAATTTGAAAACCTGCAACACTTCAAGTTAAAACTTTGTTGCGATTCGTTTTTCAACTTGACCGTTGAAGTTTTATTATTCTAAGCTTGAATATTCACTAAAAAATGTAAGCCTATTTTTAAATGGATAGGTATCAAAAGCATACCTTAAAGGGCTAAGTTGTAGAGTGGTTAAGTTTTAAAGGCATACTGTAATGAGCCGCGCGGGACAATCGATAAATTTGAATGTTGCGTGGCGCCAAGCAGCGACTTGCAACTTTTTTCGGCAGCGGGGGAGTTCGCGCCGCTGTGACGCCACTTCATTTCGATTCAGCATCCACCGTTATTGCTATGCTATAAATTAAGGGTGTTTTAATTCTATTTAACGTCCAACAACTAACAAATAAATATTTAAGGCTCTATCTATAGTCAGCAATTATGTACAGTCCCGGAACGAAAATGTTCTTCACCTTAAAGTCAAATTTTGCTTGCACGAATACAAGAACAACACTGCCAATCTTTATATACAAATCAATTGCTGTTCGTTAGCCTCGCTAAAAGTCGAGAACGGCTGGACTGATTTGGTAATTTTGTTTTAAATTATTTTTGGAAGTCCAGGGAAGGTTTAAAAGGTGAGTAAATATGAAAAAACAACAATATCGCTTTCCCTTAGAAACTATTCCTACCTGTCAAACATTTGATGTTCGTCCCGGTTAAGTTTTGACCACATACTGAAGTTGAAACATTCCGCAATTATCATTCAGCTTTTTTATTTATTGATTCTGAGGCGGTACGAAGTTTGCCGGGTCAGCTAGTATTTTAATAAATTTTACGTAACATATGGAAACGTGAAAGTAGAAAATTGCAACGTTGACAATGACAGACGCTGAGATTAACAATAAGAAACAAAGAGGATATAATCAGTACGCGTAATATAAATATTAAAACCAATAAAAAGGTTTTACATGTCCAAATAATCTTCTTAGACAAGAGAGAAAATCAAGCAACTTTCTTCTAAGTAATTTAAACTTTGTTGTCAAATAGTCAAACATAATTTTATGTGGAACAGTCTGTTCTGTGACATAGTTTAATAAAGTAACATATGCTCGCGGAACGTTAAATGAATCAACTGCAAAACTGACGAACATTTCATACCACTACTGTAGTTATACTAAAAAAGCGTGTTACAAAAACAACTTGCGAACCGTTTAACATTTTCTATCAGATGAGTTACTCTCTTGTTGCGTATAATAATAATGATAACTTATTTCATTTTCAGATACTACACATACATTTAATAATAATCATTAATTATAATAATATATTGGGGGCTTGTCCTTGGGTGCATTATTATATGGTGTAGACATAGTTACGCAACAGTCGATCCAGCGCAATAATGTGCAGTGTCAGCACATATTACATTAATTTGCTTACGTGTGGCCCCGTCCGGCCATTTTATGGCCCGTGATCTGAAGACATACAAATAATAATAATATCTATGTTAGTAGGTCAGACACAACACAAAAGCAGAAAAATGGCTTATTTCCATGCTTACTTCTACACTAGATAAGTAGTGTTATCTAGTGATAGTAGTTCACCCAGCATCGAAGGAAAGATGATTCTTTCAACAAGCTCAGGATATGCAGCTCAGTAAAGATGCGGCTTTCTTACACTTGATGAAGTAAAATTACCAGCGAACATAGTGGAATCACTACAGGTAGACCCAGAAGCACCCTAAAGGTTTTTATATTAAATACGGATGGCAGATATCCTATTTCAGAAAAATAAAATAAATATGTAAATTATAATAATTAAGTAACTCTAATGAATAGTTAAAATATTAATTTTATAATATTCTATCTATATTCATTTAAAACTATAAATAGGTTATATAAACAAAGTAATTGTATGCATGCAGACATGTAGGAGTCTTAATAATAAAATTGCAATTCAAACTAATAACACTTGTAGCGATAATTAATAATTTACAGCTGTCATTTATCTCATTACATTATCAACTCAAGTGGTTATAATTAGTGGCTAGTTCGCACGGCTCATATAAAACAATACAATTCGTTTATTGAGTAATTAAACTGCTTAAATTATGTGAATGATTGCAAAAATTTGTTATAACTATTAAAGTAATATTGTTTGGATCTCTACTTGTGCTTGAATTTTTCTCAAACATACATAATAAATGCTCAATAATGAATATAGTATATTATGATCATTATATTTACAGGAAATGCAGGTTTTAGAACGCTATAACAAGGAAAACGTTGGTTTTTAACCGGTTTCATCTACATAGCTGCAGATCGGGTTATATTTCATTTACTTGTTTGATATTTGTAAGGTTAACCTTGAATAATCTTCCACTTTCTGAGTTTCACACAACTTTTTAATTTATAATCATCTCAAATCTATTATTTGGCCTTCCAAACTTAGATAAAAGCCAGCGCCAGATAAGTATCGTATGTGTTTTTTTTTGGTTTTTTATATTCCTCTCTCTGGGCGAACGAAATTACTCGGGCTTGTTTTCTTTATTTTTTTTTTATATCTATACTATATATTATATATACTTTTATACAGTACTACTTTAGGCACTAACTTTCTAGTACAACTATATTTTTATTGCTTATTCAAGCTTCTTACATTACATCTTATGCTTGCTATTTTATTTATACAGTGCTATTTTTTTACAACTATTCTGTTCCGGCTAATTTCTTACATAGCAGGCTTATCTTTTATTTTTTACTGTATGCTTTGCAAATAGTTTCACATTTGAAAATCTTTGGATTTTATATTTATAGCAATCTCCTGTAGTGGCTAGAAAGCCTATTACAGGAAAGAGAAACTGAGTTGCATATAATTAAGAATGTAGGCACTATAAAAATGTAAGTGGCAATTTTAATTTATATACGTAAATATTTATTTCTAATATCATCTTAAAGCAAATCTAATCACACACGATTGTTAATTCAACATAATTATATAAACTAACAATAAATCAAGATGTCAAAGAATCGAATATCAATATAAAAAGTAATATGTACTAAAATCTGTAGTTAGAAAATACTGTAATAGAAATAACAAAATAATAAGTACGCAACCACTGCGCGAATAATAGGCACATTTCAATTTTATTTATTAACCTCTTACTTTATTCTAAAGATTAATTTAAAACCTAATCTATATCAGTTTATTAATTCAAAAACATACAAAAATACCCAATAATTAAACCTTAATAAAACTAACCTATAAATGAAACTAACGTAAAATATATTATAAACAATAAAAAACCTGCAAAAAAGCTTTCTTAAATACAACCAATAATTATAAACCAAATTAATGACACTAAAAATAAGAATAAGAAAATACCACCAGCCCTGACTGAAGCAGTTAATAAGGAGTAGGCGAGTATGGAAGTGATAATCTTAAAAGTTAGATTGACATCGTTCTGTCGGATAAAACGAACCGAAAAGTTACAATGTTAAAGATATACAAAATTCAGTTTCTAATTTAGTTATTTGATTAAAATCTTTGAAATGTTACGATCTATGTATTTTTTAATGTATAGTATGTAATTTCTGCTTTTTTGTTTCAGTGACTCTTTCGCTAATTACTTTTAAAATAATGTTTAAGTATACCCATATGATGTTTAATGATATTAATATAATATTAAATATTGTTGCAATAGATTGATGTTAAATTAGAGTTTAGTAATTTTAGGTAAAGTTTATTTTCTTGTAACTGTTTTAGCCAAATTGTTTATTATATACATTATTTTCAGTAGAAACTAAATTGATATAATTATGTGTTAATTTTATATATTATATTGAAGAATATTAATTATTGTATATATCCTAAATAACTAAATTACCATTTTATTTGACGTATTATTTATACCTTTTGAGTTGCATAAAATAAAAGATTGAAAAATCCCAAAAGAAAACTTTAAATTATATCTACTTAAACTTGCTATTAGAATTATATATCCAATGGACTTATTTCTTTAGTCAATAATTACTGAGGATTTACATAAAGAGATTGCCAGTGTAAACTTCTAATGGATAATAATGTCCCCTATGTCCATAAGTGTATGATAACAACTTCATCAGCCATCATCGCAGAAAGAAACCAAGTTATAATTAGTTTTATCAGTAACGAAAACTAAAGAAAATACCTTAGGTACCTTTGACTTCAAACATGACTGAAAACATGAGTAGATGAAAGTGACAACTGATACATATCCAAAAAAGAGCAAATTATTTGAAGCGATAACTTCGTATGGGAGGGTAAACCGTTTCGTTACGTAACGCGTTACGGCGCCAGTCTGTCTGGCTTCCCTTTCTCTCACGCAAGTTATTAATTCTGTTGGGCGTCCCGACACACACTTTTTTTTTTTGTCTTCGTACATACCTCCTCCATCACTTACTACTTCTAAAACAAATGTTATTTGTAGTTTGTATGAACATTAATTACACCTTCTTGTGGCATAAAAATCCTTTGAAAAGTTAAATAACTCCTTCATAATATCGTGTCTACAATTATAGTTTTAAGATACTACATCTACGCAACGGGGGATAAAGTTTTATACATTAGAAGAGCAAACTTAACTTAGCACTCACAATAAATTAGATGCTCCCTTCAAACTGCGAATGGATTAAAACTACTCGGTAAGTGCTCTTGCGCAAGAAACTTTCAATTTTATGACAAATTCAATTAAACAGATTTATTGGGCTCCTTCTAACTCGTTATATTTTACTTCTAGAATTGGCAAGGCGGAAGTAGAATTTTGGCCTTTCTTATTGAAATTAAGATTATCACTCCCAAATACAAATCATAATAATAATGGTGTAATTTTATTTCAATATTTCTAATTGGCATAAAATTTTTACATAAAGATATATTTTAATATTGTATTCCTCAAGATAATATTAATTTCGATTTAAAGTGACAGACTTCAAACAAAAACATACTTAAATAGGGTTTATATCTGGATTCAGTGCGTGACCATTTATGTTTTCACCTACAATTCCACTAACAAAAAATCCTCAATAAAATAAAGTAAGAATGATCTGAAGTAAAGGTGATTTCTGACGTATTTATTTTTTGGGTACTAAATTGTATGTATTATTGGCGTATTTAAAGTTTAACTCAATTTTTTTATGTCAGTAAATTAAAAGTGTAAATAAAACTATGAGAAATACAACAAATAGATAGAAAACTTAAGAAAATATTAAGTAGATTAAACTTTTAGGAAATAATAGTAGAATATCTTCAATATGCTCCAAACGTACAACTAAATACTTAAAGCTACGCAGCAACTTCTGTAACTTCGAAAACTTTATGCAAAAATGTTGCCTGGCCAACGAGGCGTGAGCTGCGAACTGTTGCAACAATGTCGATAGAAGTTCACAAGTCACAACTTCTGTGACTTTCTAATGTAGGAAACGAATACAAAAAGAGTGAAATATGTACCTGCTTTTATCCGCATTTTCGACCAGTAAAATTTGATGTCAGAAGATAGTCATATAACTGTAGCCTACTAGATATAAGACTACTTTTTTAGGATTCCGTAGTAGTTGTAATAAAAATGGAATCCGTTAAAATCGTCACGCCTTCCGTCTGTCTATGTATGTAAGTGATAGCCATTGAAATTGACCTCCCTAGCTAGTAGTAGTAGGAGAAGAAGTAGCTTCTTAAGATATGGAATATTTACGCATAAATGATTTTTTATGGATCCGTAGCCAAATAACGAAAAAAAAGTATTTTGTCACTTTACTGGTACCTTTTATCGTATAAGTCAACTATCACACAGATCCTAAATGTAGCTCTAACTGCGGACTTTTTTTGACAATATGAATAAAATATTATTTCTTTGATTTAAATAGAGAGAATAGAATAGAAAACACTTTATTATTCACCAAAATAAACAATTACAGAATAAATAATTACAATGATTAAAGACAAAACAAAAGGCGGCCTTATCGCTGAAAGCGATCACTTCCAGGCAACCTGACTGAGAGGACACTTTTAACAAGTTATCTAGATATAATTAAATTAAAAACAAGTGAAAAAAAAAAATAAGAACAGTACAATGTGGACAGTAAACAGCTAACTTAAGAAAGAAGAATAGAAAACTATGTATATTTCATTATGAACTAAGGTTTATGACAGATTTTTTAAATATGGCAAGTGATGTAGCTTTTCTGACATCTACGGGTAGAGTTCCAAAGGCAGACAGCCTGCACAGCGAAGGATTTGGAGTAAAAAGTTGATTTATTAGTATAATTAGAATTACTTAAGCCAAAGATGATTATTCTGAGAAAGTTAATGAAATACAGCATTATAAACTTGAAAATAAGTAAAAGAAGTTAGTCAGCCTGTAAAAGAATGAACTAGATAGTGCCCCGTGGATACCGACACTGAATCCCATTACCGATAGAAATCTCGCGACATCGGTGGACAATAAAACGGTTCCATCATATCTGAAACTTTGCCCCATAATGAAGCGTATGGGGCGAATGGTTTACGACATTCGTCGGCGGATCTTTATTGGTCCGCTACCAATTTAGATAAAAGCAAAGAGCTTTTTCCCCGAAACACCAGAGATAGCATTCTTAACTATCGCCAACTTAGCGGTAGTTAATCCGGTCCTCTGGTAGATAAATCAACAGTGGAAAGAGATAAATCCCCCCGCCCGTGGTAATAGGTGAAAACTATTAGTTTCGAGGGTAATTTAGGTGGGCGGGGAAAAAATATGAAGGCCGTTCGGCGCCAGGGATAACTTTACCGGTTTCAGTAACTAGGCCAGTTCCTTTGGTAACTTTTGTCAATAATCATTTGAATAAATTACTTTTTATATGTTAGGGCGTAACTATAAAAATAACCCTTTATTTATCTTCACACCCTAGAATTATGTAATGCGATGATCGTTTATTTCCTTTTTTACGAGATCGATTTTATTTAACTACGTCGTAGTAACTTTGATAATATGAATTTAGCAAAAGTTTGCTTGATGCGCTCTGCTTTTCGCAAGATTGAATGTAGACAAAACTGTATGAATAGTATTAAGTTTAGTAATAATCCAGACTGTTTCATATTTGAATGAAACCGTACCTATTATACAAAGAATTACTTTTAAATGTGTGGGTTCGATATGTAATGTAGTAAGTACAAAGCGTTTTTAATTCCCCGAGATAAAGTTTCCAACTTTATATCACTATCATAAAAATAACTTACACATGGACGAAAACTTCACGATAATCAGTTAATTTCCAAGACAGTGCTGGAACGAACAGAAACAAATTCAAATGTTTATTTTTATTTATATTATCTTATAAATCTATCCGTGCAGGTACAGAAAAGAATACAATTTCCTGCGGCCGGGCGGCTTGTCTTAAGAGGCGACAAAAAAACCCACAGCCCGGTGGTAGGGTATTTTCTTGTCTGGATGACGACCACCGCGGTCTTGAATATGCCGCCATAACAACCTTGTCTTATATTTCGGCAATAGTGACCAGGTTCCAATCTCCCTTAAAAGAACAGCAGCGCATTTGTAGCTCCTTTGGTGTTGCAAATGCCCATAGGGGATGGTAACCGCTTTCCATCAAGTGGGCCGTCTGCCTGTCTGCTGAGCTCTTGCTATTTGAACGGATTCAAAAATATTTAAATTAGATTTTCCATTTTTTAATTAACATTTTGACTGAAGAGCCAATATCTACCATTAAGTTATTTTATATACGTGCTTTGTGTAACACACTATTGTATACAAATCTAAAGCAGTGATAGACGTACATTTAAGTCCGCGCAGTTAAGATGTTCCACGCTTCAGACAAATATGTATTGTAGAATATATTCTTCTAGACGGTATAAAGAAAATAAACAAAGACCTTATGAATAAAATCAATAATGGGAGAAATGTAACACGATCAGATTAATATCACATGACAAAATAAGGAACTAAATTCAGTTATTGTATTATATGTAGAGGTAGTAAATAAATAACTTCTTTCTTATTATATATTATTATTATATTGTTTATAACATATTGATGTATGAAAATCATATATGACACATTCAAGACGCTAATAATTGAAATTAAGTAGTACTTAGTTTTAATTTCAACTCCAGTGGGATCTACAGTTAAGTTTGATAATTGTATGAATGTATTCGGAAGTATAAATTCGCTAAACCTTTGGATATTCAATTTAGATGTCCCGTTAACAAAGTTAAAAGGGTCAAATTATAATGGATACTGATTGTTAGCCCAGACTACCACTACCATTTGAATCTTATATTGTATTTTATTACAGAAATTTAAAATATTGTATATCCGATTTATATACGACATACATTAATTTTTATTGAAGTGAAACTTATTTAGAAGCGCTGTGATTCGAAACTAGATGAAACAAAAAAGCGACGCTAAAAAGAGATAAAGATATAAATCTATAGGACCACCCTGCGAGAAAATGAGATACGAGTTTTACATTGTGCAGCATAGATCGGGGAGTCAATAAGAACTATCATTAAACATGGTTCAATAAATAAAAGTGATAATAATATTTTTAGCCTAAAACAGCAATAACTTGGAAGTGATATTTAAGAAGATTAATTTGAATTATGATATATTGACGGAGGTAGGCTTAAGGAATTATATTTTTATTAATAAAAGAATTAGCTGTGAGTATGTTTTAATTAGTTATTATGTTCGGGCTCGTCTAAAATGTTGTTATAGTTATTAACTGTGGTCAAATACGTCTTGCTACATTAATGAAAACCTTAAATTATCTGTTAATATACAGCATCATTAACGATATCGCAACACAAATACAAACGAAACCCATTGCTACATTTGTGAATGCCCGTGAAACGGTCATTATCTATACCATTATGCCAAATAGAACAGTAAAATAAATAAAGGAATAGATCAAATAACTGATTTTAAAATAGTCGAAACTGAGTTAGATTGTCGTGGTAGTGGTAAACCACGATCCATTCATTCGGCTGGCGTCGCTCGGCGTCGACTGTCGTCTCGATAAAGTTTCCACGAGAGTTCTAGCGAAAACTTCGTGGAAATTTTCGACAACTCCTTTTGCAATGTTACAGAGTAGCGATGCGTTAGTTTGATAAATGCTTCCACTTTTAGATGTATGTTACAGGTTCTCGAATAGTTCCGTAAGAAGGGTAAATTTTAGTCTTTCTTTTCAATCCTATTAATATTAAAAAGTATTTTTTTAAGGATGTATGCTTCATGCAAAAACTATTCATCAGATTTTGATCAAACTACAGTAACACAGCTTATATATTAGAGTAGCTCATAGAAGAGAATAGCATATTTTTATTGCACACAAGAACGTAGTATATATCAATGTTTACAATTTTTCAACCAATACAATCAGTGTCTTATCGCCAGTAAGGATTTCTTCCAAACAACCTTCTAGAGATTATTTTGCATAGACATATAATAATCACTCATGAGCTATAATTTATGAAGATATAGTTTGAATTGATTAAAATATAAGAATAAGTGTCATCCCACACGAACGTAGCCATCAGCTGACCTGTTACATGTTTTTTATTGGCAAGGAAATTAACGGGTTACATATTTGTGCCGTGTGGAGTTGAAACTAGGTCCGTGGGTTCCATCGGCAAATGGTTTCTTCAATGAAATTTGTAACGAACTCTTTGATACCACTCGTGATCAGAAGGCTGGTTCGTATTTCGCGCAACTAATCAGGGTTGCCATACAGCGTGGCAATGTAGCCTTCTGGGCACGCTTCCCTCTGGCAGCGATTTGTTACATATTTTATAGTAATTTATTTATAATTTAGTTTATTTTTAAGTATTCTGTTATTAATGATTTAATTTTTTAGTCTAGCATTCATTTCCAAAGGATTATAATATATTCCCAGAAATTATTAAATTAAAAAACAGCAGTAGTTATGTTTTAAGTCACAAACATAATATTAAAAGTTTTATTAAGAGATTAAAACGTAATTTCAGTTTTTCGCTCTGTATTCTGCTATGCTTAATAACTGGTATAAAAGCTTTAGTTACAATATTTTTTAATTTCAGTTGATTAAAATAATTACATTAAAAATTAAACGCTAATTAATATTGCTAGACATATTAAGTATACTTATTTTTTTAAGTTAAATAATCGTTATCTTTATATGCTATTTAGTGATAAAAATAACTATCTACGTTTTAGATATAATCATACACATTTTTGTAGATTTTAAAACGAATTTTATTGTTCAATTATTAACTGAAATTTGCATGTAATGCTAATTAGTCGTAAAAAATTTGCGTTAAATGTTTTAAAATTTAACTTCAAGAATTTTCTTCGAAAAGGTTTTTCGAAGCTTAAAAGGAAACGAGGTAATCCTGGGAAATCTTAAAGTGGACTTAGCCAAATCGGCGTCTCCCTTTCTTAGCTTGTTATCTCATATCCTAAAAGTTTAAAGCGCAAGAGCCATCGGAACGGGAACTTATTAACTCGATGTGATCGCCCCCCCTGGAAAATGTTCTACGGTAAAATGTTACAAGGAAGGAAAACTTTGAACAAAGTACAAAAAGAAAACTCAGCGGACTTTTAAGAGGAAGACTAAATACGAGGTGTATTTATCTAGTTAGTGTATGTTACGGGCACTCTTAAGGGAGACTGGAACCTGGTCATTATGCCGGAATGCAGTTAAAGGTTGTTATGGCGACATAATTTAGACCAGGGGTGGTAGCTATCCAGTCGGGCAAATGCCCATACCACCTGGCTGTATTACTGCATTATTAATATGGACCGATCGTTATGCATAGTGACCAAGATCATCGGTCAATTTGATAAATTAATTACTTTGGCCGGCCCGTTTTAATGACGCCGGACGGCCCGTGTTCCATTTAAAAAATCATGGTTTGACACAACTTGAATCTATTACATGTACCGGGCAATATGAATGCGGGGAGTATTAGTACTTCTAGCCGCACAATAGGATAAATTCGGTGAATTCGCTCACCATTCTGTAAGAATTATGTCTGACATTTTTTTTTATTATAAACAGACTCGATTTTTATTAAATATACGTTATTTTTTTATAACCACACAAAATTCACTTTATGTCTCAAATAATAAATTAAAGTGCTATACAACTCTACCTTAATTATAATAAACAAAAAACCATAGTTCATCTGTATTTTATTATATTTCCCAAGATAAGGTTGTTGATTAATCATGCAGTTTTATTTATATTGCCCGCTTGATACGGGCATTATGTATACAGACCGGTCGTTATTCATAGTGACCGGATTTATCAAATTACTGGGTAAGATATATAAAATACGACTAAATTGTATATACAATGTGATTTATGGTTTGCCTAATATGCATATGTCGATTCCTGATACATCTGTTATAATAATCATAATTGAACTAGGTAAATCGCTTAAAATCAATTATAGCTATCGATTTCGTTATCTAGGGGTGACTAAGAAAATATGTTTTAAATGTAAATTTGATTCAAAATAAAGAATCTAAAGTAGTTTTGCTTATTGATAACTTATTGTTGAATGAGATTTTTCATAATAATTGATATGTACCTACTGGATTTTCATTGCTAAAGGTCGATGAGAGTTGATACTTAAAAACCTAATTTTATCGATATGCAGAAAATTACCCTTAAACCACACTTAATGTATACTAAAAAGAGAAACGAGATTTAACAATGCTGATATCAAAAGACCGAAAGTCGAACTGGCATCCTACTGCAAGGTCTACGAAGCGGAATTACTATATGTATTAATTATATAAACATACATACATATATATATATATATATATATATATATATATATATATTATAACTCATACGTAGTCCGTACGTTACAAGACCTCAAAATATACAGTTTTACACAATTTAATGATAGAATTATCACAGGATTCACCTGACAAACTATAATGTTTCTAAGTATCTGTCGATTCAGACATATAAAGAATGCAATTACCTAAGAGATTTTATTATACATAAGAGTTACTTTAGTATGAGCGATGAGTCGCTGAACTGACATAGATAAATTTCGCAGCAGAGTTTTATAGACGGGAAAAGTTGATATGTAACGTACAGGAGCGCTATTTAAAAGTTTACACAATCCCATCGCCAGTCCCGAATCCAGAGCTATCACTTCGATCATAACGAGTTAGAACTTGGGGAATATAGCAACTATTTTTATAGTACCTCACCAGGGTTAAATGCGTACACATTTTTATTCTTGTTCCTTGTAAATTTTTATGCTGGTATCCCCGGTTTTTATTAGACTGTCATTTTCTCGTATAAAAGTTAAAACTGATATGAGGATTGAATTTTATTTTGAAGAATTTATCGGTGACAATAAATTCATAGAATAAAAACATTATTTTGACTACAGATTTATGACGCGTCTTTAGAATAGCAGTTTTACTGTTCAAAATTTTCAATTATGTTAGTACGTTCCAAGTATAAAATTTAGGCTTGCATAACCTCAAAAACCCTTCGAATAATATAGAATCTTTCTCTGTGTCTATGTATTACATAGTTATATTATGAATGTATACTTGAACTGCTTAGTTTATGGTTATATGATGCTAATGAGCTATATAAAACTAGATTTCGTCTTGCATTACTTAAGAAGAAAGTGTTCGCATCGTTTGGACAGGAATTCGCCGGTTAAGTAATAAGTTTTTGATACAGTGGATTTCTGTCCCAACAACGATAATGGCTTCATAGCTAATGCAACTGTAAATCAGTGTATATAATATATATGGCCTATATCAATAATTAACTACATATAAGTAAATTATATATAATCAAATTATGTATATAATTAAATATTTTAAAAGAAGAGTAAGGTAGCTTTATAGAAATAAAATCAACCATTGTGCATATAGGTAAAGAGATAGATGGCGCTGTGCAATAATTGAGTTCGCAAACGATTCGCGTCACGTACAAACAATATATTCAAATTTCCCAAAACAATAGATGATCCTTATTCCGATGTAGTCATCCGCCGTAGCGGTCGAGTCGAGATCGAATCACAAAGGAGGTGCCTCCTCGAGCGCGCAACTCTCGGCTTAACGCCTCCGCTCTCACGGAGTCGGGAAGCCCATAAAGCATGGTAAGTGGTATCACTAAAACAGCCATCTGCGGCTATTCAGTTGGATCCTGCACAAAAATAAATAGATGGGCCTCGGCTTGCGAAGAATGAACACTAGCCTCGCTGGAAGATCTTACTTTGAGACGGAGGAACAGTTCATTTCGCTCTTCCGCCCCTATACGGGTCAACTTAAGCCACCTATTCCCTAAAACTACAAAATATTGATATAATTTTTGGAATTATTCTATTGAGTACGAAATATTCATTAAAACATGTAATATTTGTCCCGTAGAGAAAAGAATAATTATAATACATTGAACCAAAGGCGAAATTTAAAATTCCGACTTCGCATTTAAAATAGCGACCACCGTTTAGTTAAATAACCGGTAAATCAGGATAATTTCCACAATTAACATGAAGACGTAGTTACCTATGCATGCTCATGTAAAATGCATCGTGCGATTTTGTCCAGTACCATTTGCATTGATGTGGTAGGCTACTCGTAAAATGGATAAGTATCAAATCGAAAATATCCCATACCTCAAAATGTATCTAATAAATCTTATCAAAACCCTCAAATATATGGTGGTTATATCGTGTTTATTGACTAATACGTTCAATGTATAGCATAGTGTCGCTCCCGCCTGTTCTGCTGTGCAGCAGAAGCTGTTCTCTTCCATAAGATGACGTAGAAGTCACTTGTGCATCTAAAAACATTCCTGATTCCAGAGGTGCGAGATCTGCAACAGCGCCCTGAGCGCATTGTTGTATTTATTGCACACGTAGGACATTGTAAAGGTAAATTCGGTAGGTAAACGTTAACCATAAACAGGTCGCCGAATACACGGATGTACAAGCTTTAAATAATATAATTGACGATCCATAGATCTCTTTTTTGTTCCGTCATTACTCCTATATCCATCATTGTTTATGTACGACTATGCTTATGAGAGGTAATTGAATCGAATACTCACACCCATTGGTCTATTATTGTTACATCAATGCTCACACCTGGACGCATGGTACACACATAATAAAAAGGTGCTACCTAAAGCATAATAATTCTAAACATCTGCACATTTGCAAACTAGTTTTGACATATTAAATTATAATCGAAGACATCTATTTATAATTTCCTGTCATTGACACTTATAAAGTCTTTCAAATTATTAGCATTAATGATAAGTATCTCATGGAATAATAAAGCAACAAGTAATATCATATATAAAAATAAATATCTACATAATCTAAAATTATGAAAAAAATTAATTGTTGAAAGAAATAATCGGCATCCGCGCAAATGAAAGGTTCCGCCTATTGTTTTTGTCGTTTAGCTTCGTAACAATCATTCTATCAAAAATATCATATATCGCAAAAAATACTCAAAGAATAATGTTGTGGCTAATTTTCATTCAAGTATTTTTGGGTATAAATGTATTTTATTCCATAATTTTCCATTCGGTCCTTTTTTAACTTAATACGCATATATCCACAACGAAAAAAAGTTAACCAGTCACTTAAATCTCTTTCCCATATTAACCGCTGTACAGCTTTCGTACAAGTTCCCTGAACCCCAAATGAACGGTGGTTACCTCAAAGCAAGATTTTTATTTGAAAGCTAAGCTGTCGCCAATACAACTGTCAAACTTAAACCGATCGACGATAACGCCATCTAGGGCTCGACAAAACAATCACCCTCAAACACAAAACTAATATATACAATTGAACGCTACAAAGCCTCTGGTTGAACTCTTAGCAAATACTGTAATGCAAACTTAAATCAATCTTCACATACTATATATATACAGGCAAACATTGCGTTTTTATAATGTCGTTTTTTCCAAAGTGGCAAAGGAACCCTAAGAAACAAAAAAGCTTCTACTCTATCATTTCTTTATACAACTAACCATTAAGAATTACGTATACAAATTCCGTAAAGTTTACATGCCGCATCCGTACAAGGTATTTCTATTAATAGTTTATTGTACATCGCCATAGGGGGGAGTACAATCGCAATGTATGCAAATTATCAGATTCTACCACGCAAAGCTTTAAACGACCAATTATTGAATAGAATATTTGCACAGATCTTTAATATTACGTACCAAAAGAAAACTTGAATAAAATTAAAATAACTTCCCGAATGTATAATATGACTCACATTACTGATACTGTAAAGATTTTTATTATAATAATATAACAACACACGCTGTTATTACGCAATAAAAAGTAATTCTTTTTAATCGCTCTATTTCTTATTAAGTTTTTTTATTAATATAATTACAACCTTTCAGATAAATATAGTCTCATTTACTATTAAACAGGATTTTTCTACAATGTATCTTGCCGTAGTAACACTAGAAATATCTAATATATAAAATTCTCGTGTCACAGTTTTCGTTGCCATACTCCTCCGAAACGGCTTGACCGATTTTGATGAAATTTTTTGTGCCTATCCGGTATCTATGAGAATCGGCCAACATCTATTTTTCATCCCCCTAAATGTTAGGGGTAGTCCATCCCTAAATTTTTTTATTTATTTTTTAGACAAAATTTTTAATTTCTATTTTTTTATGATACAACATACAAACATACATACAACCCTAGATTTTCAACCCTCTACGATCAACCCCTATTTTTTACCGGGCAGGACGACGTCTGCCGGGACAGCTAGTTTAATTATAAAATTTTAGGTATACAGAATTGAAAGAATGTTTGGTTCTTAGTTTTACGCAATCTATTATATAGTATCTATATACTAGTATATAAAAAAGAATGAAAAAGTTTATTTAAAGAAACATGATAAATGAAATAGAACGAAGTATGGATATTTGTTTGTTGCTTGTTTGTTCCTCTTTCACGGGAATTGCATGAATTATCTCACACCTGATATTTTCATAACACAGATAAACATAGCATATTTTGTATACTGAAGTATAGAAACAATTACGTGACATACGCAGATTTCGTGAGAAAAGCCACATGAAAATTACAAGTCCTTAATAAATATAATAAACTAATTACATCGTATCAAAACATACATGATGATACATGAATTAAAAACTAAAGCGAATATATAAAACTACAAGCATTAATATACTTAATTTATTATGATTTAATTCACCATTGTATAATTATTTTCGTTAATCTAATAGAGGTGCGAACAAGACATACCCATCTTATTATCACAAATCTTAAGAGATAGTAATAATCAGTGTCTAATTATAATTTTTGATAAATAATCATTTACAATACCTTGCTATATTATTAAGTGCCATTTAGCCTGATATATACCCGATCGAATACCTCTAAATGTATTAAATTGACCATTTAATAACTATATAATGGGTTTTGAATTAAATACGGTAGCAGTCGGCAGCCGATTGAGCCGTGTCGGATCGATGTTGGCAGTTACATTCGTTTGCCGAAGTGGAATTTTTTAGACTTGAAATAGCTGTGATTAACTTTAAAACATTATATTATACACGGGTAGTCTTGGTATACGCAATTCGAGCAACTGGATTCAGTACAATCTGATAAGCGAATATTTATAGTCTTTCCAACAGTTTTGACCCGAACCTGTAAAAAAATATTATTAGAAACAATAGAGAAGTGTAGAAAAATAGAAGTTACATACTGTACAACCTTACCTTATGTAATTAAGCATTTAAAATTGAGTTATTAAAAATATTTTTTATAGAGGAATGTCGTAAGTTGCGTATAACACTACGAAAACTAGGAAGAGTAAAGTTGTATAACAATTTGAAATTTAGCTAATGCAATGTACTGCTTTCTTCTCTGCTTTGGATGGTTTTTGGGAAGTTAATACATAGGTACTGCTTCTCCGTTGTCGTCAGCCAACCGTTGCTTACTGCTGGAGATATGCTTCCCACAATCAATATTATAAATATATTCTGGTCTTTAACTTGAGCAATCTGGAAGGCGTCCTACACTCCACAGGTCCCTTATTCCTGGGATAGATGTACGGAAAAATTATCTTCAAGACGTTTTTGCGTTTATATTGTTGTATTTGTACAATTTACAGTATACTCCTAAACTTGAAATTTAAATTTCCTTGAAAGTTAGTATTAAATGTTATGTTTAATATCAATTAAAAAAATATATATTTTTAATAATATTATTAGTTTCATATTAAGTACCTGTCTATAGAAATATATAAAAAGTAAAATTTTATTTATTTATTTTTATTTATTAATGTGCTGCCACTACACTACTATAAACGCAAAACGCCTCGAAGCTAATTTACCTGCAAAAGGTTTACACGTTAAACCGTTACAGATATGTATCGTTATGTAATATCAAAACATAGTATAAGGTCACCATAATGCTAAATAACTTGACAAACCTGAAAACAATGTTATAAATTTAAATTTTATACCGAAAGTTGTATTCTATCATTTGAGCTATCCGCGTGCCAAAATCACCGATTCATATGCAGCATCTCAACTGTCCAACCTTGACTTCGCTGACGTGGGTAGTACGCAAAAAATCAACACAAGAACGCATTCCTAAACTCGTTACCATTTTATATCCAATCCCGAAACTAAACTATCATACGTTATCAGATCACCCGCTTCATTTTAATTAAGCTTGGATCTTTATAGAACATTTGAATGGAAATCGCAATGCAGAGATCGCATCTATAGAACTAGTGAATATAAAACGTTTAACGAAGTAAAAGATGAGTCGATGACAAAATTATGAATTTTATTTTGATTCGTACTACCATTTTCTGAAATATATGTTATAAAGGTGCACAATTCACCACTTTACAAGATACCTGTTATAATAATAACAATAATACGGAGTTGCGAGTCACCGTCTGCCCATTTTTCCATGTTCCCTGAACATTGCGACGGGTAGACGCCATAGTCCCCATATTTCCCGACCGATAGTACCACTAACAGTTCACCCGAATAGTCCGGTACTTTTTGTCCTCATTTCACACAATAGTCCTACACTGGCCGGGGCTTGTCATTGGGTGCATTATTATATGGTGTAGACAGGGATAATCGCCGGCCAGTGTCACACCATATATTTATATTAAATTTGTCAAGGGGCGCCTCTACGTGTTGGCCTCCCCATGGCCCCACGCAAGCCCTCCAAAAGTCCGGGCCATTTTTATGGCCCGTGGTCTTGAAGGACATACGATAATACAAATAATGTTATATTTCTATCAATGACAAAGTAAAAGTATGGATAGTTAGATATAGAAACCAGGTAGTCACTCATATTATATTCATTGGGATACGACTCTAGGTAATATATTCCACCTCTCAACATTTCACATGAAGAAAGTACAAGCAAAGCACTTTTCTAATATGAGTTCATTTCCCACGCCCGTGAAGAATATCATACAAACATTTCAACAATCACTTTATTACATTTAAAAACAAATATAGATCGGGTCGTGTTAAATGTCAAAACCGGTATATTTAAAAATCAGCAGAATTTAAAGGTTTTTTCTTTAACTAGCGTGTTTCACTAAGATGAAGATATCGCCCCGTAAGAAGATAGAAATAAGGTACAAAAACTTCTCAACTATTTACATTCTTATTTGAGTTTGTAAAGCAGTACCACTTGATCTGATCTGGTATAAGCTAATATGCTTTTACATTCCCACTTAATTATACCACCAAAATAGTTATTTCTATGTACAATTCTGAAGTCATATCGAAGGTGCTGTTAAATTATTTCTAACCCTCTATAAATGCTAAGCCCATGGTAGCATGGACTTAGCATTTATAAAGTTTTGGAAATTTAGTAGCGTATGGGTAGACATACGCTACTTAAATTTCAAGGAAATTAGTTAATATGCCATTGACGCGAATTTCAATGTCACGTATGCCTAAGAGTAGCTATTAGTTATGTATTAAGTGAACCATTAAATTGAATTTGTGTAATTTAAGAATGAATAAAAAAAAAATTCATATAATTTAATAAACGATTTAAACAACTTATATAAACTAACATAATACTAAAAGAAGGCCAAACAATTCTCTTACATGTGAAGAAAGTAGATGAAACGCAAAGCGTATATCAAAGTCGTAGCAAGTGGAGAAATGGAATTTCAATGAAAGTGTCTCATAAGAAATTTAAAAGTCTCCGGTAAGTTTAGACAACACAGTAAGACACAAGTGGAAATACATATCTATAAAATAAACATATGTGCTAATATGTTTGTATGACCAAAGATATACTCATTCACAGCCGAATACCATCACTCCTCCGACCCATTTCCTTTATTTCGATTGAAAACTGATCATTAACAGCTATTTCAGGCAAAGCGCGTTATGTCCGCATTTGTCTAATTTGGATTGGCTAGTTTTCCACAGCGGTATTTTCAAAATACAAGTTTCCTTAAAATATTTTCACCTTCAGTACGTAGGATGCGAATGCGATATTATTGGAACAATGCGCGACTTGTTTTAGTCACCACATAACATACGAATACATATATATTATCACCCCTATTTCCTATACGGGTAGGCAGGCACAGACCATCGATGTCCACTTGCTGCAATATTGACAACTTTAATTTCATCTACTTTTATTATTCCCTATTAGACATGATTAATCTATAAAAAAGTGTGATCACAAATTGTATTTCGTTAACTGTCGGAATATTAATACAAAGAAGCCCTTCGGATTCGGCATCCTAAAAACCCGTCGCGGTTTGTTAACTAGTATAATGAAGAACCTTTACTAGGTCGGTGTTTAGAACTGCGTCATTTTCAAGGTGCGGCCTTATTAGGGCTTTGGCTTTGATGCAATCTTGACCTACCCATTCGTAACGTTTGTTGCCTTCAACGACTTTTTGACTTATATTATATCTGTTAGCTACCGGTTTAATGCACGTACACGTCATTGCATGTTTCAAGGAGATATGATTACAATCGGCTTCTGCGATCAGAACTGAATATTCATAGGTGTACTCGTAAATGCTGAACGACGCACGTCTTTTAAAAGCACCTGTTGTTAAGTAAAGAAATGAAAATATCAATAGATGAACACTTCTTGAAAAATAGGGTCTTTGGATAGTGCGAAATCAACCGAGATTGATCCATTTTTGTAGTCTAATTAACTATTGATTAAATCATATTTTTTTTGTTAATTTTCAAATAAGCGGAGAGGAAGTAAAAATATTAAGACGTTTGCGTATAATTGAAAAAACATACAGCAAATTTAACTAAAATGCGAAAACTATATAAATACGAAAATTATTTTGGATTTTACTTTTTGCCTTTTTCTTAGCTCTGAGAATGTATTGTTTTATATGTCATTTTATAATAGACTTAAAAGATTATTTTTAATCCTTGAACGAGGGAAAATTTACACGAGATAAGTAAATTCACATGAGTAAGCCACGTGGAAATCATTACCGATATCTATAAATAGTTTATTAGTGCAAATAGCTCTAATAAAGATATCCTTATCAGTCAGAAACGATAAACAAATGAGCAACGGTCTGTTTAATTTCTTACAGGGCATGCTAGTTCAATAGCAAAGATTAAAACTTCATATTTGGCCCTGAAACTGGATTTTTCTTGAGTTTATTTTACAATAATCTCTACAATAGAATGGAAGAATATTTAGAATGGCTACCACCCGAAAAAAATGATCTTAAAGAGTACTTAATTAATCCTTATTAATTAATGGTAGTCAAGGATATTCTTCTGTTGCTATTAGACTTTAATATGATAAACATATTATATTTTAAACAGAATCAGAAAGTAAACAATGATATTATTTTCTATTTTTGAGTGATTTTCTTTATACAGACATAATACTAAATATATAACATAATATTAATATATGTTATATATATTCGGGCATGTGGAAAGAATGTATGATGAAAGAATGACTAAACAGATATACAATGCAAAAGTGGATGGATGCAGAAGTTGCGGAAGGCCACGAGACACCTTCCATGATCAAATTGATCATGTAATAGCAGAAGGTAATGTCAGGAGCCTTAAGAATAGACGAGCGTGCATGACAAGAGCTATGAATGTAAAGAAGCAAGTGAGGTGTGTAAGAATAAGCCTGTATGGCGCTCTGTTGTTCATGCCTACCCCGCAAGGGACCTGGCGTGAAGTTATGTATGTATGTATGTTATATATTTAGTTTCTTTGCAATTTCACTAATGGTCTTATTAACTGTTCATTTACTTTATGAGTTGTTAAAATTGACATAAGCTCCGTACAAGTAATGTGAAACTACCGATGACAAGGTAAGAGAATGAATAGTAAGATATAAAAACCCGCCATAAATAATTCTGTAGCGGTGTATAGTATATAACTTATTGTCAAATTTCATTCATATAGACCCATTAGCTCTGCGAAAAGACTTAGAGTTACACAGATAAGATGTTCTATTTTTGTAAAAACAATCTAAAAAAATCAAAACATTAAAGTGCATCAACGTTCAATCCACTTTGTTTTATTTATTATATTTTACGTTACCTTTATTAGCAGCTGTAATTCATATTGTATATATAATATATAAAAAGACGGTCAAAGACCCGGAGATTAACCTAACGAGGTAAGGTTGAGGAGGTGACATTGCACTCGGTTGCGCAGGCGGCTCTGACATCACTCACACTCGCATATCAACATACAGACACGTGTGGGATTGCATACCTCGATAGATACTTCTTATTAGGGTTACATAGCCACTTTTGCAGATACGGATTTCTTATGTCTTCTTCATGTTTGTCTGTCCTTGTCTGTCATAGTCTTTTATCTCAAAAACGACTTCTTTATGTATGTTAACAGAAAGATGTAAATTATACGACCCGATACAATAATGGAATAGTAAAGCACCGAAAACGTTGTCGTTATTAATACCGCCTATTATAGACTTGGAAGCATCGTTAGATTTTGAAAAATCATAAGTAGTTCTTGGGATATTCCGTCACTTTTTTATTTAGCTCATTAAGGTTAGTTTTTAGCTTCCATAGTCGTGAAAATTGTGTCCAATTTTTTAACTATGATGCGAAGAATGCTAAACATATTAAGTTTATATTGCCTTAATAATACCTTCAAATAAAATTGGTTTGCATAATATCTGTATAGGTATTTTGTAGTTTTTGAGATGTAAGTTTTTGATCAAATGCTGTTTTTGTAGTTACCTAGTGAATAACAAAAACAGTAGACGTTTCTTAACTCTATAGACCCCTTCATAGCGTTGACAGCCGCTCACTTGTCCAATTTTTATTTCATTTGAAGAAATAAAATTAAGATTAGCGACTGATAACAATGATTTTGACAAGGACTTTGATCTCATATGCATTATTTTTATTTTTCAATACGTTTAGTTCAAGATAAAGACTGCATGTATGAATATTACGAGGGTATAGCTATATCAATCCTATAAAGTATTAACTATAGATATTTTAAAGAAAGGTCAATTAAAAAAAGCACTTTAAATAAACCTGTATATGTGAAGAGATCAAGAAAGGAAATTGCGAAAGGTGTGTGATATAAATGTACCAAGATGTCAAGATCATAGCAGATGGAGTTAGTATCAAAATTTAGATTCAGTAATATTATAACACAAGTAAAATACTGCAGCGTGTAAATAATAATTAAACTACGTTTCTAGTTGTATATATTTTCCTGTTTCATAACTGAATTAATTTATTATAACTTAAAACATCGCCCAACATATGTTGCTAAGGAGTGAATTTGAATTAACTCAGATTTTATTATAAATATTTTTATTACGTACATTTGATCAGCATAGATAACAACTTATGATTAATTGCATCAGTCACAGATTGTTGCCTTTTAATTATTCCAAAATTAGAATATAAAGTTAAATTTCATATCTGTACGTGGTTTTTTCCCATGGTTGCATCTTCTTGTATCGTGGTGGTGGTAATAAAACATCATCACCCGAGCGTTAAATCCCGGTTGCGTTCGGAGCGATCACTTCGACGTCCAGGGTCCGCTTTCCTACTTTTTCTTCTCCACTTCGCGCGATCTTCGGCATACCTTGTGTTGAGACCGTTGGCACGCATGTACTCAACAACGTCAAGCCAGCATTTCTTGGGCCTACCCCTTCGACCGGGACCTGGCGGAGGCTGCATGGTGGTGGTAATAAATGTACGATGATATTGGTTACGGAAACATGGCAAGACAAATACGAAGCAATGCAATGCAAATTAATATTACTATTAAACTATACTGTACAAGACTTTTAACCTATAAAATTTTGATAAAGCCTTTATTATATTTGTATTACCTGTAGCAACAAAACAAGTAGATGACTGACCAAATGAAAAAATGATCAACGGCGCCTATAGACATTTCCAACCTCAATGGCTAGGGGCTTAGTTAACATATTATTGGTTTTAAAGAAATTTTAAAACAGTTACTTAAACATATCTATGTATTAACGCGGAATATAAACCTGACAGAAGGAATAAAGTGATGAATATTGGTTAAGATGCTTTTGGTTGTAGAAAGTTGCTACGTCATGATAGGCACATGAAATTAACGTGATGCAAGCGATTGCAATTCAATGCCCGTTTCAGAATACCTAATAGGAGGCAATATGCATTCAGTTGTCGAATCGAATGTCAGTTAACAATTTTGACAGACGACGACAGATTTCATTTGACGTATACCAAAGTCGCTTCCAGCCGTATATATTAGCGGCACATTATGCGACCGGAGCCATAAAAATGAGCCTTTGATGTTCACTGGATTTTTACAATCGCACCGAGATCTAAAACCGCTATACTTTATCACTTGAACGCTTTTATTTTACATTAAACACTATCCCCTTAAAATTTATGTTGATTTCCTACTTTCGTATTTGCATGTTTATATCTTCTTAGGCTGTTTAAACGACGTATTACGACTTGTATAAACCGTTCTGTTATAAACCGAAATATAAAGATATATTTTTCTTATATTTATATAAAGCTTAAGATCATTTCAATATCAGCCGATAAAGTGGCACATTATATCTGAAAAATGTCTAATGCTTTTCCAGTTAGGATTCGAACCGTCATTTAAGTTTAGGACGAGAGTGAGCGAGCGAGCTAAATATTACATTTCATAAAAGCTTTCTTATCTTTGGGAATATCTAAATGACTATTTTCTTATATGAGATCTTGGCCATCCAAAGGTTGCTTGGAAGAGATTGCTTTTAGCAATAAGGCCGCCTATTGTACTACCTTTTAGTAAGTAAGTTTTTGTGTGTATTTGTATTTTCTCTATGTATGTTGGTGTACAATAAAGAGTATTGTATTGTATTTTAGTCATGTCATAACAAATGGTACCGATAAGTTTCAATCTTCACATTGCGCGTAGTCTTTGGTGTCTTCAAAAACTAGGCGCGAATTATTATTGAAACTCATAAATGTAATGCAATAAAATCCGATATTTACATAATCATATGTAATAAAATAACGTGTTTATGTTTGGTAAAATCTTGGGATTGTTACGGCTATTTAATTTAATTGTGATATTTCCTGTTTAAATCTGATACGCAGTGTACTATTATTATTTTATAGAAATGTGGTAGTTGCCAGTCATCATCATTCCTATATTATTGTGATTGGTAGAGTTGGTGCAGATAGATAGCAAAGTAGTCGCAGTTCATTAACTCCAAACATAAAAATTTATCTCAATTTGATTCAGGAAAAAACTGTATACATATTTATTCCAAAACAAAAAAAACTTTCGCGCTTCATATCGATTATTATAATATAGTTAAAATAAATTAAACGATTACAAAGTGGTATAATTTCAACTATATTTTGGTTATTATATTAACTATATTTTTATTTGTTTAAAAAATACTTCGTAACATCAGGTAAGGTTACCTGATGTTACGAGGTCAAACGCGAAGCTATAATGATAAAAAAATACCTAGGACGTCGATATATAGCCTGACTGATTTATTCCACGAACCCTTACAGGAGGATTTTTAGGACCTAAAATAAAGACTGTCATTCCAATTGAATTATTGTGTGAAATAACACATAATAAAATAATATCTAAAACTGCTGTTGACGTCATAAAAAGTAATAAATAATCAAAGACACTGACCGATAAGGTTGAAATGTCAGTGGAAATATTTTCAAGTGATCTTTTGTTTTGTCACGTGGCACTTTTATGACTTTTATTTTATTGACAGATAACTGATTAAAGAATCGACCATCGCTTTAAATTTTCGGTGGAGAGAAGTTTCATACAAATGGAAATTTAATGAGAACTTGTTTATAGTAAGGTCATGAAGAGACACTGAACGAACGATATATTAATTAGTAAGTATCCGTCGTATTTTCTTAAGCTTTCGCGACTAGTACTTTTAATAAAACTACATTTTTAATAATCAATCATTGATAAAAATACTTATTCGAATATGAATCGAAACAATAAGGCCAGGTCGCGAGCCCTCGGGGATTTGAGGAACACTGCACTATATAAACGATGCAGAACAGGATGTATTTTTTTTAGATTTATTGTCTGTCGGTATGTCTGTTAGTCTGATGCGGTTTTGGCTGATCGACAGCAAATTTTTAGATTTAAATTCAGTGCTAAAAGTAGCACTAACATGGGAATCCGGCGGGAATTTTTTTAACAATGATTTTAAATGGACATATGATAAAATCTTCGAATTCCAATGCGATTTCTTCACTGATCGATAACAAGTTTTATGTAATAAAATGTGTAACCGTTTCTATTCCGTGAATTCCGCGGGAATTTCAAGTCACGCGTGGACGAAGTCGCGGGCATATCTCAGTCTCAGTACCTTTAAGAAAGACATAAAGAAAAACTTTATTGGAGAAAAATTATAAATAAATAAAAAATAAACCTGTTGAAAACAATATAATAAAAACTAAGAATTATGACCACACAATATATGACATGTTCACGTTTATTAATAGTCGTTGAGTCCACATGCGTTATACTGATAAGACTTTATAACAGAGCAATTACTAGCGATGATTTAACCTTTGTCCTTTGGATTCTCAGTATTTACCTATACATATAATATATATAGTTTCTGCATGTATGAAATGTAACCATAAAGACTAATGGCCTTACTTGTAATCGTTTGTTAAATTTTAAGAAACTGCTCAGCAACTGATTAGTGAAAATCTTACCCATAAACTCCTCTTAAGGATTCTAGGTAATAAAGTAAGGCTTGTGTTTAAACGCCTACCTAATGCGCCTATTTTACTACCAATAAATTCGAAATACCTACCAGAATGGATAAATGCTCACCAAATTGTGTTTCCAGAAGTATTGTAGAAATGAAGCTATTTTCTTTTTAATGCTATGCCATAAAAATATATAAACGCCTTTAAAGCTAATTTCAGACCAAATATTTTACATTATAGCTAAGTCGATATTACCAATATTTTGTTTCTCCACTTCCAATTTAGTAATTTTTGCTGAGGCAAAAAAGCAAATGGTCGAACGTACAATTATTTTTAATATCAAATATAATATTGCGTTGTTTTTCACTAATATTTCACTTATATATAAGATAAATAGTGAATGGTTACATTCGGTTATGGCATTTTCGCTTTGGTCTACACATTACCTAACCGAACCGACTGTTTAAAACTCCACATATTTAAATTTTCAGATACATACAATCTCCTATCTAAATAAATCCCGTCAAAAACGTAAAAAAACGTCTTGGCGACAAAATTACCAGATCATTATCGTGAATTTCAAACTTCGATAATTAATTGAATATGTATTTTTTCCACTCTTGGATTCAGGTTGGATAATTTGATTACACTTAAACTATTTAGAATTGTAATTTTCGGTTTGAATGTTAGTGTTTTAGTAAAACAATATTTGGTGGTCATTTATCCATTTTTATAAGCAAAAAGAATTTAAATACAAAACGTACAATTATTCTGATGAGTGTATATTTATTTTAGAACGTAAAACATTGTTTTTTAGGCACCTCGGTATAGAGTGGATTAAATTTATATGAAGTAATATATTTTATTTGGTGCTTAGTCTACGGGACAAAAAATATTTTTGGTGAGCATTTAAATTGTACCCATAAAGTAACGGCAAAAAGCATTAAATTGGTGGCGCTGCCGTAGCTAAAGTGGTATTGTTTAAAGGAAATGCTAAAAGTTTTATAAAATCAAACAATATAAAACCACTAGGATATTATTAAATTACTTACTTAAGAGATGTCTAATCCTTTCTCAACGAGATTATAATAAGTAAGGCCCTTAAAGTGCAAGCAGAAGTATGCTGAATTACTTGGTTGTACAAAAAATATTATACCTAATGGTAAGAGCTCGGACCTTCTTATTTATTCTAGGGAATACCTAATACACCCACTATGCTTGTTCAAGGTGGATTATTGGGTTCTTTCGGTATTATTTTACCGCTATCATATGGCGATTTTAACAACAAGCGTTTTAAGTCAGAAAGCCAACATAAGGGTTGCATACTGCCAGGAATCTAACCAAGTCACTTGTATGACGTTAGCCCGTAAGGTGCTACGGCTTCCACAACTCGATATATGTAGAATTGTTTAAATCTTCTTGCTACACATAAATAAAACATTTTTTTTAAAATAATACATAAAAATTTGTATTGGTATTATTATTTGCTTGGGATCAAACTCGTGGAATATTATTTAATTGCCTCGTGTTGCATTGTTAACCTCGTTTGAGGCATGCATGTTATAATTAAAAATATCATTATAAGAAAATCTTATTTTACCCACTGGTTTATGCATGAGTAAAACATGAATTGAATTATCACTATTTAAGGTTAATGATTATTTATCCGACTCTGAGTACCATAATACCATTAATTTTATATTAAAAAATCTCATTGGCTTAAATAATAGGCATCAAAAGTTAAAGAAAAAACATAATAACGAATAATCAGTAAAAAAATATTTACACACTTTTTATGATCATTTTTTATAAAACTAGGAAATCAAAATATTCGTGAGACGAGTATCTAGTACAAAAAATTTCAAATCTTCCGGGATCTAAATACCGTTATATAGGGTTGCCATTATGAAGGGAATAATTTGCAATGATAACACCTGCCCACAAAACATAAAAAGTGGTCTGTACTTTTGACCAGATACCAATCCATACACCCTGGTTGCGCCGAGAAACACCTTCTTGTAAATTCTTTCTCCATATCCTCGCCATCAAGAAAAGAATAAAACTTTAAATGAAGAATGCGCATAACAAGACACATTCAGTCTGTCACTGCTTTCAGCGCAATAATACATATAAATTTTTGGAACACAATAAAGAAAATAAGCTGTTAGAATTTCAATTAATACACATTAAACCATAATCCTAGTGAGTGTGTGAACCCCGGGGGACGAATGCAGTGTGGCGGGGATTGGTGGCGAGGTAAAACCTTCCTGGCTTCTTCTCCCACGTCCCTTTACCTTCTCCTGGCCGTCGCATCGCGCCCGTACACGCTAAAAAATCTGGGGTCAGTTTGGCCCGCACACCTTCAAAATTCTGAGGGCATATGGACCAAAACTACCAGATTCGAATTCAGCGCATCGAAATACATAAGAATATATGGGTCTGATTAAAAGTAGACCACTTATTATTTATTGTGGGCCAGTGTGATCTACACACACGCATTGTAAGTAAGCTAAGCAATTTATGCGTGCTAGTGGTATGTGTGGTTCAAAGGTAACTCGTAGGCCGATCCCAGACACCCAGGCCATGTTAAAAAACGATAAGTTCATTTATGAAATACCTATAAGTCAGGCCAGGAATCAAACCTTCAAAACCGTCAACCGACGAGGCCATCATATAATTATGTAAGAGTCGATTCTAAATCATTCTCTTACATCTCAGAAATATGTTTCAAGGGCGACTAGGTTGTTAAAGGAACATTTATATATATATCCTCAATGAATAATTAATTAATTAATCAAAACTAAACTCAGGATAGGTACTAATGGTGCCGGTATGCTAGATTTGTCAAAAATGTGAACAAAATTAAGGTGCACGCAACAAAAAAAAGAAACTTAAGTCGCTCAGTAGGCAATGGAGTGAGGTGTACAGACTCTTATTGTTTAAGAATCATAAATTAGGAGGTAACCAACATGGCTTTTAAAATTAGAAATTCTTTCTCTTTTCTTTCAACTTCTCCCAATTATTTGGGGTCGGCACAATCTGTCAATACCCCTCTATTCTGATATACGTCCTCTTGTTACATCACAAATCATCATATCATCCTTCACTTCAATTCAAGTTGAAGTTGCATGAAACTGGTTAAAATTAACATGACAAAGCATAAAATAGGGACTACATGTATTAAATGCATAATATATATGTGAATGCTCAAGCACAATCAATTATCAATATGGTTTCTGTAATGAAGTGGAGTAAGTCTTTGCTGGCCTTTTTTTCCCCGCGGGGGAAATTCCTTTCACACACTACCGGGTCCTTTACTAGGGATTAAACCAAAGCGACGAGAGGTGACACCACGAATGTGCAACAGAGTCTAATCGCCGACTTTTGAGACTCGACTACTCCACTAAAACCACCCTCCTCCCACATGCCCTGCGCTTATGGTAGGAAGAGCGTGAGACTTAGAACGTAGTTACGCCCACGCTGATGGTCTTTGCTGACCTTACTGCAGCACAGACGTTTCGGGTTCGATTCCTAGCACAGTACATGTCGTAAAGGGACTTTCTGTTATGTACTATGGTCTATTATCGGCCCCAGATAAAACCTCCGTTGTATATATATTACCCATTACATAGGGTAATTTGTTTAACTTGGGTCTATGTTTATGTGTTTGTCTACCGATTTAAAAAAAGAATTCCAATCAAGGATACGAACGTGGGTGTTTTTGAAACATCAAATTCGGTTCAATTCTCATGGCCACTTCCTATATCTTCCTATTAATAGATTTCCCTTACTACTTGGTTAAAATTGCATATAAATTCTTTAAAATATAATATACATTATGATATTTTTTATGAGCATCTATAAACCATGACCTCTGTTACTTACCTATTTTTTGTTGTAGAATAGTGATAAATAAACACCTTGAATCAATCTTGACAAGCATCAAATGAAGTACGTATATTAGTATTTAATAGTCAAATTTTAATACGAAAATTAACATTTGCCAACGTTAGTTCCTTAGTTTTTGTTCGATCATAACCTTAATTTATTGAAATCAACCGGTTTCTCAGCCCTTTAATCGTCCACTTGCCTTGAAAATTTTTGTAACCACGTAATTCGCTACCGCTATATAACTTCCTTGTATCGCTTAATACTGTTATGAAAATTAATCTATTATATATTATTTCAATAATAATTAAGGACGATTATAATACAAAAGAAAATGTGATTAAAAAATGTAGTGACAGTAAAATTAATGTCAACAGACAAACGTTCTGAATAAACCAAATATATAATTTAAACAATTTAAAAATTTTAAGATTAGACTAATATTCATCCCGTAATGCTGAGATTTCAGTGGAATACAAATCAGTCTTTATAGTTTTTTGCAAATAATCAAATAAAGAAGAGCAGATTCCCTGTGAGTCACAATTTTAATAATATCTTTCGCTATCTCAGTCTATCGTTGCATTAGTCGTACACACACATCGTACAATTTGTGATACGTTCATTTATCAGAGAAGTAAGTAAAAAGTTAATTGATAAATTTAATTAATTAATGCTTAGAATCATTTGATTATGATACGTGACCTTCCTATATCGTTGCGTGCAGTATGCAATATGTGTCAAAACAGAAAACCTGTAGATACTATATCTGTGATTTATACTATGATATTGCACATGGTCTAAACCGATAGTGTCTACTTAAATTTGCTATATTCGAAACACGCTGATTGTGCCGCTGCGGAATAGAAAGACTTGATCTCATTTCATTGCTAACTGACACTATCTACAAATTATTATTTTTGTAAATCAATAAATAGTGCGGCCTGAAAATTAATTTTAACAAGTAAGAATTCTTTTGAGCCACTACGATGGCCAATATGTTCATATAACAATGTGATATTAATAAAGCGCAGTCAGGTAAGTCAAGAGCAGTTCACCACGCAAAAACACTAGTTGGGCTAATTCAACAAAGAAAGTTCAGAATCAAGTGATTAGATTTCATGCCCAACTTTAGTTTTCATTAATTTCGACCTCGGACTTTTTTCCAATATTTTTTGTTACTTCGTATATCTAACGGATTGGCCATTGAGTCCCACATGAAAAATTCAGCCCGTATAGTATTATGTACTCGTAATATCTAAAACTGTCGCTTACCAATTTGCAACGTTTCAATAAAATTTATTTGAAATTCATCAAACACTTTCAAATTATCTTGAACAGTTAATAATTATTAAATTGATAACGCCAAAGCCTCGACTTTAAATTAGATGTCTAATAACCTCTCCATATAAGGTAAATCGGTTTAATCGGATTTTGCACAACGTTCACTCAATTATTCCCTGAAGCGGTTCTTCCGGAAAAACGGTTATAATTTTCACCGATCCATTCTCATTTTTTTCTCGTCCAGACGGGGGTAGAGGCAAATTGAGTTTTTTACTCCGCCTCAGTAGACTAATTCGACTAATGCGTTTAGTACGTTGCATGTTTCATGTATGTAGGAACTATGTTATGTACTTTTTCATTTTCTCATATTCTGAAAGCACGATTTACAACATTTTCATAAAAACGGCTTTTATTCAAAGCTATCAGTATGTGGGTTGGTTCCATTTTGCATAAGTAGGTCCAATTGTTCATCTCTTTACTTAATAAATTTCTTTAAATGTAATAGAAAAACACACCTTAAACTGCCGTGACTGATTTTATATTTACAATTCACAGAGGCACCACTACTACAATCCAATAAATATATAAAACTTAGTAACCGAAATATGTACATATTATACAGGTATAGTGTAATTAGACGAGCTCTGTTTTTAAGGGGGTAAGCTAGAAAATTAAGAAAACCTGCAAATATATTTAGTCTTAAACCTACATTCGAAATAATATCAAAGTAACCCCTCATGGCCACGAATTTTACTAAAAGCCTTGCACGCTTTATTAAAATTAAAATCATAGAAATTGCCTCGCAACTCCACCTTCTTTAGACCGGTTTATGATTACATTATTGGGTGTTGTATTATTGTATTTATTGTGGAATGTAGGAATATCATTATATTTATACGGACCTTGATTAATTGCGCGATCTTCCTGTATGACATAAATTCATAGATTATTTATAAATAAGTTAGTATTGACAGTGATTTGTGACGATTTTACCTTAAAACCAGTTCAGACTGTATTCAAAGCTATAATTATAATTTGACATAATATATCGATTCTCTTTTTGCTCCACCTACATCGCCAGATTAGTTAAGAATTTCTTTTAAATTAGGTTGCTTGGAAGAGATCGCTTTTAGCGATAAGGCCGCCTGTTGTTTTGCCAAGAAGTATTGTAATTATGCATTTTGTTTCTGTATTTGTAAAGTGTTATCTATCTATCTATTAATGCCGGGTTTCTGTATTTTACACGGAACAAAGAAAATCGCAGCGCGTCAAGGGGCCGACGCGGAGAATTTCACTACTCTGTGGTATTTTACTACACGTGCGCAGAAGGTTTGCCGACAGCCTCGTGATGTCACGCGTCGATAGTCGTCAGTAAGGTTAACAAAAAAGGTTATATAAATAGTTGTTGCAATACAATTATTATTTCAATTTATTATTGTATATACTTTACAGAAGTATATACAATAATAGTAAGTAGTCGTCGGCGAACCTTCTGCGCGCGGCATGTATTATCCATGCTTTTGGTAAAATTGAGATTACTTATTAGTGTTGTCAAATAATCAGATCAATTATGGTGTTCCGCAGGGCAGCATCCTTGGCCCCACTTTATTTTTAATTTATATCAATGATTTATGCCCGCTTCGGCTTCTTCATGGCAAAATTATAACGTTTGCGGATGATACTGCCTTAATCTTTAGTGGTAACTCTTGGGACGAAACATAGTGCACAACTCGGAGTTGATAAAGTGAGTGACTGGTTAAGCAGTTACATGCTAACTCTTAATGTCACTAAAACTAAATATATCGCCTTTTCGCTAAATGCTAATATGGCCCCAGAAACAAGTTTCTCCATCACGGCTCACACTTGCTTGCTTAAATCTCCTAACTGCGTTTGTCCTTCACTGCAGAGAACTGATACCATAAAATATCTTGGCATTATACTGGACCAATCATTAACTTTCCAGACTCATATTGACAACCTAGTCACCAGACTTCGTAAACTTATATATATATCTTTAGAATGCTCAGACATGTAGCAGATAGACAAATACTTAAGATGGTTTATTTTGGCTTGTGCCGTTCTCTTATCAGCTACTGTATTACGACGTGGGGAGGAAGTGCTAAGAGTTACCTCCTTGAAGCAGAAAGAGCTCAACGCGCCATTCTTAAGGTGGGGGCAGGTCTTCCTTTCCGCTATCCTACCGTTAAACTCTACAAGGAATGGGATGTTATGACAGTCAGGCAACTCTTCATCCTGCAAACATTACTTAAAAAACACTCTCTTATCAATTTTAATCAGGCCATAGATAAGCGACGTAAACTAGATGTTTGTACAACTCCTTTATTTCGTACCAGTCGTACACAAAAATTCTTCTGTTTTCTGGGTGACTTCCTCTATAATAAAATTCATAATATATTAAACATATACCCCCTTAATAAATGTACATGCAAAGTAAAAATTACTAAGTTTTTTAAAACTCTCGATTATCAGTCCACTGAAGACCTCTTGTATATTCTTAAATAACTATGTTGCTTTCCACTACCAACGTTATTTCTTAATCACTTCTACGATTCTCTGTCTTCCTATACATCATAATATTATGATCTTAACATTGTCTGACTCATTCACTCTCCCTCAATCACACATACTTCTTCTTATATCAGCTATATACGAACTTAACCTACTCACACACACACTACATCACACTTTTGCTCTTGAAGGGCTCACTCTAACACGATTACTTATAATAGTTATACTAGTATATTTTCTTTTTTCTGTTAAGTAGCCAACGGGTTGATCCTGGTGACCTGTACCACAGGTTTCTTTATAACCTAATTCAGGCACCAGCCTCTTAGTTAATGTTGTTACTAGATTTAAGATTCACTGTGCACTTAAGAGGAAAATAAAGAATTATGTTATTTATTTATTATTTATCAGGTAGATATAATTGAATAGATAGTGAGATACAGGACCCGGCGATAAGTACTTCCATTACTAAAGTATTAAACAACCAAGTGATGATAACCAGTATACTAAACAAATAATGACTTAATATTTTCTTAAGTTTTCACATGAAAATATGCCTTAAACGGTTTTAAGCGCTAATTTATTTGACTTTTATTATTCGGCCACTTTTTAATTGCCGTGATCACGGAAGACAAGGATGTCAAGTATTGTTGGTTTTATTTATCCTACCGCTAACTTGTACTTTTTAATTATTATTTAATATTTACTCTATGGGAACCTAATCTAATTTACTACCGCTTCGCAACATATTGTGATTTGAAGAGAAGAAACGTCGCAAGAAACTCTTCAGAAAACATGCCTATCTATAATAATTTTATGTAATATTAAAATGAACGAAGAAATTTTCAATGAAGTTGGTTTATGTTTCTTTTTAGGTGTACCTATAAAGAACGCTGATAAGAGCGTGTTGAGGTCTGGCAGTTGGTTTTTGCTAGGTTTGGATCTTAATAGCTTGATGATCGGATTTCAAACAGATGGTACTTGCCTACCATCTTCTCTATTGAAACTCGGGTGTTCTTTGATTTCAATAGCCGCACGCATCATTCTAGGCATGAAACGATTTTCTTTTGCCAGGATTTGTAGTTTATTGAATCTGATGTAGTGGTTGGGCGAGCGTATGTTCACTGATTGCAGATTTTGTAGACCTTGTGTGGTTCATGTCAGCAATGTGTACTTTTACCCTTGTTAAAATGACTTATATTATGCAAATGACTAATCCTCTATTCTTAAGAAACAATTATTAGAATAATATAAGTACCTAAACCTTGAAGAAAACTGATACTTCAGTTCAAGTAAAAATTAGACAATATGTGTCGAGTATCTCCACATTGAAGGGTTTCGTAACGCCAACGAACGTGCACTGATTTTAATATCTGACTACGAAACCCTAAAAAGAGCACTTACAATAATAGCCCATAAATGTCCCACTGCTGGGCTCCTCCTATTATAGGGGAGATCAGACAGTATAACTGCCACGCTTGTCCAAGACGTTTTGGCAGGTTTGACACATCGGTTATCTGGATGTTTTTCTTCACCGTTGTTAGCACGTGATAATTGTAGTAATAAGCACTTTAGGCCAGAAAACTGCCTAAGTGGTGCAAGCGTTCTGCCCAGGATCGAACCTGCGCCCTTTGAGTGTGGAACTCGTATGCTAGCCATTACACTACTACGATTTCAAGCACTTAGCGAGTTTTTTTTAAAACCGCTATAATTATTTTCATGATTTTCCAATTCCTAGTTCGAAAGAAATACACAGTTTATATGAATTTTGAACAATCTCGACACCTGACTAAGAGACTTAGTTAACGATATCCTTACTCAACTACATGTTCGTGTATCTTGAAATTTTTCCTTTGTCATTCGCAGTCACTGACAAAGGAGAAATATATTCAAGCTTATTTAATTCGAAATAAAACATTTTCTATTTACCTGTTCGTAGTAATTTTCAATTTTAATAAAACTGAAAAGATTTCAAATGAATTCTAGCTCTATACACTTAAGACATTTTTTTTTCTATACAGATCAAAGGAAATCGTGCGTAGCAGTGCATTCAATTTTGAAGTTAAAGTGTAATTTATATTGCATTTTTTGTTTATACTCGTAATATGTTAAGGATGTAGGCTAAAGAAATTATATTAATATTAATAAAAGTTTCCGAGAAGAATTAATGAGAAAAAAGAAGAATCTGTGAGTATATTCTCTAAAGTTTCACTTCTACTGCGGGTGAATTGCACACACACACACATATTTTTTTTATTATATTACATTATGTAAGAATTTCGTTTTTATAAAAAAATTTCATCCATAAGACTTTTCTCTATTCAAAATGGAAAAAAAACCATATCTAGCTGTGTACTTATTCATGTAGAATAAATAAATTGCTAGGTACTATGTAAATACTAATTATAAACTGACATGAAAAAATAATAAAAATAAATAAAATATACATTTAAATAAATACATCGTTTCTATACACACATTTGATGGGCGTTGTACTTTTTTGTCCGGGCGTAAGGGCAAAGTCCTACACGTGTACCGAAGGTTAGGCTGTCAATCTAAAGGCTGCGAATCAGCAGGTGGTTTATTATAGCATAATGGAATCGTACACCCGATATCAAAGATAGGGCTGTTATTACAAAGAGTACATAACAAGTGTTCTAATATGATTTTCATATATGCCCTTATAGAATAGAATATTCTATATTACATATCGAAAAGTGGTTTACATGAGTATTAACAATCATTTAAACAGTACAACCGCCAGTCTTATCGCTTACAGAGATTCCTTCCAGACAGCCTTCTGAAAATAGACATACGTAGAAGAATGGGTCTGTAACTTCCCTCTTAATAACAAAATATGACAGTAAATTAATATAATTCTAATTATACATACCCAAGTGATTTTTTTTATGGAAAATATAAATAAATGTATACGAAAGACACAAAACCTATGCTTCCCAAAATAACGTTAACGTTATTGTTGTTTGGTTGGAATTGAATTTTTAAATAGATAAACTTTTCATAAAACTTCAAAGCCGCTTACATTTTTTACAAACGTTGCTAAATTATGTCGTCATTTCTTCAAGGACGCAAATAACGTATAAATTTCGTTTAAACATTCTTCATCATTCTTAAACATTCTATATGAACATTGTTTTGGAATCTTTTGTGAAATGTGTCAACTGCCCAATTAGGGATATCTTACGTGGATTCAATAATAAATTGTCATAAAAGTACGGATATACTTGTATACTCGTATGTATACATATTTATAAATATAAATCTGTATTAGGTTTAAATAGATTGTATATATTTAGTGTGATTATATATTTTTTCTTCGGATAGGAAATATTTCAGTATACTCATGATTTCATTTTTGTTATTACAACCTACATTTTTCTGTTTCTTGTGCTTTATATTTTAATCTTTGGTACTTATGCGGTTTTTTGTATATTTAATACAGGTCGCATGCCATATGTGATTGAGGAGTTGGAAACTGAAAACCAGCGCTGTGTCGGACTACGTTTCAGGACAGCAAAATGCCGAGTGCCAACCTCATTTTCAAATTGCGGCAAACAATTTCTGTATCTGTATAATTTTATATATACTTTGTTATCCTAGTACTATTTTGTGTTGTGAGTCGCTATTGAAAATATATATTTTTCTATCTTTATAAATAAATTGATCTGTAATCAATTCTTAGAGCCTTCTACGACTTTATTACACCGAATTTAAACAACATTAGTTGCCCCGGGATACGACTTACATAGAATTTTTCCGGGAGTTAAGTTTTATCTTGTTAGAAAGTCCAAAGTCATTATCAAATTGCCCGAATAATGACAATATGACTGAATCTTTGTAAATATAAGTAGTAGTGGAATAATACTAACAGTAAGTATGACTTAGCACAACCGACATCAAAAGACAGTTCACGACTGCACAAAGACGTAGGTACATATGATTATAAAGAGGCAGTGTTTGAGTTTCATTGTGTGTATGTAGAATGTAAAATCTTGAACTACTTAACCGATTCTGAAAATTATTTCACGAGTGAATGAAACTTTTACATTTGACGCTCTTTTGAGTTGTTTCGAAAGGTTTAATTTCGTCTTGAATTACCTAATTTGCTTGAATAAACCTAATTTTGTTTTCAGAATTTACTGAAAGACAATTGTGCGTAAAAAACATAAAGAGTACTTTTTGGCTTTTAGTGAAAAGCTAATTGGTATTGGTCTTAGTCAAAGTTCTTTACGACTATAGCATAATGTAGAACTACCCTGCATACCCCATACAAGACTAATATATACGTAAATTATTATATTATTTCAAAACTTACTCCATGTTATTTTATTATATTTTGTAAGCTGCGCTATTACCTGAAACAAAATATTAATTTTACATTAGACATATTTGACACATACACATTAATATAGAACGATTAGAAATTTTTGATGTAATTTAAAATAAAATATGAGGGGCCTAAAAGACAGAAACAAAAGACAATTTGTTGGCATAAAAGCAATAAATAAAGATACATAACGTAGATTCCCTGAAAAATAGAATTCACAAAGTTTTGATAATTAAATCTTTGTATAAAACTTAAACTATTGTATATTTATATATACCTCTGTTATATTTTTGGTCAAAAGAACAACTTTACCATGGTGAGTCAGAATAATCGTGTTTGAAGTCTAGAATCTTAATGTTCTCTATCTCTAGCTTACAGAAGGTTAGGACCATTATTTTCATTTTTATTAAAAACCAAATGAACATGGGTGTTGCTTTTAGACATCTATTTGCGGTAATATTTATACGAGTACTTTACAGATCGAAAATGGACAAATTATGTTACTAATTATCCCGTAAAATCGTAGATTAGCTATTAATACGAAATCCTTGAAAAATTAAAAGTGAAAATCTTTAGTTTACCATAAATTCAATATTCCATCATGACCAATTCAATTGGACAATTGCCAAATATAAAATGCAGACGGTCTCGCAAGTTACTTTTGGAACTTACAATGCAAAGTGTTTGAAGAAAACTGAATTATACAGTGCCGATTTGCTCTTTTTGGAAAACTTAAGTAACTTAATTTTTATCCGTGCAGGAACGGACAAAGAATACAATGTCATGGGGCCAGACCACTGGCCACAGCCAGGTGGTAGGGATTTTCCCGCCTGGATGGCTACCACTCCTAGTCTAAAGTATGGGTACCACCATAACAACCTTAATTTGTGTTCCGGCATTAGTGGCCAGCTTCCAGTCTCCCTATAGAGAGCGCCGGCACGTTGGTACTATCTTTGGTGTAACAAATTCCCGTAGGCGACGATAACTGCTTTCCATCAGGTGAGCCGTCTGTCTGTCTGCTAAACTCATGCAATAAAAAAATATTTATTTATTTATATTAATTAAATTAATGAAGTCGTAATTAACACTATAAGACATATTTGATTAATAAATAATTCTAAACATCTTCTCACGTTATCACGCTTGCTATGTAAGAAATCTAAGGATCTTTATATTACATATTATTGAGAATTAAATTTGAGAGATCTACTTTATAATCTATTTTTAATACATTACTCATATCTATCGCGAACTCAATCTATTATCTACAACTTGTAGTAGGTAAATTCATATTTTTGCCATTGTCACTGATATGAACAATGTTACAACGAAAAGTGAAATAACTAAATGCTGTTACTTACAAACATTTTTTATAACGGGCTCGATATATACTATCTCATTACTCTATATTAATGCATCAAAATACCTTGCTGTGTTATATTAAATTCGATACTAGAGATGTTGTCACACATATCGCGATTAATCGAAGGTAAACTCGACTTTTTAGGTCCCGTAGCTATTTTGGCGAAATCGGGAACCTTATAATGTCGTTCGTTATGTCCGTAATACAGCATTATTATGTCGAACTCGATTTATTCAAAAGCTATAGTGGCTACTTACATTGTAAGATTCTTATTGTATTAATATATTATTGTACTTACATAAGCCCTGGAAGAACGTCAATGGGAGACAGGCGATTTATAATATTAAAAAAATATGGATGTTTGACAAAATGATGTGTTCTATTTCCAAATTTTTTGTGGAGGTTATGCCGTATTCGTAGCGCCACATACACAGTCATACTAACTTATATATGTAGATAGGATTCCATGCGGAAGTCATTAGCGTTTGGTGACCTTCGTACGTCGCGGGACCGAGTTAACATTACAACGCCCTATTTCCCTGATGATGTAATGGAGCTAAGTTAATAATCACGTACGGCACAATCGATTAACTCAGACTCGATACATCAGAATATATCAGGATCGATTATAATTGTTCATGAGCATGCTTTAAAACTTCGCTATTCGGTCTTAAAGCTATTTGATTCGATATTCGAAAACAGTGGTTCCAGTTCGAAATTTGAAGTGCTGTCAAAATTCAAACATTGAAATTCCTTTTACGAGCAGTGTTCTTTTTGATTGGTGTACTATTGTTAACAACTAATTTAAATAATGATGATATTGATGCATTTTGTATCAAAAACTTGCTTCTTCGTTAATCCTTACTATGTCACTGTGCGTTTTTTTTTATTGCAGGAGTTCAGCAGACAGGCAGATGGCCCACTTGTTGGAAAGCGGTTACCGTCGCCAATGGACATTTGCAACACCAAAGGTGCTACAAATGCGCTGATGCTCTCTTAAGGGAGACTGCAACCTGGTCACTAATGCGAAACACAACTCAGGTTTATGGCGAGTACTTAGACAGGGTGTAGCCATCCAGGCGGGCAAATGCCCTACCACCTGGCTGTGGGTTGTTTTGTCGCCTCTTACGACAGGCCGCCCGGCCGCAGGAAATTGTATTCTTTCTCCGTTCCTGCACGGATAAGTTGGCGCCATTAAAGTCAAAAATAGAATAGAAATAAAAAGTAAGAAAAATAAAAAATGGCCGGTTCAGGAGGATGGTCAAAAATCTTGAGATGTCCGTATAACATTAATAGCGTTCCATGTTGCATCTAGAATGATCAGCCGATAGAAATTTATGTGCAAAATTCACTTACATACTTCGTTAAATAATTTACTATTAATTATACTAATATATACAAATGTCACACTATTATTATTGTTGAGTACGTTTTCCCTCGCCTTGTAAGGATAATCTACATTTACTACTATAGTTGTTAGTCCATTTATATTTTTTATAGGTAATTCAAAATATATAATTCGAGACCAGGAAAATCAAGTCAGAAATATGATTATTTTTTCAGTCAAATCGACATTTGTCCTTACTAGAAACCTGAAATTGATTTCCCTTTTGTGTTACATCTCAGCTTGGATGGATGGCTGGATGAGGGTCGGTCAGTCGGGAAATACACCAGTCGTGTTCTGACTGCTAACGAGGTGTTATCTAGTCCACTTTCGGAACGAATATCTTATAACGACGAACTTCGCGTGATTTATGTGATAACGATTTCTACCCTACATTTGGTTTTGTTGTATTCGGCTATACTTGTAAGAACTGAGAATTACGTGTGTGTACTAATAAACTTTGTGCTATATACAAATGCATTTTCGAATTTAAACAATATAATATTTACCTGTCTTATCTCAGAAAATGGGTCCGCGTTTTTATTAGATTCATATACAAAATATCATAATGAATTAAATCATCATTAGACATACGAGTTAAGTCACTAAGCAATTCTAGTGGTTAATGCAAAGTGCTGATTGGTCGCTTAGAAAATATCATTTATCTCAATAAGGCAAAACGGAAGTACAAGGACAACTGGTAATTATTGAATTAGTCCTATTTTTATAGTTTACTGTATTCGTTCACACGGACATTAAGCTTTGACCTCATTTTACGCTAAAACCAGTCCAACGCTAGTTGGTGTTAACGCTTGTCTTGTTGCATTAACGAGCACTGCGTTATTATTGTATAATTATTATGAAGATATTTTAAAGAACAAAAAATATTTTTTTTTAAGTATATTAAATTTAATGAAGGATTAAATAACTATAAGTTAAGCCTGAAGTTGTTGTATAAAATAGTTAATTAGTCGAATGTCCCAGCCGCGAGCGCGCATTCCCCCGCTTGTCCTCTCTTCGCGCTGTTCACCGCCCATCCCCCCCCCCCCCTAATTCCTACATACAGCATGAACAAAGTGGAAAACATAGTCACAACTTTATTTCTAAATACAAGTTTGAGAAAGTAAAGCAACGACAGAGTCCCCAGATTGGGGCATTATAACCACAAAACATTTTTGTAAGTCAAGAAACTTTCGATTTTTTATCTTTGGAATGTAAAAATTCAAGTCAACCACTAAAATATATCCAATAATGACAATGGATATCATTTTACTTCTGGCATATTAAATGAATCAATTTGGGTAAAATAGCAAAACTCAATCTGCAGACCCTACGCGACGATTCGTAGTTATGATTTTTACATCTCCATAGATAATCTGCATCCTAACCTTCTTTCTCTTCTGACCTAATTCACTATATATAAAAATTCCGACGCACATTATCAGTTTGTTACGTCTACACGTGCGGAGATCATTATACATATTGAATAACCATGAAGGCCAAATTCCATGAGCATAAAAACTTATTGCAAATCATTTTCGGCGGCACTTTCTACTGATACGTATAAAAGGATGAAATTATATAAAAACTAGCTGTACCCGGCAGACGTTATCCTGCCTTTACAAAATAAAAATCTAGAATCCGATTCCAGCGTCATCTACCGTGACCAAATGTTAATCTAAACTATTCTCAAATCCACTTCAACAAACAAAAATTTCATCAAAATCAGGCCCAGCGTTTAAGAGTATCGCCACCGTCGCCACGGGTCCAATCGTTTATTTAAACCATTCTGGGACAAACTTCAACACATATAACAACAAAAAGAACACCGAAATTCTGGTACCCGATTACAGCGATATCTACCTGGATCAAATTAAAATCGAAATCATCCCAGTAGAAAATTATAAAAATACTAATACCGCTATTAAAAAATAGGGGTTGATCGTAGAGGGTTTAGGGTTGTATGTATTTTTTGATGCTGTATCATAAAAAAAAATCTAAAAATTAAAAAAAAATATATTTAGGGGTGGACTACCCTTAACATTCAGGGGGATGAAAAATAGATGTTTTCCTATTCTCAGACCTACCCAATATACACACAAAGTTTCATGAGAATCGGTCTAGCCGTTTCGGAGGAGTATGGTAACTAACACTGTGACACGAGAATTTTATATATAAGATGTATTTATGTAAAATAAGTACTTTCGTATAAGTATTTTCTCTTTTTATACCTACAAGAATAAAACCAAGATTAATCCTCCGATCAATTTACGCTAGTCTTTCATTGCTTTCGATCAAAAAAAGGTTTATATTTAATTATAGGTGCTTTTAATATATTTTTTTTATAAAAATATAAGAAAAACACCAATGGAAAAATTGGCAGTCCGTAAATATTGTATATAGACATATCTGTTGCAAGCGGCATTACTTCGCGGGCATTGCACGGAGCGGCAACGTCGCATTGGAGGGGAATGCGTGGAGGGGGCCGACTAGCAACAGGCGCCCCACGTGCTCAACGGCCTTGCCACTGCCGCGATATACGCTTCGCGCCATTTTTAGCATAAAACATCTAATCACTTATTTTATTTCATCGCGCGATATAACAATGGAACATCTGACGGTATAACATTTTGACCTAACCTTTACCAAGGTTCTTATTAATCGACATCTTTTAATGTTTCAAAATGGTTAAAGGTTTGATTTTTCTACGAAACTTTATTTATAATAAATATTTTTGGAGAAATAAGGACTCTGGTAGTGCATAGTGCATTCTACAGCTCTACCATACGCAGAAGGAACGTGGAGGCGAAACGTTTCGTTCACAGTTGTGGTTTAATCATGAAAATAAAATAGAAAACTATTCGAAGAAAATTTCTAAAGCTTTTATTATATATTATATATATTTTGTTACATATAAATAAAAGGTATGTCATTACTCTTTATAATATACTAGATGTACCCGGGTAGACGTTATCCTACCCATAAAAAATTAATAGAATCTATATCTAGAATCCAATTGCAGCGCCATCAATCAGGGCCAAATTTGAATCTAAACCATTCTCGAATCTACTTGAAAGAACAACATAAATTGATGAAATAAACAGAGGCGTTCAGCGGCGCCTCCTACCGGGTCCACTCGTGAATCGAAACATTATCCCGGGATCCACTGGAACACACACAAAAATAATTCACCAAAAAATGAGATAAATGAAAATGAGTTTAAATGCAGTCACTATTGCCAAAAGATCATATATAACAAAAAAAAAAAAGTAATTACGTTACGTCTTTATATTTATAACTATAATTATTTTCTATCTTTTATTGCGCTTTTGTCTTATTGAATATGCACTATTTGCTACACTCATTAATTCTTCAAAGTTATTCTGTAACATAATTCTGTATTAAATTAAAAAAAAGTACTTAAATGTAAAAAATAGAAAACAAATATAAAAAAACAATTTTAGCTAACGTGTGCTGGAGTTTTGCCGCTTTTTCCTTAAAGCAATAACACGTTGCGAAGCGGTAATAGACTAGAAGTAAAATTAAATTTAACTATATGTATGACTTCAAAAAGTGTTCTCAGTGGAATTATTTGAATAAAACTTTGAATTTGAATTGAATAAAATACATTTATTTATTAAATGAATATAATATTTTAATACTTATTATCTACAACTATTCCGAACGAAGACAATCCAAAAACAGAAAAATCAGAAACAAATGTCCAGCCGTTCTTGAGTTATAAATGGTGTAACTAACACGAGACTGTTTTACATGTATAGATTTATTTACATTCATAAAATAGGCTCTCACGCATATTATTCATTGTACAATAATCTCATTACCAATGAACGCCACAATTAGGTTCATAAATTGTAGGTAAAACAAGAAAATATAGATACTTAATTAATAAAATTAAAGTGTAGGTAGTGAGTAATACGAGTAATTATTATGTATAGAAATTATAAGGGTGTTGATTTGTAATGAAAAAATATTTAATTCATTATTATTTTGAAATTTAATAGTGGAGAATCTAAACGCCATGGAATTCAGCAGTCCAGTAAAAAAGACCTATGTTACTGATAATTATAATCAGAAAATTTTGGAAAAAATATTGGCATACGCACTTTAGTTTGATAAATACTTTTTTTGTCTTTTTGATAGATTGCGCAGGTATAAAACTTACCAAAATAGTTATCTACTTCCATTTTATTATAGTTCCTAGGTAGGAACTATAATAAAATGGAAGGTATATCCCCGCATTCACAAACTTCATCGTGACAGTTATTTTGTTATTATTTTAAAAGCTAGTAATTCATAACTTCACTTGGTTAACCATGCAATAAAATTTATTTCATACTATTTTAGCACATTTGAATAATTGCACGTTTAAGTAATTACTTCATGATCAAATTTGTTTTTCATGGAATAGTATAAAAATAAAAATATACAAAGATAAACTATATATGTATAATAATAAAAAAACTATAATAAACTTGTTAAAATATTGTTGTATGTTTAACGGTTTTAAGCTCGGCATAAATATTAAATATGTATACATATAGATATACGAGTATATTTTTTTAAAGTAGACATTTTGTCTTCCGCGATTACGGCTACTGAAAAGTTGCTGAAACGTTGAAAAAAATAAAATGAAATCCCGCGTTTAACACCGTTAAAGCGTAGTTTTAATTATGTATACCAGTTGTGAAAATGTATATTGTTTATTAGTCAAAAATGAAATAGTTTATCTGCAGTAAAAAAAAACTGAATTAATTATTTCAACGTTACTACCAAGTACTACACTGACTAGACAGTAGATAGACAATAGTTAACTGATTGGAATTTAAAATGTTTTTAAATTATCTATAACATTATATCATTGTGAAAGTCCCGGGGGTGTGTATATTAAAGCTATTTAAAAAACTGAAACAGACTACATAAACGATATAGAACTCGAAACGCATACATTAGTTTTCTTTATCTGATTATGCATTCGAAATAACTTCAAATGCATTGTTTACATATTGGCAGTGTTACAATGACGAATGAACGTTAATTCTAAAATGTGTTTAAACTTGTAGCTAAATAAGAATATTTTAAATCCGTAAAAAGAGTACGAAGTATAGACAAAAATATGAAAGGAGAATATCCGTTTAAGAGCATTAAAATCACCAACATGACTCGCAACGTTAGTAAATAGCATTGGGCCGGTCACGTCTGTTGCACAAGCTAAGGCTGATGGAGTAGATAAATCCTAGAATGAAGACGACCTCTTGGTAAACGTAGTAGTGCTGGTCCAGTAGACCTATGATTTGCAGAAGGAAGCGCGTGTACAGCAGTGGATAAGCTGACGATGACCCTAAAACGCAGTATCTACGTAATTATAATCAATGTCTACTTTTAAACATTTATCTATAACTAGCTGTAGCCGCGACGTCGTCCGCGTGGACTTTGTTTTCAAAACCCTCCGATTTGAAACATTCTTCATTGATGCTCCGCTTCTATTGGCGGTAGTATGATGATATATAGCCTAGCCAGAAGGCTATAGCCTTCCTCAACAAATGGGCTATCTAACACTGGAAAAAAATTTCAAATCCGTCCAGTAGTTCCTGATATTAGCTCGTTCAATCGAAGAAACAAACAAACTCTTCAGCTTTATATACGAGTATTATTATAAGATATCATCACACATAAAATTATTTATTTATGTATGTATACATATGAGTAAATTGTAGTTTATTTATATTTTATTTTTAGTGTAGCATAAGATTATGATTATATAAGTTTTATTTTAGTTTAGTACACCAGCAAAAAATGAATAATTCTGACTTAAAATATGCTTATACACCGAGTTGTCTCGAAGAGATCGCTATAAGCGATAAGGCCGTCCAAATGTATGTATATTAATTGTCTTCTAGGGTTGTTAAGTTCATGGTGAAAAATAAAGAGTTTTCATACATTCATTCATATATTTCTAAGCCTATGTAATGCTAATATTAGGCGGATCAACCGAGTTGATTCAACTTAGTTGCAAGGCACAGATCTGATTGCACTCAACGAGATCAACGACATGGAATAAGTAAAGTCTATTTTTATATGGATCATTGGTTGATTCAGAGTTAAAAAAATTCAGAAATGTATCGTCGCTTAAGTAATATATTCATGAGCAAACAAACAGTTGAGATGATAATCCGTCCAAATTAAATATTTTTATACAAAATTAAAAGTTCTGTTGAAATTACTTCGTATCAGTAATGTTTGTAAACATTGATGACGTAAGACGCCCGACCACTTGACATCATTTTTCCAAGCGATCAACTGGCAATAATTATGCTTGACACTGAATTTATTTGACGTATTTTCAAAAATAATAAATATAGGTATAATACATTCCACACCCAAAACACAAACGTAAACTGCAAAACGACTATATAATGAGTAAATAAAATTAATAAATGATATAAATGATATTCTCATTTTTAAAACAGTTCTGTGCGCTTAATGATAAACATTAATTAAATGATAACTTTCATGATAAGATATAAGTAAACAATATTTTAAATGATAATGATTGATCAAGATGACGATTCCCTTATAATAATAGTATACCTGGATACTAATATGGATTGCTGATAATAGATGGATCGAGCGAATTTATTGAATTCGATTGAAAGGCTGAGAAGTGAAAAGGCATGACAATATTCAATGACATCGAGTTATTCAACTTTAGTTTACATCGACCACTTTGGTTGATTTGTGGCGGATTGTGGAAGGAAGAAGACAGGCTTTGTATTATAACGAATTATTTATTTTCTGGTTTTTAACAATTTTTTCAAGAGCTATCAAAAGAATGACAATGTCAATAAGAAGTAAAAATGTATAGAAAAATAAACGTATAAAAAGGTCGTCCTACAGGGCTCCCCCCCAAAGACCATCCTAGGTTGGGCGATAATAGTCAGGGATCAATTCTCCTTCCCGATCGCGTTCTTGTCCCAGGTTCATCCTGTTGCTGTGATGGAGTGACGTCAGAGGTGCGGTAATGGCAAATTAAAATATTGTTCGTTGTCAACTAATAACCGTCAACTGCCGGACATTGACCTCCCCAAATCGGCGCCACTCATCGCGGTCCTCTGCTTTCCCCATCCAGTGCCTGCCGGCGACCTTGCACAGGTCGTCAGTATCGGGCTGGAGGGCGTCCGACACTACGTTTACCGAATTCAAATTGAAAGGCAGAAATGAACTGTCTAATATCGGCTTAACAGGTGTTAAGGCTTTTTCAGTCACTAAAGCTCTGTCTACACGTAGACGAGTGCACGCAAAATGTAGAAAAAATATTCTCTACTAAAAACCCAACCCCATTGAAGATAAGTATATTATTGCTGAGAATCTTGTACAAAAATAAGAAGTTATTGCCTTGTATCTTATTTCTATCTTTATTAGACTGATATAAAAGACAGGTTGATTGCAGTTGTTGAATCAATTAGGCATCATGAAATTACATGAAAAGCTTTTGAAACAAATGTTACGAGATTGTATTGTTTGTTTGTACAAACCTATAAGTATGTAACAATATTTTTGTTTATTGTAATATACAACATATAAAAAATAGTAATAATAATAATACATTGTTAGGTAAAAAATACTTTTATAGGGACATCTAAATACCAAGGTGATAATATAGTAGTATTTTATTGATTTTTTTAAGGATTCATTTATAATTTGTCATAATATACTTACCCCATTGGAGGCCTAACGTTAGTCAAACAGTGTCAATAAACATGTGACATTATCTTGTAGCCACCTGAAATATTCAATAACAGAATCGTCGTCTTCTGCATTGAAATGTTTTATAATTATTAAGATATTTTTTGATAAATCAAGACATCAAATGAAAAAGTTAACCAACTCCTACACTGTCAAACCATAAAATATAATAAGTCAGTAAACATCAAATGGTTCCCACTGACATTTAAAAGTAACCAAAATTTCATTAGAAGGTATTTATTACATATTTGTATGATTTCTTTCCTTCAAACGGCCTACTTATGATATTTCTACTGCGCTTTGATTTTTGATATTTTTTTTTATTTCTACCCACATGTTCTCCATTTGAGTATTTGATTACGTCGTAATAGATATTCAATCAAAGATATTTATATTTACAAAAAAGAAAAGAAAGGCAGGCACTGATGACGGACTTCAGTCTAAATCGTACGGATATTGATTCTATTCAAATAATTTTGTATGAGCCCACATCAGAAATATCTCGAGGGCTGAGGGCTAATTGGAGTCCTTCAGCAATGACTGCCTTTGTTTTCTTGTTTAATAATATGTATGTAGAGTAAGTAAGATGTATCCGTGTGGTATAACCCCCCCTCCAAAAAAAAGAAGTATTTTTATTTAATTTGGAGATCTCTAAACATTTGCCTGTCATGTAATGTCACGTGGCAACCAATATCGGTAACTCTTGATCAGCACGTGTTTCAACCTTTTCTCCACAAAGACGATAGATAGACTTTAGAAAATCTATAAAGTGCTCACCAAACAATTGTTCCTATTCCAACTAAAATCTAAGAAACATTTCAAGAACGTTGGTAAAAGCCTTGACCTCGAAGAAGTTTAAACAATAATTCCAAGGATAATAATCCTTGAATGTTATCACGTGACAACACTTCAACAAATTACTTCTAGGAAGCCATCTTTATATGAGAACGTAACTGTTATTACTTCTATAGTTGTATGTATGAGTAGTTTCGAAAGTTCAATAACCTTACTTTGAAATTGTAGTTACGTAGACTATGATAGGAAAAGAATTGGTCTTATGAAACAAACACTACTTAGTTGAATAATTTAAATAGACCGGCATATAATCTCCGGCACTATTCCTGAGCGGTGACCCTGACCTGTTCACAAGGGAAATTTCCTTGTTTTGCGATGTATTAGGTATAGTCAATCCCTTTTGAGTGAAGCGACAAAAACTTAATGTCGATAAATCCAACAATAAATTAATAATCGGTACACCAATAATTAATTACGTCAGGTACACTTAATCCACAAAGCGATCTCCACTATTTTCTATTTCACTATTCACATGATTAGGATTATATTACCTTCTCATTACAATCATACAAGGATTAATATTTATAACATCTAACCATATATGTATTTACAACATAAATGAGTATAACATGTTGGCTATAGTCTGTATACTATGATGAAAATTTAAATTAATGCAATATCTCTATTAAATACAATACATTCAAACTAAAAAGTCGTCAATACACATTAGCGGTCAATCGGTGGTGTCACAATTTCTTTTTAGCTTTTATTGATGTATTCATATTTCGAACTGGTTTACAAAAAATAAAATGCATTAACTGACTAACATGAAAAATAAAGTAAACCTTATAGACATGTACAGTAAGTATAAAATAAAATTAATACAAATCAATTACTGCATTCATTATAAGACTAGATTAGAGAATAGATGATCGTGGGCAAACACGCGATACCTGCATTGACGCCAGGCGACGATAAAAATTCGAAATGAAAGGTTTGTCAAATTAATGTTAATAGTGATTGAGGTCGTTGTTGAAGATTGAACTTATTTACAAAAATGTCATTTACGATTTTATCGATAAATAGTGCCATTATTATATGTTCACAACATTGTTTAGTTGAGTGTCATTTATAACCTTAATGGATTTTATTATCTCGATCTTGCAGTACAATATTTTTGAAGAAATAAATTAGCAGAATTATGACATGATTTTTATCCATGCAGGAACGGAGAAAGAAAAATATTTCCTTCAGCCGGGCGGCCTGTCTTAAGAGGCGACAAAACAACCCACAGCTAGGTGGTAGGGGATTTACCCGATTGGATGTCTACTACCCTTGGTCTAAAGCTTGTCGTCTTAACAACCTTGAGTTGTGTTTCGGCATTAGTGACCAGGTTCCAGTCTCCTTTAAGCGAGCACCAGTGCATTTGTAACACCTTTGGTATTGCAAATGTCTATAGGCGATGGTAACCGCTTTCCATTAAGTGGGCCGTCTACCTGTCTGCTGAACTCCTGCAATAAAATTTTAAATGATATAGTGGATCTTTCTTCGTCCATGCAGTTATGCCTTTTTTATATATAAAAGTTTTATCAATGGTTATGACTTTCGAACGCCCTGCAATATATGATCTAAAATAATTCATCAGAGGGCAGCTTTAAAAAAAGTCTAAGAGCACTACTTGTCAAACAAATACTTATTTATTTTTATTACCATAGTTTTCAACCTCACCAATTTCCTTCAGCATTTGTGGTTGAGTTAAGAAAATGTATGATCATAAAAATCATAAAATTGGTCAGACTTCATATATATGTTATAGATAGTTGATGATTGCAGATTTCTTTTGACCACTGTGAATTTCTGAGAGAAAAGTCTCTCGCCATTAGTGTTATGACTCGGTATCCTAAATACATATTCAGCCGCAGCTACATGACCTTATCAGGGCACTTTAAAATCACAGGACGCTGATTAAACAATATCCAGGATATCGTAGGACACTACAAAAACTCGGACATGTCCTGGGAAAACAGGACCTTTTGGCAACTGCAATTAATTTATAAGTACAAAAATGTGGTAACGCGCGGGCAGGATACCGAGAACTCAATTTGACTGTGGAAGAGTCGTTCTCAAATCAATCTCCGCAAACGAATTATCAATACCCAAAACTGTTTGCTCGCTAAAATCTAGTCTGTCTCGTTTCTAGGAATTCCTTTTAATAAATAGCTCAACTGATATTGTCCGCCTGTAAACACACCCACATGGCTATACCTATATTTAGTTATATATTTGCGATTCACTCGAACAGGTTTTTTTGTGTGTTATACCTGCGTAGAACCTAATGGAATTATTTTCTATGGAAAATAATGGTTTTTTTTTTCTAAAGAGCGAAATGTGTGAAGAAATGTTTATCACATTTAACACTAGTGTTTTGCCGTGACTTTGCCCGTGTAAGCTTTGGACTTATTTCGCTATAAGAAATAATATTTGGATACTAATGCATTAATTAAGTACCATGGTTAGCAACTACAACGTACTACGAAAAGAAAGACTTGAATACTACATTAATCAAGAAAAAATTAAACTACCTACAACTTTCGTTTTTATATCATTTCGCGAAAATAATATTTGTTGAATACAATGAAATTTAAAACACCATTGTTTCTATTGGAGTAATGTAACAAAATAATTATTAAATAGGTATTAAGTAATTTAGGAAACATAAATGCATTGTTTAACTATGTATTCATATACCAATTTTGATATCATTATATTAATACGTAAAAAAAAACTTTCTACCCATTTTTATGAAAATTGCGCGGACCTAGGAGTATGCAATTTCGCACACTTATTATATATAGTTTATATAGAGAAGGAGTGCGGAATGCTAATATTTTGTTTTAATTATGCATAAAAAATACATTAAATCAATAAAAATACATTACACACACTACGATGTATTTGACACACATACGCATATATACTCTTTTGTTTATCGTTAAAGTCAAATTAACAGTGTAGCCTTAGCGACATCTGTGATTATAGAAGTTATAGGCTTTGACAACAGAACCTTAATAATGTTCAGACTTACAATTTAAATTAATTATGGTCGAATTTTGACCACTGGGCGACCACTAGTCTCCGTTAATCATACAGTTAATTGGAGCTACTTATGCAAAATGGAACCAACCCACATACTGACAGTTTTGAGAAAAAGGTTTTATTAAAATTTTGCCAAAATAAATACTTACAATATTGTATATTCTAATGTACAACAATACTTTAAATATTTTTTTCCAAAATATAGACATATTTTTTGTATGCAAAATTTTAATAAAAACGGCTTTTTCTCAAAAATGTCAGTGTGTGGGTTGTTTCCATTTTGCATAAGTAGGTCCAATTTATATCAATACCATGACTTATAGTAATTTTAAGATTGTTATTCAAAACTACATGCGATAGTCACCCAGGTTCCCGTCCTGGCGAAGGTTTTCTATAGCATGACGAATTGACGTTTGAATGAACCCAATAAATTCATATATCAAGTATAAATAACTTAATATCAATCCAACGCGTTCTAAATCGTTTGGCGTCGTACAGTGGTTCCGTCGCCCTGGTTACGCCTCAAGGTCCCTAGAACCACCCACACACCGGTTAGGGATGCGTCACATATTTTCGGGTGGTTTCAACTCAAACGATATTTTGAAAGAGCTTAGACATCTGGGTGGGGTGCAAAAGGGGAGCTTAGTGATAAATAATTGCTAATTAAAAAAATTAAATTAGATAATAATTGAAAAAAAGTTTTGAATAATAATACAAATCCACATAATTGGTGATCGGTAAAGTGTAATAAACTTTAGATAACCAATGTTTGTATTGTTGCTATTATGTTCTGAGACACTGTCTAAGACCATAATTATTTTGTAAAATAAAAATTGTGCTTTTTGTTTTTATTTTCTGTAATTACAGAAGTCGCGGAAGGCCACGACACACCTTCCATGATCAAATTGATCTTGTATTAGCAGAAGGTGATGTCAGAAGCCTTAAGAAGACGAGCGTGCATAACAAGAGCTATGAATGTCAAAGAAGCAAGTGAGGTGTGTAAGAATAAGCCTGTATGGCGCTCTGTTGTTCGTGCCTACACCGCAAGGGACCTGGCGTGAAGTTATGTATGTATGTATGTAAAAATTATTAGAATGTCAATTATTGTTATTTTTAAAATAAAATTTTAATTAACTTAGTAAGAATTTAACAAAAAAATGGATTTTATATTTACAGACTAACCCAAACTGAGCACAATTATCTTTTACAATAGATTTCATTCACTAACTGTCCCATTGTCTGACGTAGAAAATTCTCTACTCAAACGTCTGAAAATATTTAATTTTAATATATCTTATATTATGACAATAAACGTATATGTAAGAGAATTTCCTAAAATGCATTTATGTTTTTTTATTTCTGCAAATTTAGCCTTATTTGATCCAATGAAGTGGTCACTAATCAGATAAATAACGCGTCAGTGCGTAATCCTTGCGTAATTGCCTCTGCTACGGAGGACAGATGTTTCCTTATGCTTCAGTTGTATCTTGACTTCGTTCTATTGATTTTTTCGAGTAAACACAATGAATAAAGGCTCTTTTATTCATTTAACGAACTTTTTATCAAAAGCCAGTTTATAGTTCACAATAAGTCTACTCTTACTAGATCTTGGATTTATTTAAATTCGTTATAAACAATGTAGACTTACGAAAACAATATGCGCTGTACTGGCGCGCTTAAAGTAATATTATTATATAAAAGTTGGTCGTCTTTGAATGAAAAACAGCAAAGTAAAGAAGTATGTAGTCATGTTAATAATTTTAGGACGGACAAAATTTCAATGTGTCAATCTATTGCAGCACTGCAGCTCTGCAGCTATAAAAAAATATAGAAAATATCCATTGTAAACGCAATTAACAATACTAATTGATATGTAGAATTAAAAATAAACAAAAATGTTGATGTTACGTATTCCTTCGTCAAGGCTTTTAGGAAGAAACCGATTATCGTAACATATTGTTACGTATGCGGGACTCGAATTAAAATGCCGTTGGAATTACAATAGAATTTATTAGAACTATACAAACACGTATAACAAAGGTACAAATATAACTGGACGCAACCAGTACAAACTGCACGATTCAATAACACTGCCTCACCCTTCCGTTTGGGCATTGTTTTATACTAACCTATACCATACAACAATCGACCGCGTGGACTGAATTACCCCGAAAACGTAACATCTGCGGCCATAAACGATTACAATAACAATAGGATGTATTTAATTACAATTTTTAAACACAAAGTAAAAAAAGAAGTCCAAATGCGGGTAAAGGTGATAAACCAGATGTGTATTTACTTTCTCGGCGTGTAACAATATAGTTTCAAATAATAATAAAAAATAATTCCAGAAGCAGTTGTTATATATATTTTTTTAAAGTGGCTAAGATAATGCGATGGTTTCTTTTTGATTTAGGTATGAATATTATGTGTATAATGCCACATGGAGTACTTTAGCACAAAACATAATTAAAAAGCGCAAGAGTTTTGTGTTTTCTTAAACTGAAATGTGCGAAACTTAATTCAAACAAAAACCGGATTCTGGAAGTAGTTCTTACTAGCTGTGCCCGCGACGCCGTCCGCGTGGAATTTGTTTTCAAAGCCACCTCCGATTATACATTTTTCATTGCTGCTCCGCTTGCTATTGGTGTTACCGTGATGATATATAGCCTATAGCCTTCCTCGATAAATGGGCTATCCAACACTTAAATATTTTTTCAAATCAGACCCGTAGTTCAGGAACTTGTTGTCAGGAACTTAAACGCGCTAATCTCAGGAGATTAGCGCGTTTAAACAAACAAACTGTTCAGCTTTATAGGAGTATATTAGTATAAGAGAAAACGGGGTCAAATAAAAAAAATCATAGTATTCAGAAAATAAATAGCTTGAAGAACACTGGTCGCATATTAGGCATCAATAAGTACGATTGTGAGTTGTTTTAACATGCAAGATACTTACATAAGTCCATAAATGTCCCACTATTGGGAGCCTTCAATTTATAGACAAACGGATTGAAAACCCGCCACGTTTGTCCAAGGATTCGCAGGTTTGGCAGATCGGTTACCTCGATTTGCAGGTTTCATCGTGATGTTTCCCTTCATGTTAGCACATAGTATTTCTAACAATATGCACATGTTAGAAAACTGCTTAAGTATAGCATGCTTTCCCGGCCATGATACGAAACACTACACTACCACGGCCTGAAGACACATACTGAAATTAAATTAAAAAAGTAAAAAATTCTGCTGTTAGATGGCAAATTACGCAAGGCGTAGGTTTAGACCTAATAATAATTTCAAGGACAAAATATATATATAGGTGAGCTTTGTTTGTAAACATTGCTTGTAGTATAGGTATGTTTTGATATTGTGGTTATTATTACTTCACTAAGACTTAACACGCGATTTCGAAAGTCTGTTTATCTCGTGAAACTTCTTAAATAATTAATCAATACGGTTTACTGTAATACTAGGAATTCAATAAAGAGGAGTAATAATCTTGAATTGTTCTTTCCTAAATAATTCATTTAAATCAGTATTTCAATGAAGCCAATAGAACTGAGTATAATAAGTTGGGTTTATTTTTGTAATCAATATGACTCCCACAATTGTGTATAGTATTTTTTTTATAAGCTGGAAGAAATGGTCATATGCAAATTAGGTAACGATGTACACCGCTTCGAAACGTATTGTTGTTTTTCACCGAGATAGGTAAAGTAGCAAGATTATCTCTGTCTAGTAAGATGCCCATAATACATAGTATCGTTACATACTGACAAAGGCAAACGCACACCTGCCTGTCGTAAAGCACAATTTATTACCTCCCCGCATTTAGGAATTATTTTGTTTACTTTGTGTTTAGAATTTGTAATGAGGAAAGACATTATATTGTTATTGTATTTGTTTTAGGGCCGTAATTAGCGTCTAAATAATCCTTGTTATTATTGTAATGCGTCGAAGCTTGCTAGGTATGGATCGGTGCATTATAAAGCAATGGTCCAAGGCGGAGAGGGGAGTCAAGCGTCGATTGCGATACGAGTAAGACGTACATTCGATGAGCGATATAGTGACGTACTTTGCGCGTGTTATTGAATCGTGCAGTGTGTACTGGTTGTATCAAGGTATATTGGTTCCTGTTTTATACGTATTTGTACAGTTCTAATAAACTCTATAGTAATGAAATGAAATATTTATTCTTGCATAAATGTATTTGTATACAGATGTCATTCTTAGAAATACATGGTTCAGTACATTTTACCAGTTTCACTGGTGTGCAAGTAGGATCTTAATCGTCATTATTTAATGGGTTTGTTATTTATTTTATTAAATCTTTACTTTTATCCCATTGAGTCGTATTTATTACATTTATTTATTTATTAATAATATTTATTACCTGTATTAATTACATAGATGTCTGTTTTTTTTAAATTTATTATTCCTATCTCTTTGCCAATTATTTAATGTCATTAATTAAAATATTATTATTTATTATGTATAGGTATTTGTTTCAAATTTGTTGTTTAGGAATTCATTTGTGGAATAATAGGATTTATCTAATAATAATTTCTTCAGTCTTGTTTTAAAAATATTAATTGGTAATGTTTTCAACGGTTTTGGTAGTTTATTAAATATTGCAGGTGCCATTTCGTACACGCTCTTATCCAACAGTGCCGTATTATATCTATTGATACAAAGTATATTTGACTCTCTTTTTCTTAAATTTTCATGTCGTGGCGGTTTTATTTTAAATAGATGGGGGTTTGTTTTAACGAACATTGCAATCTCGTATATATACAGACAGGGCAAGGTTAAAATTTTTAATGATTGGAAATGAGTCTTGCAACTGTCTCTGGGACCCAAATTGCAGATTGAACGTATACATTTCTTTTGAGCGATAAATATATTATTTTTATCTGTGGAGTTACCCCAAAATATAACTCCATCTTACACCTCCACCTTAGTATAAATTCAACATAGCTATGGTAAGCAATCAGTACAGCATCTCGATTTACAAATTTTGACAGTTTATAGAGAGCATAGGAAAAACTATTTACTTTTTTACATAATTGTTCAACACACCTTCCATGATCAAATTGATCGTGTACTAGCAGAAGGTGATGTCAGGAGCCTTAAGAACAGACGAGCGTGCAGGACAAGAACTATGAATGTCAAAGAAGCAAGTGAGGTGTGTAAGAATAAGCCTAAATGGCGCTCTGTTGTTCGTGCCTACCCCGTAAGGGACCTGGCGTGAAGTTATGTATGTATGTATGTATATGTTCAACATGTATTTTCCACGTTAATTTATTATCAATAAATAATCCTAAAAACTTTGTGTGGTCTACTCGTTCTATTAATGTATTATTGTATGTTATATTCAAATTGTTACTATTATTTTTACGCTGACTGAAGTGCATAATATATGTTTTTTCTAAGTTTACAGTTAAATTATTAGATTTTAGCCATTCTATGGTAACTTTTAAAGTATCATTTATTACTTTAATATAATTATAGGTTTCATCCGATTTAATTACTATATTGCTATCATCCGCGAATAATATAGTAGGATCATTTACATTTTTTGGAAGGTCATTTATATAGATCAAGAATAGCAAGGTTCCCAGGACGCTTCCTTGGGGCACTCCATTCCTGATTATTCTAGTATTAGAGCAAACCCTAATCTCGCGTTTGGTTTTAAGATCAATATTATTTATTTCCACATGTTGCTTGCGATTTTGTAAGTAGGATTTCATTAAATCTAGTTGTGTCTAGTTGTGCCTAGTGGTTCGCTAACCACTAGGCACGTCTTAAACAAAAAGGAACCTGGATTGTTTGAAAACATGCAATAATCAGGTAGTTTTCTGACCTAATTTGCATATTGAAACACCATGATGAAAGTGGTACATCAAGATAACCGATGTGTCAAACCCGCCAATTCACCTTGGTGGGAATACTCCCTACTCCAACTAAAATGGGAGGCTCAGCGGGATGTTTATGCGCTGTTATTATTATTTATAATATAATTTCTGAACAAAAAATCTGAATACATAATACATTTACATGAATATTATAAGTAAAATGTCACCACACATCTTAGATTGGCGTTACCAATGCCCTTGAAAAGTATTGGCCCGAAAAATCTTTATAGAGATTTGTAGTGGAAAAGTACAGCGGCGTTGTGGTTTTCTTGGCCATTGAGTGGGGAGGGTGCGCATGCGTACACATGTCACTTGTTGCGTCCACGTGGCCGGAGGGCAAGGGAGGCTAACCCTCCCACCCGATGCTGCCAGAGCACATTAAAATAATCTCTCTTTCAATTACATGGAAAACGTTACTAAATGCAGAGACATATACAGTGGTACTTGTGACTTAATGTCAAGTTTTTTAAACTTTGGAAATTTAATTGATTGATCTGGAATTTTCTATCGGTTAAAATTAATACGTGAAGCAGATACTTTGTACCCCTTTGTACGAAAATTACACGAACGGAGTAGTATGAAATTTCGCACATTTATAGTTTATATAGAGACAGATGAAGCGACAATGCTAATATATTTTTTTTAAAAGTATGCATAATAAACATTACACATACTACCATGTATTGGACACACATACGCATATATACTTTTTTGTTAAAACACAACAATGTAGCCTTGGCGAAATCTGGATTATAGTAGTCTTTAACATTAATTATTATGGTCGAATTTCGGCCACAAGCAACCACTAGTATACAAAAATACATGAATAGTTCAGAAAAAAAAATGAAACACGTTGTGCTCACCTACCTATATATTATACTCAAGAGTTGCTCTCATTTTCCCTCGGATCCACTCATCAATATCTTGACTTGGTTACAATGGGGCCACCTCAGGAGAAATCGCGTAATAAACATACAAAAAAATACAGCTGAATGAAGAACCTCCTCGTTTTTAGAGCCAGTTAATAATAATGTCAGATTAAAGATTTTGTAATAGCACAGATGAGTTGCTCTGCCAGAATTAAAGTAAAAAACAATAAGTATTATCAATTCTTCGTTCGGATATTTTAGTTTATTAAGCCTGCCAACACCAATCCCTTTGGGAAAAGAGGAACAACGATCACCTGACGCGTAAATTCTGGAAGATTGCTGTAGCGTATTTAAGATTAGAAATCTGATGTAACTTCAACAAAGTTACTTATCGCTTGTAATCGAGTACTATTCAATATCGACATATTTCATACGACAATTTCAGTGTCACATAACTCACGTCCTGAATCAATAATGATCGGATTTATACAGCGTTTTTTATATCTTACTATAACATTATTTTATCTTACCATTGCAATAGTTATAAATTTGACATTACGTGTATGGAGTTGATATAAATTTTAACCAGTTTAACGCAAACGCAAACTAAAGATAATTAGGCCCAACGTTGAGTCAATTTATTTTGCATGATATTTTTGGTAGAAATGTACATTCGACTCTAAATGATGCGGGTGAAATACTCTAATAATGGATTTTTAATCATTTAATTTTTAAATGTACACATTTTTTAATGTATATTCAAATGTATTTTAGAAATTAATGAAGTATTATTATTATAGGAACTAGCTGTTAATAATTAAATCCAAAGCGCAATAATTGCAACAATGTGTTACTCCATTCTAGGTGAGCACCACACCTATTCGATACGGCTGGATTTAAAAAAGTGGCATTTCGAATCAATTCAGTCACGATTGAGTAGACTTTTAAAAATAAAAAAGACAGACTATTATAGTCCGTTTTTAAACGGCTGCGTTCAGTTTTCGGTTCATGTACAGGCTTAAGAAAAAAGTTGCCTCCCATCACTGGCCAAGGTTGCAATTGTCACAAATCGGCATCCGCGCTCCGATCTCGTCTCTGAAGTGCGCAGTTCAACGACCTTTGTGCGCGCGTCAGCTAGTCTTTATAAAGAGCAATGCGAGAAAATAAACCAGCGATAACCGCGTCTGCAGTACCAGCAATATAAGTACGTTGAACGAACTATGTCAAATAGGTCGTAAACCGGTCATGTAATTATTACACTGCAAGGGTACCGTGACACTGACTGCTGGGTTAATTGAAGGTTAACATGACTAATCAATCTTGGAACGTTTGGAAAATGCGCGCGAAATATCAACAAACTTTCACGCTATACATTGGCTATTAGCATCCTGTGGAACACGACACCGAGATGGTGATAAAGCTCTTAATTTATTTGATAGTATAATATAGTACGACTTACAAGGCAGGTTTTGTACAAGGTTAGCGCAAACTGTAAATGTCAAACGAGCAATAGACGTGCAGTGTCAGTAAAATGTCACAATTTACGATTGAATGCTCTTGGGTTTGAGTTCATGGACGTATGTCGGTATGGTGCAAATTTTATGTTCGTAACAGTTTGAGGGGAAATTTTAAACCAAGTATTTAAGTGTAATATCCTATGTATGGATAGTTAAGATGTTACTTAAATTTTGAAGGTATTATTTTAATATGCAGATTTAAGGCTAATCAAACACCAACTCTCCTGTAAACTTTGGTAGTATAACTATAAAATATAGAAAACTAAGTTCCGCTTGCATAACGTTCCTTAAATTTATTTAAGAAACACTAAACGCATTTAACACCCTTAAATACGATTAGTGTCTTGCACAACGCAAAATTTGTCGCTAAAAATTTAAAGAATTGTCAATACATTTTGTGTAAAACGTATGTAGGCAGTTTAATATGATTAAGTAATTTTATTTAAAGGCGATTTTTATGCAAGCGACCCTACGTCGCTTTCCGCATATATGTGTCTGTATATCGGCAACTCCTCCGTAACAACGCAGCCAATTATTAAGCGGTTTTGCCATCAATTAGACAATTTTTCGTTGAAGGTTCATATATATACCTAATTAACATTTTATGTAAGTACAACGAAGCTATTTCCAAGAGTTCGAAACTAGTTTTAAATAAATTAGATTATAAAAGAATTTTCTCACATCGCATTGCTAATTTCCTGAGATAGGAGAGCTTAATAATCAATGATCTATGTTTATGATATAAGTATAATCTCGTCGGATTTTACAGTTTCTTAAGAGTAGCGCGTATAATTCCATGAAACGTATAATTCTATGGAGTTCGATAGGATACAACAGATTAGCGGAGAAAAATCGAATCGAAACATGAAACAAAGTTTACACCAGAGTAACGCTTTTTTGACGTCAGTAGACATATTTAATTTTATACATAGCTACAATTGTAAATATTGTTGTTTGTTCTAATAATTACATTATATAGTAGTTTAAATGTATGGACTACTACAATTAATAATCAATGATGGTAAGGTTAAATATGGATTTGTTAGATAACGAGAAAACGTCTTATAATATCGTAGACATGAGTCAAGTCGCCCTTACGTGACATGACATTCTATTCTATCCTTTAGCTTGCTTATCCTATTTCGTTGTTATTATACATTGCTTACACCGAAATAAGGTAACGCGAAAAAATTACAAAACCGAATAAATTTCATAAATAATAAAACTATGTTTTAACGGTTTAGCGCGGTAATTTATTAGGTTTTGGTTTGTCCGACCATAACAACGTTATGTATACAAGGCGCGAAAACTTAAGAAAATATTATCCGAATAAATTACTTAAAACGTACTTAATTAGTAGTTTATTAATATCTTAAAAAAATATGAACCGAAAGTTAATGTCATGTCGTACCTTGAAAGTTGCTCCAATAAAACAAAACGCCTTATTAAAATCTGGAACAATGGTATCAAGTGGCTGTACTCAAGGCTATTTACACAATTTATGTTATAGCCATTTCGAAAGGAGAACGAGTTGTTAGCTTTATCTCGCTAAAATGAGGAATGTTTTATACAGGCTGAATTTTTCAAGTGGGCCTCTATAGTTATAATGAGTAAGCTTTTTGAAAAAAAGGTTTTAAATACAAGTTTTTGAGATCCTGGATATCATGTAGCAACACAGTGTTATTCAAGACAAGTAAAACGAGCCCAAACACGACGGATCTGTCTTGTTTAGTAAAGGAGTTCCTATGGCCACCTTCCGACTCCATCATCAGATCAGCTCCATGATACTATATTATTGCATTGTCACGCGACATACATATGCGTGCAAAATTTCAGCTCTATCGGAAACCGGGAAATTGGTAAAATTTAACTTGCAAGATTCCACCATAACTTACATACATACATTCATTGCAGGTTAAATAAAAGCTTCTAAAAATATCTCTGGGCCTATTTTGATAAAAACTAAAAGTATCATATAGTTTTGAAAAATGTTATATCGTAGTCACGAAGCGAATCGCCTTGATTTTGAAAAAGAAAACAGCTATATTATTATACATACTGCACAATATATATAAACTTTTGAAAGGGTCGATTTTTGTGAAGAAATCTCATAGGAAAGATTTGATTTTTTACAAAATGTTGTATTGAGATCAATTTCTGTAAAGTAATGTAATTTAATAAAATCACGTTTTAACAGTTTAAACGCGGTAATATTTTTATTATTCCGATGATTCGATCGCTATTCAGTAGCCGTGATAACGGAAGACAGATGTTAAGTGTGAATGAATATTGTTAAATCTAAAAGAAATGTAATTTATTGTCATCCATAGAGGAAGTTTCCCGTCTATGATTTTTCTCTGCGCCACAGTATGGGATATAAGAAGGGCGTTATACAATTTCTAAGAAGCCGGCAAGGTCTTTTGTGTTGCACGTATCCATAAGCAACGGTGAACATATAATATCAAGGAGGCCGCTTGTCTGTTTGCCAAGAAATTAAAACAATTATGTTAGAGGACTGTACAGGAAAAACCGCGTTGGCTTCAACCCCCAACGTTCACAATGCAGCATTCGCGTAGTTGCGGTTGGCGGTTGTAAGCGGTTTGACTGAGAGAATGAGAATAGTAAGTACTAGAACCACAAGGCATAGCAAAACGTATGTCGCGGACCTCCTCCCTCCCAAGCCCCTGAACCAATCTTAATGTTTTTTTTTGTCTGTGTTCGAGTGGGTCTCCGGATGGTTAAAATTTTTGGTTGGTTTAAATTTATTTTATGGCAGGACAACCCGCCAGTTAGAAACTGTAAATGCCCGTATTATCTGATTAACCTATTTTCTAAATTTATAATTATCCATGTAATGGAATTATTGACCATGAAAATATCATACCTACTGTTTATTTCTTCTAGGAACTATTAAAGATTTACACAATTCTAAGAATATTACTCAGAAGTAAGTTTATTTACAAACATAAACTGGTTGATAATACTTGTTTGTGACGTCAATGGAGAATTATTAAATGGACACGATTTATTATGATTTTACAAAATAGCGAGTCGTTAACCAACAGCACATACAATAACTAACCAAGTTAGGTTACGTCTTTTCAAAGGAGGGTTTTCCTAAATGATAATTTCAAAATTATCATTTTCTGTACAAGGGCTTTTCCGATGGCTTTGCCCACTTACTTTTCCAACTCGTATCAAGTAATTACTTAGTCAATTTCCTTTTTGTTCCGAACTGTGCAGTATTATTTATTTCTTAAAATAGTGTATCAATTTTTATGTATTATAGACTAATCGAAACATAACTAGAGTCGACTTTTATTTGTATAATACGTTTAGTGCAGTTTGTCAAAAGAAGTAATGACTGATTAAAAATCACGTTGTATTCAAGTCAGTCAAGTAAGAAAAAACTACAAAAAGCCCTCCATATGCTTTTTTGGTTTTCAGGACAAAGACATCAGTAGTTATCCATAGAATGTTATTAAATACCGTCAACTAGTCACTCTTTCATCGTAAAACTTAGCTCTAATAATGAGTAGAGCTTAAGAATATCTGAACAGTTGAGAATTAAGACTTGGTCTGACAGCGTTAAACCAGTTTGGACATCGACTGTCAGGGCCCGCGGCGTAGTCACGCTCCGTATCTATAGCTCTGGCAAAAAGCAAAAAAAGGAACACCGAAGAGTTTTAGTGGATATCCCGGACCCGGGTGGGCATAGCATCTTTTCGGAGGGGCTATTACCACCGTAACGAAAGCCATACGCTTTCATCGAGTTTCCTACGCGGACAGTCCTAAATCGGATGATCTGATCTAATGAAACGAGAAATGTCAACATCTCTGTAAAAATGTAACACTGAAAAAGCTGATAATTTCTACATTTTTAAATACCTTGTTTTATTAAAGCCCCTACATACTGTTTTTTATCAATGTACATCATGCCTAGGATGCTAGCAGCTATTCTTAGTTATATAGCAAGGTAAGCTTATGCCTACTGATACCCAGAAGTCTCGAACAAACGAAATTAATAAGAGTAAGAAGAAAATGATATTAAAGAAATTAAAGCTTAATAATCAATTGAAAGTTGTTATTGGACATGTTACAGGGCGTCCTATAGAAAAACGTTTACCAATTACGACGCAAAAATGACAATTTCCTAAATTAGTATTTCATAGAAAACAGCAGGGAAGGAATTAAGGTTTATTAAAAGTAATTGATAGAAGTCAATTACTTAGAGGGATGAAAATTATGGCTTCTAAGTTCGCAGTAATATCAAAAATTATCCACTTATTAAGGCCAAATGTTACTCTCGAATTACATGCTGAATCTAGACTACCTACTTTTATCTCAAAAATAAATACGTTCTGGTTATTGTACACCAAAGGTAAACAAACGATAATAAATGTATTTGAAAACATGTATAACAGGCGGTCTTATCGTTAAAAAGCTATCTCTTCCAGGCAACCCTAGGTTCAGATTGATCAATAATAAGAAACTCTCAAAAATAATCTTTCTTCAATAACAATTCACTGTTATATAACCAGAATCTCTAGTAATGAGCTCTGACTTTCTGTGTGTCTGTTACGCTTTCACGGAAAAACCATTTCACCGTTTTTGCCGACATTAAGTACATGTGTATTTTCGATATCGTGGATTGGAGACAGGATACTTTTTATTCCAGAAAAGATAGTTTCCGGGATAGCAATCTTTCTGTCTATTACGCATGCACAGAAAAGTATTGGACCGTTTTTATGGAAATTTGGTATATTTGTTCCCAACACCGAAAATGGACATAGAATATGTACTTTTTACCCCGACAAATAGCATAGTATACCTAGACAAAAATAAGTAAATATAATATAAATCCCGGAAAATGGGATAATTTCCGATCAGCACTTATTATTCCAAGTACGTAGACCTTTCGTTACTTTTTGATAGTTCTTGATATTTTTCGACTTTTCCCGAGAGTTTTTGATACTTTTCGATATTTTTTTTATACATTTTGAGACTTCCAGGCTATAATAATAGTACTCGACTTAATACTATAATATTGTAAGTGCAAAAGTAGCTTGTCTTTATCTTACGTTTTCACAGAAAACTAGTGGTCTATTTTGCTGATATTTGGCCTATTTGTATTATCAATATCGAGAATAAATAAGTAAATCTGCCAGGGCAATAGCGCCTATGATAAAAATGTAATGCAATATAACCTGTGTGAAAGTTTGCTGGTTAAAGAAAGAAGGACCACGTACTTATTAGGGTTTGACCCATGGCGAAGTCGCGGGAAAAACTCTAGTTTCAAAATAAATAAAGTAACGCTACAATTACAAAATTCGACAGATTTTCTTCAACTTCCCTCTCCTGGAAGCCATATTTGACGTGATCCAAGATTATCGTAAGTATAAGTAGATTAAATTTTATAATAACTGATTCATTCGAAAATAGTGAAGTAAAAACAAGCAACAAGATATGGTCACATGTAAATACATAAGAACCTACATATTTCATCATGGAACATCTTCCATAATGAAATATATATGTATGTATGTCGCTACATCTAGCAATTTCGACAATTCTACTGCAAAAAAACGCCTAAATTATAAAATTTAACTGTGTACAAATGACCTTGTATTATGTAATAGGTATTAATGTTACATAATACGATGTGGCCTTGAACGCTGGGCTTGCATACATTTGCTCAGACCAAATTAAGTTGGCTCCAAATTTTACATTTATAAACCGGTTTCTATATACATGACTGGAGAAATGTTGACACATTGCGTCGGTTTTTTAATTAAAAACAATGACCAGAGCATAAAATATATAAACAATAACACTAATTTTATCTCTTTTTATCTTCTGTTCTTTTATTTTTTCATGCCGTGTTTATTGTGTTTTTATTATAGCGTTTAAAAATAAAGACATATGCAAATTTTATTATTGATGGTTACATAATTTCATGTCATAAAAAACTAGGACAGACAACAGCTCAAACAAAACGTAACTTCGAAACGCTTCTGAACCTAATATGATTAGATGATGCAAGAGGTCCACATTTTCTCGCTTTTTAACGTTTTATTTTTTGACAAAGGTGTTTTTGGGAAACTATAGGTACATAATTGTTGGCATCCCACCAGTTATTAGAACTCGTTCAATTTATTCAAGATATTAAATAATCGCATTATTTTTTATTTTATAGCCGTACATTAATTAATATTATTCTCATTATATTGTTTCAAAATATAAAAAAATTAACATTCTTAATTATTTGAATTAATTAATACAAAATTGTACAAGGGTTCCAACAAAGTTTACTCTACAAGTGTAAAATTGAGTGGATTTTATTTTCGTTTTTGACATGGGTGGTTGACACATTGCTTGCATGGCGCGCGTATAATATACCCGCGTAATATCACTCGACTCTGCTGCAGCCGAACAGAAAGCCGTTAACCCCAAATATGCCATGCTATATTGAATGAATGAATATGCTTTATTGTGTTTTAAAGATACAGAAACAAAATTTTACAATACAATAGGCGGTCTTATTGCTATTAGCGATTTCTTCCAGACAACCTTTGGATGGAGAAAAATTTGATAAAAACAGGGGTATGTTGCATTATTCTCACTATCGAATCAGTATCTTATAAATATACATATCTTATAAATACATACATGATATAATATACATACTTAGTATTAGTCGTATTATTAGACGCATTCATAGTTTTAAGTATATATAACTTGCGGTCATTAGGAAAGTAGAAGGCTAGAAACCTCGTTATAGATCTCAACATATGTAGATTGACTTGTTTACTGACCAGCTGGACAAGTCCATTTTGGCCTTCCACCGTGCGCAAATCTGATCTCAGTAGAGGAGAGGAATTATTCATTGTCATCAAGTTTACGAACGATTTAAAAGATTCCTAAGTTTATTGTCAACTAACTGACCCGTGCCTACTTTACTAGGCGTGAATAAAAAAAATATTTACCGCAATCAAATATAGATTCTTACTCGTGAATAATGTAGCTTTTTTACTAGTGAAAGAATTGTCAAAATCGGTTCAGTAGTTCAAAAGACTCCTACAACGGCCACAACCCTACTCCTCACTCACACTACTCCTTCGTAATAGTAGTTTATCATTAATTTATTGTTATTTCTTCAAAAATGTGGTAATAAGCGAGCGAGATACCGTTTCAGTAGCCCAAATAATAGGCTTTGTCTAAATACGACGAATTTACTTCTAAATCGACATAAATGAATTCACAGTAGTTCGCGTAAAAGGCATGCGTATAAAATACTGTGATATTGGAACAGCAGCAAAAGTAGAACAACAAACTAACTAAACACAAAAGTGTTCAACTTTGAGCTATTTTCCTCCTTGTTTTAAGTCAGCAACTAGTCACATGAGAGATGATCACTGTGTTTTGTGGTTTTCCTTCTACAATATATTCTAAATAATGCTAATTAAAGTAACTTTAGGTAGATTAATAGCTTTATATGTACTATAATATAAATCTATCCTAATTGGGAGTCACTTTGTAATGTAATATTTAAATTAATTGTATTTTTAATTATCTAACTTCAATTTCACTTAAATTATAAATAATTAAATAATAAATACCTACTGCTCTTTACGTAAAGTTAGCCTGTAAAGTAATAAGGTAAAATTTGCCCCTTAAAAATAATACGTATATTAATGACTTGTGCACTGTTTAAAATGTATCGTTTATTAATATACGAGTATGTGAAAAAGCCGTGTGTTCTTTGTTAAATAAATAAATATGCAATCATTAATTGGTTATTATGATATTGCAAATAAGCACTTTCCACCAGGTAGGCTTTTAGCCTGTCTGCTGTACTGGTGTCATTATGGTGTTGCAAATAACTGTTTAATATCAGGTTACCTTTTATAGCATGTCTGCTGTCCTTCAGCAGTTAGAAAATTATACTACAAGTAATAAGGCTTCCGCACGACGTCAAAAGCATGAAATTCTGCCAGATCTTAAGCAATTTCTCGTACAAAAATATCTTGACTTTATTGAAGTGATACTTCTTTAGAATCGTTGTGATTTGAAACTCGATGAAACGAAAAATCAAAATGAAAAAGCGACACTAAAAATAAATAAACCCATAAAATTCAACCTTATTTAAGGTCGAAATAAATCACATTTCTCTTTACCGGTTGGTTTTAATTTTCACTTTAACTAAAACTTAAAATAAAGCAAATGAAATTTAGCTCTGTCTGTCTGAAAGAAACTCTCATATAATATCTAATTTATTATGTTTCTGCTTAATGACCTGCCTTTTGGTTCACAAGTCATGCAAAATAAATATGATTTGATTTGAAGAAAGGCAATAAACAATATGTAAAAATGAACTAAACAACTAAAATACACAAAATGATGTATGTTTAAAACGTATATAAACAATACGTATATGCACTGTTTGTTTGTTTTTGCTGAGCTTGATCCAATTTTTAGGACTTAATTTATGTATATCCTCAGTTACTTTGTGGTTGTATTGTCTGTTTTTTATTGTGCTTTATTTTAATGTTTCACTTGTATATGTCCTAAAAATAAACCTGTTTCTTTCTTCTTTCTTTCTGTTACAACTCCAATAATTGTTCAAAAGTATTTTTTATACTTCTGTATAAAACTTTAAACAAAGAACTTGAGATATAAATAGAATAAAAAATATAAAGAGAAACAATTTTAGTTAGACGTGTTGCTGGGGAGTTTCTTGTCGCCTCTTCTCCTTAACAGCAATAGTATATTGCGAAGCGGTGTACATAGACTAGGAAGTAAAATTAAATTTTAACCTATATGTATGACCTTTAAAAAGTGTTCTCCAGTGGAACTTATTTTTAATAAAAACTTGAATTTGAATTCATTTTCTAGTGACGAATAAATATTATAATACAATTGTAAAGAGTTTAAGAACATACAATTAATATAAGTAGTTAAAACTAAGTAAAAATACACATTTTTTTATAAATCGTAGCAAAATGCGTTTATATGAATAACTAATCATTAGTTATAATGAAATTAAAAATATTAATAAATAAAATTTACTAACTAAAATTATAGGGACTTTCTATTCTGGACTTACTTATACCCGGAAATGAAAGCTAGAATGTATTGCAATATTATAATAAACAAACAAATAGGAAATCTATAATCCTTTTGTGTCTACCCATGATTCATTGACCACCATGAGGAAAATTAATGAAAATCAATACTCCAGAAAATCCAGAAATTAAAGTTGTAACTCAAATAAGTAACCACAAATTCTTGACAACATATTTTATTTAATAATGTTATATAATGCAAAAACAATTTGGCTGAAATACTTTAAACATTTTCCTCAAGTTAGTAAACACATAAGAAATCCTTTATGTAGTTCCTGTTAAATCAAACTCGAAAAATAAGCGGATTTGGTTAATTTTGGTTTTTAATTGTTTGTCAACGTCCAGGGAAGGTTTAAACGGTGAGTCAATATGAAAAAATGCCTGGAATAAAGTAAAAACTATAATTTTGCTTTCGCTTAGAAACTATTCCTACCTGTCAAACATTTCATGTTCGTCCCGTCGTTTAGAAATCAATTAAATTTAAAAGTTCAGTAATCAAATTAAATTTAATAGTGAAGTTCTTTTTTTATTTTTTTGGTTTTGAATGTCAAACGTTTGATGTTCGTCCCGTCGTTCAGAAATCGTCGTTTTATATATTGATTCTGAGGCGGTACGATGTTCTAATTATAGAAGACTGCAAACACCAACAAACCCTAACATGGTGTTTTCAATATCGTGGTATTCCAGTAAGAGCACTATCCGGGTTTTTATATGTTGTAAACCAGCCTTTATCGCAATTTTTTTCAGTCAATCTTAGTACGTATTGGAAAGATTTACAACAAAAATCTTCTTGTGGGTAAATCGCTTCGTTACGTAACGCGTTACGGCGCCAGTCTGTCGGGCTTCCATTTCTCTCACGCAAGTTATCACTTTTGTCGGGCGTCCCGAGACGCACACGTTATATTTTTTTATTTGACTGAGGGCCGATTTTTCAATCACCAAATAAAAGTTATTCGTAGGATAAAATACAGCATGGAGAAATTGAAATGACAGTTGCATAAATAAAACACGCTGAATTGTTTTACTTTAAAAAATAGATAAGTTTTTAGTCTATAAGTGCACCAAACTAGAACTACACTTAACTAATATAATGATTGCTAGTATACTCGTAGATATCTAAAGTAATAAACCATTTCAAGATTTTAAGTATTCGCCATAACCTTAAACGTTTAATTGGACTCTGAACGTAATAGAAAATACTAGCTTTACTTACTGTGCACTGATTTAAAATAACTGTTTTAAATACTTCGCCTTGACCTTGTGGTATTGGACCATATAGCAGGAACATTGCTACTCGTATTCAATTACTTTAAATTAATTGACATTCGTGTTACTAATTCTACAGTACAAATGTGTTTGCATTTAGTACAAGTTGTTCTTTTTTAAATTGCTTGTATGGTTGGATTTTAAAGTTTCGTATATTCAAGTTCCACCAGGTGAAAGCGGAATGCATACCCCATCTCAGAGAACTTAAATTGTAAGCCTTCGATTGATGTTACACAACGGAGTTCCTGTGGCAACTTGAAAACTCTCATCTCATAGTAAGTTAATAATACTCTACACGAATACACAATTGGATATAAGCCGCGCGCAGAAGGTTTACCGATGACTACTTATATATCAGCCCATAAATATCCTAAAGCTGGACTCGGGACTTCCATTATGGGGAAATGGACAGTACACCCACCACGCTTGTCCAAGGCGGGACTTGGCAGGTTTGACATATCCGTTATATCGATGGGTAAGTTGCATCACAATGTTTTCTTTCACCGTTAGTAACACGTGGTAATTGTAACAATATGTGTGTGTGCGTACGCGCGCGTTTGTGTGTGTGTGTGCAATGCACACGCAGTGTATGTAAAACAATGTTTAATTAGGGGTGGGAGGGATTCTAAATTTCGTGACGTTACATTTCATATGTTATCATCATGTGATGATTTTAAGCAAAGTGGCTGTGCATGAGCCACAGAAGGTTTCTGAGTTGGGTCACAATTGGACCCGGTAGGCGGCGCTGCTGTCGGCATATCAATTGAAGCTTTTCCGAGCAGGACGCCGTCTGCCGGGATAGCTAGTAATAAATACATATTTAAGCTTTAAAATACGAAATTTGAAGCATTAACGAAAACCTTCAAAACATTTCCAACTCTATCTTTATGAGGATAGTGTTTCAATGATTAAATATACTGTATTTTATCTCATTATCTCGCAGGCTTAGTCTTATAGATTTAATAATGTGTTTATCTCGTTTAGTGTTGCTTTTTCGTTTCGTCGAGTTTCAAATCACAACAGTTCTAAAGAAGTTTCAGTTCAAGAAGTTTATGTACGTTTAAATAATAATTAATATGCTATATTTGATGACTGATCGATATCAAAATTTAATGTAATAAAGTATGTCACATTTTTATTCTAGGAATCCTAAGGGAATTTTAAAGTTTGTAATTGCTCGGGTGATTAAATATTAGCTTTTTCCGGCCGTTTTCACTAAAAACGATAGCTTACATTCTCTTTTAAATGATGTGAGTACTTTGTGTTCCGGAAATCCAGCGGGAATTTCAAGTCAAGCGTGGACGATGTCGGGGGCATATCCTAGTTAGTTATATAGATATATTTACTTACAGAAGTTTTAGGTTGTTATATATAAGCACCTATTTTAACATTACCTGCAAAGAAGAAGAAAAATAATTAACACCAATTATATAATAAGCAACATTCACCCTATATATACACCACAAGAATTTGATATAAAACAATATATTATCTGTAAAAAGTTGGTTAATTTGTTTTATTACAATTATATTTCATACCTTATTTCCGATAATCTAATCTAATCTAAGAAAAATTATTACATATTCAAAAAAAAGGTATGGTTCTTAGGTATGACTAAAAAAAAAATATGCTTATAAGTAAACTTTCTGCACTAAGAAAAAGATGGGCTCTTTTAATAGAATAAAAAAGGCCAAATTAAATGCAATGATTTTTCTTAGTTATCTCAAAGGAATACAGCTATGCAACTTCAAAATTTAGCAACTGACATTGATTTTTTAATTAATATTTCAAAACCTTTTTTTGTCTTACTACGCATTTGCTGATATATTGTTCTTGTCAAAACTAGAAGACTGTATCAAAATATGATATCGGTTCGAATAAGTTTGATAAATTGTTTTGACATGCAATACACATTTTATCCATGGAGAAACGGAGAAAGAATACAATTTACTGCGACCGGGCGGCCTGTTGTAAGAGGCAACAAAACAACCCACTGCTAGAGTATGCTGTCATAACAACCTTGAGTTGTGTTACGTCATTACTTGTCAGGTTCCAGTCTCCCTTTAGTGAGCGGCAGCAATGGACAGCACCTTTGGCGGTACAAATATCTACAGGCTGCGGTAACCGTTTTCCATCAACTGGGCTGTCTGCTGAACTCATGCATTAAAAAAATACTTGCTAATTTCAGGCGATTTTCACGATCTGAAGATTTCAGAGGCTTGCAATTTTCCTTAAGCTAAAATTAGACGTGTCTGTCTTCCAATTTATGAAACATAAGAAATGTAAAGAAAGTAAAACGATATTTGTTGTTTTTTCGTTCTTACATTTTATTGTACAAAGTTCCAAATTATGTTATTTATATTTCTGTTACTTATTTAAACACATTATTGCTTTATAATTCAAAAATAGTCCGTAATATAAGAAGTACCATAAATAACAAATAAGCAGTTAAACATTTTAAAAGTCACACGCGAAATCTTTTTAACAATTAAGTTCCTTTAGTTTTAAAGTTGACAACCAATAATGATCAGCCGTATACATAACAAGTGGTTAATTGTGGCATACTTTCTACTACAATTCGAATCTACATTGTTGGCGTGAGCTTTGTGGACAGGACTACCACAAATGAGAGGTCTAGCAGCCAGCTTACTTGATAAAAGCAATAAAATATATGATTGAAATTGTATTCTTTATTTTAATAACAGAAGGCAGGCAACATATTGACAGATGCGATTAAAATGCCTCCTGTATGTGTCATACAATCGAGACGCAATATGTTGATTACATAAACGCAGATCTCGTATGTGACTGTGATATGTTCAAATAGTCATAAAACACTGACGTTAGAAACTAAGACTTTCCTGAATTTGTCAGTTGAAGCTTTGGAACACGTCGAAGGATTGGTTTTAAATCAAATCAAAAATATTACAATTTAATTTTTTTTTTCATTTGTCATATTCTGAAAGTACGCTGGAGTTGCCTAATGACAGACACGTAAACAGCACTTTTCGTCCCTGGGAAACAATTCTCCCTGCTTTTAAGAAATATAGAAAACTATGCGACCCATACATAGATAATAGACTTTTTTTACGGCCACTGTTAAATCGCAGCATAAATTGTAATAAAAAATATCAACAATTTTGTAACATTATGTACAACATTTTGTACAAACAAATAAGCTAAATATTTACTATGATCAGTGGCAAAAAAATACTGGCTGGTAGAATGCCACAGAAAAAAATTTACTAGACATTTCATATGTGAAGTACGGAATGACGGTTCATCAGATTTAGATATGGGTCTAATAATTGTCATTAAAGAATTAGTTGTTTGTTAAACTAATAACTTTTTTATTTGTTTTCCTGATATTCGAAACTAAAAGCAGTGTTACCCTCGGCTGAAAGGACTATTTAGGCACTTGTATTGTTAGCGCCCTTGCTACGCTCATGCACCATCATCATCTCGTGCTTAAATAGGTCACTTTCACCTCACGTGTACAATTTACTATGTCGTCAAAAAAATACACTCAACATGTTCAATCATCTGTTTAATTATTTATTTATGTTCTATGTTAGAAATTTTCTAATAAATTGATTTTTTTGGGGCTGCAAGTTATCAATCTTTATAAGATATACTTCGGAATTTGAATTTTTCTTTTCGTTTGGATTTATTGTATTTCAATTGTATTTTTATAACATCGTAGCGATACAAGCTATAAAAATACACGAAACCGGTCAAGAAACATATTAGCTAATAGTAATAATTTCAAATGTATAAGTATGTTAAATACATACAATACTCTTTATTGTACACCAAAAGTACATAGTAAAAATATACAAAAAAAACTTAATAAAAGGTAGTACAATGGGCGGCCTTATTGCTAAAAGCAATTTCTTCCAGGCAACCTTTGGATGGACAAGATCTAATTACAAAGATAGCGTTGGCGTGCAGTTGATATAGATATTAATAAATATAATAAAATAATTATAATACATTATATGTTTTATTTTGTATAAAAACTTTTATTTCCATGAAACGATTATCAACTTCGCCCCTGATCTACTGAACTGTTGACCTCAAGATATAATATAATGCTGATAGAAACAAAATTAATGAAGATAGCAAAATGGGCTCGTCATTAAATAAATACAAATGCTTAATGTGATTTTATATTATCTAAGACATATTAACTACGTAGTATTTTTCTAATCTAGACAAATACCTCTTTAAACGCTTAAATATTTTACTGGGATAGTTTAAGGTTGTTGAAAAATGTTGTAATTTACTTTAGAAGAGATTTAATATTATTATTTTTAGCATGAGTTTCGCAGACAGGCAGACAGCCCACTTAATGGAGTGGTTACTATCGCCTATGGACTTTTGCAACGCCAAAGGTGTTACAAATGCGCTGCTGCTCTCTTAAAGGAGACTGGAATCTGGTCACTAATGCCGAAATACAACCCAAGGTTGTTATCGTGGCATACTCTAGTCCAGGGGTGATAGCGGGTTAATACCCTATCACCTGGCTGTGGGTTGTTTTGTCGCCTCTTACGACAGCCCGCCCGGCCGCAGGAAATTGTATTCTTTCTCCGTTCCTGCACAGATGAGATTGTAGAATTGCGAAATGTGCTACGGGAAAGAAAACTGCTATCTTTGATTTCTTCAATTCCAGCAGTGTTCAGGTTAATCTAGCTCAAATATAGAACCTGTAACAGTTATAGATATTATACGAAGGATTTATTATGATTAAGGACTAAGGTAGAATCATTAAATTGATAAGTTAAAAGACAATGATCCATAATGCCGTCGAGCAACCGTGTGACACGAGGCGCCTCCCAAGGCCGGCAGCCTTTCCAGCTTCAAGTCAATTTACATAATATAATATGTTGTATGTAAGTATAGGAAGTATGGAGGTGTGAAATGCTTCAATTATAAATGTTTTTAGTTCATTTTGACTCATTATTATGACTAACCTCCCATAGATAGATAGACAGATAACACTATATTGTACACCAATACAAACATGAACTTAAAGACTAAAATTATCTAGTTATGTACAAAGGGCGGTATTATCGATCAGGCGTTTTTTTATTTTGAAATAATTTGTGGGCACTTGGCCCCCATGGGCTCAGTCTCCACCCCAAACGGCTCGAATATGTAACCTGTTCGAAGGGTTGCATATTTGAGCCATTTGAGGTTGTCGGCAGAAGTGGCAGTGCCACCGGTTCCAACTTTGGACTCCTGGAGATGAGGAGGCGCCAGTGTGTCGAAGCCAGTACATTATTATAATTATAAAATAAAATACACCTTCCATGATCAAATTGATCATGTATTAGCAGAAGGTGATGTTAGGAGCCTTAAGAACAGACGAGTTTGCATGACAAGAGCTATGAATGTCAAAGAAGCATGTGAGGTGTGTAAGAATGGGCCTGTGTGGCGCTCTGTTGTTCGTGCCTACCCCGCAAGGGACCTGGCGTGAAGTTATGTATGTATAAAATAATATAAAATTAAAATAATAAAACTTCATTAAACATTTAAATAAGACTGCATAGCACGACATTTGTGTTAAGGTATACTATGTATTAGTTAATAATGCTTTTAGCTTCATTGTAAATGAACTACATACGAATACTCTTATGGGAAATAAAGTTCTTTAAACCTAAAACCAACAATGAAGAATCATCATTAAGATTAAAGCTTTTATTCCACCGCAAGCAAAAGGTCATTTTATAACTAATTTTTATAAGCCGCTTTAGACAATTTAAGAAATGTGCTGCTACTACAGAAAATATCACATTCTTTAAAGTGACAACAAGTTCGAGATGTTTCAGAAGATTTTAAGTAACTAATAACTTATAAAATTATGATATATGACAAGGCCAAACAAAAAAAGAATTACTCTAAACGCTATTGCTATTTTTTCCTAAAAATGGTGTAGAGGGGCGAAGTATTTGAAACAGTAGTCTAACAGCGCATAGCTCTCCTACTTAGAACTACTATATATAATAACTGTACATTTCGTGTCACCTCATACGTGCTATAGCCGTCTATGTACGAAAAAACAAGGTATTTGTAACAGTCAATGCGTATTTAAATAAAGCGAAAAAGACGGAAGCGATAATTTAGAAAGCTCATATTTGATTCAACAAATTTATTTAAGATGTACAATCTAAATTTACACAAGATTGATATGCAGCTAATCATATGCTTATATTCACGAAACATATTTAGAATGATGATTAAAGTAAAATAATTTCAGTGTTATCTAGTAGGGCGATGATAAAAATAAATTTTGTTGAAGGCCGCCTACCAACTGACCACGTACGAAGTGCGACCTTGCGTAGGAATCGGCCGCCGCCGGCTGGCAACGCATGACCGGTCGCTATACTCCACTTTTATTAACAATTTTGATGAGATCGCGTCATGTTCGTGTATTTTCAAAACATAAGACAATAAGAAAGGCGACATAACGAAAAATTTGTTATAGTAGCAATTTACTTGTTTGTAAACGGAAACATCATTGACTTAAATTATTTCTATATCCACATCTATGTCAGGTTAGTTCATTCAGCGTAACAAAATGCACACTGGTACACTGACACGATAGGTTAAACGAAAAAGAAACCAAAAATTTTATAAAGGCCTATACTTATTATGTAGATGTCATGTAGAGGAAGACCCAGAAAGAGATGTCAAGATACTTTCGCAAATAGAAGTGGAAAAAATTGGAGAAGAACAGCTGGAGACAGGGAAAATTGGAAAATATTGGGGGAGGCCTACCCCATAGAGGCGACTTCCATCATTTGTTATAAAAAAAATGTATTTATCATTTTTATAATAACTTTAATGCTACAGAAATAAAAAAAAATTGTTTTATTTATTTTACGTATAATAGACAAATAGTATAATATACGTTTAATAATATAACGTATTATGTATAGCTAGCAGACTGTATTTCAATATAGATTCAATTAAAGATCTTTTTTAGATATTAATATATTCTATATATTTTTTTACATCATTTAGCAAATTACAAATAAAAATAATTTTTATATATAATATATAAAACACACACCTTTCTCCCTTAAACTTGATAATGTGCAACAACAATTTTATTCGATCTCGACCAAATACCACAGATGTGGTAGAGTAATAATTTTGCGGTAATCTCTAGAACTACTGCCAGTCAGGTCTTAACAAATCTTTTTTCGTTAGGTAATACATTTTTGAGGTAGAACACAGGGTGCACAACATCACGCTACGACCCATAGAGTACAGCAGTATACAAGGTGGGCAAATCGTTAGAACAGTTAAGTACACGAGACTTGTATAGCGATTATATCACACAAAAAATTTGTACAAATAGACCAATTGTTAAAGAGAATTAAACAGGAAAATAAGATTAAATTCCGCTTTTAGATATTAAGTAGTATTTAGGGAAAAGATTAAGACAAAATTGTATTAAGAACGTAAACCATTACAATCTAAGATAATTACGAGAAAAGATTATTCAGAAGAATTAAATAAATACTTTCAGTGAATCAATCAAAGAACACAACAAAGTTAAAACAGTCCAACGTGTTGAAAAAATAGTAGGTGTGGTGTAGTATAAACACTATAGTGACAGTTCCGAGAACTCAAAGAAGTGTTTAACGGATCTTTATTTACAATACTTAAAAAAAGCATTTAGGCGGTAGATGCTAATTTAGGTCCTTATAGGTATCTAACACATTACCCTCCGCTTCTGTGCTGATTTAATGTATAAAAGTTAAGTTTTGGAAAAATTCTAAAGCAGGCGTATTCAATTCTACACATATCATCCTACTCAGAGTCGCAATTTAAAGCTCAAGCTCAATCAGTAATTGGCTAAATAAAGAGATAATTTTGCATATATATTTTTAAATTTAATTTCCAATAATATGTATATATACCATATGTACATGTTTATGTACTATATACTAGCTATATACTAGCTGTGCCCGCGACGTCGTCCGCGTGGAATTTGTTTTTAAAACTCCCTGATTTTGAAACATTCTCCATTGGTGCTCCGCTCCTATTGGTCTTAGCGTGATGATATATATCCTATAGCCTTCCTCGATAAATGGGCTATCTAACACTAAAAGAATTTTTCAAATCAGACCAGTAGTTCCTGAGATTAGCGCGTTTAATCAAACAAACTTTTCACCTTTATAAATTAGTATAAGATACCTCTCATGGGCTTATTCCTGCCGCAGTGATTTGGATAAAATACATATATAAAAGTTATATTTAGTGACATTTTGAACATGAATTTAGGCAGTTTTATTATTATATCAAAAACAGAAGCCAAGGAAAGTTTTTATCAACATCAAATGAGTAGTCCCATTACAGATTAAATCATATCAAGCGTCTGTTTTTTTCGCACGTTATTATTACAAATATTTTCACTCTCAAGATATCGAAATTCCTAAAATTTCTATTGAAATTTGTTTAGCCGTGTCGGAGACTATTGAAACAAACTTACAAACACAAGAACGCTAAAACAGTAGTTTTTACTTTAATTTGGACATTCATAATGCCATTATAGAGTATATACACGGTAATTCAGCGTCTTATAATAGCTTCACTGTATTATATAAGAATGTAATTCAATTAACATTTGTTACTAATTTAAATTTTACGGAATAACAATGTTTATATAAAGTTTCAAATGTGCTAATAGAATATGGAGATGACTTATATTCAAGCGTATTTAATAGGGTTCATAATAAAATTGTTAAGATGTATGATAAAATATTTTATGAACCGTAAATACACCACATTATAATACACATTTACTCAAAAACAACGGAAAATTACAGTACACTCATCGCTACATTCGTAATTTTTTAAAAGAAATGTAAATTAGGAACAAAACTTACAATTACATAAAAATAAATGTTTGTGTGTATGTTCTTTATAGGATCGTATACTATACATCCGATTTTGATGAAATTTTGTGTGTATGTATAAGTGGGTCCCGGATGGTTTAGATTCACAGTTAGAACCAGTAGGTGGCGCTGAGATCGGGTTCTAGAATCCTCCTAATCACCGGGAACTATTTTGGTGATTTTGTTTTTGTGTATTTGAGTGGGTTCCCGGATGGTTTAGATTCAAAGTTAGAACCGGTAGGTGGCGTTGAGATCGGGTTCTAGAATCTTCCTAATCACCGGGAGCTATTTTGGTGATTTTGTTTTTGTGTATTTGAGTGGGTTCCCGGATGGTTTAGATTCACAGTTAGAACCGGTAGGTGGCGCTGAGATCGGATTCTAGAATCCTCCTAATCACCGGGAGCCATTTTGGTGATTTTGTTTTTGTGTCTGAGTGCGTTCCCGGATGGTTTATATTCGCAATTAGAAACGATAGGTGACGCTAATATCGGGTTCTAGAATCTTCCTGATCACCTAGACCGATTTTGGTGATTTTGTTTTTGTGTCATAGAACAGTCTTAGGAATTCAGGAAATAGTCGGCACGAAGTTCGCCGGGTCAGCTAGTAAATTTTATAAAACCGATGCTCGCGGATCACACACAAAAAGACGAATGTCCACTATTTATGACGCTTAAGCTTTGCAATCGTAAAAAACGGTGTAACCAAAATTACCTCATATTACAAACTATTACATGCATCTATGTACTGGCACAAGGAATTTTCCATTGAACAATAACTACGTAATATATACGTCACAAAATTTTATCTCAGAAACCTATCTTATACTAGTATATAGCTGAAGAGTTTGTTTGTTTGTTAGTTTGATTAGAAAAATTCTTTGAGTGTTAAATAGCCCGTTTATCGAGGAAGGCTATATATCATCACGCTAAGACCAATAGGAGCGGAGCATCAATGAAGAATGTTTAAAATAGGTGGGTTTTGAAAACAAATTCCACGCAGACAACGTCGCGGGCCTGTTAACATTTTACGGAAAAACTACTAGCACTACCGGATCGGTTTTGCTGTAATTTTGTTTAAATATAGTTTCAATACCGAAAATGCACATATATAAAACAAAAACAGCTGATTATATATTTACGAGATTACTTTTAACTTTATTTTTCGGTAATTAATTAAAGATATCTGAACTTGTTATTGCATGGAACTTTGTAACATAAAATTAAAATATTATGTTATGCCTATCATAATATGCCAAAGGTTGCCTGCGTGTTATTTTGTTTTATATAATATTGCTGTAAATAAATAATTTACACTAAAAATATTACATCAGCTACGACACTATATATATATAATTAAATTCGTCATAAAACCGGATAGAATTGTAGTAGATTTCTTAATGTGGACTTGTTTGAAAGGTATTTTTATTACCTTTCAGAATCTGGTATATATATATATATATATATATATATATATATATATATAATATATATATATATATATATATATATATATATATATATATATATAATTTTGATGAAACTACTATTTTAAAATATTTCATCTGAGAAACCCACCACTGCCTCACCTTAGTCCTGTTTTTGATCTGCAATAACTAACATAAAACGCAAGTCTCGCGCGAACGCAGTGATGAGACATTAATACGTTTTTTCATTGTTCTAAATTGTAGTAAGAAGTAATCAAATAAAATTGTATTAGAATAAGTCACCTTGACAAAATTGTCGATTTAACCGATGACGTGGTACTATCAATACGTGAGGACAGTAAAGGGCAATGATAATGGTCAAATATTGGTCAAGTGTCTGACCTTCTCTAGATATAAAATGTCTTTGAACAAGATCTAGCGTTAATCCGGTAAAATTCAGTATTACAATGCAATTAATCTTATACTAATATATGAAGCTGAAGAGTTTGTTTGATTGATTGAACGCGCTAATCTCAGGAACTACTAGTCTAATTTGAAAAATTCTTTTAGTGTTAGAAAGCCCATTTATCGAGGAAGGCTATAGGATATATATCATCACGCTAAGACCAATAGGAGCGGAGCACCAATTGAGAATGTTTTTTTTTTTTTTTTTTTTTATGGAAGTATAGGTTTGCGTTTGACCACTGTCTCACCTGATGTTGAGTGATGACGCAGTCTATGATGGAGCACGCTTACCTAGAAGATACCTATTCACTCGTGACTTGAAGGCTTCAAGATTGTATTTGTCAGGAAAAACAGACTCCGGCAAATTATTCCAATCTTCGGCAGTGCGCACCAGAAAAGAAGAGGCGAAACGCTTGGTTCTGACTGGTGGTGTTTCCACCATGTAACGGTGGCGTAAACCGGTCCGTCTGGTTGTCCGATGGTAAAAAGGGGATGGAGGAATCAGCTCGTGTAATTCTGAGGAACACTCCCCGAAATGTATCCGATAGAACACAGTCAGCCCCGCAACCTTGCGTCTATGCTCTAGACTCTGGAGTCGAGCATCAAAAAGACGATCATCGCCGACCAGCTTCCTGGCTCTTTTCTCAATTGATTCCAACGCCTCCAACTGGTATTTGGCTGACCCGTCCCAAAGATGAGAACAGTACTCCATGCAGGATCGAACTTGTGCTTGGTATAGGTTCAGCAGTTGTTCCGACGTGAAGTACCGTCTCACCTTTGCGAGTACACCCAGCTTTTTGGCCGCCACTTGCGCTAGAGACTCTATGTACGTGCCAAAATTGAGTGTTGGAGTCAAAGAAATGCCCAGAAGCTGGAGTCTGTCTGTCAATGAAATGGACACACCCCTGAAAGTGGGAGTCAGGTCAAATTGACTCCGTTTTGCAGAGAATAGACACGCCTGGGTTTTGGAGGCGTTGAACGTAACCAAGTTTGCGTCACCCCATTCAGAGACCGCTTGCAAGGATACGTTCAGCCGTTCGACCATCATCTCTCTGTGCAACTGGATCTGGGCTCTATTGTCTCGCGCATTGGACATATATCTCTCCACAACCGTGCTGTCGTCTGCGTAGCCAAAAACTCCGGGTTGAAGAAGATCGTTAATATGCAGCACAAAAAGAGTTGCGGAGAGAACAGATCCCTGAGGGACTCCGGCACTGATTGCCATGTGATCGGAAGAGTAGCCATCTACAACCACTCTTATCGATCGTTCCCTCAAGAAATCAGATATCCAAACACAGAGATTGTTTGGCAATCCGTATGCTGGAAGTTTGCTAATAAGGCTGTCATGCCAGACCCTGTCAAATGCCTTCGAGATATCGAGAGAAACGGCAAGCGCCTCTCCATTCTTCTCGATAGCTTCACCACAGATGTGTGTGGCGTAGGCTAGAAGATCACCCGTTGAGCGATTTCGGCGAAAACCGTATTGACGGTCACTAAGCAGGTCGTTTGCTTCTAGGTACGCCAAAAGCCTGACGTTCAATATTCTCTCCATGCTCTTACAGAGTATGGATGTTATTGAAATGGGCCTGTAGTTGACAGGGTCAGCACGACTACCCTTTTTGGGCACAGGTTGCACGTTAGCTTGCTTCCAAGATTTTGGGACTAGTCCTGTTTTTAGAGATAGACGGTAGAGGCGTGTCAGTATTGGAGTCAATTCAGGCGCACAGGTTTTAAGAACTATAGCTGGGATTCCATCTGGGCCGGTAGCTTTGTTCACGTCTAGAGCTTTCAGTGTCTTTCGTACCTCTGTCTGTCGAATATGTATCTCAACCATGGAGGTACCACTATGAGACAGATGTGGAGGTATTGCACCGTTAGTATCTAAACGAGAAGATTCTGCAAAAAGAGTTGCAAGCAGATTTGCTTTTTCTTCTGCAGTGTGAGCTAGTGACCCATCAGGTCTCAGCAGTGGAGGAAGTGAGGGGCGGCAGAAGTTCGATTCAACCGCTTTCGCCAGGGACCAAAATGCCTTACTGCCGGCTGGGAATGAGGCAAGTTTGTTCCCGATCCGCGAAATGTGGTCGAAACGAGCCTTGCGTAAAATCTTTTTGCATGATTTGGCAACCTTATTGAATGCTTTCTTCTTCAACTTTACATCTTTGGCTTTGTGGTTGCGAGCATCGACCCAAGCTAGGTACGCTGTGTGTTTATGCAATTCAGCACGTTTGCACTCTGCACTGAACCAGGGTCGAGCTTGCACTGACGCGATTTTGTCAGAGTAAGGAATATAGTATTCCATACCTTGCCATGTTTCAAAGTCGGCGGGTTTTGAAAACAAATTCTGCGCGGACGGCGGGCACAACTAGTATATCAATAAATGTTTAGATTTTTAAAAATTAATATATATTATCATGCCTGATTCTCATAGCGATATACAGGGACGATAGATTTCCACTTGCCAAAATCTTTTGCTTCACCTACTGTCATTAGGGGCCATTAATAAATTACGTCACACGTTAAGGGGGGGGAGAAACTTCACACTTCAAAATCGAACACATTTTTTTTATATATTTCTCCTCCGCCGGACGAACAAAATTTGTCCGGCTTTTTTTATCTTATTGTTTATTTCTTATTCATCTTTTTTGTATGTATATGAATATTTTATCTTTTTCATGCATTTTCTTTTTTGACATCTTTTATTATTTTTGTATTTTTCTTTTTTGTATATTTATTTTATTTCGATTAAACTTTTACATAAACGTCCTTAGTCTATTATAATTTTGTTTTACTTATATGCTCTTACAAGCCTTATCTAGTGCTTATCTATAATATTTTTATCGTTTTTTGATTTTTTTTATACTTTTTTATTTAAATCTATCATTTAAATTTAATTTAATAATTTCTTGATGTAAAATTGACAAATATGTGATGGTAGTATACTAGGGAGGGAGGAGTGTCACAAATGTGGACCAGTTGTGACAACGTTGAGGGAGGGGTCAAAAATACATGAAATTTGTGTGACGTAATTTATAGAGGGCCCCTTAATCTCTATATATATATACAAATTATTAGAGATGATTTTTACATGGCATTTGTTCTTTCTTCTCAAAATAAATATTAGTGGACCAATAACATTTGTTATGATTTTTCTATTGCCGGAATGCACACAGTACACAGGCCACCGCGGCCCACTAAATGGAAAGTATTGTATAACCTTTCTTCGAAATTCTTTGAACATATTTTCGAAATTTTTTGTGAATAAGGATCACTAAATTGCGGTTTTGACTCATATTTTGGCACTTATTTGGAAATAACAGACATTTCAATTTTAATTATAGGTACACTATTGAAAAAAAGGAAAGAAAGATATTAATAGATTTCGAAGCGACATATATATATATATACACACACACACACACACACACTAAGAGTTAACTTATATAATTTGCTCGTAAACATATGAAGGCAAACGTAAAAGCCGTTCATCAAAAGTTATATCATACAATATCAGGCTTTGAATTTGCACTCCGCATTTTCTTTAACGAGGTTGACAACTCAGCGTAATAATTGGCCGGAAATACATTTACGATATAGCTAATTTTCAATGTCAACCTACATCATTATTGTGATCGATACATAAAAATAATATGAGTAAAAAATATATTTTTATAGTATGATAAGAATAAGCCTGAATGGCGCTCTATTGTTCGTGCCTACCCCGCAAGGGACCTGGCGTGAAGTTATGTATGTATGTATTATAAAAAAATTGAAACACGTACGTGCCTAAATTGAAACACGTACATGCCTATAATATTCGAAGGTTGCTCTCGATTTCTCTGGAATGACACCATTCAAAAGTATTCTCATTAAAAAAACAAATTGTAAAAAAACAAACTTCAGAAAATATACTCAAAGATATTTCTTCTCTAACTATTATTAACATAATTCCTTTAGCCTACATCCGTCAACATATTATAATACAAAATAAACTTCTTAAGTACCACTTTCGGTTTTAGTCTAAAATATTATTATCAGTTTTATTTCGGTTCAAACTGGACCTATGTTTAATCATCGGTCTTATTGACTCTAATCTGTGCTGCATAATGTAAACCTCGTATCTCGAGTTTTTGGCGGGAACTGAAGGGAGATGTTATGCTGTGCAGTTATGTTTTCTAAAAATGTGTAAAATTACTCTAAAATGAACAATAGTGGTAGGATATTGATAGTTTTTAAGTAGTAGTTATGTGTTTTGTGAGAAATGTGAACTGTATAGTCAAATGTGGCTTTTTGAGTTGTCACAAGAACTCCGTTGAATGGCACTAGCTGATTACCTACAGTTCAGCTGTGCTTCACATAGGCTTAAGAAAATGAAGAAACATATAGTTTCTTAAACTAAGATCTGGCTTAACGGCCTAGCTGCCAAGCCATAAACCTAAATATAAAAAAATCCTCGTATCTCATTTTCTCGCAGGCTTTGTCTTATAAATTTACGTGTTTATCTCTTTTTGTGTCGCTTTTCCGTTTCATTAATTTTCAAATCGCAACGATTCTAAAGAAATATCACTTCAATATTTTTATCTTGCTATTACAACATTAAAATGTAGTATGGTATTTTAGCGCCCGGTCGAATTATAAAAAAACATTAGAATTGGTTGTAAGGTCAGGTAACTAAATTATATAATTTGTGGTTTCTCTTAAAACATTAGGAGGATAATTATATTTTCCGCGAGACCTTCAACTTGAGTAGGCATTTGCATAAATTAGCATTCATTAGAGATGCTGCGATAAAAGCGTAATAACGGTGCCAAAAATATTACATACACAAATATATCTCTAATATTTAATATACGAGTAAAATTCTAAACATGCCGTGGCTGGACATTAAAGCTATTAAAAAAATTAAACTGGAATAGACTATACATATAAACGATGGAGAACACGATGCTATTGAAGTGACAATTCTTTAGAATCATTGTGATTTGAAAATCAATGAAACGAAAAAGTGACACTAAAAAGACATATTAAACACATACATTTCAACCTTATTTAATTAGAGATAAAACACAGCTTTCTTCGCCTGCTCGCCTGTCAAAGGAAACTGCGCAACAGTGCAATGAATTTTGAACTTTAAGCTGGTGATTCAAGTGTAATTTAGATTGGGCTTTTTTAAAATTTTAATATGTTGTATTGAATAATATGTTGACGGATATTGGCTAATGGTTTTAATTTACATTCATATTAAAGTTAGAGAAGAATTATCTGTGAGTACATTCTCTGAAGTTTCACTTCTAGTGCGTGTGAATTGCACACACATACATTTTTTGATTTCTTGTTTTTTGTCGCTTTGTCTGTATGTTCGGGATTCACGTAAAAACTACTGGGCCAATTTTGACGCGGTTTTCGCTCATCTACAGCTATTTCTTAGATTTCAGCTGCGCTACTTTTTATGCTGGGAATCCCACGGGAGTTTTCCCGGAAGCGGTTTGACGTTGTTCGCATGCATAAAAATTTGCTTATTCCGACACAGTTTCCAATAAGACGATACGTTGGAATAGTATAAAAAAGAGTTTAGTCTTAGCGTGATAATATATAGCTTATAGCCATCTTCGATAAATGGACTATCTAACACTGAAAGACTGTAGTTCCAAAGATTAGCGCGTTCAAGCAAACAAACTCTTCAGCTTCATATATTAGTATAATATAAGATTCAAATTAATTCTTAATTAGCACTTTGTGTGCGGAGTTTACGTAAAACATCATAAATATTTAAAAGCATTCCTTACAAGTGCATGATAAAAATGACGCGTAATTGGATGACCAGTGACTAACGTTTGTCGCCCGGAGTTCGCGTGGGCAGGATTATGTAGGTATCTCGAATAAAATACTGACTTTATATAATTACCTTGTTGTCCATTTCACCTTCTATTATATTTTACTATTATACATTGATAAAAAGTTTATATTACTTACTAGCCGTTCCCGCCCGCTTCGCCCGGCGAATGACAAACAAACAAACAAATTGAGAAAACATGGAAAAATATATAGCCTATAACCATCTACGATTAATTCCGCGTCGAATGGTTGTGGTTTCATGCTGATCGGTCCAGTAGTTTTCGAGTTTACCTCGGACAAAGAAAACAAACTTTGCTTATATATATGTCGGAGGGAAGTTATAATTGGATGTATTATTGACTGGATGTATAACGCACAATATCATTTGTTAACACTTTAATTACTTCTAAAATTCTTAATTTAATTTAATTTGATTTGTTAAATGTTTCTATAACGTAAAGATCGTTCTAACCTAATAAAAGTTATGAATATTGTAATTTAATAAACGACCAATGAGAGCAGAGCATATCTAGAGCGGGGTCAGACGCGCCCTCTATAATTTGGTAGTATCTACTTCGGTAGACGGAGGAGTTTTTGTGACACATTTGGTTGATGGCAATAGGTCGAGTTGAACCATGGAGTATTTTAAAGAAAGTGTTGTAGTTAGAAGTATGAGCGGGTGCCCTGAACCCGCTGCTCGATCTAAACTATGTTAAAATGTCTTTCAAATCTAAATTAAAAGTGTATAAACCGTGGCTATCGTGTTTTATGCTCGCATTTTATCCTGATGACGCCCACTAAACCTGCAATAACTAAAGGAGATGTCGTGAGAACTAGGCCGTTCTGCGACATATATATATATATATATATATATATAGATATAGAGAGTATGTCAAATAAATTGATTGTTACTCTTTCTCGCAAAAAGTACTGAATGGTTTTTGATGAAACTTTACAATAATATAGCTTTTTACATCACAATAGCATATAGGATATCTATACATATAAATAAATTTTGAGTGTCTGTTTGTAATATTGAAATAACCGCTTTTTAATACATGCATATGGTACATACACCAAAATAACATTTTTTTATAATTTTTGTCTGTCTGTCTGTTTGTTCCGGCTAATCTATGAAATGTCTGGACCGATTTTGACGGGACTTTTATTGGCAGGTAGCTGATGTAATAAGGAGCTACTTTGGCTACTTTTATTTTAGAAAAAATCTTTTATTTTGGAATTATGACGATTTTCAATCACCACGCGGGAGAGACCGCGCGGCGCAGCTAGTAATTTATAAAGATATAGTGTGAATTGTCCAAAATATAACTGACTGGAGCGCGGGGCGCAGCTAATGCCATATAATATAGGTGGGAACCATAGATGAAACCTTGCATTAGATAAATCATCTATGGAAAAAAAAGTCGCTTCAATTGAGAAATAACGCACCAATCGCAGGAAAAACCGAGATTAGAATTATAAAAATTCGTAATTAGAAAGACTCAATACAAGAGGAGTTGTCGGCGCGGGCGGCACGGCGCTGCGAGCGCGACGTCTGACGCGGCGGCGGTGACGCGCCGTGACGCCTGCACCGTGTTATGTCAGTCGAGTCGTGTAAACAATTTACTGTTTGTAAACAACACCCATCAAACGTAAACATGGCCACGTTGCTTAGAAATGTCAATGGCGAATACTAAGAAACAGTAGCGGTTTCGCGATTAATGATCGCGTTTGTATAATGTAATGCAGGATTGCTTTTTTATATGACGCCCATCTTACCAAACCTTTTATGCACAATTCATAGACGTAGGGTGAGAAAATATAATAAAATATTATGTTAATTAATCAGAAACGTTTGTAAACACTTAATATTATTAGATACATAAATTAAATTACCTTATTGTATACTCTGTTTAAGGAAACTTAAAAGTTGTTTTGTTAAATAGGTATAGACTAAGTTAATTGTCTAATCTTAACGCAGACGAAAAAGGTTTTTTTGTGACAAAATTGTACAAGAAACCACGAGATAGGTACTCTGAGTACTCCCAAAAAAAATGTTTTTGTGTGCAGTTCACACGCAGTAGAAGTGTGACAAGGCGTGGGAGAGATTCTAAATTTAAATTAGAAAAAAAGTGTTTATCTCGTTTTAGTGTCGCTTTTTGTTTCATCGAGTTTCAAATCACAACGATTATAAATAAGTTTCAATTCAATATTTTTATTATATTTATTTATACAGGAATCCTTCATAAGTGAGACCGACTCGTACGTAGTCACTTGTTTATGAACAGTTAAATATTAAACATATTCCATTTTTATGGACGCCATAATCTCTTTATATAAAACTTAATACAATTGATAACTATGGCATGTCTTCAGATGTCACTCTTTGGTGACTTTGGTATCAAACAAAATCGACGTTATTCGCTAGCTTACCTACTTATGACACCATAAACAGATACAAATAAAGGGAGTCAAATAGCGCATTAATTATAGCTTCATTCTATAATAATCTTTTAAAATTTAGATGAACTTGATATTTTAATGTCTGTATTTTTATATATAAACTAGGATATGGACTTGAAATTCCCGCGGAATCCCCGAGACACAAAGTACCGTAGCCATCGTTTTAGTGATAACTGTGTAGAAGGAATAAGCTAATTTTATGCACCCGAACAACTACAAACCGCTCCCGGGAAGATTCCCGCGGGATTTCCGAAATAAAACATATCACATTTTTTATTACATAAAACTTGCTATCGATCAGTAAAATTATCACATTGACAATACGTTTTTTTTTAATTTGGACGTTTAAATTACTCCCGGAATAGTAACGCAGATTTTAAGTCTTACTATTTTCTGTCGATCAGCGTAAACCACATTGAAATCGGCCCAGTAGTCTCACGTGAATCCCGAACGAACAGACAAGAAATCTATATAAAATTGAATCCTGTTCTTCATCATTGATAAAGTCTATTCCAGTCTATACTTTTTAATAGCTTAGAGCACAGCATGTTTAGAATTTTATAATATTTATTAAAGATAACTATTAGAAGTTATGATATCGAGAGTCCGCATCCCTATAGTGCTGACAACATTATCAATAAACCAATTCATTTGCCATTTTGTTATACGATAATAAGTTATGATGCTTCAGAAAACTTTACTAGTAATATGAATAGAGATGTGTTCAGTATACAGATAATTAAATTGCTAGCGTAGACATTGAGCAGAATAATATGCTTTGCAACTCTTATCCTCTCGGATGACATCTTTAACAAGTTACGTGGTAAGGTTTCATAGTATTTGAAATGGAGCACTAGATGAAGGAATGAGCGGAGCAAAAGAAGTAACTTTTTTATCCGTGCAGGAACGGAGAAAGAAAACAATTTCCTGCGGCCGGGCTTCGTGTCGTAAGAGACGACAAAATAGTCCACAGCCAAGTTATAGGATATTTACCCGTCTGGATGTATACTACCCCTAGTCTAGAGTAAGGCGCCATAACAACCTGGAGTTGTGTTCCAGAATTAGAGGTCAGGTTCCAGTCTCTCTTCAGACAGAGGCAGTATATTGATGGCACCTTTGGTGTTACTAATGTTTATAAGTGGTAACCGCTTTCCATCAAGTGGGCCGACTGCCTGTCTGCTGAACTCATGGGCAAAAAGCACGAGTGCGGCGAGGCCCTCCAAAATGTAAGAAAAAGCGTGTGAATTGCTTTTGTCGGTAGCCGCCAGTGGTTGTGGTCGATGGACCGTTTGCGCTTAGTAAATTTAGTATTAAATTTTTTGTTTAATGTTAATACTTATTATTTTAATATTGAAGTGTGTAAGAATAACCCTGAATGGCGCTCTGATGCTCGTGCCTACCCCGCAAGGGACCTGGCGTGAAGTTATGTATGTATGTATTTTAATATTGTTAGTTTCATATTAATTACCTTTCTATAAACATATACAGAACGATTTAGTGTATTTATATATATGCTGACAGTTTTCTACTACAAACACAAAAACGTCTCGAAGCTAATTTACTTGTACTATCATTAGTGACAAAAAAATACTGGCTGGCTGAATGGCACAGAAATAGAAATTTACTTAACGTTTCATATGTGACGTTATTAGATCATCAGATTCAAAATTTCAAAATAATCATTAGATTTAGATATAGATTTAACGCCCGATTTCATTAGTGAAATAGTGTTAGTCCATTGAAATATATTATTACATGAGCTTTGCATTTCTTAGAGGACGCAATTTTATTTTTGGGACATGTGTGGAGGGTCAATAGAAGCTTAACGCGCCTACGGACTCTACCTCATAGGTGGCGGGGAAAACGGGGGACCTTTTCTACCTGCTTAACATTCGATAAGTTAAATTTGTTAAGTTCTATGGTAAACAAAAGAGTTAGGAATGAATAAAAAAATTCTCACTATTTTGCTTATAACTTCTTTAATTTTTAATTTAAGGCAAAAAGTTATATAAACATATTTGTAGGCAAAACAATTTGCTACAAATTATGACTTTATATTTTTTTGTAAGACGCATAGTTTCCGAGATATCGCGAAAAAAGTATATTCACCACTTTTTCCAAGATGGCGGCCGGGGGACAAGGGTGGCGACCCCACAAACTTGAGGTAAAGCTTCTATTGACCCCCCACATATGTGAAAAAATAAGATTGAGTCCTCTAAAAATGCAATATGCGGCCCTTAAATTGTAAAATTTCAATGGATTAAGTTGTTTGTTTAATTAATCAGTTTTTATTTACTTTCCTCATATTCGAAATGAAAACCAGAATGTAAAGGCACTTGAACTATTAGCGCCTAAATACTCAAATAGGTCACTTTTACCTCTCCTGTAACATATACTATTTCTGGCTATTTAAGAACAAAATTCTATCAAATAGCGGACCAGCCACTTTTAGTGCACTTATATTCAATGGAACTTTATTATGGCGCAATCTCTACACTATATTCTTCTCAACGACGCAAACGCTTGAGGTGTCGTGACAGTCGTCCCTACACAAAAAGCGATCCAGATATCGATAATACTACCCTCACAAAAGACCTCAAATTATAACCGTTTTAATGAATATGTACTTAGTTTATATTACGACTATTGCAGGCCATTGACGATAAAGACCCCAATGACAGCAGGGCGAGGTTATCGCTGGTGTCAGCAACGATTTCAATCCCGAGTACATATAAAATAAAATTCTATTGAAATATAAATGATTTATTTTAATTATAATTCTTAAAAGACTTGAAAGTTATTCACGCAAAGAATTTATTTGTTTTATACATTGGATACTTTAGAGCCAAATCAACAGAGTATCCTTTTGTCGTAATAAAAAAATGCATAGCCGCCTTGATTTTGTTTGGATGGTCTGCGTTCTGACGTCACCATTCTAACGAATCACGTAGCTTAGCAAATTAAACTATATTAAAAAATAAAACGATACTTATACCTATAAAATAACAGAAATCTTAAGGAAAGAATTGACTCTAGATCGCTGTCGGCGAGGAGCGTACCCTAAATGCTGGGCCACATTTTCATTATTTTGTAATTAAGTTTATTTTGAATAGGTTATACTTTCGTTTTATGTTGTAGAATATTGATTGTTCTTTATTATACAAACAGTAATTAAAATGATTTCTTTGGTGAATATTGACAATAATATGATGATACTATTTTAAACACACGGCCCTTTTTTATGTATGTTTTGCAACTTATTGTAATACTTTTCGAATACCTAATTAAATAGAGTTTTGTAATTTATAAAAAAACTAGCTGTCCCGGCAGACGTCATCCTGCCCGGTAAAAATAGGGGTTTGTCGCAGAGGGTTAATAATTTAGGGTTGTATGTATTTTTGTATGTTGTATCATAAAAAAATAGAAATTAAAATATTTGTCTAAAAAATAAAAAATAAAATTTAGAGGTGGACTACCCCTAACATTTAGGGGGATGAAAAATAGATGTTGGCCGATTCTCATAGATACCGGATAAGCACAAAAAATTTCATCAAAATCGGTCAAGCCGTTTCGGAGGAGTATGGCAACGAAAACTGTGACACGAGAATTTTATATATTAGATAAGATTTTATACTATCCTTTTGTGAAATAAATTAGGTAAATATTATACTTGGCCGTCCGCGCACAACGAAGGGTATTAATTATTTGGCTACGAAACCAAGACGAACCATTTATTTGAAAATAACCCAATATCTCAAAAACTAATTAACGGATATTGTTACATACAATTTTATTGTATTTTTAAGTAACAAAGGTGCTCTTACAACTCAACTATGACGGCACGACCACATGAAGCAATTTAAAACGAAGCAAGCTGTTGCTGTGATACCGCCACACAATACCATGCAAGATTGAGGAACTTCAAAAAATACTTATATAAGCTCACATCCAATCAATTTATCAATAATCATCATCGCTGTAACGGATGCAACCATCATGGAAAAAACCTAAAACGTGAAATTGTCGGTAGCGTTACCACGAGTTCTTTGTAGTCAGATCACTCTAATCTAGTAAGGCTGGAACTTAATATGCTTTCTAGATTTTTTTTTATATCAAGTAATTATTTACTTACGTAAAATGAGAAATTTATAACTTTATTTATTGCTTATCCTTTGGTTTATTTAACGCTTACAAATGTTGTATATATGAAATAAACTCGATAAATATTTTTCTGAGATAAATCAGTAAGTGGAAATCAGAGATTATACGTATGGAGAAATAAATATTATAATAAATGTACAATATTCATGAGGGCTTCATAACAAATGGGCGTACAGACAAAAGTGCAGTTTTACACAAGGGACAGAATGGTTAATAAAACAAAACTAGCTGATTGTATAAGGCTGAAATTTGGAATACCCTTCATTTACTTTCTAAATTGTAACATTTCAAAGATTTTAGTAAACAACAACAAAAAATGCATTTTTGCGCATACGCCCATTTGATATGAAGCCCTTTACGGTTTAAAAATTCCACTATTGCTTTAAAGACAAAGTCGTTATTACGTTATTCTCATAATTTTGAAAATGTTATACATATAACTTTGCTATGACGGGGAGGATAATATATATAATAATGTAATAACTACTTTTCTCCTAAAGTCTACATGAATAGTCCACAAATTATTTTGTCTCAATTTTTGACGTTTGTCAATTCAAGACATGTCTCCTTACCAGATCAGTCAAATACTCCCAATTAATGGCCGGTTCATGTATCTTAATCTTACTATTCATTCACTTGCCTTAACAAAAATTGAATTTTGAAATTATTTGTATGGAGCTTATGTCAAATTATAAGCGATAGTAAGGCAAGTGAACTGTCAGTAAGATATAGGAACCGGTCATAAGCCACAAAGTTGAATTTTAATGTGAAGCAAATTATATGCGGTAACTTTGAAATAATTCGCCGTTAAAAAATTCGACTTAAAAATGTCTATTAATAGATCCTCTCTGAAGATTAATCGATCGAGTTACGAAGCGAAACGCGCATCGATGATATCGATATTTCGGCACCAATAGTAAAGTTATGTACAGAAAAATTTACATGCTCTATCGATCAACTTTCACTTGCCGATAGTAAAACGGCAAATAGCTACTAGAATGTTGCGACCCAATATTTTTATATTATGAAACTAATGAACGGAATTGAAATTGTACATTAATAAATCATATAAATTGACTTATGGTATTTCATACTTGAAGCTTTTTGATGTGTCAGAATGTTAATGAGTTTTAATATTTGATTTTAATAATAAATTCTAAAAAAGCGCTATTCAAAATTATCTATACTACAGTTCCCAACACGATTATTGAGCAATCACTTTGTTTAGGAATATTGAAAATTCGATCCTTTTTCGATGTATTGTCCCTTTCGAAGAGATAAAAAAGAACATATTATTGTCGATAAATACCGTTACATTAGCCACGATCAATGCGCAAAGCGATCCCCACTGTTCTGCAGACTGCTCAAGAGTTGTGCCGGCTGCTTACTTGTCGCAATCATAATTTATGTTTGATTTCTGACTCGTAGAAATTGAAAACATTAAGTGGACCTAAACACCACAAATTTCCCACCATCTACCCTTTCTTAATGTGAAAAAATATTATAAGTAGCTACCATAACGTATGAAATAACATTAACTTAAAGAAATTTATATATTAATACGCAAAAACAGCAAAAAAACCCCTTTTTACGAAAATCGTGCGGACGGAGGAATATGAAATTTCGAACACTTATAGTTTATATAGAGAACATTACACACACTACCATGTATTTGACACACACACGTATATATTTATATTCTTTTGTATATTGTTAAAGTCAGTGTAGCCTTGACGAAATCTGTGATTATGGAAGTATACGAGTAGTCTTTGACAACAGAACCTTAATAATGTTCAAACTTATAATTTAAATTAATTATTATGGTTGAATTTCGACCACGGGCGAACACTAGTACAATTAAATATAAAAAATAAACTAACTTATTAATTAATTAAATATTTATATTTAATATTCGTGTATAATAAAACATAGTTTTAGTCTGTCAAATAATGAAAATTACAAACAATGTGAGTTTCAAATTCCTTCTACATTTTTTTGAGATAGGGCCATGCTCGTTTTATCTTGTCAATACAACACTTAGAGCTAGCTCTAGCTAGAGCCACCACCACGAGCGATACCACGCTCTTCCAGAATGTCGGCCTGAAATGGTTACCTTTAAGGTAACTGTGTTTCGTACGGTGAGATTTCCGGTGTCCCATTCCCCTCTTATCAAATCTCCTTATTCGGGTCAAACACAAAAAAGTTTTACATGTCTACAGGAGAAAGCTACAAATGTTGGAACAATATGTATGTATGTTTTGATTCGCAAAAATAGATTGCTATATGAAAAGCTGTTTAATTTTTATTGTTTCTATAATCTAAAAGTATTTTTCGTTAATAGATTATTTTGCAACATCTACCAACGAACAGTCTACAGTAGGAGACATTTTCGTTTAAATGAGAGCAATAAAAAAGTAATTTATTTGTTAAAATACAAAAGACCGTGAACCTAACATACCAACATAATCTTATATAATAAAAAAAACAGGAACAAATAATGTACATATGGAATTTTTGTAACTTGAACACTTTATCTCCAATTTTGGACTCGAATTTTCTCCGTTATTTACTTCAGTTTGGAAATCTCTACATTATGCGTGGTTGTCTGCCGATTATTATCCCCTAACCCCATATTTTCTATCCCATCCCATGAAAGCCATTCTAGAAACTGTAACCACTTTCCACTTTATGTTAGGTCTGGCTGTTTAGCTACTTAAAACAATATAAAAACATAAATGTGCCGTTAATTACTTTTTTTTCTGTGTTCATTCAATAAATTCGACACGCATGATTATAACGTTGAAAAATTACGATTATCTTTTTGGCCAGTGCGTTGGGATATTTATCGTATATTTCTTTAATCTTAGTGCTTTAAAAATTATCATCTAATATAAAAAAATTATCAAATAGTTAATAAGCTGATGAGTTTCTGATATAGGTGCTAATTACCCTTCGACGGCCTTGATAAAAAATCCATTGCACAATTTGACACTAAATCTTGGCAAGTAGATAATTTAAATATAAAATAACTATAATGACTGCCTCCGCAATCAATTGGTTTATCGATGGACTGCTTAGTTGACTGTTATATAAACATCTGAAATTCGATTACCAGAGAGTAAATTTTATAAACGCACTTTGCTTTATTTACTCTGTTCAGGGTGCCTGGGATCGACGCATTGTAACCTTTTTTAAAGTGAAACTTCTTTAGTATCGTTGCGATTTGAAACTCAATGAAACGAAAAAGCGAAACTAAAAAGAGATACACACATAAATTTACAGGACACAGATTAGAGCCAATAAGACCGATGATTAAACATAGGTCCAATTTGGACAGAAACAAAACTGATAATAATATTTTTAGACTACAAGAGTGAAAAATTGAAAGTAATACTTAAGAAGTTAATTTTGAATTATAATTTGTTAAAGGATGTAGACTAAAGGAACTATATTTATATTAATAATGGTGAGAGAAGAATTATCTGTGAATATTCTCTGAAGTTTCATTTCTACTGTGTGTGAACTGCACACACACACAATTTTTTTATCATTGGCTATCGGAAAGTCTCAATTGAGAGCTCATTCCAAATCCCCACGGTGTACAAGAGAAACGTTTTGAAAAACGCTACATGAGAAGAGCAGCTCATGGAAGTGAGCATGAAAATCCAGCCGATGGCGAGCAGTTCGGTGTTAGAGAGAAGACGAAGGCACTATTTTGAACACAAACTGTACCCATAGAGATGCGTAGTTGCTCCGAAGGTCAAGCGTATCCAAACCGACTGAGTATGGGATCGCTGACAATGTGAACGGCTCGGCGTTGAATACTTATTATATATTTATAATATAAGTATTCAACGTCTTAATATAAGTAGTCAATATTACTAAACCTGTTTCACATGAAGCTATGGATCGCCACTTGTGATAATCCTTACAAACAACTTTCCCTTCATCTACATTCTTTAACCTCTTCCTACATTCAGATTTATTTGAGATGGCCTTTCTTTAACACTGCTACTATTTGATCACGGTTTGTACGTCCTGGTCTATCGCACCAACTCTGGTCGAGTTGGTTCATAATGCTGTCATACATTGTTTTGTGATTTTTTCATTAATTCTCTCTAAATGTCCAAACTATCTTAATATTCCTATTTAAATCTTAATAAAAGAATGATTTGACTCACAATATGCTCTTCATACTTTGAAGTATTAGCATAATCACTTGCCACGACCGGTTATGATAATGGAATGCTTCAATCGCATTGTTGTACACAAGCAAATTAAATATATTATGAGAAAAGTAATATAACGAGTTAGGTTTTGTGATAAAGACGAATTAAGTCGATTTATTTGCTTTTAAAGTTCTGGACATAAAAATAAATGGTATAATAACAATAAGTTTTACCTAATGTTTCTAGAACAGATGAGAGATTCGCGATACACGAATAATATAAGTCGGGTGGAATTGATAAAACATTCATTGTATTTGAAAATTTTTACAATGTTTTTTAGGATTTCTAGGAGACTTTTATACAGCGGTGGGTAACCAGCCACAATTCCAAAAACTTAGCCATCCGGCTAGTGATTGTTCATTGACCCGTTAAAAAACAAGCTGATGGCGTTTTGGCTAATGGGTGAATGACTCTAGTAGTATAACTAGTAGCCGATGGTTGGTGGCAAAACCGTCAACTTGTCATTTTGTCGGTTTTTTCGTCAGTTAACTGATTGTCGATTAGCCAGCTGGCCTGTTTAACAACTTAGCAGAGGTTATTTTGCAAACTACCGCTATTTAATTGACTTTTTAATAATATAAATAATTACGCACCTCTACGTGTTAGTTAAATCAGTCAGTGGCTAAAACATACGCATCTCATTCCTATGATATGGATTTGAATCTTATCAAAAATCTTAGCAAATAGCATATACTTCTTCTTAGACAGTTCCAGTTCCATTGAACACGTTTTAATAGTGAAAGAATAAAATGTAAACAAACCTTTATATTTAAATTAGTGATCTGTCAATACCGCCAATCCGCCTTAGTTGCGAGTCGAGTATACCGTTCTTTCCCCTAAGTGGAGGGAGATAAAGCACAATAGTTGAACGTATATAGTCCGATTAGATTTAACGGTATAAACCAAGATTCTGCGCCTAGAAACGTCAGATTGAACCTGTTACAATATAATCTTAAATATGTCATCAATGTTGAAGAGTTAGTAAGTCCTGACCAATCGATTGCTTAGGGGAATAATCATTCCATGTGAAGCCAGGAAAATAAACAAAAGACGAGAATAGAATCAAATAAAATTGTAAGGACTGACTAAGTTGTTATAGTCTGTTGTTATTCCCGTAATAAAAATACAGTAAGTATATTTTTAAAATCACGAAGCAATCTTATCTTTTTGGCTCTATAACAACGTGGTTGGTCAGTTTGTATACTATATAATAGTATATTTAAGAAAGAGTGGAGGGTCTTAACTATGCATAGCATTTCTGCGATCACCTGTACGTGCCTAATAAAGGTCGCTGAGTAGGCAGAGACGTGTTGCTCGGAAATCGTCGATCTCCACATTCATAATTTCATGATTAACGCGATTATTAAGACTAGGCGTAATTGAGGTCGCGGCCCTACATTACGGTCATTCTATCAACCCACTTTAAGTGCCAAAAGATAAGGTTTATTATCGCATACCTCATTCATAATTATATACTCGAGGAAACGTTTCATTGGTAAGATCATTAGATTGGGATCGTGCTATTAAATCCACTTCAGTTACTTATCGTAGTCACCAATAGATGGTTTTAATTAAGGTTTATTGGATTCAATTCGTTAATAGTATTGAATTCGATTTTAAGTATCAGCTAATTTGAAGGTATTACTCATACATGTGGGACTTGTAGAACAGATCAACCTTGTGTCCTCTGAATTCAATGTCATGATCTACATGATTTTAGATGTTAATTGGCCCTCGATGATGACGTTAGCCAAGTAAACGAGACTTCCGATCAGCTTGCTTGTCTTGAAAAAATCATTTTTGTGGACACCTTTTCGAAAATCTAAATTTTAATTTCCAGTATGCTATAAAACTACTAGGTCGGTATGGGTGGAATTTTAAATTTCGTCACACAAGTACAGTTATTGAAAGAAGAAAGAAAATACATTTATGTGACAAGAACACATTGCGAGACATATTGCATTCTATATTTGCAATTGCAAATAAAAAGATTAGGGATTGCCACCATACATGCAATTGGAAGATGGGGAAAAAATTGTATACATAGTCGTGTGTAGTATCGTTAGGGAGCTCTTTAAAAGAGGCAACGATGGTTTGTGGTAACTTTTTTATTTTGATATTTGTTTCCAAAGTCGTGAAGTGTTTAACCTACGGGATACACTGAGAATACCTGGTAGCTTAAGAATACCATATTGAAATATATATGTGTCTGTGTTCGATATATATACGTCTGCCATACAGACAAACTAGCTTTTCACTACTAACAAGTGAGTACCAAAACGAACTATCTTGTTCAAACTGCTGTAAATATTTTAATATCCTCCACATAGAATTTGCTTTGCTTTCCCTCCTCCAATTTTTTAACCGTCAGGTGGCAATTTTGTGTAAAAAATGTCTTCAAAGGGGTATAAATAAATACTTCCTATATCAAATAACCAAAGATGCTAAACCAGTTAACTTCCGTGACCAGAGTACCGTATAAGCAAAGGCGCCGTACTATAAGAAGCTTCAAAAAATTCAAACCGGTTGTTAGACGCCACGCCATGCATGAGTCGTTGTGGAAAATTTTCGCTGTCTAAAGAATCTGTGTTGAGCAAATTTATGCTTAAATTAACACGAAAACTGCTTCTAATGATTAAAAAGTCACGAGATATTAATAGAAAAATATTTTATGAGTAATTGTAGAAATAGAATTAAATATATATGATACACAACAGGTAGAACATTCTACTAAGTCAAACCGTTAGTTGAATAATTAGGTAATCGTGAATCGGGACATTAAGTAATATTAAATTTAGATGTATGTATAAGAAAATCATTGACCTTTAATAATCTTCGTTACATAGTGAAAATGAATGTATTTATATTTATTTCAAATTGAATATTTATATATTACTTATTGAAAGCCATGAGTCAATCTCCCACTAGTCTTAAACCAAGCTACTTTCAGCATTTGATTTTTTTTTTGAGGCGGAGGAAACGCATTTCGCACACTACTGGATCCTTTTCTAGGGTTTAGACCAAAGCTTGTGTGGAGACTCGACTACTCGATCCACTAAAACCCTCCTCCCATGTGCCCCGCCGCTTATAGGAAGTAGGAAGAGCGTGAGACTTAAAACGTAGTTAGGCCCACGCTGATCCTAGCGCATCAGTTCTTGAGAATGTCCCGGGAAATGCAAAGTTTCTTTGACAACAGGGGTGAAGACTCCTCTGCTCCCCAGATGCTAGAGGGCCCCTGCAGCGGTATTACAGGACCCCGAGTGACGACTGTACCTGCGAGACGCATGCGCACCTCTCTCCCTTTCTCGTTCTGCGGCCTCCTTTTGAGACATCACTGTCTCGTCCACATCTGTCATCTGTCTGTATCTCCACTAACTCCTTCTAAACCACGCCATACATTTTTAAGCGGTTTTCGCCATCAGTTAGATATTTTTCAAGGAAGGTTTATATGTGTATGAAGTTTTTGCTCGCAGCTTCGCTCGCGTATACAATAAAAAATTAATAAAGTTTTTGTGTAAGTAAAATACAGTTACTTTCTGGGATTTAACCCGCGGCGTTGCCACGAAGAAGACTAGTAGTATAATAATTGTTTTATGTAATAGCTACAAGTTACCACAGTAAAATGAATTTTTGTCTAGTAGATGTCTAAATAGAATCCAATTCAATTGTGTAGAGAAAAATTAGAATAAATCGTTTAACAATGTTATATTTGCGACGCAGTATATTAAAGTAAGACCCTGTTCACTCGACAAGGTTAATATGTATGATGTTATTATACATATTATGTAAAACCGTATCCGGTAGTCACTCACGTATATCCAATACATTGTCAAATGCTAATCCTTATAGGTATAAATTTTAATGCAGGACGGAGCAAAAAAATTTGATGCATTTGTAAAATGACACGAAGGCTATCAATTTCTCGAGACGTATTATTTGTATCAATACCTATTTCAATAGGGTAGATCGATAACTTCGTCCTTTTCTTAACTAATTTGTAAGTCGTTGTATTTTAAGTTACGCCTGAAAAAACAAAATTCTTATGTCGAAAGGACATAGATATGTAGAAGTATGTACAATTCTACACAGCTTATAATTCCGATCGACAATTTTCATTAACGCAGAAAAGTGTAGACAGGATTCCGGCATGTAAATAATCTATATTGAACTTTATTCGGTGCATAATATATATATATATATATATATATATATACATATATATATATATATATATATATATATATATATATATATATATATATATATATATATATATATATATATATTTATTTATTTATTAGGGTGCTTTTTTTTCAACAATTTTTTTTTCAGTTCCATCGTGAAATTTTGTTGCAAGTACCCAAAAAAAATACCCTGAAAGTTTGGGCCCTTAATATTAATATTAAGACCTCGACCCAGGCTTGAAGATTTCCCCTTAAAAAAACACAGAAACTTTGGCTTTTTCATGTTTAAATTTCTATAGCTCAGTGGCATTTCATAGCATCGCTTTGACTATGGACGGGTTTTTTTTAGAATTGAATGCTCTACAAAAGTGTCCATTGCGGCCAAGTCGTAACTCGAACCGGCGAGGTAGTACAGGCCTCTAAACTTGATTTTTCCATGAAATTCGCGTTTTTTCGCAGTTATCTCGTGAATAACAAGAGCTACAAAAAAAAAATGCAAAGAACAAACTTGTAGGAAATTTAATTTCCTACAAAAAAGGTCCTAAGCACCAAGTCGCTAAAATCAATATTTCCGGAGATATTTAATGATAAAGTTTTTGTAATTTAAAATTTTTATCGAAAATCATGTCAAATTATATAAAAAAAAAAAAAAAATTTTAACACAATTGTAGAGCATTCAATTCTAAAAAAAACCGGTCCATAATCAAAGCGATGCTATGAAATGCCACTGAGCTATAGAAATTTAAACATGAAAAAGCCAACGTTTCTGTTTTTTTAAGGGGAAATCTTCAAACGCCTGGGTCGAGGTCTTAATATTAATATTAAGGGCCCAAACTTTAAGGGTATTTTTTTGGGTACTTGCAACAAAATTTCACGATGGAACCGAAAAAAAAAATTGTTGAAAAAAAAAGCACCCTAATATATATATTCTAGACTTTATTTAAAAAATAATTCTGCAAATTTAACCTATTAAATAACTATAAAATTCTAATAAAAGCAACTACTACCAAAGTATAATTTGTATAACCAGTTATTGATTAAACTTTTAAGAATACAAGTCACTAATCGAATAAGCATGTTAGAACTTTTTTCTTCTTTTTATGATCAAGAAATAGCAGCATTTGTGATCAATGTTAATAATTATGCAAACAGGTTGCTACTTAACCATGAGCCACCTGGTTTAAAAACTTGATAAATGCCTGTGTTCAGATAACAAAGTTGCAAACCGCTTTTCGTTTCGAGCTGATGTTATTTATATTTTTTAGATTTTTTCTACCGTTAATATAAATATAAAAATATTTTTCAGAACTCTTATTTTTACAAAAAATATAAAATGATGAATTATCCATTTAGAAATGCTTATCCAGGCTAATCGGCTAATGTGAAATATAGTCAAATATGAATCTGCACATTTCAAGATCATTATATAATATAATAATAATATGTATGTAATTGCCCGCAGGGGGGCTTTGTGGTGAAGCCTTAGATGAGTAGTGAGATCTCGTACCTGATTCCGGGGGCCAAATGAAGGCCCCCCACTTCCGTAGTACTTGCCTTAACCAGCCGGCACGGAGTGGAGATCGCTAGACCTACGACTCATGCTCAAGGGGTTGAAGTGATAGATAGCATCACGTCGGAAGTAGCTTCGGTGAACCTGCACACCACCTCTCTACACCCCTTAGCCCCCCTCATACCCATGTTGCCCCGGCCTTTTATGGCATTTTTTTGGGGCCCATGCAGGGAGTGGTGAGTCACCATCTGCCCATTTTTCCATGTTACCCGAACATTGCAACGGACAAAAGCCATAGGCCCCATACTCCCAGACCCCTAGTACCACTAGCAGTTCACCCACATAAGCCGGTACTTTTTGTTCTCATTTCCCACAATAATCCTACACTGACCGGCTTGTCCTTGGGTACATTACTATATAGTGTAGACAGGGATAATCGCCGGTCAGTGTCACGCCACATTTACATTAAATTTGTCAAGGGGCCTCTACGTGTTGGCCTTACCATGGCCCCACGTAAGCCCTCCAAAAGTCCGGGCCATTTTTATGGCCCGTGGTCTTGAAAGACATACAAATATATAATAATAATGTATAACTATATTATATACAATCAAAATAATTTATTCTAGATAATTCCAGTATATTCTAACGAATTACGTCGATGTGCAGGCACGTTTATATTACGCCGTTTTGCTTCACCGTCAATACGTAATTAGGTCCGTAAATTTATCTAAACGGTGCAAGCTTCTCTGCAGGATTCCAACCTGGGTAATGGGAATTATAGACAGGTAAGTTAGTTACTAAATCACCACCACCATGAGTAGCATACTTCCTTTTTTTTTATTTAGTGGTCTTAAAACCCGATCGTTCGGTGATACCACGCTCTCACAGAACATCGGCGTGAAATGATTAGTCTTGGGTTAATCCTGTATCATACGATGAGTGAGAGTTCTAATGGCCCAGTTGGGGAAGTGGGATGGATATTGAATATGTTATAGAAGATGAGATAAGAGAAGGGGTCCTCTTATCATCCCGTTTTCTATTCATACATCCCATCCCATTTATTCTATGCCTCTTTCCCATCCTAAAGGTTGGCACCGCATTCGCTTCGTCCCTGGTGTTGCAAACGTCATACATAGGTATTTGTATGTAACCACTATCCACTAGGTGGACCATCTGCATGGCCGCCAGCTTCGCATTATAACAAAAAATAAGTGTGTGTTTGTGTGTGCAGTTCACACGCAGTAGAAGTGAAACTTCAGAGAATACACTCACAGATAATTCTTCTTTATCTTTTATTAAAATAAATATTAAATCCTTTAACTTACATCCGTTAACTTTTATAATTCAAAATAAACTTCTTCAGTATTACTTGAATTTTACACTGTTTTAGTCTAAAAATACGCATCCAAATTGGACCGATGTTCTTATTGAGTCTCTAATTTGTGCCGGACAATGTAAAACTCGTATTTCATTCTCTCGCAGTCCTATAAATTTATGTGTTTCATAGAATTTCAAATCACAACGATTCTAAAGAAGATTCGCTTAAAAGATTTCTAAATAACATTTGTACACGCATCACTAAGGTGTAAATCGTTTTATGTACATTAGCTAGATTGGACGTAAGGAAAACAATGATTCAGACGCAAACGCACACGCATGTACCAGACGAGACTGAATAATCACGCGAAAATCAAATGCCAAATGGTTCGTCCATCAAATATTTACGATGTTAATTTGCAAGAATTCCATTGGTACTCTTTGAGCGATTCACTAGCAAATTGTGGTCGCATCGCGTGTCCGTGGAATATACGAATAGTGCGATCAAACTAAACCCAGTAATCCGGAACGTTTTATATTTCCGCGATAGGCAGTTTGGGTGGCAACGCCGTAAACGCCGGCGATCGCGCCAGTCATTCCACTAAATCCAATACATTTTTTATTCATGAAACGATTGACGTTTGTATGTTAATTCACAGCGTAGGTCCCGGCCCGAAGGATGAAATATTGAATTATTGCCCAAAGTCGGGGATATACGGCTGGGGTTGTTCGATATTAATCCGTCGGCTGCGCCAGCCGCAGACTAACTCCCTGGCAGGAATTCAAATAAATCCCACTGTGACAAACAAGACGTATAAATCAATCAGGGCAAGGTGGCGTGCTACGTCTATTGCAACCTACCCTTCAACCGTACGTATCAAAAGTTAAACTAATTTGTATCGGAAATTTATGGGTGAGCTTAAAAAACTAAACTCGTTACGAGTTTTTCCAGCAGCGAGCGGAATTTTATTCACCAACAACTTTCCCGTTTTTAATTTATATTTCTCCTCCTTATCGGTGACTTTGAAGTGTCTCAAATTATTTCTATTAAAGTTTTATTTCTAAGAGATACTTAATAGTATGAAAGATACTTACCGGGCAAGGCTGCTTCGGAAAGTATCTGTGTCGTATAGCGTGCGGGAACTAAAGTCCGAGTGCCACCACTGCGACGCACTACTAGATACAGTGCTTCACACGCTAGTAAAGTGCGCCGCTTGGGGGATCCGGTAGTTTACCTGAGAAGCGTGGTCAAGGATATGCTCTCCAACAAAATGAGGCGGCGGGCCACGCCCTCCTTCTGCGAGTCGGTTATGGCCATGAAGGAGGAGGCCGCAAAAGGGAAAAGAGCGCGTCCGTAATTCCATCAGAGGGTGCGGCATGGACCAGTAAGGAATCCCGCGGATTTCCCTCCTGTAGGTGAAGAGGGTGCCTTATGTGAGATAGCCAGGTGTCGGGGTGTCACAAATGTAGTACCTATGATCCAGTTTCTGTGACAGCCCATTAGAGAGGAGCGCAGGTTAGGTGGGAATACGGTCGATAAAGAGTCTCATATATCCCTCGGATTAAAACTTTCCCCCGGGCCCTAGGATGGTGTCCCAAGAAAAGACATTCGTCATCGTCATCAAAAAATAAATATAAAAAGGGTCATAGCCATAAATTTTGGGTTATTTTTCCATTATTATTATAAGACAGAGGTAATGTTTAATATAAACTAGTATGAATACATCGAAATAAAATACATAAAACTTTCTCGAGTTTCGTACGCAATAGGTCTATATTAAAAGCGATATCAAGGTCGCTTACTATTCACGAGAGCGACCGCACTTCCTACCAATACACCCGATCATTATAACAAGATTCGTGTTACAGTAGACATTGCTCTCTATGTTTCACTTTTAAAATGTATGCATAATAAGAACGCGGCAACGTAAATATTATAAATAGATATGTGCGAAGTGATAACAGAAACCATTGCAGTGTTGGTGGTATCGGGGCACGTCAACCGTTGCTAAGACCATGATAAGATATGGCTGAGTTCTAATTTCGATATGGTTGTAAGGTTGAATTTAAACAACGATATAAAAAAAATGCTCTTAATTTATTAACACGTGCATAGCACTTCGTTCGCGTCGATTTATAGTGAATTGTAAAGACGGCACCAAAGAGCAGCTTTTCGACTATATTCGTCTTTTCAAATGAAACGACGTCATTTATTAAGATAAAAGTTCTCAAAGTATTGCCTTGGGGCATAAACTAGGGAGTTCATTTAAATCCGTTTAATAGTTTTCACGTGATGCTCTAGCAGACAGACAGAAAAAAATGTTTAAAAAAATGCATTGGTAGAGTTAACTGGTCCGAATTAAGCTGATTGATTTTTTTGTCTCTTTTTTTATTTAAAATAATAATAATCCCGCAGGGGGGCTTTGTGACGAAGCCTTAGGTGAGTAGCAACACCTCGTACCTGACTCCAGGGGCCAAGGCAAGGCCTCCGCCTCCGTGCTTGCCTTAACCAGCCGGCACGGAGTGGAGATCGCTAGAGCTAAGACTCAAGCTCCAGGGGTGGAAGTGATAAATGGCCTAACGTCAGAAGTAGCTGCGGTAAACCTGCAGCCCACCTCTGGACACCCCTTAGCCACTCATACCCATGTTGCCCCTGCCTTTTATGGCATTTTTTGGGGCCCGTGCAGGGAGTGGCGAGTCACCGTCTGCCCATTTTTCCATGTTCCCCGAACATTGCGACGGGCAGACGCCATAGTCCCCATATTCCCAGAACCCCAGTACCACTAGCAGTTCACCCCAATAGCCCAGTACTTTTTGTCCTCATTTTCCACAATAGTCCTACATTGGCCGGGGCTTGTCCCTGGGTGCATTATTATATGGTGTAGACAGGGATAATCGCCGGTCAGTGTTACGCCACATTTTACATTAAATTTGTTAAAAGGCCTCTACGTGCTGGCCTTTCCATGGCCCCGCGCAAGCCCTCCATAAGTCCGGGCCATTTTTATGGCCCGTGGTCTTGAAAGACATACATTGAAATAATAATAATAATAATCGGCAGACAAACACACACACTGCATATCCCCAAATTAAGCAAGTTACGCTTGTGTTATGGGTAATATACAACGGACCACTCCGTGGCCGATCCCAGACACCCAGACCATGGTAAATAACGGAGAAAATACGTTTCCAAAATTTACTATACCAGGAATCGAACCTGGAGCCTCTGCGTTGAAGTGAGGAACTGATCCGAGTTAGGCTTTCTGATTAATACTATTTTTATCTGGACTACTGAATCTATTATGGATGACATTTGAGAGAAAGGTGTATTTTTTATGCTACTACAGAATGGTGTAGTGCAACTGTGTACGCACATATATATTTATCTATAGACATTTATATATTTTTGCAGACCTGTTTTTATGTTATGCATATATCTATTTAATATATAAAACATCTGTATATACTGCATTTATTACTAGGATGTAAGTACTTGTACTATGTATTACATATAACACTATCGTCATTTTAATCTCAATTCATCCCTGAGGTTGTCTGGAAGAGATCGCTTTAGTGATAAGACCGCTTTGGTCTGTTGGGTCATTTTTTACATTGGTGTACAATAAAGAATTATTGATTGATAATGGCTGTCTGTGATAATCTGTGAGGCCCACCCCTATTTCTAAGAAAAATAACTGGCATACAAAGACAGTCAGACAAACAGCCTAACAGACGAACAGACATGATGATTTTACAAGAGTTCTATTTTTGCCAAAATATCTCCAGAACCCTTAAAATCCTCCACCGAATAAAGCATTACGAATACCGCCATAAATTACTTATAAAGGTTTCATATTTCAAAATTTACATATACACAACTATGTGTGAAATTTTGCATAGTCCTTGTGTAATAAAAGAAGGCATGCAATTCGAACCCTATATTCCGCTAGTGAGGTGTAATTTAGCACTTTGTTTTGGTTTCATTTCTTGGAACACACTTACTACATAAGCTGATTATGGTGCCAACACGTGTTTCATTCATTGGTTTAATCATTCACAACGCATAATCCGTGCACTTATATGTAAATGTGAACATAAATTTGTTTGCTCTTTTTTAAGGCCTTAGAAATTAACAGACTTACAACTGGGTATATGTGAATATGTGATACCGGGGATGAACGTAGTGTAAGCGACATCGAAACTTCACACAACACAACAACAAACACGTATATCGTAATCACAGAAACATGAGAAAGGATACCGCTATTCAATCATTTAATGGCAACAAATTCAGATATATAACCAAAAAAACATAAAGAATGGGCCAAACCGGGCCCGGTGGCCTCTAATCTTCCCTTCTAGTCACCCCAAGCCTTGCAACTTTGTCATCGTAAGCCATTCGCAGTCCACTGTTGGACGTAAGCTTCCTCAAGTCGATGCCACTCAACCCTGGCCTCTGACTTTCTAACCCAGCGCGTTGCTGGAGTGAGAGTGGTCGGTTCAAGGGTCGCTTCCTCTATGGTTTGCAATCTGCCGTTCCCAAGAAGCCATGGTTTGCCAAACTCTCGTTTGGTAAAACTGTTACTTCCATTTTAATTCGCATGCGTCTTGGACATCTCTCATCTGTGTTCCAATTCATTTACATAGGCTTGGAATTGTCTCGAGTCCTGTCTGTGAATGCTTAGAGTTACTCTGATATGAACCATGTCTTCCTTTCCTGTCCTATGTACGATCACACATCTCTTTACGAATCTTTAATTTCCCTTTCTGTTCCTCTTCCAACTTGTATTTCTCTATTACTTATGGATTGTAAATTTGATGTATATAGTGTATTAAATTCATTTATTGTAAATAACCAAATAAAGCTTTAATTTTAGTTGTATATATACTTACTAATTATTCTGATACATGTTTTCAAAATTTTCGCTATAATATTGTGTTTTTCGTGATTTATTTCCTTCGTTTTATGATAGTCAAATAAACATTTACTACGTGACTCTGGCCGAATGCACAAACCGTGCCTAGCCATACCAAGAAAAAAAAACCCAGCGCGTATCGGCGACCTTGCATGGGTCGTCGGTCCATCGGGCTGGAGGGCGTCCGACACTACGTTTACCGAAACGCGGTATCCACTCCAGGACTGGTGTGCTCCATCGGCGATCGCTCCGGGGGCAGACGTGGCCGGCTCACTCATTTCAACTTGGTAATTTTGCGAGCTATGTCGGTTACCTTGGTCCCCTTACGGATATCCTTATTTCTAATTCTATCCATAAGAGAAACACCCAACACAGCTCGCTCCATAGCCCGTTGAGCGACTTGGAAGTAGTGGATCAATCCTGCAGTCAGTGTCCATGACCCCGTAGGTCAGGACGGGGCAGACGCTCTCCTCTACTAGATAGAATAACTATTTTGAAATGGTTAAGATTTCATAAAAAGCTATGTAGAGTGGCTAAAGCATTTTCTAAAATATTATCGAACATATAAGAAATAATCAAATTAAAGCAATAGTCCTGTAAGTCGTTTCGTTAAGTCTTTCGTTAATACATAGTTCATATTTCGTGTTAAAGCTTAATTATATTAAATTTTGAAAAGTGACGTCATGAAATTTAGAACCCCTCCCAGCCATTGTCACATAGTGTCACATTTCGTCGACACACTCCTCCCCCCCACCCCTTAGCGTGTGACGTAATTTATTGATGGCCCCTTTCCTAACCAAGCAAGCTATTGTTAAGATAAACTATTGTGTTATAGGATAGGTAATAGGCTAAATGTAGGTATCTGGGAACTGGGAAATTCGATTGAGGACTAACCGCTGCGAGGGAAACGCGGCGCGGGCGTGACAGATTTTCGCTATCTTGGGGTTGGACTAGTGTTCTCGAAGAATTACTATTGCCACCTGAGTCAGGGATACCCACTAAAAACCCATCGGCGTTCCTTGCTTCGCCTTATACCACGGCTGGCAATTCTTTTTATCCATTCATATCTTATTGTCATATACTGAACTTCTGTCACATCGAATTCTTTGTTGTAACTTCAAGTCAAAAATTGACACACATAAATTTGATGTAAAATTTAAAAAATACTCGAGTAATCATCATAACGTTTAAGAACTGAGCTCTTGGTTGTGATAAAATCGGATAACCAAGTTCTTAAAATACATCTATTATCTGATATAAACAGTAATATAATAAAGCTATGCTAATACCACGTGTCTACTTGCATATACTTCAAATCGCAACGCTATGGAAAATCCAATTATTTTAATACAAAATTTAAGTACATTTACATAGGGTGAAGAAGGAACAAGCAAAACCCAGTTAAAGATATGTATATTAAAATATGGATATAGATTCTAAACAGTGTTCGAATCGCATAGATACTCGTATATTCCATTTAAGGAAAATGTTATACACTTATACAAAACATATAATTCCGATCGGCAATTTTCGTTTGCCCAGAAAAAGTAGGTACAAACCGGTTTCCAACATGAAAATAATCTATATTGGACTTTATTCACAAGCGGAATTGGCAGTTTTGCATAATATTGCATTACCACTGCATTCTATGTATTCTTAGCTATGTCCCACTTACACGATCCGTACACTCTCTACGCTACAAAAATTGATCTACTGCGCATCGTATACATCGAGAGGAAATATTACTTGTGCAAAACTGTATATATATACATATATTCTTAACTAGATTTATCAGTCACGACAAATACCTACAGTATAATGAAATCTTTATAATAATGTATAGTTAGATGTATAAAGATATTTAAAGTAAAGATACCATAAGTGCAAACACGTGTAGCAACACGTGAATGCATATGACGCTATAGTTACTACAAAACAAACATAGATATGTTGGACTGTCTATAGTTCACTATATATAGGTATGTGTAGTCTATAGCCATAGTCTATCGCACACTTGGGCTGGTGTGCACCGACTTTTAACCCATGATTAAAATAAAATAATCGGTAAAAATGTATGCATAAACAGTGATTATTTTATTTTAACCGTAGGTTAAATGTCGGTGCACACCAGCATTAATCGTATAGTGATTGATAATATTCAGAAAAGTGAACTTTTTAGGAGAGTTATGAATTAATAATCAAAAACATTAATATGCCTTATTACAATATGGATAAAGTAACACAAATGTTACTTTTAAAACAGGATTAGCGCTATTACACGTATTTTCAGGTTATACGATAGATGGTCATCATAAGGTCGATTTGGCAAAATTTTGGATAGTGTCAGTATTGAATTAGATATGTAGTGAATGAATGAATAAAAAAAACATTTTTTGTTCACCAAAAATTAATACCTCCTTAAAACTAAGTACAGTAAGTACATGTTGAACAATTTCAAATAAGACGGTATGGTAGAAATTATTTTTTTTTAAATTAAATTAATATTTACTTTGTAGGATTTTTTTGATAACGCTGCACGTTATGATTTGTGGATATATCAGCCATATTGTCCTATTTATAATAGACTTCAGTGACAAATGCGCCAATGAGTTTGTTGGAGTATTTTTTTGTTCCCTCTTCACATGCTTAGTCGTATGAAAACAAAAATAAAACAAAGTTCTATTTATTCCAAAAAACTGTAGAATTCCAGCAGTATTCTTCAGGTGAACAGAAGGCTGGTGCCTACCTCGGCCAACAGATCAATAGGGCGATCCAACGAGGAAACGTAGCCAGCCTTCTGGGCACCTTACCCATAGAAGACAGTGATCTGGGCTCAGTATTCTACTTATAGTCTTGAGGGACTATGGGTAGAATACAATACAAATAAGTTAAGTTTTCTTACATTGTATTCAATAGTATGTAATTTTATAATTGTTTTAATAAAATGTTACTTAATATTTTTTTAAAAAATTATATTAGTATAAATTTCCAGATTTTTATTTATATATAGCTTTTCCCCGTGGCGTCGCGTTAATGTCACCCCACGGGTACAATTTTCCGGGATAAAAAGTATGTGCTATTTTAGTATTATAATCTATCTCTGTGCCAAGGAATTTTTGGCGGGAACTGAAAGGGGTCGTTGTGCTGTTGAGTTTTATGTTCTAAAAGTGTGTAAAATTATTTGAAATGAACAACACTTGTAGGATATTGATAGTTTTTGTGTAGTAATTATGTGTTTTTTGTGAGAAATGTGGACTGTATAGTCAAATGTGGCTTTCGAGTTTTCACAAGAACTCTGTTGAATGGCGTCAGTTGAGCCTACAGTACAACTGAGCTATATGCGAAGACTTATATATCAAAATTGGCTGTATGGACTAAGATTCCCTTGCCTGCCTTTGTGACGTATTCTATCACTCATTTAAATTTATTTAAAATCAGTCTGCGCAATTGGATCTTAAATAAATAATTTTACTCGGTGCATAATTATTTTAATTGGAACCAGACATAAATGAGACTGAATAACATTTATGCTGAATATTTTGACATAAAATAATACTCTAAATTAATGTAATTTTCCGTTGTAGCGTCAATAACATTTTAATTATCTAATATATAAAATTCTCGTGTCACAGTTTTCGTTGCCATACTCCTCCGAAACGACTGGACCGATTCTCATGAAATTTTGTGTGCACATTGGGTAGGTCTGAGAATCGGCCAACATCTATTTTTCATCCCCCTAAATGTTAGGGGTAGTCCACCCCTAAATTTATTTATTTATTTTTTAGTCAAAATTTTTAATTTCTATTTTTTTAAGATACAGAACTAAAAAATACATACAACCCTAAATTTTCAACCCTCTACGATCAACCCCTATTTCTAACCGGGCAAGACGACGTCTGCCGGGACAGCTAGTATCTTATATAAGTCTATAATATTTGCACATCCTATGGGTAATGACATGTAGACCTATCTACATATACATATAATAAAACTGTAGACGTCGACTTTCTGTAATATTTGCACATCCTATGGGTAATGACATGTAGACTTATCTACATATACATATAATAAAACTGTAGACGTCGACTTTCTGTACAATGAATAAAAACGCTAAAAGTCGAGTCAGGGGGACGTAAGAAGTGAAATAGAATTAATTTAGATTTTTACAGATTTTTTGTTTGTCTGTCTAATCTTCGAAACGACAGTACTGATTTAAATGAAATGTTGTATGGTGGTAGCATATATCCCTGGTGAGGATACTTATAATATAGGATACTTTGATCCCGAAAAATTAAAGAGTTCCCGTGGGACAGTAAAAAAAAATCCACGCGGACGAAGTCGCGGGCAGAAGCTATTATGTGTATAATTTAATTTTAATACCTGTGTAAATTTTATGCACCGTGCCATAAGCAAATAATTTCATCCAGATCCATTCAGCCGTTCTGGCGTAATAAGCAACAAACGTCGATCCAAATTTTCCCATATATAATATTAGTATAATAAGTAAATAATTAATTAATTATTATCTATCTTGTTTACAAAATAAGAATATAAAATGTGAATCAAAACTTTAGTAACGTGTATTGTTTGTAATTTTATTCGCTACTGTAATTTCCCCTTAGACAATGGCACTGTACAATAAAACTATTTCCATGTAAACTACAATAAATTAAATTTCTGGAGACTATGAATGAAAAACAATGAATCATATGTAAATGTTGGTAAATACGTGAAAAACTGATAAAAATGTTGTGTAACACGTCATGTTATTTAAATTATTATCAAGTTCAATTTGTTTACAATAACAGTTACCAAGGTCTGTATGAATTCTTCTAATGATTAGGGTTTTTGCAGACATAATGATTAGTTGTTAACATTTGCCTAATGCATTGTAAATATTAACAAAAATATGTTTTCAACACTTCCCCGATATTATTTAATGTAATATTTGCGGTCTTATTCATATTGAGTTAAAGTAAGTTTATACGCTTCTTTAAGAATCTTAAAGCAGCCTAAAAACTTACTCTAACTCAATATGCACGAGACTGTTATTATGTAAATATAATAAAATTATGTAATCTCCAAAGAAATACAAACTATAAAAATTTGCTTAGACTGTTGGACCCTAGTCCAGCAGAGGGACGGATAAGGGCTGTTATTATATTATTTTAAATGATCAAACAAAATGATCCTTTGGCTTTAACATCAAAGAAACATAATAACCTAGCTTAGATATAATGACTGTTTATATAATAAAAACCATTAGAAACATCAACGCCGAAAATGGGTTTGAATTATTATTGCGCGATCACGTGATCGCGCATGTATGAATGAGTGTCATATGGTCTTGTTATCTCCCTCATATATACCACTGTGCAAATATAACATTCATCGTTATCAGCAATGCAAGATGGCGACCGAGTAAATCAATGTAACCTCAATTACTTTATTAAGAAAGGTCTCAGTTGGAATTTTCCAACGATTACAGAAGATACAGTGTGATATTTGTAATTATTAATGCTATTGAAACTAGATTTCACTTAATACTGATGAATATATGTTTGCACTGTTAGTTAGGAGAATAAATGCAACATGGCTATGAGAAATAGAGTAGGTACGCGAGGGGATCTTTTTAAAGTTATACCCATGTCTGAAAAATTGAGAGGAAGATGATTAAGGTGGTATGTATAGGCATATAATGAGGAGTGATGAAAGTCACGTGATGGATTCAAATGTAAAGCTAAACCAAAAAAAGGAATGGATGATAATATAATAATTCGTGATGCGACAAAGGACTTTAGTTGGAATAGACGAGTATGGGAAAAAAGAGAGAGCTAGTCCATTATTCTCGACCATTACAAGATCTACTATTGCGTTTCTCGGCTTTGTATAATTTTGACGTTCTTTGCCGTGAATCCCATTCAACGTTTTTTTATTGCAAAGCTGGCAAACAGGCAGAGGGCCCAGTTCATGGAAAGTGTTTACCGTCGCCCATAGACGTCTGAAACACCGGGAGCGAAACCAACGCGTTGCCAGCCTTTGGAATGGTATAAGTATCAGACAAGACGAATAGGATACAGGGAATGGTAGGAATGAATAGCTCAAGGCTAGCCGTTTGACGCCGATATTTTTTGAGAGCGACTTTCTTTTATCCCCCGGTATCTTCAAGCTCTATGTGCATAGGTTTGTAATTCGCCCCACGGGAGGAGAGGCGAGCGCGCGCGGAACACTCGCGCTCTCATCTTGACGGCATATGCAGGTGAGTGAGAACCCCTAAACCCCAAGGGGCCCCACCCACAGATTTACCGATACACATCAACGATTGTGTGAATAACTACATTCAAGATAAGTATGCTCCATCCTAGACCATAAGACCGCTCGATATCAAGCGAGACCATGGTCACAAACGAACCTATGGTAGTTCAAGTTCCATCCAAAACCGACAGTATTCATTTGTAGGAAGACATTTTAAGAAATAAATTAATCTTTGCCACCTTTTACATCTATTTGTATTTTTTTCTTTTTCAATAAAATATACGCAGTATAAAATGTTATAGCTTAAACACGTGTAGGAATGGTACAATTTAATATTTATGTATTCAGTAGTCTTAATGTTGACATAAAGTTGCATACTAAGTTATACAAACATAAGGTGGGGACCATTAACGCCACTTGTAACTACTGCATACGTAAATCACACATCCATACAATGACATAAACGCTCAAACGTGCATCTATGCTAATATTATAAAGAGGAAACATTTGTATTTTTGTATGTTTGTAACGAATAAACTCAAAAACTACCGGACTGATCTCAAAACTTCTTTCACCATTAGAATGCTACATTATCCCAGATTAATATAGGCTATATTTTTTTTATTTTTTTTTATTGCAGGAGATCAGCAGACAGGCAGACGGCCCACTTGATGGACAGCGGTTACCATCGCCTATGGACATTTGCAACACCAAAGGTGCTACGAATGCGCTGCTGTTCTCTTTAGGGAGCCTGGAACCTGGTCACTAATGCCGGAACACAACACAAGGTTGTTATGGCGACATACTCTAGACCAGGGGTGGTAGCCATCCAGTCGGGCAAAATGCCCTACCACCTGGCTGTGGGTTGTTTTGTCGCCTCTTACGACAGGCCGCCGGGCCGCAGGAAATTGTATTCTTTCTCCGTTCCTGCACGGATAAAATATACTATATAATATACTATATGTATTACTAGAAAAAAATAGGGATCCCTACTAAAACGTCAATAATGCCAAGGCGTAAAAAAATAATGTTTGAATCATTGGTGTAACAATAAAACAGGGTTTGAATGGGCCAGGGGATGGTTTAGATTCACAATTAGACCAGGTAGGTGGCGATGGAACCGGGTTCTGGATTTTCATTTATTCAGGGCAGTGCAACGTCTGCCGAAACCGCTAGTTTAAAATATAGTGGTGGGTATATATAATGACAAACACGCATATTTGATAGAAATGCAATATTTATTACTGATGAGTTAGAAAAGTTACAAAAACGCTTTTGAAAATAACGTAAAATTTTATTTTTTATCATTTATTTTTTTACTATTCTGATAACTTACAATTTTGAAATTCAAGTTATCAGATTGAAAAATTATTTTTTTTGTTTAACGAAGATTTGTCGATAAAAGTGCAATATGAATGTTAAAGAGTTTACATTATATTATACTACGAAAACATGTCACCCGGTAGGCTCAGGCTTCCTAGCAAGGAGCCAGAGATGCGGAGGCGAAATAACGGTCAAGTAACGGTAGCATTCATTTGCTATTCAGTCAGGCCAACACGACTTCGATACTGCGAATACGAATTTTTGTTCCAAAACCCACATATTTTCGCATATCCGGGCAGCGAATGTTATTATTATCTGCATGTTTAGTTTTGTTTTTTTCTCGAACAGATTTAGAATATAGTAGCTAGGGAAAAAATAGACATAGCAACGATTATTTTCCAAGGCTGTCTAGTTGTGCATTAGGATGAGGTACCTGTTATCTGTCTGTCGATTTTAAATTTTGAATATGTTTAATTTTCGAGAACTGAAAGTTGACGTGCTGAAGTATTTCTTTTAAAAATGTGTAAATATTGTATTTTCTTAAGTTTTCGCGACTAGTGGACATAATTACATTTCAACGGTTTTAAACGCAGCATTTTATATGATTTTGTATTTAGACGTTTCGGTCACTTTTCAGTGGCTGTAATCGTGTGTAATTTTATTTTAAAGTATTTATTCTCTCTATGGGAGCCGTATGTAATTTCCCGCTTCGCAACAAGTTCAAAAATCGCGAAAAAATTATTTAAATATTACTTTAGATGAATAATATTAGCAGAATATTGATAGTTATCGAGTACTAATTCTATGTTTTTCTGAGAAATGTAAAACTTGTGAAAGGCCTTTGGAGTTGTCATAAGAACTCCGTTGGTTGGCGTCATTGGAAAATTATTATTATGCTGAAGACCTAATACATCAGACGAAGCTGTATGGACCAAGTACCTCTAGTTGCCATTCTGAAGTATTGTACTACTATACTAACTAAACTTTGAATATAATTTTGGCAACACTTTTCTATGCCATATTTTTTTTTAATATTAAAGGTAAAATCTCACGAGATTGACCAACTTTTGAAGTATATTGATTATTTTTAAACGAAATTTTTTATTTGTTTTCAACCGTTTCGTTAAAAGTGCGTTTACAAACTGCCAATAGACGCCCTCGTTTTAAAGTCTATCAAAGACCAACAATTTGATTGAGGCTTTTTTGTCTGGAAGTTATTCTGAAATATTCAGGTGTACTTGACACTGACTAGAAACACTAACCATCATGCCTCTGCTATACCTAGGATAATGTTAGTGACTGTGACATGCATTTTTTTTTGCGACATTGTTAATGACATTTACCACTGACAGATAGCAATTAAAGTTAATGCTTTATTTTGTAACGCTATAAGGCGCATTTGGACACTAGCCCAGGTGGAGCAGGAGCATGAGAGAAATATATCAAAAGGCATGTGGGAGTAGAAGCCATTGACCTACATCTTCCTTCCTACCAAAACCATCCCAGTGTTCTTCTTTATAGTTTATGTACCAAGATCGCGCGTACATTGCTTAGCCAACACGAGACCAAGACTGATAATTAGATTTAAAGTAGTTTAAGCATACAAACAGGAGACAGTGCTGAACAGAAAGGAGTGGAGTATTCTCATTTTGGAGGCCAGTACTCATTTCGGGTGGTTGAGCCGCAGCCGTTAGTTTAAACATAAACAATATTATGTTCAATAAAGTATGCGGGTGAATTTGCAAAACAATGTTAGTCATTACTTAATAGTGTTTTTGTTTATGTAATTAATTGTTGTTTGTTTATTGAAGACATTTCAACTTTGGTTTTGATTTGAGAAAATAAAAGTGGTATTGCACACAACTATAGTGATTAGCATGTTTTGTTTCCTAAGCATCTTGTTTTGTTTTTCACTTTGTAAATAATAATATTTACATCATAATTTCTATATCCATATTTAAAAGATGAATTGAATCATTTTTGATGAACTGTCTAATGAATGAATGACTCATACATACATTTTGATTTTTTTCTTGCCATTTATTTCCATGTATGATAGCTTTTACTAGTTTTAATTATTTCGCCACATTGTAGAATACAGTGAAATACACTTTTCTGCCAAATTACCAAATAATTTTTTTCAATGTCCTTGTTAACTATTGCAACACTGGCGCGATACAACAGCAGCGCCATCTGTCAATTTCCTCTCACTTTTCTACATTTTACAGTGCTCTCACGCAATAAATCATATATTATTTCAAAAAGCTAGTGCATGTCAGTGTAATCTATCACAATAATCCCCTGCAGTCCTACTTAATAGACAAATATAAAACAATATTATGTATAGGTACTAGGTTTTAGACTAGTTTATCTTGGGTTCATATGCTCCAAATGTTTCCAAGGATGGTCGAGTGTCTATCTATAGATTATATTAAAAAAACTTCAAAAACTAAAACAAAAAACTAAAAAGTATAAAATAACTTATTTCAAAAGCTATTATTATTAATATATATTATCTAAAACATCTTAATGAAGTCGGTTTTTTAAACAAAGTTTTTTATATTTGTTACTTTTTAGTGTCTAGCTATGTATGGGTAGACCTACGAAAGGTACCGCGCTCCTTAAAAAATATAGGTCCAAGAAATGGGAACAAAAAGATGATCGTAAAATGAAAACTACTGGGCCAAACTATGTTAAATGTTTAGGGGACCGAATGGCAACTATTCCTCATCCAACTAAACAAGAATCACGTAAATCGGATGATAAATCTCAGAGTAATCGGTGTACATACGGAAGGGAATGAAAAAATTTTACATGAAAAATGTTCATAAAATGAAAACTACTGGGCCAAAGTATATAAAATTTTTAGAGGACCAATTGGAAGCTATTACGCTTCGAAATACAAGATACAATCAGTGTACATACATAAAAAAAACATACCGACCAATTTTAACCGACTTCCAAAAAGGAGGAGGTCCTTTTTGGAAGTCGGTTAAAAACTAAGGCGGGTAAATCTAACGGGCAGAGCTAGTACATAAAAATAGACATTCGAATGCCAACTAAAAACTGTGTCTAGAAACTATACTTATGCCAGATTGGTAATAAAATGCGCATAAATCTAGAATACGAAGCAGGTTCCTAAATGAAACTAGAGCGAGCCTAGGTATAGCCGTTTTATTTTTTCAGATTGAGGACAAATAATATCATTTGCATTAATAAGATAACAAGTTCTTTTTTAAGATTTTTAACAATTTATTAGGTACCCTAGTCATGAATATATGATGTAGTAGTTTAATGAATGATATACTTATCCTGCGTCTAATTCCAATGAACTTGGGTTCGAATCCTAGCTGGGACTGCTTAGGTAGTTTTATAAATACAACTATCACAGTGCTGATCGAGAAGACGAATATGTGAAACCCGCCAAGCCGCCTTGGATACACGTTGCGGGTATACCGTTCGTTTTTCTTTAACTGACGACTCGGGTCCAGCCGCGGAACTTTTATTGACTGACAAAAGCAAGTTGCTATTAATAAGGCAATGAATACTTTTATAGTATACTAGCTTCTCTGACCGCGACTTCGTCCGCGTGGAATAGTTCAAAATAACTAAGTTACTAACCCCTAATTTTGAAACATTCTTCATTGGTACTCCGCTTCTATTGGTCTTAGCGTGATGATATTTATGGTATAAGGCCTATAGCCCTCCTCGATAAATGGGCTATCTAACACTGAAAGAATTTTAGACCAGTAGTTTCTGAGATTAACGCGTTCAAGCAAACAATCAAACAAACTCTTCAGCTTTATATATTAGTTGCTTATTATGTGCGCCATATCAACTGGAATAATGTTAGTGACTGCGTCACGCAGATGTAGGAAAGTGTTTAATATACTAGATGAGACATGGTTAATAACGTTAGACATATACATATATATAACGTTACACAAATAACTTATACACCGTTATGTAGCTAATCTTACTTTTTTAACGCTATAAGTCTTATTTAGTTACTAACACTAATGCACGTGGAATAGAAGTTAATTAATCATTATGGATATAGCATACTTAATTTAAGAAAAATATCGTAATTCAAAATTCACATGCATGATTATGGAGAACGTGATAACCATGAACCACAATGCGGTGAGACCTTAATAACCTGTGGTTCCATTACACAAATTCAAATATATAACAAGCCCATACGAAGCGAAAGTGAATCTGTGCGGTTTCGAAGACTGACGTATAAAGATCAAGTTGGTCGTGCGTTCCCTGACAGTGACGTGTCTGGGGCCTCAATTGCCCTTAATGCTCATGAATATACACGACTTGATCGAGAAAAACTCTTTCATTTTTTTTAATAGCCTCTACGTGCTCCAACGCTTTGGATGCTTTAAAAGTTATAAGCATTGTTTATCTTCATTTGGAAAGGTCGTGAACTTTTGGTCGACGTTCTATCATACTAGTGCACTAAATACTTTCTTTGATTTGGAAGAGATTGGGGAATGCTTAAATAAATTTGTGCAGTTATTTTCTATGCAATTAGTTTTTTCTCCATTCCCGGTACACAAATTACCGCAGTAATAAAAAAAATTAAGCTATCGTTTTAGTGAAAAATGTGTGGGAATAAGCTAATTTTTATGCATCCGAAGAACTACAAACGGCTCCCGGGAAAATTCCCGCGGGAACGCAGGGATACAAAAAAAAAACACATTTTGTTATATAAAATTTGCCATCGTTCAGTGAAAAAAATTCACACACACATTCAAATTCCATTTTTTCATCTGGCCATTTAAAGTCATTCCAGGATAAGAAGTACCGCAGATATTAAGACAAACATTTGTTGTTGATCATCGAGAATTGCATCGAAATTAGCCCAGTAGTTTTTAAGTAAATCCCGGAAATTTGAATAAACAAAAAATAAATCTAAATAAATGCATCGTGTTCTCTATCGTGTATATAGTAGTACTAGTATCTATATGTATTCCAGTTGTTTTTTAGTAGCTTCAATGTACAGACACCGCATGTTTAGAATTTTATAATACATAATTTATAAATTTGTATATATTTTTATGTTAAACAAATTTGTTTTAATTATATTTATTATAGGATACTTTACCTAACTATAATTAGTTAAAATTAGTATATAAAGTAAGAATTCCATTTACACTCCCTTAATAAATAGAACACTGAGTCTAGATCGCCTTCTTCCTATGATAAGGTTCTTGAGGGAGGCACTACCCTCTCTGATCAACTGAAGACTTAATATAAAAATGCTATGAAGCAGACTTTACAGTCTGCTGTAAGCCTAATTTTTTGTTATCAGTCATCAAAGAGTCTAAGGTTCACTAAGTGTTTTCCTCCGTTTAAACTTATTTGCAACTTAGATCAATGTATTTAAGAGTCCAAAGTTGAATGTCAAGTGGTTATAATTTGCATATATAAGTAATGGAAAATTATTTTAATTACGCAAGCAAAAACATCATCAATTTACTACTATAATATTAATATTGACTTTCGTTCCCTACAACTACATAATAAATTAATAACCGGCAACCCTGAAAAGCAAATTTATATTTGCAGCTTTGGGATCTTACTATCAGCTTCAAGGTAAATTCATATCTACATACTAAGAGTCAATCTTACATTTTTGTAAAAATACGAATAATTTTGTGCAACTTTTTTTTTTAAATTAAACAGTGGACAAACAGATTGTATATCCCCAAATAAAACAAGTTACGCTTGTGTTATAGGTAATATGCAACGGACTATTCTGGGACCGATTCCAGAATATAGTACATAACGAAAATGTGTTTCCAAAATTTACCATACCAGGAATGGAACTCGGGGTCTCTGCGTTACAGTGAGGTAAGCCATCAAAGGCTTAGCCCACTCAACTACAAAGGCCGTAAAATTATAACTAGAAAACCGATTTAAACTATTATTTACGAGGACACATTGGTTTTTGAAGGAACCTTAAAAGTGACTATACGGTGTTTAAAAATTTAAAAAAACTTAATAAGGACAGTATACAGGACAGGATAGTTGTAAAATATTATTTATGTAATTGTTAATAAAATATGTGACTTTTGAATTACAACAAGAAATCCATTTTCAAGCTGCCGTCAAAGACTTTAAGTTTGCTTAAGGTGGGTCAGATATAAACCCTACGATTTCTCTCAGGTTTGGGGTTATATGGATTGTATCAACTTGAAGGTTACTGTTAAATTAAACATTCTTGTATACTTGACACCGATTAAACCCAAAATCCTTGCGAAGCCATATTTAAAACGCGAAAAGACATGTAGTTGACAGTTATCTCTGAATATTTATTATTTTACCAGCTCCATTTGTATCGATGTAGTATAATTTTAAATTTAATTACAAACCATACGAGTGCTTTTCAATCAACCACTAAAATTAGTAAGCACATGTCAGTAACTTACGATTCATTCACCTCACGAGATGTATTTTTGGTCGTCTCTTTCTTTTAACACCGGTTGCACCGTGTAAGAATGTGATGAACGACTCAAATAGTTCGCTAATTAACTCAGCTCACAATGTCACCCGTCGTGTCCACTTGATTATAAACTCTGTAGCGTTAAACTTAACTGCTATTATTGCTGGAGTCGTGTGCGCTGTCTGAATGGGCATTGTATGCGTAAACATTAATCAATGCCATGGATACCGCTGCCAAGGTCACCGGATTCGTGAAGTTCTCTGCGAATCACTTCGTGGACTGATAGATAAATTAAATCAATTTAGAATCTTGTCGTTATAGAATATCCATGCAGGAACGAAGAAATACAATTTTCTGCGGCCGGGCGGCCTGTCGTAAGAGGCGACAAAACAACCCACAGCCAGATGGTAGGGCATTTGCCCGACTGGATGGCTACCACCCTTGGTCTAAAGTATGTCGCCATAACAACCTTGTGTTGTGTTCCGGCATTGGCGACCAGGTTCCAGTCTCCCTAAAGAGAGCAGCAGTGCATTTGTAGCACCTTTGGTGTTGCAAATGTCCATAGGCGATGGTAACCGCTTTCCATCAAGTGGGCCATCTTCCTGTCTACTGAACTCCTGCATTTAAAAAAAAATTAAAAGAATAGAAATATTGGAATTAGAGCAGGACCAGTCTCGGAATTATCAGAAGGCTGGAGCCTATGGTGGCAGGTTTTGGGGGTATCAAAGGAAACTGGGACTTTTGGGCCAAAGAAATGTAATGAATTGTGATACGTCTTTAAAACAGCGTTATATTTTTCTATTATAAAATGGAAAACATTAGCACTAAATTCTATGTGGAGGACGAAAAATCTAATAACAAGGTCGCAAATAAGTTTTCGATTAACATAATCGATTTGTGTGAGTGAATATCAACAATTAATAATACAAAAACACTTCTAAGAAATCTTAAAATCACTCGTATTTTTACAATCAGGAAGGACCCAAGAATGTATGAACGCGTATCCACCTTCTTTGGGGCCAAAGATTTACCCCTTACCCCATCTAATTGAGTACATGATTGAGCTTTTATGACCTCAGAAATATAATAACCTAAAACTTGTGCAATCTTCTAAATCATTAGGTTGTAAAAATAATCTAGTTATTGACACATCGATCCCCTAGTTCATAATCATACTAATTACGGGACAAAGGTGGTTATTAAAACGTCGATGTACAAATCATAAAGTTACAATAAAAAATAGTAATTAATATGATCAGGTTAAGTCTTGTATTAGTCATCCATATCCGTTGCATTTTACCCATAACACAGGCATAACTTACTTAATTTGGGAGTATATAATGTTTGTCTGCCGTACATTAAAAAAAAAATAACGACTCAAAATCGTTATCGACGGGAAGCGTTCCCAAAATCCTGGCCGCATTGCCACATAGGATGGCAACGCTGATGCGTTACCTCAGTTGCAGGCCAGCGTTTTGGTCACGTTAAACCTCAATGGGACGCGTCGGGAGGTTTCAATAGAGATGATGAGCCCCAGGGTCTCAACCCCGAATATGATTGTGAACTAGGGCATCGAATTATAGAGGTCAGTAAAGGCGGTATCATTTGAATAACCTACTGCCGGCAAATGTAAATCCGCCATTGAGCAGGACGGAGAATATAATCACGTTCGTGTGTTACATTTTTATTATACGCCGCGACGAAGGCGTGTCAACGTCATATGACCATGATATTTACAGAACATTTTTGATACAATCGAGTTGTACGATTTCCATCGCAGCGACAGTTCCACTGGTCGGCTGGACCGGACATTGCATAACGACGTTGTATCCAAAATGAGAACTTTATGTTTACAATCAAATCGAGGATTGAGCGTGTAATAGTATTTTTATTATCATTTATTATATTGGTCGCGTCATAGCCGATTGAGATAACGCTTGCCACTGCGCAGTTAGACCGAAAAATGCGTAGTGTTTCTGAGAAAACCTTAATATTTCGGCGAAATTTAATCTACAATTTATTTCTTACAACAGCTCTTTTAAATACTTAAGGCATTTTCCGGTTTTATACAGTACACAAAATACAAATGTAAAATAAGACGCTGCTAGCACGTGCCCTAATATTGTTCTTGGTGCAAAGGACTTTATAATTAATCCACAGAGGGCGTAATGCGGTCGCATTTGGAGAATCAATTATGGTGAATTTGATACATGACTAGAAATACTGACAGTTGTAAAACATGGCATACAGTTTCAATCTATTTTGATCTTGTCATGTTCGTCATACGAATCTGCGAAATCTGCCACTTTATGCTATGGTTGGACGTTGAGTAACATAATAAAAGAACCAATTGATTGACAGACAGACACACGCTGAGCAAAGGCCACCTTTAAAGTACTAAACTTCCCACATGTATGATTGCATGAAGAGGTTAATAACAGAGATGGCGCTATAGATAAACGTTATCTCGAGGCATATGGACAGTGATAAGTGGAGTTAGATTGTCTCTGCAAGCGCCTAAATAAAACACGGAAATAGAAGCCAATGCTGAAGGTCGCCTTAAATAATTACACACCACTTTTCATCAGCTGAATCGGACGCTTTAGAAAACAAAACATAAGTAGAATTCTTCAGGTGCGTTAAATGAAATTAAATTAATTTAAAAAAATATTATAGTGCTCTATATTTAGGGCAACGCAAAAGCGTTACCCAACGTGGTACCGCAGCGAGCGTTTTGGGTTTGGAATTGACTCCATTTGGACTTTGGAATCCATTTGTTACTTCTATTATTTTTGTAAATAAAGCTGTGTGTATTATTAGAATATTTTAAGTTCTATTTAATTCAATTTAATAGAAAGTCGTTGAAATGATATTTGCAAGGATTATATTATTGACAAGTAAAACGAAAACCAAGTATTTTAAATTAAGTAAATGCAAAGTCTGATTTGTAGACAGATCAAGTAATCAAGACAGACCCTGGCAACACAGTTTGAATAATAACTGCCAGGTAAGAAAACAATGTGCTAATGTGATTTATAAATATTTAGGTACATCGCCTCCTGTAGCGAAAAATAGGAAACAAAAAAATTAACAAATTGAATGTAGGAAATAAATATTTAAACGTTATTCATGACTGTCCCGATCCTATCTTTCGTAGGGATATTTGCAAATATAATAAATACAATGCATACCATACGATTAATGTTTGTTTTTATTACAATAGGAACATTTATAACAAGAATATATGTGTTAACAATGTAATACATATGTTTGTTTTGAACAGTCAGTAACGTTTAGATACAGACAGCGAGAAAAGCCTTATTGTTTTTATTTCTTCAAAAATTTTTTCTTTCTTTCTAAAAATATTATTATTAAAAAACTCATTGCTTCTATAATTAAGTTTTAATTTTCAGGTATATTACGATTTTTGAATTCACCATTAACATAACGGGTACTCGAGTTATTTTCACGTATCCTCGCTGCTTTCTCGCGAATGTGGAGGACCTATTATTTTAAACAGAGCGCTAAATAATTTACTACGTTCTATAACATTTAAGGACCCTGAAGATCTACATTGTCCTAAGAAATCACTTTTTATTAAATATCACCAAAAACCTAATACACACTTCTGTTCGCACGCACATAAACACATATGGGCACATAGTTGTCAAGTATATAATATATATAATAAAATATATAAAACAAAGCGTGCTCCTCTACACACACATTTTATAGACACAGGATTAATAAGGTTTCGAAGCGAGTAGTGTTATAAAAATATACATACCAAGCGAAACTACGGAAAGATCTATTTTGAATATAATTGGCAGGGTGTAACCCGGAAACATTTGGTGGCGTGACTTGTAACAGTTTAGATAGTCGTCGCCACCGGGTTTACAAAAAATGTTTCGTAGTTTATCTGTACTTGAACGACGTTCATAAATCATAAAGTCTAAAGGGTCACTACGGAATGTATGATTTATTGATAAATATTCGTTCCTTATGTTTTCCTCAATTAAATTATAATAGGAATTAAAACTAAAATAAACTGTGTTGTATGTTCTAATTTTATTTAGGTATAATTATGTAACTGATTGCTAACAACTTATACTTTTCGACCACACTATTTTTTTATTGCTTGAAGGCCACACACAGGCCACCGGTCTGTCTACCTGATGGAAAAAGGTTACCATCGCCTATGGATATTTGCAACACCAAAAGTGCTACCAATGCGCTGCTGCTCTCTTAAAGGAGACTGGAATCTGGCAACTAATGCCGGAACACAATTCAGGGTTGTTATAGCGGCATACTCTATACCAGCGGTGGTAGTCATCCAGTCGGATAAATGCTTCTACTACTTGGCTATGGGTTGTTTTGTCGCCTCTTACAACAGGCCGCCCGGCCGCAGGATATTGTGTTATCCGTGCCTGCAGGGATAAATTGCTGTAACTTTGATTTTTAGTTACAGTAACTGCAAGGGTTAGGTTTACGGCTCGCAGATGAATACGTATATTTGGTTTAGTAGAGTTTTGAGATACCTAAATATCTCAACATGTATGTTTTTAAGTTGTCTATATATTTTTTTGTATTGTGGTGACTATTTTTAAGAGTTTTAAGGGTAAGACGAATGAATGCTCCTAAAAAGAAATTGACAATAATATTGATTTAATATGTATATTTATATCCACGTATTAAAAAAATTATTTGGCGGCCTCTGTGGTTAAGCGGGCTAAGCCTTTGACGGCCTACGTCACTACAACCCAGAGGTTCCGGGTTCGATTCCTGGTATAGTAAATTTCTTAAACGTATTTTCTCCGTTATTTACCATGGTCTGGTGACTGGGATGGGCCCCAGAGTGGTCCGTTGTATATTACACATAACACAAGCGTAACTTGCTTAATTTGGGGATATACAATGTGTGTGTTTGTCTGCCGATTATTATTATTATTAAAAAAAGAATCAAAAATAAAGTGAAATAACAATAATAATATTTTGTATATAGTTATAATGTAAGATATATGTAGAGGCTCATCCAGTAAATGGCAAGTCAGTGACTGCCCATTTTATCCATGTACCCCTCTATAGTCCCAGATCACTAGCTCCATTAGCAGTTCATCCCAATAGCCCGGTACCTTTTGTTCTTATTCCCAACAATAGTTCTACAAAAACCGGGGCTTATCCTTGGGTGCTTTTTTATATGGTGTAGACGGGGATAATCGCCGGTCAGCGTCATGCCACATTTAGATTAAATTTGTCAACGAGCCCTGTGTTAGCCTTCCTATGGCCCCATGCAAGCCCGCCAAAAATCCAGGCTATTTATATGACCTGTGGTCAACAAAGACATACATATTATAAGAATTCAATTCGATTAATTTTCAAGTTAAATATATTTGAATTTCAACAACGCTCAATATTTAGTATTTTAATTCTTTCGGTTATTCCAGTCTCAAGAGCTAGACTTCCTTGTACCAAACTATTTAATCGCTAATACCTACTACACATTAATTGGGATTTTAATTATGTGGATACAAAGGGAAAACAATATGCAAGTTATGGATTTTAAGTACATTTAAATAAGTATTTCCTGTAATATATCAGGAAAATTTTATTAGTTATACATACATAGCACATGAGTATTTATGTAAAAAAATAAATTATTGTAAGCCGATTAAGGCCGTGGTCTGTCTAAGACGCTGGAAGTGGAGTGTAGCGTCAATCGACGTTGGACGCCGCTATCGGCGTCGGATGAACGCTATACCGATGGTCACTCTGGAAACATCTAATCTCGACATTTTTCCCGCGCTTTCCTTATTGGGCAGATTATGTGATATCGGAAACGGGATATTTTTATGCTGGTACACTCAAGAAAATCTCTGGAAGCGGCGTACGATACGAAGTATGGACACCAAGTACAACATATCGAGCCTTTCCGCCATTTTATCGTAAACGACATTTGGACCTAAGTGTATTTTTTTAAAGTAAGATAACACTACTGAATCAAAAACTGAAAGTCCTAAAACAAAATAATAGTTTAAAATAACTTTTGCAAGAAAAATAAACTTAGTTCCAAATATCGCTTACGATACAATGCGTAAAGGCTCGATATATTCGCCGCTTCCAGCGTCAATTAAAATAGCTTTGACACATTAAAGAAATGACGTCATAACTTGCTACGCTTGTATAAAACCTAGACGGCTTCTAAGTTTCATATTATAATAAATAAACCGGTGCGTCCCGGGACGCCCGACAGAAGTGATAACTTAGCCTGCCTACCGCTGCCGTATGCATGAGTGAAAGGAAGCCAGACAGACTGGCGCCGTAACGCGTTACGTAACGAAGCAGTTTACCCTCCCATAAGAAGTTATCACTTCAAAAGTATCTAATTTGTTTTTACTGTCAACTACCCTATTCTGGTACAATAAGAAGTGGAATGCGAAACCGTTTGCTAAAAATGCGCCGCACCTCTCCAAACCTGCTTTTTTAACAGTATATAATAAAATAAATGTATAATAACAGCCCATAAATGTCGGACTGTTAGCCTCGGGCCTCCCATTATAGGAGAACGGACAGTATACCCTCCACGCTTGTCGAAGGCGGCTTGGCAGGCTTGACACATCGGTTATGTCGATGTGCAGGTTGCATCACGATGTTTTCCTTCACCGTTGTTAGCACATGGTAATTGTAGCAATATGCACATTAGGTCAGTATACTGCCTATACTGAAGTTGTGCACGCGTTCCAGCTAGGATGGAACCCGCGCCCTTTGAGTTTGGGACGCGTGCGCTAGCCGTTACGCTCCCACGACTGCCAAGATTTCTCTGCCTAACTTCAAGCTAGATGAGCTTTTCTGCCTACACGACTACGCTTCTGTCTCAGACGAACAAAATATGACCGACCCCGAGCTCTCAGAGTGAAGCTGGCTAAAGGAATTCGATTTTGTAATATGAAGCCGATCGCGCCGCAGTGGGTTTCGAGAACTTACTATGAAATAATGGAATTATACAGCTTTCAAGCTTATTTTACTTTTTACAAAAGTCCCACATTAAACAAATGACATTTTTCATACTTTATTATCTTTTATAAGCTTTCTTTCTGTTTTTGTCAGACATAAAGGGGATTCTAAGGCTGCGCGCGAACAGGCTACCGACTACAACCACCGGTTGCAGGCACACGTGTGCGGCGATTCCGTATAAAATTAATGAAAGAGCATGTGAATTTCTTGTCGGTAGCCACTGGGTCAGCGATCCGTTTGCGCCCAGCCTAAGACGTCTGAAATTTCTGCATTTCTGATCTATTCTTTAGCATTTAAAAAGTAAGCCAGCTCTAAAGCAATTGTTTATAAAATGTCTGCCTGTATTCCGCGAAACACTGCAAATGAAACGGGAAAATTTTTTTAAGGGCATTCTTTAAGATGAATCATTTGGCGTGGGTCCATCAAATTTTGTTGTAGAAATGGCAGTATGCCACTGATCTGAGGTGTGGTTGGAAATGATGAATATTTTCAAGCCATCAGTCTCATCGGCAAATGAATTTTAATGTGCAGCCTAATTGTGTGATTTAGAATGAGGTCATTCAGTCATGTTGCCCGTTGACAACTGTTTAAGGAATAATAATTTCCACTAATACATAACAGCAGACTCTGTCTTGCGAAAGAAGTCCCGCAGACGTGGCGCTTCGGTCGTGCAACGGAATGTTATATGTTATAAAGATAAAATGGTTTTAGAAGGATTCTGATTTAAAAGTAAGTAAATAGAATAGAACTCAAAGGGTATGGTTTCGAATCATGGCCGGAAAACGTGCACCACATCGGCTGTTTTCTGACCTAATGTGTATATTGTTACAATTACCACGTGCTTACCGTGAAGGAAAGCATTGTGAGGAAATCTGCATCGAGATAACCAATGTGCCAAACCTGCCAAGCTACCTTGGATAAGAGTGACAGGTATGCTGTCCATTCCCCTAAAATGGGAAGTCCGAGCCCACAAGTGAGACGTTTATGGGCTGTTATTATATAAAAATAGAATAATCATATAAATAATGTATGAACTTTGTTAAATAAATAAATAATGTGACATTTACATTCAGGCAATTGATAAAAATAACATACAACGTGGCCGGGCTCGTTAATAAAGTTCGTTCTATTTTTCGCCACGGGACTTTCGTGAGACGCACTCTTGACATATTACTGCATTTTCCAGAAAGGGGTTTTATTCAGGTACACTTCGAAACATAATCATTCGTAAACAATATGGGCGCATTTCTCTTGTACCTCACATTGCTCAAAATACTCCTTCAGCCGTTCCACATAGTGACCACGGTGCTTATGGTCGCCACGGAAACGTCACTGATGGCGTATGATTTTCGCTCACACAGCGCTCACAACGTCCCATGTCAAGAGGTGGGTCGAATAATCCGTTCCACTTTACAAAATTAAAAATCGCGGTCAATTTTTGTGAGCCTAATGTGGAACGTAGCCTATATTTTTTCTCTAGTCCCGAATTTCACTCAATACATTCATTAATAAAACAGTAATGTAAGTTTTCTTTTTCAGTTGTTGAGGGAATTATTTTATAGAGAATCATTGTACATTTGCCTGAAAATATCGAAAAATAAGTACTTATTAACGTGAAGAATAGTCAAGTCGCCAAGGTTTTGCCCAAACAAATTTGTTGTTGGAAGCATACGAAATATAAGTATAAATCGGACGAAATAACATAAGTATTTCGTTTTTTTATTGCAGCATGCGGCTAAAATGATTAAGATGTACATAGACTAGGAAGTAAAATTTAATTTATATGTATGACCTTCAAAACGTATTCTCTAGTGGAACTTACTTTGAATAAAAACTTTTGAATTTGAATTTAGATTCTAGTACAAAGATCCTCAAGCCCATATTTGCGTTAATGGCAAAATTATAAACACTAAAAATTGGAGATCTTTGAGTATTGTATTAAAAAAATATATATTTATGCTAACGATATTCTACCTAACAATCTCGATATATTACTAATACTTAGAAATTAAATATTATTTTTGGAGTCTTTTTAAACGGAAATAACTCTCATTACGCATTTTGCTTCATCCTTTAGAATTACGTACTACGCACTTTTCATTCCTTAGAAGTACGGAAGATATAGAAAGTATCAGAAACATAACTTGAATATAGTATAACACATTTCCGAGTATCCTACACGTGTAAGAAATAAGAGGCGTAGAATAATACGAGTTGAATCGTAAATACACAAAGTGATTAGATAAGTTGAAATATTAGCATAACTTTTTCATAATATTTTCTTAAGTTTTCGCGACTAGTATGCATAATAAAACTTCCATTTTAACGGTTTTAACGTGGTAATTTATTTGACTTTAACAATACTCATTGTCACTTCACATCTTTGTCTTCCGTAATCACGGTTAGTGAAAAGTGGCCAAAACGTCAGAATAATAAAAGTTAAATATACAACCGCGCTTAAAACGTAGTTTTATTATAACTTTCTAATTTAATAGCTAATAAATTATGTATAGCATATACTAACTAGGATTTTGTTGTTATTTGTGATTTTATGCAAATTCTTCATGATTTGACTTTTACCTCGATACTGAAATACACATATATATAAATAACGCTTATCTCTTATACTACTTAAAGTTCTTAAAGTCGAGTTTAAAATTAAAATTGTATAAGTCACGATTTGACTTTATGAATATTTTTTTATTGTTTATATTAACTTTGTACAAGTGACCGTGTGCAAGGTCTTGCGTACGGTCACTTGTAATTCATACAACGCGAATACCTAATAGCCTACCTTTAAGAAATTAGCGAAGCGACCAAAAAGTTTTAAATGTCTAGGTTTAAGTTCTGGTAACCAACAAAGACTTTTCATTCATTCAAAGTTGAAGGCGCCAGACATTTATTTTCATTTACCCGTGCTGAAACATACTATTACTAGTGTCTCTATAAATAAACTAGCCACTAAAAAGTCGAAAGCGCCATGAACTTATTGGCGCTTACATTTTTTTTGGACCCCAATGGGTCAACAATCGACATTGACCGCATTGGGAATCCCTGCTCTAAAGGATCGATTTTAGCTGCAGAATATAAAATAATAATCGGCAGACAAACACACACACTTGTTATGTCTAATATTAAACGGACAACTTTGGAATATATCCCAGACAACCACATCAGAAATAACAGAAATTTAGTTTACGAAATTTATCGTTCTAAGAATGGAACGCGCAACTTCTGCTTTCCAGTGAGTAAGACGGGCTAAGCCTTACACCACTAAGTATAGGGATAGTCAAAAACCGTCAAAGCAGTTGTTGTAATTTAGTTGTTTTATGCCGCTTGTAAATACACGCCACACCATGTAGCCTAGCAACTGATTTAAATGGCACAACGAAACAGACGTGTAAAATATAATACTTGGAGTTGGGCGAAGCTCCACTCACCTATTACAAATATAATAAATTAATATAAATTACATGCAAGTCCACTGGATACTATCCGGCGTATACATATATATGTAGTAGGCAGAAAATCTTCGTGAAGCTACATGGATACGTGCAGTACGCCTACTCCCAGTAGTCAGTTCCCAGTGGACAGTTGTTATTAAGGTTCGTAGCCATCTGGCTAATAAGACCCCTTATAAATCCATCATATCCATCCGTCTGTCCGACTGGTTTTTTATCATTTTTCTCATAAATTACGGGTTTTATATGAATGAAATCGTGAAACAAGTTATATTTTTTTCCAGTGTACATAACCGTGTGGACCATTAGTCCGATTTTGAATTTACTTGTCAATTTAATTCAATATATATATTTACTTAAGTATTACTTTAAACATCAGTCAAAGCGTCAAATGATGTGAAGCATTTTGTTAAAGTTATGTAGTATATATACAACGTGGTTTTTTGCGTCTGTGAGTTTAATAATAATGTATATATATATATATATATATATATATATATATATATATATATATATATATATATATATATATATATATATATATATATATATAGGCAACTATTCCACTTTATTTGTACTAGTTAGATTATTTAATACTACCTATTGTTGTTTGAGCTCTTTTATGCTTTATTATGGGTTTCGTAGCTAAATGGCAAAAGTAATGGAGGTTCGTTGCCTCTACCGAATCCTTCAATGTACATGTGGTCCAAAACACACGTAGCAGATTTGTATGAAATCTGCTACGTGTGTTTTGCAAATAAACCGCAAGCTTATTATATAAAGAGTAAGTAGTTTTAATTTTACGAAAATTAAACACTAGAACTCACCTTCCATCCAGCTGACGAGTTGCTATCCCCCTTATCCTTAAAATATGGCACATTCTGGACCATCCACTCGTATATCTGGGACAACGTGAGCCTGTTGTCCTGCGCCGAGGTAATGGCTTGGGTGATGAGATCAGCATAAGAAAGGTTGCCCCACGCGTTGCGACGGGATGAGTTCTTCTTTGTGCCCACTGACGTGGGTAGCGGTGGTGCTCCTGAGAATATAAGGTTTTGTATGAGCCTTTAATAAAATTATTTATAAATAAATAAATTCTGAAATAATGTTCATACAAAAGAGCGGACATTCAAATACCACGCTATCGTTAGTTTAAATTTTCTATTTTTTCACATTCTGCTAATTATTTGGAGTCAGCACAATGTTTTTTTCCGTCTATGTCTCTCAAATAGCTTCTGCCAGCGACTTCGTCCGCGTGAAATAGTAAAAAAAAAGGAAGAAAGAAAAACTTTATTTGCAAAAATATCGATGTAGTTACGTTCCTTATACATTTTTATACACAAAGCATATTTTGAAAATTTGTACGCCGCATTTTAGCAAACAAAGTTTGCACTCAGCATACTGCTGAGCCGGAATTATGTCCGACACAACGCTGATTTTCAGTGCAAACCTTCCTTTTGGCGTAATAAGAAAACGACCAATTTTGTTAATAAAATAATAAATAATAAAACTAATTCTACTTATGTAATACTCAATAATGATACTTTAATACGTAAAAGAAATAAATATTTTTTAATAAAAACAACAATAAATACGTTACTTTAAAATAAATACTCCTGTAACAACTTGTATCCAATCATTTCACACCTTATCCATTCTTGTAACACATATAACCATCTCAATATTCTCGTCTCATCTGAGTGGAGTTTGTGGTCTATCAGTTCAGTGGCCCAACATTTGAACCCGTATAACATGACCGGTCGCATGACAGATTTGCATATCATATCTTATCTTAAACTAATCACCAACAGTTTCCAAGTCAAAGTAATTATGAAATTGTTTGAAACATGGAAATTTTTGCAGATGTTATGCTAAGTGTCGAGTGACATGTTTCGCCTAGGCATACAATTATTTTGTAGTTTTGGTTACAAGCCAATTATAATCCTATGACTACATATAGATATTATGATTGTATTATTGATTTAGTTACTGATTGTGATGCATTTGAATTACAACATATATTTCATATACAATTTATTATATCTCTTTCGGTTATATATAATTCATAAAACAATTAAGTTAAAATAATGTCATTTACAATTTTATTTAATTTAGTCAATTTATTATTTATGTATGATGAAAGAATGACTAAACAGATATACAATGCAAAAGTGGATGAATGCAGAAGTCGCGGAAGGCCACGACACACCTTCCATGATCAAATTGATCATGTGTTAGCAGAAGGTGATGTTAGGAGCCTTAAGAACAGACGAGCGTGCATGACAAGAGCTATGAATGTCAAAGAAGCAAGTGAGGTGTGTAATAATGGGCCTGTGTGGCGCTCTGTTGTTCGTGCCTACCCCGCAAGGGACTTGGCGTGAAGTTATGTATGTATGTATTATATTACGTTATTATCGGTCTGTTTAAAATTAAAATACTAATCAATCGTTTAAAATGCCATGCGTATCAGCTACTCTGCTACTTTTATTTTAAAATATTATCATGATATAAATAATTTTATTACTCCTTAAACAATAACTTATACGCCTTGACTCGTTTAAGAACTGACTCCATAATTTGCAACGCTTGTACAAAAGCTAGGCGGCTTTCGAGTTTTGTAAGATGGTAAAAAGTATCTCAGTTGATTTGACTATTATTAAATACCCTGTACTATTAAAGGTCTACCAAATTCATCAACAATTTTACTTTTGGCGATATGGTCGAATGCGTACCTACTAGTGCGGGGACTCTCTTATGAAATCCCCGTTTTTCTGTTTTTGAATGTCAGTGATTTTTCTTAGAAATTACTTAAAACATACACATAAACTAACATGGCTATTATATCTGTAGTTCGGTTATGGTCAAAATGGCTACACGAACAAAAAAAAATTCAGTTACATATAAGTTAATATAAACTATGTAACAAATCGCTATCAGAGGGAGCATGTCCAGAAAGCTGCATTGGTACGCTGTAAGGCAATGCTGATCTGTTACACGAAATACGTTCCTGCCTTTCGATCATGGGTGGTATCAGTTTCTTATGAGTTTTTGTTATAGAAAATTAATATAATTTGGGAGTCACAAAGAAGATCACATATGTAGTCATGCTTACGTCAAAACCTGCACTAGACAACTGGATCGGTTTTAAGCCTTCAAATTCGCGGTTAGTTTTTATTACCGTAATTGTATAACCGTCTGACCACTAAAACGTGTATTGTTATCGCAACAAAAAATAACTGGGCATTCAAGCACTATTAAATTAGAAAAAACTAATTAATTGTTAGCAATTATCAAATTTTATTTTTATTATCTACAATCTCTGCCTGTCATTTCGCTCATGCGGGACTTGGTATATACATATTTGCTATCGAGCTATGTCGGAGCGTTGTCGTTAGTTTGTTTGATGACTAGCAAATGCACGCGTCTTCGTCCGCGTCACGATCGCGATGTAGAATATACTATAAGCGCTACTACTATCTAGATATTATGTTGATGAAATAGGCTATGCTAGACGCTGTTTTTGCAAGGTTTTCCTTTTTCGCGGAACCTCGTCTTTATAAAGTATAAATTGTTTTATTGTATGATGATACAATACTCAATTAGGTGCATATGTTGTATAATAAATAATATTAAGCTGTTTAAGTAATTGAAGTTTTTTTTAACTGTCCCACGTAAACTCTTTAATTTTTCGGGATCAAAAATATATCTTCTACCTGTTGACGAGGGGTATAAGCTGCCACCATACGAAATTTCATTTAAATCGGTCCAGTCCTTTCGGAGATTAGCCCGTACAAGCAGAGAAACAAATAATTTAAAAAAATCTAAATTAGTTCTATTTCACTTCTTACATCCCCCTGACTCGGTTTATAGCATATTTTTCATTGTACAGAAATTCGACCTTTACAGTTTTAATATATGTACCTATAGATATTCTCTCTTTTCTTTTACCTTTTCCTAACTATTTGGGGTGGGTAGAATATGTCTTTGCCTTCCATATTTCTCTATTCTGGCGTACGTCCTTTGGTCACTTCATAAAATTTCACGTCATAATTCACACAATCCAATCATTGCCTTTTGATTTACTTTTTTACATTTAGGCCTATCAATCTTCCATTTTAACATTATTTTTGTCTCGTGACTTTCGTCCCTCATTACCAGACCACCTTAGTCTTCTTCCTCTCAATCCGCAACTTCGTCCGCGTGGATTTTTTTTCATAAAAAGTATCCTATGTTACTTCTAATACCTCCAAGTATATGTGTACAAAGTTTCATGATGATCGGTTGAGTAGTTTTCGCGTGAAAGCGTAACAAACAAACTTACATTCACATTTATAATATTAGTAGGGATAATAATTTACATTTTTACATAAATTTTCCGTTGGTTACTTCTTACTATAAAATAATTGAAACAATAAAAAATTTTGAACTTCAAATCAGCTGAATCTGTTATCTTTTATTGTGAATTCTTATATAAAATGTATTTTAATGACATAATTGAGATTTTATCATTACTTCTTAGCAGAGTTGAATGCTTTAAAAGTGACAAAAGAAATAGTACGTGCGTATAGCATAGTCTTGCATGCTATGTTGCGCCAGCGCAGTAACTTGTCCGTTTTATAGCCGGTTCCTATACCTAACCGATCATATATTTAAGTATTATACCAGTAATTTAAAATTGCGGACTACCAATAGTAAGACAAGCGAATGAATTAGAAATGCTGAAAATAGTCCGTTCATTTTTGTCTTTCAATTTTGAGAGAGATGAGACATGTTAAGTTTAAAAAATAAACGAACATATTTGTTAAAAAAATATATTTAACTTTTTTAATTGCGTAAATGTTTATTTGTTATTCAACGTTGTTTCTTAGATTATAGAATATTTTCAAGGCAAATTTTGTGTTTAATGTATAAAATATTGAGTGAACAAACTGAATAGGAGTACAAATAATAAAATTCGAAACTTTTTCCAGTATGTAAAAAAACCAAACCACTTATGATTTTTTTTTACAATTAGGATCCTATGAGTATGTATGTATTTATTTTAACATTTTAGCATCTATTTTAAAATACAGGAAAGGAACATTTTAATTTGTGCACCGCCTATTTTTAGGCCTTAGTTAGGTTGCCTGGAAGAGGCCGCTCTAAGCTAAGCGATAAGAACAGCCTATTGTTCTGTCCAAAAATAATGTAATTAATGAATTCTGTTTGTTATTTTGGTGAGCAATAAAGTGTTATCTATCTAGATATTAACAATCTTATATAGACATCTAGAATTGTTTTTTATTGTCTCATTTCTATATTAATAGAGTCAGATATGAACTCGTCGAATTATACACACACACACAGAGACACACGCACGCATATCTATCGATATAGGATTGTTTTTTTCAGCAATCCTAGATAATTTTATGTTAGGTGAATGAATACTATATAGAAACCGTTGGTTAGTTGAACGACATTCGAAATTCAAATTAAACCAAGGTTATTTCTATTTAAAAAAAATAAGCATACAGAGCAATAGCGAGTTAAGTGAATACATACTAAAGTCAAGGAAATCTGAGTGCAATGCCCCGAGTAACTACAATTACCACATAGGCTAACGTAATACATGGCCACTACGTGATTAAAATGTTGCAGGTGTGATAATATAGTCACCTCGAAACCGCTGCAAATTTTTACAATTGCTATTATGCATTGCGGGAAAGACAAAGCGTATTGTGGTCGACGTATTTATACGGGTTGCGTACAATGTTATAGCGGTAAAAAACGCACGCCCTTTTATTATCATAACCTAGAATTATTGATAGTGGTTTGACCTGTCCGAAGAGTGATAACTTTTTTTTTCTCCCTCTCCTGACGCTCGCTTTGATCAGGGATTTTCTCACTTGAATATTTTATGCTCGTCTATTACATGTGTTCACGCCATGCCATAGATGGTGGCAACAAAGATTCCCGTTACGGCCGATTTCTCTTTTAAGAACAATAGAAGAGCGGGAAGGGATCGGCCGCCATCCTAAGACAGCGTGGGCACGCCACCATTTCTATCATCATTCCATATTTCTTCGTTGCACAATCAACAACTACACACGCCATAAGCCAAGTCGCGCTATTGCATATAAGTTATATTACAACTATTTGTAATTTATATTAATTCAGTATAATTAAATATTGTAAACATTTAAAACTGTGTTTATATGTACCACCCGTACACATGTATTTCTAAATCTAATTTATAATTTTTATATTACTTTTATAATATATTACTTGTCTTTCTTACTTGTCTTTTTAAAAAATCTAGTATCTGTCTATTTATTCAACTTATTTATTCATACATCTTTAATGATAACATATTCCTATCTAAGAAGTTTCCCTCTGCGTTACATGAGGTAGTTTAAGGGCCTACTGCCTAAATGGGGTTCGCTATCTCGCTTTACGCATTTTTGAAAATATAAATTCACAGATTTTACTTATGACAAATCCATACGACATAAAACATACAAAAAAATATGAGTGTTTCATTAAAAAAATCGTTATAATTTGGGTATATTTTTTACATAGATAAAAAGTAATTCTTGTGAAAAAAAAACCTTTTTTATTGTATAAAAACTTTACTGAAACAAAATTATTTTATTGTGAAACATTTTTTTAATTTTGTAGAACTGCATTGCATGCACGCCCATTTGTTATGAAACCCTCGTATATGTGGAGCGCAAACGTCTCCAAATTCTTTAGATTTTTAACACACACACACACCACACACAATTTTTTATCTTTAAATTAGACGAAACACATTGCTACGACAAGCATAATCATACAATATTTAGTTTTGAATTTCTTTTATTGCAGGAGTTCAGCAGACAGGCAGACGGCTCACTTGATGGTAAACGGTTACCATCGCCTAAGGACATTTGCAACACTAAAGGTGCTATAAATGCGCTACTGCTCTCTTAAGGTAATTTGGTACCTGGTCACTAATGCCGGAACGCAACCCAAGGTTGTTATGGCGACATACCAGACCAGGGGTGGTAGCCATCTAGTCGGGCAAATGCCCTACCACCTGGCATATATAAATATAAATGTATTTATTTCCTTTGAACTAAGCCTATCTACCTAAAACTATTCTTGTTTTATACTTGTTTATCTTTAAGTAATCTTTTTACTTTGCTGGGTTGTAAACTAAAATGCCTTGAAAATAATATTAGCCTTATACTTGACGTCATATGATTTACATTCAATAGTATTTCCGTCGTCAAAAAAAAAACAATTTCATAATTTTTATAATTACATACATTAAAAATGTAATATATATATTAGATTATTTCCACCTTAAATAATTATAACCTATAGGTGTTTTTAGTAGTGAAAGTGACGTACGAATATTTATCCCCTAAAATTAATTATAATTTACAATCCGTTTCTAATCAATGAATATAATATATAAAAAATAGAATACGTTTATTCTATTTTTTATATATTATATTCGAAACATTAATTATTGTAAATGTTTTGCATTTACTTCGCTTAATTGTTTATATAATAATTTAGAGTAATTAATAGACGATAGAAAAAAAGTTATGATTTTTTTTATTTTGATAGCTGATACGCCTTTTAGTAACGACTGGGGCGTTAAGTCTTAAAAAGTTTTATTGTTACGTTTATAAATTAATCTCCATAAATTAAACCTGGAATGTTCTCTATAATAAAATAGCAAAAAAAAAGATTACAAAAAATCATTCTCCGGTAGCCCAAACGTGTTCAAGTGTCTGCTTCAGTGGCTAATAAAAGTAATACAGCATACCTTTAATTTGAAAGAGTTTATATAGTACCGAATATAATGAATTATTAACACAAAGATGTAATTTAACATTATTTTTATTAATGGTAATTAAATACAGAATAATAAATACGCTGGTTTTTTTATGTATTAAGAAACCTGCTATTATACATACTTTATGTTTCAATGTTTAACGTCATTAATAATGGAGCGTCTAAAATAAAGAATTAAACTTTTGGCTACATCTGCGTGACACAACCACTAGCACTATTATCCCAGATGGACCAACTGCATTTATTAAGTGAGATATTAAAAAAGTTTTTATTCAAAAGGTTTTTAAATACAAGCTTTTGAGATCCTGGATATCATGTAGCAACACAGTGCTATTCAAGGCAAGTAAAACGAGCCCAAACACCACGGGTCTATCTTGTCTAGTACAGGAGTTCCAATGGCCACCGTCCGACTCCACCATCAGATCAGCTCCATGGTACTATATTACATTGTCACGCGATATACATATGCGTACAAAATTTCAGCTCAATCGGAAACCGGAAAGTTGGTCAAAAACTTGCAAGAATCCATCCAAACTTATATACAAACATACATAGGTACACCCATTGTTAAGTTGCTAAAAATAAAAGTTTGTAAAAAAAGACAGGTAGACTTTGAAAAATACTGTCCACGTTTTGTTTGAACAAATCCCTTGATCAGATTTGATATATGGGGTTATTTTTTTGATTCCATAGTGGAATGATAAAAACAGTGATACATAATTATGTGAGTATATATTCAGATCATCTAATAGGTATGTCACAATAATTAAGAATATTTATAATCCTCATCGCACTGTACTATTTGATATGTAGAACAGGTATATACATACCTATTACGTCTTTGAAGATTTTTTACAAGGTATTCAATTAATCACGACGTTTCATCATTTACCAGAAATCTTAAGTAATTTCTTTCTTTAATGTAACCTACCCACATATTCAATGGATAAAAAATCATATACCTACAAGTATTTTTTTTAAACATGAGTTCAGAATAACTCCATATTAATAAATATAGTAGGCATATGTTATTTCGTAATGTTTTGTTTTTGTGAACACATGGTTGAATGTTTGCAACAAGTTGCACATTTGTTCAACTTACGTTTGAATATTATACTAATTAATTTTATAGTACTGTAAAATAATTCTGACATGCCTTTTTATCAGATTTTATTAAGCGTTGAATAAAAATAAAATTAATTTAATTAGATAACTCCAATTAGCTTAGCACTTTTTAGTAAACAAAATTGCCCTGAGCCCTCCGTTTAGAATAATTTTGTAGTTATGCATAAATTTAATTAATATGAATTCCTTGTACCTATCCAATGGGTAGTGTCTAATTAAGCAATTGTTTTAGATTATTTCTTTATCACACAAATTATGACAATCCTACTTGAGTAATATTTTTTTATTGGAGCCATACACGAACAGTAGCCAGACTGGTCGACGATCGGTCTACGTAGTAAAGCGACCTAAATAGCCGCCACTGTAAGTGTTGATAGTGCGGCCGACCGACCTGCACTATCGGCGGTGTGTCAGCCATATAGATATTTACCCGACAGGTTTTGATTGGAATTCTTCTTGGAGCCGCCGTCGTCCGATGGGTCCACATAGTTATCGGGCCTGGGCAGCGGCCACGTGTTGGAGCGCGCGCGCGTCTGTGGCTCAAAGCCCACCTCGGCCAGCTCGCCCAGCGGCTCCAGCTCGCCCATCGGCCCCTCTAGCTCCGTGAGCCCAGTCTGCGACGACCATGGGCTCTGGTACCCACCGCCCCCCTGAATAGACATATCGCCTTTTGTCTCGAACAGTGGAATTTTTACGATAGTTATGTCGATGGTGAGCGCTCACCGGCGCGTGCCGCAGCCAGTCGTTACCATCTCAGTGCGCTCATTTCACAGATTTCTTTCTATTTCCAGAATAGTCGTACTCGGACTGCGAACCGACGGGTTATCTATCTTCTCCTTATCGGCTCTGTTATTCGAAGCCAATAACATGTGCCGTCTCACTAATGTTCATAAACAGCGATGTGCGCGGGGAGCGTCGCCGTCGGCTCGTCGGACCGCTCCCGAGAGGCGATTTTCGCTAAATATAAGCGCGGGCGAGGCGGAGGCGGGGGCGGGGCGCGCACCACGTGAGCGACTACGCGCCGATTTTCCAATTCATCACAGGCGGGCTAGAGGCGCGATAACCTTGTAACGTGGCTCGAATCGGTCCGAAACGGAGTATCGTATCGCCTACGATCGTCACTGTCGGCAAAGGTCCCGAAGATACGTCCGATGCGCAAATTCGGGTGTCCTTCCGAACTCGATTTGCACTTAACAACTTTTCCACACTGATAAGAGTTATCACTGGGTCTTTCGCGGGCTCTGCGGCTCGTTATCTTACCGGCGTCTTGCCTCACGCGAAGGGCGGAGGGACTCTTGAAGTTCGTTCGCGACTGTCCACGCGGTCGGCGATGGCCGTAACTGCGTAATAAGCAGAGCGTGGTACGCGTGGCGCGGCAATTCGTCCTCGGCCGCGAACGGTCGCACGTACACTGAACCGCGTCGCCGTCGCGAGGAGCGCCGCTCGTGCAAATTCCGCTCGGCGGGCGCCGTGGCTGAGAGGAGAGGCGCGGGCGGTGGAGGGCGCTGATATGGAGAAGTGGCGTCGCCGTGTGACCGACGCTCGGCGCTTGGACGCTCGGACGCCATCTCGGCCGTATTCTATAATTCTACTATTCGCCATATCGCGATCGCTAGCATTCGGGCCAAGCCTGTTCGCGTAATATTGCTCTCAAATTCTTTACGCAACATAATTATCGTAGTGATTAAAGTTTCGTGTGGCCATGGTGTCCTTGATAAATTCGCACGCAAATGCAGTGGAGCGTGGCGTCGCGTGTGGGAGCGCCCGGCGGTCATTACTGCATGCCACGCTTGTTTTGTTTATAAAACTATTAGGTTCTATATCGTAACACACGTGGAAGTAGGGAATAATTATGAGTAGGCACCTAATTCTATTAGCGTTTATTACGCATGTTCTATGTACGTATTGCATAACTTTATTTACTTACAACCATTATATTCAAACTAATCTATTGCGCAGAGTTTTTGCTCGCCCATTTTTACTACAGTAGATTCTAGACCGCAAGCCACTTGAATACTTAACTAGGTATAAACAGGTACCGAAGCTACCTATACGTTGTATTTAGATCTAGTCGAATGTGCGTAGGCGTTGAAAGAATTTGAAGTTTGTTAACGGCGGGAGACTTTCAAATGATTTGTTTTATATAGTTAGGTGTAATGCTAAATTTTGAGTTTTATAATATTAAGATTTGATCTAGCGTTACTGATTATTACTTACTATGTTACTTATTTAAAAATGTACATTTGTTCTTTGTGATCCTATGCGATGTAAAAGTGATAAAGTGATAGTTACAATATTTTTAACTTGTAGTCGTTTTAGACCACGGGTAATTAGATTGGCCCGAACTTTTGCTGTGGGGCCATAGAAATGCCGTCACGTAGAGATGCTTTCGTCAATTTATTCGAAATACTACGTGATACATTCAAGGAAACACCAGTCAGTCTGGGACTATGGCAAGAAACGTGATCAGAAAGAGCTCAGTTCTTGGGTACCATAAGAGTAGCCTTTAACAATTCATCATAAAAATCATGAATTACTAGAGGAGCTGGGAATCTGTTATCAAGAGGATGTATGGTACCTGCCCATCGCAATGCGTGAAGTACGTGTATAAAATGGGCAAATTGTTACTTGCCACTCACAACATGGGTAAACTCTAAAACTCGTCACTCACAACTTGGGTAAATTGTAAAACTCCCCACTAAGTACATGAACAAATTGTAAATCGCCACTCAATTGTCATCACCAACAAGGGGTGCTATTGGTGTCAGTGGCTGAGGAGTTCACCTGGTATATTCCCAGCTTTATGCCATTAATACCCCTGGAATTTAAGTCTTGGGATTCCTACCCACTGCTGACTTGCTAAGGCAAGCACAGAGGCCGAGGTTTTCCTTCTAAGACCACACGGAGTCGTGTATTGAAGTATACTTTCGCCACAAAACACCGTGCGTGTATTATTTATTATTATATTTTTATTAGTATAGTGATGACTATCTTACATAAAATTAAAACCATGTACAACATAAACGGGTTTTTAAAAAACAAAATTGACTTTCAAAGTAACTAAAAAGCCAAAAATAAATATTTTCTAAATATTAAAGTCGGTTCATTTCACAAGGTTTTTTGCTGGTACTTGGCACTGACTTTTTTTCTTATTTTGTACTATTTAATTTACGCAACTATTTGAAAAGCTTTAGAAAAAAAACTTGAAATACTTGCCTATAATATTCGAGGGTTCTGGGATCCACTCATCAGATCATGACTGATGAAATCTGAGATTAAAAATGTGAAATTTGAAAATAAAAATATAAAATTTAAAAATCTATACCTAGTATAAAAAATAAAAACTTCGTTTAAAAAAACCGACTTCAAAAACTAAAAAACTAAAATATATAAAATAACTTATTTCTAAAGCTTCAAAGTCGGTGCTTAGTAATTTTCAAAATATAGTAATTTTTATGTTTTACTTTGCACCGACATGTTTTAGATAATATATATTAATAATAATAGCTTTAGAAATAAGTTATTTTATACATTTTAATTTTTTAGTTTTTGAAGTCGGTTTTTTTAAACGAAGTTTTTATTTTTTATTTGTTACTTTTTAGTGTCTAGCTATGTATGGACCTACGAATGGTGCCGCGCTTCTTAAAAATATAGGTCCCAAGAAACGGAAATATATTTAGGGGACCACATGGCAGCTATTTTGCGTCGAACTCAAAAAGAATCACGTAAATCGGATCATAAATCACGGAGTAATCGGTGAACATACTTAAAAAACAACATCCCGACGAATTGAGAACCTCCTCCTTTTTTCGAAGTAGGTTAAAAATTGTAAACATGCCATTTTCTGTAGATTAAAGTTATTAAAAATTGGAATATACTAGGTATATAAACTACGGAGAAAACGATGCATTTTTTTTTCGATTTTTTTGTTTGTCGGTTTGTCTGTTTAGTCAGGTCAGAAGGAAAAACTACGGGGCCAATTTCGATGCTGTTTCCGCTAATCAATGGAATGTTCTTAGACTTAAAGTTTGCGTCACTTTTTATCCTGGGAATCCCGCGGCAGGTTTTCTGGGAGTTATTTATAATGGCCAGATTATTATTTTTTTATTTCAATGTGATTCAATTACTGATCGATAACAAATTCAATTAGTAAAATGTGTGATTTTTCATCCTGGAAATCTTGCGCGTAATGTCCCGGGAGCAGTATTTGAAGTTGTTTGGATGCATAAAAATTAGCTTATTCCGACACAGTTTCCACTAAAGCGATAGCTTACATTATTTTTTATAAATGCTACCATATTTTGTGTCCTAGGAATCCCGCGGGAATTGTATTTCAAGCGTGGACGAAGTCGCGGGCGTGTCCGAGTAAATTATAAAAACCTGAAAATTAAAACATGAAAGAGTTCTTTAAAATCAAATTGCTCTATTATAAACTCAGTGTCTTTCAATCTGCGGGTCGCTTCCCCTACGGGGATCGCCGGCAAAAGGGGATAGGCAACTTAAATTTATACCTCGTATTTAGATATTTTTTTAGAGTATATATATATATATATATATATATATATATATATATATATATATATATATATATATATATATATATATATATATATATATATATATATATATATATATATATATATAAGGCCTCGTTCTCACGACATCTCCTTTAGTTATTTCAGGTTTAGTGGGCGTCATCAGGATAAAATGCGAGCATAAAACACATGGCCAACGGTTTATACACTTTTAATTTAGATTCGATCAACAATTTGATATAGTTTAGACCGAGCAGCGGGTTCAGGGCACCGCTCATACTTCCAAGTTCAATACTTTCTTTAAGATTCTCAAAGGTCCAACTAGACCTGTTGCCACCAACCAAATGTGCCACAAAAACTCCTCAGTCTACCGAAGTAGATACTACTCAGGTATAGAGGGCGTCTGACCCCGCTCCGCCATATGCTCTGCTCTAATTGGTCGTTTATTAAATTACAATATTCATAACTTTTATTAGGTTAGAACGATCTTTAAGTTGTAGAAACATTTAACAAATTAAATTAAATTAACAATTTTAGAAGTAATTAAAATGTAAACAAATAATATTGTGCGTTATACATCCAAACAATAATCCATCCAATATAGCTTCCCTCCGACATATATATATATATATAGTATATATATGAGTTCTGTTACAAATGAAAATCAATTTTTTTAAATGAAGTAATGTAATATTATTAAAATTTATACCTACATATTTATTACAGTCTCAGTAAAAAAAAAAGTATTAGAAATGGCTACCTTTGGCATTTATACAGGCCATTAATCTGTTTGGCCACGAATCTATGGATTTACGCACTGATTCCAAGGGAAATTTCGCCACTGCTAGCTCCAAAGATTTTTAAGACACTCAATGTCACCGTGTCGTTTAGAGCAGGCCATGTCCTCTAAAACTGACTATAATTTGGAGTCTAAAGGGTTGAGGTCTGGGCTAGATGAGGGTCAGTCTTCAGCTCTTATAAAGTCCGGAACGTTGGTTTCAAGCCGGGCTTGGGTAGTTCGTGCGTTTTGACCAGGTGCAAAGTCCTGCTGGAAAGTCCATGGTATATTTTTACAAAGTGTATTGCTGAGAGGTTTCACGACATGATCCAAGACTGTATCTTGATTCTTGATACACTTTGGCTGAAGTTTTCACTCCTTATGCACAAAAATGTAGTTTTGTGACTCCTTGATAAGACACGCCCCATTAAACCATCACTGGCAGCACGATGACCACGTTGTGCCTTTCCAACCACTTGAGCATCTTCTTTAGAACTGTAAGCGTACACTTTATCATTTTGCTTATTGTAGTGTTCTTTAATCGTGAAAATTTTTTTCATCTGTAAAGAGGATATTTCTGTGCCCTTCACCTGTGTATCGCGATAGAAGGCGTTTTGATCAATCCACTCTCTTTAATTGTAAAGATTGATTTAGGGCATGTCCTGTATATCGACGATAAGCTTCGAGCTTCAGGTCTTGTTTAATACGCGACAGAGTCCTAGCGGGAATCTTCATGTCTCGCGATAAGATTTTTTGCTTCCTAATGGGGTTTCGACGAATTCTGGCTTTAACAGCATTAACAGCCTTTGTAGTTCTAACAGCACGCGGCCGCCCCGATCTTTTCTGGTCTTCGACAGACGAAGTGTTGTTGTATCTGTTGATAGTGCGATATACGAACATACGGCTTATACCAAGCTTTTGAAGTGTCTGCAATATGACCGACGGCTTCATACCCACTTTGTTCAACGTGATCATTGCAATCCTATTTTCTTTAACTCCCCATTCCATATTGTAAATTGGATAATTAACACGAAAAAATATGTGAAATGGCGCAAAATTGATATAAGATATATATATATATATATCGTACCTTCTTGTTGTTTGGTAGCATTAACTCTGCAAATGTATCGCTGTATTACGTGTTAGGAACCACAAAACATGATCAACAACACAAATATGATTTCGACATACTTGTTTTTACTACTTTTTTATTTACACTAACTTAATTATTGAAAATACAAAATTACAAGCTTTCGAAAAAAGCGTCCGACAGTCTCTCTCTCATAGTAGTTTTAAGAGCGAAATACTAATCACAGGGCATACCCCTGTGATTCGTATCAGGTGCAAATGTGGGGGCCAGGTTAATAGATTTGCAATGAGAAAACCTCTCCGAGCGAACAATTAAACTGTTCCGATGGGCATTACACAAGATTAACTGGCTGCACATGTTCGTTTTCATTACAAATTCTTTTCAGAGATTCTGAGAGATATTTTGTTCATCTAGATGGTGCTATGATCTGTGGACTTTTAGATTTCCCTAGCCAAATTGCAAAAACGGCTAACAAATTAATGGTGTTCGTTTGTTTATCTGCCTAATTATAATGTAGCCATTTTTTCAAAAATTATCTGGTTTGGTATATATAAATAAAAAATTGGTAGAAAGGTTCTAAATCTTCTGCAGCCAATTCATGTTGATGTAGGAACTTTAAAAGTTTGCGCCACATATTCGTCCATATTCCCCTTTCTGGTTTGCTGCCTTAGAAATTAATTACTATGCGCGTGATATTACGCAGACGGTTATTTCTATGTTTTTATTATTATTTTGTATTCATTTATTCACCGGTATATATAAGGTAAGAAATCTGGAGAGGATTCCAGTTTGTGCAATGAATTTAAAAAGAGAAAAATCTCCACCGCAAAACATTAAAAATATAATACAACTTTTTGAATATTTGTCTGTTTGTCTGTTAAAGTATTACGCGAACACTACTGAACAAATTTAGATTAAACTTGATACAGATATCTTATATCCCGGGTCGACCTTTAGGACACGTTTTATCCCGATAAATGATGTCGTTTCCGTGAGATAGACCAAAATAGCCAAATATGTTACGGTTGTGTTTATTTGCCGCCCCCGTTACAATTCACTAAGGCTACGTTCCACAAGAGACTCACAAGGACCACGTTCACCACCGCGATTTTTCCCAACCCATTTGTTTGCCGGTGTGACAATCGTAAACTCAAGTGGAACGGTTACTTGACCCACCTCTTGATATGGGTCGTTGAGAGCGCTAAGTGAGTGAAAATCATGACGTCATTAGTGACGTTTCCGCCGGGACCATAATAACCGTGGTCACCATGTGGTACGCCAGACGGAGCATTTTGGCCGTTGTGAGATACTAAACGAAAGCACCCTAAGACATACGTCGTCGTCATGGCAACGCGAATGAAGTTTCGTTAGGACGTGCTAATTAAATAATAAAAACCGAAAAAATAGGGGCTATCACAATAAATATAGACGGATAACTCTTTATTCTACACCAATACAAAAATAAACTTACAGACTCTTATTCATACTGAGTTAGAGTAAGTTTGTGGGCTGCTTTAAGGTTCGTAAAGAAGCCTTCAAACTTACTCTATGAATAAGACCGTAACACTGTATTTAATTGTCCACAAAGAGCGGTTTTATGGCTAAAAACGATCCCTTCCAGACTCCCCAATATTTTTGCAATGTAGCTATAGTACATATTGCTTAGCCGTGTGTAGTAAATAACGTCAGACAGGTGTTGACACCATAAAGATCTCTAAAACTATTTAAATATGCTCTCCATAAGCACCTTATAATACATTTGTCTCTGTTGTGGGTTCAACTGTCCGTACGTCCGCTTCGTCGGAAGTCGGAAACGCTATTTCCCACGCTTCATAAACGCGACGCGCCGCGGTGTTATGATTTACTTACGTTAAACCACGTGTGGACAAATGGTAAGCCCCAACTAAAAATAAATTTTGTAAGATATTTAAAACAGTTATTTTTAAATAAATCAACGAGGAATTAAGAAATATTATAACTTTTCGACTTATTTGATATACTTATTATTTAAAATAATCGTCAAAAAGCAATAGGAAAAAAAAACGTGGCGCATGTGTATGTCAACAAGGTTATTCGAAAGATTTTATAGAAATAAAATGATGGCAACGAAAAGCATTCCAAAAAAATTCAGTGAACATGACACTATTACCACAAAGATATATAAATACATAGGTAGCACTTTACTGCTCATTGAAATAAAAGACACAAAACAATAGTTCAGTATTTTTAAGCAAAAATAGGCGCTCTTATCGCTTAGAGTGTTCTCTTCCAGGCAACCTAACTTATAGAATATTCTTAGCCAATCTGGCGATGTAGGTGGTGCATAAATTCATGTTTTAAAGTCCTTAGAATAGTCCTTAGAAATAGTATGTATATTTGTGTATTACATACTCATTATATATATTTTTACTCGACAAATTGTAATAATAGAACATAAATAATTGCATATAGATAATTACATGTTCAAGTAAAGGTAGTGCTTTCTGAGTGTTCCTGAGTCTACACATAATTGTTATTATGTGTGGTTACTTGCAGAACGAAAAGCCCCATATGATATTTTCTTAAGTTTTCGCGACTAGTGTATATAATAAAACTACGTTTTAACGGTTTTAAGCGCCGTAATATATTTTATTTTCATTATTCCGACGCTTCGACAACTTTTCAGTAGCCGTGATTTTTATGAATAAGCTGGCAGGAGTGTAAACCACTGATTGAGTATATATCGAGGGCTTCATAACAAGCGGCCTTCAGACAAAACTGCAGTTTTACACAAGGGACAAAATTGTGCATAAAACAAAACTGGTTGATTTTTTAAGGCTGAAATTTGGAATACCCTTCTATTTAGGTACACTTGCATACCGGTAAGACTTTCTAAATTGTAGCATGCATAGATTTTCGTAAATAACAAAATAATGGCATTTTTGCATATACGCTCATTAGTTATGAAGCCCTCGATATGCATTTGTATAAATATGAGTGCGCCCGATCCCAACATACTTGGATCTTGTGATTGTATGTTGCAAAATCTACTGTGCCGCCATCTTTTAGTAAGTAAGAGCATCTAGAAAGTTTTGTACGGACTATAAAAACAAGTATCTATCGTCTTAGGTATTCAAATTAAAATAAAACAAAAATAATCTCGCAATATTTAATATAAGTAGCTAATAATTCGAATATGTCTGCATTATAATTAATGTCGTACCTAATTATTTATCTCATCTAACTCTGGCATACATAGTAATCTAATGAAAAAAGAATATATAAAATATCAGTCGTTGATATTTTGATATGCTAATTTTAATGTCATGAATCAAGATATTAAAATTAATCTATACGTATATGCAGGTATCAAGATAGATAGGTTGGATCAAATAAATTACTTTAATTGCCTTATATAAGTATGTAAAATGTGCATAAGCTCAAGACGTAGAACATATTAATTTTATAATGTTATTTATGTAGGTTTATAATCTTAAATTAATGAGAGATGTTGGGAATTTAACAATTCAAATTTCAACATATATATGACGGGTTGTCTGGAAGAGATCGCTTTTTAGCGATAAAATTGCCCTTGGTACCCAATTAGATTTAATACTAGTACGTTAGTTTTCTGTAATGGTGTACAATAAAGTGTTATCTATCTATCTATCTAAAAGAATGCAAGTTTAATAAAACTGGCTAAATTTTTAAAATAATTGAGATGAATTTAAAAATACTTTCAAGCCTCTTTAAACAATATCAAATTATCAACTAACATTTTGAGACAGGGGGGTATTTTCAATTGAATGCTCGTTTTGATTCCGGAGGCAAATGCCGAAAACGGTAGAGGTTTTTCGTGTTCAAGGAACTTTTTTTATTTTTGCATAGATTGAAGTAAGTGCACTTTCTGTATTTTTTATCATTATTATCTAAATTAGGGCGTTGAGTATCTGTTTAGTAAAAAACTAAACCTTTGAAGATACGGGAATAAAGGAGTTCGATGGCAGTCGTGATGAAATACAATCCGCTCTCCTATTTTCATTACTGAACTGTACAAAATTTAGACATATAATACATGTAAGCAAGCTACATAAGGGGACAAAACCGGTACTAATCAAAAATTCAATGTTCATAATACAAAGCGATCACTATATGTGAAATTCGTTTATACAACTTTTATTAACTGTATTATTCTTAAGTATCTGGGAATTACATCACTATTTCCTCCTGTGTCGACTTTATAGAATAAGCTAGTTTTCCCCACAGCTACCATACGCCCGATCAAACCCTGTTGTGTGCCGCTTGATAACGTACATAAAAACTTAATTAGTTTTTTGTATATAGCAACCGAAGCCGCTCATAAAAGCTTGTATATATAAACCTTCCTTGAGAAATTTATAATAATTTTTTTTTTTATAATCGGCAGACAAACACACACATTGTATATCCCCAAATTAAGCATGTTACGCTTGTGTTATGGGTAATATACAACGGACCACTCTGGGGCCGATCCCAGACACCCAGACCATGGTAAATAACGGAGAAAATACGTTTCCGAAATTTACTATACCGGGAATCGAACCCGGAGCCTCTGGGTTGCAGTGAGGTAGGCCGACAAAGGCTTAGCCCGCTCAACCACAGAGGCCGTCAATTAAATAACTAATGGTAAAAACCGCCTTAAAATCGGTTACGTGGTTTTGGAGGAGTTATCAGATATGACTTTGTTTTATACTTTGTAAGGATGTAGATACATTCTTACTAAATTTCAGTGATACATACAAACCCAGTCAAATATTGCTGCAACTTAATGTCTACGGAATTCTAGTTGTGTAACAAACGTAACGCCATCTAGAAGAATTTAATATTAATCATTTGAGGCCCGCGAAAACCACCTATCTAATTAATTTATCTAAAGAAACCACAAAATTAGAAGCTCGAATTTTAAAAATAAATTAAATGCTCTATAAATGTTTAAGATACATATGATGAACAAATTGTTTTCGAAATCTATGAAGCGTTTATTACATACACTTTATTTGAGTTTTTTTACTAACAAAAAAAAATGAAATAGGTGAAAAATAATGACATCTGTCGTTAGACTTTATTAATTATTACGAGTCAAAGGTCGTTTTAGTTCTGTAAATATAAACTAGATGGCGCTTTATTGAAGATAGGTAAATATACAAATTATATTTATATAACTTTTTCTTATTAATATACCTGTATTTTTCTATTGTATTTAAAATAACAGAAATATATTTAAAAAACATAATTTGACGATGTGCAAGATTAGTTTGTGATGAGAGTTGATTGTATACATTTTATTTAAAAAAATTGGACTTAATTTAATTTAGGAGTTTAAAGTGTAAAGGTAATTGAAAGAACATGATTCTTAATACATCAAATAATATGCTCACAGTGCAAAACTTTTAAATCAAGGTTCAAAGAATTGCACTGTAAATTACCGTACCGCACATCAAACTAAATATTTCTACTACTTGTCGCTAGATGTCTCTGATAATTTATTTACTCAAATTAATTTTCTGGCATAAGGGTTGCAATTGTGAAATAGGCAAAAAGCACCCCGGATGCGACCCAGTCGGATCGGGACACCCAACGCGTAAAGCTGCTTACCCTTTACTCCTTGTAGTAAAGAGTTGAGCTAGATTTATTTCCTCTCTCCTTTCTTTTAAAAGCCTCTGAAATAAATCTAATTTATTCCATGTTAATTCTATGATTTGCATTAAATCCGTCGCGGAACAAACTTTTCAACTGTTTTAAATTGTGAAATTTTCCAAAGTCGTTCGCCGGATATAATGATTGGTAAGTCGAATATTATTAACCAACTTTGTTTGATCGCGAGAAACTTTTTGAATTAATTTTCTTCGAAATATGTAAAGTTTTGGTTCCACTTTATGCATCACGGAGTATTGTTAAATATCTTTTTCCTTTCAAGAAAATATTATAGAAGATCGGTGCTGTAGACATCACTTATCAAAGTAAGACCATAAATCCAATCAAGTGCGTCAAGATCTAGTTATTAAACATCATCAGTTTAGTCTAGTCATCATTTTGGTCTTTCGCATTTAATTTTGACTACAAACCGAAAATGTATTAAATTGGTGATACTCTACATCTCAAGAATGCTTAATGTAAATTGTTCACATAAATTTTCTTTAAAAATATTTATTTATTTTTGTAGTTTTTTTTCAATTTATATAAATTGATTTTTGAGAATTTTGCATTTACTATGGAAGGGGATATCTTCCCACCTTCGGACTTAAAAAAATCACTTAGGCTGGTGTGCATCGACTTTTAACCGATGATTAAAATAAAATAATCGCTAAAAATGTATGCATAAACAGTGATTATTTTATTTTAACTGTTGGTTAAATGTCGGTGCACACCAGCATAAGAAACATCGAAAAATTCATAATTTTTTCATCGCTCAAGTGCATATATGGCGACCACATAAATTTTTTCACGATTTCACTACAACACTGTTTAACCACATATAGATATAATAAATATATTTAACTACAATGTAGCAGTTCCTATGAAATGGCTGTGACATTAAAGCGACGAATAGACATAAAGTTTTATCCTTATAGGAACGGAGAAAGAATACAATTTTCTGCGTTCTGTGTGCTCCCATAAAAATCTTAAGTTGTGTTCCGGCATTAGTGGCCAGGTTCCAGTCTTCCTTTAGAGAGCGGCAGCACATTGGTAGCACCTTTAGTGTTATAAATATCTATGGGCGATGGTTTCCGCTTTCCATCAGGTGGGCCAAAAAGCGAGGGAAACAATTCCTTTTAACGTCGTTTAACTAACTAACTGCTGCGGCTCACCGACCCAAAATGAGTCCTGGCCTCTGAAATGAGAATACTCCACTCCTTCTCTGTTCAGCGCTCATCGGCATGAAGCTCGCGCAGATCAGCCTCCACTACGTCCCTCCAGCGGTATTTGGGCCTACCAACTGGTCGCCGTCCCGGTGGTCTGCCCAGATAGGCTCTGATCACCACGCGATCCTCTCCCATTCTATGTAGGTGGTGGCGCTTGTTCATGTAAAATTTAAGAACTTTTTAGAGATTAATTTATAGGACCACTGTTCTTTCGATTACACTTCTTCTATGTTTTTCGCATACGTTTTGTTTTCATTTCTTTTGATAGGATGAAATATGTTAATTTATCTAATGTTCCCGAAGGTTTATTTAAATGATGGCCATTCATGCATAAGATTTCGCTTAACATCCGAAATACGCGGTCAGCTAACTTCAAAGGCTGTTACAATGACACACTTTACAACCAACCCTTTAGGATTAAGAGCCTAATTTTGGATCCAAGTTTGTCTTTATAACCCTTAAAGTTCAGTTTGTATTAACTTGTCTAACGTCATGCCTTTGTATCGAGCCTTCTGACCTATCAAGCTTTGTCAGGAATTTACTAGGAGTATATGCATGTTAAATTAGTTTACGCATGTAGAGGGAAGGGATAAAAGAAGTCTGACTAACTATGTGTATGATAGATAACACTGGGAATGGTAGAATTGTTGCCGGTAGTTGAGACGTACTTATAATGATGAAATTGAAGATATTTTGAAGAAAGGTCAGGTAAAAAGTATCTTAAATAAACGTGTATCTGTAAAGAGATTGACGAATGTAGATGAAGCGAAAGGTGTTTTTCATGATTGTAGCAAGTGGAAATCTATCCTCGCTGTTTATCCCTATGAGAAACATGCGTGACAATATGTATAAGTCATGTACATATACATATAATTATGTATGTTCACTTTAGGGAGATCTTGAATGAGGTTCATTTACTTGTCGGAAATGTTTGACTGACTGAGATTTTTTTTATTCGACGTCCTCCGCTTTATCTCTCTCTATATCCTCTATAAGAAAGGGGTCCTTCTCTTCCTCTTATATGCTTTTTTTTTACTACTTTTTATTTAGGTATGTCTTTATTTTTTATGTTTTCTCTTTATTTAAAACTTATATTCTACACCTTCTTTATGCTATATGTAATTAAATCTATTACATGTGTTTAACTCTAATTATTATTACTTCTTACATTTCATTTTATTTCTACTTACATGTACTTCATTATCATTATACTATTTACTTATCCTTGTTACTTATTTATTATTAACAGTATATTCTTTCTTATGTAGAGACGTATTATTTGCAAAAGGTTACACCATTATCTTATTTAATCTAGTCTTAGAGATTAACGTGGTGTACGCGAGCAATACTATGATGCGGGGGGACGCTGGAAGGTTTAGTGGGTAGTCTGGCGGTCGGTGCATGCACCAACAGCCGGGAGTCCCACATACCCCTTAGTGACATCCCCCGGGGCCTAAGGATATGCGCAAACGTTGACAAACAAAAAGCGTTGACAAAAAAAGGTATTTAACAAAATAGCCTGCAAAATTAGCAAGGTGGAGAGCCCGTGGGCCGGCCACATTTGTCGCAGGAGCGATGGTCGATGGAGTAGATGAGTCCTGGAGTGCAGACCACGTTTCGGAAAACGTAGTGTAGGACGCCCTCTAGCCCGATAATTTGCGCAAGGTCGCCGGTGGGGGCTGGATGAGAACAGCGGTGGATCGGGATAGGAGACGCAAACTTGGGAATGCCTACAATATTATATAATATAATGCCAATATCTGTCTTTTAATTTGGATGAATCAATCAAAGTGGTCCATATAACATAAACTTCAATCATTCAATGTCAGTTAATACCGTCATGTCTTTTCAGTGCTGTGCATTTCAATCAAATCGATTCAATTTCCGTGAGCCGCCTGATAACAACATTAAGAAACCTTTTGGCAAATAATTTCAAGAAAATAACACAAGAAGTGACGTAATAATAGCAAAAATGAAAAATGTTTTAACAAGAACTAAACATACATCAAGATAACCGTAGAATAAAGTCACTTAGAGGAAGGCCTCTAATTTTGAGTTCTGAGGTGGAATATTGATTGTAAGAATGATATTATAGGGCTTCAGAAATAGTTTTAACTAGAAACGATTTAAAAAATACCCATTGACAAGTTTTTGAGATATAGGGTATTTTCGATTACTTGAATGCTTTCTTAAGATTCCGTAGTCGAGTAACATAATAGGTAATATTTGTACGAAGAAACCCTCTATACGTACGACTTGCCACGTACGAGTTTGATTTTATTAATTTAATATTTTCTATCACACAGAAAATTGTAAAAAGATAAACCAACTGCGGAATGTTCTAAGGATAGAGGTCGCATATGTTATGAAACAACAGGTGGGGTGGCGAGGCAATTCAGTTGTAAAGAATCCACAAAGGAATGTCGGAATCGCACCAGCGAGCCCACGAATTTCTTATTAATAACATTTCCGAAAATATCTTACAATGTAGCATATATTTCTTTTATTCCATGAGTTTGGAAGACTAGCAGACGGCCTATCCGATGGAAAGCGGTTACCACGGCCTATAGTCATTTGCAACACCAAAAGTGCTACCAGTGTGCTGTCGCTCTCTAAAGTGACACTGGAACCTGGCCACTACTGTTGGAATACAACTCAAGGTTGTTAGATCAGGGGTGGTAGCCACCCAGACGAGTAAATGCCCTGCCAAACGGCTGTAGGTTGTTTTGTCTCCTCTTACGACAGGCCGCCCCGCCGCAGGAAATTGTATTCTTTCTCCGTTCCAGCACATATAATTTTCGAATAGTTAAAACTATTCGAAAATTATATTAATATTTAGAAGAGAAGAAAATTACCCAAGTATTCTACATTATATTAGGTTGAAATATTTAAATGTTATAAATGATATTTATAGAGATATTCCAGTACTTGTTTCTAAGTATTACAATAAAATAGTTACATAGCTTAAATTGTATATACTTAGTTTCAATAATTTTACATAACTTAAAATGAAACCAAATTTTAATATTAATATGCCTGAATCGATGAGTATCAAAATTTTGTTTTGTTGCAACTGTTAGCTCCGTTTCATATTTCACACCAACACATAGACAGTAAGAAAAACTGTCATTAGTAAGCATATAAATAGCTGGTTTACTTGAATTCTAGTATGTATTTTGAAATCACAGACGGAGACTTCAATTTCAGTAAAAGACTACAACTTTTTTAAAAGACATCCCCAATGTTTTATAGGACATAGCGATTCGATTACGAAAAGCAATGAGAACGTGTTAACAAGGCAAAGGGAAGCTGGGAGGTTCAAATTAATTTTTAAATTAACTCAAACATCTGTGTAGCTTCTAAATTGGATAAATTAACGACTACGTTCATGGAACCCGATCGCTTATCAATCAGACAGAAAATAGTCTCTCGCTGCCTTCAAATTATTTCGATGAACATAGACTAACTTAATAACTAATGAGGGTAGATATATGATTTTTATGTTAGACAGACGGACAGACAAAGATTTTATAGTGATTCCGATTTTGCCACAAAACTTACATATCTCTATAATTGGATCACAAATTGCTTATAAAGTCCATACACTTCGTGTCTTGAAATAATAATAATTATAATCAGCTGTAACACACAGATAGACAGACAACGGTGTGAAACTCTAATGGTTCTTTTTATTTTAACGCTGATAGCAGTTGACGTAAATATAATTGAAAAAAAGTCAATTTTTATAGACAATACAGTATTTTTTTACATATTTTTATAATGACATAAATAACCTTTCTGATTAGCTTAGCAATCAGTGTCGTGGTAATCAGCAATTAGCACAGATGGGGTGCCATGATCAGTATAAAGATGTCCAAACAACGGCGGATCTGTTTGGCAAACAGTTTTAAACTGATTGTATGCAAGTAGACAGTCTATTCTTAAAGTACAAGCATAGTATTACAGTCAGTTAATTTGCAGTTTACTGTGAACTAAAGATTCAAAGTTTGTGACATTGTTATCTCAATTTTACGTTTTGTTTATCCAGCTCTTTTGGACGACCTTGCACCAGTTGCCGGTGTGTTTATTCTGCACTTTTAATAAAAAATGTGATATCCCCTTCAAGACCTATCTTCGCTACTTCCATTTTGTCAGATCGATGATATCCGTTCAAAAGTAGTATGACATTAAAGGAGCAGCAAGTTACAAAATTCTATTGGATTCTATAAGGTCGACCTCGAACCGGGGACCCTTTGATCCATTGAATTTAACAGTCTACAGCCAAATTATAAGACGATCAAAATTAGTGAGCTTTCACTTGACGTTCTGAAACTTGGTATAATAGCATACTTTAGCTTTATAAAAGCGGTATAATTGTGGCCAATCGGGCGGAAGAAACTTCGTAATACATTGACGTGACAGACGGGACACTGGCTGCAGGAATTTGATAAATTGCACCACCGAAGGAGAAAATTTCTGATTCGTTACAAATTGCTTGACGCGGTCAAGTAGAATTAATGACTTTTGTTTTTTTTAAATCTTTTTCCTTTCGATTATTATACGTACAATGTTGTGTTCTAAGTTTGGGAGATGATTGTTAGGTTTAGGTTGACTTAAGTAATTATTCATTTCTATATTATAACTTTAGTAATTCTAAATACGATCATGAGTATTTGGTATCGTATAAAGAATCTATACTAATATATTAAGCTGAAGAGTTTGTTTGTTTTTGCTAATTTCAGGAACTACTGGTATGATTTAAAAATATTTCAGTATTAGATAGCCCATTTATTGAGGAAGGCTATATATAGAGGATGATATATATAGACTATATATATCATCATCACTACTATATATATCATCACGCTAAGACCAATAGGAGCGGAGCACGAGTGAAGAATGTTTCAAAATCGGGGGTTATTTTTTACTACCTTTTTTTTAAATATACCTACTACGTGAACGAAGTCGCGGGCAGAGGCTAGTTATAATATAAAATTCTATAATATGAAATACTCAATTTTCTGAAATAAATGAATTAGTAATATTATTAAATAGCAATTTTGTGTTTGTATTGGATTTGTGGTATGACAGAGAATGTATGTTAGAATAGAGGAGTATAGAAGGAAAAATACACATGTGCTGACCCCAAATAATTAGAAGGTAAAAGGAAAGACAGAAAAGGTCCATTTTTTACGTAAATATTGGCATTTATTTTGATGTTGTAGACAAACATTTCAATTTTATTTATTCTATTTTATAGCTTGAGCATTTTCTCAATTTTCCCAGTTATTTTATGTACAATATAAAATACATTTTGTATCTCGCTCATTTATTGGAGCTACCCAAATCCCCTGGCAAAACGTCGCTGTATTGGAAATTTCATTAGGATATTCTGTAGGAGATATTTCTCTTGGATTCATTTGAAACAAGACCAAGTTCGCAAGACGGAATATAAACGTTGTTTTCTTTGTAAGAGTTTTCTTCATTAGATGTTTATTCATCTAATGATTTGTATGACTATATTAGATGGTAAATGTTTGTGTGAATTATATAAAATATGCTAAGTGTTGTTTGGATGGTTCACTTTTTAAGGCATAGGTATTTAAACTGATTTTTATAAAATCTAGTATGGTTTAACTTGTACTTTTATACAGCCAAATATAAAACGGCGGCTCTATTCTAGCGTCTTGTATTAATATTGTTACAACTCAGGTCCCGACAAAAAAAAACCCACCTGCATATTTGAAACAAAGCACATTTATTACCCATCGGCATTTGAACTAATAACATTGAAACTATTGTAATTCATTTATGATGGTCTTCTTTTGTTTAGTTACTGGCATAGGGCCTATTGTTGTATAGTAATAATTAGCTAGCTAATCTAGGTGTTACGGATTTTAAAGTACAATTTGATTCTAGAAAATTCGGCCCAAGTTGCCGGGCGGGTATATTGCATTTGTGCAGCATAAAACCAGGGTCCGATGGAAGGAGGGCCATTCGAGCGAGAACCAGGATCAAAGCGAGACGTGTGTACATTCGTTAATCTATTAGTGACGGACTCGCGTTTTATTGAATTATGACTATTCTGAAATGCGTTTGGATTTTTTGTGTTCAGTTATATTTGTACCTGTGTTATTTGTGTTTGTATAGTTCTAATAAACTCTATAATAATTCTAACGGCATTTTAATTCGAATCTCGCAACTCGTAACAATATATTCTGGTTTTTTTTAGAGTATAAATCTTCTTTGCGATCTGTTTAACACCTGAGGATCGTCGTGGGGGAGTTTGGAAATTGCTGAGTCAGCAGTTAATATGAATTAAAACTCACCGGTGTTTGTTGCATTGTCTTTTGCTAGGGTCTCTGAAAAATGATATGGCCAAGAATGCAAACCCCGGCAGCCGCGCCCGGCGGTCCGTAGGCCTCTTCCATGGCCAAATGCGGTGAGCCCCTTACTTACAGTTACCATTCATCTAGCGTGGGAAAGTGCGCCATATAGCACTTACCTATCAGTAAGTGAGATCAGTACACACGAAACTCTGACGTACCCTCATTTCGGTTGAAGAATTTTGCGAACGAAGTTATTTTACCGAAAGCCCTCATCTGAAGCCGTAAGTACACATACTCAGAGCTGGCGTCTTGTCCTTATCCCCCTCTCAGTGCGAGGGGTAGAATAACCTTCCAGCCACAAGCAAAATCGTAGACGAGAGCTATGTTTCATCCAATAAACCCGCCACTCCTTTTTATATGTTAAATAGGTTTAACAATGATAGCTCCGAAGCGGCTCAAAAAATCTTATTAAAAAACTAGTATTTGCCCGTGAGTTCGCCCATAGTGTATGGAAGCTGATTTGAACGTGTCCTAACAACCTGAAACCAGTGCTGGAAAAAAATCACAAAAATATTTCACGACAGAGAATTTGCTACCGATCAGTGAATAAATTTCATCGGTTTCCGATTTTTTTTCATCCGGGCTATTTTAAACCACTTCTAAGAAAAATCCCGTAGCATTCCCGGGGATATAAAGTACGGCAGATTTTAAGTCTGGGAATTTGCTATCGACCAGCATCCAACCGCATCGTAATCGGACTAGGCTGATTTAAGTGATACGCGAACCAACAGACAAACATAAAAATTCTGAATCTGAATTTCATAATATTGTACATGTTTGTAAATGTAAGGTATTAAAAGAGGAATAAAAATACATAAAATCAACAGTCTTCCCAAAATTTTTAAAACGGTCATTTATAAGAACGCATGTTTAAAGCAGTTTCCACTTACGTTTTGGTACTTATTTTGAATCACATTTAAATTATTACATATATTGGCATAGATTCACATAATATTGAATTTACACTGAAGGGTGGAAACGTTGCTATAAATCGGACAAGGAAAAACGTATTGGATGAGATTGTAAAGCTTAATTTGTAAACTTGAAACCTTTTAAGAGTGTCTTCAATTATTATTTCAACTATTTTGGTTTAGTGCGTGTGTGTAATACGCTTATGTAGTGTTGTTAATTGAGACATTGAGTTTCTCCTACCGTGTAAGGTGCTAAGTAATTGCGCATCGGGAACTGTCAGAACAGTTTGTCGCTGTGGCTTAGTTCCTTAATCAGACTGAGTTTATGCAAGTCTGTTCCATTCATAATTATGTAGCTATACGTTATCGCAGTTAAACGACGGAACAAATAGAGAAATAATTGCATTTGATTCTCAAGAACCGAAAATGACAACTTCTGGTGATATTTGAGACTAAGATAATTGCAAAGTAAACTTAAATTTTTTAATGCCTATATGTATGTTTGATCAGACCACGAGTTTAAACTTGTACATGATTAATTTTTATTCAATGTTGATTACTATACCGTTACCATAGCCCTCCCCGTCCTGACCGGGCCAAGAAATGGACACTGTCGGCAGGATTGGTCCACAAGTTTCGAGTCGCTCAACGGGCTATGGAGCGTGCTATGTTGCGTGTATGGTGTTTCTTACATCCGTAAGAGAACCAAAAAACGTGTACCTACGTCTCGGGACGCCCGACACAAGTGACAACCTAAACTAATCTAAGTCGCACTGTTTAATATTGAAATTGTTTAACTTGAGAAAAGCTTATTACTTACATTTTATGCAAAATGATAAAGTAAAGAAAGGTTATTTATTAAATAAATATTTTATTGATCATAGAATATATTTTATTCCTAGTTACAATTCTTAAATATGTAAAATAAAATTTTGTGCATGTACATTATTAGTTTCATAATTTAATCTAATCACCGAAATACTGGTGGGTTAGAGTGTGAGAGGTGGAGACTGCCTACCGCTGCCGTGTGCATGAGAGAAAGTGAAGCCAAACAGACTGGCGCTGTAACGTGTTACGTAACGAAGCGATTTACTCTCCCATAAGAAGATATCACTTCAAGAAATGAGAACTAAGGTAACCGTCATAGCTCGCCAAATTAGCAGTTGAAGTGACAGTGGGGCGGTCATGTCTGCTGCAGTACCTATGGCTGATGGATCAGAAGTCTCCTGGAGTGGAGACCGTGTATCGGTAAACGTAGGGTCGGACGACGACCCTACGTTTGTCGGCGACAGGGGACAAAACTGTGAATAAACAAAACTAGTTGATTTTATAAGGCTGAAATTTGGAATACCGTTTTTTAGGTACAGTTGCATACAGGTAAGACTTTCTAAATTGTAACGCATAGTTTCTAGAAAGAAATTTATCGCCTCTGCAAGAATGAAACCAAAGCTTTAGTGAAAGAGAAGCGTGAAAGAATAAAATTGAAAGACGAAGAGAAGCTGACGGAGAACTTCGAGGCGAATACCAAACTCTTTTGGAGAGAGGTTAAGAAGTCTCGGGGTTGTTCGTCAGCTTCCAGAATGGAAAGAATAAAATCTAAAGCAGGGGACATTCTTGCTAACCCACAAGAGGTTTTAGCGCGATGGAGTGGATATTTTAGAGAAATGTATGATAATATCTCGGATGCTGGCACCACGACTGAGTCTGTGACCGACTTCGAGGAGTCAACATCCGAGATTACTTTGGAAGAGATCGAATGGTCGATAAGAAGTCTGAAAAATGGAAAGGCAGCAGGAATCGATAGTATGTCTGCTGAGATGATCAAATATGGTGGAACCTGCGTCCGGGACGCTTTCCTGTCCTTATGCAATCCTTGTGCTGGAGGACGGGAAAGGTTCCCCAGGACTGGAGGCGCGCTGTCATCGTGCCCTTGTATAAAGGCAAGGGGTCACGTATGGAGTGCGCCAGCTACAGGGCCATCAGTTTGATCAGCACAGCATCTAAAGTGTATGCGAAGATTATTGAAAGGAGAATGAGAGTGGTATCCGATGGATTACTGTGGGATCCACAAGGGGGCTTCAGAAATGGAAGGGGATGTGTGGATCAAGTTTTCTCGCTCCGCAATATCCTGGAAAAGCAGCTGGCTATGGACCGGAAGGTTTTCTGCGGTTTTGTGGATCTAGAGAAAGCATTTGATAGGGTTGTGCGAAAGGACCTCTGGGACATATTGCCCGGATATGGGATTAATGGCCAATTGCTGCGTGCTGTGCAGTCCACTTACGAGGACTGTATGGCATGCGTGCGGGTGGACGGCAGCCTGTCGCCCTGGTTTGAGGTCAATATTGGCGTCCGGCAGGGCTGCGTGCTGTCGGCTTTGCTGTTCATCCTATATCTGGAGAATTGTCTCCAGAGATTAAGATTGATGGATGTTGGGGTGCGGATGGGTGATCTAGTTGTTAGCACTTTGCTTTATGCGGATGATGCCGTGCTTTTAGCCGAATCGCCATCAGAACTGCAAACACTAGTCACAATGATGAAAGATGACTGTCAGGCGAGAGGCTTACATTTGAATGCAAAGAAAACAAAGGTTATGGTGTTTGAAAGAGAAGATATCAGAACGAATGCAAGGATAATGGTCGATGATGTTATGCTGGAACAAGTAAATGAGTTTGTATATCTGCTTTTAGCAGAGATGGAAGGTACACCGCTGACATAGAAAGAAGAGTAAATTTGGGTAATAGTGTGAATGGAGCGTTAGGTAAACTTCTAGGCGCTAAGAACCTCAGCCAGAAGGCTCAGCTTGGCATACAAAACGCGGTGCTGGTACCTACGCTAACGTATGGGAGCGAGAGTTGGGTATGGAATAGAGAGCATGAAAGTAGAGTAAACGCAGTCGAGATGCGAGCACTGCGCAAAATCTGCGGAGTGACGCTCGCGGACCGCGTTCGTAATACCGAAGTAAGAAAGAGAGTTGGTCTGAAAGAGAGTGTCGGGGTGAAGGTAAGGAAAGGAATGCTCCGGTGGTTCGGGCATGTGGAAAGAATGAATGATGAAAGAATGACTAAACAGATATACAATGCAAAAGTGGATGGATGCAGAAGTCGCCGAAGACCACGACACACCTTCCATGATCAAATTGATCGTGTACTAGCAGAAGGTGATGTCAGGAGCCTTAAGAACAGACGAGCGTGCATGACAAGAGCTATGAATGTCAAAGAAGCAAGTGAGGTGTGTAAGAATAAGCCTAAATGGCGCTCTGTTGTTCGTGCCTACCCCGCAAGGGACCTGGCGTGAAGTTATGTATGTATGTATGTAGTTTCTAGTAAACAATAGAAAAACAGCATTTTTGCGTATACGCCTATATGTTATAAGCTGTCCCGGCAGAGGTTTGAAAATTTAGGGTTGGATGTATAAATTAAAAAAAAATATTTGGGGGTGGACTACCCTTAACATTTAGGGAGTTTAAAAATAGATGTTGTCCGATTCTCAAACCTACCCATTATGCACACAAAATTTCATGAGAATCAGTCAAACAGTTTTAGAGGAGTATGCTAACTAACATTGTGACACGAGAATTTATATATAAGACGATGAAGCCCTCGATATGTAAACATACTTTCAACCTCACTTTAACGAGCCGCTAAAACTTCTGTAACTTATAGAATTATAAAGTTTCCCCCTTAGGTATACAAAAGTGGTAATTTCATAAAACATTAATTCAAACATACGAAACCGTTTTGTTAATTATGACATGAATGTAATATAATAAATTGCACTCAAAGTTTTCATAAAATAATTTAGAACGTCTTAGCATTTATGTTACATTACAATCTCTGTGTGGGCTAAGCCTTTGCCGGTCTACCTCACTCGGTCAGGCTCCGGGTTCAATTCCTGGTATAGTAAATTTCGGAAACGTATTTTCTCCGTTATAAATACCATGGTACCATGGTAAACCATGGTCTGGGTGTTGCGGCGGCGCTGGATTTAGCGTTAAGCGAACTATGTCAACTTTGCGGGAAAAGAAGTGTGGCCAATTTGGAATGGGAATCGGAACGAGCACGCACTTACCTAGTTAATGAGAATGAAACACGGCTCCTCTTCTCCACTATCCACTATCACACACACTTTATTATATTTTATGTTAATAGTATTTTATATTATATATGTATTAACTTTATATATTTTAATATTAATTTTGTATAATATTATTTATTGTAATTGCGGTGCGGAGCGGGTTATATATTTATATGGTGCGGGCGCGATATATTTTAAGTTAATTTATGTTATTTTATTTATTTACAATGCGGAGATATTTAATTTATTATTTTAATGATGTTATGATAATGAGTGATTGAAGTGACGTGCGAAAGGGGAACGCGCCGTCACATTTCAAGAATAATTTAAATACTTCGAAGAAAAGTATGCATAGGTCGAAAGAAGTTTACATGGCGGTACCACTGGGTGTCTGGGATCGGCCCCAGAGTGGTCCGTTGTATATTACCCATAACACAAGCGTAACTTCCTTAATTTGGGGATATACAATGTGTGTGTTTGTCTGCCGATTATTAGTATTACTATTATATACATATATAAAACAAATTAATTGAACTTATTGAACAATCGCTCGAGTTTTATGAGTGCTTGAAAGTTACAGCATTGTATACGAGTTGATTACAACATATTTAGTAAGGTGCTAAGCCGAAATATATTGAACAATTGTGGGAAAGTTGTTTGTTCTAACCCTTATTGTGTTGTTAAGCGGGCTTAGTTCATAATTAAAATACATTTTCAACATGTAAGTTTAAGACCAACTTAGTTTCCAGCAGGTCTCGAGAATGGTGTTCAATAGATTAGCAGACTGGTTTATCATCGTATAAAATTTTATGGTTATGTCGTCATTTACGAAAAAACAGGATCCTTTTATGATACAGCTATTTTTATTTATATATTTTTATTCTATTATAAAAATAAAAATTCGCTGAAAGGTGTGTGTATCTCTATATGTATGCATTTATATTGTTACGAGTTACGAGACTCGAATTAAAATGCTGTTATAATTACTATAGAGTTTATTAGAACTATACAAATACGTATAATATACGTACAAATATAACCGAACACAACAAGTCCAAACGTAATGCAGAAGGTCATAATTCGTTAAAACACGCAAAGTCTGTCACTATTAGATTCCCGATTGTAGTACACACGTCTCACTTTGATCGTGGTTCACCTTCAATCAGGCCATTGTTTTATACTGCACAAATCCGTAACATCTGGCTAATGATTACAATACAACAATGACCGTATGCCAATAAATAAGTTAAAAAAAGAAGACGATCATAAAAGAATTACAATGGTTTCAATGTTATTAGTTCAAATGCCGACGGGTTATAAATGTAATTCTACTAATATGGACGTGGAATTTGTGTTTTGTCGGCGCCTAGGTTGTAACAATATTCTGGTTTAATTAACTCGCCATAAAATAAAACTTGACTGTAAACGAGCACTTTATGTGTACGTAGTCCCATGGGGTATTATGGGTTGTAAGTTAAATAAATCATAATTATATTTCTTAGTGACTTTTCATATAAGCCAATAGATGGGGAATTGAACGCTTCCAAATTCGTAAAATTTGTCTCACGTTTTCTCCCTCTAACTTTTTAATTGAAAGGTGGAAAATCCTGAAAGAAATTGAGGTTGTAAAGCCATTTTGAATTCTTTCAAGGATTTTTTGTTTATTTATTTTTTAAGACATGGGATATTTTTGTATTTGGTTCAGTAGCCAAAAGACAAAACAGTTGACATTTGTCACCGCGACCAAACGTCTTGCTGGTGCCCAGACTTTGACGGTTATTATGGTAAATTAAAAGCGATATGTCTATTTTAATCTATAACTAGTATATCTTTAGTAGATATACTTTATAAATACTTCTGAAAGATAATTAAGTACAGTTTTCCAGATATTTCGTCGATTGCATAGACCAACCTGAATTTGATGTGGAATATTTTTTTGAAGATATATTACACCTTGTATATCAGATTTTCGTAGCTTATAACTAGGCGTAGTAACAAAATTACTGAAAAAGGTACAATCCTTTTTCAATTCACACAAAAGAAGCGATCTGGTGAAACCTCATATCGTATCAGGAAAACGAATAAAATCAAAGACCTCTACAAGATAAAAAGGATATTTCTATGAGGAATTTATTCAAAGGAGGCCATTTCTTTGATAGGTGGAAAATACTTTGGGGCCGTTGCGTACATTTTCATGCTATAACAAAATGTGCCTCTGTGTAAATGGTAAGGTTTATTAGGGTTATATTTCTGGTTGATTTCTTCAACGTAAAAATACGAAGAGATGAAATGTCTATACTAAAAAAACAATATTGAGGTGCCTAAATATTATAATATATATTAAAGTATTACAGTAAGATGTAAGATGAAATTTTTAATTGTTCATAAATATACGTTTTTAGATTTTTGGACTGACAAAATGTATCCATACTATCAATTATAATATAGAGGTAAACTGAGTCAGTTAATATGTTCTCAAGTTTTCGCAACTTATGTGCATAATAATACTACGTTTTAACGGTTTTAAGTGCGGTAAGTTATTTGATTTTCGTTATTCTGACCTTTCGACCTCTTTTTAGCGGCCGTGATCACGGAACACAAAGATCAAGTGTCAAGAGTCAATGAGTATTGTTAAAGTTTTATTTAGCCTACCGCCAACTTGTTCATTTTAATTTTGTTTATGGTTATTATTTACTCTACGGGAGCTTAATCTAATCGAATAAATTGTGTCAGTTAGTTTGTATGAAATATTTTTTTAAGTACTGAATCAATTTTAAGAATTCGTTTACCAGTGAAAATATTCCTGAGTGACATAGGCTATATTTGATTGTTATTAGTAATATTTTAATGATGCCCAGTAAAGTGGGCACGAGAACGCCTGCCAAACATGTTATAGCAATAACGTTCTACTCAAGAATTGCGCACATCCTCGTATGAGGCATCGCTAGTGCTTTTATTTTATTGCGAGACTTCAGCAGACAGGCAGACAGCCCACCTGATGGAAAGCGGTTACCGTTACCTATGGACATTTGCAATACTACTGTATGGAGTACTACTGTACTGTACGGTACTGAAGCCTGGCCACTTATGCCGGAACACATTTCAAGGTTGTTACGGCGGCATACTCTAGACCAGGGGAGATAACCATTCAAACGAGCAAATACCCTACCACCTGGCTGTGGGTTGTTTTGTCCCTTATTACTATAGGCCGCCTGGCCGCGGGAAATTGTTTCCTTTCTCCGTTCCTGCATGGATAAATATTCCTGCTTTTCGCGTTTGTGAGTTATATAAAGGTTACAAAGCTTAATTATTAAACCTTAATAGGCGAGCGTGTGTGCGTGGGTCCATATGTATTTTATAATGACGCCCAGCCAAATGGGCCCAAAGCTGTTCTAGCGAAAGTTCTTGCCATAACATCGATGTAAATATTGTCAAATTATCGAATTAGTAATCGAATTGCAATGGCGGGCCATCACCCAGGATATAATCTAGTTCTGTTTTCGGATTCATTTAAATACATTTAGTAGTTTTAACGCGATTTATTAGACAGACGGACGAAGAGAGAGACGAAAATTCTAAAAATCGCATTTTTGGAATCTGATGGTCTGAATTAGCTTCCTGATTTTTTTACTCTTTTTTAAATTTAATGTACAAACTAAACCTTTGAACAGATATTCTATAAATTGATTTCCGTTAGTAATAGAACCGGCCATTTCAAACGATACCACAATAATTAAAGCATCTTAGGATATGTCAGCGGGTACCCGGGACACAAAGTATCGCAACATTTTAAATAAGACTGTAAGCCATAGTTTCAGTGGAAATTGTGTCGGAATAAGCTAATATTCATACATCCGAAAAACTCCAAGCCACTTCCGGAAAAAATCCAGCGGGATTCCCGGAATAAATTACACACACACACATAACACATTTTATTAAAGTTGCTATCGATCAGTAAAACAATCACATTGGAGTTAGATTTTTTAAAATCGGGCCATGTTAAATCAAGTCAAACAAAAGTAGCGCAGATTTTAAGTCTAAGAATTTACTGTCGATCAGCCAAAACCGCATCGAAATTAGTGTAGTGTAGTGTGTAATGATATGTAACAATGTGCTCAGTTATTAAAGATTATTCTAAACAGACGGACGTATCATTTCAAAATTACCTATCGCTGCTCGCCAAATTACATCGGCCCCGGAGTTTTACGTGAATCCCGAACTAATAGTCAAACCGACAAATAGACAGGAAATCTAAAACTCGTGTTCTCCATCATTTATATAGTTTATTCCGGTTGTTTTTTTAAATAGCTTAAATGTACAGAGACAATGTTTAGAATTTTATCTCTCTCTTTTCTCTCTTTCCTTTCACGATATCCCAATTAATTGGGGTCGGCACAATATGGCTTTTTCTTCCACACTCTTCTATTCTGACATACATCTTCTGTAATACTACAAATTATATTATGACAACAGGTGGTAGGGACTTTTTTCGTCGCCTTTGCTATCTTGAGACTAATTATTAAAGACAAAAAAGATCTTGGTGTTAAATATTGAAAGTTTAATCTTTTTAATACAGTAATATAACTTGAGTTTGTATGGATATTTATTTATATTACCTTCTAGGATTCGCCCGCAGCTTTGTCCACGTTAGACATAATGAATAATTTTTTTGTGTCGTATCATCTTGCAATCGCTCCCGCTGTAACCGCTCCCAGGAAAACTTACATAGGGACATAATTTCGGAAATGAAAATACAAATCTGAAGATGGGTGCCTTTCTTTTCACAATTCAACGAATTTGCGTCTATAGGACTAAATGGAATGACTTCGATTATCAAGCGTTTAAATATAAATGGATTCGAAATCGTTGATTTGAGAGAGCTTTATTGCTTAAGGCAACTCAAACCCTTGAAGGGAGGCACTAGTAATACACATGGGGGCTTAAAACATTTAGAGAATTGCTTAATGAAATTTACACGTGTTAACGTTTCATTTGATTTCGATAATTGTCATATTCGTGATACGAATCTGCGAAAGCGGCCGCTTTAGATCCCCATTATTTTCAAATTTATACGTGATGGTTCTTGATATTACATTAAAATGTTTAGAAATTTGAATAAATAACAGTTCTGTGTATGTGTTTTAATTTATAAATTATGTAGTTTAAGTATATTTATTTATGATATATTTAATGATCTGCACCACCGACATCGCCAGATTAGGTTAAATTATTCCTTAAGTTAGGTTGCCTGGAAGAGATTGCTTTCAGCGATAAGACCGCCTATTGTTCCTACCATAACAATATTTTAATTGCGTATTTTGAAATTGTATACTTGGTGAGCAATAAAGTGTTATCTATCTATCTAATTGTGGTAAAAATGAGAAACTAGTCGTTTTAGTAATTCCTAAAATACTCTTGTATGGTTACGCTCCTGACACAAACAAAGGAAAACTTCACATTAATCTATTTACGACAATGTTAATATTGTTTGGCTAAAAATATAGTCATGTATTATTTTGGCGAGTGATACTAAAGTATTAAATCAATTTATTTTGTACTATTTTACTTCCATGAAAATTGACTTATATTTCCTAAAGGGGGAACATTAGGAATACATTTATTTTGTCATTTGTAAGAGATATTTTGGAATACAGGAATAAAAATGTTTAGTCAATGTGATACATCTAACAGTTTTTATATGCGTGTGTAAATTCTTTAATTAATAAACTTAATTATGATTTAAAACCTTCGGTATATTTAAAAGGTGAAGGAAACTAAGTGTAACTCGTATCTATGTTGATCAACGATCCGATCCCTTGTACAAGGCGAACATCTAATAATCAGCTTACGTCCTCTTCCGAGGGTTCTGTGCTAAATTAAATTTCGGAACCGTAGGCCAACCCCACGGTACAGTGAGCTAATATATAGTAGGTGCAATAGGTCATCAAGGAAATTCTATCTTTGAAGGTGCGGCTTCATCTGCGATATTGTTACAGAACGTGTATAGAATTGTTGACGAATAATAATATTTGTGAAGTAAAGATATGCTGCTGGGGAGTTGTTGCGCCGCTTCTTGTCTTTTAACAGTAGCTAAAATTGCTTTGGAAGCGGTTGTAGACTTATGACTTTTAATAAGTAATTCGTAATTTGAAATGCAACATTATTAATAATATAAATGTACACTAATGTGGCTATTCGTTAACGGCGTTATTTTTAACGCTTTAAATAAGACGCATTTGGCCAGGGTCTAAATGATTAAATTAGACGCAGGTACGGCCACAACATGACGGAAACTCGTAAAATGTTGTTCGATACCCTGTTATCCTTTTTTAACGTAAGTATTTAAAAAAAGCATCTAGACACTGTGGAGCCGGGGCTATCAGATACGCAGTTCGGGTTTCGGCGGAGGCGCTCCACGATGGACGCCTTCGAGACGCTGCGAACGGTGACGAACGAAGCCGTCCAAGCGTAGGACGTCGTTCTTGCGGTGTCGCTAGACATAGCGAACGCCTTTAACAGCCTCCCTCATGAGACGATCAGGGAGGGGCTCCGTGCACACGGAGTCCCCCCGTACCTCACGAGACTGTTGGGCGAGTACCTGCGAGATCGGCACATCCTTTGGGAGGGCGGTGAGTCTGTCAATCACGAGTTAGGTCGGCGACGTGTCGCGTGCGGCGTTCCACAGGGGTCGGTCCTCGGGCCGGTTCTTTGGAACGTAGGCTATGACTGGATCCTTCGGGTGACGGTCCGGCCCGGGGTAGGGCTGATCTGCTTTGCGGACGACACCCTACTCACGGCACGCGCCGCGTCATTCGCGGAGTCCGTGGACATCGCCAACGACGGATTGGCGATAGTCGTAGATCGAATAGCTAGGCTGGGCTTGAGGGTCTCCCCCGCGAAGACGGAGGCCTTCATGTTCCATAGGAAATTCCGTAATCCCCCCTCGGACCTGTCCGTTACGGTTCAGGGGGTGGCAGTCAGAGTAGGGCCCAAGATGAAATATCTTGGGCTAGTCTTAGACGGGAAATGGCTGTTCAAAGCGCACTTTGAACAGCTAGTTCCCAAACTGGTGAATTCCGCGGGCGCACTCTCAAGGCTTCTTCCCAACGTGGGGAGGCCGGGGGGTGCGACGCGGAAACTTTATTCTGGCATCCTGAGGAGTATGGCTCTTTACGGTGCCCCCATCTGGTTCGATGCGCTTCACCGCCACAACCGAACCCTGCTGCACCGCGCGCAGCGGGTTCTGGCCGTGAGAACCATACGGAGGTATAGTACAGTGTCTTGGACGGCGGCGACACTCTTGGCAGGCGAGCTGCCCTGGCCTCTCCAGGCAGACGTCCTGTCCAGGGTTCGTCGTACCCAGCAGGATGCCCTAGCTAGAGGACTGACCTTCTGTCAAGTCGAGATAGAGACGGTCAGGAAGCGGGAAACCGCTTGCTGCCTCGTCGACTGGTCTCGTGACCTCGAACACGCTGCGGCCGGCGGCTTTACGGTGGGTGCAATCAGGCCACAACTGGAGAAATGGGTCACCCGCACCAGCGGAACCCTGACCTTCAGGACGACACAGATACTGACCGGACACGGTTGTTTCGATCAGTAACTGTTTCGCATTGTGGGCTGCTTGCCTTCTCCGGATTGCCGACAGTGTGGCGCACCCGATACGGCGTTTCATACGCTTGTCGAGTGCGCTGCCTGGACGCCGCAGCGTTTCGAGCTCGAGACACACGTAGGAGCCGTCCGATCGCTCGGCGACTTGGTAACGGCCATGTTGCAGAGCGACGACCGCTGGGATGCTGCGGTTACTTTTTGCGAGGCAGTAATGTCTCTCAAAGAGGCCGCAGAAAGGGATAGGGAGCGAAGTCCTTCGGCGCGTGCTACGGTCTCTTCTAGAGGTCGCCGGCCTTCAGCCGGCACCCGGAGAGGCAGGTACGCGCATTACTTCCCTCCCTGAGTTAGGTTCCGGAACGAGGGGGCCCTTAGCTACTAGGTAAAGCAAGGGATTTAACAACTACCCCCGTCTCGAAGTGGAGTGTGTTCTCCCAGGGCACACTTCAAGCACTTTATTGCGCTGGATCGACTGTTGCGTAACTATGTTCTATATCTCAGTCTTTCCATCACAAACAAAAGCGCAGGGTCGTCAGGGAGGAGGGGGTTTTTAGTGGGTATTGAGGTTGCTCGCCCGTGCGGCATCACTCGGAGTCTCCACACTCCTCTGTGTAGTCCATAGCGGACGGAGCGCAAATAAAGCATACAATTGCTAGCGTTACCGCCCCCCGTGGATTCGTGCCGTTTCCTAGTGACGGCCCAGAGAGTGCGTAAATCGGATAGTCATTTTCCCTCGCCTCAATAAAAAAAAGTATTTAAAAAATAACAAAACAGTTATTTTTTAAATATTTACATGGACTTTAAATTACGAATTGTGCTGGATTATGGTCATCACCTTATTAGAGCCAGCCAACACCCGACCAGAATCGCCCGTCATTCGGCGTTCACTCGTAGTGTCAACAGGTGGTCCATAGGTGAACTTCGAGTTGCCAACCATTGAACCTTTGTCTGTTAGCGATTGATATAGGCAGAGCCGTCTTTACCATTGCAAGAAGTGCGCGGTAAACGGGCGCTGAGACCAAAGGCACACAAGCCGACGCCCTTATAAGCTAAACACACTTGCGTAATCTGCTAGTTTTGAAGTTTACTCAACATTATATCAACTCTATCACTTAAAACATAATGATTCGCAAATATATCTATTGAAATTTATTTTATTTTATTGACGGTACTAGGTTTATTCATGAGCATATCCAAAAAGTTCATATAAAGAATACTAACCGCCGAAGCTGTGCTGGTTGGGCGCCGGGTGAACCTAATGAATTAACTATGATCTCTACTCGCCAAGGCAACGTGTCTTCTTTCTGCGGGTTCTCTTCATATTGTTACGAGTTACGGAGTTCGAATTAAAATGCCGTTGGAATTACTATAAAATTTATTATAAATATACAAACACGGATAAAAATGTAACTGGACGCAAACAGTACAAACGTGATGCACGATTCAATAACACGCGCAAAGTCTGTCACTATATAGCTTATCGAATGTACACAAGTCTGGTCCCGCTTGTGTGGTTTACCATAAATTAGACATTTATTATACGTACATCTTCATTAGAACAATGGGCGGCCTTATCGCTTATAGCGATCTCTTCCAGGTAGCCCGGTGTAAAAGAAGAAATTACAAGAAAAAATAAATAATATTTGGTGGTTTAACTAAATTTAAGTGAATTTAATCGTAAGTAAGGAAAAAATCCAGAATAATAACAATAATAAACTAATATTTATATACATAATTAAATAGATTTTAATAATATAAATTACGTATACTTCCATGCGAACTACTGCAAAAAAGGCCACTGATCAAGTGTTTGAATGTAAAAATGTATACAACTTGTCTGGTTTTCAAGGGGAGGGAGTTCCACAGGCGAATGACCTGTACGGCAAAAGAATTTCTTACGAAGGACGAAGTGTGTTTAGGTATCGTTAGCAGGCGATTTTCATTTGAGTGCAAATTACATGTTACCTAAAAGAGATATGTAACGAATTAAGCAAATTTATTGTAAGCGGTGTTACTGGTTTTGGGTGTGTATATAGATCCCGCAAAGTAATGTGTCGTCAAGGGGTTTAAACCGCAGGGTGTAAATTATTGAAGGGGTGACCGCGGTTATACTGATCGCTACGGCTATCATTCAAATGGTGTGCCCTTATACGTTATCCTTGATTGGTTTAGTATTGGATATTCTGGTGTGATTGGGTTTCTAAAACCATTATTTATATACATCGACGTCCCCGTGCAATAATATATAAAAACTCAAATTTACAGTATAACATTTTTGACGTTTTTTGGACAGTTGGAAAAGTTTCGTCCAATAAAAATGTCATAAGCATATAGCGTTTCATAAGTAGTACAATCTGAAATACACATGCTAAATTTGATATAACATTTCATTTAAGTAATAGTTAATATTATATTAATAGACACTATTACTGGATTGTTGGTGTAAAAACTCGGTTTACGTATATATTTCTTCGTAGTTAAAATCATCGAGGGATAACATCAAATTATAGTTTTAGCATTTTAATAGAAGATAAATATATTGCCTCTTTGCTCAATAAGGTGCTAAAATTGAAATTTCCGAAAAGAATATTTTTAAACTTCAAAAAATAATTATATCGAAACGAATGACCTTTTCTTTCAACGTACAAAGTATTTTAAAAGATATCATATAATTCGATTCGATACAATTATTTTCTAGAAGTCAAAAAAGTCTCTTTTAAAATTTCAGTTTTCAAGGTAAAAAAGAGGCTTATTGAAGTAAAGAGTCAATATATAGTTTCATATTCTTCTTATACGGAAGTACAACGAAAACGGAAAATTCTAACTTATAACTAAATAATTTATATTATATCCAATAAATCTGAAAGTGTCGAATTTGTACAATTGATTTAAAAATGAAACGAAATCAGACTGGCTGATTCGGACCAGCTGATTTAGAAAATGCTACTCTTAGTTATCTCTCTGTTAACGTATCACGTGAAAACCAATGTTTATTATTTAATGAATCTCGGCACAAAGCTAGCTCATGTCCAGGATGACAATAATGACGTCATTTCCGTGAGTTAGACGAATATAGCTAAAATGCTAAACAGTTTTGAAGCTGATCCCAATAAAATCCAGACCGGTATTAACAAAGGAATGTTTACTTAGCCAGTAAATCAAGCAGCTCACATTGTTATTAGGCAATCATCAAATTAAGAACATTATAGTCAATTTTAGCTCCAGGAATCAAATGTTTCAGTGATTTGGGCGCAAATCATCATTTTAACAGAAAATCGTATGCAAAAGCAGGTGTCGATATTTGCGGCCCCGATGGGTTTATTTACGATCTGCCATTTGCGAGAAATGCAAACAGCTTTTCAATTCCAAATATTTGATATGCACTGCAGGCGACTGTTGATATTGGGCGTTGTATAACAGCCTTGTAATTTTAGTTAGAACTATTTTATTTTCCTGTACTATAATTATTGTCGCTATAATAATGTTGAAATGAGATATTATCTCAACCACACTTCCTCGATACTTAGCAGTTTTCCACAACAAGTGGCGCTCGCTTCTTAAACATACGTGTGCAAGTTTTAGAATGAACTCCTTTCTGCAGTTTTCCCATAGTAATACAATACTATATAATTTTTAAACTCTCGAAAAAGTAGAAAATGCATTGGTACAAATATCCCTGTACGAAGATAATGAAATAAGCAAAAGAGGTGTATCTATTTTATCTATATATTGATACATGAAGAAAAAACTTTGTACCTCTTATTACGAAAATTGCGCGGACGGAGGAGTATAAAATGTCGCACACTTATAGTTTATATAGAGAAGAACGACGAATGCTTATATTTTTTTAATTATGCTTAAAAAAATACATGAAATCAATAAATAAAACATTACACACACTACCATGTATTTGACACACACGCATATATACTCTTTTGTTTATTATTCAAGTCTAATAATTAACAGTGCAGCCTTGGCGAAATCGATCTATAATTATACCTATAGAATTTGTATTTGTATTTGACATTAATTACTACGGTCGAATTTCAACTACGGGCGACCATTAGTATATGCAATTATGTGATTTTTTATTCTTTTATTAACAAATCTACGGACTCGAGTTCCGTATCCTTTTTACATTTTATATTGAAAGTTTTTTTAAGTACATACACGCAATTATGTGATTTATGTGTATAACGTTAGACAATAGTTTAGTAAACTCACAAATAATCTAAAAATAGCCATGATACAATTTGGTGTAGGTAAATAGTAACGATACAGGGCATGTTAAGTAAAAGTTATATTTTCAAAAGTACTTCTATGAAAATGAAAATCTAATTAAATGAGCAAAATATAATTTCCAAGTGTCACTATTTAAGATTAATGGGCAGTTGCCCTTCCTGAGTAAGTCCGTAAGTGTACTCCAATTACGACATTTTATACCCCGTTTATCACGAAGACAGTAATGACCCAAATGTGGGATTTTTACATCTCATCGTAAAATTAATACATCGTTACAGCCGCGTTTCACCGCCATACCACTATCTTGGTGTGACATAATTTTCCCTCGTGTGATAGGCCCTCGTTCCCGGGAGAGGTTATTAGATTACACAAATTTGATTTAGCGTTATTCTAAAAGATATGCGCTAAATTTAGAGTGGATATTAAGGTTAAATTGGCTTTTTAAGGGTACATGCAATCTATGTGCAGTTACATAACACATTATATTGTTACGCGTGCGGGACTCGAATTAAAATGCCGTTGGAATTACTACACAGTTTATTAGAATTATACAAACACGTATGACACAGGTACAAATATAACTAGACACAACTAGTACAAACTGCACGATTCAATAACATGCGCAAAATCCGTAACCCGTATCATAATCGTCACTTGGCTGCCTCACCCCTCCGTTCGGGCATTGTTTTATACTAAACTGTACAATACAACAATCGACCGCGTGGAGTGAATTTTCCAAGAAAACGTAATCTGCACACCTGCGGCCATAAACGAGTACAGTAACAATAGGATGTTTTTCTTAATTACAAATTTTAAACACAAAGTAAACATAAGAAGTCCAAATGTGGGAAAGGTAATAAACTAGAGGTGTGTATTCACTTTGTCGGCGTGTAACAGTATATTAGGGCGGTTTAAGTTGTTAAGGGTATAATAGACGGATTATTTCTGACTTTCGATTCGGATGAATTATCTTTATAAATAAAATGCTGAGACTTTTGGTTGTAAGTCATTGGTAAAAGAATTACGCGCTTTATTAAAAGCAAGATAGATACCGAAAAACAACATATACGTATAAAGAAGATACCATAGTCTCATTATATTGTTACATACCGACAAAGAAATGCGCACACCTGCCGGTCGTAAAGCGCAGTTTATTGCTTTCCCGGATTTAGGTATTCTTTTGTATACTTTGTGTTTAGAATTTGTAATTAATAAAAACATGCTATTGTTTTTCTACTTGTTCTAATCCTTATTGTTATTTTTTTCGATTTTGTTGGCCGTTCGCAGGCGTGCAAATTACATTTTCTTCTAAGAACCCAGCCCACGCAAGCGATTGTGTATTGTAGTTTTGTACGTGTTTGTACAGTTCTGATAAATTCTATAGTAGATCCAACGGAATTTTTAGTTCGAGTCCTGCGTAGCTCATAACAATATTATTCAATAAATCATTATCGAATTATGAGAATATCATTTATATATTTTGATGCCACCTTTTATCATAAATCAACCAAATTGACCCATAGAAACATGAACGTTGAATATACTTGTGCTTTCAGGTCGTATGTTTCAACCAAGTTTATCCTTGTAATATCAGCGTTATTGCTTAAATACTTTTATATTAATTTTGATTAACGTTAATGAATGGATTAACGAAAAATACTCGGTCAGATAGTATCAAAAATAAACACAAAATCGAGTTCACGATGCGCTCCTTTGAGATCGTGGAAAAAGTATAATATAATGATATTCGCCCTGTAAGAAATATAGCTCTGGCAAGCTCCTAATCCTAAAATAATGGTGTCACAAGTTCTTTTTCATTTTTTGATTTTTAGTACTTAAGACATATTTATTTTAGACTAAGGGTCGCTTGCATAACGATCGCCTTGAATTAAAATTAGTTAATCATATGAAACTGCCTAAATACGTTTTACACAAAATGTATTGACAGTTCTTTAAACATATTTAGCGACAAATTTTCCGTTGTGCAAGACGCTAATCGTAGTTATTAATTTCCTTTAAATAAAATAACATCAAAATTATAAACGCCAACTAGTCGTGTAAGATTCATAATTTAATAAAATTTAGGTATCTGCTGACTTTAATCGTCTCCTATCCTCGTTCAGCATCAGATAAGTTATTTTGATTTGTGGTACCACCCACTCGGTTTTATGGGTGTTACAAGGTCTCTCCTATGTATGTACGTACATTCTCGCACTACTTACCTAAATACATCATACTTACCATAAAATGAATTATTCTTCAAAGTATGACAACCTATCCTAGATTAATATTCACCAATGGTGTAATATACATTAAAACCCATCTATCATTTCGAAAAACTATTTTAATAATGCAGCAATCAGATTCAATTTATATATTACTTTTAAACATCTACAACCTTTTCATGGGGATGTTGCCAACCAAATATTCTGGCATCAGAGACCGTGATAGTTTTAAAGATAACAATGTTGGTGTCTGCAACAATGAACGTCCCGAGGTGAGGTACAGATAAGCTGTTCCCGGTGTTACCTGGTTAAAGTTTGCCACAGTTTGATATCGATATTACAATAACGGTTCGTTGAAGCTTTTACAAATGCAGTGATATAGAGACTAGGTTATTGAATACCTTATTATTAATAATATTCAGTAGGATAATTCTAAAAATAAAAGTGAAAATATTATCAATATGTTCAATATTGTTACACCCGGTATTAAGGTCCTAGAGAACGATTCTCTTCGCTTCCTCGCTTCCTTTATTATAGATGAGGCTATAACAAAGTATCTGTCTGAACAATCATCTAAATTTAATCTGCCATGCTCTAAACTTTTTGCTATTTAATCTCAAATTGCATATCACATTATATGGCACATGATGGCTGAAAATCAGTAGATGACCGCATTAAATAGAAAGAAAAATGGCTACTAACATTTTGAGTTCTAAACTGTCGGCTAGCTGCTGGACCCGAGTTTCCTTACACATTGAGTATGGAGGTTTAGGCATCCGCAAAGTCTATAGTGTTGCTTTTCGTTCTTCGACCTACACCATTAGTCTATTATTTAAAAAAATGCAATAGTGGCATAATCCCAGTACCCCAATTTGACCTGCCCTAGTGAAGAAATTTCGACAATCCTGAATTCGCAACGATGCTGGGATGAACCCATTTGTACAGGATTAAATGCAGAAGTTTTAAATTCACCATCCTCTTCAGGACGTGCCCGCATCCCTAACCTTTCCCGTACAGAGTCTAGTTTCTGGCTCCAAGCTATCCCCTCCCCAAATGTATGCTCATACTTATTTACTTTACCTATAAGCCAGCGCTTATAAACAAGCTAAACCTAGCATCAAAATAAGCAAGAGCCTATAGAGATGGTGGACAGTGATTACAGTTGGGACTCACTATCGACTAGAACTTCGCTTTGAAAAACATATTTCATTTAAATCGATTAATAATATACATGAAATAAAAACTAAAATCTACCATACCTACCCCCCTATCCATACTGAGTTTCTGTCCATCCAAAGGTTGTCTGGAAGAAATCGCTCCCAGCGATAAGACCGCCCATTGTACTTATCATTATGATTGTATGTTTTGAATTTATTTTGTAACATTGTGTGCAATAAAGTATATTCTATTCTATTCTATTCTATCTATACTAATATTATAGAAGTAATATCTTGGTTCCAAACTACCTGTCCATAGAAATTTCCCAAAACACTGAACGCTTTTCCACATTAGATAGCAATGCTTACCTACCTATCTATATCTTGTCTTAAAGACAATTCTTTATCTACGATGATACGTCTCGAAACAATAACAATAAGTTTCGATAAAAGCGAAGGGCTTCGAGACCCCATAGGGTCAGTTTTAAGAGCAATATACAGAAATATATTCGTGATTTAACTATAGATTTTCCATAGCTTAAGTAGAACAAGGTGTCTATTGATAAATCACGGTATGTACAGTATATACCAATTAATGTACAAGACTATGTATAGTCATGGATAAAGAATAATCAATCATTAATGCACACATAGTATGTGATACAATGAATAATAGTACCCAACAATGTAATTAAACTTTCTATTTGATTTTTATCGAATCAAATATAAAAAGCACTTACATATCGGAAATTATATTAATACAAGAAAATATCCATTGTGCGAGAGCTGTGTAATGTTTTACGGTAAGCCAGGGTGCAGTTTGGTGACGTGTCTATATGTATGCCATCCACGTCGTCGTTATCTCAAAGTTGTACTAATTTTTTATGACATTCGCTTTAGGGAATCGTTCGTGAAGAGAATAACAAATTGAATTGTGCTGTAATGGAAAATTCTTTCTAGATTCACTTGTTTATTGCTTGGGATGTTGATGCTGCTATTTTGTTTGAGAACTGGAGTTGATCAAAGAGAGAATCATAATTGGAGAGATAAAAGATCTTCGTTTTCGCTGCCTTGGTCACGTAGAACGAATGGAGCAGGATCGGGGAAGGAAGAAAGCATATTTGTGGCGACCCAGTGGTCGGCAAGTGGTTGCCCGTTTTAAGTATCGCTGGTAAGATAGAATGGTAGCTGACTGGACCGGACTTCAAGCCCACAACTGGCAAGACACTGTGCGGGGCAGAGGAAAGTGACGTACTGTCGTTTTGGAGACCAAAACTCACTTTGGGTCACTGATCCAACTAACGATTTTCAAGGCATCACGTCAGAAGTAGCTTTGGTGAACCTGCAGCCCACTTCTCGATACCCTTTAGTCACTCACATCCAAGTTGTCTCTGCCTTTTATGACATTTTTAAAGGCCTATGCAGGGAGTGGCGAGTCACTGTCTACCCATTTTTCTATGTTCCCCGAAGATTGCGACGGGCAGATGCCGTAGTCTTCATATTCCTAGACCCCTAGAACCAATAGCAGTTCACCCCAATAGCCCGGTATTTTCTGTTCTCATTTCCCATTTCCGGGCCCTTTTTATGGCCCGTGGTCTTCAAAGACATACCATATAACGATTTATTTATTTGCTCTCAATTATTCAAACATTCTATACAGTTCCGTTCAGCAATATTATATATTAAATTGATGTAGAAAGAATCTAAATTAGGTTTAAAATTTGTTTGATTAATCACCAGACAAGATCACCCTTGCATTTTAGTCGCAAAAAATATCGCTGAATATTACAAGTGTGTGAGAGGTTTGGGCTGAGTGAGCCAGTGTGTGTGTGTACTCGATCAAGGAACCACAGAATACATTAATATACAACAGACAAAGAACTTTAGGCGTAATAGTATGTACGAGTTGAAAGCTTCCGTGAGAGAATTAAGGTAGATAACCGTATGTTGGTTACTTTGATGCTCGTAAAATTAGAAAGGTTAAATGGAAGTGGAACGTTCGTATTTGTAGCCGGACTGCTGAAGCAAACGTGTATTAAAATGGAGACCGCGTGTCGGTACAAGTGGCATAGGACGCCTTCTAGACCGGTGGACTGATGGCGCGCGTAACGTCGACGGCTGAAGCTGGATGAGGAATGCGGTATCCCCGAGATATGTGGCGAAGAGGCTTACCTTCAGCAGTGGACATTGATAGGGTGAAGAAGAAAGATTTGATTTTTGAAGTTCCGTAATAATGTTGGCGACATAATACCATTATACATCGCCATATCCGTCCGTTTTTAACGAACCTGACAGACAATAAATTTTCTGCATGTATGGATGAAATTTGCGAAGACGATGTATTAAAAATCAAAATTAAATATTTTCAAGCTCCATCTTCCACCTTAATTTTTTTCCCGAACTTTCCATTTCATATTTTGACAGCGTATTAACTATAGTTAACGGGTTATATTAATGATACAGTTCAAGTAATCGCCGTAAAAATTGGTATACATTGATATCTCAACGTACACTCGTCATTGCACAGTTGCAACGTTGCAGTCTATTTAGAAAATTTCTACACTGTTTGCATACAAAACATCCATTGTTAAATATATGGGTATAAATGAAACATATACAGTAGAATCTGCAAAGTTCTGCCAAGAGATCTTCTCCTAAAATCTAGAAATTTAAGAAATGACCCAGTCAGTATACATATAACACTGCTCATTGTATGTTATCTGTATGTAAATTGGCTAGTCTTAAAACGTGTACTAGATATTCTTATTTCAGTGCAATAAAGACAAATGTATTTTATATTGTCATTTAGCTGTACTTTGTATTCTGCTCACGTCCTCTGTATAGTGTGGTTCAGCGTTTTGTCTTAGATTATTTTGCAGGGGACAGTGTAATAGTCGTAAGAAATAATTGTTATTACTTCACGCGATTAAATCTGCGTTTCGTAACAGCCTTTCTTCTTTGATGATAAGTAAAATGTTTATTAGGCTTACTTAGCATGCTTTCCATAGTAACATGCGAAAGAGAGTTTTTTGGATGTTTTTATATTTGTACGTTTGTTGAATGAATGAAAAGTTTTTATTGTTAATTATAACTTAAACCTAGACATTTAATGTACTTAAATACATTTCCATGAGAACAATGGGCGGCCTTATCGTTTATAGCGATCTCTTCCAGGCAACCCGGTGTCTAAGGAGACATTACAATTTTTAGATAATTGTGTTTGTTGTTTGTTTCCTATGAATGAATGATGAATGAATAAAATCATTCATTCATTCATAGCCTTACTGAGCATGCTTTACATAGTAACATGCCAAAGAGAGTTTCTTCGGATGTTTTTATACTTGTACGTTTGCTGTTTGTTTCCTCCAGGCCTTGAGAATGAACAAAAAATATCAAAAATCAGCTCAGTGGGTATCATTCAAGATGGGCCTGTAGAAGTAAACAATGTCCATTGGGTTCGTCACTCTTTTCGCAATTTTTTTAACCGGCTTCAAAAAAAGGAGGAGGTTTTCAATTCGTCGGGATCTTTTTTTTTTAGTTTTTTTTATGTATGTTCACCGATTACTCCGTGATTTATGATTCGGTTTACGTGATTCTTTTTTTGTTCAACGCGGAATAGCTTCCAATTGGTCCTTTAAAAATTTTAGATAGTTTGGCCCAGTAGTTTTCATTTTATGAACATTTTTTATGAAAACAATTTCCTTTTCGTTCCTTATGTACACAGATAACTCTGAGATTTATGATTCGATTTACGTGATTCTTTTTTTGTTCGACGCAGAATAGCTGCCATTGCAATCGGGGCACTACTTTATACTGCACACATATTGCATCTGTGCAGTATAAAGTAATGCCCCGATTGAGGGACTCTCAGCCGAGCAATAACGATAGCGAGACGTGTGTACTAAAATCGGGAATCTAATAAGTGAACTACGACCTTCTGCATTACTTTTGAACTTGTTGTGTTCGGTTATATTTGTACCAGCGTTATACGTATTTGTATAGTTCTAATAAACTCTATAGTAATTCTAACGGCATTTTAATGCAACTCGTAACAATATAATGAGCTATAAGCGTTAGAAAAACGTAGTCAACACTGGGATTTTCTTACCTAGCAAAGGAATTTTTATGATGTTACTTTGAGTTATTAAACCTGATCTCAACCCTTTACCTTGTAGCTATAAAATAACATGCATTTGAGATAAATGTAATATCTTGTAAGATGTATACAGTGTAGGTGGTACATGTAAGTTGTGAGTGGCTGATGGTGCCCGCGATAAGATAACGGTGATCGATGTGCCGCACTTAAACCACCGAGGGCGCCACTTGCGACGTTTACCACTTGTTTATACGATGCTGTATCTTACAAAATCCACGTCTTGTATTTCATGCTAAGTTGGTAAAATTGTATCATATTTTATGTAAATTACTTATAGAATAAAGATTTATGAAGAAAAACGCAATTGTTGAAAAACATTATTGGACAAAAATTAGACTAAAAAAAGTGAAATAGAGCCTTTACTTATTATAGATTACATAAATCGAGCTTCTGAAAATGGCATTGTTGTATCCTCCTTCTTATATTTACAAGGTTTAATTTAATTTGCAGTGTTTGTATATACATATTGCCAGGTGGTAGGGTATTTTCCCAACTGGATGGCTACCACCCCTGGTCTAGAGTATGTCGCCATAACAACATTGAGTTGTGTTCCGGCATTAGTGACCAGGTTCCAGTCTCCCTTAAGAGGGCAATGGCGCATTTGAAGCACCTTTGGTGTTGCAAATGTCCATAGGCGATGGTAACCGCTTTCCATAAAGTGGGCCGTCTGCCTGTCTGCTGAACTCCTGCAATAAAAAAAAAAAAAAAAAAAACTTAATTATGTATGTTCGGGTCAAATCTTGCAACTGATTTTAAAGCAGTCATCCTTAACCGATTGAGAAGAAAGTTTGAATTATATTTAGTTTGGATGACATTGGTCAGCTGAGTGACGTCATTCCACCCAATATGGCGGATGGCCCAAGATGGCGGATTTGTGTATACATATATAATCATTCACACCCATGCTATAGGTGTCAAATAAAAGGGTTTCCTAAGTATAACACGAATGAAATAATCAAAATATGGCATTTTACCGTTTGTGTTCCTACCCAGTGTCGTGTTCACGAATATTTTTAAGCTTTGGAGTAATCTTCAAGCGTATAGGCATCAGGCGAAAGCATGACCTTATTATATTTATTTATGAACGGTTATCAAACAGACATTTTTTAATCGATAAATACAGTCCTGCCCATTATTTGAAAACTCTCTATTAAAAATGATCTGATAAAGAAGTAAGTTTTCAAAATATATAAATTAAATTAAACCACTTATAGCAGAAAAAAATATAGAATTGAAAACTTCAAGTTGCTTTCCTGAAAGTTTATTTTTAATAAATACCTTATTTATCTAAACCAACGATAATGTAGTTATTATATAGAGCAAATCTTTTTATTCTTGCATATACATAACAGGATGAGTTGGTATTCTATTGGATGAAACTTCGATTTCTGTTTATATATTTAGTGATTACACAGGCTTTTATATGTTTTTAGAGAAATTATATGTTATTTTATGTTAGACGTATGTAAGGTGAGTGACGTGTGTGATTTAAAATAATATTATTGTAAGGGACGCTGGTTATATTTTGAATAACACACCACAAATATGGCTGCCAAGCTTCGGAGGTGTGTATACGGCGTAGAAATTATAGTACAGCGGTTGCGTTTGCTCCTAACGGGGTCTCGGGTGACGCTGATTTTAAAAAATCAACCAATAAGCAAGCACAATGTGGCACATCCCGTGCGTGTTGCCCTTCCTTTAATTTAAAAAAAAACAATATTTTGCCGTAAAATAGCGCATATGTGTGTGTGCATCATATGTGTGTGTGCATCACAGACGCACACACACAGTATATATTCATCATATGTGTGCGTCGTCTAGAATGAGGTTTTGTGAAATGAAGAATTTGCGTTAATCACAAACAGAGGCGATTATACAGAAATTTAAATGTTATGCAGGCGATATCTGAATAAATTCGTACCCTGCTTAAATTATATGTACGTACATCTACGTGTTTATTCCAACAGACGATGGATCATAAATGTCATCTGTATAAATGATGACACGACGTCCCAGAATCCTGATATCACGTTGTAGTGCCGGCTGAAAATATTGCTTACCTACAAAATAGTGACGATGTATGAAAATATACGAGAATATTAACTTTCTCTCCTAACATGAGACAGGAAATGAGAATCTTTGCACAGTGTAAGAGCAACGGCAGATCCTTAGCAAAACAATACTATGTGTATTGTGTATGTAACATATGCAGTTGTAAAGAATTTATAATATTAAATTAAATATAGCCAAAATATCAGACTGACACGCGGAGGAAAATTCTAAAAACAGTTAATAATGATTAGAAATCATATAAATAGGAGTGTTTACCTAAATATCGACGTTATATATGCGTTAACGCTTTTTACTTTTAAAACGTGTTATTTTTCCAAATTTTAATTTCTTTTAATGTCTTGATTTAATTGTTTTGTTTAATGTCACTCATGAAAAATGTATGTAGAGAGGAAATCACAGCATGCGACGTAGAAGCTAAAATGATTGTTTAATTAAGATTCTTTAGATATATAAAACTTTATTGCTCACCAAAATAAACAAATACAAAAAACAAAATGCATATTTATAATACTTCTTGTCAAAACAACAGGCGGCCTTATCGCTAACAGCGATCTTTTCCAGGCAACCTAGCTTAAGAGAAATTCTTAACTAATCTGGCTATGTAGGTGGAGCAGAAAAAAGATAGGACTGGACAATTTAAATTTATATACTTACACTAATTTATACATATATAAATATGATAGTAATATGTATACGTATATACAAAATAATCTAAATAAATATGTATGTGTCATGTGACAAGCATTTTATATTAACATATATTACAATAGATAAATAAGTGACAGTTTAACATATTAGACACATTTATTGAAATACAGATAGGGAGTTTTTAAGGTTAGGCCTGTCTGACAGTAAGAAGCAACGCATTCCAGAGTTTGACAGCCTGCACTGTAAAAGGGTTATCAAAAAAGGATGAAGTGTGTGCAGGTGTCAGGAGTCTACGTACCCAATGTATGTATCTGAGCGCAAATTGTGAGATGTGGCTTCGTTATGTATTAAATAATCGTAACAATATCGGTACTACATATTTGTGAGTAATTCGATCAAAAATCAAATATTTTAGTCATTTGCTTCAGGAATCCTAAGAAAGGGTTTAATTACAAGTATTTCTGCAATACTATTACTTATACTAAGAGCATTTCAAAATCTACTTGACGGATGTGTAACCAAACTTCGTAGAAACTATTTTTAAAGATTTTTCTTTTCTTTTGTGAAATTATATTTAAAACTGACCTTATTAATAATACTACTTATTATTTACTAGCTTCACACTATATCTTGAGAAATTATAGCCTATGTGTTATTCTGATGTGTAAGCTATATTATTGTACAGTTTCATGAAAATCTACTCAGTGGTTTTTGCGTGAAAGAGTAACAAACTTATTAATCCCTCGTAGGTAGGCACATTCTATGTAGTAGCAATATAGAACAAAATACTGACATACTGTTTTCATGACATGAGTCGTAGATTTTGTTAGATCAATCAAAGTGAGGATGTACACAGGATCAACGTCACAGTGGGGGATAAATGGCGGAACAATACTCCCGGCGGCCATCACTTTGACGCCCTTGATATAGTACATAGTGAATATGTTTATGTACAGCTCGTCACGTGCATATTTGAGATAGGTCACTGTAAAATCGAAATCGTCCTTGATATGTTGGTTTCTAAATAAACAGTACTTGAAAACACAAAGCAAATTGTTATGTTACTCTTAAACTATTGCAGGATGATGATCATACTGTTACGAGTTGCAGAACTCGAATTAAAATGCCGTTAGAAATACTATAGAATTTATTAGAATTATACGAACACGTATAACACAGGTACAAATATAACTGAACACAACCAGTGCAAACGTAATGCACGATTCAATAACACGCACAAAGTCCGCTAGGCAAGACTTCTGTACATTCGATAATCTATTTAGTGACGGACTTTGCGCGTGATATTGAATCGTGCATTACGTTTGGACTGATTGTCTTCACTTATATTTGTACCTGTGTTATACGTGTTTGTATAGTTCTAATAAATTCTATAGTAATTCTAACGGCATTTTAATTTGGGTCCTGCAACTCGTAACAATATTTTTTTGAGACAAACAATAGTAATAATCCAGTAACATGTTTTATGTGGCACCTGTCAGTCGTGCTCGGGGCCACATCATGGCATCGCTCAATCCGCATAATGGGCACTAAATTACTTTGATCGTTATTCCGGAAGGCTAATGAATTCTCTCGGTCCAGTAATCTGGATGGTTCAATGGCTACCGAGTGATTTCCCAGTTCGGAACTCAAGCTTGATGAGTTAGTACTACATCACTGTTTAATCTGTAATATCGCTGATAGAACAGATGGCATAAATAAATCCACATAAAGTGGAACGTTACAAGAATCAATATATCTGACACGTGTCACTTCACTAAGCGATTCTCCAAAGTTGATAAGTTTAGGCTCTTAGAGATGTAAAAAATCAACTATTAATAAATCATGATTTTTGAAGTTTACTCCTTTAAAATCAATTTTCATATAAGGCCCCCGGTATGGATATTTTTTGTGATACTTCACAAAAAATATCCATACCTAAGTAATACAATTGTAACGCAAAATATTATGTTTTTTTTCTTTTAAACCAACCCTGTATAAGAGCAAATAAAATAAAACAAAAAAATCGAATCGGTCAAGCTGTTTTTGTTACATCCTTTAATATAACCAATACAGATACATGTGTATCTGTTTACCCGCTGTATTCAAATTCAAAATAAGTTCCATTGGAAAACACGTTTTGCAGGTTATATATAAGTAAATATTTAGATCTACTACATACTGTTTGTATACCACTTCTTAATGTGTGAGACAGAACTTAGGGAAGAAAAATTAAACTCGGCATACGTGGTCAACCTTGATTTATTGCCTAGTTTGATGCCTTAAAAGTTACACGTAATGGCGTGAATACAGATAGATAGGTGCATTTTAAACGATGCTCAATTAATAAAAATAATGAACGCCTGCACAAACATTACGGCAATTCTGTTGGCCCGTGTACCTTTGCCAAAAATATCCAGCTTCATAATATAATGTGTTATTACTGTTTCAGAAAAAGCAGCAAGCAATTTCCTAGCAATACGTCTAGCCGTAAGACTTTTGTCTTATTTTTATTAATTTTATTCATGTCACTTTTTAAAATATATAATATGTAAATTATATAACTGTTTTCAAGAATTAATGTAGTATTATTAACAATTCCATTGTAAAGGTATTTGATACCCTAAAACAATTTATTCGGAGAGCCGAATTGTAAATGTAATGAGTTGGGAAAACGGTTAAGCTTACCGTATGTAAGCTTTATTAAGACTTCAATTAAAACCCTTCCAGCAGGAAGATATTTTTGGGAACCACCAAATTGCTCTGGTTAAGATAGCTATGTAGATATAATATGTAACACCTGATATATTTATTGTATATACCAACGCGTAGACAGCCAAAAACGTAAATGTTTAAAATATAAATATATTACACGAAAATTAAAATAAGTATCTTTGTTATATAATTGATTAGAATTACCGGCCATAAAACGGTTTTTATTTTTATTAGATTTGGAAGTAATATTTTATTTTAAGTTATGAATCAAAATATTTTCTATACTAAAACTCAATTCGAATAAAAATAAAATTGAATTGAATACGATAGAGTTATCATCAATATTAGAGACAGGCTTAAGAATCATAAATCAGCTAAGTGTCTATATATCAGTATTTGTGTTTAATTATAATTGCGTACAGTAATCAGGATTAATATAATTTGGGTTTGGGTTTTTATTTTTTCAGAGCAGGACAGCGTCTGCCGAGACCGCTAGTTAAGTATGTGATGACTATGTGAGTTGTTACACAAATATGTAGGAAGAAGTATATATAAGAATACAAAATAACAACCAGGCCCCTAACTCGAGTGTTATATTCCAAAATAGCCATTATGATGACTCCAGTGAACGACAATTCTGACAAGTGTGTAGAAGACTTGGGGCTCTTGGTCTGGGCTTTGTTGTTAAATTTGACACCCTTGCCAAGTAAGATGTCGTACCATAGTTTCGAGTCTCTAGATCAAAGCTCACTTATTTGTCACTGCCCGCGACTTCGTCCACATGGTGCTGTTTTTAACTATCCCCTGGGAGCTCTTTAATTTTTGGGGATTCAAAAGTATCCTATATGTTGACCAGTATAAGCTTTCACTATACAAAGTTTCATGTAAATCGGTCCAATCGTTTCGGAGATTAGCCGGTACAAACAGACAGACAAACAGAGAAACAAAAAATTTAAAAAAATCTAAATTAGTTCTATTTCATTTCTTAGATCCCCTGACTCGGTTTTTAGCATTTTTTAATTGTACAGAAATTTGACCTCTACAATTTTATTATATTTATAGATTATGTTAAGATTAGAACTAATTTTAAGAATTTAATTTACATCCTGAATTTGAAAGAAACTATTTCGTAGAAGGTTTCTGGGTTCTTTATTAATTTGTGATTATTTTGTTTTCATTTATTGACTGATTGTTATTTTATATTGAGTTATTATTAGTGGATGTTAAGTTTCCATGTCAATAGATAACATTATTTACTTATTATTAGTTAGTTATGGAAGCGTGTTTGATTAGCTCTCTTGTGGGAAGATTGGGGTGGTATTAAGCCGCCGGTGGAATTAAGGTGAAGCCTGATAATGTTGAAATCTTCTTAAAAATAAGATATGATTTAATTGTTAAGTTTAGATATTTACAAAATTGGCTTGAAAAATATCGTTTAAACATCCCCATATGGTAGCGCAATGGTAAAACCGTGGCAGAAACTTCCCTCCAGATGATTGTTGTACACGGAATTAATTTTCTAAACAACCGATGCGTAGTGGAACGTAGGAGAGAGGAGATCAAGAATATGGGGGTGACCATTCTGTCGCTGGTAAGCAGTGCGGTTATAGAAGTGAATTGTTGGCACCAGATCACATAATTCCTCGAAACACTCTCCATTGTACAGACGGTAGAATACCCAGAAGGACGTGAAGTATCTCGGAAGGCTAAGCGATTCTAAACCGCCTGTTAATATGGAATCGTCGAGGATACGAACGGATGGATGGTTTCGAAGGGCTCAGTCTGGTAAGCGGGTGCCCCTGACCATAGAGTTGTAAATTCCACCAAATCATTTCAATATTGGTTGAATGGAAATATAAAATAAAATTTTATCTATCAATAAATCAGCTATTACTGTCTGATATTTGAAACTCAGCCAATTCTGGTTTATTTATAGTTTCAGCAAATTTAATCTTGTACGTTGGCACATACTTGCTCTTTAAATGTCTAGGAAGTTAAACTTCCGACGCTTCAAACTCGATGGTATGGTATGGACGAACTTTCTATACCAAATCGAAATACTAACTTTTAGTAAAGAACCAAGAAACTTGATGTGAAACTACGTGCTTAATAAAACTACGTTTTAACGGTTTTAAGTGCGGTATTTCATTTTATTTCTATTACGACGTTTCAGCCATTTTTCAGCAGCTGGGATTACGGAAGACAAAAATCAGGTAGATTAAGATCAAGTGTCAATGAGTGATGTTGCAGTTTTTGTTTAGCCTACCGTCAACTTGCCATTTTTTTTTCTATTTATATTAATTACTCGATGGAAGCCTTATCTAATTTACCACCGCTACCATAGAGTAAATAATAACAAAAAATAAACAAAATAATAAAAATGAACAAGTTGGCGGTAGGCTGAATGTTTTTAACATGACTCATTGACATTTGATCTTTGTTTTCCGTAATCTCGGCTACTGAAAAGTGGTCGAAACGTCGGAATAAAAATTAATATGAATACCATGCCGAAACTGGTAAAGCGTAGTTTAAAAAAAATAAACTAATGAATATAATCAAAATAAGTAAATAACTATTGTAACACGTATGAGCATTAAACCTTAAAACTGTTCCAACTTGAACCGATGAAGCAAGTTGAAAAGTTATAGCATTTGAAATCGTTGATGTTACCACTTTAATACGGTATCATCTTGTTATATTCGGAATAGAGGATCGTTTACTAAAGCTGGGCAGAGGTTGTTCGAAAGTTGTTTAAATCCAACGTAATTCTCATTTAATCGTCAAGATGTCTCTTTAATGTAAGAAAGGAAATACTACTTTGGTTATTGCAAAGTGTTTAGGCTATGATAGACATTTCATTAGAGGATATACATTTTTATCCTAATACCTATTATCCTTGTCTTTATTTTGTAATCACCTTTGAAATAGAATAAAAAGTCTTTTAGAATACACTTTTAATTTAGAAGTTAAATTATTTTAAATATTAATACAAACGTTGGTATTATACTGATTCCTGTTATATAACTTACTAACTAATAACCATAAATCTATTTCGTTCCCATAGAATTTCCCAGGTAGGAAGGCATTTCTGGCATGTCTGGATGGCTAACCCTAGCCTAGAGTATGCTGCCATAACAACTTCTGGTTGTGTTCCGGCATTAGTGGCCAGGTTCCAGTCTCCCTTTAAAGAGCAGTAGCGCATTTGTAGCACCTTTGGTGTTGCGAATGTCTATAGGCGATGGTAACCGCTTTCCACCAGTCGGTTGTTTGCCTGTCTTCTAAACTCATGCAATAAAAAAAATAGAGTCATTTTGTATTAGTATTAGAACCCTGTTTCATTACTTATTTGTATGTATATTACCTATATAACCTATCATAGTTATGATGAGATGTCATTTAGGGCATAGTTTTAGATAAGCAGATTAGAATAGATCAGTGATTCCCAACCTTTTATAAGCTATCAACACTTTTTAGAAGAGAACAAAAATATCAATCTCCCTTAGTCCATAATAGTCAATTTTATATCAAACTAGTGTTATGCTACGACATGGAAAGCATGATATAGCCTCCAGGAATTGCGTATGAATCCTGTTCACATACCCATATAATCTTGGTCAAATATCTGTACAAATATTTAATAGGGTACCTATGGAAAGCTGGGTGAATTCATTCATAAAATATCTACTATTTTCAATGTATTTTGTTATTTATCTATTAAAACAATTATTCTATTTGATCGCCCCTTTTGGCTGCCTCAATGACCTTTTTGAGCCTCGCGATCCGTTATTGCGTCGCATCAAAGCCCCAGCACCCAGGGGGAGGCGAGATCGCCCCCTTTGGGAATCTATGGAATAAATGAAGCCTTAGTATTTATTACTTTTTAGTTCAGATATGGAACACGTCCATTATTAAATTCCCTAGACTGCACTACCAAGCACACCCGTCTTGCAGGTATCTGGCACAATCACGAGAATACGGTGGCCCTGAGCGGGCCAGGACGGGGCCGATAGTACAGTGGACCGCGGCCGGGCCGCCCTCACGCGCCTCACCAGCGTCCAGGCACCATGGTGCGAGATAAGAAGCTGCCTCACAAGACCGATTCGCAGAAATGTAAGTAATAGCCTAGGTTTAATTTTTATAAAGATCGATTGATCGCCAATAATCTCATTGCTGGAGTCTGTGTTTCTCGATACGTACAATCTGGATGTCTTCAAGACCCGTGCTACATCTTAGACCAAATATTGGCTCCATATCTGGCTAGATCATGGTCAATCACGAATCTATACTACTATAAAAAAAACGAAGAAATCATTTTGGAATGAGAGCGGTAATACTAGATCCTGCTTTATGTTTAGTACAACAGAACTGTGTTTCAGGCTTTTAGAGTTCTTAGAAGAAAATAACTGTAACGAATATTTTTAATAGTATATTTTTTCTTCTATACAATATTAAATGGTTTTATCTATATTAGAAAAGATTAATGTTAACAAAAATGAGAAAATGGTATACCACATTCTACAAAGTATACTCACTCATAATAAAAATAAATTGAATGCTAAGATTATGCAACGCGCCATTTTAAAGCGGTGGAAAATGATTCTAAAAGAAACAGTGATTTTAAGCTCAAAAATTATTTTAAGGTCATATTAAAAGACCTTTGACATGCTTTGAATTGATTAACCAAAGGAAACGTATTTAAGACTGTACGACAACTTTTAACATTGTATGTAGCATTATAATTTCAATGAAAATAGCATACACAACCTGAACAAAGGTAAGTATGAATACAAAATTGAAAATGTATCGTTTCTTAATTAAAGAACATAAAACTATAAGCTTCCTACGTATTACAGAACTTTCATCAACTGGAGAGGCACCATAGCCGCGATAATGTTTTCGAAAAGTTTCTTTTTCAACAAATCTTTTTTCACGTTTTGTAGGGCTAGCAAAACAACAAAAAGTTTTTCATCGTCATAAAATTTATGGAAGTTTAGCACTTATGTTACAAAAAGTAAAACTTGTTAAACAAGTTGTGCTGCAAAAGTGCTGTAAAATAGCTGACATTAATGCTTAACGGTATCTAAATGAAGGCATTAGGAATAATTATCAAATCGAAATATGTGAATACTAAAATTCTGCACTTTTTAAGATTTCATGTGAACTTTTTACCTTAATTTTGTGTCTTTTGATGTAACTCGTCTTTTGTAGATTTTTGTTTTACTAAGGTAATTCTAATTTTACATCATTAGAAGGTCAATATAGTAATAATTAATAGTTAAACAAACGTATGCTTTCTACAGGCTGTAATGTATTTAAACTGATGAAAAGTTTAACATTGAAGTGGTGATTTTGTGAGTAAAGCTAATTCTAATTCATTTAAATGATGTCAGTATGAATCAGATTCAGCCGTTTTCCTATATGTATAATAATGTGCATATCCTTACAATGACTTCATGATGACGGTGAACGGTAACTATCTTAAGAAAAACGTCACATTGAGATTACCGATTTGTCAAACTCAAACTCGCTAATCAGCCTCGGTTAAGCCAGGTGGATATATATCCAATCCCTAGAGATAGAGAACCAAGCCTTTCACTTTGACATTTAAGGGCTTCCTACTATTAATATATTTTAGTTAAATTAAAAATACATATTCAAATGATAAAAGATGGAGGCAGTTTATATCCAGAAATAAAGAAATCTGAAATAATGATTAGTGCGTGTGACTTTTGTACATTTATTATCCATATAATAAATGTAAAAAAAGTAAGCCCTCCTTTCACTTTTCCTCTTTCCTCGCCTAACGTAGTCAGGGACCCTGTTTTACTTATATTTAATTACTTAATTCTATTATTATTATACTTATTAACTATCTAAAATATAAACGTATAAAATTTTAGAGTCTAACCTTTTCCGTTTTTACTGTAACAATATATATGTTATTTTACGATTGCATACTTAACCAAATTTAAGATTTTTAAAACAAAAAAATGAAGTCTGTTTTTTTCTTAATGTATGTAATATCATCAATATAACATCAACATCAAGATGTATTTATTTTGATGTTGGTACCGAAGGATATAAATATAAACTTTCAAAAACAAATTATAGCATCTGTTACACAAATATGATCTCGGAAGACCAGTCTTAAAACTCCTTTTATTGGGTTATATTAATAAAAAGAAAATAAATGCCACGGGTAAACAATAGAAGTATGGGCACGATAAAAATTTTACGACATTACAGGCGAAGTAGAGTAAATTAAAAGATTTTCCGGCATCTTTACTTTGGGTTAAGTATGCGAAATATCTTCAAAATATCCTGAAATAATTACAGAGTAACCTTTTCAGTTTAATATTTTCTCGTCTTCCTTATATATTTATTGTTATATAAATATCTATTGTTCATTTCTCGGATTACAATATAATTTTCCTTGGAACACAAATATTGATAATAAGAATAAAATTATCATAGAAGAGTAATGATGCTAAGTCTGGTATACGACTAGTCATGTTATAGGGGTCCGAATGTTAGGCCACTAAAGTGATAAACCACACACGTCTCCATTCAGCTGAGATAAGAATGTTCAGATGGATGTGTGGTGTTACAAGAATGGATAAGGTGAGAAATGAGTGCATAATCTTTGAATGTTGCACCTGTGACTGAAATATTGAGAGGTAGAAAATTAAGGTTGTATGAGCGTATAATGAAAGTCACGTGACAAAGAATGTTAAACTACAAGATGGATGGGCACAAATGTAAAGGTGGACCAAAAAAAGATGGATTGAGTGAAGGATGATGTGATGATTTGAGGTGTGATAGAAGATGTATGCCAGAATAGGGGAGTGTGGAAGGAAAAGACATATTGTGCCGACCGCAATTAATTGGGATATGGGGAAAGAAAAGAGAGAGAGAAGAATAATGATTCTAGAAATGAAATTACTAATGTAAGACATAATTCTGAATTGGCGTTAAACCTACAAAGCGTTATTGGTCAGTATTTTCTTACTTTTAGATTAAGTCAGTGAAAACTTAGTTTCTTTTAATTATTTGACTGTTTTAGTCTAAAGATATATGTTTTGAAAAAAATGACAAAAGAAACTTCGGACGTCATCACATATAAACTTTTACCCCAAAGTGGATTCAATTACAAATTTAAATGAAAGTGTGACACAATAAATTTAATAATCTATTTGACGGTAATGAATGACGCCGATGGCCGGTTCCTATATCTTCTTAACCTGCTTAACTCAATCTTTTATTAATTTGCCTAATATGGATTAAAACTTGATATAAACAGTAAGGCAAGTGAATGAATAGATGAGTTACGAGTAGATGCGGTGACTAGCGCAGTGGTTATTTTTTTATGTCTCCAGTCCAGCACAATATCCCCTCCACTACTTATTAGACCGGGAGTCCTTAATTGGTTTGTAATTTTTAACCAAAAAGGAGGAGGTTCTCAATTCGTCGTGTAAATGTTTTCTAACACGCTTTTATTAGCTTCACCTGTATGTATGTATGTATGTTTGTAACCGACCCCTTTGAGCTCGATTTTGTCCTACTTTGAACGATCAGATTTAATTCAAACTTTGCAGACTTGTCAAAGGTCGATGACAATGCAATAATATAGTACCATGGAGCTGATCTGATGATGGAGTCGGAAAGTGGCCATAGGAACTCCTGTACTAAATAAGATAGACCTGTCGTGTTTGGGCTTTACTTGTCTTGGCTAGCATTCTGCTGCTACATGATGTGCAGGATCTCAAAAGCTTGTATTTAAAAACATTAAAAAAAAATCAACTAAAAAATGAAAAATAAATAATAGTTAAAAAAAAAACTAAAAAAACACGCTTTCATAAAAAATTCAACTAAAAAACAGAAAATATAATTTAATAAATTTGGTTTCTGATGAATGGGGTCTTAAAAAAAAGCGTGGGGTGTATTCAAAGCCCTTTTTAAGATATTAAAGAAAAAGAAAACTTGTGTTGAACGTTTGAAGTGTGTGTGAAGTGAAGTGAAGAAAAGTGTTTTTTAATTTAAAAAAAAAAACTATTTTACAGTATTTGCTCGCAAGTTTACTAGTATAAACTTTGTCATTTATATGTCTAATTTTGTCGCTTACTTCTTACATTTTGCAATGCATCTCATTATTTATGATGTTTATTCGTAGCTATTAAAATGAAAACAGAACTAGTGTACCATCTCCTAGATATTAAAGGAAATATCTAACTCCTACAAGTATCTTCAGTTTATCAGGAAGCCGTAAAGACGGGCTGTCAGTAAAGAGTCTAGTAAAATCTTAATAGGCACCTTTGAAACCTAACGGTGTGCCGACACAGTCTTTAGAACCTACTTTATGAAACACTGCCAAGTTTGTATATTCTCTATATAAAAAGATTTTCTTTGTGGCTATACTAGCTCATTTTTGGTTTTAATATCAATTATATTAACTGACACACATATACTAGGTTTGGACTGTCTTATTTTTAGTGCACGAAACAAATAATACACAGGTTATTGCATACCTAACGGATGTAGTCCATGGAGATTTGCAACACCAGTGCCAAAGCACTGCTGGCTTTGACAGAAATTATAACGCCCTTCTTGAACAGTTCTTTATCGTAGGTTGTACGCTGAATAAACGTTCTAGATAACTTTGCATATTTAAGCTTAGCTGCTCAAAGAAATGAGGGTAAACATTCCGCCGATGGCAAGTGGTGCCGTTTCATAAAAACTAGTAACTCATTTATAGAACAAAAAGTCAAAATGTACAAAAAACAGACTGTACACCAGCCATGCTTGTTGAATGAATCAGTTGCAATGAGCAATCATTTGCCTGTATTTTTTTTGTAATTATGTCGCACCGTTGGTAGAAATTCGCAAGTGAAATTACTTAATTTTTTTATTTCACTATTCGATAAAGGACATTATGACACATATGCTCAACAAGTTTGAAAAAAATATCCCAATAAATGACGGAGATATCGCAAATTTAGCGAAATGCTAAGATTTAATTTTTTTAAATATTCACCGTATAAATTACCTAAGTTTTGTTTTTACTAGGTCATTTGTGAAGTTTTCGCTGTCAATAAAAGTTTTTATTATTTACTTACGCCATAGAATTGAAATATACGTGCGTAAACTAACTTACATACTTTTGTCACGATATTTGTTAAATAGTTAAACGCGCAAGTCTAGTTACGTATTTCTTCTACTAAGTTTTTATCTTTATTTTTTAAGTAAACACGATGATGTGTTTACTTAATTAATTAATCTGGTCGGCAAGAATACGTGTGAAAAATTACGATGCTGTGATCCGTGTGAATACCGTAGCAACAAAGTGGTTACTTAACTTATTCTTAAAGCCATAACACCATGACGGGGATTAAAGACGTAACGTATTAATTTTAAATTATCTCGACAGCTTCTCAATATTATTTTAAATCAAATAGACAGGTATCTGCAGATTAATTTTGTCTGTGAAGTCTCCTAAAAACACATTTATCTATGATTTACCATTTCTCCACTAAACATTTTTTTTACGTTCCTGTAAAGTTCATGTTTTCACTTGCGTCCTTTTTCTACGAATGGTGCGATATGTATATTAGACCGCAAAAACTGTCAAGTGATGGAGGTCTTCCGAGTAAGCGCTTCAAAAGGCGTAATAACAGTCATGAAATCCATTTTAGTTCTTAGTAGGATAATATAAGGCATTTTCGAGTCTTCGCACCGCATTAGGTTAGTTACATTTAAATGAACATTCTTTATTTTTATTATATTATAAAACTGGTTGCCATCTCTGATTTTGTCCGAGAAATATGATTGACATCATAGTACTAACAAGTCAAACACCATATAATAATCGTTTAAATACATATATACATAACTTTACGCCAGGTCCCTTGCGGGGTAGGCACGAACAACAGAGCGCCATACAGGCTTATTCTTACACACCTCACTTGCTTCTTTGACATTCATAGCTCTTGTCATGCACGCTCGTCTGTTCTTAAGGCTCCTGACATCACCTTCTGCTAGTACACGATCAATTTGATCATGGAAGGTGTGTCGTGGCCTTCCGCGACTTCTGCATCCATCCACTTTTGCATTGTATATCTGTTTAGTCATTCTTTCATCATACATTCTTTCCACATGCCCGAACCACCGGAGCATTCCTTTCCTTACCTTCACCCCGACACTCTCTTTCAGACCAACTCTCTTTATTACTTCGGTATTACGAACGCGGTCCGCGAGCGTCACTCCGCAGATTTTGCGCAGTGCTCGCATTTCGACTGCTTTTACTCTACTTTCATGCTCTCTGTTCCATACCCAACTCTTGCATCCATACGTGAGCGTAGGTATCAGCACCGCGTTGTGTATGGCATGCTGGGCCTTCTGGCTGAGGTTCTTAGCGCTTAGAAGTTTACTTAACGCTCCATTCACACTATTCCCCAAATTTACTCTTCTTTCTATGTCAGCGATGTACCTTCCATCCCTGCTAAAAGCACATCCAAGATATATATCCGATTCATTCAAATTATTCTATTTAACTTACTTAACACACTTAACTTATTTAAGCACACTTTTAAATGGATCTTTATCCGTCCGTTTGTGTACGTTTATCTTCACAATTGCTGAAGTAATTTGGATTTGATCATCATCCTCTTTATAAAGGCTTATTTAAGAGTGTTTGCTTGACCTTTTTCAAAAAGTTTCCTTATTCCAAAATCCTTTTTTCCTTTCCTCCAAATTTTCCTTAAAGGCAAGATTTTTTAAGCGGAATTTTCACTCACCATTAATTAGATATGTTATTTGTTATTCATCTTATAGCTTGTGGTAATTTCAAAAATTAACATCAACATTCGCGTCTCACTGGTGATATTTTTGGTCTATTATAACACAGGTCCACAAAAATCTTGGTTTTTATTGTTTTTGACTTTGATCATAGTGGGACTTAGGGTTTCGTCACGTAGTCAATAATATGTTCTAGAGAATATATGTAGACAAGCCAATGAAATAAATAATATTATATTGTATTTAAAGCTATATAAAGCTTATTAAAGTAATTATACTAAGGTGAATTATTTGCACTTTGTATTAACAGTTTTTGAGCTCACAAATAAGTTGAGATAGAATCTACTTTGTACCGCGCTTGTGATCTTAGAATCAATTTAAGAATATATTCCATTTAATTTCGCCTTGAAAGTAAACATTGCACAAAAATAAAAGGTTATTGCAGCAATTAATGTTTATAATACAATACGTAAACTAAATTATTTATAAACATACACAAGTTTAAATAAATACAGAAAAGAAAATTTAAGAGTCCAATTTAGTAAATAGTTATAGTAAATATTCACAATGATCGTTATGTCATATTTTATTGAGTAAAAAATTCGTAATAAAGAAATATGGTAATAAACTTGGTTTTAAACTCTGTTTACAACTCATAAATATGAATAACCATAAAACATGATGTGGCATATACATTATAAAAATCTTTATACTTTATGGCTATTATCAATATTAACCATCAAAGCCATTTTGCCTGTGCCTTGAAACGTGTGTATGGGCTACAATAATTAGTATGAAGTTCTATGGTGTGAAAGAACAGATTTTTATATTAAGCATAATGATATTGAATTATAATTCTATTGGTTATCTAGTTATTCGTAAATTACTTTTAGTTTCAATGGTTGTCATAAAAGTTTGAATTAAAAGTAAAATCAAAGGAACGGATTGTCGAAGATGTTGTATGGCCAGTTCTTATATTCTATATAATATTAAATTCATTCAATTGCCTTATAATCGGTTAATAATATAGGTATTTACTAGGTAAGTGTGCTCCATCCTAGATCGCATCTTCATTTAATATCAGATGAAATAGCTGTTAAACGCGAACTTGGACTAAAATAAAAAAGGCATATACAATTTATTATCTGACCCTTCAGTGTTGACGCTCGCCAACAAGGGTTGTTCTTGATTTCTCTGCGATCCATTTATTAGATCCTGGTTTGGTAATCATAGGAACACCTCAGTTGTATACGGTGAGTGAGAAGTTAACTAGGTATCTTTTAAATTTTTTAATATTTCATTAATGAAATAAAAAAAATAGTTTTCAACCCAGATAAGGCATCTGTTGACTACGTTAACAAATTACAGAAATGACTTGCTATCTTTGCAATTCTTAAGACAGTATAAATAATAACCATATACTAACTATGGCTATCATAAACTAAACACTTTTTTACTTTCTATATTTTATAAATGGTTTCAACCGCCTTTGGGGTTGAAACGTTAGGCCCGTGGGGTTTACCGTCAAAGAATTTCTTTAAAGACATCTGTAAAAAACTCTTTGACGCTACTCGTGCTGAGAAGGCTGGCTATTTCGCTCAGCAAATAAGCATTGCCAAACAACGTGGCAATGCAGCTAGCCTTCTGCGAACGCTCCTCGTCGGCAGTGATCTGCTACATGATCTACGTACTTTCGACTTAATTATTTAGTTTATTAATTTAGTTTTATTGTACATTATACAAAGATCTTTATTTATTGTACATTATACAAAGATCTTATTAATCTTAAACTTTTAAAAACAAGATCTGTTTGCTTTAAAAGCAAATAAGATTGCTGATCCTCCATGAAATCTTGCTGTGGCTTAAAAAGTTTACGAATTATAATAAATTGTGTGAAGAAAATGAGAAGATGGCCTATCTTTCGAGACGTTGACACAAATAGACCATGAAATAAAATATCATGAAAATGAGCCAGGTCTCCGGAAAATAACTTCGGAAGGACCTCGCATTTTTCAATGGAAAGTTTTTATGATGCTGGCGTATTTTTTCTGCGGGATGTGGAAATGTTTTTAAATCTTATAAACAACTTTGACGGCATCTGTGGTTGAGTGGGTTATGCTTTTGCTGGACTTACTGTAAACGAACTTTCTGTTATTTCTATTTTCTGGGTGTCTGCGATTGGCCTCAAAGTAGTCTGCTGTGTGTATATTGCTCATAACACTACCGTAATATGCTTAGCTCAAGGATATAAAGTCCTCTCCTGATAATCTTTTAAAAGCTTAAATTTAGGTTGTCTATTATGTTGTACAAAGCAATTTTATAGCTGTTGTTTGCTTATTACAAAACTTTTTACATGCTACATATTATGTAATTAAAACTTTCATAAATTATCATTCAATTTTTTTATCACACGATTGTCATACTAAAAATGAACTCTACAAATTTGAAAAATAACATTCTTTGCTCTTTGTTGCTCTGTGTCTATATCTTAATAACCATTATTTTTCTTTATTTAGATATTCAATTTGGTTGAAAGACTCAGAACAACAAGTATACGACGGTATTCAACGAAATTGAATGATGTTTACATTGATAATTATGGTTTATTTAGCCCAGATGAAAGATAGAAATGAAACTGTCTAATATCGGCTTGCAATTTGACATATACACGCTACAAGCTTCCATACAATTTTGTACCGCTAGCAAGGTATAAGAATCGATAGTACGATTTAGAAACGCAGCATTAAATAAAACGTTTTTAAGCTCTCTAATTGCGGTTATTACTTAATTTAAATAAACTGAATAATAGGTTATACATAACTTGAATATACCGAAAACTTTATTACAATCCAATAAATATGTTGACGAAACAAGAACTACAAAAACTTGGGTGTCAACTGAAAACGGATCATGGATACTATTCGCTCGTAATGAAGCCATTTATCGTTTCCTATCGCAATACGGCGTACGAAACAGACATGAACTGCTGACGATTTCAGTGAGAAATGATACTGTTATACATATTGAGGAGTGAATAGTTTTTGTTCAAGCAACAATATTCGTAATATTTTTGTTGAGATTCGTAGAGTTACACATTTGTCGTTAGTTAATTCTGACAAATCATATCTTCAAAACTGGGCGAGCGAGATATCTGATTCTATTTAGGTAACTCTCACACCTGCTCGTGATACTCTTCTACAAAGGTATCAGTCAGTAACTATGTCGTAATACTTATACTGTAATAAAAAAAATTATTGTCAAAAAGTCCAATTTACTGGTCCCAAACTAGGCGAAACCTATGTTTTAAAGACCAATGTCGATTTTTATAGCCATAGCGGGTAGATGTGCGTGTTTACGCGCGCACGTGTGTGCGTGTGTGCGTGTGTGCGCGTGTGCGCGTGCGAGCGTGCGTGCATTTTCGTATCACACTATTCTAACGGTGCTGGTGATTTTTAACACATTTACAGTACCATTGTAAGTTAGATTGCTCAGCCATGCCTGAATCAGTTTTTAACCTCTTTGACAGAATTTTTGATGTCACACAATTTAACCACCGCGTTATAGGCGTGTATGCTAACGAAGAGTTCAATGTAATAAGTAAATGTATTCAAATCAGCTTTTCACCAAGATTTTCACCAAGCAGTCGGTAAACTCTGCTGTCAACTTGATGTAGTCGTCTCATCGTCTGATGTTAGTACTACCTCATGTTTTGCCAACGACGTGTTCAAAATGAAAAGCTACCACACGCTGAGCACTTTGCTGTTCTTATACAGCAATGTGGTTGATAATAACCAGTCAGACACGTCTAGGCATACTAATTATGAACATTGCAAGCTGAAAGAAAGGCTGGGGTAAGGTTGCTAACTCACAACGGCTGCCACGCACGAGTCAAAATAAGTAAGTGGAAATAGTTTTTTTTTTATAAATTTTATTTATAGCAAATGACTTACGACTTGCAGCAACGCCAACATCCTTGAGGATTTTCTACTGATTTTTCTGTCGTATTACTATTTTATAGTGAATAAAAAAAGTGGCATTAAAAAAATAATACAACCAAAATATTAACCTCTGTTTTCTAAACAAATATTTTCTTAACCTGTTTTGAATGAAGAAGTAAAATGGTGTCTTGTGAAAAATTTGAAGATGATTTGGTGAAATTTGTTTCTAACTTAAAATTAATAATAAGTTTAAGAAAAAACTACGTTACGCCTAATATGGTAAAGATTTATGATAATATTTTTAGTAAATGAAAAGTTGTTTCGATTGCACCCCATTTTCAAACATTTGCAGCAACGGGAGCCTTAATACCCAAATTACGTAAGTAGTTATACAACGTGTAGTAAATGTGGCATGTCTACAGCTTTTTCGGTATCTCAACTTTTATACTTTGTTGGTGTTACTGGCCTACGGAAATAGAATCTTGTTATAGAATTTATGTTTATACTGTAAATTTATTCTACGAAGTTCTGATAACGCACGTATGCTGTATGCACATTCTGCCTGAATTGACCCACTGTATTGTTTTAGTTATACTGTCATATATCGTTAAGGATAACATGAAAGTAAAATAATTATAATAAAATAAAACTAGCAATAAATACCATTCCTAATATCAAAAGAATGAATGATTAATTACCGATAAACCTCAAAATTTTAAAAATAAATTTATTATTAGTTGTACAAAAAATATATATTCTAAGTAATTATTTATTAGCCAAATAAGCAAGGAAGAGCAGCGAAAAGCGACTGGCGATAATTAACGATGAAAGAAAGTAGACAGTTTCGTAATTAGGGAAAAAACAAAGCACCATCAATTCTGTACTGTGTCATCTTTAAAGATAAAGCTTATTTTGCTGTTACGGGAATCTTTAATCCTAAAGTAAATGGTTGAGTTCGTCAATTGATGTAAAAATCACTGGAAAGAGAAACTGGTTAATTGGTCCAATTAAATGGCGCAGTGACCATTTAATTAAACTTTAGAGTAAATTTACCTTAATCATTAAAGTCAGTTTTATGTTTCCGTAGGCATTTGGCAAAAACCGAAGAGTTCCGGAGGCCCATCTCCCCTCCTCCTTATTGCTGGAAAAATCTTCAAGAAATAACTATGCTTCTAGTGACAATTTTCATTTAAGTACTTTTAAATTGAATCCCATATAATAGGATATTTGTCTATGGCATTAGCCATAAAAATATTTTATTACAGCACTTATCGCGTCCTCTTATTCTAGATATCCGTCCCGGCCATCCTATTCCTGCTGCCTGATTTCATCCCTCTATCTTATCCTCTTTATCTCATTTTAAATGCTAGCAACGCTTCGCCTTTGGTGTCGCAAACTGGAACATCTTTTTTATTGCAGGAGTTCAGCAGACAGGCAGACCGCCCACTTGATGGAAAGCGGTTACCATCGCCTATGGACATTTGCAATACCAAAGGTGCTACAAATGCCTTGCTGTTCTCTTAAGTCTAAGTTGCTGACAAGACCTTGAGCGTTCGGACGTCCTAACCTAAAGCAATCTGGAGTGAGTTATGGTTCTGGTGTGCACATTGTTCGGGCGCGTCCGCCAGACGCATCCGACGGACGCGTCGTGTAATGTGTGGGCATCATTATGCTAATGTCAATGGGCAGGGTGTACTCGAAAAGTTATGAAGGTCTCTGAAATCAATTAAACTACATAGGTACAAAAAAGCTTGCATAAGAAAGTTCTATGTACTAAAGTACAAAATCCCATTTGATTAAACTGCATTTCTCAACTCTTTAAAAGTACATTGCATAAGTGTTGAATGGACATGTAACTAAAGTACATACATAAGTTCGAAAAACGTGCGAAGTTTGGATGGAAATATCCAGACTGTATTGTTAGAAAAGGCTATATATCGTTCAGTAGCCTCGTAGCATGTCGGTGTGTCAAACGGAGCGCTACAAGCAATTTATTCACTAGTCGCTCGTTCTGTTTAGGGTCGAAACATTTTTAAGTGACGAATGTCTTTCATTCGTTCCTCACTTTGACTCTGTCGATGGATTGCTCAGTTATTGGTGTGATTTTGGACGTGTTTTGGAGTTTCGTAGCCTTTGAGGAAAAACGGCATGTTTTTAACTACCTTTTATTTAACATGTAAGGTCAGAATATCTTGCAAGCAATATGATTGGTGATACATGGCTCGGGGCGTTATCAGGATGAGAAAGTAAATACGGACTCGACTGTGTTGTAACGGCGTTTAATTTCGACTGCAGGCATAGATAATCCGCTATATACGGAGTGAATATCTTAGGCGGGCTTTTTCTCTTCTCTTAGGGTCAACTCCCAAACTATCCTAGACAGTGAAAACCCTCAAAGAAGTCTCGAGGCCGATTTCACGAAAATTAAAATTACATTAGATTAGATTTTTGTACAATGTATCGAAAATAGACCATTTTGTACAAAACGAACTTTTTTCTCTTGGTTTGCCGTTACACGTTACGTCAGTTAAGTTCACTACGATTTGATATAATAATACAGAGTAGGGCTATTTTTCAAAAACAGCCGATACGATTCCGGGGTACATATACAAAGGTAATTGATTTTAAGGATAATTGGTATCATATTCCGATAAATACTACTAGATGACGTTTCAATTAGTGATGAGTAGCACACGTCTGACCCATCTATCTCGTACCTACATTTTTCATGTTACACCACTGTAATTTAAGCAAATGGTCCCAGTATATTGCGTGTTGTAACCACCACAAAAATACTTACGATTAAAATAACAATTTCTTATCCTTAATTATTCAGGTAACGCAGACACGCCAAATTATTCAAACGCCATTACAAATCTTGAATAATTAATCAACTGTATTGGGAAATTATTCAAATTACCGGTTTATTCGTCGCAATCAATTTTTGTTCTGGTTTGTTATCCTATTTTACTTTAAATATTTATCGTAATAAATTATTCGGTTTCGGGCAGATTTTTAAATTGACAATTAATGTAATTGAATAAACTATTAACTGCTTGAATGACATCGTTTTATCTAGTGATTGAAAAATTGAGTCTTTTGTATAAAACTTGGCACCTGTCGCTTTGTGTTTTTAGCGAAATATACTGGTACTTACACTTGTAAGGCTTAGCGCGAATCAAATCTGTACAATTCTAAATTAATAAAATCTGGTGTGGATTTAATACTGTGCATAGGTTGCATAGGTTATGTGAATTAGCGATAAAAAATCGCAACAAAATATAATTCGTGTTTCGTGTACGACCTAAACCATACTGACAAAGCCTGCCGTAACTACCGCGAGGCACGTCCATGGGGCAGATCCCCTAATAAAAAGCGTTACTGGCAAGTTCAACGTCCAAGTATATTTCCGTCCTTAAACAAGGGCGGTATAGCATACGGGCGTTCAAACACCTAGAGAGCTTACGCTTGAGATAATAATCGTTAAAATTGATTGTAGCGGTTAAGTTCTCTAACACCTCATTCATGCTATAACACTTTTTATTTAGACGGGTTGTCATTTCAAGCGTCACTTTAATAGCTGCGCTCGCTGTTTTGTTGTGTAGGATATGTATTTTCGTATCTTATGAAACGAGAAAAATATCAAAAGGAAGACAAAGCAGTTGTTTTACTACCTAAGATTATCACTGAAATCCGATGAGTTATATCAAAACTAGTATGTGGCAAGGTTTTCGACAAACTAATAGATAAAGTTATGTAAACCGTCGTGTATGATTAGGCGTTGTATAAACAGCATTTTCACTTTGTTTTGGCATTTATTTTGAAATCATAAACAGACCATCCAATTTCATTAATATTAATAGACAACAATATATTTTTTGAATAGTATAGAGATTCTCGTAAATTGCTATCGACGTACCCGTATCACTACATGCCTGGAGAATAAAAAGGCGGGTCATAAAGCCTGGTTTATTGCCTAGGTTAATAGGAAACGTTTTTCTTGTGCAAACTTTCTGTACCATGTATCAAGGCTCGAATTCTTGAACCCACGATATTATTTATTCTGGTGAATAATGGAAGTTTTCTGTTAAAAGTACGAGCCAAGCTTTACACACAAATATTGTTGTAATAATACTATATTTTTATATAAATCACCATAAAATATACACATCAAAATTTCCAAGATAATTAATTACGTTTGTGTATTAATAAATAATATATTAATAAATAAAATTTAAGTCTGTGTGATAAACTAATGCCAATGAGACTAAAAGGTGAGATATATAATATAAATCAATTATTCGATCATGATATACGGGTCTGTCTTCACTAAGCTGAGATGAGAATGTTGAGATGGATGTGTGGTGTTACGAGAATAGATAAGATGAGAAACTATTATATAAGGGGACTTTTGAAACTAGCAGCCGTGAATGAAAAATTAAGAGGAAGAAGATAAGGTGGTACGGGCATGTAATGAGGAGGGATGAAAGTCACATTACAAAAAGACCAGAAAAGAGATGGATGGATCATATGATGATTTGTGGTGTGACAGAGGATGTATGTCAGAATAGAGGAGTGAGGAAGGCAAAGACATATTGTGCTGACCCCACAAAATTGGGAGAAAACGAAAGAAAAGACAGAAATTAAAACTTAAGTGTCTGTCTGCTATTTCAAAGTGAATGCCAAAATTAAGTAATCATGGATTACATTACATATTTATGTATATATATGTATACACACATTACATAAAGCTTTACATTTTTGTCTATCAGTCTGTTGAAAGTTTATAGCGAATAGCTTCTGAAACGGTTCAAGGAACTTTATTGTCAATTTAAGGCTGTTGCCAGTCGTTTACATGAAAGATAGCGAACAAAGTGGCTGGCAATAAAAAACAAAATTGTTTGTTAAATTAAAACTTGTACATCAAACAGGTAAAAAATGTGATAGAAAGATAGTTAACACACTTACTCACCAATACAAAAATATACTTACTGACTAAAAATATACTAATAGCTAAAAATGATCTCATATCATGTGACATCATAGCTAGTAATTTTACATCCTTTATATCCACCATGTTTTAACACCTAAAGATTGAATCACTTGTCATCACAAGCATCTATGCCGGCCGGAGTGAATAACAGAAAAGACATTTATGAAATTTATGCTTCCGGAAATCAAATTCAGGGCCTCAGGATTCCAATAACGTAGGTGGGTCATCGCTTAGAAGAATGTTTTTTAAATATTGTGTAATGTGATATGATTCAAAGTAGGAAAACTTTATCGAGAACAACGTAGACTTACAAACGATTTATAAGGTAAAGATTTAGCTTTCTCTGTGATTTTTATAACCGGTTATAAAAATATAGTGAAGACCAAGATTCTGTTAGATTGATTTATGAGTTACGGATTTTGGAAATGATTTAAAGTTAGGCATGGCTGTGAGCAATAAGCACTATAAAATAAAGTGGGTCTCGTTGACGCATAGTAACATAGGGACACCTCTTTTTTCCATGCTATTAGTAGTAATAGATAATCAAGTCAATTGAACATATTATTACATTACACATAAGAAGCGATATCATATAATTTTCTTCTATTAAACAGTTATTCGAATCCCCTAGAGTAAAATTATGCGAACGACCTCTCTCTTAGATGCACGTGAAAGAAATGCTGTCAGCTTAAATTTTTGCAGCTAGTAATCTGTGTGCCTTCGAGTAAATTCCATAATATTTTGATTTTTAGTGACTAATGTCAATAATGACTATACCTTGATTGTTCTATCTGTGCAGGAACGGATAAAAGAATACCATTTCCTGCGGCCGGGCGGCCTGTCGTAAGAGGCGACAAAACAACCTACAGGCAAGTGGTAGGGCATTTGCCCGACTGGATGGCTACCACCCCTGGTCTAAAGTATGTCGCCATAACAACCTTGGGTTGTGTTCCGGCATTAGTGACTAGGTTCCAGTCTCCCCCTTAAGAGAGCAGCAGCGCATTTGTAGCACCTTTGATGTTGCAAATGTCCATAGGCGATGGTAACCGCTTTCCATCAAGTGGGCCGTCTGCCTGTCTGTTGAACTCCTGCAATAAAAATTTAAAATAATAATTTAGAATCTTCTTACTTTAGGATAAACTTTTAGATAAATTGTGCCTTTAGATGATTAAGATAAGATATAAGACATTTTCTTATTTCTAACTTTAGACGTGGCTTAAGTTTTTTAAGACATTTAAACATTGTTAAATAGTGTAATTAATTGCAAAAATCCTGTTTGTGATTTACGAAAATGAGCTTCTAAGGAAACCAGTGTATTGCAAAATTGCAAAATGAAATCTCGATGTTGAATACTGTCTTGACATTTCATAGAACTCTGACCCGTTTAAATGAAAATCCAATAAAGCAATTCAGCCTTAACTCGATTTAGTGAGATATTAATTTCAAGTCGTCTTGTTGCCCGCTCCTTCTGAAAGCAACGATTTAGTTGAAGACGCCTTCACTCGGCGCTATTGGTCCTTTTGTTAGGAGCATTCACTTGTTTATTGTAGACATTTGAAGGTTATATTTTGTGGTCTGACAGATTTATCAAGATTAACAGCCTCACCTATACGTCATAAAGGACAATGAACTTTTAATAGCATTTATAATTCGTATACGAAAATAACTATCGTTACTAAATTAAAGTAAGAATTAAATAAGTTTAATATCTAAGGAAGGTGTAATAAATACTTCGAAGCTGGCAGCGTATTTGCGAAACCTCTAGTGTTGCAAATGTTACTATGAACATAACGGCCATGAATGTTTTTGTCGATATAAAAAATACGTGTGTATGCATGTCACAGCAGATGAAGTGAAACTTCAGAGAATATACTCGCAGATAGTTAATTCTTCCTTAACTTTTATTATTCTAAATATAATTCCTTTAGCCTACATTTCAACACATTATAATTCAAAATAAACTTCTTAAGGATCACTTTAAATTCTTCATTACTTTAATTTATGAAATATTATTATCAATTTTATTTCGGTCTAAACTGGATCTATGTTTAATCATTGGTCTTATTGGTTCTTTAAATAGTGCTCCACAATGTAAAACTCGTATCTTATTCTCTCGTAGGGTTAGTCGTATAGATTTATCATTTTAGTGTCACTTATTCGTTTCATCGAGTTTCAAATCACAACGATTCTAAAGAAGTTTCTCTTCACAAAATCACCTGTTCTATTAAAATTTTAACTGGTTGACAAAATGAAATCTCTATGGAATTAACATTATTTATCTCTGGACTTCCCAAACTAATTGCCGTTCACGTTTGGGTCGGGGAAGTTTAAATTGGATTACATTCATATGGCTCAAAATTCGACAGTCCCGTGTGAGAGGGATTATAAACGACACTCATTTGCAATGAATTTAGAGGATTTTGTATGAGCGGAAATAAAAATACAAAAAATAGAAGTTAAAATTGTTTTTACTAAGATTTTTTAAAAGGAAGATCGTTGCATGTGATTTGATCTGCTTTTTTATAGTTTGACGCAAAATCTGTGTCCTATACTAAAGTGTCATGCTGTTCTTTCAAAACATTGGTTGTGAATTATTATAATCCAATTTTGTATAACGTATGAGAAGGTACTTCTAATACTCGAAATTAACAGAGTATTAGGATATTACCTATATCACAAGCTTAAATAATTGACAATTATAAACTGAGCTGTCTAATCTTATGTTATGTGGCCAATTAGTTTTTGGTGGATGTTGCGGAGATAACACAAGGAATGATAGGCTTTTCGATAATGAATCTATCTGATGGAAAAATGGTAAAATACAATGTGATCGTTAGTATGTGGCAGACAGACAAGATATTAATATTTTGACAACTTCAAAGTAATTAAAAATATATATATAAAGTTGCAGATAAAAGGAGTACGCAACAGTGGGAACTTGAAAGGTATTGGTTTGCAGTACAGAATTATTAATATTGCTTATGTCGTGGTAGCGTAATGGCTAGCACATACGTACCAAACTCAAAGCGCGCAGGTTCGAATCCTGTCCGGAATGCATCCAGATTGTTACATTTATCTTGTACTGACAACGGCGAAGATCCTGACGGATCCTATACATCAAGATAAGCGATGCGTCAAACCTGGCAAGCCGCTTTGGACTTACAATCGATCAATATTTTTCAGTTTTAATTGTGTATTTAAATAGAAAATGTGATCAGTTTAGGAAAATGTTACTTTTGAGTTTGCACAAGGAATGCGTTGATGATTGTCAATTAAAAACCTTTGGTTGAGTTACTACTAATAAATAATTATTAACACTATACTAACGAAGTTGTAGGTATTATGGACAATTCGTTTACTCACCATCGCGAGGAATTAAACAGCAAACATATGAGAAGGCAATGATGATGGATTCACATACAATTTTTGTGACATGTACGTCGTTTAAGATGCCAGTTATTGGTACAAGATGCGACCACGTAGAATATTATTTGACATTTGACTGAGGCTACAAAGTTAGGCCAAAGTTTATGCGGCGGTTGGATTTGTGAGGTCGATGGGTTTGTTTGTTTATTTATGGTAATGTATTGTTCACTATGTAAGTTACGTTCGCTTGTCAATCTTGGATATCTTCCCATTTATCTTCGGGAGTGATAGTTTCATACACATTGCTCATTATGATTGTTTAGTGCTTGTCTCAGATGCTGTGACTAACAGAATTTGATATTTCTTTATAAATTGCATTCAATATTGCGAACTTGAACGCAGCGTACACGCCGATTCTTTTTTTTTGTTTATTAAATAGTGCTTACTTCTGTTTATGTAAATAGTTATTAGTGTCAAGTGTTTATTTTCACATTAATTTGTAACGCTATCTATGTAGGCTTACATCTTCTTGTAAACTTTCACTAAGGTAGACTTAAGTTATTTCTGACAAAAATGTTTGACATTATAAACAAAGACGGAGAAACAGACAAATGGGTTTTATTTTATAACATAAAGGTTCCGTTTTGCTAAAATCGCAACCGAACCTTAAAATGAAAGGAAGATAGAAGAAATAAAAACTTGTAACTAGTATAAATTTAAAGAATAAAACGTCAAAATGTGAAAGGAGTTTTACTCCTCGTTTTGGAGCCACCCACTTTAGCGAGAACAGGCACGGCGAGTATCTAAACACAATAATTGTCCTTCCAATACTGCTGCCACAATATAAGTATTTAAAATATAATAATAAAAATATAGTATAATGATATTGTACACTTTGGATTATTTTATCCTAAGTGTATGGTAATGTTGAATTATATAGTATTTTTGTTTTTAAGCTGTAAAAATTTAGTACGTTTGGTAAATTTAGGTGAAAAAGAGTACATTTTTGTTTTTAATTATTTATCATATGTTTTATTTATTTAATTATTGCGTTCCATTTGTGTTTATTACTTTTTTTTGCTTTGGCCAGCAAAGATCTTTTATTTTTAAAATGATCATATTATATATCTGAATATGCATAGCACTTACTTTTTATTATATTTATATTATTACTCTTTTTGCTTGACATAAGTATTTGAAATACTCAAATTTTTAAATCAATTTCAACAATGTATTTAGACGTCTGTCACTGATCATAGTCTAGCACTAAGAGAGTATAGGAATAGTATGTAAACACTGACTGCCTACCACGCTGACAAGCAAGTATTTGAATAAAAATTCGGCAGGGATTGAATATTAATTTGTCATTTAATAATACACTTAGTAGATAAGTGATTAATTTCATTCATTTATTCATTCAGGGATTTGCAAATTGGTCGATATCGACCCCATGGGTTCAAAATCGGTTTCCCAGGAGTCGACATAAACGAAAACCGATTTTGAGGGTCAACGAGGTCTAATAATCGACCCCTATTAATTGTCAGAAGTTCTTATTTGAAACTTTCAAGATATATTACGTATACCAACTTTTTATAAGAATGGCAAATATTTTAGTAGGAAGGAAGTATTATTGTTATAATTTTTAAAAACACTACAAGTAGATAAGCATAGACAAGTTCGAGTTCATAAATAATTACCTACTTAAGTATTTTTACGTAATTTGTATTCATGATTATTAATTACACTTGATATTTGCTGAATGTTTTATCTATTTATTTTGTTAAATTTTGATGACAAAAATGACAAGTTTACTTACTTTTTACTTACTTAACCAACCGATTTAAAAAAAAATAGGTACTTAGGTATATATAGGTACTTTGTACCAATACGACAATAGAGATATGATTTTTAAAGTAATCTGGCTAGGGGGCCCCTGAGTCTGAGGCATCAGTTCATTTTGGAAAAGGGGTTTCTTGCCTAAAATATTTTGGGAATCTTTCCGTTAGATGATGGTGCTAATGATTCTTGTGGAATTAATTTCTCCTTACGCGTGTGTGAATTGCTCCCCCCACATAAAATAACAGCTAAACCTTTTCAAACAGATAGTATAACATCTAGCAACGTTGTTGCAATATCTATGTTGGGTAACTGCTTGGATATATTAAAATTATGATTAAGCAGAGAAGAGCTTGCGAGGGTGCCGGCGCATTAATGAGATGGAATGCTATGTATTTCGCCCTCATTGTAGCATTTTACATTGAGAAAACAGGGGAAAATGATCCGTTGTTTTTTGTTTAGAAACCCAATAGAATCAGATCTACTAAAAAACTGAATTATGTCAGCATTTAATATTGATCTAAACTGCTACAAGGTCTTAACTCGTAAGTTCTTAGTCGTAACTTGCTACTGAACCAATGGAAATGTAAACCAGCCTTAAGGTTTTCTACCTTAAGGCTTGTTTACTTTTACTTTTCTTGCTATCCATCCGGATAGCAAGAAAAAGTAATCTATAATTATGTTCAGAGAATACAGTTGCGCAATGCACTCTATTATCGCGTAATACCTATATAATGCTTATTGTACACTGGCTTCTTATTTTGCTACTGCTATTAGTGGTGAATTTCGGCAGTAGTTGGGAACGCTGGTGCTTTTTATAGTAGTGTGAAGAAAACACCTTGTTGTTGCGGGGATTTTATTCTACCAATGCTTGGATGCTGATCCCTGGCGTTGCTGGTGAAACTTAGTGGTGGCTGAAATCGTATGTTACAACTATTATCAAGTCATTACTACACAATAGCAATTTGATAGCAACTCGATTACAAAATATTTGTAAGCGTTATTTATAGTAATATTTTTTTTAAAATTTATTATCAATATACTTACATTCATATACATTAGAACTGTGGCAAAGAAACCTCATGGGTTTATTCGTGCCGCAGGGAGTCGTGTCAACAATATTGTTATATCAAAAATAGGAGCAGAGGCGAGTAATTGTTATCATCATTCTAGTGTTTAATTCTGATTTGATAATAATAGCGGGGTATCGTCATTCTAGTATATGGTTCTCATTTTAGTCCCAGGTTTGCACATGTGCGCATGATGGTCCGCTTCGGGAATTAATGTAGAATCTTTTTAGATTATATTTGTGGTTATTTTTGTACTTGGATTGCAGGTCCTCTGGAAGATCATTTATAAGAATTGGTATCATATATTAAAGTAGCCTAAAGTAGGCCGCAGCGTCAGCATAACGCTGTACGTTGAATGGTACATATACAGAACAGTACAGTATTTTTAAAATAATCGGTTATGTTGCATTGTTCCAGTACAGATTTCTGTACTTACCTATGATGTAAAGTTTTTTTTTTATTTTTTTTTATTGCAGGAGATCAGCAGACAGGCAGACGGCCCACTTGATGGTAAACGGTTACCATCGCCTAAGGACATTTGCAACACTAAAGGTGCTATAAATGCGCTACTGCGCTCTTAAGGTAATCTGGTACCTGGTCACTAATGCCGGAACGCAACCCAAGGTTGTTATGGCGACATACTTTAGACCAGGGGTGGTAGCCATCCAGTCGGGCAAATGCCCTACCACCTGGCAGGGCATTTGCCCGAGTGTGTCCCATTTCAATATCCATTCATAATAAATTCGTTCATTCTTCTACAAATGAATTCTATTATGTGTGTTTGATTGTTGACTGACCTGATATCTGCGTTATAACCGAATTCGCTACACTAGGTCGTTTTTCTTTAAACGTATACTTTACATTCAAATTATTAAAAGTTTACGTCATTATAACCAAAAATTCGTTACCACCGAAGTGGTTATAATTGATATCCACTGTATATATTTTGTTGCATTAAGTCATCATTTAAAATGAAAAGGCAGTACAGATATAAAATTAAAATTAAAAAATAATTTTCTTTCTTGGCTTCTAATGAACTGTTTTCATTTGGGTCGTAAGGAATTGTTTTAACGACCACTTTATGACAAGAGTTCTTCAATGTGCCTTTATAAGAGACCTTTATACGACACTACTCAGTTTTACGAGTTAATTCACTTGGTATTAAAACTGTCACGAAGGGCAAATACAAACGTTGTTTTATATTATTAGTTTTTTTTATCACGCAGTAATTTCCGCATCTGGAAAATATTTACAAGACAAAAAATTAATGAGATGTCTTTGGGACATCTAGTTGAAACGAAGTTTAAAAGAGCATCCAAGGGCATCGAAGGCTATCAAAGGTCATCGGAAGCCATTAGAATCCACTGAAGAAATTGTATAATAATGTTACGAGTTGCGAAACTTGAATTAAGATGCCGTTGGGATTATTATAGTTTATTAGAACTACACAAACACGTATAACACAGGTACAAATATAACCGAACAAACAAAAACAAAATCAAACGTAATGTAGAAAGTCGTAATTCAACAAAACGCGCAAAGTCCGTTAATAATAGATTACCGTTTTTAGTACACACGTCTTGTTTTCGATTGTGGTTCTCGCTCGACTGCCCCTCCCTCGATCAGGCCTTTCTTTTATACTGCACAAATGCAATGTGCCCGTATTGTAGTCGACTTAATCCGCCACACCTGGCTAATAATTTGGCCGCAAAAGCCATAAAAGAGTACAATAAAGCAATGGGCTGTTTTTCAGAAACGTATGCCAATTAATAAGTAAAGAAAAGAAGACGATAATAAAAGATTTAGAATTAGTTTAAATGCCGACCTCATAAAATGTGTTTTGTTTCAGATGCATATCTTGTTGTGTCGGGACTTGAGTAACAATAATATATAGTGGCCAGCGTTTTTTTGTCTCGCCCTCATCCCCCGAGTAACGTGCAATTACTAACCGTCGTTCCAATATTTGCAATCTTAGATTAGTTATTTGTTTGCTATTGCCTAATGGCAAATAATAATAATGCACTTTATTTTCCAGTATGATATTGCGTAGGTAAACGTTTAAAGTAAAATAGAATTAACAAATTATTGAGCGATATTCTTTTTCTTTTAAGGTCAAGTTTCGGGTATTCAGCTTTTTTTAACGATGGGAAATCCGATTGATTTACCGCAGCAGGGGAAGCGGGGTCGGCACGTGTAGGGTTCTCTTGTATCAAGGTAATGGGTATACGGTCTGGCTACTCTGCAGTCGCTAAAAGGATTACGAACCCTAGTAGGTGGGTTTAGAATTCTCCAAATTCTTCCATTTCATTCGGATCTTTGCCTTGCTTATCCGTTTTGTGTCAGCTTTTTCTTCTTTTTCCTCACCCTATCGTTTACTAAATCGATCGCACTTGATTTTTACCCAAAAGCCCAGTTCATATGGTTGTTACGCCCAGTGCCATTAGAAATAGAATGGAGAATAATTAAATTAAACAATTAGACAGTAGCTCTCCTTTCTTCTCAATTATGCCTTTTTAGTAACTATAATTACCTAAATGATAACATTTCTTAGCATACATGAGTATGCTAGGGACTTAGAATGAGCTCTCATCTAAAGTTTTCTCATAGATCTCAAGCGCATTTATCCCATATCAGGATTTTCGATATTACACACAATATGAATTTCTCAAAATAGATAACATAAAATTCTAAACTGTTAACGTTGTGGTAAAACCTCGGATGTTGCAATTGTTCATAGGTGAGGGTAACCACTTCCAGTAGCTTGCACTTCAGTTGTATGTAATAACTAGTTGACCCATACCCCCTTCACTGGGCGTCATTGAAAAATTTAAAACACGCACGTACGCAAATCAAGTTGAAGTTTTGACGCGGAAAGCACTCGCAGTGCCTCGTACAAGGATGTGCGCAATCCTTGCGTGGACCTTTATTGCTGTTATTTATTTGACAGGCGTTTCCAGACCCTTTTCAACGGAGGTCATTAAAAAATGTAAAATTATTATTAATCACAATAAAGCTTAAATATAGCTTATATCACTCTGAAATAATGTAGTTTATGATTGGTGAAAGAATTTTCAAAATCGGTTCAGTAGTACCGGAGATTACCCCGAACATTCAAACTAACAAACTTTACCTCTTTATAATATTAGTATAGATTTTTTTTATTGCAGGAGGTCAGCAGACAGGCAGACGGCCACTTGATGGAGAGCGGTTACCATCGCTATGGACATTGCAACACCAAGATGCTACAAATGCGCTGCTGCCTCTTAAAGGAGACTGGAACCTGGTCCACTAATGCCGGAACACAACTCGAGGTTGTTATGGCGACATACTTTAGACAGGGTGGTAGCCATCCAGTCGGGCAAATGCCCTACCCTGCCTGTGGGTTGTTTGTCGCTCTTACGACAGGCCGCCCGCCGCAGGAAATTGTATTCTTTCTCCGTTCCTGCACGGAGGTATAGATGAGCTTTTGTTATACGTATAAATGGGAACTCCACCTTTTGTAAATGTTCTTCTTTATAAAAAACAAAATTAATATGCATTAAAATTATTTAAATATCCACTTGTTGCCTTTGGTTACGAGGCTATTCAAGTTGGCTTCCTGCCAAGCCGTCAGTCAGCCTTTTTGTTTTGTTAACAAAAATTGCGAAATATATTCAAATATAACTTAATAGTTCTGTTACGACCGACAAAGAACAATTCACACCTGCAGTTTATTGCCTTTCGGCATTTGGACTTCTTTTGTCTACTTTGTTTAAAATTTGTATTTAGAAAAAGAGCCTATTGTGTATTTTAATCCTTATGAAAGACATTTGCCAGGTGCGATTCTTGGAAATAATTGTTATGCAGTCGAGTGTCGAGACATATTGTATTGGTGCAGTGTAAATCAATGCCCCAACTGAGAGATGAGGCAGTCTAGAGATAGGCCCAAGCGGGACAAGACGTGTGTACATTCGATAAGCTATATAGTGACGGACTTTGCGCATATTATTGAATCGTGCATTTTGTACTGGTTGCGTCCAGAAACTTGTACCTGTGTTATACGTTTTTGTTTAGTTCTAATAAATTCTATAATAATTCCAAATTAAAATTAATACAAGTATTTTTTTCTAATATATCAAGAATTATTTTCTTTATTATTGATCTAAATATGTCATTATAAATATTATGCAAAGGGTTATCAAATAGGTAGAGTATCCGGCTGGTAAATATTTGAACTAGCTAATTTAATTAATCAATGTTTTTACTCGTTTGCTGTACAATGTTGTTGTACAAATAAATGAAAAACAACTATAATAAAAAATATAAAACTGTGTCTTTTAATAGAAAAACAGTAATGGAATACAGTTAATATTACATTGAACTAATAACAAGATGAATGAAAAATAAATTAGTGAAGCTAAATAGACATTTTTATTATATTCAATTTTACAAATAAAATAAGTTAAACTATTGGCAAGGAAGTATCGCCAGCTTATGTTACTACTTATTAATTATGACTTGTTACCATCATGCAAATATTTATAATTTATAATTACGGCGTTTGAATCCTTCTTAAAATAAGACCTTGAGTATATTAGTTACATTAATCCATAAAATCCATTTCACCAATCAATATCTCATTGTATTTGTTAAAATTGTCTCTTCAACGAATTTACCTACTTAATGACGATTTAGTCTCATCACTCTTCGCAATATGATTCTAAAAGGCTAATTCGGCTACGTCATAATTTTGTTGAACTGCTGGTAAAACATTTTAGCGGCTTGCAGAGCATCTACAACAAATTTTTCTTCACAAGGGTTAGCGTCGAAGAAAAACGCTCCACATTTCAGGTTTTCAGAGCACTGACTGTTCATGACGTTAGCTTTGCAGCACCCAAGTATTGCTCTAGCGCAGGGCGATAAATTCATCGGTGGTGTTGCCGCTTCACCGTTTCTTACTTTGATGATATACGTTAGATCTTCAGGGGACATGTTCAGACCCTTTGTTCCTGTTGGTGATGTTTGAGGGGCGGCATATACTGATGCCAGCACTACAGTTATTAGCACGATGGCCGAGTTTGTCATTTCTGCAAAAAACAATGGATTAAAGTAAGTTTTGATGGAAAAATATTGTTGGGGGCTAAGAAGGCTTCGTTAAAAAATACGAGAGATGTTCGTTCTTACAACATATATTTTCGAGTGGAACTTCAACGGTGGCAGAAACAACTTATAAGTCAGCCACACGTTCCAATATTAAATTGAAATTTAATATATATACAAAAAGTTCGTATATCCATCAAATATAAATTCAATAGTTGAAAAAAAATTGCAAAACGGTTAACAGTCTAACAGTCTAGACATGTTATTTAAAAAAAAAAAAATTTATAATAATAGCCTACAAGTCAAAGCCAGTTACGTTTGTGTCATGGGTGTACAATTCCGGGGTGGGTGTTTCTGACCCAAAACACAGCAATGAACTTAAAGTTCGTTTACAAAATTTGATCTGCCAGGAATCATCAAACAGAAGATGTCCTACGCGAGCATTGGTTTCCACCACTCAATCACAGAGGCGACCATACGTTGTCAATAGAGTACTAAATTAAATGCAGTATGAACTTGTTAGGATGTTTTTTCTGATTGTTTTCCTTAAAGGTACCAGATTAGTACTTTAGTAAAAACCAATTTTAATGAAAGTTTATTTAAGCCATTTAGAGGCCAAAGTTTATCGATGCATACGTAAATGACGCTGCGTGGAAATACCTAGTTCGCATTAATCTAATTGATGGAGTACGTTGTATTATTAGTTACTACGTCATATCTACGCAAACGAGATATAAATATGTAAATGTATGTTTACTTATATATATGTACACTGATGTTTGATGATGTTTACAAAGAAACCGTATTGCAGTAAATAGTTTTATAATAATATAATTATTAGGATTCCGGAATTGAATGATAATCTAATCTGTCTGTTTGTGTATCATAGCTACTGGTAATAGCCCAGGCACTAAAGTTAGACATATACTATTTAGGAGACATGTAGAAGTCTTGTATGCCTGCAAAAAAGTTGTATTATCCGTCTAAACGGAGAAAAATATTAATTTCTGCGACCGGGGACGTCGTAATAGGCAACAAAACAATCCACAGTAAGTGGTAAGGTATTTGCCTTCTCGATGCGTACTACCCCTGGTTTAAACTATGCCGCAACAACACAACCTTGAGTTGTGTTCCATCATTAGTGGCCAGGTTCCAGTCTCGGCTTTGATACTGGCAGCACATTGACAGTGCCTATATATCTGGTGTAGTGAATATATACGAATAATTATATGCAAAAGTCATAATTTTCCATCATGTGCGTCGTCGGCCTGTCTACTGGTCTCCAGCAATAAAAAGAAGTGCCGCATATTGCGAAAATATTTTTAGAATATCGGAATATATGATTAGAGCAATACGTATTGGTTTTGACATATAGTTACTTGGGTCAAACACAAAAATGGAATCTAAATTGTTGAAGTTATATAAGTTCCATATGTAAGTATGTACATTATTTGTTTGTGTATTTTATTATTATATAAGATTATGTTGTGGGTATGTTAGATTTGACAGTTTTTTGTATTTTAACAAATAAATATCTTTTTATTACTATCGTTTATACCAAAATGTACCCTGCTGTAGACTATTCCGATACTGAATACTTCAGTTTGATAGACGTTGTAAAAATAAAAAAGTATAGTTCTTAATTATAGAAACACACAAATAAAACAATTTTTCATACAGCAATCCATGTTCGCGAATCAAAACATATAAACATATTATTCCAACATCTGTAGTATTCTCCTGTAAAACTTTTTTATGTTTGACCCGCTTGCATTAGAAATTATGTACCTAAAATAGTATGGATAGAGGTCAATTGATATTGGGGAAAACCCGTATCTTTTGAGTTCCGTAAAGCCAGCACAGCCATTAGGCCACAATCAATTAAAACAATATGGAAAATCATGCTCTTATTTGTTATCAATTAGTTATCGCAATGAGACATATTTTTAATGAATTGTGCCGCTGTGCCTATCATAAATATTCTGGGACAGCCATAGTCAAAATATTGCTGAAAACACTACACGATACGCGGGAGTATCACAGACTATATGCTAATCACTTTCGCAGATATATATCTACTTATTGAGATTATGAATTCGTGGCTAGCTAGCTTGATATCAAACAGTACAGCCGGAATTTCATGGCTGTGTTAACTAAATAATCATTAGCACAGCAGAATACTTTAGGCCTAATAAATATGTAGATATTCCACACCTGGCTACAAATTCGTGGCTTGCTAGATTAATTTTAAACAGCAAAGCCGTTGGTTCAAATCAGGTTAGTTTCGACTCACCTATATGTTTTGCTGGGCAGTTGTCTAGACTATATGGACCTACTTTCCCTGTTATTATTATATGTAAAAAACTGATATATGTCTGCCACGCGGCTATAGTTAAACTCTACTAGTCAATAGTTTAAACAAAAATGTTGAAAGTAAGTACGAATGTTTATATAATGACTCGATCGTTGGGTTTTACCAAGAATACTTGCCGTACAAGTTTTAGCTGCACAAGTAATTAATTTATCATACTCGTATCTAGCAAGCGCGACCTGCTAAAGATCAGCTGTTTAAAAGCAAGTTTTGCTTACACGTGTCACTAAAACATACAGACAGCATGAATTTTCTAGCACCCAAAGGTCTAATATTGTCTTACAGTACAAGAAACTTCTAACTAAAATGCCACGGCACGTGTCTTTCGCTGGAGCAATTACATTCAGATGTAGCCGGTTCTGAATTTGAAATATTCCAGCTAGTCTTAAATCTTGTCAAGGGTGAGCTACTTTACTAACAAGCTACTTGATAGTGATAAGTTCCTAGGAATTAATATGCCTATCTCCTATTGCTGCGGACAGAGAGCATCCCCCTGACACACCCGCCCGAGCACACCTACTCTCTGCGCCCCGCATACCGCCGACGCCCATAGCTGGCGCAATTAGCAACTAGACGTCGGATGGGATGCGGGATATGGGAGCGGCCTTGGAGGCAAAAATGTTCTTCTTCTTATTTCATTTTTAATTGTTCATAATTCTTCATTCACAATTCTACTCTCTCGCATAATCTGTACTTATTCTATGTATATTTCGATTCATGTAAAAAGTTCAATAATAATAATTATACAGTCCCATACATCGAGTTTGATTTCCATACAAGAAGCAACTGCACCAATATCTATTATATGAATCTGTGTATGCATATAAAAATGCTATCCATATATAATAGTAAAATGAGAATCAACAATGTCATTTGATCAGAATTTGTTGCTATAAACACGACAGATGTAAATAAATAGTCAACGCATAGATTTTTAGAATTCTGAACTTATCTCTTACAGTCACAGAATATCTACATTAATAAAGTAGAAAATTAAAATAGTTTTTTTCTTTCTCCCCCTCCTGACGCACTATGTCAGGGTTTTTTTTATTAGGTATTTTTTTCTTTTCCTTTTAAGATCATGGTCGCTAGCCATTCACTAGATTCCAAAAGATATTTTGAATTAAATATTTGAAAATATCTATGTGCCCTCTACGGGAATGTTGAAATAAAATAACTACACTGTTTCCAAGCGTTTATTTTACTTTTTACGTTTGTACGTCTATAAAGTTACATATTTCTTGACAGTAAAGCCCACATGAAACAAATGACATTATTGTCGTACTTTATTGTTGTGTGTGACGAAATAGTGACGTTCTGTGAGTCATGTACCGCAGACTATTAAATCGAAAGTAATCTATTCGAAAATATAAAAAGTTCTACTTTATTATATTTTTTACTATATTACAAAAATGGCTTATTTAATATGTGTAAAATATGTTCATTGAAATGTGCGTATATTTATTAATGTAGTATTTTTAGCAAAAATATATAGATAGATAAGCTAAATTGATTAAAATTTTTAGTTTATGTCGATTTTTATAACAAATCGAGTCAGTAACGCATTAGGACATTACTCATCCGTCATCAAGCTACTGAATTTTCATGAAGATGTAATAAAAAAATAAGGGCTATTTTGTAAATATTTATAACAATTAAATGTTCGCTTGTTTTAGGAACTTATCGAAACTGTAGTTACATTATTTAAAGTATCAGTTAAATTAGACTTTACGCCGGATTTAACAGGTTTAAAGTAAGAAGGACGGTTAGTTGTTTACTTATATTGAAACTTTTTATAGTATATTTTTTCAAGCAGATTTTAAAAAATCAACATTCATATCATATTTTTTAGCATTTTCATTTACATAATTTAGTTATTAAATTATGAATGCTTGTGTTTGTGTAAATTATGATTTATGTAGAAAAAAACTAGTTTATTGTTGGATTATATATACTGTTAAAATAGGTAAACATATATATACTAAAGGTCGATGGGAGTTTATGAACTATAATATTATAAATAGTTTATAACAACGTCAAGAGAAAAAAATACTCACTGTTTTTTTTGTTCCAATGTAAAAAATCCTGTTGACCTTCTCACAGCCACTATAGCACTACGTTTATAATAATTTACATGAATAATTACACATAAGTCGGCAACACGTCCGTACAGCAAGTCGGTTGAGGTGCGCCTGCGCTGAGTTGATATTAAAATCCACATTTAAATCGCTTCAACGCGTTCAACATTGATTTGGGATTACAATGGGATAAGGAATATATTAGCAGTCGTCATGACGTACGAGACGTTTTTAAGATATCTTTTATAACTTTTGCTGATATATTAATCAAATGGAAAACCCCAGTGTTTTATGTCACATTTTAATCGTTTAGTCGGGAATGACTCATCAATTACATAAGTTTTTGTGCCCTGTGTATTTATTATCTCCATTTTTCACTATAATAAACCATTATTTTTGATTATTATTTTTAAAACCACAACAACTTTAAATTACAACACGTAAGTGGCGTGGTATTTAAAAGTACTAGTGTTGATATTGCTAGTATAGTATGCTGATATTATATATAATATCAGCCCATAAAAGTCTCACTGGTGGGCTCGGCCTCCCATTATAGTGAACAGTATACCCGCCACGCTTGTTCAAGGCGGCTTGGCAGGTTTGACACATCGGTTATCTCGATGTGCAGGTTGCATCACGATGTTTTCCTTCACCGTTGTTAGCACGTGGTAATTGTAACAATATGCACATTAGATAGAAAACTGACTAAGTAGTGCATGCGTTCCGGCAGGATCGAACCCGCGCCCTCTGTGTTTGACACGCGTGCGTAGCCATGACATTACTGCGACTGTTTATAATCTATAATATTATAAGATTCTAAACCTGCCGTGCTGTACAATGAAGTTATTTAAAAAAATCTGGAATACACTAGATCAGTGTTTTTCAATGTGTGGGTCGCGACCCCTAGGGAGGTCGCCGGCAAAAGGGACAAGTCAAATTAAATATATACCTCGTACTTAGTTACTTTCTACGCTCAGCAGCTTCTTGCAGAGTATAAGGCCCTAATTGAATATGAATAACAAAAAAGATGCCGCGCTTCTTAAAAAATATAGGTCCAAGAAACGGGAACAAAAAAATGATTGTAAAATGAAAACTACTGGGTCAAACTATGTTAAATTTTTAGGGTACCAAATAGCAACTATTCCGCATCAAATTAAATAAGAATCACGTAAATCGGATCATAAATCTCAGCGTAATCGGTGTACATACTGAACGGCACGGAAATTTTCTCATAAGAAATGTTCATAAAATAAAAACTACTGGACCAAACTATGTTAAATTTTTAGGGGAGTAAATGGCAACTATTTCGCATCTAACTAAAAAAGAATCACGTAAATTAGATCATAAATCTCAGCGTAATCGGTGTGCATATGGAACGGAGTGAATTTTTTTTGGAAAAATGATCATAAAATGAAAACTACTGGGCCAAAGTATATTAATTTTTTAGGGGACCAAATGGCAGCTATTCTGCGTCGAACGAAAAAATCACACACATAAAAGAAAAAAAAAAAACATACACATAGTCTTAAAAGAAAAAACATAAACAGTCTTTTAAATTACTAACTTTTTATCTGTCTATGACCCAAAGGGGTCGCCAAAATTTTCCAACATGTAAAGGGGTCGCGTATTCTAAAAAATTGAAAAGTATTGCACTAGATAAACGATGGAGAACATGATGCTTTTTTTAGATTTCTTGTCCGTTTGTCGGTTTACCTGTTTTTTATGGATTCACGTAAAAACTACTGGACCGATTTCAATACGGTTTTCACTGATCGAGGGTATATTCGTCGTTATCAAAATCTGTGTTACTTTTTATACCGGGAATACCGCGGACATGTTTCTGGGAATTATTTAATATGACCAGATTGAAAAATATTTTTATGATTAATGACGGAACCAATCATAAGCAAAATAGGCACAAGGATGTTTAAATTATATTTTGATGATTTGCATACTACTTGTATAAGCCATTCAAATCCAATGAGAAAATATGTTGGAACTAATTCAGCATCTGACATTAATGGAAGTGTTAGTAGTGGAATCGATAATGGTGTACTTCAGTACTATGGCAACCTGTGATGGCACTGTGTCCCTCTTCTCCTTCGATATCCACCTCCTCGTCACGGCTGCCAAGTCCGGAGATTCTGTCGCATCGAGATTCACTTAAACCGTATATGGACGCGGAGGTCATGGATGATCGTAATATTGAAAGTTACTCTGCCGATCCCGAAATTGTAGAGCGCGGAGACGGAGCAGTGAGCGGTCGGAAAACTTTGTCGGCATAGCCTGCAGTCCTGCTGATGCGGCTACCGACTTTAATTTGCCAACATCAACTGGTGAGAGGCAATGGTATGCCCTAAGACCGAGAAAGGTCATTAATTATAAGTAATTTTTATATTTAAGTTGATATTTTTATTTTATAAATCTTCAGAATAATATCTGGTGTACAGTGGCCGCCCTCCCCCCTCGAGCCAGTAATAAAGTTGGTCTCTGTGCAATCGGTAGTATCCGCTTATTATTTATATTTATGCACTTAAACCCTTCAGAATACCAATGCGATTTTTTTATCGATCGGTAGAAAATTTTATGTAATACTGTTTGTTCGGGAATCCCGTGGAAATTATACCGGGAGCGGTTGCATAGAAAGTGGCTTTTTCCGATACAGTTTTCATTAAAACCATACCTTACCTGCTTTTGCAAAAGCTATGATACTTTCTTTACATGCCACAAATCCCGCGGGAATTTCAAGTCGCGGGTATATCCCAGTAACTGAATAAATAAATTAAGTAATATTCTCTCGAGATTTCTTCACGTATCACTTACGCAGATAACAAAGATCAAAATTCACCAATACTTTAAATTAAAGGGTATTTCCCGCACAGGTTTTTTTGTATGACTAAGTGCGAATATCGAAAATTCTACCGAAAATCCGGGAAAAGTTATAATCACTGTTCTACTAACGTTTTCTAACAGAGACAGAAAGTTAAACAGCAAGATAGTTACAAATACAATAGTGAATAGTGAACATCGCGTAAAAATCGGTTCAGTGGTTTTGAAGTTAAAAAACACAGGAAATTTCAAAAAGCCATCAAGAAGACGACATTTAGGTATGTCATATAAGCAGTGCTAAACCATGCCAAAACGGCTATTTTCATTATATTTTTAAAAGTATTATTCAAATATAATTTCAAGATTTTTACAAGACACAAGTAACAGAGCAAATAAAATAACGTAAGCTATCTAACTATATATATTTCTAGTAAAAAATCGTGTCAGACTCATCTAAAGCACTCAAGGTATTCCCGGGAAAATCCTGTTGGAACCACAGATTTTAAGTCATATAATCTGCTAGAAAACAGTGAAACCTGCATCTACATAAGTCAGTTCAGTTGTTTTTATGTGATTTTTAAAAAACACAGTAAAATCTAAGTAAATTGCTTAGTTTTTGAGATTTAGAGATAGCACTTTAAGAACTGTAATATTGCCAATATTTTTGGGTAAAGTATTTTATCAAATGTTGTGCCTATGATCTTTGGCATCCAAGGCAAGGTTTGAGTTTTGTGCCCTCTATCAAATTGTCATCTTCATCATCCGAGCGCCAAGTCGCGGTTGGGTTTGGAGCGTTCACTTTGCCTAGGATCCGCTTTCCTACTTTTTCTTCTCCACGTCGCGTGGTTTTTGGCATTCTTTGTATTGTGATCATTCCATCAAATTGTCCTGGAGGAAGATAAAATAATATCATTCAAGGTATGGTTCATATCTAGTCATAGTAGTTTAGTGGCTAACACATTTGCGTCTTTGTTTCGAGGGTGTGTGTTCAAATTATGCCTGGGACGTACGCACCACTTGGCAGTTGTTCTGATATATGGATATAGTATTGTATTTACTGCGTAAGTACTGGTGGTGAGAGAAAATATCATGATAAGATTTATACAACTAGATATTTGATATGCAATATTTGTCTATCCTCTATAGTCAAGCAAGAAAGCTGTATTGTCCGTTCGCCTAAGAGCCATATCCGACAGTGGAACGTTTATCAACTCAAATTTATATCTAGGCTAGAGTTTTCCCTGCGATTACCCCGTGTGTCAAACCCAAATAGCTGTATTGTAAGTAATTACATAAAGACATAATCAGGTTTAGGTTTAAGTTCTTCCAAAAAAATCCTATATATACAGAAACATTTTCTAAATTATGATTATCTTATAAATAAATATCAATGTTTGTCCAATATGCGTTCCTAAAGCATTGATCAGATTCTTATGAAACTTTAATAAGGAGTTCTGAGGACGACTGCAGTCTTCCTAAACGATTGAACCGACTTTGATGACATTTTTTGTGCGTGTTCAAGTTGGTCCCGGAATGCAAGATCATAACCGTTATGTAGCGCCGTTAAACTTCTCCTAAACAGTGGGACCGATCATTATGAATGTATTTACGTGTGTTCAAGTGGATACGAGAATAGTTTATATTAACAATTGGTCCAGGCAGACGAGGCTGCAATCGGTTTCCAGGATTTTGACCATTTTTTTGTGTGTGTTTGAACCAGGTAGATAGCGCTGCAATCACGTTCTAAAATTTAAATAAAATTATTTTTTGGCGTGTGTTCAATTTTAATTTGTATATTCACGATGGTCCCGGTAAAAGGCACTGCAATCAATATTTTTATTTTTTAAGGGCAGGACAACGTCTGACGCGTACAGTTAAATTATAAATAAAATCTTTAAAATCAACTATGGTAGTGTCCAACTTTGACGTTTGAAAAGCTTTTTAGTTTTCTAGACATTTTCTCAGTCGACGATATAAGACTAAGAGTTGTTTTAAATTATGAATCCTCCTATGAAGGTGATCAATATCCTTGTGATATAAAAAAAGAAAATAATAAAAGATGCCAGTCCTATTATTAAAATTCAAAATGAACAAATTGTAATGGTGGGTACTGCGTGTAGTTTAGGACTCACAATTGATATAATATACATCAATAATGCAGCAGTTATTCGGTTGATCCCATCTGAACAAAACATACAAATGTTTTCACTATAGCATAATAAGGTTGTATTTCATTGTTCATTAAGTATATTATTATTTTTCTCTTCTTAATTATTATGAGTAGGAAACCAAATCAGATCCCTGGGCGATTAGACATCACTTATTCTCACATAAATGAAAACTTAGGTTCTCAGTAGCGTCTCATGTTCTTTGAATACCGGCGTGCTTGTGGAACTCTCCTTGTGATACCTGGGCAGGTATCAGGTAAGAAAGGTAACTAAAAATAATTGTTACTTAACTTAAATTTACATGGCTGGTTTTTATATATGTTTTGTAGAATATTATTCTAAAATAGTATCATAAGTGTCAGACACTTTCCATGGACCAAAACTTTTGTCAGACGCTTTAAAGCTCCACAAAAATAATGAACTTAACGTATTTTCACATGTCTGATTTTTAAATATGTTATTAAGGTAACTATTACAAAGTTATATTTCATTTGTCTGACAAATTGTAGTAACCAAACATCCCCTAAACACAACAATTATTCAGCCCAGGGAATAAGCCCGAGAGCACTATTCGCATGCATCTCAGAGTAAAATATTTAAATATTTTTAAAGTACTTACTTACTGCTTTCAATTCAGTTTTTTTGCATATCTATCTAAATAAGACGAACTTCAACATTAAAGTAATAAATATTTAATATGCGGTTTGTACTGAAAATCGAAGTTGTGTCCGATAAAACTTCAGCAAGCAGTAAGCTGAATGCAAACCTCATTTGCTGAAAATGCTCTCAAACCTATTTCCTTTCTACAATCATTTGTGATTAGTTAAGGTACGCCGCTATTTATTCAAATAAAATCTTTTTCTTTCTTTCTATGGTTGTTCGTGATATGACATTACATGATTTCAAATGTTTATGAGTTGATCGTAATTCATTTCCACGTAATAGTTATTTATTATACTAGTGCGATAACTTGGTTTTTACTAATGAGTAGACGGATGTAAGCCCAAGATGAAGTCGAGGGCTTACCTTAGTCGCGAGTTTGTAAAATCCAACAACCGTGCGAGTGTCATACAATGTTTTTCAACACATTTACGAGAAAAAAGTTCAATAGGTAATAAAACATAAATATCAGTCCGAAAGTTACAACAATCTTTGACATTCCTAATATGACAATGGCGCATATTTGGAAACGGCGCCACGTGCGCACGGTGAGAATTAGAACTATATCTTTCGTCTCCCTTTCTGTATAATAATAAAGTGAGACAAATGAGTACATTTATCAATGGCTCAAAAGAGCTTCCGAGGAGTTTCAACTGTCATCTTATTTGTTTTCGTAATGTGAAACTCTTTGGTGGATTTCATTTTTCACTTAAGTACCTACTTTACCGCAAAAATAAATCAATAATATAACCAGTTAGTGAGAGTACTTATTTTATCGCATGTTCCATTGTGTGGTGCCTAATTTATAACTTTCGAACAATGTATACGGCTCCGTAAATGTATTTTTGGGGCAAATGTTTAGAGAAGCTTATTTATTTGTTGCTACATTATTTATTTGCAGTTGTTTGTCAATAGAGTAAACTCAGTTTCAAATAATAAATAGGAACATTTATTTTTACAATATTTAGTTGTAGTTCTTAAACTGTAATTAAAATTACATGTCGTCGTGTTAATAGTTGCAACTTAAATTATTAGAGAGCATAGAAGTATTTACGAAACAATGTACAAAAACACAAGTGGCCTAATTTACTTAGTCTATTTATTATACATAAGATCATGTTTGAACTCTGTTTCTCATTTATATGGCTTAATACATAAGTTTCCTTGCAGATCATTCTGTACTGTTAAGAAATAGGGAAATTAGCCTAATCTAATAAATAATTATTATATTAAGACAATTTATAAATTTTATAAACAATCTCATTGTACGAGTACTTCGATTAACAACAGGAAGTTTGAGAAATTATCCATTTCTCTGTGCATAATAATTTTGGAATTTGTAAATAATCGTTAAAATTGCGTTTACTTCACAGGGGTTATCACTATAAGCCATCGGGTTGGGACATCCTTGCAGGGCAAAACAATTTTCGCTTACGTACAGCTGGTGACAGCAACTCAGAACAGCTCCATCGCATAAGGATGGAACTTGAGGTACAAATTGGGCGTCTATTGTGTTGATATCATTCGGCAGATTAGTCGGTCTCTCAGTTGGTCTATTCGTTGTAGTAGTTGGATTATTAGCAGACCCAGCAGCTTGCTGACTACCATGTTCTACTGGAGGAGGAGGTCTGGTTAAATTTGTATTTGGGACTATAGGATCAAAGGATATCGGCCTATTGTTATCTTCAAATTCAGTTTCGTAATCTTCATCCCCCACATCTGGTAACCTTAAAGTAACGTCAGGGTTAGTCGTTTGGTTTGTTTCTATTGGAACGGGAGGTTTTTGTGTTCCGGTAGGTCTTGAAGTTTCTTGTGCAGTTGTATCGTTATTTGTGGAAGGATTACAAACGCAACTTTGAGGTACATATATTACTGGATAGAATATTGGTATACGAGTTGGGGGCGGTGGCGGTGAAGGTGGTCGCTTGACAATACTAACTATTTCTTGCAAACGCTGATGTATTTGTTCCAACGGATCATTAGCTCCGTAAACTCCGGTGTCAGCTGATTGATCTCTCTTCCCGTAACCTGGATATATCACTGGGTTTATTGGAGGAAACCCATAGCCGTAATAATTGTAGAACCTTTTCTGACGAACTGTTTGTTCTGGTGTACCGTTGTTTTCATTTTCAATTACAGTTGGTTCGTCATCAAGTTTAGGTGCAGTCTCTTCTGTACTGGCAGTATCTTCTAACTTGCTTATATCATTAGGTGCTGCGTTGACATATAGTTGCAAGATGAGAATGCCAAAAATAACGTAAGATTTCGCCATCTGAAAAGAAAGATAAAAGGATTTGGTCAACAATTATTGAATTAATTTTAATTTTTGTATCTTGTAGTTAATTTTTAATTAAATAGTTTTTTTGGTACCTTCTTTTTAATATGAATATACAGGAAATCTGTCTGTTACAATGTTATTTTTATCCAATAAGTAAATGGTGAATGAAAAGACATTTGTCCTACATGACATGTTCTTGAGTGATTGTATAATATATACTACTTGTAAATTATAGGTAGATTTTTTGTTATAACTTCTTACATTTATTTATAATATATAAAGGTATCTTTTTACAAGTGCTTAGCCCGCTTCAACTTAAGTACTGTGTAACGAGGGAACTTTGAGTAATAATTGGGTAAAAGTTATTCTAGTCAATCGAGTCATGGTCCCTAAAATACTCACTTTACGACCAAACCTCATAAAATGCGATTTTATTCAAGCTTTTTGAGCAGTGTTTGCTTAAAAAGCTTGCACATACATTTAAACAAACTTATTTCGAAATAGGAAAATCAACCTTTCTTAAAAGCAAGTGCGCGTCGCTTTCTTTATAGTAAAGATTCCTATTGCGAGTGTCAACTTTATTGCTTTTTGCTGTTTCGTTACAGGTACCGTAAAAAAATCAAATCTCAAAAATTAAATTAAAAACATGATCCATACACAAGCAGGCGGATATCAGCATTCTGACTTCACCAAATGAAAATGAAAATGTAAACGAGTTTATAACTGTTCGAAAGAAATAGTATTTTTTTCAAATTCAAGTTCTTATAATTTTTTATTGCACGAGTTCAGCAGACAGGTATATGGTAAACCTGCTGTTAAGCGGTTACCGTCGCTCATGGACATTTGTAATACTAAGGGCCTTACTTATAATAATCTCGTTAAGAAAGCATTAGTCATCTCTTAAATAAGAGACTCTTAAGCCCTAATCAATGGCTGTTTCAAATAAAACTTGCCATCTTGCCTCTTAGCAGTCACTTAAACTACCCCTCGATGTTGGTTATTTTTGACAGTTATTTATGAGTTACTTACCACCACTGATTTTCGTAAGATTTTCGTTAATCAGTAGCTGGGCAGTTTCTTAAAATTTACCAAACGATTATAAGTAAGGCCATAAATGCACTACCAATGTGCTGCTGTATAAATGTAGATTGGAACCTTGCCACAAATGCCGAAACACAATTGTAGGTTGTTATAACAGTATACTCTAGCCATCCTGATGGACAAATAACCTACCTGTTAGCCGTGCAGGAACGAAGAAAGAAAACAATTTTCTGCTGCGCGGCCTATCGTAAGAGGCGAGCAAACAACCCACAGGTGGTAGGGCACTTGCCCGAATGATGGCTACCACCCCGGTGTGTTTCGGCATTAGTGACTAGGTTCCAGTCTCCTTAGAGAGCAGCACGCCATATCCGCCATATCCGCTTTCCATGAAATGCGCAGTCTGCCTGTCGCGGAGCTTTTGAAAAAAAAGAAACACCTGGCTGTGCGTTGTTTTACCGGCTGTTACGACAGACCACCCGGTCGCAGGAAATTGTATTTTTGCAAGAACTAATTTATGCTAAGTTCCCAAAAGAATAAGATGTCAGGGTCGTGCATGTAAGTTCATTTTTTACTCTGTGTACATCGGAACGATTACCTTCAGTATTGCGCAAAAGGAAAGAATATTGTAAAACTTAGTTATACTGAACCTATCTTTATACCACCCGGCTACCGAGAATTATGATGTGATGTGTTTGTTCTTTATTACATAGTGATTTTATTGTTAAATCTGCATCTTAAAGCTGTGGTTGACGATTTCAAGAAATTAAAAGTCGCGGTATTAGTAATTTAGTTATCCTGATTGATCACAGTTTTTCCTTTGCGTGTACCAAAATAGGTAAAGGATGAGTCAAATTATTTTAAAATACTATATATACAGAAGTAGGTACACAAAAATATTTAAATAAGCAAAAGTACAGCACCTTGTAACTAATTTTTTAATGACGTAATTTTTTTCGATATCACTGGTACTTATTACATGTATTACATATATCACAATTTTGGCGAAAATAACAATGACACCAGAATGTAGTTACAAGTTACTAAGTTACTGCACTGACGCCGACACAATTTAATAAAATTAAATAAAAATTAGTTTTAGTAAATTTTAAAAATATCATTTTAACTAAATATATAAATTTACGAACCTCTTTAGTAACATTTTTTCAAAGAGATCGGTGAAAGAGTGGCATGTTTCTCATATGGAAATAGCCGACCACTTTTATTAATCACAACACACAAGTATATAAAGAAAAACTAGTAATATAAATACGTAATGCAATCAAAGTTACGAGCAATATTAATAATATGTTTAAGTAACAGGCAGATGTTAAATTTAACCATTATTAATAGTTCCGTTAACGTTTACATACCTATAATGGTCACTACCCGTTAATTCGACACACCTCGAGTGTTTACTATTACATACTCGTACGTGAATGAACAAGGACCTAAAGACAAAATAATTTATAATAAATTATTGCGGAAAACGTTTGTTTTTCGGTACATTACACTAGGAACAATGTAAGGAAGACGTATTGGTTACGCGTGGCATTCGCAATTGTTATTTTTTAGCCAATTATGTTTAAAATCTTGGGAAATTACAATTAAAAAAAATCCTAGATATAATGTATATAACAGCTAAGAAAATAATTTGTACGGATATTTGTTTTTTTCTGTCTTCAAGACCTTGGGAATAAATTCGTTACCATTCAGTGTCGCGTTCAATTTTTACTCCATTTTTTTTATTGCATGAGTCAGCAGACAGGTAGACGGCCCATCTGATGGGGAGCGGTTACCGTCGCCTATTGACATTTAGTACCAACGAAGGTGCTAAAAATGTGCTGTCGCTCTCTAAAAGGAGACTGAAACCTGACCATTAATGCAGGTGTTTCTGCATTAATGACCTGCTCAAAATTGATATAGTAGCATACTCTAGACCAGAGGTGGTAGTCATCCGGACGGGCAAATACACTATCACCTAGCTGTGTGTTGTTTTGTCACCTCTACGACAGGCAGCCCGGCTGCCCGAAATTGCATTTTTTTCAATTCCTGCACGGATAGAGTCGATTTCAGTATTTTGTATACTTTTAGATTATTTAATCCTACATAGTAGGACTGTTTTCGCGGTGCAACTAATCGAGATTTTTTCAAGTGGAGTCGCAACAAAAGCTCTAGTTATAACATATCCCTTCCACTGTTGGGTGTTATTCTTCTATATCAGAAAAAATACAGTTTATCCACTACGCTTGTTTCTATTGGAATAGTGTGTTTTGCACATACATTGCCTTTCGCTCAAACAAGAACCACTTTAGTTTTCGTCAAAATCGGCCTCGGGACTGTTTTAGTGTTTTTCGCTATTTAGCATAGGGATTTCCTGAAGGCTCAATTTGAAAAATCACTCTATATATTTGAATTAATCATTCTCGCTTGTTCGCTTTGCAACGCTCCCAACATTGTTTCGCTCAATGCTGTTCACTCATGAAACAGTCGATAAAATATCACACATTCTCATATATCGACCCTGGTATTTCACATTATGATTTCGCTATTGCTTTACAACTTTGCAGCTAACAATAGATGTATTCTAAATAGCAGTTTCGTAGCAAATTTCAAAAATCTTCATTTATAGCAATACTCATATGAAAAGTTGATATTAATGTATATTTTACTGTCTGCGATTTCAATTGTTAAGTGTTCGTAACGATTTTACGAGTAGATTTATCCATCTCAAAGTGTTAATGTATTTTCTATGACATGATATTACAACACTACGGTTCTTTTGTGTTCTATTTTGTTCTATACTCATGTTTAAATAATAATAGATTTGTTATTAAGTAGTCGTATATAAATATGAGAATGAGTTATTTCGTACATATTCAGTTACGTATTAAAACTAACATCCCTATTTTGATTATGTACTTTACTGACAATTACATAGACTTATTTTTTATTGCGATTTTTAAAATTAGAGTCAAGTTTTTTAATAAATATTATTGAAGAAGTATTAGGAGTGAAAGTTACAGGTGTTAGTCATCAGTAGCGTGTTCGAATATAAAACTTAAATTTTTAAATATTTTAGTCTGTAGATTTTTAAGTAACAAGACGTCGTTCGGAAGTTTTAATTTTTACAAGAACTATCTATATAAAATTAAGAGAAGAACGACTGAAAAGACCTGAACATAGCTACGGAATTCTAAAAATATTTTTACAGGAACGGGGAAGAAATACTGTGGTCGGGCGACCTGTCCCAAAAGGCACCAAAAACTACATGGTAGGGGGATTTGCCGATCAGGATGGCTACCACCCCTGGTCTACCGTATCCACCATAATAATCTTGAGTTGTGTTCCAGTATCAGTGACCAGGTTCCAAACCCCCTTTAATCACTTTCCATCAGATCGCCATCAACCTGTCTACTGTATGTACACCATCAATATATTTTTTGACAAAATACTATACGATAGTATAATTAATGTAATAAAACAACACAAGTCAAGAATCACTTGCTTTTGTAATTACGAGTAATACCTGTATTGGTAAAGATGAAAACATATGTCGTTGCAGTACTTATAACAGAGTATAACGTGTGCATTGACCTCAAAGACAGGTAATGTCATATGCCAAACGCTTGCCAAATAATTTTCAGAGTCCATTTAGAATGCAGGTGTCATACTATGACTCATTAAAGAGCAATATAGTGACAATGTGGTTCCTTGCCTTAATTATTCTGCAAGTACTTTACTATTAATTTGTATGTTCGTATTTTCTGTCTTGTGTCCATGACCTTAGAACCAGAGTTATTAAAACTAATAACAAACTGACTAACTAATTATCTTTAAGCTGCTAACTTTAGTACGTTACTGGGTGTGATAATGAGTAAAACACAGAAATCAACATTTTTGGCCGGTTCGGTTCGTTGAATTTTTCCATTCATATTTTAACCGATTTTAAGGCAAATGAACGGTTGATATGATGTATATAGGACGGGCCATTTAAGTACTGTTTATTTGCTGATGGTGACATGCAAAACAGATCATTTATAGTATAAACAATAGATCAAAATAATTTGTTACAATTTTAGAATATTTTAGGCTGATTCGTAAAATATTAAAAAATTAAGGCTGCAATCGTTTAACTTAGGTATATGAAACATTAAAAATGTAACAATGTGTAAAAATAAACGCTGCAAGTTCCCCGGCAAAGATTCGAACCCACGTCATTTAGTAAAATAATACACATGTAAAAATAGACATAATAGTTTTAAAAGACTATAGTGAGAATATTGTATTAAACGTAAGTACCCTTTGATAAGAGTAAATAAAGTAAAAAAGAAAAAAAACAGATAAAAAAAGAAAAGAGAGAAAAGAAAAAATAAAAATGCAAAACCCAAAAAGCTTTAAGCCCGGGCAATCCCGTTCGCCCAGAGGGAGGAAAAAAGAACCAACGTCTTTTGAATATGACGGGTGATTTAGATACTACACTATCAAGGCTTTATTTAGTCATAGACATCATGCAAATTACGTGAATTTGAAAATAGTTTATGATAACAAAGTACAACAATACATCTAATATATAAAATTCTCGCGTCACAGTTTTCGTTGCCATACTCCTCCGAAACGGCTTGACCGATTTTGATGAAATTTTTTGTGCTTATCCGGTATCTATGAGAATCGGCCAACATCTATTTTTCATCCCCCTAAATGTTAGGGGTAGTCCACCCCTAATTTTTTTTATTATTTTTACCGGGCAGGACGTCGTCTGCCGGGACAGCTAGTTATCTATATTATAAAATTCTTAACACGCAGTGTCCGTACCTTTAAGCTGTTAAAAGAAATAGTTGAAATAGTAATAATACTAATAAACGATGGAGAACACGTTACAATTTAGTATGAGTTTAGATTTCTTGTCTGTTTGTTCGGGATTCACCTAAAAACTGCTGGGCCGATTTCGATGCGGTTACAGCTGATCGATAATTAATTATTAGACTTAAAATATGCACTCTTTTTATCCCGGTAATCCCACATGATTTTTTCTGAGAATTATTTTAAATGGCCAGGTTTGATAAAAAAATCGTTTTTCAATGTTTTTACTAATCAAAAGCAAATTTAAAGTAATAAAATATGTGATACATTTTACTTCGGGAATACCGCTGTATTTTTCCCAGAAGCAGTTTATAGTTGTTCAGGTGCATAATAATTAACTTATTCCGACACAGTTTCCACTTAAACAATAGCTTATATTATTTTTATGTCCTGGAAATCAAGCGGGTATTTCCTACGACAAACGTGGACGAAGTCGCTGGCATGTCCTTGTTGTACATAAATCTATAAAGAAACAACTAAAATATGTAGGTATACTAGTATGTTCTTAAGACCGATCACGAGTATTGACAACATAAATTCCTCCTACATTACCATAAGCAAAACGAGTTTAGTAATATTTGTTATAAGCATTTATTTATTAGATGGTAGTCAGTACCTAATGCTTAGGTTTTAACAGCCAAAACTATTAACATAACAATGTTATAAATAAAGCTATCCGAATGAATTACATAGATAGCTTTATAATTGAAAATAACATTTGCATGTACACGATTTTGAATTAAATGAACGTATTTCGTGCATAACACATAATTGCAATTTGGTTTGACAACCAGGTTTTTTGTCATATCCTGCACCGCAATTGTACTACACTCAAAATAAACTTTGAAACTATTTGACGTTAACTATTTTAATATATAGTATAATTCGTATTTGTTATAACTAATGCTAAATGGTAAATACAGACAGCTTTATAAGAACCTACGCTCCTTGGTTGTAATAATGTTTGATATACGCTTTGTATGATGCTCTGAGGACTTTGAGTGATCATTAAAGGTGTAAAATCAAGGTTTGTTAGAATACTGGCACAAAGTCAGTGTTACGTAATGAGTAACAAGAAACGCTGTTCCAAAACAGAAATCCCTGACGAAACCTAGAAAGTCGCTAAGTCGAAGTGGGACTACGTCGGCCACATGTTTAGACGGTTTAGAACCTTTAAGTCTCATTAGAGACGTTGGCGCTCTAAACGCGTTTTTTTTTATCGCTGGAGTACAGCAAACAGGCAGACGGCCCACCTGCTGGAAAGCGGTAACCGTCGCGTTCTACCGTTTGTACGATGGCGAGTGTTCTGAGGAGCTATTTGGTTTGGTACCTACGTCGCCATTTTACCACCGCACTTCTATGATTGTATGCATAATTACGTTACATTGTTACACGAACATACATGTATGTATATCATGCATGACGCCATAGTCACAATAACGTCATGTTTTATTGGCCAAAGTTATATTAACACTTTATTTAATGCTTTAACTTGCAAGATCTTAATGGGCATAAAAAATGTAAAAATCTTGTTGAAACTCCCGTTTAAAGGTTTAAACCGTGAGGGCGACTCACGTTTAGAAATAAGGATGTTTGGTTCGAACATACCAATTTATTATTATTAAAATGATATTGCCTGTCATACTCAATTATACCTCTGCTTCTGTACGAAAGATAATATGGACGCCTCCTGCGAATAATCCGGTAAGTACATTTTCATTTCTCATATTCTGAAAGTACGCTTGGGAGTTGCCTGATCACAAAGATGAAAACAGTACTTTTCGTCCCTGGGAAACGATGTCCCCGGCTGTCAAAAAATTTAAAAACTATACGACGCAATGATAATACATGCGACTCATGTTTCCACCTTTTTTTAAAGCTACTGTTAATTCGCGGCATAAATTGTAATAAAAAATATCAAAAATTTTGTATCATCATTTTACATTTTTACTTTTCACTAAATTATTATTTGATTTACATAATTTTGAGCTAAATATTACTATCATCAGTAACAATTCTTTTGCCTAGTTTGGCTGGTTTATCTTCACTCGGACTAGTAGCGCCCTCGCCACGCTCGTGCGCCAAACCATCTCATGCCTAAATAGGTCAATTTCTTCTCTCGTATAACAATCTACTAGTACATACTAAATAATTATTAAAATAGTGTAACTTTAAATTTGCTCATAATATTTTGATAATTGCATCTACAATGACTATAATACAAAGATTATCTTAAGTTTTACTTTTCATCAAGGATGTGAATCCAGAATATACGTATATTCATATAGAGGTTAAACGTTTATTTTATCTTCACGCAACTTAACCGGGGTGAACCTCCGTAAGAAAACGTATTATTCAAGTTTTATTTTTAATATATTTTTTAATGCAGATGACATGCTCGTCGTTTCATTTGTTCTTACTGAAATATATAAAAATATAAAATCCGCCTCTCTCCTTTCGTTTAGCCGCTGCAACTTAAACCCTAATAGGCAACGTGCACAACGAAAGCACTGCAAATCTGAATCTTTTTTCTCAAACAATACTAGCACATTGACACTTCACGTATTAATAAAATAATCACATTAAAGAAGTGAAAAATAACACTTAACTAAGTAAAAATGTATTGTTGCATTTATAGATGCTCTTAAACACTTCAAAGAAAAAGACAAATAAGTCAAATGGTGTAAAACTTTATTACTTTTCGACGAATAGTACTCACTTGCCATGGTTATGTGAGAAACGGCAAAAGTGGATAAATGCAGTAAAACATTTACAAATGACTAATTAATATTATTTATCAAAATAGCTTTTGCTAGAGATCCTTGGTGACTTGTGAAAAATCACTGCTCATGTAAAACTTAATATTGCTCTATCCATATTTATTTTTAATGGATTTTGGCCTTGGATCAAGGATCAATTAAAACATCAAGGATAATTTCGCTTTGTATACAATATACTGACATCGGCTTCTCTTATTATATTTATATACTCTGTGCATCGACTAGAGGTAAGATTACCACAAGACAACATAATATTAGTTCATGTTATAGACATTGTGACCAGGCTTTAATAACCAAATTTCACTCTAGGTCATTTTTAAAACCGTGAAGACAAAACAAACGTAGGAAGTAATTCTTATATTTGTATAGATATTATGCAATTAGACATATTTAGATGCTCATCTGATTGTATTAATGTAAATAATACTAATGAGGATATTTTAGATGTACGCTACCGTCTTAATGATTTATTTCCCCAAGGTCAAAATTAAGTGTTAGTTAAGGTCATATTACATTGTCCGTTAAGTGCTATCTAACGTCACGTTTTTTCGTTAACTATGAATATAATTGATGTGTCGCATTTTTACAATGAATTAAAAAAAAGAAAGAAGAATGTTGCCAATTTGGCGAGGTTTTATTTGAAGATCGCCAAAGAGGCGTCGTCAGCCATTCGCAGTCCACTGCTGGACGTGGGCCTCCCCAAGACGGCGCTACTCATCCCTGTCTGAATGTCAAAGAGGCAATTGAAAGAAATAAAACAAGAGGATAGACAAATATGTAAAAAGTACAAACAGACTTAAAATGTGATATTGAAAATAGTTATAAATATATAGAAAATATACATAGGTCAAAGTTCCATAGTAAACGTAAAAGATTTTAGAAATATATAAAATGATGATATAAATTAATACAAAGATAATAAATGAATTAAATATACAGTAAAATTTAGAAATAAATAAAATATTATGGCAATTTCAAATATACATATACGAAGACTTTTAAATATATTCAATGACCCTGATTATAATACTACAGGAAAAGGCTGAGGCCTACTACGCCTCAGAACAAAAATGGACTAGCAGATTCTGTAAAATACAACTTTTACAATTTTTGTGTGTTGTGCGCCTGTTTGTCACAGCATCACATACAAATCACTGAAGGAATTTAAATGAAACTCGACACAGGGCTGAGTTATATCGCGGGTAAACACCAGGATATCTTTTATCCTTATAAATGACGTCGTTTCCGTGACGTGTGTTACGGATTATAATATTATATACAACGAAATCTAAATTATAAATAAAATTATTCGCTTCGTGATATATTTATTGTATTTTTATATATTGACTTGCCTTTACAAATTGTCTCTTACAAGTTACAACCAAAAAAACAAAGAAAAAATATTACGTGTGAATTTAAATATGCATTCTTATCTAAAAAGTTTCAATAACGTGAATACGAGTATGTATAGACAAAAAGGTGGCACTGGAGTCCCGCTTTTTGGTACCGCGGTTGCAATTTACTATTAAATACGTCATCGTCATGGCAACGGGAACGAAGTTTTGCTGGCACATGCTAGTACCTATATTAAATAAATACTCCTTGAAACTTTAAAGACCGCTTGCACAACAATTGCCTTTAAATAAAATTAGTTAATCATATTAAACCGCCTAAATACGTTTTACGCAAAACCTATTGACAGTTCTTTAAACATATTTAGCGGCAAATTTTGCGTTGTGCAAGACGGTAATTGTATTTAGGGTGTTAAATACGTTTTACACGTTGCCTACCCCACAAGGGACCTGGCGTGAAGTTATGTATGTCTGTATGTAAATACGTTTTCTGTTTCTTAGATAATTTTAAGCAAGCTTATGCAAGCGGCCCTTTAAGCAAGTTAGTTTGTGTATCGCTATTATGAGGAAATACTAATGACAATAGTAAAGTAAAATATATAGCTCTGAATCTTCTAAATCATATAACTACCGGGTGTTCCAGAGCTAAACATGTTAATTTTCTTTTATTAAATTATAAAAAATTCACTGTTCCTTTAGTTCCAATTACTAACTCCTTTAGAAGGAATTAAACCTTATGACTATTCCTTTCGGTCGGCATCATAAAAATACACTTATGATGAGTAATAAACTTTAAAAAATCTTTGAATGCAGTTTTACTTAGTTTTAAAAATAAAAGAATGTTTCCATCGAACAAAATGTCCTATCTACAATATTTAAAGTGGTTTGGGACAACCTGTATAACTAGATGGCGCCACAGGCAAATCTCTCACTTTGCGAAATTTTATTATTTATTTATTCATATTGTTAACGTGTTTTTAGAGCTTTTAAGGCGCGCAGGAACACATGGTTCGAGAGTCCCAAATATTCAGAAATGTTATTTATCTGTACTTGAATTATACTTTACAAATTGACAATCAACTTTTATTAATACTCATCTCGCTGTTCAGAGGAACCAGATTTAAAAGTCTTATTTATCATTACCAGTCTGTGCTTTTACTGCTACAAAAAAAAGAAAAACTACAACAAATTAATATTGTAGAAACTACTTTCTTAAAAATAGGTCATTTGAAGGTCTTTTTTCAGTATTACAAATATTACCTCAACATTATTCGTGGGAATACGATTGTAAGATGAAATAATTTCTCACGCTACCCCAATCAGGGTTTTGCAAGCATTAAATCCTCCATATTTCGTATTTGATAACATTGAGATACTGCATTGAAATTTTGACGGCATACTTAGACTTCTAAAGAATGAACTTGAGAGCACAGTTATTTATGAAACACAATTGCTAATATACAGTCAATTATACAATAAAGATTATACGAAGGATAGCTTAAAAGCTAGTAGATATCGTTTGTTATTACTCATAGATAAGTGTAATAAAATATACACCCAGAGTCGCTTATTTTCTCTGCCCCAAAATACACAAGTTCATTTCTTCTTTTCATCTTTGCAAAGTAATTGTATCGCATCTTTATTTACATATAAAACCCGAGACAGATACATATAAAGTCTTTTTTTTTAACTATACGTGTCGCTGGGTTAATGTATTCTACGTAAATTCATAAATAATACCTATGTATGTACCTAATAGGTTTCTGTGTATGATACCACAATAAATTATGAAAAATATTGCAGTTGCCACTAGGTCTGTATAGTGTGTATAGACTCAACTGCTCGAAACATACCGTGAGCTTTTTTGGGACTCACATCAACTTCGGGATACCAGTCGAAATGCCCGGGCATTGTAAATAAATAAAAAAATGACTTCTTTTCTTTTAATGAGTAAGATATAATTCACGAGAGTGAAAAAAGTAAGTTCAGGAGTCACATGTGACTCATTACTTCATAAAATTTTGTTTAGGTGATGTCGATTTTTTTAAAATATAAACAGGAGTTCAGCAGACAGGCAGACGGCCCACTTGATGGAAAGTTGTTACCATCGCGTATGGACATTTGCAATATCAATGGTGCTGCAAATGCGCTGCTGCTCTCTTAAGGGAAACTGGAACCTGGTCACTAATGCCGGAACACAACTTAAGGTTGTTATGGCGACGTACTTTAGACCAGGAGTGGTAGCCATCTAGTCGGGCAAATGCCCTATTGTAGTTTAACACTTAATTTTACTAAAATTTCTCTACCTCTCAGCTTATATGGTAAAAAAGAGGCAATGCTCTCCTCTGTTTACGTTCATTTACTTTATATACATTCATTCATCGTTCATTTACTTTAAATCTCATTATAATAAACAATTTGTATCAATTAATCACATCAAAATAATTTATTGTCATTATCGATTCGGGCTGGAGGACAAAAAACGAATGTATATATAAGTCTCACTTTTTACAAAGTTCAATGCTCTGCGATGCATCTCCGTAAATGGTAATGTGCTTCGTCATATTGTTTGTATGTAGGTGTCTGTTTTGTTCATTTTAGACTTATAATCTGTTCTAACCACAAAACAAGAACTAATTGCTTTTCTACTAAAAATAATTTGTTAAGTCATTTTATAATTTTACTTTTTCTATTCCAAATCTAAGCTTTTTAATTTTATGTTGGTGTTTCTTCTCTTTAATATTTAACGTGACTTCTTGGGCGTTTGGGTTTTAATAATATAAGTAAAAAGGTGCTACAAGTGAAAGCACTTTTGAAATAGATATAATTTATACCATCCTATATTAAATTAGCTGGAAATTGAAAAGACATGTCAAGATTTTAGGTTACTATAATTAATTGTGATTTATTATTTTGGTGTGGGTTGGTCTTTAATCGTCATCATAATTATCACCATATTATATGTTTCATGAAAAACTGATGAAGGTAAAGAGTTGTCCTCGCTGATAATCATTAAAAACGTAAAAGTAAAATGCGTTATCTGCTTTATAGGTACGTAATATAAGTAATCAATACATATAGAGATTACAGTTTATCATAGTATAGTATAGGGGTTACTCAAAACGAAACACCATTCCATATATAAAACAGAATCCAGAATCTGCCATCTATCGGTATCGCGATATCAAGATTAGGATTCTTTTTCTCAAAAAAAGGTTTTTACTGGGATCATAAATTTTTGGGATAGGTATATTTTTTTTTTCTTATAACGACGATTGTCTGGATGTTATATTACTTCGGGTAAAATAAATTCAGCTATTTCAAGAACATTTCTCATAACTTAATTAGGAAACCACGATCGGCATCGCCATGAGTTTACACATCCAATAAGTGCCGTGTGAATACGTACCCTGTAGGTAAGCTGTTCTATCCTACACCACTACAATTGTAAAAACATATTTTAGCATTGTATTTACGGATGCTAATCTTAACAATGTCTAAACTTCGGTGCCACTTTTAGCGACGTATTCAGACAACTTGGTTTCAATAACATATTTAGTATTTGTAAAATATAAAAAAAAACATTTGTAAATAATAAATATATATTACTGGTGATTGCGCATTTGAATTTGCAGACATTAGCCAATCAATATTAAGTATAATTATTGTTAAAGTAAACAAGTATAATATTTGCAATAAGCATCATAATTTGTTATTGTAATAAAATTTACAAAAGGTCGAGCAATCATGGGTTAGAAAATGATTCTTTGTTTAGTCGTAGCTCGTAATCTATAGTTCATAACTTCATTCGTGACTCTAAAAATCTTGATCTTTAAAAAACGGATTCAAAAAGCCAATCACTGATCGCTGACGATCAAATTTCACGACAGTATTAACATGACTTGTAATAAACATGACAATAAAGATAGTTATTTCTCAATAAAATCTACTTGAATCTTCGATAATAATAAAATTAACTGTCTGCGATTTCGAAATTAATATTCAAAATTCAAGTGAAATCTGCTATTTATACGACGCGACGCCTAATAATGAAAGACTGTTTTTGGACTTCACACTTTTGGTGATCTGATTTTTAAAACATTCGATACATAATGTCAAAAACGAGATATAAATATGAGTGTACCCTATGAGCTATGCAGCTATCTACCTACTTATCTAATTATGCCGGTTTTTAGTACTATTGATTTTTATCGGGCAATTGTGATTTATTAGTAATCTACCTAATTTAAGTTTCTTTTGGATCGCTGATATATTTCAGAAGACTAAAATTAAATACTAAAACTAAATTTAAAAAAGAGCAAAATTATAGATAAAATATTGGTTACCGGGAACGTTCCCAAAAGGCTAGCGGCGTTACCACGCTGAATAGCAATATTCACCCTTTAAGCAAAATAGACGCCAGCCTTTTGGTCGCGTGAGAGGTCTATTCTTTTGGATTCAATTATGCACCTAGATCGTATATTTTAGATATTTTAAAATCAGAATGCCAAACATCTATACAATTGACGTAATGGTCCCCTTAAAGATGGCGCCGATGAAGTTTCGTTTGCTTTATAGTGCTTGTGATAGTGTGTTTTATAGTCAATTGTGATTCTTATTTACAGTTTATTATAATTATTGACAACAGGGCTGCAGACACCAGTTAGAATAGTCTAATCATTTAATATATAATAGGAGAGGCGTTAATGTAACATCGTTTCATCTAATTTTTAACATATCATAACAAATAATATTAATTGAGATTTGAATCTAGGACTCATTTATTCTTAATAAATACAACTTTTATTGTATTCTACCTATAATCCCATAAGACTATAAGTAGAGTACTGAGCCTAAGTCATCAAAGTCAATGGGTAAGGCTTCTAGAAGGCTGGCTACGTTACTTTTCTGGATCGCCATGCCGATCCCTTTACCAATATAAGAACCAGCCACTTATTTCCCGAAGAGTCAATAAGTCGTTTTGAAATATCTTTGTAGAGGGTCATGGCCTCAGGACGGTCAAGCGTTTCAACAGCAAACGGCACAAACATATAACTCTCACCGAGGGTTGCATATTTGCGCATAAATATTAATTACTATTCAAACAATAAATGAATGCGCTATTTGACTGCTTTAATTTGTAAAACCGCCGGTACGCTACCAATCCGGCGAGCCAAAGGTATGGACCGCGAATAGATCACCTACAAAACCACGGTTTGGCACCTTGGGACTTCTTGCATTTTTGAAATCCTAACACCACGGTATTGTAAACGGCTGTTGGTTCAGCCGAGCCTCTAAGTCAACAGTGTTTTTGTTCAAGCTGTTCATTCAGGCTATATTCATATCATCGCAAGTCAGTACTAGAAATAATAAATTGCTTAAGGAAGTGGAGTGTTTGTACACTATATTAAAATTGTCTGCGTAGGAATAACTTCTGCAGATCCAACAAAACACGATCACAATCACCGATGTTAAAAAGATCAATCTCAATAATTTCTACGAGCATCAATCAATCAATTGTTTTGGTTCATCAACAATTTCTGTCTCTAAATTTATATGGGACAACCGTTGTTTCTCTTGCAATCAGTTTTTGATCCACACTTTGTGGCATCTTTTGTTTTTCTTTCTTGTAGTAATAGTATACCTAAATAACAATGTAATTTGACTGAGAATTTGGCGATCGACTCGATTGTTTGGTACGCCAATGCATATCTTAACCAGTCGACAACCCGACGAGCCAATGGATCACTCACTTAAAATCTACGAGGTTGCGACACGCTACAAGTTATGAAAAGTATCAATGAATTAATTTGATTTTAATTCATCCAAAAATAATCTAAAAGAGATGACTGATTGATTGATTGTCATGCGAGTAAGTACGCTTACATAAGGCTTGGTGACCTTTTTCGCCCGTTTGTCACAACCATAAATTTGTAAACTTTCAGAAGCCAAGAAGGGGGTCGTACCATAAGCACGCATCTTACACTTTACTTGTACTTTACACTTTATCGTCCGCTGACTACGTTACTTTGTAGCAAAGTCGACGTAGATACAACGCTTTAAACTATCTTTGAGATACTATGTAAGTGATTCTAGACAGAGTATGTATTTGCTATGTCCCTTTGTGCGGTGTCCTTTTCTCACTTTTACGACTTGACAGGCACACTTTTATATCAGAATGCCATACACGTGTGCTCTTACAATAAAGTTGGGAGAGAGTAGATTTTTATTAGACCCGTGTGTTATCTAACAGAAATAAAATCGAAATGGATAGACATGACTTACTTGTTTAATATATTAAGGCTTCGAGCCATTTTGACAGAAACAAAACCATTATGAAATCGTCACGTCAATGTCCGTTTATTTGGGCAATCTTTCTCAGGAATTACTAATAGCCGGTTCTTATATTTTTACTATTCATACAGAGTTGGTGTCTTACTATACATTAGCTTGTCTTACCATCCGGTAGAAATCTGGCATAACTTCTATGGACGGTTGGCGGATGAATTTAGCGGAAGTGTATTTTGTATGTCTATATGTTGATGTTGACTACACACAATGATATAATGAAATTCAGAAAACATTAAACATATTTCAAAAACTCGAGATAAAAAATATTTATGTTTCTTTTTTTATTGCAGGAGTTCAGCAGATAGGCAGACGGCCACTTGATGGAAAGCGGTTACCATCGCCTATGGACATTTGCAACACCAAAGGTGCTACAAATGCGCTGCTGCTCTCTTAAGGGAGACTAGAACCTGGTCACTTATACCGGAACACAACTCAAGGTTGTTATGGCGACAGACCAGGGGTGGTAGCCATCCAATCGGGCAAATACCCTACCACCTGGCAAGGTTTTATTTTGTTTTAAAAAAAATAGCTTTCATCCGAGAATATTAATAATATTATTAAAAATATTGTTTCAAGCTATTTGCTCTCAAGTATTGACGAAAAATTCGCCATGAGTTAGTTTGTAATTTTACTATTGAATAAAAATTAAAAACTAAAAATAGATTTTTCAAAAAAACTCAAAAAATACTTAAGATAAAAAGCTGAAAATTTGGGTGAATTATTTTTATTATATATTTGATAACAAAGTGATCCCCATAGTAAAAGTAGAAATCAGCCCGGGGCAGTTTTTACTTAGAAATCCTGCCCTTTGAAAATATAGTAATGTTTATTTTTTTACTTCGCACCGACTCAAAGATATTGTAGAAAGACGTCGGTTAAATATTTGTTTTCTGCTTGAAATCGGTTTGTTTTTGTTAAAGAAAATATGTTTTTTTACTTTTTAGCTTCGCAAATACTTCAATAGCTTTAGAAATTATTAAGCATATGTAGAAACAGTACTGCTGGCATGCGTATACAAAGTTGCTATCTTCCTCTTCGGTGTAGACGCTGGTCAACAAAGGTTGCTCACAATTTCCCTGCGATCGACTAACCAGACTCTGAACAAGGAACCACCTTGGGAGTACTCTTTCGAATAAACAAACTGAAAATCGATCCACAATTGACGTGAGATATCGTGTAACAAAGATGTCGGTTAACAAATTTAGAGGATTTATGTAGAATTCCCTAGGAACCATTTATCAGATCCCAACATGATGACTATCTTGGGAGTATAATCTTACGCTATAAAAAAAATGAAAATCTGCTCACAATTGATGGAGAAATTGCGTAATATGCATACAAATTGAGTGCCTGTAGAAATTGTAATACTGGCACGCGTATACAAGCTTTTTTTAGAAGTTTGTAAGCGCTTGGCGCTCTTCAATAACGGTTATTTTTCTAGGATCCACTCATCAGATCCTAACTCGGAGACCGTGGGACCACCTTGGAAGTATACAGTTTCGAATAAAAAAGTCGATCCACATTGACGGAGAAATCGCGTAACATACAATTTTCGAGGGTTTCTCGAGATTTCCCTAGGACTGACTCATCAGGTCCTGCCTTGATGTCTATGGAATACCCTTTCGATTAAAAAAAATGAAAATCGGTCCACGATTGATGGAGAGATTGAGTAAAAAAATTAATTGTTTAATTTAATTATTAACAAAAAGACAAGACGAATTAATAACCTCCACCTTATGGAAATCGGTAAAAAAATCATATTATATATATATATATATATATATATAATATATATATATATATATATATATATATATATATATATGTGACTACCACCCCAAATATTTATTTATTCACCATTTTAATATATAATTATACAGAAGCATATAGAGCCGTCCAGTTTTTTTTCATTATAGACTTAGTTTTAGAGAAAAATCCTTGTAAAATACAGTTAGAAATACAGGTGGTAGGATAGGATTATTGCATTAGTGTTATTGCCAAAATGGCCTCAAAACCCTAAAAAATCAATATACAATCAAACTGACAAAACAATAGCTGAAAATGTTCAACCACAAGCTAGAGAGATTCTCTCCCTACATCGGAACAAAGTTCAATTAATTACGGTTCCCGCAGCGACCGTCGCATATTTAACCAAATCAATTGATGAAGGCAGGACCTGTGGCACAAAGTTAGGGGATTTGTGTAGAGGAATTAATTGAGAAGAGCTGACAAGAGAAAGAATTTATTTCGCAGTAGTGATTTTTAAATTTTCTATTATCACCGTTTATTAAAAAAACTTCATAAAAAGAAGTAGATTCCCAAGTCTTTTATATATTTAGGTAAATTTTCCGAGTATCCTTGGACAGCCCTATGTGAAACTAACATTATAATTTTTCAAAAGTCAATATTTCTGGACAGGAATCGAATGCTTTGATTTTGTAAAGTGAAACTATTAACACAGCCTGTATATTTTGTAGTTTGTGACAATCAATTTCCGTAGACAAATATCAAACGGCAAAGTAAAAAAAGGCTAATTTTGCTCTGTTATTTTTCTTACTTTGATATCACATAACGTTTTTGTTACACTTTTTTGTTTGTACAGACACAGAACTTTAATGGTTCTTTTTGTGTTTAATTTGGTGTATACCTAGCTTCAATTTGGTCTCATTTCCATTTACTTTATATTGGACTATAGACTTACACTTAACGAAATGAAATTACATTTATCTTGATACCGACTTTAAAATTATATAAAACAAGATACACAGAATACATCTATTATTTAGTTACTTGTAAGTAAAATGTTTCTTAGTTAGTTCATATATTTATTTAGGCAATCTAAGCCGTATTTAGTGAGGCCTAAAATTGAATGTTGAAATTATAAACGTTGTCGTAGGAAAAATGACGCAAAAGGAAAATTCGTAATTGGATTAATCGACCCAGTAATTACAGAGGACGGAGACCCTTTGAGAGGGATTTTATTTAATAACCGTTTGGCGAGGAATATGAGTGTGAAATTTGTTTAGTTGGTGATTGTCTTCATTTTCGTTAGAATGGCGGTTGAACGATGGGGGTATTTCTTTATATGAAGTTCGCAAACAGGCGTACACTTATGGCCAGTTCCTATATTTTACCGAGATTTGACTTACTTTCGGTTAAATTGTACATAATCTCCATACAAGTAATGCTAAAATTCAGCTGACGGTAAGGCAAGCGTTCATTAATGCAAAGTGTTCACCTACGAAAATAACGACTCTCCTTTGACTGACGCCAAAAAGAGTTCTTGTGGCAGCTCGAAAAGGTAAAATTCGCTAAACAATTGAGATTGTTAATGTAAACATAACTCTTGATTAAAATATATATTTAAATATCTTATTAATTGTTAATCATTATTTGAATATAGTATTGTACAAAAGTACCTCACGTTCTCACGATAAAAATATTTTTTATCTTCGTTCTGAAGTTGATTTAACAGTCTTCCTTTCTAAAATAGATTTATTTTATTACGATCTAAATGCCAGGCTGATATTTAGTTTTAGTCAAATTAAGGGCAGGCTTGAACGGAAATCCGTGTGAGCATTTTACTAATGATTTTATAATAAATACTTTTGATTAATGCATAGTAACTAGATAAATTCTAACAATAATAATTTAAGACCAAACTGAATCATCAGGTGTTCGACCTACGTGATGATACACTGAGAAGACCTGGTAGCTTAAGAAACTATATTTAAATATTGTATCCTACTGTCTGATGGAAAACAGATAGACATTAGCTTTTTCACCACTTCCGAGTAATAATACATATAATAAACTGTCTTGCCTGTATTTTGCTCTATATTTAATTATAATGTCCTTCGAATCATAATCATGCAATGCGATTATCTTTAAATGCATACATTTTGACAAGATTCCGTGTAGCATGTAAACAAAAAATGGCTTTGAAATAAATTTGCTGGATTAATTTTAATTAATACCAAACAATCTACGGCCAATTCTTGATTTATCACAATAACATCTGCGTATTTCTTTGTTCCCTCTTCATTGTCTTGATTACAAATTATTTTCATGAAATTCATTACACATGTTCAAAAGATCAGGGCTGAACAAAGTCACAATACATATATAACTTTCATCCTGGTAAATGGTAGTAACAATATCAAAACCATTAAAAATATCGCGTGTAATTACTATCAAGGTAAAATATATTAAACAATTATTCTAGACATTTATTTCATGGTAGCAGCGATATCGAATAGCTAGTATAAGGTTAGTGTTATAGGGGACAGTTGAATGTCTTTTCTATATCAACCGGTTTAATTGAGAAAACTATTTATCATCTACCCGGATGCGCTTGTAAAGGAATAAAAAATAAAGGAAACTAACTCAAAGCTTAATGGTTTAATGGCATGATCGTTTAGTTTTTTTAAATTTCCTGTTCATTTTCATAGCTTAAAATCCGGCAGTCGGCGTTATAGACACACATTTTTTTACGTATATCATGCAAATGCATATTAACAACGTGTTAAAATTTTGCCAATAAACTAATAGAAGTAAATACTATGTATTCACTGTTAATTATCCGTGCAGGAACGGAGAAAGAATACAATTTCTTGCGGTCGGGTCTGTCGTAAGAGGCGACAAAAATTTCCAGCCTGATGGTAGGCTATTTGGCTGGCTGGATGTTTACCACCCCTGATGTAGGCCAAGCCACCATAACAACCTTGAGTTTGTTCCGGCATTAATAGCCAGGTCCCATTTACGAGTAGGGTATATAGGTAATACCTACGAGTAATGTTGCAAATGTTTATAGGCTACGGTAACCACTTTCCATCACAGTTGGGGGGGGCATCAGCTTATCTGCTATACTCCAGCAATAAAAAGAAACTAACGGTCTTGTTCATAATGTGCGTAAGTTTGAAAGCTTCTTTAAGAACCATAAACAAGCCTTCAAATATACTTTAACTCCATATGAATAAGACCGTAAATTATCTATTAACGGGTTCTATATAAAATATATTTCGTGTAAAGGCTGTCTCTATGAAATATTTTACAAGAACATACGTCAAGCTTTGCCATGATACCCTCACCCTATCTGTGGTACTGCTGTGCCTATTTGCATTTCTTTTTGTATAAATTGACTCTTCTTTTTCGATCCGTACCATGCTTGTATCTCATTCGATACAGCAATTAGAATTACTTTAGGATTTAGAGGCTTTGGAGGTTAGACGATACTACAAACACCGCAAACGACAATTCGAATATAATGAGACGAACAGCGACTACAAAGCGGACAGGACGTAATTGGGAATTAACCTAAGGGTGATTGAGTAATATAATTTACATAGAGACAGCCTCCAACATACAATTGTGAAAACCAAGAAAAAAAATAACATGTAAACAAAACATACGATATCGTACGTAAACGGGTGATTATCGCCTGGTCTATAAATACTAAACAATATACAAAACACCGTGCTCATCATCGAGCTTGAAAGGCAAGTCTCTTTTATATATAGTGTATTATCTATGCAAGCATCGGTCTCGATTCAAATCGGTTCAAACTGATATGTACGATACTCGCATGAAGTTGAAAAAATATCACACGAGTTGTAGTTTAGACAAGTCAGAAATGGTAGGCAAATATCTCAATGAATTCGTGTCGTAGTGTAAACAAAACTCTTGGTGATAATTACCTTACGGTTATCGTATGACATAGTCGTGGAAGAGTTTTGTTTTTGGTTCAATGTAAACATGTCAATGCGATTATTGTCTAAAGAGTATCTCCTGCAAAAATAGTATATGATCTTCGCCCCAAAACCTGCGATAAATTCTCTTCATGTAAATGGGCCATTCAATATGGTGGCATATTATAATACATACAAGTGTATATTTAGCATAGTGATAATTTTATTAATATATTCTTAGCATATGAACTTTAAGAAGATATTTCAAGACCACAATCGTGGAAGAGATGCTATAAATCAAAGGGTAGATAGGTACATCAACGCAGTGCATTAATGCAGGAACTGATAAAACAGTCACGAATAATGATGCACAACGAAAACGGATCCATTACTAAGATTCAAAGAATCGTGACTACGATAAATAGTCCCAAGGATTTTGAAAGGTGTGAATCGAACTTGAGGTAGATTTGTATTTACAACTACCCGCGATATTGTAAGCGCTAACATTTATCATCTAGGAATCCTGCATATCTCAGGTATTATGTACTCGGCCTTAATTCGTATCTAATATTTACTATAGGCAATACGCTTTCTGCTTAATTAGCCTCCGTTTTATAATCTTGGCCTTATTTAAAATACTATGAATTTAAATGAAATTTAATGCTACCTAAGCTGTTATAATAACTTAAAGCTTAACAAGCAAGTAGATGTTTCACAAATCGTTGTAAACGTGATCTTTTTTTAATTTTATACACCATCTTATAAATTTAATAGGATAGTAAATTGTTGTTTTATATAACTCGACTTTAAAGATTATTTACTATTGATCGTCTAATTTATAAACTACCCAATTTTGTAAAAACATACTTGTAAGACATTGATGAATTAATGCTCTGGCTTCTGTCTAATGCCTTGAAAAAATCGTTAAATAGGAGTTATTCATAGTGTTAGAATCACTTTACCAATATACTAATATGTTTAGTGGCTTTAAAAATTATGACTCTTACTTAAGACTCGTGTTACTAAATAATGAAATGCTAATTTTTTAACTAACAATGACAAATATTTTTTCTTCTACAATAATTGTAAAGTCTTTGTCATTTGTGTCAGTTTCATCATTGCGTGATGAAATAGCATTAGTTGGTAAGATTTCTGTTACTTGCTAATTATAATTATTATCAACCTATTATATTCTTTTTGTAATCTTGGGGTCTTAATTAAAATTATCATTAACAAAATAAATTCTCAACAATGCTTTCAAAATATCACTCTACAGCACTTCATTTCAATTCGAGAATGTTACATATAGCTTTTATAATGTAATGCAGTGGTATAGTGGAATATAAAATAGATCTCTCTATAGTCACTTTGTGAGAAAAATGACTGGAACAAATGATTTCGTTAAATTTTCATACTGTTAAAACTGTTACGGTACCTTAAAAACAAACCATCCGTACTATAACATTATAAATTCTAAAACTGTCTGACTATGACGCTTTCACGGAAAAACCACGTTACGGAAATTGCCATGATATTTGGAGTATATCTAGTCTTAATACCGAGAATGGACATTGGATACTTTTTATCCTGGAAAAAGGGATAATTTACCAAATAATATTAAGTAAATTTCCCGGCGTTGAATAGTACCTAGATAAAAAATTTAATGCAATATAATCTGCGTGAATGCTTATTCTCCAAACTAAGTAGGGTAAAATTAGAGCTTTCCCTGCGGGGAAAACTCTAGTATTCCAAATGAACATTCAAACTGACTGCATAATGTTTGAAGTTGAAGTTTGTATGACCTTCAAAAAGTGTTCTCCAGTGGAACTTATTTTGAATGAAAACTTTTGAATTTGAATTTGGAGGACATGTTAATTTTAACAGGTACTCCTCGATCGACCTCTACCACAGCTCTGATGTTCATAAAGATAACTTAAATTAACTTACAAAACGTTGTTGTACCGGGTTTCTTCATTTAATGAACGTATGCGTAGACTCGTTATGCGGAGTTAGGTTATTAACCCTGAATATATTTAAACCAGTTAAAATATAGTCCACCTACATTTTATTTATATTCGTATAAGTATATGCTAATAGATCTTAAATATGTATTTAAAACTCATTAATAAATATATTGTTTATGTACGAGTACATATTTTTATGCGGTCAGCTCGTGTTTACTCCATGAATTCTATTCTTTTTTTTATTTCAGGAGTACAGTAGACAGGCAGACGACCCACCTGATGGAAGGTGATTACCGTCCCTGATGAATATTTGCAACATCATATGTCTTATCAATATGCTGTTGGCTTCGAAGTAAGAGGCTGAAACCAGGCCATAACTTAAGGTTGTTATGACCTCATACTCTAGATGTTTTGGTAGCCATCCAGTTGGATAAATGCTCCGCCACTTTACTTTAGGTTATTTTGACTCACGACAGGTCGCCCGCCTGCAGGACTTAGTATACTATCTCCGTTCCTGCAGGGAAGGCATCCTGCATGAAGGTCATGCAGAACAACTGAGACAGTACGTATATTAATAGGATCATGAACAAAAAAGTCGATAAAGTGAGTGGATTTAATTTTACGTCATAAAATTGCTCTTCCTTATTGTTTGGTAAAATATTTTAATAAGTATTATAAGTAAATAAATATTATCTAATAATATTTATTATATACATATATTTATTCTTCAACAATCTTGATTAAGTATTATATGCCCACCACATCTTGCTTGCAGCTATGCTGACTAGAGGACTACTGAGACGAAAAGTTCAAGGATCACCTGTAAATGCTCTAAATAGTACTGTAAATAATTATGACAACAACAAGTTACAAAATGGCAGTATGTCATTAAAATAATTAATTTTATTTGATCTCATTGTGCATGTAGACTAATGTTTACGTCTATTAAAAACAAGACCTATTATAAGTATATCAAAATAGATATATAATTATTCAAGACAACCTTCAATTGTATTAAGGATACGACATTTAATCAAACTAGTCTGCAGGTTTCAATCTGGCTTACTAATTTGTATGCAATCCGGTTATCAAAAATACATTAGATGTACCTATAATCCTAACATGCAATACATAAATTAAGTTTGACAATTAATCTCTAAATAAGCAAGATTGCATTATTGTTAGGACATTTATATCTCTGAAGCCTTGACCATTAGTGGTTAAGATTCTAAGTTCCTAAGTCACTGACTTAAGCTAAGCTATTATTTACATGTTATATTTATATATGTTATTTAATTACATGTTATTTTATTTTAAAGATTTGATCAGACATACAACAAATGTTTGAACTAGATGGCGTTGTTTAGTCAATCCTCATCAATAAATAAAGACTTCGCTTACATTGCAATTTACTTTAATAATTACAAGTAAAAAAAATTGTAGCAATGTGTCTGTTCGAAGCTGGCCTAAATCTTAATACTTCATTGCTGGTCTCTGGTTTCGTTGGACTTGTGTGAAGTATGTTAAAGGATTGATTAATATAATAAATGTAAATGCAAGAAAAAATATTTTTATTCCCTTAATAGGAATATATCTCCCGGGATCTGGTCAGGGTTGCCTATAAAATCTGGAAATTGTGTGGTATAAGTTTTAAGCAAATTAATGAAAATTAAAACCAATCAAAGTTTTCCTGCGTATTAGAGATATAAATAATTAGATATACATAATATACATACTACTACTACTACATACTATAATATAATACACATATACAAAATACACATACAATATTAATAATGGCATTTTTTTATAAGAGTATCGTATACGTGTTGTTTACTGATGGCCGGTTCTAGTATCTAAAATCCGTTCATTTGCCTCACGAGTCGTGAAAATATTGATTGATACAACCTCCATATACGTAATGTCAAATTCCTATCAATGGTAAAGCAATTGAATAAATAATAAGATATAGGAACCGGGCATGAATGAATATTACTGCAGTAAATATTTTTGTGCTTTTATTCTCTAATTAATTGAATTTTAGCATTAGCTAAAATTCATCTAACGTTTACAAGAATCATAATTAAAACAACTCGTGTTCAAATTTCAACAAAGCAATTTTTACAGAACACAAAATAGATAAAATCATTTCATTTCAAATGAACTTGTAGAGCGCATGTTATAATAAAATATTGTTTACAACTTCCTATTACAGTTATAAACATAGATTAAACTCTCACCTTAATTAGAATTTTAACTCCAATTTATAAACAATTTAACACATACACACTTTCACGTTAACATGAATAAGACACTAATAATTATAAGCGTTATATCATATTAGTTTTCTATTTATTTCTTTTTGAAAGTTTGCATTGTTTGCGGCGTACAGTCGACCGCTCGAGTGTTTGTTGACTGGAGAAGTGAGCGCAGAAAATTTGTTTATACCAAGAAGACACTCGTGTATCTCTGCATCCGATCATACAATATGTTCTAATAGGGCTGTCGATATATCTGAATGGAGAGCTAATCCTAGTTGTTAACTAATTTAACTGTTAACTAATTTATACTCTATCGAATTGTTTATTTTACTTGATAGATTGATCACTGATGAATTAGCTAAGTTCTAAAGTGTTACCGATTTTATGTAAAAATTAAGTTTCTGCATGAATTTTTAGTCAGTTTCCTATAAATAAAAAAAGACGCGTGGATTTTGGAAGTGCAGGATTGTGCGCGCCAGGCAGCTCTACCTGCCGCACCAAAACTGATTTTTGTGGGGGCAAAATTTTGTCTTAAAATTGAAAAAATAGAAATTCAAAATTTTAACTTTTATGAAATTTTATATTGGGGTAAATTCAACCAAATTTGGAGTAAAATAGAGAGCTACTTTTTAGTTTCATTTGGATATTTTTTGAAAATTTTTGGACTTATAGTTTCCGAGATACAAGTTTTTTTGGCATATATATAATTTACATTATATATAGTTTTATACATAATTTAAAGTCTATGTATTAGATAACTTACAGAACACTATTACGTCGTCTGGAATAATTAAGTATGGTAGTTTAGATATTTTGGCAAAATTTATGCTGACGGTGTTGAAGTCATAATCCCAAACAAAGAAAAATTGTAGAATATGAAATTTACTCTTTTCAAAAAATGCGTAACTTGATAGACGTATAAACGTCAAAAGTTACGGATAGTTGGCCAGAGTAATCAATGTTTTGGTACAATGGTTTGTTCAAACTACTGTAGCAGAACATAACTAGAATTTTTTATTAATATCTCTGACTAGCCGTTCCCGCCCGCTTCGCCCGGCGAAGGACAAACAAACAAACAAATTGAGAAAACATGGAAAAATATATAGCCTATAGCAATCTACGATTAATTCCGCGTCGAATGGTTGTGGTTTCATGCTGATCGGTCCAGTAGTTTTCGAGTTTACCTCGGACAAAGAAAACAAACTTTGCTTATATATATATATATATATACCTCATACCATAGCTAGTATGGATCTCGATCATATTCAGTACGCTCCGTCATCGACATCCCTCATTAAACACACATGTACATACTCACTCACTAAAATAAAAATAAAGATAATTTTACACAACGCATGTCATCTCTTTTTGGTCTACTTTACATTTTATACATCAATCTTGTAGTTTAACATTCTTCATAAATCTATCGCAACGGTCTCATCTCAGCTGAGTAGAGACGTTTGTGGTATATCATATTAGTGGCCCAACATTCGGACCCGTATAACTATTGGCACCTTATTAATTAATTAAAAATCTTAATGTTTTTTATTACATTGTAGTAATATAATGATAATAATAATATGTGTAGTGAATGGCCTAATAGTGAAGAGCCTTGACCGCCACCTTGAAAAGCTCTCGCTTGGTATTGATGGGGTCGGATGCAGAAAGCAGCTCTGCTAACACGGTCCGTGTTGTGTTGAGGTTCCTGGCTCTGGAGCCTTAACCACCGGTAGCTTGAACCCTGGGCCCCGTTGCCGGCGACATCGATTTTTTTTAATGTATGTTTTAAAGAAGTAAATAATAATAGTAAATAATTTTCATATCTTAATTTTTATGAATGGTCCTTTGACTTGATTTATTTTTTTGTTTTTGCCACTAAGTGCAATTTCTTTGTTTTTATTAAATAATTTGTCACTACATAATATGTGGATGTACCTACTAACTACTTTAATTTTCTATTAGTCTTAAGTTATTTTTGTACATATTTCCTTGTGTCTGGGAATATGCATGCGATTAACACAACCTTCTCATTCATTACAAGCTTATTTCATTAGCATACTATTATTATAAATCATACATGTCACTCGCCTTACAGACATAAATAACACAAAACTATTTCTATAAATCAAAAAAGAGTTTAATTTAATATAATATCAAAAGTTCTATAAAATCAAACATATTAAATTTCTTAATATCTTGCATAAATTTACAAGGTGGCGCCACTGAGATCACTGAGAGAATGGCAACATTGGTATAGTTTCCTCTGATAACTATCTTTATTTATTATTAGATTTATACTAAGAATGAGTCCAATAACACTTTATTATTGTTTTATTAAGAGTAAGACACTATCTTTTACTTGATGTGTAGTAGTAAATAATAATTAATTCCCGTTTATGAGTAATAATGTGGTTTGCCAGCTTTTATCTATATGGTAGCGGTCTTAATATTGCATGCTTAATTCAAGACCTGCACTTTCTAAAATTTAGCCAATTTGTTTTTTTATGCCATGTACCTTTCGTAAAACAAGGAAATACGTGTAATACCGCTAGTCGTGGTTAAAGATTAATAGCCAAATCTAATAGAAAGACATTGTAATAATACTAATATTTATGTTAAAAAAACAGTTTTTGTTAGTTTTTTGGCTCACTATAATATTCTTCTTTTCTCTTACTGTGTCTTTGTCTTTCTGAGCATGCACTGTTTTATTACAACTCCATCAATTCTTCGAAAACTAATTTTGTAACATACTTCTGTATAAAACTTATAATAAAAGAACTTGATATATAAATAGAATAAGAAATAAAGAAAAACAATTTTCAGCTAGACGTGTTGCTAGGGAGTATCTAGCCGCTTCTTCTCCTTAACAGCAATAACACGTTGCGAAGCGGTGTACATAGACAAGGAAATAAAATAAAATTTTAACCTTTATGTATGACCTTCAAAAAGTGTTCTCCAGTCCACTGGACTTTTCCAACAGTTCCAACTAATTTTGAATTTAAATTTGATATCTGTAAAGTACAGTTTTTTGGATAGAGTCAGCAATGGATTAAGCGTGCAATAATCTTAGCAAAGATGGCGGTGGTCTGCTAGTCTCCATTGTGATTGCCGAAACCTCTCACAGTCGTGCTAAGATTATTATTTAAGATAAACTAGGTATGCTACCCACGTTCAAGTTACCCGCCGAGTTATATTTAAAAGGCTTAATTATTGCAAAGCTTTGCGGTAAGACCGCCTTTTGTGCACAATTAGAATAGTTCGTGTTAAGTTTTTGTGTAATGGTGTATAATAAAGAGTTGTACTAAGTAATTAAACTGCCAGGTTTAAATTATATATAATGTCTAAACTTACCAACGTTATAATACGACAGTATACGCCATTTGCGATTTTCCTTAAAATTTATATTCAAACATGATATTGTACATTTTTCCCTTTAATTTTGTAAAAAAAGGCAAAGATGTGCTATGCAACCTAATGAACACGATACTGCGGTGTTGTGAAACCATTTTATTTTACGATGTTTAGAATACATAATATATGGAGGTTTTAAATTTTTTTATATATATATATTTATAAACTAGCGTCCCCGGCAAACGTTGTCCTGCTCTGAAAAAATAAAAATCTAGGACCCAGCGCCACCTACCGGTTCTAATTGCGAATCTAAACCATCCGGGTACCCACTCAAACATACAAAAACAAAATTACCAAAATCGGTCCAGATGATTAGGAGGATTCTAGCACCCGATCTCAGCGCCACTTACCGGTTCCAAAAGGATAAAAAGTATCCTATGTACGTCTCCTGGTTCTAAGCTACCTCCGCACTAATTTTCAGACAAATCGGTACAGACGTTTTTGAGTTAGAAATAGTGTAACTAACACGATTTTCTTTTATATACATAGATTAATATAGTAAATAAAACTAAAGTAACTACTTTAATCTCTTAAGATTAGAAGTAGAATTTTGATTCGATGTCATGCCCAGAATGCTGGCTATGTTATCTCACTAGATCTTCGCATTGATCCGTGATATATACCAGCCCTTTAAAGAATAGAAAGTCTATCAAGTGCTTTTAAATTTCTTAGAGACTTGCATGAGAGTCAACTAATTGTAGCAACCCTGGCTTTAAATAACCGTTATTTCTATGCACTTAGCTTCCTCCCATTCTTATACCTATATCTATAGAAATTTAGCAACTACTGAGTAAATGATACATCGTCCTTCAAAATACAAGCAAAACAATACAAACGTTTTCCTCCGATTATATTTTCAGTTTGTAATTTTTCTATGACTTATTTGAACACAAATGTGAAAAATGCATAATTTGAGTGTTAAGGTTTGCTGTGTTTTTATGCAACTTGGCGTTAACTTAGTTATCAAAACTGATAAACGAACCTTTTCGATCAATAGACATGTACATAAAATATAACATATTATATATACATACATGTCATGTAATGGCATCATCGTTATATTAATACGTGAAGGAAATACTTTGTAACCCTTTTTACGAAAATTACGCGGACGTATGTAATTTCGTACACTTATAGCTAATATAGAAGGAGTATAGGATGCTAATTTTTTTTTAAATTATGCATAAAAAATACATAAAAAACACATTACAAACACGCTACCATGTATTTGACACACACACGCATATATACTTTTTTGTTTATTATTAAAGTCAAAGCAACAGTGTAGCCTTGTCAAAATCTGTGATCATAGAAGTAGATAGAAGTAGTCTTTGAAAACGAACCTTAATAATGTTCAAAATTATAATTTAAATTAATTATGGTCGAAAGTCGACCACTGGGCGACCACTAGAATAATATAATCTGGAAAACAGCACAGTGTGGGTAAAAACTGTCCATAGGCGATGTTAACCGCTTTCCATCAGGTGAACCGTCTGCCAGTCCCAGAACTCAAGCTATAAAAAAGAGACCCGCGATCTTGACATTTCTTGCTTCTTCCACTTTTATTAATCTCTCCTTTTTGATAAGTCCTAAATATTATCTAAATAACTAAAAATAATATATGTTTTACTATGAATTACCAAAAAATATTACATAAATGCAAATATATTTATTATACACGTAGTTGTTTTTTTGAAAAGCTGGAAGAGATTTTTGTAAAAAAATGATTGAAAAAGAAAAAGTAATATATAGAAATGTTATATACAAACAAAATATTTACATGCAATAAATACTACTGACGGTCTTATTAATAGCAAATTTCTAAGAAAAACTTTGCAGAAATATCGTCCGTGCTCTTCATTTCTTTTCTGTGCAGTTGGTTGAGAGATGTAATGTTACTTTTGCCGTGGCTTTGACCCGGAGGACAATGACCTCCGTGGCATTATTTTGAACCGCTAAAGCCTTCCCGATATTTACACAGTGACTCACGATGGCTAATTTCAGTGTTTCGATGATTTTCACGGGTCATGTGGGTCTTGTATATGCTCCATGGGCGGCGTGAGCGGCGGCCCAAGTACCTGGTGTATCCAGATACTGCATTTTAAAGGCTACCATTCTTTCGAGTTCCAGCGGAGTTGTGCGATTCTTGTGTCTCCAAATAATCTCTATATAGTACCTTTTAATTTAAATAACCTTATACTTCCCGGCAGGATACATAATCGGTCACCTTGGCCTAGGCCTTGTGATATAGGGGTTATTTTTCACAGTATGATATAACCATTTGAGTAAAAGGACAAAAATATAATAGCATCACATTGGCTTCGTTCAATGCATAAATTGGTTTCTATTATTCCGCCGACCACTCAACATCCGTGCCGAGAACTATACTTTGAAAGAAAATATATCAAGAGCCTAAACTATAAGTAGAGATTTTTTAATCCATGTAAACCTCAAGGCTACGTTACGTTATGAGGAGACAGTGGATACGTCTCATCAGCATTTTTATGTTTTATTGTAAGAGTACAGCAGACAGACAGATGGCCCACTTGATGGAAAGCGGTTACCATCGCCTATGATATTTGCAACACCAAAGGGGCTTCGAATACGCTGTTGCTCTCTAAAGGGAGACTGGAACCTGGTCACTAGTGCCGGAACACAACTCAAAGTCGTTATGGCGACATATTTTAGACCAGGGGTGGTAGCCATCCAGTCGGGTAAATGCCCTACCACCTGGCTGTGGGTTGTTTTGTCGCCTCTTACGACAGGCCGCCCGGCCGCAAAAATTGTATTCTTTCTTTCTGCACCGATAAAATAAATAATAACAAATAATTTTACTATATATAATAAAATATAATTTTACTTACATACATAAATAAATATCATCACCCCTTTTCCCCATGGGGGTAGGCAGAAACTATAGATCTCCACTTGCGACGATCCTGACAAACAACTTTCGCTTCATCTACTTTCATATAAAAATTACTTAACGTTAAATATACAATAAAAATAATTTTACTAATGTATTATTAAAATTATAAGACAGTAGAAACAAGTATATAACTAGAACAAAACAAGTAATTTAATCTATTACGTACGTACGTACTTAAATTTGGTTATATCTCACCAGACCGAAAAGATGGATATCTTGAGAAACGAATTAGCGTTGCCATTGAAAATGTTATCAAGTCCGTTGGGAGCATTCCTAGTTAAGTGCTGGGCCCAGTCGCCGTTTCAACTTTGATAAATAATTGTCCTGCTCCTTTGGAATCATAATTTGATTTTATATAGTCTATAAGATAATTTAATAAATAATTAAGGTACCTGAACTGTACCTAATACAATCAAGAAATTCTTTTTATTTTAGTATTTTTTCTATAAATTAAAAGAATTTACGAATTCACTGGCTCAAGGTCTTTATAGGACTTAGCCGGAAATTAAGAACGATTCCAGGCTTAGGTCTGGACAACCATGAAGCTATCACAGCGTCATAGGTATGCGACGAAATTGAATTGATTCTGTAATGAAATTTAGTTTCCATTTTCAAAGTAGACTTCACACTTCAAAAGCATTGAATCATAAGATTTTGTATCTCTATTTAAAAAATTACATGTGACTAACATTGTTCATTAGCGTCCTTTTGGCACGAGAGGTACCGTTTTTAAAAAATCTAGAAATTGGTATTTTAAACTTATGTATTGACTCACGCTGGTGATGTCGATAAATATTCGTAGTTTCTGTGTAAAAATCCTAATAATATGAATTTATTTACGTCCAACTGTAATAGGCGTTCCAAATTTTGTCTCATTCAAATATAAGTAGTAAATATATACTTTTAAAACTTTATTATAAGTCAAATTTTAAAAGTATTTCAAATATCGCTTAACCAAACCTACGCTTGATTACTTTGCAACTCAAATTTAAGTTCATTTTAAGTCATTCGTAATTTATATAATAAATACGCGGCTACAATTCCGTGAAAAAAAAGAAAAAAAATGCGTAATAGTAACAAAGACATACAATATTATAATTACTACTTACTTCACATAGGAAGTTTATGTAAAAGATTATTAAAAGGCAACCACCGAACCAGAACGAGAAATACTGTTTTATTGGTACAAATTTTAGAATAATTAATTGCGACTAAAACTAGTATTTAAAAAATTCTGTTAGGTGTCCATGTATGTTGCTTTCACCTCGAGCGTAAACGGGTTGTTGGTTACTTTCTTGTCATATTATATGAGTCACATGAACAACTACCGTTGACCGTGACCGTCAACACAAAATAGTACAGAACGTTTAGTATGAAAGAAATTTTGAAACAAGCACACAGAAGCACGCGTTGTATAATGAATACTAACTTAAGTCTATTAAAGAACTGAATCCGGGCTAATCATGCCGCAAGCTTGTGTGTGTGTGTGTATTTGTAGATCATCTAACCTATTTTTTTAACGAGAGGTCATTCGATTGCGTTGGGGCATTCGCCACGTTGAATTCGCAATAGCAACCCCGTAGAAAATATTTGACCAACATATATGGGTAATGGGGACACACAAAAACTCCACGTATTCCTTCCTTCATTTTATACTAGAGTTATGGGCAATTGAAGTGACCACTTCGTGAGCGTATTATAGCCCCTCTGCAAACTCTCATTATAATGTCAAACAGTTCATAGAAAAGTACTCAACGGATAAACTGAATAATACAATATGATGTATTATTTCGCTCAAGCCTTGGATATGTCGTACGTACGTACTCTTTGTCGGTTTGGAGATTCGGCGGATTACTGTTTCAACATTTTTCTCTAAATAAAAGTTTGCTCGTATAAAGAAACAAGCACACGCAATAGTCGTATAGTCGTCTTAAATAATTAAATCTTATGTACTCTTGTATACATGATCGGCGTATACGCCGTATGCGCTATGTTTAACCTTGAACCTTAATGAGATAATTACTGGGTGTAGCTTTTACGCTTTTTTCTCCTACTCTTCTGTATTACTTATTTTGTGCCGTGAAAAGGTACGCTTCTGACTATTTGTCATGTTACACTCCTTTGTCTTTCTCAAAGGGTTAGATGTTTTAGGTACATTCCTTTGTTTTGTAAATGTTGAGTGTATAATATTTCGACTGGTGTTTGCTGACATTATGTTCAAAATTTGTACAATAAAATAGGAGCACAAAATTATATGTATTTGATAGAATAAACTTTGATTGAATAAATAAAAAAATGTGTAGCAGAATTAAAACTTTTTTTAAATAAAGACGAAAATAAATTTATGTTTCGCATTTTATTATAATTTAAAACGCTGCATAATATGAACAATGAAACCGCAGAATATTTTTAAAAATGTATTTTTATTTCAAACTTCGATATCGCGCGACTTCTTTATACGCTTGACTTGAAATTTCGGATTCCCGGGATACAAAATACCACAACATTTAAAAACGATTTTAGTAAAAACTGTGTCGGAATAAGCTAATTTTTATGTACCCGAACAACTACAAAACACTTCCGGGAAAAATTCCCGCAGGATTCCCTGGACAAAAATTAAATATATCACACATTTTATTACATAAAATTTGCTATCGATCAGTAAAAAATCACTTTAGAATTCAATCCTTTTTCAATTTGATCATTTATATAATTCGTAGAAAAATTCCCGCGCGATTCCTGGAATGCAAAATAGCGCAGATTTTAAGTCTAAGAATTTTCTGTCGATCAGCCAAAACCGCATAGAAATCGGCCCAGTAGTTTTTACGCGAATCCTGAATAAACAGACAAAGAGACAAGCCGACAAACAGGAAAACAAAAAGAAGAGCTAAAACACCGAGTACGCGACACAACTGATTTAATTCGAAACTACCTACATAAATATAATCTGCACATACTTTGATGTGGACCTCATTATATCTATTGAGTAATGCCACAAACCAACTCATTGTTGCTGTCAATGTCAATTAACAATTGAATGTTGAACACAAAGATGGTTGTTGGGCAACTTGGTCACGTGTCCTTGTGAATATGTTTTAATAAATTAATAAAATTAAGATAAAATTTGATTGCGCAGACATCACTATGACTGCATCGATAATAATGAATGTTGATTTATTATAAAAATATAATAGTGTTTAGTTACACTTTTTCCTCTGACTACATCTAAATAATAACAAATGTTATTATTTAGATGAAACTGCCTATTTGAGCATAAATAATTGCTCCAGGTTAAATAATTACTTGCCAGTAAAGTTAGTTATCGGTTCAAATAGGTAACTAAATATTATTATTTTTGGGTATATGCTTATACTTTCAAAATAACTTGCGAATGTTAAAATATAAGAGCTTTTGTGACTGTATTAAAAATGAACAGTGCCATCTAGTTTTGAATTTTGTAAGTGTGATCTTTAGAGTCTATCGGCAAACAAGATAGAATATGTCATAAGAAGTATAGGTAATTTTTATTTTACGAAGAATGTTCTCGCATCTTTAATTATTAAATGAACTAAATAGAATCTTGTTACGAGTTGCAGGACTCGAACTAAAACCTCGTTGGAATTATTATATACTTTATTAGAACTATACAAGGACTGGAGGCGCTGTCATCGTGCCTTGTATAAAGGCAAGGGTCACGTATGGAGTGCGCCAGCTACAGGCCATCAGTTGATCAGACAGCATCTAAAGTGTATGCGAAATTGTTGAAAGGAATGAGAGTGGTATCCGATGGATTACTGTGGGATGCACAAGGAGGCTTCAGAAATGGAAGGGGATGTATGGATCAAGTTTTCTCGCTCCGCAATATCGTGGAGAAGCAGCTGGCTACGGGCCGGAAGGTTTTCTGCGGTTTTGTGGATCTAGAGAAAGCATTTGACAGGGTTGTGCGGAAGGACCTCTGGGACATATTGCCCGGATATGGGATTGATGGCCATTTGCTGCGTGCTGTACAGTCCACTTACGAGGACTGTATGGCATGCGTGCGGGTGGACGGCAGCCTGTCGCCCTGGTTTGACGTCAATATTGGCGTCCGGCAGGGCTGCGTGCTGTCGGCTTTGCTGTTTGTCCTATATCTGGACAATTGTCTCCAGAGATTAAGATTGATGGATGTTGGGGTGCGGATGGGTGATCTAGTTGTTAGCAGCTTGCTTTATGCGGATGATGCCGTGCTTATAGCCGAATCGCCATCAGAACTGCAAACACTAGTCACAATGATGAAAGATGACTGTCAGGCGAGAGGCTTACGTTTGAATGCGAAGAAAACAAAGGTGATGGTGTTTGAAAGAGAAACAACCAGAACGAATGCAAGGATAATGGTCGATGATGTTATGCTGGAACAAGTGAATGAGTTCGTATATCTCGGATGTGCTTTTAGCAGGGATGGAAGGTACACCGCTGATATAGAAAGAAGAGTGAATTTGGGGAATAGTGTGAATGGAGCGTTAGGTAAACTTCTAGGCGCTAAGAACCTCAGCCAGAAGGCCCAGCTTGCACTACACAACGCGGTGCTGGTACCTACGCTCACGTATGGAAGCGAGAGTTGGGTATGGAATAGAGAGCAGGAAAGTAGAGTAAACGCGGTCGAGATGCGAGCACTGCGCAAAATCTGCGGAGTGACGCTCGCGGACCGCGTTCGTAATACCGAAGTAAGAAAGAGAGTTGGTCTGAAAGAGAGTGTCGGGGTGAAGGTAAGGAAAGGAATGCTCCGGTGGTTCGGCATGTGGAAAGAATGTATGATGAAAGAATGACTAAACAGATATACAATGCAAAGTGATGGATGCAGAAGTCGCGGAAGCCACGACACACCTTCCATGATCAAATGATCGTGTACTAGCAGAAGTGATGTCAGGAGCCTTAAAACAGACGAGCGTGCATGACAAGAACTATGAATGTCAAAGAAGCAAGTGAGGTGTGTAAGAATAAGCCTAAATGGCGCTCTGTTGTTCGTGCCTACCCGCAAGGACCTGGCGTGAAGTTATGTATGTATGTATGTAGAACTATACAAACACGTATAACCCAGGTACAAATATAACTGAACACAACCAGTCCAAAACTGATGCACAATTCAATAACATGCGTATAGTACGTCACTAAACAGATTACCGAATGTACACATGTCTTGCTTAACTTGTGGTTATCGCTTGACTGAATCTCCCTCAATTGGAGCATTCCTTTATACTGCACAAATGCAATATGTCTGCTTGGCTGCGTGGACCGAATTTCCTAGAACCAAACTTGGCTAATCACTACCATAAAATATTACAATACACAATGGGCTGTTTTTCTAATTACAAACTTTAAACTCAAACTGAACAAAAGAAGTCCAAATGCCGAAAAGGTAATAGAATGTGTTTGTACAGGGTTGTAGGTGTGAATTTCTCTTTATCCGCACCTAGGTCGTGACATTTTTTTAAAATATTTTTGCATGTTTTTAAACATCATCGTTAGTTTGACCTCCATGTGGCAATTTTAGGCATAATCTTGTAACGATAAATCTTGATGAAAATGGAACAACCTGGTTAAATTTTATTAACATATTTGGCTATAAATGCTCATCAAAGTCGTTATGAGTGATAATTAAAATAATTAAATATTGCGTATTTATTATATAAGCAAGCACATAAAGTTAGAATTTATAGTACATTCTCGTCTCTAGTGACCGTAAAATGTTTGAAACCATATGTTATTTAAAAATATTATAATGTAGTAAATGGTCAGAGTAATTATAATACATCCAAAGCGGTAGTGATTCTGTAACTAAACTAACCTAAGCGGCTTATTCTAATAATTGTTTTTTTCTTATTGCATAAGTTCAGCTGATAGGCGCTACTAATGTGCTTCCGCTCTCTAAACGGGAACTGGAACCTGGGCATTGATACTGGAACACAATTCAAGGTTATTATGGCGGCATACTCTAGACCAGAGGTGGTAGCCATCCAGATGTGCAAATACCCTACCACCTGGCTGTGCGTTGTTTGTCGTCTCTTATGACAGGCCACCTGGCCGCAAGATTATATTCTTTCATCGTTTCTCCACGAAACATATTGGACGATAACTTGTACGTCGAGATTACTGATTCGTTACACTCGTTACGTGTTAATCCGCTTTGGACCGTGCGGAGGGCAGAAAAGGGAGGGGAGGAGTGACGAAAGGGGGCAACTTGTAAGACCTACCCCGGAAAGCAAAGTTTGAAAGATATACAGCCGCTGACGTCATCCGCCAGATTCTTATATTTGTCTATAGAACGACACATAATTATTATTTATTCTGCTCCCCTCTTCTATATCAGGGATGCCATATTCTCCACTGCCCTAGGAGGTCCAAATACAGCAATACAATATTTTTCGTTAGATATTACTATGTATCAATGCACAGTAAAATTATTATTTTCATTATTAAACATGAATCGATAAAGAAATCTTTTGAACTCTATATGGAATTTTGCTCAATAAGTTCGGCATCATTAATGTAAGTGAAAATACATCACCATCAGCCTTGAAACCTGATATAATTTTGACCGTCAATTTCTGAGCGTTTCTTAACATCTTTCTATAGGAGCGACACATGACATCAAATCCGCATTTCTGGACTTTTTTGCAAGAATATCTTTTACTAATTAGTTGTCCACTAAAACGTGGTCATCGATACAGAATTTGGCCCTCCACCGTGTTTAAAACCGATCTCGGTAGAGGAGAACAATTATTCACAGCCATCAAAGTCACAATCGCCAGTAGTGAAGGAAGAGCAGGAACGCAGAAAGAATTCAATTTCTTGCGGCCGGGAGGCCTGTCGTTAGAGCCGACACAACAACCCACAGCCCCAGGTGCTAGGGTATTTGCCCGACTGGATGGCTACCACCCCTAGTCTAGAGTATGCATAATCATAACAGCCATAACAACCTTGAGTAGTGTTCCGGCATTAGTGACCAGGTTCTAGTATCCATTAAGAGAGCAACAGCTCATTTGTAGCACCTTTGGTGTTGCAAATGTCCATAGGCGATGGTAACCGCATTCCATCAACTGGGACTGTCTGCTGCACTCACGCAATAAAAAGAGCTTAATAGGGAAGAAAAACATGACCATGACAACGTTATGAGACTGGCTGTTTGTATGTTATGATATCACGGATCTGAAAACTTGCGCATGTGGGAAATTCATGAGGCAATTTAACTGAAACTTGTTTTTGTTTATAAGATTAAAAAACTAAAAATAGATCAGCTGGTGGGTACTCCAGACTTAACAAATGGCGCATGTTCAAACATGGAAAAACCAACATTAATTTTCTGGAGCCAACTAATTTAGTTTTATGTTCGGGTAATTCATAACATCACGTAGCCACGCTAAAAATAGACTAACCTTCCATACGTTTGAAGTGTTTATGCACAATGGGAAAACCAAATCTGTTCTGGATCAGGAAGCATAAAATATTGTTTACTTTTTAAATTCCAACAACTGACGTGATAAAGCCATGCTGACATCATTCTTGATTATAGATTTTAGGGACCGTTCGATCGATGTGACACCACGCTCTCACAGAATATCGGCATCAAACGCTTAACGTGTTTCATGCGATGAGTGAGAGTTTCGTTGTGCCATTTCCACTTAACCCCTTGTTTTATCCCTTGTCCTCCTCTAACCAACTCCTCCTGTTTGATCACTCAATCCCATCTGTTCTATTCCATCCTAAAGGCTGTCAGCTCGTTGGCTCCACCCTTGATGTTGAAAACTCTATAGGCAACGATAACCATTAATCATTAGATGGGCTATCTGTCTGCTAACTTCGTAAAAATAAATCTGATCAGGTTGTTCCTTTTGAACGGCTTATTAAATATGGCTTTGCATGCACGATTTTTAAATTTAGCCAGTCTCAAGTTTTCGTGTAAATTTAAGTTTTATAATTATCAAACAAATATACATCTATTAGTGGCAGTATTATACTAAGATTATAAGAATATATAATTTCATTCCATGAAAAGGTCGCACTGTAGATAAGTGTTATCATCTTGGCTTCTGACTCTAAATTATATGCAAAGTGAAGACCTTACAAAACCGTTTAGTTTAATTTAATTCACACTCAGATAGTCTCACACACAGTTTAAATGACACACACGCTCATATACACACATAGTTATATACTTAACCGACCAAATTGTCAAATACTATAAGTATTTTAAGCCAGGAGTTCCATAGTACGAGTTTTACTCTCAGGGCTCCTGTCTCCCGTTATTTAGCTTTGTTAATTCTATAGGTATAATCACGTGAAGTCATGTATTAATTTATAGCTTACTTTATATATATATATATATATATATATATATATATATATATATATATATATATATATATATATATAATATCAGCCCATAGATGTCTCCCACTGCTGGGTTCGGGCCACCATTATAGGGGTAATGGACAGTATACCCGCCACGCTTGTCCAAGGCGGCTTGGCAGGTTTGACACATCCGGGTTATATCATCCGGATCATCGTTGGCCGTGGTCGTACCTGCGCCGGCTACCGCGAAGTCCACGCAGTGGTGAGAACGAACATCGATATACCGCATACTAAGCACGCTGTAATAATCACATTAAGTTACCACACCTCCACCGTTGTTAGCACGTGATAATTGTAACAATACGCACATTAGATCAGAAAACTGACTAACAGGTGCATGCGTTCCGGTCAGGATCGATCCCGCGCCCTTCGATCTAGTGTCGCGTGCGCTACCCATACGCTACCACGACTTTTTTTACTTTTTTATAATTTCGCAAAAATAAAATCTTGTTGCTTTTAGTATTTACGGGAGAAAATAAATAAACAATTCATTTTATACATCAGACAAAAGTCAAAGACAAATACTCTTGAATACTTAAGTCTGCCAAATTACAGGTTTTTCATTGACGCCTAACGTGGGAGTAGATATGGCAGCGTACAGTTGATACTTTCATTACAATCATTCGACTACAACTATTACTAATATTCATCAATATTCTAGGATTATTGTTATTGTTCATGATTCTGTAGCCATTTTAGTAAAAACAATACTTGTTCAAAATCGACTTGCTCGACTGTCCGTTAGTCCATCCTTCTATGTAAACATGTATGTCACATTCACTATTTTCAGAATCTAAGATGTTTAAAGTAGTTTTTTCGTAATGTTTCTGTAGTTATTGTTCGCTACCCAGTTCATAGGTTTACTGCTTAAGCACCCCTTATGTACTTAGATTAGCAATTATACAAACATAAATCTCTTAGTACCAGTAAATAATGCGAGAGGCGCAGGTTTTTCTTGCAAGCTTTTATATTTATTTTGTAGTTCCGTAGTTATTGTGGAAAAAAACGGTACACTCATGAAATCGTCCGTTCGTTTTTATTATATTTTTTATTTCAGGAGTTCAGCAAACAGGCAAACGGCCTACTTGACGGAAAGCGGTTAACATCGCCTATGGACATTTGCAACACCAAATGTGCTACAGATGCGCTGCTGCTCTCTTAAAGGAGACTGGAACCTGGTCAGTAATGCCGGAACACAACAAAGATTGTTAGGCGGCCTACTCTAGCCAGGGGTGGTCGCCATCCAGTCGAGCAAATACCACCACCTGGCTGTGGGTTGTTTTGTCACTTCTTACGACAAACCGCCCGGCCGCAGGAATTAGTATTCTTTCTCCGTTCCTGCACGGTTAAAAACCGTCTACCTGTCTATCTGTATATAATAATGAATAACAACAGGCAATAAACGTCCCACTGCTGGGCTCGAGCCTCCCACTATAGGGGAATGGATAGTGTATTTGCCACTCTTGTCCAAGGCGGCTTGGCAGGTTTGATACATCAGTTATCTCGTTGCGCAGATTTCATCACGATCTTTTCTTTTACCGTTGTTAACACATGGCTATTGTAACAATATGCGTATTAGGTCGAAAGACTGTCTAAGAGGTGCATGTGTTCCGGCTAGGATTCGAACCCGCGACCCTTTCGAGTTTGGGACGCGTGCGCTAGCCATTACACTGCCACGAACATATGTCATAGTCATTTTTTAAACGACTTCAAGAAAGGAAGAGGTTCTTAATTCGTCGGATTTTTTTATGTATGTTCACCGATTATTCCGAGATTATGATCCGATTCTGTTTGTTTGATGTGTAGGCCCCCCTAAAAATTTAACATAGTTTGGCCTAGTAGTTTTCATTTTACGATCATTTTTTTGTTCCCGTTTCTTGGGATCTATATTTTTTAAGGAGCGCGGCACCTTTCGTAAGTCCCATACATAGCTGGACACTAAAAACTGACAAATAAAATAAAACAACTTCGTTTAAAAAAACCGACTTCAAAAACTATAAAATAACTTATTTCTAAAGCTATTTTTAATTATAATGTCTTAGTTTAATATATATTATCATAAACATCTTAAAGTCGGTGCTTGGTAATTTTCAAAATATAGATAGTAATTTTTATTATTTACTTTGCACGGACTTCAAGATGTTTAAGATAATATATATTAAAAATAAAACATTATAATTAAAAATAGCTTTAGAAATAAGTTATTTTATAGTTTTTGAAGTCGGTTTTTTCTTGAAAAATATTGAGTCTATTTTACTTTTATACATATAGTTGAAAGGAGATATATACCCTTTCACACATTATTGGGTCCAGATTGTAAAAAGGTTTTTTGAATGAATAATATGCATTCACATAAACCGATCACCGATGGTAACCGATGTTTCAATTTTTGTAATAAAAACTTTAACGCTTTTTTGAGCCATATCTCAACTAAATGCATTTATTTGGTTCGAAAGTAAGATGACAACAAGGTATTTAAACGCACGTTCTTTTTTACGAACATTCTTGTAGAATTTATTCCAATACGTGTCAAATACCCAATTGGGATTGTTCACTTTTTTCAATCTAACTATTTGAAAAACCATTTCGAGGAATAGTGTCCCTAATAATTTCTGTCTAGTTAAAATTCCAAAAAATGTACGATCTTCTTGTAATTTGTAAGAAATGCGTTTGACCTTTATTTGACCTTACTAAATCCAATAAGGTGGGTCGTCTACCTGTTTGTGTGCTTCAGGTGTAAAAAAATTGTAGCTGAACATTTTTTGATTTAATTTCTGTAATATGGATTTTCCCTAAAGACCTTTAAAAAACTTAAAAAAAATTAAAGTAGTAACTATAGAAAATAATAATGGTTGAACACGAAAAATTATAAGCCTAGCGACAAAATAGTGTTTTTTGTTGATTACGATACGTAATGAGTAATGAGTGACATTTGAATAGTAGCACAGATTACTATGATTATATATAGATAAAAATTACTTTTATTATTTTTGTTTTCTATGCAAAGAAATCAATGTAAACTTGTCCCTTATGACGTCATCGGAGATATAATTTAAAATTGAATTATAAAAAAAACTAACGCTTAAAATACAAAAATATTCCAATTAGTATCTTAAAATACCCTATTTTACGTAATAAAAATATAAAATCAGGGGGTAATTTTTTGTGAACAATCCCCATTGTGATGTAATGCAGTACATGCTGTAGAATAGCAAGTGTGTGATGACTTTTAAACCGATTTTCAATTGGCCATTCCAATGCCTGTTACAAACGCCGTACGCCGCGTCCAGCATGACACTATACGCGACATACGAATGCTTTTTGTAAAAATGCACTAAAGTGGGCTCTCGCTTGCCTGAGGCGGCGCATATACGCTGTGCGCTGATCCTATACGATGTATGCCGCGGCTGCAGTCATTCTGAGAATTCCTGCGTCAAGATGTCGCGTTTTTTTCTGCAATCAACAAATGTACTCAATACAGAGTGGATGCAAAAACACACGCGCGATTAGTCGTGTCTAGAGTAACCATTGGTACAATGTCAACTAGACGCTGGAAGCGGCGTCCAGTTTCTACTGACGCTAGACGCCACTTTCAGCATCTGTAATAGACCATGGCCTTAAATTTTCAGCATATGGCGTCAAGCTGTCTATTGAATTGAATCATTAGAATTCGCACAAATATTTGTTCAATTCCTAGAATTCTCATCATCGTTCTGGTTTCACTATTACGGGTTTTACGTTTCCTATTAATTTAATACTGAACTAACTTGTCTACTAGCACACCCACTTACTGACGTCAAAGGATGACGAATTTTACCTCAAGAAGTCCTTCACTCAGTATGGCACGCGGCGCTTTACGAATGATAATTATATACCATTTTCTGTAAGTCATTGGTAAACTGCTAAGGTTGTCTGCTACTTCTTGTGTATAGTATGTTCCGTAAAAATAAAAGACAATAATTATAGTTAATGATATTGAGAACTATTCGATAAAATACATTTTACAATTATCTCCAATTGTTTGTTCAAATAATTATGTATTTGTTATAACACTCCAAATATCAATAATAAGAGATAATAGAGCCCTTTCATTGCCAAGTTTTTAAAATCTAACTTTCGCTTTTAGATCCTTTTAATAATCAAAAGAAATATTTTCCCAAAATTAACACATTAACGCATTAACATTTGCGTTTTGTACTAAACTAATTAAGTTAGCCGTCAATTGCTATGGTGATATGAATTTTAACTAAATCTTGAATCAGTAATAAATACAAAACCAAAAAAAATCTCGAAGTCAGGAACGCATTCTAAGGGCGGTATCAGATTAGCGTATTTTTCTGTGCGTTTACGGTCGTTTCAGCATACGCGCATAGTCCGGTTTTTCGAGGCGCGTATGTAACGTGCGTGGCGTTACATTACGCGCCTTGAAAAACCGGACTCGCGGAAACGGGCATATTTCGGCTTGTTCGCTTGAAACGACAGTGATATCGTGTCAGTATCAAAACGGATTCTGACGAAAAAACATTGCTATTTGTGTTCCGCGCTTATACGAGCTTAGAAGCGCGTCAACGCTCGTACGAGTTGCGCGTGTGCTAAAAGGCGCGCCTATACTCGCCTACATGCGCTTCCAAAAACAAGCTTATACGCGCGTATAAAACGCTAGTCTGAAACCGTTCTAAGAGCGGTCGAACTAAAAGTAGGTACATCTTTGAATTTTGCAAATACGACTTCTAAATATATTCCAAATATTATACCTTTGGCCGTTACTATCTTGACATAATCAGTAGTGACATATAAAGTCAATAACTTGACATTAATTTTGGTTTAAGGTATCGTAGTCGGAGAGAGTTTCCAGTCGTAATTCCACGTAGGATGGGAACGGACACTTAAATCAACTGAGATACTTTTTATGAACTTTCAGAATGTCTAGCACATACTATATAGGCCATTGAAAAGTTACATTTAGGATTGCGTTTTTAGAGGACGAAAAAAATTTGTTCAAAAATGTTCAGGTATTTTTATTTCTAACTTTTTTATTTTCCATTTTACGATAAAAAGTAATACGAATAAAGTTGTAGACAATTTAATTTGCTACAAATAATGTCTTGTAAATTTTTCTGTAGGGTTGCTAGTTTACGAGATAAAGCGTGAAAACCTTTTGTACTCCTTTTTCCAAGATGGCGAGCGAAGGTGGCAGCCCCAAAAAATTGAACTTAGGCTTATAATAACCCCTCTACACATTAAAAAAATTGCGTCCTCTGAAAAACGCACGCTAAGGCCTAAAAAATGTAAGATTTCCTAATAGATTTTGGACAAGAGTACCTAGTTATGACATCCTGAGTAACAAGTAAAAGGTGCCACGTAGTGCCTTATTATTGATTGAAAATAATACCGGCACATTTTAAGGCTGTATGGACCAAACTGAACTCAGATTCGGATTCAGCACATCGAAATACAATAGGTTAGTCTTTTATGTGGACCAGTGTACAGTTAAAATGAATTATTTTACGTAAATGTTATGACGTTATTTTAACACCTGTGTAAAAAGATTAGAATGTCCACATGTATTGTATAGATGTGTCACTATTCATATTATGATTTACTAAATTTAACGGTCTACACGCTGGTAACCCCGAGTAGTCATTCGCGTCATACGCATGGTCGACTTTCCTTATAGAACAGACAAGTTCAGTTGGGTTTTTGTGACAAAGTATTGGATTCAAGGAACAGAACGGGATTCTTCGAGCGTTCACGGCAAATGTATGTCAATAAATTACAAGTAAAATTTCGTACGAATACAACGGTATAGTTGTAGGTACGTGTAATTTTGGATTATGCGTTAAGTGAGTCTTTATTATATTTATTAAATTTGATTGTTCTATTTTCAAGGTCACTTCCTTGAACTATAGTTACTTAGAAAACCACAGACGAATATAGCCTATTTTATCTTTTATTTTTATTTAAGGCGGGGAAATACTGTTTACGCATAATACTGGATCCTTTGCAAGGGATTAGACCGATATCGCATATGGAGGGATTCCCTTATAGGTAATCCGTCCATAATAGATCAGCTGACTCGAGATCATTGGACGGCCAATGACTAATACCCACTAAACCCCTCCTCCCATGTACCCCGCGCTTATGGTAGGAAAGGCCTGAGACTTAGAACGTAGTTACGGGCTGATCCTAGCGCAAAAGTGCCTGAGAGTGCCCCGGGAATCAGAGCAAACTCACTTCGACGACAGGGGTAAAGAGTCCTCTGCTCCCTTAATAGCTAGAGGGCCCCTGAAGCGGTATTATTCAGGGAGGGAAATCATATGCATATCTACACCTCCAAGCTCCCAGCTGACGCCGGCGCCCACGTGGAGGCGTATGAGTACGCGCAATTATATTTCTCTCCCTATCTGGTTCAGCGGCCTCCTTTAGAGACATCACTGTCTTACAGAAGTTGGCCGCACCACCCAATGATCATCGCTGTGCAGCATGGCTTGCACCAGATAGTTATTACCGTACCGCGGATTAACAACCAATACGACTTATTATAGTGTCAGTTGTTAATTAATCTGCGCTACGTTACAATACAATTAAAAATTATACACAAATGTGTGAATTCATAAATGCCCTTACGTCACTTGAAAGTGTACATTTGCTCTACTATTATGATCTGACTCATAACTGACGAAGCGGGATCAATGACTTGACATCAATAACTGCTTTCATGTTTACGGCGCCTATTGGTCTGAACTCCATTGAATACTCGTAACTATTTCAATTGGCTCACCTACAAGATAAGATTTCAGTTGCCTACCGTTGTTCTACATTTATTTATCGCTCAAATCATACAAAATATTTCATTATATTTCGTGTTAAAATATAATTATGTGGTAGATCATCATTTTATTATCACCGTTTCTATTGTTGATTAGGAGAGCGCTTATAAAAATATGAATGAATGAATGAAAACTCTTTATTGTTCACCATTATCTTAAATCTAGACAATTGATATGGATACATTTGTATAAGAACAATTGACGGCCTTATCGCTTACACCGATCTCTTCCAGTCAAACCAGTGTCTAAGAGATTTTAAAGCAAATTACAAGAAATGATTTTTGGTGGTATATGAAACTAAATTAAAATATATATAAACTATTATATATACATATGTATATATAATAGTTTATTTTGTAATTACATATACGGTGATATTATAAATTAGATATATACTCGTATACATTCAAACAAAAGATACATTCATCATGTAATGGAATAATTTTATTTAATAGATCAATAATGTTCAGTGACCATACGTTTAAATCTAATCATTGATTCCACGGTCTATTTCCTACGAAAGAAGAAGAAAACAAAAACTTGTTTTAATCCAAAAGTAATAAAGAATCTATTACGGTTTTACGACAGCTTCCGTCTTTCTGGTTCCATGGTGAGTACTAGTGAGTGTGTCATAACTAAATCATAGGCATTATAGAGTATATCCTAGTCTCAAGATATCTCATCGATAATTGAAATTTTATTTAATAGAAATAGTAATATAACATTGGATTGTCCTAGCTTATTTATATCTAAGCCTCGTCTCTATCTGTCTCTTATAGCCGCTCAGATCATTTCGAGTACCTACATCTATATATACTATATATTCAACTGCTTGCTACTGAATAAGAATTAACATAAATTTTATGCAAGTAATGTTAATTACAAATGGTAAGGTAAAATAATAGGTAGGACGCTATAAAGACCTGAGATTAGTGTATGAAGGAGTTGTTTCGAAGAACGAGTCAATTTTATTTGTAAACTAGCTTATGACTTATTAATTGATGATATATATATAAAAGAAAGTGTCTGAAAGAGAGTGTCGGGGTGAAGGTAAGGAAAGAAATGCTCCGGTCGTTCGGGCATGTGGAAAGAATGTATGATGAAAGAATGACTAAACAGATATACAATACAAAAGTGGATGGATGCAGAGTCGCGGAAGCCACGACACACCTTCGATGATCAAATTGATCATGTATTAGCAGAAGGTGATGTTAGGAGCCTCAAGAACAGACGAGCGTGCATGACAAGAGCTATGAATGTCAAAGAAGCAAGTGAGGTGTGTAAGAATGGGCCTGTGTGGCGCTCTGTTGTTCGTGCCTACCCCGCAAGGGACCTGGCGTAAAGTTATGTATGAATATGTATGTATGTATATATATGAATGCAGCCTAATAATAATACACTTTTGATAACAGGCTGACATAGAAAAAAGAAAGAAAGAAATTTATTATATTCAGGACAAATTACATTGGATATTTATTAACAAATTTAAAACCAAAGTAACATAATCTTGTCCAAAAAGGGCATCCATCAATCTCAGCATTGCTGATCTTTTAAATATCTAGCGGAAAATCAGCGTTGGAATCTTCCGCTGATCCCTTAACGTAGTGTGTTAAGGCAGACATTGCAATGATGATGTAAATCATTGCAAAGCATGAAAGTAGAATCTTAAATAATACACACAGAGACACATATACATACAATATCCAAAAAATAGGGAAAAAATAACCATATTAGTGTTATAAAAAATACGGTCATTGACCACGAAAGTACGTAATATAGGTATGTGGTTTTATACTTCTCTATTACACACATTAGTCATTTGTATACTGTGTAAACATTCGTCATTATAAATTGAAAATTCAATGTCAATCTACGCACAATAAAGAGGCGAGTAGGGGTGATGAACGCCAATTTCCTGGTTTTTGACATTTGGAATCGAAACTCTAAAAAAATGTTTAACTGGAATTCCATTTATTCTCAAAAAATACACAACAGATCGTATTCAAATCAATTTTTGTTGAATTTGAATGTCAACGAAATTATTTTTTATGATTTTTCCACCTATCATAGATGGACAGGCAGATATATACGTCCATTTTTGTTATAACGTTCACAGAAAGTTGTACTAAGTCACAAAATCCTAAAAAAAACGTTATTTAATGTAAAACTGACATGAAAACTACACAAATATTATAATTACCCCTATATATGGGAGTTTTATAAGTAAGACAAATATAAGAATCGCTTACTAAACATCCGTTTTATTAATGTGGATAATTATATTGAATTTCCAGTGGAATATAGAAAAATAGACCGTTACATCAAATGGAGATACAAGTAAAATTATAAAATATTCCCTTTGTGAACCTTGGTAAGATCAAAATCGGCAATACGTTTGTGTATTAATGCGATGATTCAATTTTTATGTATCGTATCAATTACAATTTGATAACCATGATTTAATTAATTAAACAAGTGTTCAATACTCATCGCTTTATTTGGATTCGCTACACCTAGAGAGATAAAATTATTATTTTCGGAATTTAAAAAAGTATTTAATGTATATAATATACCCATTAGGTAATGAAGTTTTTTCATACAATATATAAAATTTATAATTTTTAAAATATACATTAATTAAGAATTAGTACAATAAAGAAAACTTATCCTCATTAATGTATGCCTATGATATTGTATTTATTATACCTGCAATCCCTAAGTAGAATTCTGATCCTAGGTAATCGAAGTATGTAAGGTGCCCAGAGGGTGGCTGGCTTTTTTTTTAAGGCGGGAGAGATGCATTTCGCACACTATCGGGTCGGTTACTAGGGATTGGACGAAAGCGATGAGAGGTGAACCCACGAATAGCCACCAGAGTCAATCGCCGGCTTGTGTGGAGACTCGACTACTCAATACTCCACTAAAACCTTCCTCCCATTCACACTGATCCTAGTGCATCTGTGCTTGAGAGTGCCCCCGGGAATCAGGGCAAACTCACCGGGTGGCTGGCTACGCTATCTCGCTGCATCCCCATACTGACCCATTGTCGTAGCTAAGAATTAACCCTCTGATCACTTGAAGAGTCAATTAGAGAAACTAAATGTCAGAATTTATTACATGAATTATGTAATCGATCAGTGCATAAATCGCATCACAATTCGATTTTTTTTCAATCTGGCCATTTTAAATAATTCCTACAAAAAAATCCGCGGTATTGTCGGGATGAAATGTAGTGCAAATTTTTGTCGCTCAGCGAAAACCGCATCGATATCGGACCAGTAAGTAGTCTTTACGTGAATCCTGAATAAACAGACAAACCTATAAACAGACAAGAATTATAAGCAACTGCATATCCATCGTTTATATATATATTCCAGTTGCTTATTTTAACTAGCTTGAATGTACAGACACGGCATGCTTAGAATTTTATAATACTTTAGCTTATCAGTTATATTCTTCTTCTTTAAGAATATTCAGCTTTACAATTAATATTGATAATTTGGTGAATAGAAACAGAAAATAACATGTTTTGCTTACACATACAAGTAACAACTTAATTATATTACTTCAAACGTCATTCCGTCAATCATCATTATATCTATTCAATACAACCTTAACTTATAGTAAACAAACTACAGAAAAAATCAAGGTCTGGCGTGCATTTATACTATATCACTATTGATATTCAGAAAAAATGTATTCATCTAATGAAATTCCTGTGTGCAAATGATCAACATCTTTTTCATAAATAGGATGCAGTGGAAACACTATTAATAAATATATTACCAGATTTATTGATTCTAGAATTATTTGTAATAGAATATACAACGTGCGTCCGCTCCTTCCAATCATATTGTTACGAGCTACAGGACTCTAATTAAAAAGCCGTTGAATTACTATAGAATTTATTAGAAGTATACAAACACGTATAACATAGGTACAAATCACTGGACACTGCCAGTACAAACTGCACGATTCAATAGCACGCGCAAAGTCCTCACTATGTCGCTCACCGAATGTACATCTCGCTCGTATCGTAATACTCGCTTTACTGCCCCAGCCCTTCGTTCGGGTATTGCTTTACAGTAAACTGTACAAAACAGCAATCGACTGGGTGATTTAGTTTTTCCAAGAAAACGTATTCTGCACACCTGGTTAATTATTCTTGCGAACGGCCATAAACGAATATGTTTTCGAATATTTATGAATGCGCAATAATATCCATAATATAATATATATAATTTCAAATCTAATCGAGCGAAAATGTAAGAAAAGCTATGGTGCATATTATAGTACGAATATAAGCGCAATTGCGTTTTTGATACTGCTGATTACGTGTTCGTGTTGTGCATTGTGACATTTAAAAACAAATGTTTCCAAATTTGAAATAAACGTTTTTTTTCTTTGATTGATAGTTCATATGGCGCCGAAATAATAAATAGACATGACATAATTCGAGCATGAGATTTAAAAATAAACGATGAGTGTGTCTGGCAAGGTCAAAGCTTTTGTTAAAATATGTTGCGGACTGCGGTTCATTAATTACATTAATGTTCTGATTTTAGAACTTATGATTCGCTCTGCTTTTTGTTATGATGATAGATAAATTAGTTTCTATTCAGTCTGTAAGACTGTCTGTTCGTTTTGTTTTGGAAATTGCTGAGTCTCTGTGAATGATATTTAATAAGAATATATATACATAGGTAATCAAAAATGGTTCAAGCACTCAAGTCTCAGATGATGCAGGTTCAAATCCTAGCTGGAAAGCATGCACTACTAGGGCACTTTGCAGACCTAAAATGCACATACAATTCAAACCAGATACATCGTTATACGAGTACTTACGCATAGAGATAACCGATATGTTAAACCTTACAATCTACTTTGTCAAACGTGGTGAGTAAACATTCCGTTCTTTTTAAAAATTGGGAGGCCTGAACTCAGATATACGTAAAATACAGTATTATAGTAGTATTTCGGATAACTTTTCTTTTGTATATTAGTTTGTAATATTTTAATTGAGTAAAGTGTGTTGTCTAGTTTTACTACTGAAACCTTCAATGTATTATATGTACTATGTGGTCTGGCACGCACTTCGCCGCTTTATTATTGAATCCGTTAATAATAACAGTAAGTGTAAATGAGTTCATCGCTTACATTCTTTTTTAAATGCTGCGGAACTTTGTGTCCCAGGAGTTCCGCAGAAATATCAAGTTAAACGTTGACAAAGTTACGAGCATATCTAGTAATGAAATGAAATATGTCAATGAATTTAGGTAGACAATTTTGCTTATTGCCCCCAGTACACAGGGCACATATAGTCTAAAAGTTCAATTACCAATTACTTCACAAAGCACAAACAATGATAACGAATGACGTTTCTTTGAAACTATAAATTGTTTCAATTAATTGTGTATTTTGCATGATCATTCTGTCAACGCCCAATTCATTTCAATTGGGAATACCAAAGCTAAATTTGTTGAATATGAAGATATATGTATAGTTTTCCTTACATTGTTTTTCCTTACAAGATTGTTTTGGTACATCATACACACGGTTATTGCAATCAACTACAATATTTATTAATTATGTTTAAATATCTAGTCAGCTTAAGGAACTAAAGCGGCTTAAACCGATCGACATCAGAGAATCGCTTGGTGAAATTGTCACGTATCTATATACGGGTATTATTGATATTAAGTAACTAGCATAAATATTGGTACCTAATTGTAAGATAGTATAAAGTTCTACTTTATGTGGATACTTGTCATGTGCCTTTTATGATTCGGCGCAAACGACCTATTTAGGCCCTCTGAAGTTAATTATTTTCAATTTCAAAATCTTTATTCGCAAGAATATCGTTTCTTACAGGTGTATTACCATTGTAGAGACACGGCATATTCTACCATATAGTGGCATAAAATATAAATAACATTCAATAGACATTAACATACTAATTAACGAACACATCGATTAAGCTTGATTAATAAAAAAATGTTTATAGTTTTTGTTCAATATAAAATAAATAAATAAATTACTATATAGTTTTTGTATATAATAACGATAAGTATTTTTTTGAGAAATTCATGAATAGTATGGAAACACTCTTTGATTGGCTATTTTGTTAAGACTTCAGTATCACAGTACATACAGTACAGCCAAGTCCGTAATCAGGCTTCGATATCAACTAACCCCCAGGATTGTATGCCTACGTACCTACTGTTGTTGATAAAAGTTTCAACTTACTTTACAATATATTATGGTTTATTAAAAAAAGCCGCACTGCACGCCCGTTCATATTGCATTCATGCCATCTTCTTCTTCTTCTTCAGCCAGTCCATATGCATCTGCACATTGCTGGATGTAGGCCTCTGCAAGTTTGCGCCACATCTCTCGGTCTCCCATCTTCCACATACAGCTAGGCCAACGACCTCTCTTACGGGTCATCCAATGTCGTAAATATATTTATTCAATTATTTATGTTTATTTCTTAGACTACCTATAAAGCAAGATCTCCTGTGAGTGTTTCCCCTGCACACTACATATACTTAATGCGTCGATTAGGTATTTCACGATGTGTTTAGTCAAAACAAGCGTGGTAGACATAGTTTAAAAATTTCTCAATTGCCCCATGCCCATGAGTACAGCAGATTAGAGTACAAAATTCCTGTAAAAATTCGGAATATTTTAAGGATATATTATCTAATACCGAAAAATGGGATAGTTGCGTACGTGTAATTTTCGATAAAAAAAAAAGTCGGGAGGAAATATTACTTATATAACTGTAGAAAACATGACGTAACCTAATTAAAATAATATTAAATATTTAATCATTATTATTGCACGAGTACGTCAGCAAATTTATTTTCGTTACTCAGGGAAAATAATATATATAACATCTGAATCATTTACCTATTGCATGTTTTCATTTTCTTGCATTGTGTACTGATCAGGACACAATGCAAGCCGCAAATGCTATTAATTAGATGCTATTATTATATTCGGTGATATTAATAATACACAGTATAATTTTATTGTAGCTTGAACGGTTATTATTAGTAAGATTGTACTAAAAACGGAAAATAGAGAGAGAGATAGATATAAGCACAACAAATAAGCAATTAAAAAGCAGATCATATTTACAATATTTTCTAGACAGGTAACCTAAATTTGAAAAAAAAATCAGGCTATGTAGGTGGTGCAGGAATATGGCGATAATACATAAATACTAAAATTAATTTAAGAAATAAATATACAGACATATTTATATACATAATAATGTATTTCAAAATACATAAGTTATTATAATAAATGATCTATTATAATATAGAATATATTGTGTTAATAAAACGTAGCTATTTATAATTTAAAGACAAATAGAGTGTTCTGGGTAAATTTCTAAATGTGCTAAAGATTTGGCCTCTCTGACAGTAAAAGGGAGCATATTCCAAAAGTTTGATAGCCTGCACTATAAAATAATTATCATAATAAGATAAAGTGTGTGCAGGTGTCATAAGTTTTCGATAATTATCATCAGAGTGCAAATTGTGGGCAGTGGATAGGCGAAGGAATTTAACAAGTTCCTTAAGGTACTGGGGACTATTAGAAGTAAATAATATGTTACAAAGGAGAGTGAGAATGGAGTGTTCCGGAAAAAATGAATAGGAATCCACTTGAGTCTCTTACGATATTCGGAAAAATGACAATACTTTCGCAATCCAATTATGAACCTGATACAAAAATTCTGAAACCGCTTCTTCAGTTGTTCTAAGTTGCCTTGAAGTTTTACGGGCAGGTTTTCAAATTGGACAAGTACATTAATACAATCTGCCCGTAAAACTTCAAGTTAAAATTTTGTTACGATTCATTTTCTCACTTGTCAGTTGAAGATTTTCCACTTGTCCGTTGCGATTCGTTTTCCACTTGTACGTTGCGATTCGTTTTTCCAATTGTCCGTTGCGATTCGTTTTTCCACTTATCCGTTGCCATTCGTTTTTCCACTTGTCCGTTACGATTCGTTTTGCCACTTATCCGTTGCTATTCGTTTTTCCACTTGTCCGTTGCGATTCGTTTTTCCACTTGTCCGTTGAAGTTTCACTTCTAAAATGTGTCCCAGCACATATTTTGATTTTTCGCAGGTTTACTGCAAATTATGATTTGGTTAGGTTAAGTACATTTTAATGGTGTATGTAATACGCTACCCACGCACCGACCATTTTTTTACATCAACACTTTTGTCGTTTGTTGTCGTTCACTTTTGTTCACTTTTTATGACTTTCGAAAAACTGGACAGTTGGGAAAGTTTTCTTGTTGTTATTTTTGTTTCCTCAACAAACTCTATTTATTTATTTATACTTTTTTACACATACCACAAATAGAGGCAGTGATGCCTCGTCACGTGGAGAGCAGAGCTATAGTTCGATGCAAACTTAAGTTTGCCTCCATTAATAGCGGCTCGGAACATTGCACTTTCCGATGCGCAGAACGCAATTTTAGATATTAGAGGGATGAGGTAGTCTGAAGACGCGGTACATCCTCGCTCGCTCTCTCGCTAGCTTTCTCGTTTACGAGACTTCCCCGGCGCTCGGCTCACCAGAGCTGCCAATTTAGCGCTTTAGGAGCTAGATATAGCACTTTTTTGGGCAATCCAGCTCTCAATTTTATTAAACACTTCCAGCGCAAATCTTTCGATTTTATAATATGCAAATATCTAATTAATTTTATAATAAATATATAATATCTATACTAATATAAAGAGAAAAGATTAAATTCTTTGTTGCATTGAAGAGCTCCAAAACTACTTAACCGATTTGAAAATTCTTTCACTGTTGGCAAGGTACACAATCTCCGGTGACATAGGCTATATTATGTTTACAAAAAAATTAGGATCCTTACTAAATCAATAAGTAACCCAAGGTGTAAAAAATACCTAAATCGCGAGCACTGCAAAACTATTGATGATAGAATGAAATAATGACTACGACTTGCAGAGCACATCATATCTACAAAGTTCGGACAGCATAAGTCTAACTATTATAGTTATACACAATAAGTGTTCTTTATTTTAAATTTTAATTAAATACCGCCGCTAAAAGCTCTTTTTGTATCTTGGTATTATCTTATCAAATAAATTATTTCATATTCAAGGTTGCTTCAATACCTTTATATAACTTTTGAATTATTCAATTCGGACATTCCATTCGAAAGATATCACGAGTTTAAAATGTAAGAATTAGTGACGGTGACCACGTGACTGTGACATCTTTTCGTGAGCCAAAAATCCGTAAGACCCCCTCTATATAGAAGTTTCACTTCAAAAAAATGAAGGCGGTGTTTTAATAAAGGAAGCATATTGCGACGTCAGCTCGCTTACTAGCCACTTATTTTTAAGCTTTTTATAATATACTACCAGCATCAGAGAGCGGCGATAAAGCTAATAATAAACTGGCTGGGTACCCTTGAAAACGTAAGGAATTACACTTGCTACAAAACCAATGTTTAAGTTTGTGAAAAGTTCTCGTTAAAATATTATTTCTGTATATAACAAGCATAATTAATCATTAACTTGTACTATATACTACACGTGCCCAGTGTTTAAAAATAAAATATAAAAATACATATATACAAAGAAACGCACACAATGGTGCATACAACATAAAATATCCTAATATTGGTAGTATTGTTTACCTTATATCTATTTTAATAATCAAAGACTAAAATTTAGAATAGAATATTCCTTATTACACCCTAGTTTTCACTAGGATATAATACACATGACTTAACAATCATTTAACTAGTACAATCGGCGGTCTTCTCGCTAACATCGATTTCTTCCAGACAACCTTCTGGAGATAAATTCACATTACTAATAGTGGGTCTCCATTCAGTGCGCATAATTTAAAATATTTACAATCATATATGTATACTCGTACATGTATTAATAGTAAATACTTGTTTCTCTTAATAAATGACCAGAAAAATCTGCAACATATTAAAATGAAATATACACGCAAAATTTAGATAAAAATCCTGTTTTATTTCTTAAAATCTGTTGAGTCGTTATGGTGTTTATTCGAGATAAACCAACAACAATTTTAAACTATTTTATTATTATGTATGTTTCAGGCATAGATCGGCAGATATCAATAGGAGTTTTCGGTTTTTAGCCTTTATGTTAATATGACTGATGACAGACAAACTTTTAAATTTTATTAGTATATATATTTAAATAAAAAAGCCAATATAAATTTATTTCCACTCTCGTACTCGTATGTTACGGTTGCCGAGAGTACAATCAAGTTGGTCTCCGGGGAAAAGTTTCAATTCTGAGCGATAAAAAGTTTTATTTATCCAACGGGAAGGTTGGCGATCATCGCGGTAAATGAATACCACATTTTACTTTATCATTAAATAATGTTAAAATGTATATAAATACTAAGTACTATTATTTATAAATACTACGTATTACGAATATTTTAAATTTAAATAGATCGATATGGCTTAAAATATAATACGGGTGATTTAACATTCTGGCAAATACGTGTACTTGGCTCGACAATCTTTTCCGCCCGCCTCATTTTAAGTACTACTAGATTTTTACCAACGGCTTTATAGTGTTTATCTATTTTATCCTTTAATGTACTCCACCCTGTTTGTCGTAGACATGGTTGGGTAAAACAATTTGGCATCCAGATGAAAGTTTACATTGTTCTTCTATTTATTAAATTGTTAAGAGGTAAATTGTTTAGGTAGGTATTGACTGAAATCAAATTGAACATATCAGCGAATTATATGATGGGACGTAGGCAGCCACTAATGATCATAGTATCATCGACATACGACAGGACTTGCTTTATACGGCACCGATGACACAGGCGTTGCGAACAAGATAAAATATGTCAAGAAATTTACATTGTTATCTGTACTGTGACTGAATTCACAAGAACTGCATACTATATTATATATATTAAGCGTATCACGCTATCGTATTGATAAGAACTGTAAGTATAGCGATGTTTTTAAGTTAATAAATAAGTTGGTGAACTTTTTTTTTTTTTTTTATTGCAGGAGATCAGCAGACAGGCAGACGGCCCACTTGATGGACAGCGGTTACCATCGCCTATGGACATTTGCAACACCAAAGGTGCTACGAATGCGCTGCTGCTCTCTTTAGGGAGCCTGGAACCTGGTCACTAATGCCGGAACACAACACAGAGTTATTATGGCGGCATACTCTAGACCAGGGGTGGTCGCCATCCAGTCGGGCAAATGCCCTACCACCTGGCTGTGGGTTGTTTTGAACTTTGAGAGGACATAAGGACATCTTAAATTAGTAATGGATACGTAATAGATAATAAATGAAATAAATATAATGATTAATTTAAAACAGTTTTTTACGGTTAACATTACTCATTAACTCTTAACATATGTCTTTCGTCATAACGACTACCGAGAATAGTCCGAAACGTGGTGCCAAGGAAAGGCTAACATGTAGAGGGCCTTTGATAAATTTAATCTAAATGTAGCGTAGCACTGACCGGCGATTGTCCCTGTCTACACCATTTAAAAGTGCGACGAAGGACGAGCCACTATAAGTGTACGACTAGTATAAGGAAAGAGAAAAAAGGGTACCGGGCTGTTGGGATGAACTGGTATGGCAGTTACAGGTAGGGGACTCCGTGGATTGTGGCATCTGCCCGTCGCAACGTTCAAGGTACATGGAAAAAATGGGCAGACGGTGACTCACCACTCACTGCATACCCCTAAATGGACCAAAATTGGCGAGGGGCAAAATCTTTAGTGATAATTATTTTGTATGTATGTCTCTGCAGACCACGGGCTATAAAAGCCGGACTTCTGGAAGGTTTCCGTGGTGCCATGGGAAGGCCAACGACAGTAGAGGCCTACAGAGAAATTTTATCTAAATGCGGCCCGACACAAGTGATTTTTATTATTATCAAAGTTAATAGGTGGGGGAACTTCGGCAGTCAAAAAATTCGTGTTTCACTTTCCCTCTATCTATTGAACTATGAAGTGGAAAATTAATACAAATGAAATGATGTCGTAGAGCTACAAAATAATTTTAACAAAAATTTGTTAAACAATGTCCATTGAACATTTTTTTGAGATATGGGATATTTCCGTTTAAGTTTTTTTTATGTTTTCACAGACAAATGAGGAAAACTTTGGACGTTTGTCGCCTACGGAATCCTTCATTTTTTGTAGACTGACACGCGTTTTCCCGAATTTATTTATTGGCGTACCTATAGATAAATACGTTACAGATAAAATTTGCGTCAATATCCTCAGTTTTTTTTTTTACATGGGGAAATGCGTTGTCGCATCGTCAGCCGCGTGGGGGATCATGCGCGGCCGGTATTTGGGGCTCCCCGACGCCGATTAATCAATACGACCGGCGCCGGTATACCCACTAAAACCCCACGGGAGCCTTCTTTCCGCCTAGCGCCGGGGTCGCGGTACATGCGCGAGCTTAACCCGCAACCCCGGCAGCGGCTGGCCGCCTCGTAAACAGAGGCGGCCTCTCCTGTGTGCGGGCCGGGGAATGACATTTGTAACGTCCACCCGACCCTCAAAGAGCCAAGGAATGACAAACTCAAGCCGAAGCATAGAGTGAGAAATAAAATTAAAGAATTTATATAGTGAAAATTAATAAAACTTATTCATTGAATAAATCAAATAATATTGGCCAAATATCGTGATCTTCTAGTAGTAGGAACCCTTCGCTGTAACGCCGCGAACCCTATGTTCACAAGGTAGGTTATATAAGAGTGTTGATCAGAGAACAGGAAGACCCTTAAAATCGGTGTATAATAATATATATATATATATATAATAATTTTGTAGTATATGTTGTAAGTGTAGAACGCTATGCATTTTATGAATCATGACAAATATGTCACTCCTAATATAAGCTCATCATCTGAGTACGCCCGTGCCTTTATTAGCCAAAAGGAATTTTAATATAAATTTCTTAACAAATTATATAATTTTGTGTAGGCACCCCACCTAACCGCCTCTCTGATATTATACCACCGCATTCATTAGCTATCAGTAAAAGAGCTCATATCAGAATAAAGGAAGAACCTCCAATCTTTTAATTAGAATTTATTGAATTGATTATAAACATTATCTAAACTAGCGTCGGTTCACAACGTACTATCGCTGGTGAGAAGAGCCGACAAGAAACTCACCAACAGTACGACCTATCAATTTAGAAAACACATTTGGAGTGCCTTTGTGTAAAATGAGTTGGAAAGGCCAAAAGACTTGAGTGAACATTTCATCTCAGAGTCACCCTTCCAAAATATCAAATAAATTTGTAATTATGAGGAATATCACCTCAGCGACCTCCCCTGATGCAAGTAGAATATCACAGTGAACTAAAAATAAAATTTAAATAAAGTTTAAATAGTGATACTCTCTACATCTCATAAAATTCCCTTTCCTAAATTGTTAAAGTAAAAGTTTCAGAATGTCTCTCTATGAATTGTAAGTAAACTTTAAATTAAAATTAGGCGAGAGACACCTTCACTTGTATTATGTATCCCCTTGTCAAACACAGATTTCTGGATCCATCGTGAAAATGAAATTGAAAGTTTAAAGTTTAAGTAAAGTGATGGACCCTACACCTGTCTAATGACCCTAACCCTTGAGATGAGAGCATAGCACCGTAAGGTAATGATTTAAGATTAAATTAGATATGAATTGGTGATACTCAGCATCAAAGATTTCAACATCAGTAACACTGCTCATAAGTAGTTTTTATTAATCACCCTTTCCAATTCAGTCAAGCTTTGCCAAGCCTACCTACTTCTAAGACTCTTGTGAAATCACATATTGTGGAAAGATGTAAATTTTGATATGAATGATCCGCTTGCAATAGCCAGTAGCTGGCCTCCGGGGCCCTCAACTTCGCCTCCAAGCTGATCCGCGATTTAACAGTCTCCAATCCCTCAGTTACTCATTCAGTTAAACTCAATATGTGAAATCAACCTAATCTCATGAAGGCACATATTATAACCAAAACAAACTAGGTTGCCTAAAAACGGCACGCGAGAAAACCTGGATAATTGACGAAATTATCCTAGGTAGATTAGATTGTCCCAATAAACAAATGGTTTGCGACGTCATTTGTCCAAGGTTACAAAGACCATAAACCGCGTCCCTAATCAAAGTTAATATAGAAATAATCAATATGTGCTTTCACCCCCTTCTCATTATTTTGTAATATTAATTGAATGCCTATTTTATACACATTTAGCAACAGCAGAGTTGTTTGTTTAAGAAAGTATAATAAACCTGAAGGAAACCTTTAGCAAAATTTGGATTATAATAAGCAACTCCTTTGCGCCAAACAAAGCCAAATGCCAAGGCAAGCTTTCTCAACAAGAAAGTATTTAAAACATAAAAAAAATCCAATAAGCCAAATAAACTTTAAATTTTCTAAAGTCAGTTAAGCCTTCCCACATAGAATGCATGATTGTTGTATAGTGTAATGTAATAATGTAGTGTTATAAAATATACTTAAATGTATACACATATATGAATAGACTAAATAGTAGATAATAAATCAAGACCATGACCTCACAGATCTAGGTCAATAATAACCCTGTCTATGTTCAAAACAATCAAGACTCAATACGACGTCTGACTTTAAGCTCACTGCGACAAGAGCAGATAGACATTAACAATCAACACCCCATCAAGTATGTGACCGCAGTCAGGTACAACAACATGTATGCAACAACAAGACAAGAACTCCTACAAGTAGATCCCCATTGACATATAATTAATCTCCCTTAACAAATTAATAAATAATTATATTGCCTAAAAGAATCATCAGAACCCCTTAGTAGCTCCCGACTATGAAGTAGTAATATTATTTAATTCAGTTTCTAAAACCAAAGTTATATCTCAGAACCCCTTAAGTTAAATTCAATAAATTAGTATTTTTATCCGCAAGAGACTATGTGTCATACTTCCCAAGTAATATATTAGCACACTGAGGCTTTACAATTAACCCTTATTAATTTAGTTAACTATGAAATTATAACAATGTATAAACAATCCTTATCTTATAATAACACACAAGTCAATCAAGACTTACATCAAAATTAATTTAATATTGTATAGCTCATTCTCCATATAATATATAAATCAAGGAAAATAATTAGTTAAGTTCTAAAACAAGAAAGTCAGTAATAGATAGTAAACAAGTCTCTCTTTCATTACATATAGTTGTGTAAGTCTTCACAATAAATATTTATATATGTTAGCATATATGCCCATATAAGTCAAAGGAACGTTCTTTATTGAATTAAAAGTCTGTATAAGTGGATCCACGGGTCCCAATATGTCTAAAGACTAACACCAAAGTATACCATAGTCAATGATAACTAATTAATAAATGCTGCTGTAACTAACTACACATCATTAGTTAAGTTTTTGAAGATAATCCCAGGTTTATACATACAGACACGCATTAAATGCAAATATTCCATAATTCCTAAAATTTAAATTATTAATACAATATTATTAGTAACATCTCTGCAAGAAAAGAACATTAGATTTGTCTGCAAAATAATGTAATTAGTACACAAGGAAAATATCAACAACACATAATTAGTTATAGAATACATGTTCAATAAACAGATTAGGTTAAAACACATAATTAGATATATCATTAATAACATACAAACATAAAACAGCCTCTGGATCATCTGTGAACAGAAATAAAAGCAACAAACACGGACTAGATTACTGTTAGTAGATTATTAGTATATAAGTATTAATAGTTATATATTACAACAGTCCAAGAGAACATCTGAAACATAGATAAACACAACAAGCAAGATATCGGACAAATCTACATGATTAGTAAAATTATTAATGTATTAATTGTTGACTTGAAGATGTGAACTAGCCCTTTGGTGAAATCCATAGCACCGAAGTCTGTAGCGCACATATCGAAGATATAGTTATTTATTGTTAGTATTGATCATTTTGTCCACAAATAGTTTTTCTCCATCTGTAATAATATAAAACACAATTTTTCCGAGAATAATTTTCTCATGTCTTGTTCTGTCAAACACGAATATTCAAGTCCCTTCTCTTCTCTGTCAAATTTTCAATCAAAGAAAAATTCAATTATATCATACAAAGAGATTAATAATAAATACACATATTATGCGAAATAAAGGAGGGAATACATTATATGGAGAACAGCCATTCCTTTATAAAAAAATAAACATTAATAAGAGAAAAAACATTAAATTCAAGATGATGCGTACCGTCACACATTTCCCCGGCCCTGAGAGGGACGCGCGGCTACCTCTCGCGGCATCAGTGCGGGCGGAGGTCATGTTGATCCCCCAGACCTCGACGCCCGCTGCCGCCCGCCCGTGGCTGCCAGGAGTCACGGGCGCTATCCTCCTTTGGTGAGGGAGGGGGAGGCTGCGAGGATGGCTCCTGCGCCATCACCCCTCCCTCTCCTTCCTCCCCTTTTCCCCGCCGCCTCGCGCTTACAGCAGAGTCAGCGGTCGGAGTCGGGGGAGGCCACCTAGCTTCGGAAGGGAAGAGTGTTTTGGGAGGAGGTTTGGAAGGAAGGGAAGGCTTTTAGGATGAGGAGGCGGAAACGTGGGACACCACTGTCACGGAGTGAAGGGGGGAGTGTGACAGTGGCCGCTCGGGGCCCCGGGGACGCATCCCCTTGTACCGCTTCCTGGACGGAGGGGAGTCCAGGACGGCACCCCCTGGGGGACAATATCCTCAGTTAGGTAACTTAAGTAAACGTCGACGTAACCGATATTAACCCTATACTAATGAAATACCTACCTGAATTATTTTGTGTTAAAATTGCGGAAAATATGGAATTTAATTTGATTTTATCAATCATTTCGGTTTTCCCATTGGGACGGTTGCCAATATTTAAACACGTCGAAGTTTATCGTGACGTCATTATATTGTTTGTTATTAATAATCTGTTACGATATTTATTGGTAATTTTAATTCTTTCATATTCTTTATGGGTCAATAAATTTTGAAATATTCGCTTCTAAGGCTGGTATGCACCGACTTTTAACCGATGGTTAAAATAAGATAATCGCCAAAAATGTATGGAAAACAGTGTTTATTTTTGGTTAACCGTCGGCTAAATTTCGATGCACACCAGCCTAAGTCGTTAAAATTGCTGGTCTCTTTAACTTTTGAAATATGAATCCGAAAAAGACTGAAAAGGTTACGGTAAAAATTATAAAATACAACCGTGGTAAAGAAAGCTTTCAACGACAATTGGTTTGAACAAAATTGTTTGAATAACATTTTTACTTTAGATTAAATACTACTTTTGGTCATTTTTTATATTTATTTTGTTTACACCTTTCTAATACATTCGAAAACGATCAAAAATTTAAATAAAATGTCAAACTGTAAATACTGTTTGCCTATAAATCTATTATTATAGATTTACAGGCAAACAGTATTCACAAAGTTTAGGAATTTATAAAGCAACTAAAATAGACTCTAACTCGATACTTTTTTTGAGAATTATTGTCTGTTTATTCGGGATAAGTAAAACTAATGGGCTGATTTCAATGTAGTTTTCACTGATTGACAGCAAATTCTTAGACCTAAAATTTGCGCTACTTTTATCCTGGGGATTAATTAAAACAGCTCAAAATCAAACACACAGTTCAAAAATCAGCATGAATTATATTTCTGATGATTTTTACCTCACATAGCACACAGGCATTAATATTGTTCGGGCCGATAAAGTGAAAGCACACCTGCAGTTACCTTTCCAGCATTTGGACATTTGTTTACTTTGTGTTTAAAATTTGTGATTAAGAAAAACATCCTATTGTTACTGTACTCGTTTGTCGCCGCAGGTGTGCAGATTACGTTTTCGTGGAAAATTCAGTCCACCCAGTCGATTGTTGTATTGTATAGATTGCATTGTAAAACAATGCCCGAACGGAGGGGTGAGGCAGTCAAGCGAGGATTACGGTACGATTAAGACGCGTACATTCGATAAGCTATATAGTGATGGACTTTGCGCGTGTTGTGGAATCGTGCAGTTTGTACTGGTTGTGTCCAGTTATATTTGTACCTGTGTTATACGCGTTTGTATAGTTCTAATAAATTCTATAGTAATTCCAACGGCATTTTAATTTGAGTCCCGCACTTGTAACAATATTATTAGGCAGTAATATTGCCATTTCGTTAATAATACATTAAGGAAAGACATCTAAATTTCCTGTTTGTGTAATGCCTGCCTGCTAATAATTTGCAATTTTTTGATTAACACTACGTAACGGATTTATAAATCAAACAAGTGTATTAATTTACATCAGAATAAGGATGATTGTCATATTTGAATAGTCAACATACAACTTTTGATCAAAGAAAATTGGTTCCTCTTCGTTTTATTTTCAAAATATTAATATCAGTTATAACAGGTCGACAGTTAATACGTTGAACTTTGATGTTTTTACTAATTTTATACCATGATTAATGCATATGATTTTCTGGTTTATGAGGTCGCTCATTAAGCTAGAAAGAATACTATTTTAGAGGTCTAGAGGTAAATGTGAAAGTATCTCTTTAAGTTTTTCTGTTTCTATTTTAGGGTTGTGATAAATAAAAGCAAAAACGGAATCTCAGTCTGTTTGTCTGTGTCACAGTTGATTGTCTCAGAGACTACTAAGAGATATGTAAAATGGTATTCTTTTCCAATGAGTTATAATTTTGAATTAAACTAAGAGGACCGAATTGAAGCATATATTTATAATCTATTTGTAAATATTTGCTCAACTGTTTTATCGGAACGGAACGGATAAAGAATTCATTTTTTAAGGCCGAGCAGCCTGCCGTCGTAAGGGGCGACGTAACAACCCACGACCATGTGGTAGAGTATTTGCTCTCCTGGATGCCTACCACCCCTAGTTACCTTTAGAGTACGGTAGCACCTTTGGTGTTACAAATGTTAATAAGCAATGGTAATCGCTGGCCGTCGAGTGGACCGTCTACATGTCTGCTGAACTCATGCAATAAAAAATATTACAAGCTTTTGAAGGATTACAGCAAAACATGAAACTAAAATAAGTGTTGAGCGCTGTATGATCGTGTAACAGTATTCGCCGGTCAGCGAATAATGTAATTAGATAATCCTAGATTCATAAAATTGTATACAAACTTTGTTCAATTTTAGGTTGTGCTTGCACTAGATGCTAATACTTTGGTGCGATACTCTTCCGAAAAATTTATAACATGGAACTTCATAGAAGTGTTGGCATTAAGGAATTATTTCCGCAAAGAATCTGTTCTAACCTATACAAGAAGAGCGTGCACCACGAAATTTATTCCTCACCAGATTTGAATTTTGTGACTTGTATAATGCGTTTAAAAATGTGAAATAAATCAGTTGGGCTAAAATTGGACCAGCAGGTTCTGAAAATAGAATTTTTGTCTGTTTGTCTGTCTGTCAGAGCATCACGTGGAAGCTACTCAACTGAATATTTGAGTTCCATTCGTATAAATGAAACTTAAATATGAGTTCACGCTTGTGATCCATTTTATTTCGATGAATGGCGTCGTTTACTTAGAATTGACGGATCAGCAAAATATAAAAGATCACACAATAGCTTTCACGTAAGTAACATGGAGTCACCATGAGAGTCTTTGCGTAGCTGCGCTGAAAACGCTAGTAATAAAATATAAATTATATTCAATTACTGAAATATTTAACAATTAATTTAATCTAAATGATTTTTTGCTTTTTTTATTTATTTTTTATGCATGAGTTCAGCAGACAGACAGACGGCCCACAAGGCGGAAAGCGGTTACCGTCGCCTATGGACATTTGCAACACCAAAGGTGCTACAAATGCGCTGCTGCACTCTTAAGGGAGACTGGAACATGGCCACTAATGCCGAAACACAACTTAAGGTTGTTATGACGGCATACTCAAGACCAGGGGTGGTAGCCATCCAGTCGGGCAAATGCCCTACCACCTGGCAACTGATTTTGAATTGTCCTAACATTTTACGTCTTTAAAATGTTGACGTCCTAAAACTTTAGCTGCACCTAAAGGATGCCGCCCTAGGCTATGGTCTCACGGGCCTATACGTAAATTTAGCACTGCCATATTATTATGTAAGTATATTGTAAGCATATCTCAAAAGCAGATCTCAGTGAAAAACCATAAAAATAGTCCTTAATTAATTTTAATAGCTAGTGAGATATTACTTTCTAAATTTGTGTTGTGTTTGTGTATGTGTTCTACTGTATGTGAACTGCACACACACATTTTTTTTAATAAACTGCGCGCCAATAATCAATCCATGAATTGAAATCGCAATCTTAGAACAAATCTTTAGTTGTTAGAATTGTTCAAAGATTCCTTTCACTCCTGTCATAATGATGATGTTCGTGAAAGTAGTCCCTTTGTGGTATCTGAATGCAATTAATAGTACCGTTAAATGTTGCACTTTTGTTGGTTACAAAAGAGTACTCATTAATATGATGTTAAGGTTCATTTTTCAATACAGCATTTTTTGTTGTATCGTTATTTTTTATATATATTGGCAAACAGACACATTGTATATCCCCGAGCTAAGGAAATTATGTTTGTGTTATGCGTAACAACGGACAATTCTGGTCTCTATCTCAAACACTCAGATCATAGTAAGTAACAGAAAGTTCCTTTACGAAATTTACTATATGATAAGAATCGAACCCGGTGCCTTTTACTTGCAAGGGTAAGCAGGCTATGGTTTAGTCCACTCAACCATAGAGGCTGACAAATCAACTCTTAACTCTTCGATAAACGAACTTAATCATATTATTATCAATATTTCACAAGGATTCCGTTTAGCTAATAAAATCAAGCGATTCTAAATTAGCCGTTTGCTCAATTTCCCTCATGGTACTGCTTTAGCTGGGATAGTGCTGTGGATTGACCGTTTAAAAAGATGTAGCGATGGGTGTAATACTTTATTTGTGATGCCATATTGTTATTAATTGATAATGACGTTAAATATTGACAAATAACGTATGTGTAAATATTAATGAGTAGCTTCGTTAACGGCGTTATCTTTAACGCTATTAACAAGAAAATTTGAACACAGTCAATAACTACAACATTATCCCGAAGAATCCTGAGCGTTACAAGTGTCGTGTTGGATACATCTGTTTTAGTAAAACAAAAGAACAAACTGCATCATGGCCGCCGAAATTATTAAGTATAAAATAATAAAATCAAACAAATTTCATATCGGAAAGTTCTAATATATTTGTAATTGTACAGACTAGGAAACACTTATCAACTAGTATCTAAAAAGTAGTCAAAATCAGTTACACTGATTTTTTCCGGAAACAACATAAATGCGATACTGTTTCGTATTACATACATTATTTTTAAATTTAAGTACTGTACTTGAAAATTCAGTTCGGTTTGAATAGAAAAAGATAAATTTTAAACATAGCAATTATATGCAATGCATTTGCATTACATCAGGATAATATTAACTCAAAACGCATACTAACCTTGAGTATCTACGAAATGAATGTTGAATTTGTACATAAATATCAATTTAAGTCTGTTAGACGAAATAAGTGGTAAGTTATACTTAATAAATTTACAATATTACTTAGTTAAGCTACAATATAATCTATTCATTTATACCGAATCGTAACAAACTTTGAGCCGCGTGTTAATCAGTATGAATATCTTCTTCCCACTTTAGCTCAAATGTTACAAGTCAGTCTATTTCAAAGGAACAACAAGTATGGCATTAAAAGCTTCGATAAAAAGCAAATCATTGATGTTCTTTCATATGATATATGACTATAAGAACATAATTGTATCAACTCTTAAATCTCCTACTACTGGGCTCGGACCTCTTATTATAAAGGAAGCATTCCACACATCAGTCACCTCCATGTGCAGTATTTCTCATCATGCATTCCTTCAATATAGCTTACTTACGTTAATTGTAGTAATTCTACCATATCAACATTTAATATTAGACAAAAAAACTTTATCAACACGTGCTTTCCAGGCTGATTTCGAACCCACGTCATTTAATTGAGACGCGAGTAAACTAGCCACTAATCTGCCACAACTCGAATACAAGAACGGTAATACAATATGGCAAACAAACCAACACTTTTTAACTCTGATAAAGCGAATTAAAACTATTTTATTTTAACAGAGGGAAAACCGTCTTGTTCTGTTTTTGTACATATGTTTTTAAACACATTACAATATTTAGTATAAAAAATACGACATCAAACATACGAGGTGGAAATTCTTTACAAGCTTATAATGTGACAGCAGGGTACCATAACCCAAGAACTACGTGGTGATTATAGTAATAAAATAGGCTATTTCCAAAATTATAATTAATCATTTTAATCGCCACCTATTACCGGGGACGAATGACGCAAGTTCTTTCCTTAGCTGGTTGTATAAACGCCCTTAATACAATATTGTTTCAATCGATACAAATAAATTGTTATACCGCTTTGGGTAAACGAACCGCTGCTGGTTTTGGGTCAATCTTCAAAGAAATTCCACGTATCAAAGCCTTGTGGAGTTACATTTAAAAAAAAACGTTGCCTAGATGGTCAAACATCATATTCCTGAACCTCCATTTAATAAATTAGTAAATTCATCCCTTGTGATTAAGGTGAATTATAGATTAATCTCGCAAATACTGACTGTAAGCATAATTATCAAGTTATTTCTCAATTCATTGGTGAATATGCCAGTTTGAAGGAGTTGAATGCACGGTCGATAGATTCCTGGCTACAAGCACCGCTTTGGACTGGCGTTGTACATCCAACGCTGCTGAAGCATTCTCTTTGTCTTAATTCGTCGGCGATACTACAGCATGAGATAATAGCTGCGTTGCAAGGTCCCGGATTGGCAGACTTGGAAACACTAGTTGCAGAATTGATTGGAATCTTTTCTTTACGAGTTGTCGCCTGAAAACAAATAACAATATTAGGAACAGTCATTAAATAAAAAATACATAGATATTTTTATACGCATTTAAATATATGCATTATGTATAACTTTTTAAACTGTATCACTAGACTTCAAAGAATCTGGGAGTTGACGTCTGGTTTGAAAATATACAATTTGTATGTTTTCTGATTATGATTATTATTACTTAATTATGATTTATTGACTTATGATTGCTATAAATAATCCTAATTTAAGCGCAGCCTAAAACCTGTAAATTTGTTTGGCTAAACCTCTAAGACTAAGAGCCCACTATTTTTACTAATAAGTCTGGATTTAGCTATGTAAAATGAGAAAATAAGTCCGGTATTGTTAAATCGTATTGTGCGCTTAGCCTTAGAGGCTTATGTGAGCAAACTTTGCAGATATAAAGCTGGGTTTGCTAAATTGCTAAGCAAGTTTTGAATAATTAAATAATATTTCGTATAATTCAGAAAAGACGTAACAATGAATTACCTCAGCCTGAGAACTACCATGATCGACTTCAGGTGGTGGTCTCGTTAAGACTATTTTCGGTTTTATCGGGTCGAAAGAAATTGGCCTAGCACCATCACTACCGTCATCCTCGTAATCCACATTATCGTTCGTATTCATTCCCCAGTTTTGTCTGTCATCCTCCATAATAGCAGGGCGCGTGGTGGGGATATTAATTCTAGAACCAGTTATTGTAACATTTTGCTTTTCAGTTTTATTGTCCTCTACTTTTTCTGTTGTTGTTGGTTTGCAATTTATGTATTGAGGCACCGGATACGGCACTGGGTAAGGGACATAAATAGGTTGGGGAGGCGGTGGTGGAGGTGGCTGCTGGTTCCTTTTGATAAGATCTGCCAAATCGTCAAGAAGTTTAAATATTTGTGGGACATAGTCTTCGTTGCGATCGTAGCTATTCCTTCTCTCTGAATATGGTTGATAGTCATAGCCATAACCCGTTTGCCATCTTCTACGTCGGTGTCTTTGCTCTCCACTACGTTCTCTATATCTTTTGACTTCAAACTGTTGATCTTCTACATTATCTGGTTGGTTTCTGCCTTCGTAGTGTCGACCATTTACGACCACCACGCAAAGTAAACCGGCCAACAGTAGCAAAATGATATTCATTCTGAAAGAAAAATAAAATGATAAGGAACTTTAAGTTACATTCGATTTTATAAACAAGGAGTTCTGTTGTAGTCGTACTTATATGATAATGATTGTCTGTTGGATACACTTGGTGAATATTTAAATTAATACTTCATTAAAGAAACTTAAAATATATAAGACGATCGCTATGTTTTCATTCATATATTTTAAGGATAAACAGCTATGACCTCTCCCGGCCCTGATGGAACAATTGTTATTCGCAAAACGTAATGATAGAAATAAAACACGAGATCGTGTTGATTGTTTAGATATTAAAAAAGCTTTTGACATTGAACATATCGTTGTTGAATAGAATTCAAATGGGTAATGATACCAATAAAACTATTTGACATTTAGCTGTATACACGAAAATCCGGTTTTTTGTGTTTAATACAAGACGTACTAAATGCGACAAATCAGCGTTCTAGTATCCGAGAAGAGAGACAGCAAGATTAAAAAACCAAAAAATCGCTTATATATAAAATATGGATATATGTATATAGAGGAAATACGAGTAAACTTATTATAATATTATAACTATTGGGTTTTCTTCAAAAACCCATACTAAGTCTGCTGTTAACAGTAATTAATGATCGTTAATTTTAAACGCTAATGGCCACCAAATAAGAACTTATATTGACAAAGAACATTCAATCAACCAATTCAAATGCTTTCGATGACTGCTTAGTCAAAGTATAAGAGATTAACATGATATAAAAAGCGCGAAATATTTGGCATAAATAATGAAAAGGTTAAGAATTTCGTAGACAGAAATAATTACATCATTACATATTTAGCACATACCTTAAATGATTTAGAAGACTCGGCTTAAAATTTATAGCTCACTTGTAAGTAAACACGAAACTTAAAATTTTGACGAACAATTAATAATGGTAAAAATATATATTTATTGTAACCACTGAGTTCATTAATTCGTTTGAAATTTACGCGTAGTTTCGACTCGGCGGTTCACATAAGACTGAGGGAGGAGGGAAGCCGGTTTGTTGCGCACACGTCCGTGACAGTGAATGCCGCTGTGGGGATCGCGCCAATATTTATGTACTATATTTATAGTACGTTATGGGTTTTTGATCGAAACATTTGGCTCTGTAAAGGTAGGTACATATAGAAACTTACTTGAATCTATATCTGTATTGGCGTATTGATGCCTATAAAATTACAATATTAGTAAGTATTATTAATATCCGGCTCACTGATCTATTTAGATTGCAATTATTTAAGACATGTGTACTAAGTACTCGCTATGACACGCATGAGCAACTACTATCATCATGCACGCCTTTGCTATATTCTAACAATTGAAACTACTCAAAATAGAATTTTAAGAACAAGGGCAGCAACTGGTAGCAATAAATATTGATAAAAAATTAATTCAACTTATTATCCTTCTTCCATAACTGTACCTAAAAATAAACACAATTATAAGATACTCAAACAGTACTTCAAGGATCACCAGACAGATTGTTAATGTACTTGTCCAATTTGAAAAGCTGCCTGTAAAAATTCAAGTCAAAATTTTGTTGCGATTAATTTTGTCACCTGTCAGTTGAAGATTTTCCACTTGTTCGTTGCGATCCGTTTTTCCTCTCCCCCGTTGCCATTCGTTTTCAACTTGTCCGTTGCGATTCGTTTTTCCACTTGTCCGTTGAAGTTTTACTTCGAATATGTGTCCCAGCACACATTTTTTTAATATATTAACTAGCATTTCCCCGAATTCTTCCACGTTGGACAGGTAACAAGGATTACAGCTAATTTGCTAAATATAAAATCAAAGGTTATTTTCAGCAGGATTTTTTTAGTATCAAAATACATAAATCGGGAAAATTACCGTAAAAACCCGGAATAATTAATGTTACTAACGACAATTGTTTTACTAAACATTTTATCGACCAGAGAAAACTTCGCATCGGAATCAATCTCTTTCCACGTGACCAATTTAAACCTCTCCCTAGACAACACCTGTGGGCTTCTCGGGATATAAAGGACCACAGATTTTAACTCCGCTAATTGACTATCGATCAGTAAGAACTGAATTAAAATCAGCCCAGTAGTTTTATCATGAATCCCGAACGAAAAGACAAACACAAAAAATGAAAGAAACAAAAAAACTGCTACAGTTTTACAGTTTTCTAATATTAAGTTTGCAGTACGATTTTTTATTCTGATCATTTTTAGGTAAGATTCCCAGGATAGAAAGTAACGCAAAGCGTAAGTTTAAGAATTAGTTGTCGATCAGCGAAAACTGCAATGAAATGAACCCAGTAGTTTATACGTGAATCCCGAACAAACAGACAAAAATCTAAAAAAAAACATCGTGTCCTCCATCGTTTATATAGTTTATTCCAGTTTGGTTTTTTTAAATAATTTCAATGTACAGTCACACCATGTTTATAATTTTATAGTTTTGTACATAGATCATTAAGCATCAGTGCTTCTTCTATATTAACTACCCTCGTGCATCAGGTACAGTATACGACATGTCATAAAGTAATAACAGCCCATAAATGTCCCGCTGCTGGACACGGGCCTCCCACTGTAGGGGAATGTAGAGTATACCCGCCACGGTTGTCCAAGGCGGCTTGGCAGGTTAGACACATCGGTTATCTCGATGTGCAGGTTGCATAAGGATGTTTCCTTCACCGTTGTAATTGTAACAATATGCTCATTCGATCAGAAAACTGACTAAGTGGTGCATGCATTCCGGCCGAGATCAACCCGCGCCCTTTGAGTTTGAGACGCGTGCGCTAGCCGTTACGCTACCACAACTTATATATATACGCCATGACTGACCTAATTTTTTATTTTTTGCTCTACTTTATCGGTTAGTGTGCTTTAATCTAGTTTTGGAGAAATTAATGGCATACCCGCAATAATTAAGAAAGATAACTGTCGTCAAGTCTAATTAAGCAATATGAATTGATGAGTTTCACAGATCAGCAATCACTATTTAACATCATATAATGATGAATCAAATATACTAATGTATAGGCTATATAAAGGTTATGTATAGGTTAATAATATACACATGCAGCGAAAATAGACCGAAGTACTTACATTCAGTAACAAGCTTCACTAAATTATTTTATTGGTAATGTTTCCATAAATGTAAGAATAGGGGGATTTTTTTTGTAAGTACTCTTTGTACATAAAGTTGTTTGGATGGGTTCAAATGAAAATTAACACTCTTATAGCAATTCATGACAGAATGCTTGTTACATAACGTAACTGGCCTTGTCCGAACTACACTGTTTTCCTCAACATATTTCTTTGCTATTTACGTGAAAATACTTGATTTACCTGTGACTGACAACTGCGAGCGTAGTTTTAAAATGAAGCTACATAAATGAGTAATATTAATCATAGAAAACACGTGCATTACTCTGAAAAGTGCAGAAAAACTTGCCAAAAGTCACATTTAATTTTTCATGTTACAACCATTTATTTATATTACTATTTATATACTTACGAAAAATTGTAGACGACTCATTTCTAAATTCTTACCAACAAATGTCCTACTAATATAATAAACGCAAAAGTTTGTCATAATGTAGGGATGTATGTTTGTTACTGTTGAATCTTTAAAGATATAGTGTGAATGATCATCATTATCACAATTTTCTATCACCACGCGGGTCAAACCGCAAAGCGCAGGTAGTTTCACTAACAACAATATGATGCGAAAATTAAACCACAATATTGTTGTAAGGAATTGCTAAGGCGTTACTTTTTTAAGAGACAGTGTTTATAATTTATAAAACTTATAGAAGTCTCAACCCAAAAGATATAATAAATTAGGTAGGTCATCATTATAATACTGTTACGAGCTACAGGACTCGAATTAAAATAAATGCCGTTGAAGGAAGGTCAGATAAAAAGTAGTTTAAATAAGTGTGTAATTATCAGAAGATTAATGAAAGTTGATAAAGCGAAAAGTGTTTGTCAGGATCGTAACATGTGGAGATCCAAATGTCTCTGCTTTTTTTTTGAGGCGAGGGACATTGACTAACCAATTTACGCACTCTGGGCCGTCACTAGGAAACGGCACGCATCTACAGGGGGCGGTAACGCTAGCAATTGTATGCTTTATTTGCGCTCCGTCCGCGATGGATTACACAGAAGAGTGTGGAGACTCCGAGTGATGCCGCACGGGCGAGCAACCTCAATACCCACTAAAAACCCCCTCCTCCCTGTCGACCCTGCGCAACAGGGGTCACAACAAAAGTTTGTGATGGAAAGACTGAGATATAGAACATAGTTACGCAACAGTCGATCCAGCGCAATAAAGTGCCTGAAGTGTGCCCTGGGAGAACACACTCCACTTCGAGACGGGGGTAGTTGTTAAATCCCTTGCTTTACCTAGTAGCTAAGGGCCCCCTCGTTCCGGAACCTAACTCAGGGAGGGAAGTAATGCGCGTACCTGCCTCTCCGGGTGCCAGCTGAAGGCCAGCGACCTCGAGAAGAGACCGTAGCACGCGCCGAAGGACTTCGCTCCCTATCCCTTTCTGCGGCCTCTTTAAGAGATATTACTGCCTCGCAAAAAGTAACCGCAGCATCCCAGCGGTCGTCGCTCTGCAACATGGCCGTTACCAAGTCGCCGACCGATCCGACGGCTCCTACGTGCGTCTCGAGCTCGAAACGCTGCGGCGTCCATGCAGCGCACTCGACAAGCGTATGAAACGCCGTATCGGGTGCACCGCACTGGCGGCAATCCGGAGAAGGCAAGCAGCCCACAATGCGAAACAGATACTGATCGAAACAACCGTGTCCGTTCAATATCTGTGTCGTCCTGAAGGACAAGGTTCCACTGGTGCGGGTGACCCATTTCTCCAGCTGTGGCCTGATTGCATCCACGGTAAAGCCGCCGGCCGCACAAATGTCTCTGCTTACCCCAATCGGAAACAAGCGTGACAATATGTATGTAGATGTGCGCATTTCTTTGTCGGTATGTAACAATATGCTGTTATGATCAATCCCTCTATGACCGCATTAGAAATATCAGAGCGCGTTCATTTTTATTTAGAACAACAGACAGGCAGAAGGCCCTATAATTGTAAGCGGCTACTGTCGCCTATGGACGTTTGCGACACCAAAGATGGCACCAACGCGCTGCCGGTCTCGAAGAAATTTTATGATTCCTGTTGCGTTACGTACCATACACCAATTTAATGATGTATAATTTAGAACAATTAAAGACCAAGGCAAATACTTGAACGTGATGCTATAGAGATAATAGTATCGGTTAGAGCTGCCGAGAAGATTGGGCAATTGACTGAATCATCAAAAACATCCAATGTCGTAAACGTCTAAATATAACATAATATTTAATATTGATTAGAATACTGGTGTGCACACCACGTAAACAATAAGGTTTCTGTATTAGTTTAAATTAAATTAAGAACAATCAAGATGTTAATGTAGCGCAAAAGTACAACAACTCGTCGTCTTATTTTGTATCCCGCGGGATTCCAGTATACAAAGTACTGCATTATTTAAAAATTATGTAAGCAATCGTTTTACTTTAGACTGTGTCGGATTAAGCTATTATTATATGCCCTAGCAAGTTGAAACCGCTCCCAGGAAAATATCCCGGAATTCCCGAGATATAAATTACCGCAAATTTAAGTCAGGGAATGTGTTATCGGTCAGCAAAATCCACATCGAAATCGGATAACTATTTAAAAAAATTTAAATGAAATGAATACACCTCCAAAGTCGATTTATAAGGTAAATTAAGTTAAAATCAAACAAGGACATATTTTAATAAGCACTTGTTGAATTTTCAAGAACAATTGCTAAACTGACAAAGTTAAATGACCATATTGGTCATTTAACTTTATCAACGAAGGTCAAAGTTACGTTAAATCTAGTTACCGGCCTTTTAGAAGTAACAAAAATAGTTTCATGTGGGTTGGCTTTTAGGCAATACGGGTTTTTCCTACTTGTAATTGAAATACGTAATTCCTCCATATGAATCACCATTAGAGCATGGATTGTTTTTGAAAACAACACGTTGCGTGGCTCCAGTTTACAGTATAGGCAAAAATAATATATATTATGTGTGTACGTATATATATATATATATACGTACTGGTTTGATGACGTTTTACGTAGACCGGCTACTTACGTGGGGAACAATGTCTAGCCATACTGCCTCCGCCAGCTCCCAGTCGAAGGAAAAGGCCCAAGAAATGCTGATGAAGACCGCGCGAACTGGAGTAGAAAAGTAAAAAAGTAGAGCCTGGGCGTCGGAGTGAACGCTCCGACCGCAACCGGGATTTAAAGCTCGGATTATGATTTTGATGTATATGTAATAACAATCTTAATTAATTCAACTTTAAAATAAGATAAGATTTTACATCAAAGTATAAGATATCAATATAAATAAAATCGTTTAAAACTGACTTCAAAAATGAAAAGTATAAAATAACTTGATACAGATTTTTGACTAAGAATTTATTTAGTTTCTTAAAAGACAAAATAATAAAAAATTGTCTATATCGTGAAGTATGTGCCGAGCAAATAATAAAAATTACCATGTACACTGTTATAAGAACAAAATGTTGCAAAATATTGTAATTTTTATGGTTTACCATCAGATGACGCTGTGCAATAATTGAGCTCGCAAACGCTAGCCGAAATGTACAAAGAATATATACAAAGTTTCATGGCTTGCGAGGAACAACACTAGCCTCGGTGGAACATTTTCCTTTTTCGGAGGAGCATTCCATCTCGCTGTTCCATCCTGTATGGGTGTCCCCCTAAAGACAGTTTCTATGTTTTATTCTAATCTCCATCTTAAATTTAGCTAGAAGAAATCACATACCGCCTATGTTTATTAATTATATTATATGTTCATTCCTGATTATTTTTAATGAATTTTGAACTAATACAAGTCTCACAAAGTATTTTGTATGACTAATACTGACTGGACTTGTCTTGGTTGGGATAAGGTTGTTATTAAAAGAATAATTATTTGTTTGAATTTATAATTTATATACTTAAGTGCCTATTTCTTGAATTAATACACCAATATCCGTGTATAAATATCAATATACATAATCTTGATAAACCCTATCTAATTTGATTTCCTGTACCTGAGTCATAATTTTTACGCACGACAATTATTATTACGTAAGCCATTCAAAAACTGCGCGACTCATGACGTAATACCACTCATTCAGTATTTAGACATTACGTTTCGACTGATTGTTAAGGCTTAGTCTGTGTGGTCTCGCATTATATTAAAGTTGCAATAAACCCGCATAATAATAAAATGTAAGTAATAAAAAAGTAAAGTTAATACACTAAATTTTAAGTGTCAGGCAGCAATTACAGTCTTTAATTTTCCATCTGGATAACAATAAATTTTATTTCTACAAGAATGCTATTGTGTTATTAGTAATAATATTATCTACTTTAATCCTAGAGAACTTATCAATTTCAATCCTTCATTGAGTAAAGTACAGATATTGGTAGGTACATACACAGGTCTCACAAACACATACTTTTCCTGACTGAAGTATTATCTGTGTGCAATAAGTTGTCTTCTGTTTATTCGGTCAACCAATTATGCGCTTCTTTCTAGTACAATTCGATCACTGAACTAGTTCACCATAATAGCAATTTTAGTACTATTCGTTATCTTTGTTAGTAATTAAGTGTCGCTTCGTAATAAGTCTAAGCGAAACTGTTTAAAAAAATGAGTTAAAATGCAATGGACTCTTTCTCACCTATTACATTACAGTACAGGCTGTCCGTTTATGGAACTCACTGCCACTCAACATCAGACAAGCTAAGTCAGTATCCTCTTCTAAAATTATGGTTTTTAATTATTTTTGGTCTTCTCAGGTATAATAATTCTGCTTATTCTGTATGTATTATGATATGTACTGTCTTTATATAGTATATAATAAATATTTTTATTTACTTAATTCATATATTTTATATTATTTATTGTCTACACCGTCACTGTCATGTTTTAATATCTTCCTTGGTTTAAACGCTTGCCCGGAAGAGATCGCTTTAAGCGATAAGACCACCCTTTGTTCAACATTTATTGTATCTAGTTTTTAAGAACGTAGTTTTAATTTAGGTGAACAATAAAGTGTTTTCATTCATTCATATATTTAAGCAGCATAAAACAAAAATATTCCAATCACATTAATATATTATTATTGTATTAAAAAAACTTATCATATGGGAGAGGAAAGAGAAAGAGAGTAATCTATTTATGTAATTATGGGCTCATTAAACTGTAAAACAGATTAGTAATAAGGTATTTCTAATAAGTTCTGTAGTTAAAGTTTTATGCAAGGTCTAAATATTTGCATTTATGAAGGGTATGTTATATATACAATATTAGTTATAATACATACATGTAAGACACAGTTTATCAAATCAGCAAATTTGCGACCGTGAGGCTACGCCCGCAAACCCCATCCATACTTTCAGTCACGTAGAAACGCAATTACTACACAGTTGTGTCCGTGTTCACTTTCTCGCCACCAAAACCCCCGAGCCATGTTCACCTTCACACCAAATACAGATGGAATGAAAATCCTTTAACATTTAAAATGTCCATAAAAAATAAATACACTATGTTAATTGAGAACTGTTTATTATATTCTAAAGTATACAATTTATTTTTATATGTAACATTTTGTAAAAATGAATCTTGCTTATCTTTACACTACTGTAAGTTGGACCAGATTTTTTTTATAACTGACCACTGTTGGTTGATGAAATGTTTCTTTTTCATTTCAATGCATTTTTCTTACATTTTTTTAGATAGTGTAGAATTAATTGACTTTGAATTATCTCCTCTCATTTCAATCAGTACACTAAATTAGAAAAAAGTTATTATAGCTTAATAGCGTTTCCAGCATCGCCAGCAAACTGCAGTTTCATAATATGTTTTAGTAATTATGTTAATAGATCTAATTATTAATAATAAATAAAAATTCAATGTGTGGGTCTAAATGCAGATAGATCTTTATGTAGAGTGTGATCGTGAGAATTTGAGATGTTCTGAGTAGATTTAAGGCACCAGACCAGTTTCAAGAAGAAGTTACTTTTCAGTGAACAGATCAAGTTGCTATCGAAGTCTCGTACACGGTTATACATTTTCTGGTTCTCTCGCTGCCCTGAATAAATCAAAAGTATTAAATTATGGTTGAACCAATCATCTCGTTTGTGCCCAATTCTGAATCATTTGGTTTGTTGGAGCTTGATTTACTATTCCACCTAATTTCAATCGCAGTACCGTTTTACGATAGTGTTCACGAACTGAGAGCATTTCTTATACTTTGTAGAATGACACCACAGCATTAAATCTTTATTGGTGTTGTATTTGGTACCCATCTCGACACGCACACGCACGAGTCTCAGTCAAGCAAGGCCATTTTCAAGTGCAAATAGAGTTTTGGTCCACCTCGTATTACACACCACACACACACACACACACAACTATATATATATATATATATATATATATATATATATATATATGTATATACGTGAAGTATCACACGAAATGGATTCTTCGATTTACACGAGCTCCCTACACAGCATGGGAGTGTTGCAAGGTTCCAGGATCGCAGACTCGCTCGCACTCACAGTCGCAGCACTTGGTGCGGAAACACTCGCTGTTCTTGTTCTACGAGTTGTCATCTAGAAATACATAAAAAAATCTTGAAAGACTCACTATTTTATTTTTATTGCAGGAGTTCAGCAGACAGGCAAATGGCCCACGTGATGGAAAGCGGTTACCATCGTCTATGAACATTTGCAACACCAAAGGTGCTACAAATGCGCTGCTGCACCCTTAAGGGAGACTGGAACCTGGTCACTAATGCCGAAACACAACTCAAGGTTGCTATGGCGACATACTTTAGACCAGGGGTGGTAGCCATCCAGTCGGGCAAATGCCCTACCACCTGGCTGCTGGTTGTTTTGTCGCCTCTTACGACAGGCCGCCCGAAATTGTATTTTTTCTCCGTTTATTATGTTGGTATATTTTTTCCAAAACTGGGTTGTTCATTCTATTATAATATATAGTCTTGTCTGGTAGTTACCTAGAATGACTCCAAAGTTTCCTAAGTGTATGCGTTATCATCTATATTTATATTATTAATTAAAATTAACGATTACTGTAAGTTATCGTCATATAATTAAATGTAAATCATTTAAGTATATGACGCAAGTTTTAAAGAATAAAATAATATATCACATAACTAACTGTAAAAATGATTTACCTTTGTCCAACTTTCATCATTGTCATGTACCTCTTGTTGCCTTAATAATACAATATTAGATTGTTTCAGTCTGTAAGATTTTGGCCTAACACCATCGTTACTATTGTCCTTGTAATTCTGATTATCGTTCATAAATCTCAAGTTTTCGTTTACACCTTCTTTATCAGCGAAACCATTTCTGGGACGATGTGTAACATTTGTTTTAGCATCTTCAGTTTTTGGGTTGCAATTTATATATTGAGGCACCGGATATGATACTGGATAAGGAACATAAATAATTTGGGGAGGCGGTGGTGGAGATTGCTTCTGATTGGTTTTAATATATTCTGACAAATCATCAAGTAGCTTGAATATCTGTGGGATGACTTCTTCGTTTTTGTCATAGGTATTTCTTCTATCTAGATAGTGAGAATACGGTTGGTCATCATAGCCATAACCCATTCGCCATTTTCTACGTCGGGATCTTTGCTCTCCACTGCGTATTCTATGTTTTCTGACTTCATGTTGTTCATCTTCTACATAGTCGTCTACGGCTTCTTCATAGTTTTGACCATTTACGATCATCATACAAAGTAAACCAGCTATTATTAGCGTAATTATATTCATTCTGCAAGAAAAATTAAAATGTAATAAATTTCAAGTTACCTTTGAATTTATATATAAACATTCCATTGTTTGTCGTCATCGTTATACGATAATAATCTGATAACGATTGAAATCTTGCAAGATTATGATAGAAATATAACGTAATTTCGTATTAATCCAAAAAGCAGTTTTATAATGAGAAACTCGTTGTGGAATAAAATTCAAGTGGGACCAACAAAATCATCTGGCATTTGGCTGTATTGTGCGAAAATCCAGTTATTGCGCATATATTGTTTAAGTTTTCGAGAAGAATAGCTAGATTATTAAAACTTAAAAAATATCCGTTCCAGTATAAAACCTGAATATATTGAGGAACTACTAGTAAACTTCTTTAAATCCCACATTTAAATTTACTGCAGCCTAAGTGTGCAATTGAAAGAAGACTGCAATTTATGGCTGTTAATTTCGTCTGAAATTAAGTCTTCTAATAACCTCAACCAAGAAGGAACTAATATTTACAAAGAACATTTAATGAAGCAATTTAATTCTATACGAGGATTGTCGTAGTCGAGTTTTATTCGTCGTATCGTATTAGTCAAAGATTTAGATGATATTTTATATGAGTACTATTTAACAATACAATTATCTAACACATTAGATGATTGTTTTGTTATATATGGTGTAATTATTTTACATTTTTCATTAGTATGGTGTACATTAGTTGATTTGAAATTAATAAAATAACTTACTTGAACACTAAATACACACTTTGTTAGTTAATGATATAAAAGAAAATATTTAATAATACTGAATTCATTAATTCCTTTGAAATTAAACGTTAATTCAATACGACGATTCACGTAATACTGAAGGTCAAGAGAGGACAGGAGCCGGTTTGTTGTGCATGCATCCGTAACAATTTATGCTGTTATGATTTCTGATCTTCTTCCTTGCAGTGTTTATCTCATAAGAAAGATAGGGGCCTCAAGGTTTCCATTGACTGAGCTTCAACTTAGGGGATAACTATACGCCAGTGACTGGGTGTAAGTCGTGCTCTTCCTTCTAGGCTTTACGATATCCTCTCAGGGGCTTCAGTTGCCCATCTATGAAATCTGGTGGCATTTCTGCGGTATTTGAGTTAATTAATTGAGGTGAGGCAACAGTTAGCTGACGGAGATCGTCAGAAGTTCCACCCCTGGTTGTACTGGAAATTAGTGTGTAGGGTGGGCCGATTCGTCATAGTCAACGAAAGCTGATTTCTGATTCTGTCCATATTAACTCGTGTAATTTGATATACTTAGTGACTATCGTCAGTATGTCAGTATCCTTAGTAGTTGCGTGACAACTGATGGCGTTACAAAATCTTGAGACCATTTTTGTGACTAGGTGTGTGGTGAACAACAAGATCTCGTATTTAAGAGGGAGCCCCTTGTAGTTGCTAGATTAGTGATAGGGACATCATTGACGCCCTATTCGTTTGTTTGCAATTTCGTTAGCACTAGTTGTTATTCCGTTGTTGCCCGTCTCCTCTCTGTACCAATGGGATAGCGGGGGAGACTGGAGATCCCGATCTCGAATCCACTTCATCTCGGCTTAGATACAGTAGACGACACAATTTGTATTTTTAGCCGCGTGCGCCTTGCCACAATTACACAGGTTAGTTGCTCCTCGAGTTGTCGCAGTTAATCGACTACGCGATACTTTTCTCCGAACCTTATGCATATCATCGGTCGGAAGCAGAGGACTCACATGTGCTCGAAACCTTTACAGCGATGGAGTGGAGCGTTGAGGAACTCTACCGCTACCATCCTATCTTTCTAAGCGAAACCTAATATATACAGCGGTTCATTACCGGCATATAGTCGGGCAAGCTACAACGTGCTCGAGTATTCTATGGCTACGTAAAAAAAGCAACCAGGCCTGCCTCTAGCCCCTGTAATACGACGAATATATTGAACATCGAAGTTGAGCTCTATCAGCGCCGTAGTAATTTTGTCGAATGATATCCGTTGAGTAGTTTTTGGGATATGGGGTAATTATGATTAAATTTTTTTTTTATTCCGTAAGCAAATAATGAAACCAGTCAACGTTTGTCACCTCTACGAAACTCTTCGTTATATGAGAACTGCCAGGCACTTACCTAATTTATTTTTAATGAATTTGAATTTTGTAAATACATTCATTTCATTGCTTTTATTATTATGGTTAGGTGTATTTCCCAACTATTATATATAGATATAATGGGTTATATAGATAGAGAAAACCAAAATAATCTTTTTGAGCCGGAATAGAAGTTTGATATTTTCTTTACAGTCAATCGTAAGCGATTGAGTCAATTAATGTTTCAACATAGTTTAGTTTTCTCTACCATTGCTAATATAAGCTTTTAATATTAAATTAACCATTTCAACCTATTCATCCTAGAACACAATAAATTGCGATTACGCATTGCTGAAATTCTTGGCTGTCTAGCATCGCTTTATTGGTAAAGAAAAATATATTGGTAGTGCCAATACATTATGTTCTTCATTCTAATCGTGTTAATACTAGTCTCTTTAATCTTACTAACACACTTAAAGAGTGACGTTATATTGTACAGCTTTACTTTAAAAATTGTATAAAATTCTTTAAATCAAACAATAGTTGTATTGATTGATTTTAAACAATAAGGGCTGCTTGCATAAAGATCGCCTTTAAATAAAATTAGTTAATCATATTAAACTGCCTAAACACGTTTTATACAGAACGTATTGACAGTTATTTAAACATATTTAGAGGCAAATTTTGCGTTGTGTATAAATTTAAGTAACCTTATGCAAGCGGCCCTAATTGTATGACACTAATTTCAGCTATTTAATAAAATATTTAAAACACGATTTGGCAGAGTCTTTGCTTAAATATTAATTTAAAATTTGAACACTCATTACCTACTCATGTACACTTCACACTGGCTAGATATACAAATCGTATAGATCCATGTAAAAAAAGAGGAAATCCGTACTAAAATGAGTGAAAATGTGAAGTACGCCTGTAATAAACAGATATATTTGTAAAATAAACTAGCTGAATATCCTATAAATAAACCTAACTTTAAAATATATATACAATAGTAAAAAACTATAATTAAAATAAAAACCTATGCTAAAGCCCCCCAGCCCCACCAGACCACTGTCGCTGGGCATTGTATTGAATTGGCTGAATATTGATTTTTTTACTATTATTTTCTTAATCGTTACTTGTAACTCTAGAGTTAAACATTGTTCACAGCAGGCTACTTAACACATGTATATATGTTAATAAGCCATGTACAGCAACTAATTTATAATAAAATCGTACCAAAATATTGGTATGATTTTGATATTTATCATTATTTTATAAATCCTAGTTGTTATAAAATGACATCATTCTCTTGACACAGTTTAACGATGTTTACTAATGAATCCAAGTGAAGTGACTCATTATGAGGACACCAAATTTTCCTAACAAATTATGTGCGAAGATTATCTTCATAATAAAAGTTGTGTGTATCTACTGTTATCAATTTTCGTAGATAAGGCGTAAATCTGGAAAGAGTAGATACCTATTTATTTACCTATTGCGCAATTTAAAATGGTTAAAAAAGGATGTTTTATTTTCTTCGGTTGTTATTTTTGGCGTCTTTTATATTTACTCAGATATAATGGGATTATAAATTAGTTTAGCACTAATACATTTTTTAATATATTTATGTTTATTTTTATTATAGTTTTATTTATAGCAATAGTTTAGTTTACATAATATGGCCAGAAGTTGTAAAAACAACAGTTCTTAGATTTATTTCTATTTAAATATTTTTTTAATAATTTAAACAATGTTCTCCATACAGATTGAGTTAGAATTTTATCAAGCGTTTCGTTGATAGTTAAAATTTCGTGTTTCAAAGTTTAAATATATTTGATTTGTAATGCGACGTTGCGAAATTAAGGACCCCTCCCACCCCTTGTCACACAATGTCACACTTCGTCGACGCGCTAATCCCGCTGCCTACCCCACATCCCCTTACCGATGAACGTAATTTATGGGTGGCCTATTAAGTTAAGTAAGACATAAAAAAATGACCCATTGTGGCCCCTTAAATCTGCCGCCATTGGCTTCAGCCTACTCGGCTTGTTAGTAAATCCGCTACTGATAATACGTTATTGGCATCAGATATGAGCGCGTTTAGACTGGTAAACAAGTGCCTTTTGGACCAACTTTTTTCAGCAGTCTCCGAAAATTATAAATGAGGTGTCATTCAATTCGGAATGGCATCTAGATGATTTTTGAAAAAAAAATGAAGTTCCGCTTGCAAAAATTGTAAAAGTTATTAACAATTAACTAAAAAATATGGGGGTTTAGTTTTTGCAAATATCTCAAAAAGTAATAAAGATTTTTCAAATTTAAAAAAAGATTCGAAAAGAACAGGAAATTTCCTAAAAAAAGTCTTGACTCCCAAAACTGTAAGATCAATATTTATAATTTCCCAGAGGGATGAAAATACGGCCGAAAACGGGTACTCTGGCTTACGCAAGCCACATCGGCCCTTTAATGAATAAATATTATTTAAACATACTAAATATGAAAATAAAAATTTGAAAAAATTCAGGCACTAACTAAATAGATGAATGAACAATAATCTGCTTGGAATTTTTTTTATAACAATTTTTCATTAAGTTATTCAATAGTTAATTAATAAAAAAATTTGCTTGAACAGGAACATTGCAAGTGTGATAATTGTTAAACTATAAATTGAAGATTTTTTCCTTTCTTGGAGCAATTCTTGAAAGGCTTTAGAATAGAACCCGTTGGAAAAATTAGAAAATGTTTATTATTCATTTTTTAATTAATAATTTTCGTTGTTAAAAAATATTTTTGTTTTGCTTGAACATAAACATTGCAAGTGTGATAATTGTTAAACTAAAAATTTAAGATTTTTTTCCTTTCTTGGAGCAATTCTTGAAAGGCTTTAGAATAGAACCCCGTTGGACAAATTAGAAAATGTTTATTTTTCATTTTTTTATTAATAATTTTCGTTGTGACAAAATTAAAAGTTTAAAACACACACAAACAACAAGTTGTTGTATAGTTTAAATAATATTTATTCATTAGAGGGCCGATGTGGGTGTGGCTTGCGTAAGCCAGAGTACCCGTTTTCGGCCGTATTTTCATCCCTCTGGGAAATTATAAATATTGATCTTACAGTTTCGGGAGTCAAGACTTTTTTTGGAAATTTCCTGCTCTTTTCGAATCTTTTTTCAAATTTGAAAAATCTCTATTATTTTTTGAGTTATTTGCAAAAAACTAAACCCTCCACCTTTTTTAGTTAATTGTTAATAACTTTTACAATTTTTGCAAGCGAAACTTCATTTTTTTCAAAAATCATCTAGATGCCATTCCGAATCGAATGACACATTTACTACACACTCATTTATAATTTTCGGAGACTGCTGAAAAACGTTGGTCCAGAAGGCACTTGTTTACCAGTCTACGTTAGTTAATAAACTATTACGTTTTCGGGGAGTAATGTAATATGTAACAAATCGAGCATATATACAAGGTCGTGGAAACGAGCGAGAATAAGCGAGATTTACACGGATTTTAGGACACCGTAACGTTACATGGTAGCTGCGAATGGTAGGTATATTAGGGCACGTAAGCCAGTCAGTATCCACCTTAAGAAAATATTGCATAATATTGTTACAACTCAGGTCCCGACAAAAACAAATTCCACCTGCATATCTCAAACGAAGCACATTTATTACCCGTCAGCATTGGAACTAATGACTATTAACATTGAAACTATTATTATTCTTTTATGATCGTCTTCTTCTATTTACTTATTGGCATACGGCCTATTGTTGTATTGTAATCATTAGCCAGGTGTTACGGATTTTTGAGTACAAGCTGATTCTAGGAAATTTGGTTCACGCTGCCGGCCGGACATATTGCATTCGTGCAGTATAAAGCAACGGGCTGATTGAGGGACGAGTGAGTCGAGCGAGAACCACGAATGAAGCGAGACGTGTGTACTGCAACCGGGAATCTAATAAGTGACGGACTTTGTGGGTTTTATTGAATTACTTCTGCATTACGTTTGGACTTGATATGTTCGGTTATATTTGTACCTGTGTTATACGTGTTTGTACAGTTCTATAAACTCTATAGTATTTTAACGGCATTTTAATTCGAGTCTCGCGACTCGTAACAATATTTTAGCCTTGATTAAAACATGAAAATAAAGTTAAAATTGTTCAAACAACGAAATAACTAGATAAACATTGAGTAACGTTTCGCAGTCGTAACTCGTAATTAGATGAACGTAAAGTTTACGAGAGATACGAGTTCAAAGCGACAGGACAGCTTAAATCTGAATTTTACTCGACAGAGCCGTCTCTTTGTTTATTGCGTTCGACCGCCGACCGCTCTTATGGAATTTATAGGTCTGCAAAATTAGTACATGGTATTTATCGTGGTCTATTAAAATCTATTTCAAATAGGACGGTAGTTATGGCCGAAACATCCATAAAACGTAACTTATAACGTTATCGTAAATTTTCCTATATAAATAAATATATATTAATCTTTATGTATATTTGTTCTGTTCATGTGTATGCCACTGAACTCCTTCTAAACGGTTAGATTTTTTTTATTGCAGGAGTTCAGCAGACAGGCAGACGGCCCACTTGATGGAAAGCGGTTACCATCGCCTATGGACATTTGCAACAGCAAAGGTGCTACAAATGCGCTGCTGCTCTCTTAAGGGAGACTGGAACCTGGTCACTAATGCCGGAACACAACTCAAGGTTATTATGGCGGCATACTTTAGACCAGGGGTGGTAGCCATCAAGTCGGGCAAATGCCCTACCACCTGGCTGTGGGTTGTTTTGTCGCCTCTTACGACAGGCCGCCTGGCCGTAGGAAATTGTAATCTTTCTCCGTTCCTGCACGGATAAGATTTAATTAATTTAATGAAATGTATTTATGTATTTGAGGGGATCTGGAATGATTTAGATTCACAATTGGATCCGGTAGCTGGCGCTGGAATCGGATTATAGATTTTTATGTTTTCAGAGGAGGCCTACGTCTAGCGGGTCGCGTAGTTTTAATTATATAAAACTATATTTAATCCTTTTGCTATGCAACGAAGTTGTTTGAGTATGTTTATTTGTGATGCTTTCATGCCTTAAGAAGACATAGTTTAATTTTATACTTATTAGAATCACGATATGTTTTTCTTGTTTATTTATGTAATTTCTCCCATATCGTCTTGTTTGAAATACACTGTGTATATTTTATGTTGATATTACGAGTAAATGGACCAACCAATCGCAATCAATTTGATTCAATGGCAAAAAAGTGGTATTCAGTAACATTGAATAATTCAACATTACGTTTATAGGGACCATTCAGGGGCCCAATTCTGCTATTTGAATATCTTGGCGTTGTGAAGATAATCGAAGTATGGTTCCATTGTAATAGTATCAGTAATACGTATTCTACTAAATCCACAATTATTCTCTGGATGTCGTCGCCGCAGAATAATAGTAGAAAAAAAATGATATTACCATTTGCAAAGATGCTGTTTGTCGAAATGAATAATCTAAAGCTACAATACCAAAAATGTCAAACATTTTCCCCAAGTTTTTGTTCAACAATATTTATAAAGATGTGAAAGAGTGGCGTGCCACGGGCACGGCATTCGGATTAGCAGAATACCGAAATCGAGAATCAAAACTATAAAATCCGGCGATTTTGACGAGATAGTAATACCAGAATTGGGCCCCTGGTTGACACAAATGAACCGTCTAAATGGGCTTTATGAGCATTAAGATGTAAAATTATTGCATAATTTTTATCACTGGTACATACAGAAAAAGTTATCTCGCTGATTTTCTTTACTGCTACCATAGTAATAATTAAAAATTGAAGTATCTGTCTTTACTATCTGTCTTTGGAATATGATATTTAAATTCACTTATAAATATTTATATATTTTGTATGGTATGTATATTAAGTATATATCTATGTAATATATAAAATTTATCCATATATTTATATATATATATATATAATTTATGTATTTATTACTAAGATATAAGTAGTTTGTACTATATTTTACGTATACCACCATCGCCATTATCATATAATTTCATTTCTGGGGTTGTCTGGAAGAGATCGCTTTTTATCGATAAGACGGCTTTGTACATAACTAGATATAATTTTAGTCTTATGTTCATGTTTGTATTGGTGTACAATAAAGAGTTATGTATCTATCTATCTGTCGTTGATATATTGGTGACATAAAGTTGATTAATGTTTTGCTGTACAGTTTTCTTTTTTTCTATTAACGTACTTTTTGGCTAAAGTGTACGTAATATGTTTTGTTCGTTAAAAATACCAAGTGTTTAGTGAAATGTGCCAATTCGAACTACCACAATAACTTATCTACTAAAAACTAATCTTGTATCCATGATTCATATCAAAGATTAATACGCTTTGTAGATTTGCATATTTGAAACAAAACAAATGACGTCGACATTTGACTTTAACTATTATACAAAAACAAAGAAAAAGGCATCATTTATTCAAAATATAACCTGACTGAATGTAAACATGAAACAACCGAACTGTTGGAATCACACAACTATTATTTCCGTTCTTTCACGTTATGTTTTATTTTCTTAATAACAATGATACCTAATTAGTAACATCTGATTTAGGATGCGTTCCACTAGAGACACACAACGACCTCGTTCACGACCGCGACTTTACCCGTTCCACTTGCTTATCGACGTTACAATCGTAAACCCAAGTGGAACGGTTATTCGACCCACCTCTTGACATGGATCGCTGTGAGCGGTGTGTGATGAAAAATGATAACGTCATTGACGATAAATTAATAGATATTATTTTTATTTCTCATATTCTAAAAGTACGCTTGGAGTTGCCTAATCACAGAGGTGAAAACAGTACTTTTCCTCGCTGGGAAATGATTTTTGCTCTCGAAAAATTTAAAAACTTTGCAAACCATAGACAATCCATTCGAATCATGTCCCAACTTTTTTACAGCCGCTGTTAAACACAGCGTAAATTGTAATAAAAAATATCATCAATTTTACAACATGAACTGAATATTTCCTATCATAGATGACAAAAATACCGACTGATAGAATGCCAATGAATAAAAAAAATTACTTGACGTTTCATACGTGACACATTAAATTAGTTCTTCAAATTTAGATATGGATTTAACGCCTGATTTCATAGAGAAGTAATTGTTTGTTTAAGTAATCAATTTTTATTTAATTTCCTTATATTTGAAATGAAAAGTAGTATTAACCTCGGGTGAAAGACCTATTTAGGTCCCCAACTATTAGCGTCTTCGCTATGTTCAGGCGCCAAACCTCATAGGTCACTTTCACCTCTCATGTATCAAAAGATTTTCTCTTCTAGATGACAGAGTTTGTTGCAATTTGCCTATACCGCTGGACATAGGAACCCGTTAGAATGTGGCCTTAAGTACGGATGTTGTTAAAAACAGCAGGTCTACTAACCGCGAAACCGCTACACCGGCTGAGCTGAGATAGTTCCATTTTCCTACTTTCACACTCAAGTTGTTTCTTTGCTTCTAGTAAAAATTGGTTACACACGAGTATACTAACGTGGAATATGTTTTAATATGCGAATATCAAATGCGATCATTTTTTATACCATGTGATAGTCTTTGGTTCAACTAATAATAAGTGTCAATTTATCACCAATGGACATTTGCAATATCCGCAAACTGGATGACCATTAAAATTATGTTCCATGGGAATGAAAAGGATAACGGGAAGGACTGGGGAAACTGGAGTTTAAAGTAACGGTAAATCGGTTAACCTATAATAACATATTAAGAGCCCATAAATGTCCCACTGCTGGGCTCGGGCCTCCCACTACAAGGAAACGGACAGTATACTCGCCACGCTTGTCCGAGGCGGCTTGGGAGGTATGACACATCGGTAATCTCGATGTGCAGCACGATGTTTACCTTCACCGTTGTTAGCACGTGGTAATTGTAACAATATGGACATTAGGTCAGAAATACTGCTTAAGTTAGCTAACCATTACGCTACCACGACTTGGCAACCTATTCGAATAATATAATAACACCCTACCTTCTTATTATTCTTTAACTGTTGTTTTGAAAGGTTTGTATCTAACTAGGTAGATTCAAATATTCACGAATATTCTAGTCTTTAAATCTCTTCACCAGGTGAAAATGAAACCTAATTAACGTTGTGCGCCAATTAACTTGGAGGCCTTTGACTGACGCTGAGCAAAATTTCTGGCAACTCCAAAAGGTAGCATTTAATTCACTTAATTTCTACATTCGTAACCAAAATTTATACTGCTTTAAAAGTAAAACAGCGATAAAAAATATCAAAGTTCTGCCAAAACTTTCGCTTTACCTACTTACTTAGTTTTAGGTGTTAAATTCTCGGTAAATAATGTATCTAAGTTATTCTTAGACAGGTATCAATGTCACCTACATATTTATTTGCATAGTATCTCATTGATAAAGCTGTATAAATAAAGTTTATGAAAAATATTGAGACATGTGCTGAAGTAGTGGTAAACACGTTTTCATAATATACAAGAGCTACTTAATCATGAAATACGATTACGGTGTTGTAATAATGAAACATTGCAAAACATACTGCTGAATTTTTACGATGTCTACTACGAATGTATTTATATTTTTTTTATAAAGTATGCAACAAATCGCTGCCAGAGAGAAGAGCGCCCAGAAGGCTGGCTGCATTGCCACGCTGTATGGCAATGCTGATAATGATCTAGGCACGCTTTCCTCTGGCAGCGATTTGTTACATACTTTATATTAATTTATTTATAATTTAGTTTATTTTAAGTATTGAGTTGTTTTTCTGCGTGTTATTTATAATTTATGTATGTATTTTTTTAAAGTCAATAAAATGGATTAGGGGGCGTCCATAAATTACGTGAGGTGTTTAAGGGGGGGAGGGGGTCGAGTCAAATCTCATCTAATCTTACGTCTCGGCAAATATCACGCAATTTTTTTTTAATTGGACTGAATTAGAGTAGGTATTCTTTTTTTAATCACAGTAGTTACGATTTAATTATTCTATTGTTAAATTTTTATTACACTTATAATTAAACTCTCAGCAATATTGATTACTAGTCTTAACTAGTCGTAAATAAAAGCACGAAGCAAATTTGTTATTTTCTTTTTACAATAACAATCCAACGCGTTTACGTAAGAAACTCACATTTTGAAAAATCTCACGTGAGATTAGGGGATGGGGGAGGGGGTTGAATAAAATCTCACGACATCTCACCAGGGGGGGAGGGAGGGGCAGAAAATTAAAAAAAACACCTCACGTAATTTATGGACGCCCCCTAAGGAAAAATTCGTTTTTGAAATAGTAAAAGGATGACTCACTTTTAACCTTTAAAATTATGAATTAATTGGGTAAATAGCCACTTAGAAGGTTACACACAGCGAAATGTTCTGTAGAGATGAGAAAAGATGACTGTTTCCGTGTTTTAGCTACGGACCCGTAAAAATAGTTTTATCGAAAATATCCCAAATATTTCAAAACTACTCAACGGATATGACCCATACCAATTTTGTTGAAAGATTTTTAAAAGCGTTACAACCTGAAATATTTTCTGATTTTTCCCCTTTATAGTTCAACAGGTAAAGAAAGAGGCGGCACAATTATTTCCATTTTAGAAGAAACTATTTCCCCATTTATTGCCAAGTCAAAAATGATACAATCATCATTAACAAACTAAAACTATTGTTTGATACATAGATACTCGTGTATATATTCACATACAACAAAACACGTTTCTTGTGAAAGGTACAGAAGAGATTTCAAAAAACATTGGAATGTTTAGTAAACAAAATAATCAATATGGAAGGGACATTGAGTATTTCGCTCGTAAGACTCGTTTTCTCAGTAAGTCTTTGTAGTAGGCCGTTTATAATCACCCAGCAAATTTATCTTATTTTTACCTAGAAATTTGCGAAATACGTCTTTTGTGAAACGACTCACGTAAAGTGATTTACCTGTTAAGTGATTCTCAAAGACCTTTTAATATGCGGTAACCACTTAGACAAAAACTTTGGAAAATCTATAATATAATATTTTCTTAAGTTTTCGCGACTTTTATACATATTTTACATTTGGATAAACCAAAATCAAATAAATTATCGCGCTGAAAACCGTTAAAACGTAGTTTTATTAAATATATAATATTACAAAATTCTAAACATGTCATGTCTGTTCATGTGTATTTAAAAAAAGTGTTCGTCTCGGGGCGCCCGACAGAAATGATAACTTAGTCTGCCTACCGCTGCAATATGCGTGAGAAAAAGGGAAGTCAGACAGACTGGCTCCGTAACGCGTTACGTAACGAAGCGGTTTACCCTCCCATAAGAAGTTATCACTTCAAAAACAACTGGAATAGACTATATAAACGATAGAGAACACGTTCAGGATTTACGTAAAAACTACTGGGCCGATTTCAATGCGGTTTTTGGCTGATCGACAGAAAATTCTTAGACTTAAAGTCTGCGCTACTTTTTATCCCGGTAAGCCGGCGGGAATTTTTCTGGGAATGATTTATCATGGCCAAATTAAAAAAAAATCCAAAGGGACTTCCTTACTGATGTATAGCAAATTTTATGTCATAAAAAGTGTAATATTTTTTATCTCGGGAATCTTGTGAGAATTTTCCCGAGAGCGGTTTGTACTTGTTCGTAGTTTTCACTAAAACGATAGCTTACAATTTTTGTTTAATGCCGTGGTACTTTGTATTTGTGTATATTTCAAGTCTAGCGTCAATGAATTCACAGGCATATCCTAGTTTAGGTATAGTCAAGGTGACAAAGTCCGTTAATGAGGTAAGTTCATACATCGCTCATTTTATACCTTTTAGAAACGGAATTTAACGCCAATAAAATTAAAGTTATTCATTAAAAACAATTCGACGACAGAATTCAATATTATCTTAGCTTCACTGACTGATTTGTTGTCCTGGTAACAGTACCTATTCAACTATTGAAACTAGGTAACTATACAAACACGAAAGTAGCGAGAGGGGTATGGAGTTCCTCACTGACGGTCTTCGCCACCTTGACTATATATATGTATATATATATATATATACACAGTGTGAGTCTTCATAATGTGCAAATATCGAAGTTATCTATATCTATACTATATCTATACTTAATTTTATCGACGGAAAAAATACAAAAAAAAAATCTAAAAAACTTATTTCATTTTTTATGGATTTTTAAAAAATTTTGTTCGCTACTGTGACTCCAGTGCAAACAAAACGGTGTAACTTTTAAACTAAATGATCTATCACCATGAAACAAACTCCACCATGATTGAAAGTAATTAGGCGGCCTAATAAAATGAAAATTGTGGATAAAAAAACTAGCCTCAATTGAAAATAAACATGTTTTTTTAACAAAAATCTGTTTTTTTTTCTTCAATTTTTACAATAATCGTAAAATTTCGCAATAAAACGCCCCCATTACCTACCTTTTTTATTACTTTAAATTAATCTTCATCATATTCGCTACCCAAGAGTAAATGAATGAATTAATTAATTAAAAATGAATTCTTTAGTATTAATTATCGTCTCAAATAGACCATCCCTAAGAAAATAATAAATTGCGCGTTCGGAGTGCCATCTTTTAACACTTGATAAAAAAATGTTATGTTTGAGTTATAAGCATGAAATTTTTACTGTTGGGTAGCGAATATGATGAGGATTAATTTAAAGTAACAAAAAAGGTAGGTAATGGGGGCGTTTTATTGAGAAATTTTACGATTATTGTAAAAATTGAAGTAAAAAAAACATGTTTATTTTCAATTGAGGCTAGTTTTTTCCACAATTTTTATGTTATTAGGCCGCCTAATTACTTCCGATCATGATGGAGTTTGTTTCATGGTGATAGATCATTTAGTTTAAAAGTTACACCGTTTTGTTTGCACTGGAGTCACAGTAGCGAACAAAGTTTTTAAAAAATCCATAAAAAATAAAATATTTTTTTTTAGATTTTTTTAGTATCTTTTCCGTCGATAAAATTAAGTATAGATTCCCTAATTTCGATTTGTGCACATTATGAAGACTCACACTCTATATATATATATATATATATAAATATATATATTTATATAATTATTTCTGATGTCTCGCCTCTTCAACTCTGATCTATCCTTACACATCACAAATAAATTTAGACTGATTTCAAAAAGTAATTGTAAGTAGACATATGTATCGGAACGGTTTGTTGAATACGGAAGGACATGAATTTGGAGTGAAGTGTCACTTCCTACTTATATTTAAAAGTGCAAAAGTCAATTACTTACCTCTCATCCGCTACTCAATGAATATGTAAATGAGGTTTTATGCAGTTTTGAAGAGGCCAGTCGGTAGTGGTCCGTCAGCTTCCGTAACTGTAATATCCTTTTAAAACAATCGTGGTTCTCACGATGTGCTCCGAATCTCTCGGCTAAACGAATCCGTCTGGCTAAAAGATTTTCCATGTAACAGAAAGGTTTTCGGGTCGCCCCTTTGAGCTCATTTTGCGTTGTACTGGTACCATTTGTTCCATTTATCTGTAATCGTTATTACAGTTTAATGTGCTGTAAAATTGAGGCAGATGTTTCGAAAGGATTTTTTCAATATGAGAGTGTTTGTTGTCCTTTAGAATTATTCAGTGTTTATCAAATTGGATTGCTAAGTGGTCGAACGTTAAGATGTTTTCATGGATGTTTTCTTTCTTTTGAAGTGTAATAATTTAATAAACTTTATTTATTTACTTGGCTTCAGTTGAATACATGTTTTAGGTTTTGCCATGAGTTTATTTGTCTTTGACTTCTTTATAGGTACTTTTATATAACACATCATCTTCATCATTCGAACTTAAAATCCCGGTTGAGTGAGAGCGTTCGCTTCGAGGTCCAGGGTGTACTTTCTCTTCGCCCCTTCGTGCTATCTTCGGCATCCCTAGTTTAAAAATTATTGATACACACATCATCACCGCGGATGTTAGCCAGAATTTCTCCAACTTCTACTGAAATCTGGTTGAGACAGGAAAACAATCACCCTTACCTCTTGAACTTAAAGCTGGTTATAAACCGCCCCACGCACAAAGAGTATGACGTCATCAGGGGCTAAGGGCTAGCATGGGTTACTTTGGTGGATCCATCCAAATTAAAAGAAAGAAATGATCTGTCTAATATCAGCTTAAGATTCTTCTACGACGCTTTAGGTTAGTAATACCGTTTATTGAACTTTTTCAGCACGTTGAAATTAAACCTTGTATTTCAAACATGTTGCGTCACATATCCCAGTCTCCCATCTTCGTTATCCAGCCCCCGGCGGCTACCTTGCGTAAGCCATCAGTCCACACACGGTCTCCACTCCAGGACTCGTTTTCTCCATCTGACGTCGGTCCTACGACAGATGTGACAGGCTCACTACTACTTCAACTTGCTAATCTTGCGAACTATGTCGGTTACCTTAGTTCTCTTACGGATATCCTCATTTCTGACTATCCACAAGAGAAACACCTAACACAACTCGCTCCATGGCCCGTTGACAGACTGAATTTGTGTATCAGTACCACCATCAATGTCCATATCGCAGCACCGCATCTCATAATACTATAATCTGAATTTTCATATTATCACTTACTTTGTTAGAAGAGATAAGCTATTTAAAACGTATTCAAATTTAAATATCATAATTTTAAAATTATTGTTAATACAACCTTGTACGCGCTATTGAAGGTCGTTTCATACATATTTGAGATTAATTATTCAAGAGTTTATGAAATACGGCATCTGGAAAACATCCAATTGAACATTGCGAGAGTTAATTTATAACTTCATCAATGATAGAATTTGTTACGGCTACTTTAAAAATATTTATGAATGACAAAATTTGAAGGTAAATAAAAATATTTTTAGTTCTTTTATTTTTGTTTAATAGTCCAAGACTTGTGTCATTTTTTTCGACCACGTGTCATTTGCAGCTAATCTTGCGACAAATATGACCCAAGCTCGTTTAGATTGTTAATCTGTTTCTGTCTGTATTTTGTTTATATTAATAACTTATGTAATAAAATATAACAAATCTGTTTCTTTAATCTAGGTTTTAAGTATGCGTTTGAAACATAATATTCATGTACTTCTGATCAGGTAGTGAAATTTGGGAATAGAGTGTACTTTATTCAATATATTTTCATCCTATCCTATAGTACAATTTCTTGCCGCCGGGTGGCCTGTCATAAGAGAGCGACAAAACCACTCAGTCAGGTGGTATTTGCCCGTCTCGATGGCTACGACCCCTGGTCTAGAGCATGTCGCTATAACAGCCTGGAGTTGTGTTCCCGTATTAGTGACCAGGTTTCAGTCTCCCTTTAGAGAGCGGCAACAGAGTTGTAGCACCTTTGGCGTTACAAATGTCCATAGAGGAGGTGTGCCGGTCTGCTACACTTATGGGAAAAAAATACTTTCTAAACTATGTTTCATGCACATAATCTGTAATTTTATTTTGGAAAATCGGGGAGCAGGACAGATAAAAAAATAAATCAAAATCAATTTATTGTCAAAAAATTACACGGAAATAATGCTTTCGTAGGTTCCGTACTGGGACTAGCCTGTATCGCGAACACCAAGTACGTGTGTGACAAGCTTAACAATTTATATCTCTATCTCTTTTTAAAATAGATGGTAACTTGTGTGTGTGTTTGTGAGTGTGTTTGTGTGTTGTGTTTGTGTGTGCAAATGATGGATCACATCATTCTTTTATATATAATAAGGTTAATTTATATGATATTACATCATAAGTTTTCAGTTTTTTGGTAATCAAGTTGCATAAGCCACTTTTGTGTGGTTGCTTTGATTTCGTGTCTGTTTAAATATACGATGTCACTAATGTCACTAATATTATTCCAAATGTATGTAAACAAAGTTGTGTGGGTGCCCCAATTGATTGATAATTATCACACCTTAACAAATAACAAAATAATAATTTTAAATACATTGCCTTAAAGTCAATAATAAATAATAATAATAATGTAAAAAGGTAAAACCTCTCTTTTATCCTTACATTATTAACGAGTTCGCAATAATTGTATCTTATTTGAAACTTAAATGGAATTGTGTTATATATATTCCTGGTACCACATTAAATATAGACATGCATGTCATGTTAAACCAAGAATTAGGTGTATAACATTATGTGAGGATAAATTCGTTACATATAAGAGAACGGGCGCTAAAATACTATCTTGTAACTTTAATAACAACACATATAAAAATAATTATAATTACTATTCGCCTTACTGATTAATTTGTGATACTGTTATACTTATAGATCGTTTCACGCAGATGTAACGATAGGTTAACGCGTAATTTGTTATGCTATATTTTTATTAATGGTTAATGACGTTAAATACGAGTATTGACAGATAATGTATGTATAACACAAATTCGGCTATTCGTTAAAGGCTTGATTTTGTTTGACCACAGTCAATAACTTTGACTTTATCCCAGATGAAGCCCAAGCATGAAGCTATGACACGGTCTATAATTTTTTTTGGGTTTGCTGGGTGATTTTTGGCGTATTCCCGCTGAACACTAATCTGAAGCAAAACTTGGGAGTCAATGAGCAAATAATCGAAAAAAACTCAAAAGACCAAAATCAAGATCTTCAGATTTGTGATCAGTCGAAAAAATAACCCGGAAAATCACAGTCTTTTTGTGGATATGTGTAATTAATTCGCTTACAGGGCGTTCCACTAGTAGCTCAGAACGACCAAAATGCTCCGTTTGCCGTTACACGAGGTGACTGCGGTCGTTGTGATCGTGACGAAAACATCACTAATGACGTCATCATTTTCCATCACACAAGGCTCACAACGACCCTTGTCAAGAGGTGGATCGAATAGCCGTTCCACTTAACGATTGTAACGCCGGCAAGCAAGTGGAACGGGAAAAAACGCGGTCGTTGTGAGTCCCTTATGGAAGGTACCCTTATTGGCTCGTTATAGTTATGATGTCGTAATTATCTATGCTCGTATAAAATCTAGGACGGTAAGATCTTTCGTCAGATGAAAAAAAACTTAAACTAATCTGAAATATTTAATACTAAAATTGTTTAACTTGAGAAAAGCTGAGGTTATTTATGACTTAAATTTTATGTATATTATAATATGATAATGTGAGAGAAGGTTATTTATTCATAAAATCTTTTATTGATTATAAAATATATTTTATTCTTAGTTACAATTCTTGAATATGTAGGTATATTAGAATTTTGTTATATACATTATTATTATCATTATTTAATGTAATGGGTGGCTTAGATAGAGTGAGACAGGAGGCGTCTGCCTACCGCTGCCGTATGCGTGAGAGAAAGGGAATTCAGACAGACTGGCGCCGTAGTGCGTTACGTAACGAAGCGGTTTACCCTCCCATAAGAAATTATCACTTAAAAATGTCTCAATTTATTTGACTGTTACCTTTTTAGTGAAATTTTCGTGCTGCTACAAGAAAGTTCTCGTTTAGTAGAAGTATTTTAGGCATCTCCCCAAATTTCAGTGTGGTGGAAGCCGCCTGTTTCATAATAATTTAATTTACCCTTGACCGGAACTTCATATTAGATTTCGGCACAAACTTTCTGATTAAATGAGAAACCCAAAGTCCAAACATAATTCACTACGTGATTTATTTTCTCAAGCGCTTCCCACATAATTAGAATATATCCTTGTTCTAAAGTTTACGGCTTGTCTCATCATTTGTCATTTGTCGTTAAGTACTGAATTTTCTGTTTTTCAGTATGAATAAGATTGATTTTAGCTACGTTATATCTAGATTTTAACGGTCTTGTTCATATTGAAATAGAGTAAAGAAGAAAGGGTTACTTAGCGACGTTCGACCTGGCCACCTATACGCATAATTACAATGGGCCTTACTTATAATAATCTCGCTAAGAAAGGATTAGCTATTTCTTAAATAAGAGACTCTTAAGCCCCTAATCAATGACTGGTTCAAATAAAACTTGCCATCTTGCCTCTTAGCAGTCACTTACACTACCTCTCGGTGTTAGTTATTTTTTACAGTTATTTATGAGTTACTTTACCACTACCTCTAATCCTTAAGAGGAGATTATGGGTAAGATTTTCGTTAATCAGTTGCTGAGCAGTTTCTTAAAATTTAACAAACGATTATAAGTAAGGCCAAATATGTTTAGGTAGCTTATTTCATTAGAAATTCGTGTGCCATTGTCATTTTCTACGAGAACTTTAGTGAAAATAGAATTTGGCCATAAATATATGACATTGACATAACCTCCATTACATCACTACAGTTTTGACGGGAACTTGAAACGTGATATTTTACTATGCAATTTTATTTTGAAAAAAAATTGATTCTATCCAAAAGTGAACATCGCAAAAAATAGTTCTACGATATTTAAAATTTTTAACCAATAATTATGCATCACAAGTCAGACAAAGGAACCGACTCCATACAGCTTTGTCTGACGTCTAACACTTGACAGTTACATAGTAGACAGTTAGATGTTTCATATTGCCATTTCACAAAAAAACAACAATATCGATAATGAAAAGAAACTATTAAGGAGAAACATATTAAGCTGCAAGTATATTGATATTTTAATGCGTAATATATGTAGATTCTTATTATTATGATAGTTTCAAGAAACAAACAACAAAGATTTTGAATTTAACTAGGTATGTGGAAAGCAAGTATCGATTCTTTAAATATTAAACATTACATCGTTTTTATTAGTTATAAAGATTAGTTAGTTTAGTTTGCTTTAAGATATTATTAAGAGATCAAAAATCAAATTAAAATTTTAAACGTTAGCGAAGCATTCTGAGAACCTAAAGATAACACTAAATATCCGTGTAGGAACGGAGAAGGAATACAATTGCCTGCTGCCTCGTATCTCATTCTCTCGCACGCGTAGACCTATACACTTATGTGTAGAAGAAAGTAGTAAAGAGATAATCTTTTTAGTGTCGCTTTTTCGTTTCATCGAATTTTAAACCACAACGATTCTAAAGAAGTTTCTCTTCAAAAATTATTTGTATTAAACCAATTACATTTAGAATATAATAAATCTTTAGAATGGTCAAGTTCTGTTTACCTGTCTCTTTGGGCCTCACGTGAGAAGTACTCAAAAGATTCTAAATGCAACATACCAGTATGTTGAAACAATGTACTTGGAATAAAATATTTTGCATTAGAAGTAAGGGTATTATTCTAAGGCAAACCAGAAATCATTTAAATTTTCATATTTCCCACTCGGTGTGTAAGAAATTATTTTCTAGAATTATCATTATTTATATAGTCATAACAAAACAAAAGCTTGTGCGGTACACTTACGTACGTAATAAGTAAGGAACCAATCATTAATTACTCATACACAATAACCCAACATCATCTTATTGTGACCTGTTACTCATTAGCCTGAACCCGCTGTCACGATCAGAAACACTCCGTGAGATCACAGCTTCGGTGATATCATTCTACCGATTCTTATCGAAAATTCATTATAAAATTATGATCGGATTGAACTTTGGTTCGTGACCAGCACGGCGTTATCGACTTTAATATTGATATTTGCCGAGACTGCATATTGGTTAGCGAAAATCGAAGCTGCAACGCTGGCTCAAGTTTTATGAAGTGATCTATTAATTTTAGTATAGACATCTTATCGTATTACAATATAATAACGACTTTGAAAACAATCTTAGGAACTTAACGTTTTACTATTTTTAACCGACTTCAACAAAAGGAGTTTTTCAATTCTTCATGTAAATACATATTTTATTATGTATATTCAACCGTAGACCTTTCTATTTCTAAACCACTTTTGATGATTTTGTTGCTTTGGATTCATACTACGTACGTAGCTTAAAGGCGAAAAATAAAAAAATTGAAAAGAAACCGAATTCAACATTAACTAAAAACAAACAAAAAATATTTTCTACAAACATCTTGAAATCGATGCCAAGTAACACTTAAAAACAACCTTTTAAAATAAGTGAAACGCAAGTTTTGTTTCGCACCGTCTTCAAAATGTTGTAGAAAATATTATTTGTTACAAATTTTTCATCTAATATAACGATCTAATATGACTTTATAATAGAAATTAATAGCTTAAGGTTTTTTAATTAATTATACAAGATAAAAGGGTTACAAAGATTTTTTTAATATGGCAAAATCAAGGATGATTTTGCCATATCCAAAAAATATATTTAAAACAATAAAATTAAAAATGCTTTAAATTCTCGTATACCTATATAACTTTTTCATGACGCGAAGTATTGTGTATAACAAATGCACTGACAGTGCCCATTGGCGCTTTTAATTAAAACCAGTGATGCTTCCAACGCAGCGGGGGTAAAAATCACGTCAACCGAAACATTCAATATAGGAACACTTCCAAAAACTAGATTGAGTTTCAACCTCGGAAAAATGTAAAAGCCTGTGATAGAAATTGTGCTTCTATTTTTTTTGTCATTGCCTACTCAACGTATCAAGTATATTGAAGAAGCTAAATACTTAACTGAAATTGAAAAATGAACTTAAAATATTACAAATATTTCTTATATTTCTATTTTATGTCATTTTCAATTTAATTTCATTTGGACAGGAACATTATACAACCTTAACAACTAAGTAACAAAGTAAACATAAACCATTGATGCACTTATAGTAACCGATAGAAAGTAAATATCCAAAATTTCGTTTCATTCTCATTATCCATTGTATGAGATATCACTTCGTATCATGAAATAAGGATCACATGTGAATGTATAAAGCTTTTAACAGGGTAAGCTATCATTGACTTACAAATCGGATTTGTCATACATTATTAATGCGAAATGGGTAATTTAAATTTCAAGAGAATAAAGCCTTCTCATTAAAGGCTTAGCCAACATAATAATTATAATTGAATCGCCTATAGGACTGCGGTATAACATTCTACAAAGAAATATGGAAAGGAATATTAAGAATGACACTTTTAGTATTTTAATGTATTGTACTAATAATCAGTTCTACTTGTTTTTTTTTATATTCTCCTCCGCCAGACGAACAAAACTTGTCCGGCCTTTAATATCTTGTTTATTTTCTTTATCTTATATATGTATGGATATGTTTTCTTTTATCTTTTATATGCATCTGCTTTTTTATGCATTTGCTTTTTTATTATTTTTAACTTTTATATCTTTTTTGTTTTTACTTTATTTCAAGAAACTATTTTACAAAGGTCCTTAATCTATTACATTCTTGTTTTATTTTACTATTATTCTATTACAATCGGGCTTATTATCTACTTATCTACGTATTACTACATTTTGATTTGTATTGTTCTTCGATTTTGTAACTTTTTGTTTATACATTAGTATTATTAGTATATATAGACTAATTTATAAATCATCATCATCATCCTATATATTTTATAATGAACACTTATCTATCATCTTATCACTCTTCAGTTCTACTTAACAAGGTATCATTAGTAGCAATTGAACATAATACTACGTATTTAATACGATTGGAAAGTTATTGATTTCATTTTGGTACGCTGATTAAGTATGAAATTGAAAATAATTTTGTTAAAAGTTTTTTGATTAATTTGGTCTAAAAATATGTTTAAAATAATAAAACGTCTAAAACTAGAGTAAACTAACATAATAATTATAATTGAATTGCCTATAGGACTGCGGTATAACATTCTACAAAGAAATATGGGAAGGAATATTAAGAATGATGGCATCTAGTCATGAAGGCTTTAAAGATTTTTCAGGGTTTCCTTTTTATACGGGGCGATTGTCCTCCTAGCGTTCTTCCTAGGAGGTCTTCGTCCTTATAAAAAGTAAGTATCTCCTTCAATAAACAATTTCGCTGATGCTATCAAATACACACTGATCTACAATCCTTAACGTATTATACTATAATACTTGGTTTTTTAAGCCTCCGGTCTTGTATACTTTGGACCAGTATCTAACAAAATTATATTACGAATATTCCACTTCACGCGTTACAAAGTCTTATGTTTAATCGATTCTGTCTGTAACGTCCACCTGACCCTCAAAAAGCCAAGGAATGACAAACTCAAGCCGAAGCATAGAATGAGAAATAAAAGAAGTTATAAAGTGAAAATTAATAACATTTATTAAGTAAATAAACTTACTTTGGCCATAAATCGTGATCATCTAGTAATAAGAACCCTCGTCATAATACCGTTAACCCTATGTTCACAAGGTAGGTTATATAGGAGTGTTGATCAAGGAACAGGAAGACTCAAGGATCGGTGTATAATATATATCTATATAAATAATAGTTTTGTAGTATAAGTTGTAAGTGTAAAATGTCATGCGTTTTATGAATACTGACAAATGTATCGACTCATGACATAAGCTCATCACCTGAGTACGCCGTGCCTTTATTAGCCAAAAGGAATTTTAATATACATTTCATAACAAATTATATAATTTTGTGTAGGCACCCCTCCTAACCACCTCTCTGATATTATGCCACCGCATTCTTTAGCTATCAGTAAAAGAGCTCATATCAGAATAAAAGAAGAACCTCCAATCTTTTAATTAGAACTTATTGAATTGATCATAAACATTATCTAGAACTAGCGTCGGTTCACAACGTACTATCGCTGGTGAGAAGAGCCGACAAGAAACTCTCCAGCAGTACGACCTATCAATTTAGAAAACACATTTGGAGTGCCTTGTGTGTAAAATGAGTTGGAAAGGCCAAAAGACTTGAGTGAACATTTCATCTCAGAGTCACCCTTCCAAAATATCAAATAAATTTGTAATTATGAGGAATATCACCTCTGCGTCCTCCCTGATGCAAGAAGAATATCACAGTGAATTAAAATAAAATTTAGTATAAATTAAGCAGTGATACTCTCTACATCTCGTAAAATTCCCTTTCTTAAATTGTTAGAGTAAAAGTTTCAGAATGTCTCTCTATGAATTGTAAGTAAACTTTAAATTAAAATTAGGCGAGAGACACCTTCACTTGTATTATGTATCCCCTTGTCAAAGACAGATTTCTGGTTCCATCGTAAAAGTGAAATTGAAAGTTTAAAGTTTAAGTAAAGTGATGGATCCTACACCTGTCTAATGACCCTAACCCTTGAGATGAGAGCATAGCACCGTAAAGTAATGATTTAAGGTTAAATTAGACATGATCTGCATTAAAGATGTCAACATCAGTAACACTGCTCATAAGTAGTTTTTATTAATCATCCTTTCCAATTCAGTCAAGTTTTGCCAGGCCTACCTACTTCTAAAACTCTTGTGAAATCACATATTGTGGAAAGATGTAAATTTTGATACGAATGATCTGCTTGCATTGGCCAGTAGCTTGACCTCAGAGCGCCCACTTCGCCTCCAAGCTGATCCGCGATTTAACAGACTCCAATCCCTCAGTTACCTATTCAGTTAAACTCAATGTGTGAAATCAACCTAGTCTCATGAAGGCACATATTATAACCAAAACAAACTAGGTTGCTTAAAAACAGCACGCGAGAAAACCTGGATAATTGACGAAACTATCCTAGGTAGATTGTCCCAATAAACAAGTGGGTCGTGAATCCATTTGTCCAAGGTTACAATGACCATAAACCGCGTTCCTAATCTAAGTTAATATAGAGACAATCAATATGTGCTTTCACCCCCTTCTCATTATTTTGTAATATTAATTGAATGCCTATTTTATACACATTTAGCAACAGCAGAGTCGCTTGTTTAAGGAAGTATAATAAACCTGAAGAAACCTTTAGCAAAATTTGGATTATAATAAGCAACTCCTTTGCGCCAAACAAAGCCAAATGCCAAAGCAAGCTTTCTCAACAGGAAAGTATTTAAAACATAAAAAATCCAATAAGCCAAATAAACTTTAAATTTTCTAAAGTCAGTTAAGCCTTCCCACATAGGTCGCATGATTGTTGTAGAGTGTGGTGTAATAATGTAGTGTTATAAAATATACTTAAATGTATACACATATATGAATAGACTAAATAATAGATAATAAAACAAGACTATGACCTCACAGATCTAGGTCAATTATAACCCTGTCTATGTTCAAAACAATCAAGACTCAATACGACGTCTGACTTTAAACTCACTGCGACAAGAGCAGATAGACATTAACAATCAACACCCCCATCAAGTAAGTGACCGCAGTCAGGTACAACAACATGTATGCAACAACAAGACAAGAACTCCTACAAGTAAATCGCCATTGACATATAATTAATCTCCCTTAACAAATTAATAAGTAATTATATTGCCTAAAAGAATCATCAGAACCCCTTAGTAGCTCCCGACCATGAAGTAGTAATGTTATTTAATTCAGTTTCTAAAACCAAAGTTATATCTCAGAACCCCTTAAATTAAATTCAATAAATTAGTATTTTTATCCGCAAGAGACTATGTGTCATACTTCCTAAGTAATATATTAGCACACTCAGGCTTTATAATTAACCTTTAATAATTTAGTTAACTATGAAACTATAACAATGTACAAACAATTCTTATCTCTTAATAACGCACAAGTCAGTCAAGACCTACATCAAATTATTTTAATTTTGTATAGCTCATTCTCCATATAATATACAAATTAAGGACAGTAATTAGTTAAGTTCTAAACCAGGAAGGTCAGTAATAGATAGTAAACAAGTCTGTCTATCATTACATATAGTTGTGTAAGTCTTCACAATAAATACTTATATATGTTAGCATATATGCTCATATAAGTCAAAGGAACGTTCCTATTAAATTAAAAGTCCGAAGAGATGAACCCACGGGGCCCTACATGTCTAAAGGCTAACAACAAGATACCAAACTCAATACTAACTAATTAATATATGCTGCAGTAACTAACTACACATCATTAGTTAAGTTTTTAAAGATAATTCCAGGTTTGTACATACAAACACTCATTAAATGCAAATATTCCATAATTTCTGAAGTTTTAATTATTAACACAATATTATTAGTAACATCTCTGTAAAGGAAGTACATTAGAATTGCCTGCAAAATAATGTAATTAGTGCACAGGGAAAATATCAACAATCACACATATAATTAATTATAAAATACATATTCAATAAACAGATTAGTTTAAAACACATAATTAGATATATCATTAATAACATACAAACATAAAACAGCCTCTGGATCATCTGTGAACAGAAATAAAAGCAACAAACACAGAATAGATTAATGTTAGTAGATTATTAGTATATAGTTATTAGTAGTTATATATTACAAAAGTCCAGGAGAACATCTGAAACATAGATAAACACAACAAGCAAGATATCGGACAAATCTACATGATTAGTAAAATTATTAATGTATTAATTGATGACTTGAAGATGTGAACTAGCCCTTTGGTGAAATCCATAGCACCGAAGTCTGTAGCGCACATATCGAAGATATAGTTATTTATTGTTAGTATTGAACATTTTGTCCACAAATAGTTTTTCTCCATCTGTAATAATATAAAACACAAATTTTTCCGAGAATAATTTTTTCATGTCTTGTTCTGTCAAACACCAATATTAAAGTCCCTCTTTTCTCTGTCAAATTTTCAAACCAAGAAAAATTCGATTATATCATACAAAGAGATTAATAATAAATACATATATTATGCGAAATAAAGGAGGGAATACATTATATGGAGAACAGCCATTCCTTTATAAATAAATAAACATTAATAAGGGAAAAAAAATTAAATTCATGATGATGCGTACCGTCACATGTCCCAAGACTGAAAAGGGAACCAAGAATACAATTTAAGTAACAACACGCACTATGCGAGAAGGCGCCGCTCCCTATTTCCTCAGTTTTACATAAAAACATAACCAGACTGGAGAAATCAGGATAATAACTATGTGCGTTAATACCTTAATATCATTTTGTGTATAATACAGAGAAACACTTTTTATATATCTAATATTCAATAAATATAGATTAAATTTTATTTGTAACAATATAGATAGGTATTTGTTAATTTCATTTGCAAATTATTGTATCTACTGAAAAATTATACTACATAAAAAAATGTAATTAATTTAATAATAAAAAAATTCTCGAATGTTCTCTTATTCTTGATGACAGAAAAGAAAATAAATAAATAAGAGCCCGAAAAAATGGAATGAACGTCTTTACAAAAAACAAAGCGTCCGTGGATTGTTGATCGATACTTACTATGCATATTCCGAAGGATTTTTCGATTCTGTGAATTTTTCGATTAACGTGGTTTTATTTCATTCGAAAGCAAAGGATGTGGTATTTTTCGAATTCGGTAGCTGATCAATTTTCCATCAACGAATTCGACGTACAAATAAACGCAGTCACTCCCATCTCTTGTTCGACTTTGAATTGTTAATACTCGCTTTATGTGCAAGTAATGGATCCCATCTGCTATTTGCAAGCGAACAAAGTTGTACTGGGATGGGATAATGTGGTTTGGTCCATTGAACAGTATTGGCAGCGGATGAATTTCTCTGATACAAACTGTAGTGCAAAAACGTGTACCAAAATGAAAGTATTATGTTTATAGGTTTTCTGGGAGAGATTTTAAACAATATTCAACCTAGACGACATACATATTTTCGATATCTACTAAGCAGTCATAGAATAAGTAACTGATAAAATGGTACCATCCTCACAAAACAGTAATTAGAAATCAAATCAACTCAGTAACTTTTTATTATCTTACAACACAGTGAAGCCGTCTATATTTAGTACAAGTAGCAAGTTATGTGTGTTGATTGTGTGTGGTTCACACATTCACGAATGTATTTATAATTCTTTTATATTTAATATTTCGCCAGTTAGTTCCTATCCCTCCGATATTTTGCGGGGCTTAGATAGTCAATTATGTTTAAGTCAGTTTTTTACAATTATATCATTAATTTGTATATATCTTCACTTAACTTATACATGTGCACACTCTCCTATACCATCATACTAATCTATTATATTTTTATTTATTGAAATAACCCAACAGCGGATATCAATCAATAATACAAACAACAACAAAAAGTAGTAGTGTAGGGCTAATAACAGGTTTTTCTGAATTCATTTGTGAGCAAACGAGCGAACTAAGCTTTAAAAAGTTTAAAAATGCCACAAATATATACATAAGTGAAAATAAATATATACTTACACACATACATTCATACATAATAATAAAAAATAAAATAAATTTAAATACAATATATATTGTATTGTATAATTTATGTATTGTTTTTGTCGTATCGTTGTATTTTTTGCATATATTCCCGTGTATACAAGTTATTTATATCTGAAATAAATACTTACGTACTTATGTTATTACAAAGCTAATATTTATTACATAAAATCTAACAAATTTGTAAAGGTATTCTCGCGAGAATCGGCGCATTTATTTCCGTATCCATGGGAATAAACACGTATGCTCGATGTCTAGCGAAAACTAAGTAATACTTGCGTGTATCAAGTAAAATGGCTTTTAGGGTTTACAAGGAGAAGATTGATCATTTCGATACCATAATTATTTACTTTCCGCAATACCCTTATCTCAGCTGTGTCCTAATTTTTCCAGAAGGTTTCTGTTCTGTGTCGAGAAATTGTCGAAAATTAGTTGAAATGAAAAATATTATAGATATATAAAAGAAAGGGTTAGCTTTTACGTTTGGATCTTACTTATTGTATCGTATGAACACATGATTATAATATGTATAGTGTTAATGAGTAAAGTTTTTTTATTTGTTTAACGATTTTTTTTAGTGAGTAATATTATGTTATTATTAGTATTATTTAACGAACCAATGGATATTTTTGCACTAAATAAAAAATATCATCATAATAAATAAAGAAATTAAAGATGTCACTTTAAGCCCTATACGACTTCAGAGATTTGAGGACGTATCCAAATTGGCCACATTTCCGCGTGTGAAAATTACTTCAGATCAATTTATAGAACATAAGATCAGAGGTAATTTCCAAGCCTTGTATTTTTTTTTTCTTAACCATCATCCCAGTGTTAAAGTAGACTAGACAACACAGTACTGTAGCGACTAACCTCCTTTGTCGTCATATATTTTAAGAAATAGAATGTTTTTAATTCAAATCAAAGAATGCCTGCCAAAACAAGAGAAGACGGAATTGTATCGGGTCGAGAGCAGAACACATCAATGTAAGTCTCCTTTCGTTGCTAACATAATCTTATACTCTGAACCAGTCTCTTATTCAAGATCCCGGTCAGCTCTGAAACCGTTGGCCCTTACAGTACCCCGACAGTGGATGTGGTCTTAGAGGCCCCCACCTACCAGGGAACGCGGAGTTCGTCGAGCATCTGCTTTCCAGTAATCCTGGCATAAAACGCAGGAAAGATCAAGGAGGGGCTTCAGAGGTTATCGTTAACTGTGGTGTGGCAATAGCACTTTACACATGAGGTGCTAGTCCCACCCAGAACTGGCGGCGTGTGTGGAATTACACACTATCTGCGACCTAACCCTTGACGCGGCTGATTGTCCCCGATCGGATGTTCCCTCGTTAAAAAAAGATCAAACAATATCCCGGGATTTTCCTTCTCCACTTCGATTCAATTGCTCAAGGTTTTTAAAAAAATTGCATGCTATTATTATCGAAGTTCTCTATAAATATGTTAATAGGATTAAAATGAGCGAAAGGGTGGATTTGTTTAATTAATTTGAACGTTACGCTTACATCAACTTGAAGCATTGTTCGGATTATCGCCAATCGTGTCTGGATTGAATAAACATTAGCCATGTGAAAAGGTCCAAATCATCGTTTCATGAGAGCATCCTTTGTTCAACCTTTTTTCATCCCTGTTTACAGAAAGCGTCGTTCGTTAGGAGTTAAAATGAAGTATGTACGTGTCGCACAAGTTTGTTGTTTTTGACTAAGCACAAAAAAAATACACGTCTATATTTTTTAGAGAAAATATTTTGACATTTATTTCTCCTGACCTGTATATTGTAGGAACGTAATAAAGATAAGAAATAAAAATTCGGGGCAGTGTGTTCACGAATTTTGAGGGGTTTCATTCTCCTCTTATAATAATGTACTCTGTGGGTTTTGTGAAAGGAACAGGCGTCCACTATTTTCCTTATTTAGCTACGTACCCTTAAAGAAACCTTTAACTAAAAATACCCCGTTTCAAAAATTACTCAACAGATTTCCTTAAAATTAATTTTCGTTAAAAGTATCACGTCATTTCTTTCTACTCAAACAGCGTATTCATTATTATTTAAATAATAATTAAAATTATTTTTAAACTATAATGATAAACAGGTGTTTCACAAGGTTTTAATAGTACATTATGGTACTAGTGTGTAACATTGGTGATTACCGCCGAGGCGCCATTGAGACTCGAGCCGTAGGCGAGGGTCTTAAGAGAGCCGAGGACGGTAATCATCAATACACAGAATACACACGTGTATCATACGACGTTTTTCAACACACTTGTGAATAAAAAAACAACAAAAACTCATTTTATTTAGTAGATAACAGTTTTCCTATGCGCGCGCATTGCGATCGGCCACAGACTAAAGGGATGAGGTTTTTTTTTTTCCACGTATAGGGTTTGCGCCTATTCTGCCACGTACAAAATGGGGAATTTAAAGTTCTCTTTTATTACAGAGAAAAAAAGTTATATATGAGTGAAAGTTTTATTTATTAAACACGTACGAGTTAAAATTATCTACTTAAATAGAAGTTGCATGAAATGAGCAAGCAATAGGAACATTAATTTATTTGTTCTATAGAATACGATCTTTTTTTTGAATAAAAACTTTTTAAGAACAAAGCAACTCAACCAATAAAATAAAATAAAAATCTATAACTCACTAGTGAGTTACATTTTTTTTACTCACAGTTTGATTATGGGTGTCATTCTGTGCCTAATTGCGGTGACCATAGAGCCACTTTATGAGCAAGTGTGTAGCAAAATTTATTATAACACTGTTTTTCCCCCAGGTTTACTTTAATTTAGAGTTTTTCAAACAAGAAAAACTATACTTCAACGAACGCCTAAAATTTATTTCTCTATTTCTCGGAAACAGTAGTTTTTTTGTAGATAAAAGGTACCCTATGTCTTTATCTGTACCCCTGACCGCGTATGTGTAAAATTTCATAAATGATCCGTTAAATAATTAAATCGTTAAAGCGAAACGAACATACTCGCCTTCGTATTTATTATATTAAGCGTGGATGGATGTGTCACCTATCCAATCGTGTTATGAATCTGGCAAGTATCAGTTCCATATACTCATCAAATATCTAGCGCCTAAAACTCACGTCAATTCATAATACGTGCTTATAAATGTTGGCATTTCAAGGTTACAACACTTGAAAATAGCGACGCATAATCACGTTTAGTTTCCATATGAATTGCATATTCACTGTTCAATGGCCTTAATAATTTTGTTTCAATTAAAAATAATTTAAAATATTATTAATGACGGCGGCCTCTGTGATTGAGTGGGGTAATGGGGTAAAATGCTCACCGGAACGCAGAGGCTCCGGATTAGACTACTGGCATGGTTTTATAAACAAATTGTTTCTTATTTACTACTAGCTGTCTCAGCAGACGTTCTGCCCGGAAATGCTTCAATCGATATGCCGACAACAGCGCCACCTATCGAGTCCAATTGTGAACCTTATCTGGCTCAACAACTTGGCTAAAGATCAACACATGATCAAATGATCAAATGTATAGTTTACGATTATATAAACGACATACAGACAAACATTCACTTTTATATATAAAGAGCCTAGTGCCGTCCGTTGTATATTACCCATAACACGTGACTTGTTTAGCTTGAGGATATACAATGTGTATCTTTGTCTACCTATTACATACACTGTTCTTATCATGTTAATATTAATTAACTATCATATATCTAAATAATTCAAAAATATGGACTACTTTGCAGTTTTTGGCGTAATGAATATTGATAGTTTTTAAGCTGAAAATTTACGATTGTATTTATCTCAAATGTTGAATGAAATGTACTTTTTCGAGCTGTCACAAAAATTTATTGACGTATATCCTAAGTTATTTGTGATCCGGCTGATGGTTAGGTTAGGTTATTGCTTCAATATTATTTTAAAGTTTCAATATTCATGAATATTTCTCACTGGCCATTCATAAATCTTGCAAAACCATATTTAAAGATTTGAACGAAACTAAAATTGTAATGGAATTATTGTAAGCGATTGTCGCTAGCCAACTACCAATGTATAATTAAATATACCTATAGATGTAGGATTTGGTAGGTCAGGTACGTCTACATTCTCCGGGAAAAATATTCTAACGGTTCTTTTTTTAGTCAAGTGTTTAATTTTAAAAAAACAAATAAGCTTTTTTTTAATATATTTCACGAACATTTGCATCATATTATATACCATATATGTATATAAAACCTAATAATAAAAAATTAAACAATACATTTGCTAATTAATTTTTTTAGTAACAATACATATTTACAGATAAAAATGAATTTCAGATCACTGTAGGTGAGAATATAAGGAGAAATTTAAATAAACTAAAAGTATTCATACGAAGAAAGTCGCCATAGCCATTTTCTTATTGTCTCTATTAAAGCGAAGACTCCTTGTTCATAGGTTTATTTATTAAGAAGTTTCACATTCCATGTTTATTTTGGTTTATTGTGGGTAGTAATTTAATAGATTTTGTCCTTTCGAGCTCACTTTGTCCGTGTTGTCAGTTTTTGTCTATATTCATTTATATTTCCGCTTCCATAACGATTTCTGACAAAAAACCCAGCTTCCTGTTAAATTCTTACTAGCTCGAATGTCAACTAACAATATATTAGGCTTGGTCATTCCACGAACTGATTGTATAGATGACGAACAAACTCAAGTAGTGTATACCTACACAATGCAATAACAAGCAATCTAATCTTGATCGACCATGACCGCTGTATTAACTTGCTTCGCCAAAAATGACTTCATCCACAATTCCTCGTGTCTAATCAATAGTCATACACGCATAGTTAATGGATTTTTTGCAACATGTTCCTTTTTGAGCCTCCGTTCTAGATAGACATAGCTTGCCATTCTCTTATTGGTGCACACAGATGTATATACATATTTCTATTTAAATAATTATGTGGTGTTATAGCCAATGCTGGTGCTAGACTAAGTATGGGCGTCGGCAACAGCAGCTCTCGTTTCCCAGGCAAAAAGAAAATGGTAAATTAAAGGACTGATGTGTAGTGTAGGGAGCTCGCATAAATCAAACATCTCGTTACGTGTGATTCTTTATTAACAACGTGAAAATTAATCAATTCAATTTGTAGCTACATTTTGAAATACATACAATGAATAATATGTTATACAGGGGTTTATTTGACAACAAATAACTATATTAGAATGACATGTTTAATTGACATGACTTGGCTGTAATATTATGCTATAATCTAGCTTTAAACTAACCTAGACAGTGGTCGAAACTGCCTACCAAAACATGTAGTAAATATTTGCGTAATGGGTATATGAGTTTTATTGCTTTTTTATTAATGTGGCAACAGGCAAGCGGCTCACTTGTTGGAAAGTGTTCATCACCCCTATGAATGTTTGCGACGCCAAGGGTGCTGCCAAGAAGATGAAAGCTTCAAAGAATTTTTATATCACCCTTTCTAAATGTAGAGGGAAGGCCTTGGCGAGAAGTTCTATCCAAGAAGTTCCTTCTAGTCCAATTGCTAATCAATTGTTGAGTAAATTAGGTAAACAACCACAAATTAGACTAAACGAATTTTTCGGCTTTAAACATCACCGATTTTTTGCCAACATATTATTATAGTTATTTTCGTTTCTTCGCGTTCAATTTGTACAGATACTATATTAATAATTAGTAAGTACGAAATTTGTGGCCCCCTCAGATTATCTGAAGGTTTTATGATACCATACACAGATATGATATCATAAATGTGAACTCAAATAACTACTGATAAATTATACATACGAAAATAAATCGGTTTGTTACATCTTTACGACTGAAAAGACCTTTTATTTTGCAAAGGAGATTGGTTCTTGGGAATATAAGGTCGCAACGACATAAGATACCTGCCGATTCAGTAAATATGGATTAATTTGCGCATAGTGGCTAATTTTCATACGTCACCTAACAAGCACGAGTATAGTTTACAATTAAGATCACAACTACAAGTTTGAACTATATAATATACAATTATATATGTAATACTGAAAACAAAAATAGATTTTCCTTACCAGAAATATTACGTCATACGTAATAACAAAATTGTTGTTTTTCGAGCCACAAAGTGGAAGTTTTCTGTTGAGCGTTGTAGTTTACAACCGAGTCTAATTTGCGTTATTGTTAGAGCATGCATGAAGTATGGTGCCATCTGAAATACTATAGTATTTCAGATGGCAAGATCAAATAAAATTGTCAGAGCGATAATTTTGATTTCAGCTTCTCTTGGTAATAATTAAGTTTCTCTGCGATCTTATTAATGAAATGCTAACTATCAAATAATTTCATCTTCATGCCATCATTTTAATGAATTTTCTGTAAGATATACTAGATACAAATTATGCATTATACATCTAAAGTAATAAATACTGTAAAGGTATGTAACATTAATAGGTACTCTGTGACCATGCTTTGCTCTAGTGGTATAAACAACAGTTTTACTTTAGAACTGATTTATATAAGGGTTACGCAGCCACCTTCGTAAACGGAACCCTAAAAAATAATCATGACCATCTGCCCGTCTGTCTATAAGTCAAGCATCACGTGAAAACGATTGAATGGATTTAAATGAAACTCAATACAGAGCTAGCTTTAGGGTCGTAACTTGGATACTTTTCATCAACAACAAAAATCTACAAAACTTGTAATGTCGCGCCTTTATCTGGGATAATTTTAGAGTATAGGCACGCAGATATGGCGATGTGTGAATTGCCTTATTAAAATACGAAAAGCTGTCGTCAAATATTGACGTATGTACTCGTATGTATATACACTAATATGGCTATGTGTTATAAGCATTATTTTTAACACGCTTTTATTAGCTTCACCTGTATTTATGTTTGTAACCAACCCCTTTGCGCTCGATTTTGTCCTACTTTGAACTATCAGATTTAATTCAAACTTTGCATACCTGTCAAAGGTCGATGACAATGCAATAATATAGTACCATGGAGCTGATCTGATGATAGAGTGGGAAGGTGGCCATAGGAACTCCTGTACTAAACAAGATAGACCCTTCGTGTTTGGGCTCGTATGTTTATATCGCGTGACAAAGCAATAATATGGTACCATGAAGCTGATCTGATGATGGAGTCGGAAGGTGGCCATAGGAACTCATGTACTAAACAAGATAGACCCGTCGTGTTTGGGCTCGTTTTACTTGTCATGGCTAGCACTCTGCTGCTACATAATATGCAGGATCTCAAAAGCATGTATTTAAAAACATTTAAAAAAATCAACTAAAAAATGAAAAATAAACAATAGTTTAAAAAAACTAAAAAAACAATTTCATAATGAGGTCAATTAAAAAAAGCGTGAGGTGTATTCAAAGCGCTTTTTAAGATATTAAAGAAGCAGAAAAAGCGCTTTGAATACACCCCACGCTTTTTTTAAGACCCCATTATGAAAGCGTTTTTTTTTTAGTTTTTTTAAACTATTATTTATTTAACGTTTCATTGAAGATGCATTCGGTCACAGCCTAAATCTTTAACATTAACGTAGCTGAAGCCGACCATAAGTAAAGCTTAAAGTGTAATTTAAACAATAGGGAAGTTTTCGCACTCAATTACTAAACAACACTAAACAGAAATTATGGTAACCCATATCAGCTATCAAGACAAAAGCTACCCTCAAAACTAGTTCGGCCATATTACCGACACTATTAATTACAGACTTTAAATTACGCGCTTCTAACACAGAAAGGTTGCTTGCTGTAATAAAGGTTGCGAGGGTAACATTTTGTGCCCTGCTTTACTGTGTTACACCTGAATATTGCAAACACTAATTACTGTAAACTAAATTATTTTTGTTTTTATAACACGATAGACGCACGTCCATATTATGATACCTTATGGTAGGAAAGAAATAGTAAGTGTCTAAGTGATCGGTGAAATTGTGAGAAAATAAAGATTAGGGTTAGCTAACATACGTATGTAAATGTAGCTGAAATTTTTTTCAAAGTGCTTAGTCGTGTTAGATCGCATAACGTATCTATCCAAGCAGGAACGAAGAAAAAAATGCTAATTCGTGTCATCAGGTGGCCTGTCGTAAGAGTTGATAAAACAACCAATAGGCAGATCTAGGGCATTTGCCCGTCTGGAAGTTCTAAGTGTTATCGAAACATCATATAATCAATAAATAAACAAGCATACCGTAATAGAGGTGATGTCAGGAGCCTTAAGAACAGATAAGCGTGCATGACAAGAACTATGAATGTCAAAGAAGCAAGTGAGGTGTGTAAGAATAAACCTGTATGGCGCTCTGTTGTTCGTGTCTACCCCGCAAGGGACCTGGCGTGAAGTTATGTATGTATGTATACCGTAATCACAGAAACATGAGGAAGAATATCTCTATTCAATATTTTAATAACAACACATTAAGATGTATTATGATAATAAAACTACGTTTTAACTGTTTTAATCGCGGCAATTTATTTGATTTTGGTTTATCCGACGTTTCGGCCGCTTTTCAGTTTAACAATACACGTTAGACAAATGTCATGTTTGTCGTCCGCGACCACGGCCACTGAAAAGCGGCCGAAACGTCGGATAAACCAAAATCAAATAAATTACTGCGCTTAAAACCGTTAAACCATAGGTTTATTATGTATACAAGTCGCGAAAACTTAAGAAAATATTATGTATTATGATATTAAGAATTGGGCCCAATCTGGCCCGGTGACTGTCAACCTCCACTTACTCAGTTTACTGAAGATTGTAGCGCCTGGCGAATGGTAGAACAACTGTATCTGACTCGCATCATGCACCGTTTAACTATAAATTATCGTCAATTTAATGTTCATAGTCTAAAATGTCCAGCAACTTGTTAATACATGTTACAGATGCCACCAGAACGTTTACTAAATATAACAATATCGTATTCACCAATTAATCTTGTTATCTACTGCAACAGATCAACAAACATCTGCAATAAAATAGCTATTGTTTCGAGATTCCTACCAAAATGTATTAAATTATGACATTATTATACTAGTAAACAACTATAACTGTAGAATCATAATACCTCCCTTGTCTAGAGTAGTGTTTTTCAACCTGTGGGTCGCGACCGCTAGCGGGGTCGCAGAGCCTTACACAGAAGGTCGCCGGCAAGGGAAAAGGCAATTTAAATTTATGTATCGTACTTAGGTACTTTCTACGCTCAGTAGCTTTTTGTAAAGTATAGGTTCTAATAATGAATATAGGTGACAATATAGAGAGAAACATGAACGTATTCTTCTTCATCTTTAGTGTTGCAAATGTTCATAGGCAACCATTTTCCATCATATTTGGGCCGTCAACTTATATGCTGTACTCCAGCGATCTAAGAAAATGAAGATAAAAGCTTTCTCAGATCTCAAAAAGATGAATAACAAAACGTTTTATTACTCTCTCACAGCCGCTATTATAATATTTTCTTAACGTTTCCATCGGGAATTCGTAATAAAAAGACTTTCGTATTCTGTTAGCATTTTCTTCAAATTGAAATTATTCGAGTCACAGCTAAATCAAAGAGGAAAATATTAAACGTCCTTGAAGCGAACAGACTCATTTGTTTTATGAAGGTACTGTCGTCAAAGCGATCTTTAATAAAAGCTGTATAACAATTAATCGTAACTATGAAAACATATAATCATTGCTTAACATATTGATTCTAGAACGAATGTTTTAAAATTATAATGCAATTATTACACAACAGGTGAAGTAAAATAAATCAAATAAATTTACGATTTATATAAAATATTAGTATTCCCCGCGTCTATGCCGTGGGTCAAACGCTACATGGTCACTCCATTTTACTTATATACAAACTTAATTAGGTATATACAGTACAAATCTTCAGTGAAAAATAATGGTGAAAACTATTTAAAAATCCGTTGCATATCTTAGGAGGAGTTTGCCGATACAGACGAAAACGACGTTGTTGTCCAGCATGTAACAGATACACTCTACATTAGTATAAGTTTAGTATTAAAATTAGAATAAATTAAAATAATATAGTATAATAAGTTATTCTTATTGTAAACCACAACACAAACATGCATTCATTAAATGTCATACACAATAACAAAAGTAACAAATAAGCGTGGACAACTTCTAAACTTTTTCTGAAATAATTTAATTTTAAAAAAGGGTACGGGACTAGAGTTCGTAGAGTTGTTAATATTTTTTTTTAAAACGACGTTGTTATATACTACGATATGTAAAGATAAAAGCACTTTTTAGAGAGGGCATGAGCTAATGGGTCACAAATCTTGCCATCGTTATCTCACGCCTGTTTGATTATAATATGAGAATAGTCCTGAGTCATTAAAAGCATCTCAAGGAGATCTAGGAAATACTCATTAATGACTAGACTTTAGCACAACCGATAAATAACACGCTATCATTGAACTGTTGTAATAATCTTGTATCGCGTAATTTGCAATATAAACTATTGACGTAAGTGGTAATTTTATGTAAATGCTATCTTAAACACTATTCATAAGTTAGTGGTCTACATCGACACCATTTTATACTTAAACGATAAATATGTAGAAACTGAAGACATACAGACAGACTTCCATTTTATCTGTGTTATTGATATAAAAGTTATGAAATGAACAAAGACAAGATGACTTTCCATGACTGTTCAAAATATATGACTAAAAAGTCTACAAAGGCAGATCTTATGGTAGAAATAATGCATGCAATATCAATATCCAGATAGAAAAGAAGGCATGAGCTCAAAAGACAAGCAGACGGCCCGGTTGATGCAAAGCGGTTACCATCGCCTATGGATATACGGAACAACAAAGATTTTATCAATGGCCCCTCTCTAAAAGAAAACTGGAACCTGGCTACTAATGCTGAAACAGTAAATCTGTTATGGCGGCATATTTCAGACCAGGGGTGGTAATGATACAGACGAGCATATACCCTACCTCCTGACTGTGGGTTGGTTTGTCGTCTCTTAAGACAGGCCACCCGGCCGCAGGAATTTTTATTCTTTTTTTACCTTCACAGAAAAGAAATGTATAAGTTAATTATAATCTATAAGTCTCATGGTAAAATATATAAGGCTTATTTGGGGTATAATGGAGAAAGAGTCGCGGCGTTAGAGAAAGAAACCCTACAACCTTGGCTCAAGATGAACGTTAGGTAGATTTTAATAGGCGTCAAGCAATCATTAAATGTCCCATAATATATCACCGGACAGTAAAACTAAACAAAGCATTTCCACTAGATACATACTATGCCCTATGTACGCGATAAACGAATTTGTGAACATTTGCAAAATATGAAGACATATTTTACAGGTTGCCTAAAACCGCAATTACTTTTAGAAATATGGTAAATGATTCAAAATTATTTAGTCATATCTTAATCGCACATTAATCTAAAATAATAAGACTGTGCATTGTTCTTTACTTATTATTGATTCGTTCAACACTTAATTTTTTTTTTTTTTTTTTTTTTATTTATCAAAAACAACAAAATGATTACAGCTCTTTGATTTAAACATAGCATTGAAAACCTCTGGGGTTTATATTAATGCTATGGGTGTCTACGTCCGTAGCATTTTACAATTATAGCATTATGTGTCATTTAAATAGTGCGTTTTAAGTTTATATTTAATATTTGTTGGTGTAATGCTTTCCCTAAACTCGACAGGTAAGTCATTTAACAAGCGCGGAACTATATATTCAGTCGTGCGCTTGCCGTACATGTTGTTTGCCCGACTCATGACGAACCGGTTTTGGGCCATGGCTCGCGTATATACAGAGTGTTTTATTAGTGTTTGTAAGTCTTGGTTAAAAAATTGCTCTTTGAGCATCATTTTTTTAAACTGGTTTTCTATGGGTAAAACTTTACAATATTTAAAGAGACCTTTTTCATCATTACAATATTGGTTTTTTATTGTTGGTGAAACTAATTGTTTAAGTATTTTTAGTTGAAGATTATAAATTTTTTTAATATAAGTATTATACGTACGACCGTAGCTGGTTAGGCCATACTGTATAAATGATTCGCCTAAGGCATTATAGAGCATTAATTTGGTTTTATGAGGTAAGCGTTTTTTTAAAATAATTATATTAGCCAAAAATTGCCTTAATTTATTGCAGACGTGTTCAATATGCTTGGCCCAGTTTAGGTTATTATCAATCATAAGACCAAGATAGGTATGGGTATCTACAACATCTATTTGTGGGCAAGCACATGTCGTGGTCGTTTTATGCAGGCAGTGATGTTCATGCGCAATTAGGTTTTTTAAAGATGGACATGACTTGTAGGGCGATTTTATAATCATCAGTTTAGTTTTATTAGAATTTAGTACTAAACCGGCATCATGACACCATCTAGTTAGCACATTGAGATCAAATTGCAATCGCTCATAAGCTTTGAGTAAGTCTTTCTCTCCAGCTACCAAGCATGTGTCATCAGCAAATTGATAGCAAGTACTGTTTTTAATACAGTTTTTCATGTCGTTTACATAAGATAAAAAATGAAGGGGGCCCAGTACAGATCCTTGAGCCGTGCCTATAGTCGTTAAAAATGGATCACTAAAGGACTTGTTTACTTTTACCTTGAATTGACGATTGTGAAGATAATTTTGGCACAAAGTAAGCAATTTACCTCGGACACCACATTGTTCTAATTTTTTGATTATTTGCTTATGCTCTAAGGTATCAAAAGCACGAGAGAAGTCAATAAATAAGGCTAGGACATATTCTTTTTTATTTAAATGTTTATTAATTTCATCAGTAAATTTAGATAAGAGACTATATGTACCTTTACCTGCTTGAAATCCAAATTGGTTGTTGTATATAATATTGTGTGTCTTAAAGTACTTATGGATCTGCTCGCATATGTACTTTTCAATAATTTTATCAATTGATGAGAGCAATGTAATAGGCCGATAGTTTAAATAATCATCACGTTTCCCTTTTTTATATATTGGTCTTACGCAGCCTATTTTTAAATCGTTGGGATAAATTCCAAAGTCAAAAGCACAGTTAATTAAGTTGGCAATTGCCATTGATATGTCTTTCCCTACCACCTTTATGTCACTTACTTTAATATCATCTATTCCTGGTGATTTTTGCACCTTCAAATTTTTTATGATTTCATGAATTTTATCGCAAGATGCTTTTTTGAAAAGCATACTATGATCTACAAAAGTACTGTATGTGTCCGAATTTAATAACTTGTTAGTGCAGTTAGGTGTAATATTTTTTACAGACTTATCAAAGCTAGAAGCAAAGTTATTTGCAATTTCCTTGTCCGTAAGCCCTTGTTTATGAAATGCCATAATTATTGCATCATCAATAGATAGTGTTACCCTTCCTAGCATTTGGTTAATAATTTGGTATACCTTTTTAACATTCCCGAAATTATCTTTAATATTTTTAACGTAATAGTTGTTTCTTTTAAATTCTAATATCTTGTGGACCTTATTACGAGTTTTATTATATTCTAATCTTAGACTAGGATCACAAGAGTTATTTTTCCAAGCTCGAAATAATTTATCGCGTTTTTCACAGAGTCGTGTTAGGTTTTCATCAATCCAAGGTACCTTAAGTCGTTTGGTTTGTTTGTTTGTTATTAACAAAATATAACTAATAATATTTTTTTGTTAAGTTTTTCTTTGTATACTATCTAGATATAATTCAATAGATAGTAATATAATAAATAAATAATACAATAATAATATAATAATAAATTGCCGGAAGGTGTCACATCACATTTACATTTAATTTGTCAAGGGGTCTCTACGTGTTGGCCTCCCCATGGCCCCAAGCAAGCCCTCCAAAACTCTGGGGCTTTTTATGATCCTTGGTCTTCAGAGACATACATTTTATAAACCCGCAGAGAAGCTTTGTGGCGAAGCCTTAGGTGAGTAGCCTGCCTCGAGTAACCTCGGACCTAACTCCAAGAGCCAAAGCAAGACCCCCACCCTCATGCTTGCCCTAGCCAGCCGCCACGGAGTGGAGATTGCTAGAGCTAGATTCAAGCTCCAGGGATGGAAGTGATAAATAGCATAACGTAGGAAGTAGCTTCGATGAACCTGCAGCCCACCTCTCTACACCCCATAGCCACTCTCACACATGTTGCCCCTGTCTACTATGGCATTTTTTGGGGCCCATGCAGGGAGTGGAGTCACCGTCTGCCCATTTTTCCATGTTCCCTGAACATTGCGACGTGCATACGCTATAGTCCCCATATTCCCAGACCTCTAGTACCAGTAACAGTTCCCCCTAGTAGCCCGATTATTTTTGTTCTCATTTCCCACAATAGTCCTACACTAACTGGGGTTTGTCTTTGAGTGCATTATTATATGGTGTATGTAGAATAGAAATATGTCAAGGGGCCTCTACATGTTGGTCTTCCCATGGTTCCACGGAAGCTCTCCAAAAGCCTGGGCCATTTTTATGGCCCGTGATCTTTAAAGACATACACTATACAAAAAATTAAAAAATCGGCAGATGAGCATACTTTCTGTAACCCCAAGCCCATCATACTGTTACGACCTTGACTTCGACAAAAACAAATTCACACCTGCATACCTGTAAAAACACATTTTATTACATTTCGGCATTTGGACTTCTTTTGTTTACTTATTTATTGGCATGCGTTCACTAATTATTCAAGAGAACAGTCCATTGTTGTATTGTAATCTTGTATGGCAGTCATTAGCCAGGTGTGTCGGATTAAAGTCTACTAGATATGGGGACATGGCATCTGACCAGTATAAAGCAATGCCCCGACTGAGGGACGAGGTAGTCGAGCGATAACCACGAGCGAAGCGAGACGTGTGTACTACAATCGGGAATATAATAAATGACGGACTTTGCGCGTTTTATGGAATTACGACCTTCTGCATTACGTTTGGACTTGTTGTATTAGTTTATATTTGTTACCTGTGTTATCAGTGTTTGTATAGTTCTAATAAACTCTATAGGAATTCTAACGGCATTTTAATTCGAGTCTCGCGTCTTATAACAGTACTTAAGATATTAGAAAACCTTAACTTTAGTAAACTTAAACGGGTATACTATTGTAGGGTAACCTTTTAATTTTCTTCATAATTACCCAAAAAAATACAAACACTTTAATTAAAAAATAAGAACGCTTTTTAGAAAAAATCCTCAGATAGTCAAATAATCTCTCCAATTACTAAAAGAGCATAATTATAGGCTAATTTAAGATAACAGCGTTTATAAACTTTTGTTTCTGAAATAAAAATCTTATTTAGTTTTTCTTAGTCTTCTCACTACGGACTTTCCTACGTAGTGTGCAGTTTTACCTTCACACTGACATTAATGGGACCTGACTGCTGCTTCTGGTCTAACTTTCTACTTAGCCTTTTCTGTTGCGACGCCATACGACACTATGGCTTTAGGTATAAATAACAGTCTTTAAGTTTGCACTATTACAAAGTATATCTTGTTTATACGTTAGACGTAATCTCTAAAATCAGCTTGATAATAATAATCTTAATAAAACAACAATAGCTTAAAACATAAGAGTAATGAAAAAATTTAAGTAGGTGGAAAGCAGAGACAGTTCAAAGAAAGAAAATTATTTTTGTGTTGGCTCCTGATATGACTTCTCGATGCACCTTTCTGTTAAATTTCTTTTGAATAACGACAAGTACTTTTTGGGAAAAAATGGCTGTGACACAAACACAATCGAACAGACGTACTTAACAATTTTATAAAAGTTGTTTAAATATTAAAAGTTTTAAAAACTATCACGGCTACCATATAATTTATTTATGCCACTCCGGCCAGTCTCACTACAAAACAGAGGATTCGAGTTCGATTCCTGGTAGGATAAATTTCGTAAACGATTTTCCATTATCTACTATGGCTAGGCGCCTGGGAGGCCCCAGAGTGCTCGGTTGTATATTACCTATAATACAAGCGTAATTTGCTTAGCTTCAGGGTATACAATGTGTGTTTATATGCCGATTTATTATATTAATAGGATATGTTAATTAATAATAGTCTTCGTCCACGCTTAACTTGGAATTCCCGCGGGATTCCTGGAAAAAATATATCACACATTTTCTTACATTAAATTTGCTATCGATCAATGAAAGAATCGCATACAATCTAGCCATTTTAAATCATTCCCAGGAAAAAATTCGCGGGATTTCCGAGATGTAAAGTTGCACTAAGAATTAACTGTCGATCAGCGGAAATCGCATCAAAAACAGTCCAGTAGATTTTACGTGAATCTCAAACAAACAAACAAGAAATAAAAAATCGTAACGTATTCTCCATCGTTTATAAAGTCTATTCCGCTAGTTTGTTTAATAGTTTAAATGTATTGTTTGTTATTTTGCGAATTTTATAATATTATAGATTATGTATAGAATTTTATCTAGATTGTCTTCTACAAAAAAAATTACCTAATCTTTTTTTAGTTAATTAATCAATCTTAATTCATTGTTATTAGTTATATTATATTTTACTAATATTATAATACTAAATAATTTGTGTTGCAAAAAATTACTATAACTTTTGGGATTAATCAGAGAAACCTCACAAATAAATTCCTTTTTCCAACTTCAAAATGTATGGAAGCTCTTACGCCATCATCAAGTTTTAGAATAGGTAAATGTGACTCATGAATTTTTCATGGCAATTTCCATTTTCATATTGCCACTGACTGCACTCAAAACAATACCGACTTGCTGAGAAGTCACAGGGGAGACGAGAATGTGAAAAATCGGTCGTGGCCCGTGTTCTATTCATCTGAAATATAGGGTACTGTGAGGAAAATAATTTTCGGTACCTTTGCATTGGTTTTTAGGTCACGTAACACAGAATCTGTTGTGAAAATATGTCTGATGTTTTTTTTAACGTAAATAGAATTTAAATTTCTTGTAGCTGATTGGATAGTCTATACACGTACTTTTATGTCTTTGGAACAAATGTTTTATCTTACTACGGTCTTCCCCACGCGTCAAACTTGGGCGACTGTGGGATAAATATGTGATATTATGAGATCGTATAGATTAGTATGGTATAGTGGGTGAGGTATTCAGGAAAATACATTGAATTAAATTTTTATCTTTTATTAAGATAAAATTTAATTCAATGAATACTATTCGCAACATGAAAATATGTTTAATTTTGCCCTGGAAAATATAAGTTTTCAAGTTGAAAAGTATACTATCCTTGGTATGGAAACTACTCATGTGTCTATATAATAAATTTTCCAGCAAAAATCGGATCCCAGGCCAAGGTTCCTTTTTTATTTTATGTAATTGATTCTTATTTTTTTTTTTAAACCTATATCTAACATGTTTACTTAGTCTCACAGATCTTCTCTCATTTATTTGATGTAAAACTTCAAATTATTCATACGCTACCTAAATATAAATAGAAATATTATCCGTCAGTTAATGTGAAATTATATCCCGACTAGACTCTGAAACGATTTAAAAGATATAATTGAAAATTTTATAGATTATAGAAATAATCATTAATTACAAATACAAAAACTACATAAAAACTACTAAATAAAAAAAATATTTTGTAACAATTGTTATGCTAGCTTTACATATGCAAACACACCAATTGAGCATTAACACTTCGTACATGTCAGCCAGGACTTTCAGAACATGGTTAGAGCTTGCCTGAATCCTACGGAACAACGAGGTCGCTCTTTTTCTAACGTTCGCTTATTAATGATCGACTCGTGCTCAGATATGCCTGGTGCACTGCAGAATCGAGGCAGCCCATCAACTTACTGAAACTGTTATTATATTGCACTCGCAGGGCCTCCCCTCTGCTTACTATTGGTCCACAAGCTGCACCTGTAGAACACCTTTTTTTTGTCAACACTGGGGGAACGCGTTTGTACATATCCTTAGGTCCCGGGGGATGTCACTAAGGGGTATGTGGGACTCCCGGCTATTGGTGCATGCACCGACCGCCAGACTACCCACTAAACCTTCCAGCGTCCCTCCGCATCATAATGAGGTGCCACGGGACCGTAACCATGGGTATGACTGCCGTGTCACCTCGATGCAAGCCGACAAGGGGAGGGGGGTGTCCGTGTGACTAGGACACCCCACGGCACTGGCACCTGTAGAACACCTAGCAGTGTTCTTTAAAAATACATTAATTTTATCGTAAATTTTTGCGTGTTAATTTTTGATATCTCGAAGAATTTGGAAGATATTAATATAAAGTTCAAGTGTCGCGCGAACGAAGTGGCGGCTAAAAATAGTTATTGTTAAAAAGTTTAGGTAAAGGTGGTATAAAAGGAATGTACAAACTATTGTTGGCCCGATGATAGCCAAAATTATAATAAGCAATGATATCACTATAGTTTTCATTAATTTATATTCAAGCATATTATTTTAATAGGTTTAGCTAGTTTAATAACAAGACTGCGATCTTAACATACCTAGTACCCACATATTCATAATGTTCAAGTCGCCATCAAATTTGCGATACCAACATCTTGCGATCGTGTAGCGGGATCTCGTTAAGTTTCCTAATCGTACCCGAATCACTAACGAGAATAATTACGTTCCCGTGACATAGTTAGGGGAACCAGTATATTATATATATCAGAATGTATACTATACATGTTATACATTACACATAATTATGACTAAGTGCTAGTTTTAGTTATGAACTTGTAGAGTAGCGTGTCATTTTTAAAAATTAGGACGGTGCTTGATAGCCCTTGTCACAAAATACCTCATTTGTTTAAGTATTAAAACACAAAAAAACTGTTTAGTTCAAAATACCCTATATCTCAAAAACTTGTAATTTTGCATTGAAAATACGCCTATTTACTCGTACACTCAAACAATTTCAGTCCTTAGCGTATCGCTATTCATGTCTAACTGCTCTGCACTTAATTGGAGGATTGCAAAAAGAAATAACTTTACTCGTACTCAACAAGGTTGAATCTAAATACTCGTATAACATAATTTAATAAGTCTTGAAAAATTATCTTCATTACTTTTCCCCAAACAAATAAAATCTTATACTAATATATATAATAAAGCTGAAAAGTTTGTCTGTTCTCTGTTTGATTGAACGCGTTAATCTCAAAAAGTAATGGTCTGATTCGAAACATTGTTTCAGTGTTATATAGCCCATTTATCGAGGAAGGCTATAGACTATGTATCATCACGCTAAAGCCAATAGGAGCGGAGCACCAATGAAGAATGTTTTAAAATCGGGAAGTTTTGAAAACATAATCCACGCCAATGACGTCACGGGTACAGCTAGTAAAAATATATAGAAAGCATTATTCACACAAAAAAATGGCTTAGAAGACAAATTAAACCTAACTTTGTATAGAATCTTGCAATACTGCAGTTACACACTTCAGAATTGCGATAATTAAAGCAGATGTTCCTCCTAAGGCGAGGAAATTCAACTAAGCACCCAGTACGTGACATGCATTTCCGTTGAAAGACGACGAGAATCGCCTTGTTTCTGAGCTACTGTATCTTCTGGAACAAGGAATCGCTGAGTAGAATATTCGGGTTTACTTGGTACGGTGACTGCACATATAATCCAATAAAACTTAATAGGTATGCTCTTGTATGTTAATGTATGGCACAAATAACCACCGAATTCATTTACGTGGTACTATAGCTGAGTGTTCCAGACTGCGCTTAGGTGCAGGGCGCTTTGAAGTGGTTTTCAATTTACATTTTATGAAGTGCTTAAATATCAGAACTAAATATTGCTTGGTATAGGGTACATATTAATACCCTAGATACGGTATGTAAATAGATTTGAACACTTTTATGAGTGTTGACTACAATTAACGGCTAATTAAATCAAATGAAAATTACGGCTCTTAAGAACAATACAATTATTTGTAAGTGAATATGTAGTACCAAATCAGTGTGATGATCCAGCGAGGAAACCTAGCCAGCCTTCTGGGCACTTTACCCGTAGAAGACGGTGATATAGGCTCAGTATTCTACTTATAGTCTTAAGGGATTATGGGTAGAATACAATACAATTAATTTTAAATAAAAGTTGTATTAATCTATAAAGCTGAAGAATTTGTTTGTTTGCTTGAACGCGTTTATCTCAGGAACTAATGGTCTAATTTAAAAAATCCTTTCACTGTTAGATAGCCCATTTATTGAGGAAGGCTATAGACTATGGCTAGGCTATAGATCAGCAAGCTAAAAATAAACTTTTTTACTATTCCACGCGGACAAAGTCAGAATCTAGTGTTATATGTTGTGGTATGTGTTAAAAGAAAATATCATGAGGAAACCTGCATATTGCAACATATATATTGAAAACTTGTTGTTTTTAAACAGGTACGGTGGCATAATTCATTCCGTGCCCAGCTGTGGGAAGTTTATGGAATGGTTTTATTTCTATTCTTAATACATACACATAAAATACTTCATATTAATTAGTTACGGATTTCGCATTGTTTAACCCGTACAAATGGCGCACAACATTTGTACGTAATGTTCGTTATAATTTAATGAATTGCATAATATATAAGGAAAACTAATTGCATTATTCGCAAATTTGAAATTTATTTTACTGGATTATTTTTTACATACATTACGCAAATTACATAAATTGCGAATTTTGTGCTCGAAGGGCCTTCGATTTAAGGGCTTAAATATATGAAAACCTAGGCTTAACTAATATTAAATATGCGTAATAACATTTAATTTTTCTCTCATGTTTGCTTGTGGGCAAATGACCACTGTCTAGCTGATTTTAAATAGTTACCGTAAAAAAGACGTGAAGTCAAGACACCGTATTGGACTCAAGCTCCAACTAGTCACGGAGAGTGTTCGCGGTTTACTTGCATAAGTTTAAATTAACGACAGCCCAGCATGTTTCTACGCCTCCGGATGTGGCGAAACCATCCCACACTTGCTATTAGTATGCCCGGTATACGACCGACCCAGGTGCAACCTCGAGACCATTACAAAAACCAGGATCACAGAAGTCAAAGAGGAAAGCAAAAGTAGTAACTTTTGATTTAATGTCAGGCAAGGACTCGAGGCCGCACCTTGAGCGGTTTTGATTGCGGCTGGTAAAAGAGGCTGTGAAGCGCAACAGCACGAGGTGATGGAGGATTCCGTCACCTTTGACGTCATATATGCGATACAAAATATAATAATAATGTATCTGTGTGTGTAATATATTATATATGATATATTATAGAAAGGTCTGGCTTGAAAAAAAGAACACCTAATATTAAAATAGTTGTATAAAAGCCCTGACTATTTTAGGGATGAAGAGGGGTCAAAAGTATGTTATATATATTTAAAAAAATGGTTAGCTTACCCCAGATGGATAGAATATTACAATGCTAAGGGAGTCGATGCGTTGACTACCTCATTGATATTTTAACTGTTTACGCCTCTATTTAAAAGAAAGTCTTTGTAGGTTCTCCGAAAACCGCGAATAGAAATTCACCCCAAAATTTGCACACGTAATTCATGAAGAAGCGAGAATAAATTATTAGTGAACGACTGCAAATTGTCGAGGAAGTGGGGATAAAATTCAATCGCCGGCGAATGGTGTGGCGGCAGCGACGGTGGTGGCGACGTATGCAACTAATCAAATAGTTCATCTGACCACTCCCTGTTGTACAGACAGATTAATACATCTTTGAACAAAAGACAGCACAGCTGCTAAGAGTGCATGAATGAGAAAGGTTTTTAATTTAGAAACCTCTCTAAAGCCTGATTCACATTTTCATTTATTAAGTACTTAGTAAACTTGCGAAACTGACGAGTCAATTCTTTATTATCTTTTGGACAGCAATATTCCAGTTACGTAACAAATTGTAGATTGAGTATATTTGTGTCCAAACGATCATAAAGACCTCTTCGCAAATATAAATAATAGCTGCTTCTACGCTGTCTAAGCGTAACAATACACCTGCCGAAGGTACGGTGCCAACACTTCAAGACTGAATTGTCGGTCTTAGTATTGTGTTGGCATGACACACCAAACATGCCAAACAGTGGATTTACATGTCGTATCGTTCAGGGCGTTACCAGATGGAAAATAAACAGTACTGCACGAAACTTTCTACCAAACATCTTATTGTATTAATCCTTAAGTTTAAAGTATTAATTTTATCAGGGTTAGCAATGCGGGTCGGTAGGTCTAAAACGTGCAATTCTGTTGTACTTTAAGATCCGTAAGTGTTGGAGCATCTACATAAAATGGTTCAACTATGTTCACTGAACTTTCAATCTCGTAACGCGTTGCATGATGCATGATGATTGCTATTTAAAATGCATTGCTCAGGAAAGCAGCTGTTAGACGAAAGGTTCGTCATTACTTCGAACGTTACATAATTTCGCCTGATGTGTCATTGTTTACTTAAAAAACAGTAGTAGGTACTGCGAGCGTATTTAGCCGAACTTTCAGCGGTGTACTTTCGGCAGGTATATCGCTAGCCTCATATTAGCAGATAACATCAAAGTGTGAAAACAAAAGAGCAAGTTATACAGTTACGACACTGACATTGGTCTCGAGGCTAACAGCATTTGTTTCGACTATCAACCTCATTTACCAAAGATAGGTCGGCGTGATGAAGGCTTGTCTACGCGAATAACGCCGAATTAATTACATCAGATGATAACCGTAGCAGTTAATGTTATAGCCATAAATGGATATGGATATCACGGCCATTACTTGGAATTTATTGCCTTTGTAACGGTTCGGTCGTTTAGTTTAACAAAATTTTAGTTCAGTTAAACCAATATTTGCGAAAATATAATACTATTTCAGTGATAGAAAGCTGCTACTTTGTTTGCAAGATTTTATTTGTATAAACTAGATCCAGATTCTAGCGAAGATTTCCTCTGTGGCCAAAAAGTTGTTTAAGAAAAGCATCATAAACCTTTTCTATATAATATCAATGTTCGGAATACAGATATCGAGCGCCGGCTTTCGATTGTTACGCGATATATTCGTATGCACTTTTTTTTGTCGCGTCGAAAAGCGGGTACACCGGTAATTGACTTGAAGACGCACGGTAACTGCTCTCGCGCAATATAGTTAATATTAATTTATTTATTGAGAATTATTAATACATACAAGTATAGAACATTAAAATAGTTAATACACACAGTAGACAAGTGGTTTTGACAAAATAGGACGAGGCGCGTGTGTATTTGGACAGACATTTATCCATCCCCCCGTAGTGTTTCCCTTGTAGTAGTAGTTTGGTAGGATATTTTATATATTTCCCTCAAGGGGCGCCCCTCCCTTAAAATACTGACGAATTAGTGTTCACCCTTGTTCCTGTTCCCGCCACCACCTGCTGGAATACCAGGTAAGTACCTAGTATATAAGTACCGAAAATTACCTTGTGGGTTTGGACCGTCGGGTTACCGATCCCGCCGTGTACGGTACAATCAATATTTGCCTCTTTCTTCTTCAAGCCTTTGCCAATTAACTGGTTATCGACAATGGTTCTGTACAGGTAGAGATAATATGACACTTAGATACAGTATTTTATTATTATACAGTGTATACAGAAAATGTATTATTACTTTATATGTACTATAAACTATCATCCAGTAATTACTATACAAAGGCTTATTGAAATAATTAATATCTGTACAATTGCTGCGTTGTGTAGTGATTAATGTAATTACAAAGAGTTTTTGTTCCCTTATGTAGGACGTTCTAGACTGATATTATTACTTCAAAAAGTTGATATTTGAATGGTTTAAACTTTAAATGAAAGGTCAGTACGCCAAGACTCACAAATAACTACATGAATTTTTGTTATTAGCACAAAAAATGTGCTACTAAAGGGCAAATTTTTAATAGACTTAGACCATAGTAATGCCCGCAATTTCATTTGAGCGATATTAAAAACTATTTCATATGCCAAATATTGTAACACTGAAACATTGAAATCTAATTTAGTTGTAAAATTACTGTTTTAATTACAAAAAATGTTCACAATTTGGATGAATCAGCCAAAAACTGCAATAGTGTTCATTACAAACATAAATTTAACCATGCAATGGTATTGGTGTATCTTTCTATTATTTTAGTTATGTGACTAAACCAAATTGATACCATTTTGCTAATCCGTCTAATGTTAGCAAACAGAGCTATTCGAGATAAACTTTCAAAAATACAATTAGAATAGTATAAATAAAATAGCATCATTAAATTTTGGAATCTATTTGAAAATCACAAACAAATTGCAATTAATTTATTGGTAAAGATTTTATAAAGGTTTAATTTTTTGCTAAAATGGCTACAAATTCCAAAAGCTTGAATGAATCCACTATTTCCTTTATGATGCGAAAGGTTAAGAGTACTACAGCTTCCGTATGGTATTCTGAAAATTAATTTGTATTTTTAATGGTAATAAGATCACGATCAGAATCTGAAATGGCCGCATTTAAAATGATTATGTTGATTTATTGTTACATTGTATGGAAATGATCAGACAGATACATGAGCTTCGAGGAATGCTATTTGATTCTCGGATCGGAATACTATGCAATTGATTAAATCACTGTGAATAAAATGAAACGGGCGCCAGTGTTTATCTTAAAGCTTTGTATTTAATATAGTAGACGGCCTTTGAATATTTATTATATACTGTGCTGCGACTGCATTCGCGCGGTATTTGGATTTTATATTCACGTACCGTATTGTTAACTTTGCAATATTTCGAAATGAATACACGTTTTAAAATTAAATTTGGGAAATATCTGTATTCATGTCATTCTGTCATTTGAGCTTTTGAAGAACGTGTTTTTCTGCAGAACGGAAAGAATACAATTCTGCGCGGCGCTTCGTAAGGCGACAAAACCACAGCAGTGTAGGATTGCCGACTGATGCTACACCTGGTCTAAGTATGCCATAAATTGTTGTTTCGCATTATACAGTTCAGTTCTTTAAGAGCAGCGCATTGTAGATCTTTGGTTGAATGTTATAGGATGTAACGTCTCCATCAGTGGTCGTCTGCTGTCTGCTGACTCTGCAAAAAAAAAAAAAAACGTTCCAGACTGATTGCAAAAAGCAAAAACTAAAACCTATTATTTATGATCAGGCATCGTGTAAGTAAAATTTTTCACTTAAACTATGGCATTTATTTTTGAATCACAGACTTCAATTTTATTTATCGGTACATCGATGAAACTATCATGTACATTGTATATGTTGGCAATATCAAGGGTGTTGACGATAGAATCCTATGGATGAATGGCTTACTGGATGTTACCTGCAAAATAAAACATATTTGTCAAACATTTAAAATTAGTTAATAAAATGTAAGAATATACAATAATAAATATAATAAACATACATATATAATAAGGTAATTTTTAAATGTTTGTATTAATAAAACCTGTTTGTGTTAATTAGTAAATAATAGCTAATTAAGAGCATTGAGAATGATCAAATGCACGAACTTCACTCGGGATTGACCCGAAGTAGTTACCTGCGATTACCGAACGTGCTATACCTACGTGCCGTACCTTTGATTGTCTCTAAGCACTCAACTTTTAAACCCTACAAACCTCCTTTTCATTCTCCTTTGCACACTTGAACGTTGTATCCGTTACAAAGGGGTTTTAATAAAATCTTCTTGTTGCAAAAACAAATGTAAATTCATACTCATCATCAGGTTTCGTCATCATTTATCACACTTTTTATTCTTAATGCCTAGGAAAATAAAATGTTTTAAGTTACTTGGTAAAATTTGTCGTTTTAGATTTTCAAAATAACTTTACTTTTAATACTACGTTTTAACGGCTTTAAGCGCGGTAATTTATTAGATTTTTGTTATGCCGACGTTTCGGTCACTTTTTAGTGGCCGTGATCATGGAAGACAAAGATGTCAGGTGTCAATAAGTATTGGTAAAGTTTTATTTAACCTACTTGTTCATTTCAATTATTTAGTTTCAATTTCGTTTATGATTATTTATTTTACCACCACTTCGCAATATGTTATGGCTTGAAGAGAAGAAGCGGCGTAAAAACTCTTCAGCAAACATGCATCTAATAATTTTATATAATACTAGCTGTCCCGGCAGACGTCGTCCTGCCCGGTAAAAAATAGGGGTTTATCGTAGAAGGGTGAAAATTGAGGATTGTATGTATTTTTGTATGTTGTATCATAAAAAAATAGAAATTAAAAATTTTGTCTAAAAAATAAATAAAAAAATTAGGGGTGGACTACCCCTAACATTTAGGGGGATGAAAGATAGATGTTGGCCGATTCTCAGACCTACCCAATGTGCATACAAAATTTCATGAGAATCGGTCAAGCCGTTTCGGAGGAGTATGGCAACGAAAACTGTGACACGAGAATTTTATATATTAGAAGATTAAAATGATTGGAAGGAAAAATAAAAGATATTACCAATCAAGTTGGTTTCTGTTCCAGTGCATGCAGAAAGAGCTCACAGTGTCTTGAGGTCTGGCAGTTGGTTTTTGTTGGGTTTAGGTCTTAATAGTTATGATAATTGGATTACACGAAGGAAACGTAGTTTTATTACGTATAGAAGTCGCGAAAACGTAAGAAGTATTACTTCCACTTTCGCAAAGATCAACACAAAGAAAACGTACTGCAAATTCGATGGCAAACAGTAGGTATCTACCTAAATAATGCCTAAATAAAACACGAATCAGTCACGAGTCACGAATCAGTCACCTTTTAATGATCCTAAAAGAGCTCCTATCTAAAAGTAAGCTGTACATTAAGATATAGTTATTGATAAATTAATGATTACATCTCTATTTAAAAATAGTTATATCATTATAACACATAAGTATAAAAAATAAATTCAATGGAAACTTTGCAGATGCCCCTAAAATACTAGTATCGCCAATGTGGTGACCGCATTATATTCGTAACACTCAAAATCTTTTTGGTTCTGCATTGAATAATAAATAATATTCATTCTTATACACAAATACAAACTTACATTTGGAATATAACATAAATTTGATGTTTCTTACGAATTTATTTATTTATTCCTATTTATCTATAATGAAGAAATAAATAATCGAATACAATAAAAGAAGACTTATTTGTATTGTGTTCTACCCAGAGTCCCTCAAGATTATAAGTAGAATACTGAGCCTAGATCACCGTCTTCTAAAGGTAAGGTGCCCAGAAGGCTGGCTACGTTTCTGCGCTGGATCGCCATACTGATACGTTGGCCGAAGTAAGCACCAGCCTTCTGATCACCTTAAGAAACAATGAGTCGTTTCGATAAATTTTGGTAGAAACTCATTGCCTCGGGACCCCACGTTCCCAGCATCTTGACAATAAACGGCACAAACATAGAAGTCTTACTGACGGTTGCATATTTACGCCGCTTGAGAAATTCAGCTGTTACACCAAAGGCTTGCCACGCTGCCAGTGAATTAGAGTCATTCCGTCAGGATGCCTACCATCGTCACATGCAATACCGTTCCACTCCAATAACGCCGGCACGGTAGAGGTGGCAAGCGCCCTCGAAGTTGGTTTTATTGTTATTAAAAAACAATTAAGCCTTACTTTACAAACACCAAAGAGGAGACAATCTACAGAGTAACAATTTTCTGTGTCAGTGTAGAATGCAATTACTTATCGAAGAAATAAAAGTTCAACGGTATTTCATTGTCTGTTTCATGTATTGCCAATAAAATGTAGCTCGGTAAAAGCACTATTAATTAAACTTCAAACGAAGTAGAGTGTGTTTGTAACTATGTATACTGGATTAAGATGGTATTGACTTGTTGTGATGAGGAAGGGTGAAAATCACGTGACAAAAAAATACTCTAGAATATTGATGGATATAACTAAGAAGAAAGGTAGGTCTAAAACGGCATGGCTAGATGTAAAGTATGAAGGTTGGAATGAAGCTTTTTTTTTATAGACGACCGCGCCTAATGGAAATAATACAATTGCTGCCAAGCTCTTTCAGTAATTATTCTGGTAAATTAGTTTAAAATACATTAAAAAAAGACCACGAATGTAAATAAGTACATAGCAATTATAAGGCAGACATATGTTTCTAGGGAGTTTGTTGCTAAAGTTGCTTTGAAAGCGATGTTAAATTTTCAATAAATAATCTATCTGTGAGATTTCGTTTTGAAATAAATATATTATTTGAAAAACCTTTTAACGGTAGTTAGTTTGAATAAGCTGAATAGTTTTAAGATATGGGATATTTAAGGTTACAAGTCAGATCCCGTTGTGTCCCCAAATGCCATTAATAGTAAACATTTATCGCCACTACTACACCCTTCATCAAGACTAACCGATAAGTATCTTGCCAATTTTACTCACGTATTTTAACGCATATATTCAGTGAACCTTAAGATAATGAAGTCCCACTTTTGTGACATCCTACAGTTGCGAAAATCGTCGACAAAAGTCACGCAAGCAAAAAATACATTTTACTCGAACCGCGGCGTGTAACTGGTCGCATATACTGACAAACCCGTCAGAACCAACGGAAGATTTGATTTATTATATTACCCTTTTTCGACTAATTAAATGTACAGTTACGTATTTGTCTAGGATAGTTCTAACACTCTGTTTGAAATTGAAACTCGAAAGTAACTAACTACATAAATTACTTGTGGTGCCCTCTGGTCGATTTTATTATTCCTTGTATAGTAGTAAAGGTGTTAATAGTACAATCTTATGTGGGGAGCATAAATTAATTCAGAATGGTGCTAATGTAAGCAAACACCTTCTAAATTCACAACGTCTATAACCACCAATTGTAAGAGACGGGGGAAACTTTAACCGTTAGTAGGTAAACGCCCGTTTGTGTATGTACTTGTGTCTTGCTTATTTCTTCCGCCAAACAGTTTCACTGTGTTCTGGAAGAAGATCAAGAACCTATCCTTTGTGAAATTACTGGCATCGAGGCAAAAACGCTAATGTCTCAAAACGATGTTATGATGTTCACTCAAGGTTATAAATGGTTCATCTGCTTGTTTTCCCATCTTTTTCACATAGAAAAGGAAAACTATATTAAAAGAATATGCACATCTCTACATATATAACCGGGCAGCTTAGTGGATAACAGACTCACGTTTTAGTCTTGAAACTTTAGTTCGAATCTTAACCAGAAGATTAGTTAATTGTTCTAACCTAATATGTATAATGTATATTGTTTCAATTACTATGTGAAGAAAGAAAAATATCGTACACGGGCAAACGTCAAGAGTCAAGATCTCATGACTACCAATGTATAAGTGAACCAAACATATTTATAGCTGAAATAATTTCTGAGGTAATTGTATATGTATAACACCGATATAGACAGACAGACTAAAGCGTTCCTTTTTACCTTTAAGTTCTAATATAATATACTTAACTCTAATAATAAAGTGGCAATACGTAGTAATTACTTACTGAAAGCAACTTAACACCTAAAAGACAAGCTTGACCTATTTTCTATGTAATTATATAGGTTTTAGTGTCCAAACAGTCTTAAGCTTAGGGAAAAAAATATATAGTACTTACGATGTTTGGTGTCAGTATATTTTTTTACAGAAAGTTTATATGCGTTAAGGCATATATGAGAAAATTAGTATGACCGGACCTACAAATGGTTGCTTTAATTCTAGTTCTACTTTGAGTCTCTCATAACAATTCCAGACTTATTGACCTAATGCAAAATAACGACAATGGATGACCTCAGTCATCAACGTGGCACAAAAAAATCTGACATCAAAATATCATATTTTTTCGGCTAAATGTTAACTAAGCCCACGGGAATTTAATCAAGCAAACTTGATAAAATACCGCATTGTATCTATGTGATTTCATGAGGAAGAAGCTTTGGGCAAATTAGTGAGTTGATTTACATGAATTTGCATTTAAACTGCGGTACTGGCAGAAATCCGCCTTAGGCGAAACACAGACCACCGAATTAATTTGGTCCCATTATAATTGACCGAAGTAACCTTAATTGTAAAATCTGTACTAATATCATTAATAATCTCTACCTTTTCAATATAAATGCCAAATTTTAAGTGATTACTGCTATACATACTACGCTTGGTCAAAAATATTTTTTTAGAATTTTGTCTGTTATTTTGTCTAAAAAGGACTCCGAAAATTTAAAAATAAGAACATAAAGTAAAAAACCAATTGCTTACAAATGGCAACTAAACAAATCCGTTTTCATAAGTGCGATATGCTATTTTATTTTCATAAAAGAACAATAGTTATAAAAGCAAATATTGTCTTAATAATTAAAAATCTCAATTGCATAGTAAAATGTCATACTTCGATTTACTACAAAAACTTCAGTAATTAATTACAGCTTCAATCATTTAGATACAATATCGCTGTGATTAAAGAGAGGGTTTCAAAGTTCCTATCAAAAACAATGTAGAACAAGATTTTTTTGACACACGCAGTGTTAGTTAGACAGTTACGCAGTTTTACTTTCTAATAATGTGTAAGATTACTGTAAAATGAACAATAGTCGTAGGATATTGATAGTTTTTGAGTAAAAAATGTTTTTGTGAGAAATGTGAACTGTGTAGTAAAATATGGCCTATCGAGTTTTCACAACAAATCCGTTGAATGGCGCCAGTTGAAGACCTACAATTCAGCTGAGCCATGCGAAGACTTGCACATCAGAGTTGGCTTTTTGAACTAAGATTCTCTTGCCTGCCTTTGTGGCGAATACTACTAACTACTACTACTCCAATGTAGGACAATGTTTCTAAGTTTAGCTTTCAGGAATATTTGACATTGACTAGATCCATAAAGTATGGTAAGCCATATTTGAAAACAAATAAACAAGAAAAACTCTAACATTGGCCGAGAAATGACTACTCATATGTACTCGAAAATGTGAAATAAATTATATGCCCAAATTGATAAGAGATTTAAAATGAAATAAAAACTTACTGGATTGGAAAAGGCAAGGTTCTTCGCAGATGGAACATTCCCACAATTCCTATTCTGCATTAATAAAAAACAACCTTGGCTCTATTAAGAGATTGAGAGATAAAATACACTTCTATTGTCTTAACAATATAACATTGTTTATTTTTTGTTGCTAATTCGTGTTATTGTTAAACGCTTTGGCACGCTTTTGTTAAATAGACTGTTAAACTTTGATTTCCGTAGCAGATAAGAAAGCTTAAATGTTAAGGATAAATTTAAATATCAAAGTAATCAACTGTGACAGCCTTAGAATATTTATTTTAATTTTTTCTTTCAATTCACTCTTCGGTTTAGAATGTCTAGCTAGACGAATAAGGCAGAAAAAGATTCACAATCTTCTAAATTACTGTCTATTGTTCGTTACAAGACGGACCAAGCAACTTTCTTGTTAAAAGTGTGCTCTGTTTTTCTTCGGAACGATAAGACAGTTGCTACAACTGGACAATAAAACTTTTGATAAAGGTATCTAGATTCATCGCTTGGCGCATTAAACGCTACTTTACGACAGCATGTAAAGGGTCGCAAATTTGCAAGTTCAGGCTTTTATGAGATAAAGTTGTAAATTGTCACATTCTAACCACAAAAGTACGGAATTATAATAAAACTAAAATAGCAAGCCCTTAGTACGATTTTGTAGTAGTTGTGTATCGAATGCCGAAGTTACTGAACTACTAGTAGTAAAATTATAAATGTAATAGAGTTGTAAATTACTATTTAAAACCAAAATACTTTTATTCGCCATCATATACCAACGGTATACGGTACACTTAAGCAGTAATAACCCTGTAAAGGAAATGGAGATTTCATCACATAGAACTTTATGCAGATCATCACGACAATACCTAACTTTATAACTTAGAAAACACTGGAATAAACTATTGCAAAGCCAAGCTAGTAATTTGCGGTAAAAGAATCAGATCACAATGATAATTACAGTATGTTTATACAGGATAGGCCTGTAATTACAGTTCTGTCACAAGTCTGGAGCACGACTGGACTTAATCGATGTCCAAATAACGTGACTGGGTTCGCAATTCGTGATTCCCTTAGACGAAATTGGTACTTGTAGTCACTGCGTGTAATTGCTAAAGTGGTTTTATCTGCTTTGTTACCAAACACATTGGCCATATGTTTATTTTATAAACATCTTATTTGTATTTTAATATATTTTTATTTTGTAAACAGCTTAAAATTTTCGTACAACTTCGGCTGCATAGCAGTTTTTACTAGATGATTCAGATTACTAGTTATCTTCTTCTATGATTCAAATCTAATATTTTAATAAAAATATATCCTTATCATATCGTTTAAGATCTTAGCTGTTGTTGGTGGAACCTTCGCAATCTATACTAATGTATTTTTGAATGTTTGTAACGAATAAACTCAAAACTACTCGACCGATTTCAAAAATTATTTACCATTAGAATGCAACATTATGCCTGGGTAATTTTCTAATTTATTTTCAAGGCAGGACAACGTCCGCCAGGATCGCCAGTCCTCTATATACTTGACCAGTACTGGCTGTTTTACTTCTTTGCACGACACCTATGTTTTCCTTTATTTGGTCGAAAAATGCCCTCTTAGGTCTTCCCTCTCATATGTTCTATTTTGCCTTCGATTACGTATCTGACAGAGAAAGTTTATTGTCGTAGTAAAATATGAGTATATAAGATAAATAATATTCCCTCGAGAATAAGCTAGACTTCTTCAGATAGCTCAGAAGGCGGCATCTGTACAATAAAAAATAAAAAATGGTCAGAATAAAATAGTGTTCTTCACATAATGATAGACGGGGCTTATAAAGTAGTAATATTATAATCCAAAGTATAAAATATTTCATATAAAGGATGTATGTCAGTATAATTTTTCATATAAGCAGTTACATTAATATTGTGCCATTTCCGTCTGCGTACGTAATCATTTGTCATTTCCACATTTCCTTCGGGTTTTTCCTCATTTCATCCAATAGTAAGAAAAATCCAATGATGAAATCCTTTGCAACCCTCTGACGTTTAGTTCATTCAACATCTGCCACCTGACTTCACTATATTTGCACGTATAGCCCGGTCAAAATATTATTTTATTTCTGCGTTTTCCTCGTGTTTCAATATTGTTGTCCTTAAGAAAGTAAAGTTAGGTATATGTATACTATCTACATTTTGTTAAGCATAGACAATATTTATCTATCTATCTATCTATACTATAATAGACATAGACATAGACATAGACAACACTTTATTGTTCACCATAACAAAAATATCTGTAATATATCTGTAAATGGTTCAAGTCTGTTCAATGCGTTTAAAATTAATGTGAAAATCATCAAGAAGGCTAATTCGAACTAGCATATTCCTAAAATAGTATAATTTTTAGAATTATTGTCTTTCCGTCTGTTAAAGCATCTCGTGAAACTCCAAACGTAGCTTATGAATGAATGAATGAAAACTCTTTATTGTTCAACATAACTTAAATCTAGATATTTAATATAAACATATTTCATTTAGAACAATGGACGGCCTTATCCCTTATAGCGATCTCTTCCAGACAACCCGAGGCCAAGGAGATACTACAAGAAAATTAAATAATATTTGGTGGTTTAACTAATTTGAAACAATTCAATCGTAATTGAAGAAAAAACAAAATTATTACAATAATAAACTAATAAAGACATAATTAAATAAATTAAAATAATATAAATTACATATACTTACATGCGAATAATAATAGAATTTCATTTATTGCAACAATTTGATATATAAATTTTATATCCTGGCTTGTAACGTAGGACACATGTTATGTCGATAAATGTCATAGTTTCTGAGGGAAAGACGAAAATAGTGATAGAGATACTCTGTAATTAAGTTTTTATATAAGTAACACACAGCTACTGCCTGGGCTTTTTACGCGGCATAGCCGTAGACGCGTGGAAATCGCTAGTATATACTATAATAATTCTCTTTTAGATCTATTCTGTAATTCGTATATATTTTGAATTCTATCCTGCTTCCGCCAATGCAACCTTGTTTATAGTTTAACTCCGCTCCTTAAAGTTTATACTTTACCTCCGCTCCTTATAATTGTTATATTATTAATATAACAATTATAAGGAGCGGGGTTAAACTTTTAATTTTTGTGAATGCACAAATATTTTTTGTGTCGAACTACATATTCCCATATAGATAAGCGTGCACAAACAGACAGATAGAACATTCATTTCAATGCTATTAGACAATTACTATTATTGTAATGATTTATAAAATCCTGACCGGAGCATTTCGCAGTTCCCTGTCTAAATACGCATATTTTTACTCTTATCACACGCTGACAACAAAGAAAAACATCGTAAAGAAACTTGTACATCGAGATTACCAATGTGTAAAATCTATCAATCCGACTTAAATAACCGTGGCGGGCATACATCGTTTAGGTACCTTAATGTTTAACATTATCTCTAAACAGTAAGCGTAAAAACAATTTAATTCGACATCGGGCATCACGTATTCATAGAAAAAAAGGATTTTACGCCGACTGCGTCGATTTATAAATTTGGCCACAACAGCCTTTACCCATAAGTATGATAAATCGAATGTGGTTGAAATCAAATTCATTTTCACGCTGGATATACTTTGAACGGATGATATAAACGTATTGGATTCGGTCATGTGTAACGTTGTTTAATACATATTACCCAGAGCTCCATGTACTCTTGATTACAATAATGATTTCATTAAATTAACGCGATATTTATGGAAGACTGAGATGAAAATTATTTCATAGAGGAAGTTCCACTGCTGCTTTGATAGAAAAACTTTCCGTATCCCATTAAAACTCTATTTAGGGTTCCTTAACTATTTTAAAAAACCATAAAAATCAGTTACTAGCTTCTGCCTGCAACTTCGTCAGCGTGGAATAGTTAAAAAAAATAAACCCCAAATTTTGAAACATACTTCACTAGTGCTCCGCTCCTATTGGTCATAGCTTGATAATATATAGCTTATAGCCTTCCACGATAAATGGGCTATCTAACACTGAAAGAATTTTTCAAATCAGACCAGTAGTTCCTGAAATTAACGCGGTGAATCAAACAAACAAACTCTTCAGCTTCATATATTAGTATAAGATGGTATAAACAAATCTACTAATCTTAATATTGTATAATACCTTCATTAATCTTCTGTTCAGTTTGGAATACAAATCACACATGACTTTTCAATTTTATTCAATGGTATTACAGGTGACTAAAGACTGACCAAATAAATGAAACGTGAGGCTATCCCCATATTATACTGTCTGATTCATCAAACATGTCCGTACACATGTTTAAAGAAAGATTAAAATTTAAATGATTCAGAATGACTAAGGCAATTCCACCTTAAATATGGCAAAGGATTACTCAACGAAGTTGATGGAAGCGTTTTAAATTTAAAATATACAACTATTTACTTTAGGTAGTTTTGATTTACATTTTAGCTAGACAGCTACGTCATGTTTTGACTTCCTTGAAATTTGGATCCTCTTGAGTGAATTATTCATTGTCAGGGGTATTTCTTGGTTTTTCCAAAATGATTACGTAGATAGGTACGGCTACACATATGCTAGGTGATAATCACTTAATCAGCCGGTTTCTGTAAAACCGCACCAAATAAGGGACTCTTTGCAGTACGTTTGCTATATCACATACGTAAACTGCCAATAAAGTCAAATGGCCGCAATACATAATAATAGATAAATTATTTCATCATAAAAAAAAAAAAAAAATATACAATGATATCTGTATACAGCTAATAAAATCTTATGAAACTGACCGCTTAGAAAAAATATGAACAATTAGAATTCGAAGATTCTTCTTTTTATATTTAAAATAATAACATTTATATCATTAGCCTATAACCGACGCACTGCCAGGATCCAGTATTCCCCATTATATAAGCACGACTAAGCGTATTGTAAATCGTACGCAGGTTTGCCGATGATAACTCCTCTCGCTTCCTACAACCGCGCCGCTTGTCCATTGTTCTGTGTACTTCTAGACAAGCCCCGGTCCTAGTCGTAGGAAGCGGGAGGGGTGATCATCGGCAAACCTTCTGCGCACCACTTACAGCTGATTTTACACATTGGAAACTTTGATGCAAATTTTATTCGTCAGGAATACTATCCATGTTTATCACAGCTCAAACCCACATGATATGAATGAGTGCCTTAAGCTTGGAGCCATCAAAACTAAAGACTGCGTATATAACTGGGCATGAAACTAAATTAAAACTGTTTCTCTCCACAGAATCTAATCTAATACTGTCCAAATTTGTAAAAGTGATAATTAAAATTTAATTTGAAAATAAGGGAGAATGAATCCCAGCAGACACGGCGTTAATTCTTAGTTAGGCGTTTAATTTGTAAGATTTAAACGAGCATTTTGTCGCTGCCTAGCGGTAAAGTTTCATCGTAAACCACGCAGCCAGTTTAAATGGGAAACGCCGTTAAATATATTTTCTGTTATCGCCTTAGCACTTTGAATATCATAGATAGTGGACGGGCTAAAATTATCTTTACAGTTTTATATACACAATAAGTTAAATATATACAATTTGAGAAAATATATTGTATAATATCAACCAAAGAAATAGGCCAATAGTTTTGATCCGACAACATAAGAGTCATTAGAAACAATGAACATGTCCAAAAATAGCACTACAAAGTATTTTGTAATTTTGGATACTCTTTTATAAGGTAAACTCTTAAAGACGGATATGCTACATACATCCTTGGGCCCAATTGAAAAAAGATGAGACTCATTTTAAGATTGACTTTTTAAATTTGGTATTTTTTTAAATTGTAGTGGGTTTAGTTATTTTGAATGAATTAACCGTGTGGTGTAACTATTTTCATATTATTAATGGTTGAAATTCTTTCACATAAATCGATTATGGTAAACGATAACTTATTTAAGATTTCTTGTCTCAATACTATCTGTATTAAGGCCTGATGTTTTCTATTTAATAATAGAAAAATATAACGCTTTTTTAAGTCATTTCTCAACTCATTACATTTCTTTGGCCCAAAAGTCCCTGTCTCCTTTGGGTTTGCAACGATAAACACTTGTTCATATAAACGTATTTCGTAAAATATATGCCTGTTTGAATTTGAATATAGAAGAAAGATCTCTTTTTAAAAGCACTACACAACGAAATAACGAAATGGCTAGTTTTGCATATAATATTTAACCGTTATATGTACGAGTATAGGTATATGTTACACATTGTACCTGGTGTCTCGAAAATCTTAAACTAATATTCCAAAAACATAGAAAAAGACGTGAAGACAATAAACCATGGGTAAAATTTTGTTAATTTTATATATTGGCGCTGGGAAAATATTCAAACTGCGATTTCATTGCGATAGTATCGATAATTCGTAATTTAATAAACCTACAATATAGTCTCGATATCGTCTCGCTGGAATAATCTTAATAATATATATATAAATTCCGTGTGACGATGTTTGTCCGCGATGAACTCTTTAACTACTTAACCGATTTTAATCAAATTTGCACACCGTGTGTGCAGTTTGATCCAACTTGAAAGATGATACTTTTTATACCGTTGCAACCGGTAGGTGGCACTGAGATCGGGTTCTAGAATCCTCCTAGTCACCGGGAGCGATTTTGATGATTTTGTTTTTCTGTCTGAGTGGGCGGCCCCCGGATGATTAAAATCCATATTAGAACCGGTAAGTGGCGCTTGGATCGGGTTCTAGATTTTATTTTTTCAGAGCAAGACAACGTCTGCCCAGGCCGCTAGTAGTATTATAACTATTAACATTACCATCAGTAAAAATGGTGTAAGCCGAAATAATAATAAATAACATTTATTTCGCATAATTTTGTCTTATAAATGTTTTTAAGGATGGAGTAGCATTGGAATTAACAGAATACCGAAATCAGGCAAACCTACGGTTGAGACGATAGTGTCAGGCGATTTAAATAAGATATTAATAACAGAATTGACCCCCTTAATTGATAAATTATTATAGGATCGACAGCGCAATGTGTATTATAATACTGGTTAGCAGTGTCGTCAGGCATTTGCAGTCCACTGCTGGACGTAGGCCTCCCCAAGACGGCGCCATTCATGTCTGTCCTCCGATTTCCTCATCCAGCGCCTACCGGCGATCTTGCATAGGTCGTCGGTCCATCGGGCTGGAGGGCGTCCGACACTACGTTTGCCGAGACGGGGTCACCACTCCATGACTCGTCTGCTCCATCGGCCATCGGTCCTACGACAGACGGGTCCGGCCCACGGTTAACAACATTAAGTTATAAACATATAACGTAGCTTTTTCAGTTATTTAAAAATAGAACATTTACAATCACTCTTGTTTAATGCAGTAGATATGTTTACATGAAATACTGACGTAATGAAGTAGGTATATCGCCGTCAGAGGGGATCACTGTACAAACAGAAAACAATGATAAATTGGAATAAGCCTGACAGAAACAACTCAGGCCGTAATGAACATTAATGCGAATTTGCTTTTTGTATCGTACCTACTTGGTTTCGAGAACAGAAAACTTTACCAATTTGCATAAATAAACTGCTGTTACGGAAGCACAGACAATTCAAAGCTTATAAAAAGTAACTGCAAAAAACCCAATATCGGTTTTTCTTTCCGCCAAATGTTACAGTAATCGAGTTGTACACTTTAAAAAAGTTGGGCCAAATTGGAATAAGACATTTTATTACAAATATCTGTCGACTGTTTCTATTACGGTTAACAATTGTTGATTAACATTACTATAGTGAAGATAAATAATGTTATACAAAAAAAAGAAAACTTATTTTTATTGTATTTTACCCATAGTTCCTCAAAACTATAAGAAGAATACTGAGCCTAGATCACCGTTTACCGCTGGCTACGTTTCTATCCTTTTTTGTTGAAGTAAGACTTGTTTAGATTCGTTGTGATTAAAACTCGTTAAAATGAAAAAGCGTCACTAAAAGGAGAGAAACACATACATCTATAGGACTAAGCCTGCGAGTTAATGAGATAGAAAACATTATATTTAATCATTTAAACACTGTACTCATACAGATAATGTTGAAAATATTCCAAAGTTTTTCGTTAATACCTCAAATTTCGTTTTTTAAAGCTTAAATATATTATAACAATATAATATATGAAAGGTGACGTCACGAAATTTAGAGTACCTCCCAAACATTGAGTCAGTCTTCACTGTGCGCAGCCGGACGTTCACTTCATCAGTTCAAGTGGTATGCTTACTTTGTTTTTTTTTATTTTATTTAATAATGAAGCCTGCCGAATACGTACATATTCCAAAGCTAAAATTTTACACTTTTGATGAATAATAAATATGGCTGATATATCTGGGATCACTACACAACAAGATTAGTGTACGAGTCGAACAAATCGTTTGACATAGACATGTAATTTTTTTGCCAATGCTAATAAGGTATAGAAATCATCATAAGCAGTAGTTAAATCGATTCAAGGTGGCGTTTCAGCAGCAATCGAGTTTCTACATAGTATAATGGTGGAATTAACTCCGGTTTTTCTAGAGCCCTACGACATGAGACTCTTCAAAAAGGGTGTGAACAGATATTTAGAGCGTCAAATAGGTGGGCAACGCGTCGACACCCTTCATGTTATAGATATCCATGGACGATGGGAAGCACTTTCTATCACTGGACCTGCTTGCCATTTTACCTACAAGCAAACATAAAAACATGTAGAAGCAAGTTTGCGATCGATTCTGTCCATTCAGCAACAGATTTATCAGAAAAAATCAATAAATCTTGCAATTTTATCCAATAGCAGAGCAAATGAACGGTTAGTAAGATAGTAAGAGCCGACCAAGCATGGATGTCCAACACAACAGGTGAGTAGACAGGCAGACATAAAGAAATTTTAAATAACTGTCGCTCAGATAATAATATAACCAATTTGCGACAGGTTTAATTATGTTATATCAGCATTCTCGAAATAACATATTTGAACTCCTGTTTTTATGATTATTAGATTCTTTGCAAAAGGGACATAAATATGTATTATGTACCTACATGGATCAGAAGTAAACGTACACATGGTATCAATTTTGAAATGCGCTCATCGCATTCATAAAAATCACAGCAAAATATTTACAGCGCTCGGGTAACAATGCTTTCGTTAAACAAGAGACTGAAATTGCTTTTGAGAAAAATCTTCAAGGGTGCAATAACTTTATTAAATCGGTGGACCTACGGAGAAATTTCGAGAAAACGGTAATTAATTTTCATTAGGCGCCTTACCGCTGTATTAAAATGGTTGAAGAAAATTATCCAATATATCAGAGTTGCAAAGATATAAATCGGATAATTGTTGATTGGATTTATAACGTAAAATATTATTTGTTTACATTTTAACTACTTTTGAAATTCTTAATTTAATTTAATATGATTTGTTAAATGTTTCTATAACTTAAAGATCGTTCTAACCTAATAAAAGTTATGAATATCGTGATTTAATAAACGAACAATCAGAGCAGAGCATATGGCGGAGCGGGGTCAGACGCCCTCTATACTTTGGTAGTATCTACTTCGGTAGACTGAGGAGTTTTTGTGACACATTTGGTTAGTGGCAACAGGTCGAGTTGGACCTTTGAGATCCTAAAGATAGTATTGAGGTTGGAAGTATGAGCGGTGCCCTGAACCCGCTGCTCGGTCTAAACTATGTTAAAATGTCTTTTAAATCTAAATTAAAAGTGTATAAACCGTAGCTATCGTGTTTTATGCTCGCATTTTACCCTGATGACGCCCACTTAACCTGCAATAACTAAAGGAGATGTCGTGAGAACGAGGCCTTCTCCGACATATATGTATATATATTATTTTTTTTTTTATATTTATTTTTTTTTTTTTTATTTATTATTTGTATATGTATGTGTGTGTGGTGTGGTTGCGCGCGTGCGCGTGCGTGCGTGCGTGAGTGCGGGCGGCGGGCTCTCGGGCTCTCTCGGGCTCGTGCGTGCGTGCGTGCGTGCGGGCGTGCGTGCGTGCGGGCGTGCGTGCGTGCGTGCGTGCGTGTGTGTTAACAATATACCTGATTGCTACGCAATCTCAATTTAGGGTCTACAAAATATCAATTAATTAACCTGGTACCATTTTTAATCTGTAAAGTACCTATATATACATATAGGTATTTCACAGATATATATATATCTATATATATATATATATATATATATATATATATCTATATATATATATCTATATATATATATCTGTATATATCTTAATATATATAAATCTCCTGTCACGATGTTTGTCCGCGATGGACTCCTAAACTACTTAACCGATTTTAATCAAATTTGCACACCGTATGCAGTTTGATCCAACTTGAAATATAGGATACTTTTTATACCGTTGGAACCGGTAGGTGGCGCTGAGATCGGGTTCTAGAATCCTCTTAACAACGGGGAGCGATTTTGTTTTTGTGTCTTTGAGTGGGTCCCCGGATGATTAAAATCCATAATTGGAACCGGTAGGTGGCGCTAGGATCGGGTCCTAAATTTTATTTTTTCAGAGCAGGACGACGTCTGCCGGGGCCGCTAGTATATATATATATATCTATATATATTAGGGTGGTCGTTAAAAATTAAATTTCTTGCGACGCCCCCTAAAAAGCTTCCTTGTAATGAAAAAACAGTGGGATTTTTTTTATAATTTTTTCAAGTCAAGACAACACGTGCCTCAAGACGATTCAAGTTAAAACTAAAAATACTATATATATATATATATATATATATATATATATATATATATATATAATATATATATATATATATATATATATATATATATAATATATTAACACATGGCATGGTTACTAAGATATGATAAAATAGTCCCAAAAACGAAAAATGCATTTAAAACATTCGTAAATCCGGTCAAATGTAGTTTTAAATATTTATCATAGTTGTAAAAATCTAAGAAAACCCAATGAACCCGAATTAAAAAGGTCAATACTTTACCAGAATCCCAACCTTTGGAGTAAGCAAACGATTCACATATTCTCTAAAACGTGGGTGATATATTGCAAATATGTACACCTAACATGGTCAAAGGGATTGGAAATAGTCTGACTAGTGTTCTGCGCATACGACCTTTGGCTTCAATCCTATTTAAATATACCAAAACAACCTCAGTTTACATCCATTGTCGTGAGAAATTCCATTTCCTCACTCACTGTGCAAATATCGCTGCCTTACCAACTTGCACCGAAGTCTGTACATGTTTGTTTAGTTTGCATGCGACACGGTTTTCAGCTTAAAAAACCTCTACATTACATTTAGAAATTCATATAAATGGTGAACATTTGAAGAAAACTGCATAAAAATAACTATAGTAACAAACATGTTGTATTTAAGATATCATAAACTAAAACTAGTAATTTTAATGTGTCTTTCAACTAATTGAAATGAAAATTTTAGGAATTATAATAGTCTTATAAAAACATATTATCTTTCATTTCAAATCTCACAGGATTCTTTTAATCATCTGAATATGAAGTTTGAATCTAGCATGAATGATGTCATGTAAACAGCATATTAATAATAAAAATACGTCTCCAATATTATAAAAGCATGGTCAAAACAACTTTTTACAAATATAACGAGTCGTTTTTGAAAATACAAACAGGTAAAACAAGCCACACATAAATTAAGATTTAATTTTAGACTCTGACCACAGCATCGCCTTTCTCGGGTCTCCATGACGCCGGGTCATTTCTTTGAACAACGAAATGCCTGCTTGATCTCACGTAAAAGCCAGTACCAAAAATTTACGGTTTACAATATTGGTTTTTTTCGCAGGTATCCTATTATGCTTCGCAAAAAATATTTGTTATTTATACTAGTTTTTACGGAGGTCTTCGTTAAAAATCTCAGAATAGAGACACTTGACTTTCACTTAATGTTGTGAAACACAGATTTATTAATTTTTCATTTCATTTTTTCATGACAAGTATCTTGTTTCTTTTTTACTTCAGATTATTTATACACAGATCTTTTAGGTACATATTGTCCAATCGCAATTTAAAATATGCTTCCGAATACGGACTCAAGTAATGCAGCAAGCATAATAAAAAATGTAATTACATTTGCAATATATTCAATACTAGAGCTTACGTCGCAGCTGTGCCACGGGTCAACCTTTATTGGTTACGTCTTGTTTAAAGAGCAGGTACTGGTTACATTGTATTACAATTTTATGTTGGTGCTATTTGCCCCCGGAAGATTATTTTATTTTATATCACAAAATATCCCATCTCCCGGCATAAAAAGGATCTATGTCCATTTTCGATATTCAGACAGATCGAATTACTATTTGCATTTTTATAGATTATGAATTTTTATATCCATAAACTTGAGAAATGGTGAATCCCAAACAAAAATTCATTCCCATTTTCAACCTGTTCTAGTTTTTAGTTTCAATAATACTTTTATCTATCGATCTGTAAACTACCGACATAACTAAAGTGACGAAAAAGGTAAATTAAAAAGAACAAAACCTAATTCTACTTTCTGGGATAACTTTTACATAAATCTATCCCATTATCCGAGATGAGAAGTATCTATCCCTTGTCCAATTTTGGTATTAAAATTAAATATATTGGCCTCTCAGCCAAATTGGTCTAATAGTTTTTCCGTAAAACCAGGATTCCACGATGAAAAGTATCCTAAGTATGCCCAGGGATGAGCTTGCTTTTTATCGAATTTCATTTAAATCCGTTGAGTAGTTTTCACGTGATGATAAAATTCTAAAAAATGTATTTTCGTAATTTCCTGGTCCGAATTATCCCCTAATATTTTTCACATTTTTAAACACATTGCTCAAACTCGAACTATTTACAATTTTGTTATAGAATAATTAGATAGAAGATAGATAGACTTTGAAACATGCAAGATATCGAGAAATTAAACACAGTAAATTGATGATAAATTTATGTTTGCATCCCTAAGGTTTTATTGTAAATGTATTAATAGCCGTTATATAAATGGTATATTTACTTATATGTCCACTTCAATATTAAATATTGATAGGTAAAAAAGGTTTTCACCTGCTGCTTTCAAATTTAAAAATGAATTCGCGTTTTAGAAAAAAAAACATTGAATAGCAAACTCCACAGACTGACGTGCACGTTTCTACCTGCAAATATTTTTCAAACTATACCTTTGGTATGCAAATATTTTACACAGGTAATGTATGAAAATATTTACGAATGTTTCGTTTAAGAGGAAAGCGTTTCTACTGAGATAGTGATAAAAGTAGGGTTCGGGCCTTTGTACGCGTAGTTTCCTTTGAGGTTGCCTTTGTGATAAGGGAGGCCATCTCCGGAAAAGTTTATCTGATGTTTGCTTGCTTGAATGCGTGTGTACATGAACACCGTTTGTGGGGTTATTTCGGCAGACCTAATCCCATTTAGAGCCCTGTTGGTAATAGAATATTCATGGTTTAATTAAAGTAGTCTTTTTAACATATTTTTATAAAATACGACAAAATTATCGTTTCTTAGATTTATATTTATTTACTAGGATATGCCCAGAAGTTCGTCCACGCTTGATTTGCAATTCGCGCGGGATTCCCGAGACACAAAGTATCGTTACTTTAAAAATGGAAGCTATGGTTTTAGTGAAAACTGGGTCGGAATTAGCAAATTTTTATGCATTCAAACAACTACACACCGTTTCTGGGAAAAATCCGCGAGATTCTCGGGACACAAAAATATTACACATTTTATTACATAAAATTTACTATCGATCAGTAAAAAAATCATATTGGAATTAAAAAAAATATTTGGCCATTTTCAATCATACCCAGAAAAATTCCCGCGGGATACATAAAATAAAAAGTAGCGCAGCAGTTTTTTAATAGCTTCAATGCACAGACACGACAAGTTTATAATATTATTGATTTAAGTCCAAAATATACTACTATCACTTATAAATATATTATAAATAAATATGTAATATATTTTATAAATATGTCAAGATTATATATATTTCATACCATATAGCAATTTGATGTAATCTACGAAATTTTTATTATAAAAAGTTGTTCTACGTTAACATATTATATGTACTTAAAATAAAAGGAAAAACAGAGTTAAACTAATTATTATGATAAGTAAAATTAAAATAAAAGATACTATAATTAGTGGGTCAAAGTCATCCTTTCATTTACAACAGTTATACATACTATGCACTACTATGAATAACTATTGTAATAAATATACATACATACATACATACATAACTTCACGCCAGGTCCCTTGCGGGGTAGGCACGAACAACAGAGCGCCATTTAGGCTTATTCTTACACACCTCACTTGCTTCTTTGACATTCATAGTTCTTGTCATGCACGCTCGTCTGTTCTTAATGCTCCTGACATCACCTTCTGCTAGTACACGATCAATTTGATCATGGAAGGTGTGTCGTGGCCTTCCGCGACTTCTGCATCCATCCACTTTTGCAATGTATATCTGTTTAGGCATTCTTTCATCATACATTCTTTCCACATGCCCGAACCACCGGAGCATTCCTTTCCTTACCTTCACCCCGACACTCTCTTTCAGACCAACTCTCTTTCTTACTTCGGTATTACGAACGCGGTCATATAATATACATGTACTACAATAGTTATTCATTCATTATGCAACACCAGATAATTTTAATTTATTTTTTATTTTTAGACTAACACACTTTCTACTCCCCAGTTAAGCAAATTACGTTTATGTTATATGCATGCATAAAATACACCACAATGACTCCACAATGAATCCGTGTTGACCAGTCTTAATTTTTAATATAATAAATGCTGAAGAGTTGATATGCATGTTGTGTTAATATTCAATAAATGTTAAAATAAATTTATTTATACGTATTAAAAGTAATTTTTAGTACGCTATATTATGTTTATTGAAGAAGGTAACTAGGACTTTATGTAAAATGTATTATCTTCTATTTCCTGCGTATCTGTAATGGTATTTAAATTCAACATTTGAAAACGTAACATTGGTCTGAGTACGACGTAGACTTACATAAATTATGAAACAACCGATAAGGACTGATAAGGAAAGTAGAACAAAATGTGTATTCTAATACTTACATATTTCTGTATAAAATGCTTGTTGTATATGTACTAAAATATTTTTCGAAATAGAAACATAGTCTAGTCATTCAGTTTCAATATTGACATGAAAGAGATAATACTGAAGCCTAATACAGGTGTTACGTTGGCAGCTTATAGCTAAAATCGTATCAACCACCGATGGAAGCGTCAATTCCTTTCATCTCAATATGTCGGCAGACGAACTGCGTGTTTATGTAGATTGCTTTACATTGCTTATACTATTGTGCATATCTATGTGTACTATGTACATATCTTTATTTTTAGAGTAAACGTGTGTTGGCAAGATTTTACAAATATAAAAATGATTTTCTCAAGGTACATCCAGACCAAAGATTTCAGCGTAGCATTATTAAATCTTAGTAGTTTAGTAAATTTATATTCAAGCCAGATATCAGGCCCTGTTTAGGCAATTCTATGACGTAAGTATACTACATATTTTTACCAAGTGCTGACAGTAAAGGAAAACATTTAGAGCACCTTTGGTGATACAAATGTCCATAAGCGATGGTAACCGCTACCCATTAAGTGGGCCGTCTGCCTGTCTGCTGAAATCATACAATAATAAATAAATAAAAGAATGAACCGGCATCAAGCTTTCCGATCTATGAAACCCTCTAGTCCGTCTCGCGCAATTGTAGAGGGTATATCGTTCGAACCCCTAAAGTGAAAGGAATTTTCTTCTTAGTTGGTGTTTTCAAAACATTTCCCTCCATATTTCAAAAGTTTCTATAATTTTTTCATGCATATAACGTCTTTTTTATTGAGAAGCTGGCAAATAAGCAAACAGCCCATCTAATCTAAAGGGGTTATCGTTGCTAATAAAGAAGTTTGAAACACTAGGCGCGTAGCAAGTGGCCAGTACTTAGGAGGGGATGGGATTGAAGAAATTTAGTTATTTATGTGGACAACACAACAGATAACAATCTATAATTCATTAATATAATATAGTTTGTAAATTATTAGGACCACATTGGAATCCAAACATGCAGACACATCTGTGTTAAAATTTTGTTTGAGAAAATCATGTAAATGATGTCAGTAATTATAATTCAATAAACACTTAAATCTAAGAAACTAATAATTAATTTTAGTGATATGTACATTTGTAAGGATAGTGGGTGAGGAAAAAGAAAGCATTAAACATATTGCTAAACAACTGAAGACGTGTGGTCTTTCAGCATAGAAATTACCAATTTTTTAAAAGCTTAAGGTTTTGCATTAAATACATATCGACGAGGGCTTCATAACCTATAGTCGTTTACGCCAAAATGCCATTTTTTTCTTATTTACTACAAACTATGCATGTTATAATTTAGAAAGTCTTACCAGTATGCAAGTGTACCTAAAAAGAATGGTATTCCAAATTTCAGCCTTATACCATCAACTAGTTTTGTTTTATGCACAATTTTGTTCCTTATGCAAAACTGCACTTTTATCTGTACGCCCATTTGTTATAAAGCCCTCGATATAATTTATTGTTCTTTATATAGAGTTTATTGTAGACACGACAAATTCTTATCAACGGATTATAGTATGTATTGTTTTTACATACTTCTAAGATAAATGTTTTGTTATGTACACGTTTATTACGTTTCATGTTAAGGGTCAAGACGCTTAACAAATAAGGCGAATCTTATTTACCATGCAGTAATTTATGTAAAGAGACAAGGTCATGCTCTGTATATGAGGAATGGAATAAAGATGTAATATCAAAATCATGGATCTGACAGGACGAACGGAATGGAGGGGATGGGTTACGAAAAAGGGGTTGAGGAACGATAAGGGGGCTATTAGATCTGTAATTCCTCGTACAAAACACGAATAGCTAAGGGCTAACCGTTTCACCTCTCAGTAGTATTTCAGAAAAATAACTGTTAATTGACAGATAGATGCAAGTCCGGCAGTTTATGACAATATTATAAGGGCTTCGCTCTAGACGATTTCCAGCCTAAAAATGTGAATTTACTGTCGTACATTTTATGTTACCGAGCATATTCCTTGGAATTCGTTTAACTGTGAGCTTAGCGACTTGCTAAATTTAATTACACATCCTAAATTCAAATTTATATTTTGCTGTAATATTAACTGAGGCGGTATAATTATGAGGAGTTTATAAAGTAACTTTAAACTAAACAGTTTGTAACACGTACTGTTCGGTCCTTTGCGGGTTGTTTCAAAGTTGTAACTATTAAAATATTTTAATTAGTGTTTGCAGGTTTTTTATTAAGTTTTTTATTAACTCGAAAAATGTTAACTTTTACTGTGCGATCCAAATAAGAATGTCAATAACTTCTATCTGTCAAATGTCCCTTGAAAAGTATGGTTTACAAAAAACTTATTTGCATATCAATAATAAATAGTCTTACATCAAATTTAAATAAAAAGGTTAAATTATTAGTAAATTGTCTTAATATAATATTTAATTATTTAAAGTTATTTAAAGTCATAATATGGCGCAAAGTCGATCCTATTCTCATTTGAATTGCATTATAGTGTAGTTTATCATTAAAAATAGTTTGAGACATTAACTACCTATAGGCAAGAAAAGTGTATGTATATAGAGAATCGGACTGTTTAATAAATGTAACATTTTGGGCGACCACAAAAACTACATACATCGATTGAGGTAAGCCTAAAACAATAGTCTGTAGCTGAGAATTCTAGAGGCTATGGGAGGTGTCTATTCAATCCTACATTATTTTGAAACTAAATACTTGGACCTGACAAGATACACTACCCGAGCGAAGCTATATTTAAAAATTGTATGTACAATAGTGTACTTATTATTGTTAAATACAAAACATAATGTCTAGTAAAAACGTGTACAACCCTAATTTTATCTGCTCGAAATTTTCCCCTTTTTAAGTTTAAAAAAAACAATGTGGTTAGCATTTCTCATTTCTTTTATGTCAGCAACCCGCACACCTTTTTGTTTTGAAAGCCGTAAAAATCTACTGTAAATTCTGTTCATTGTAACGGTCATAAACATCGGTCGAGAAAATTTTATATGCCTGCTTACATATTTAACCGCCGGGATTTTTAGCAGGTGTTCATAGAATTTTATATTACGTAAAATACGTTATTACTTTTAGAATTTATTGTGATATACTGTGTGTTTATTTTTCGTTATTTTTTTAGTGCCATCCACTGTGCCTCTTGTCGGGAAGATATTTTTCTTATTATTTTCATCCTTTGGTGAAATAAAGGGTTTATGCGTATACATTCTTTTTCGCTTTTTTAAACTAATGATAAAATAGTTGTTTATATTAAATATAGCAAAAGGCGTCGGAGATCTTCAAGAACTCAGTGCTAAAAAAGATAAAAAAATGTGCAGTAGATAGTCTTACGATGTAAATTTAACAGAAGAGTTAATAAAACTTTCAACTTTCACTTTTGACAAGAAGCAGAAAAGTGATGAAGGAAATGGGCATCGTGAGTTTGTATAATCGTATTTGACATATGTTACATATCGGTGCTCCTACTAGTTGCCCTGGATACAGGCATAATGCATACCAGGTTAATGTTCACAAGGTATTATTTTTAAATTAAAGTTAGTATATTAAGCAATACTTGTAGTAACTAACTATTATCTAAAAATTATGGCACCATTATTTTCTACTTCTACCTAACTGAAATTATTTGAAATATGGAGTCTTGAATTATGTTTAATTTTTTCTGTGCAATAAACTAAAACAACTAAAAGTCATAACATATAAGTATGTATAGAATGCAGAATAAAATTTACATACATTTTATCTTTTTATTTCCGCATTTTTTTATAAAAATGCTCAAACACCTTAACACGTTTAAATATTTAGGTTATATGAACATGTATGCACACATTCTACGGCATCCAGCTTTATACAGGAAGTAAACGGAATGTTTTATTTTTCAACAGATTCTACAGAATCTTGTTCCGTATCTTTATTAAAAAATTATTTTGGAAAGTATTGAAAATTACACGCTTTGATTTTTGTTTCTTTTTTGTGACATATTTTAAGTGTTTATATGTGTATTGAGTTGTACCTTAAGAATAATTATCCTAATTATATGTCTAATTTATATTACTAACGGAATGCTTTTAACGCTTGCACAGAGCGGTGACGGACTAATCTGTATTTTCATTAATTAAGATGCTCCAAGTAATAACCCCTCTTCACGCCACATCGTAGCAAATCTCCGGCTTAGAGATATAGCGTCAGGAAACAGGTACCTCCATGACCTAAAACCGAATGTGTCAAGTCACCGGACATCAGGCTGCCCTATTCATCGTCGCCGTGTGAGTGCACAAGCGTCGCGCAAACTTGAGACGCGGCTACTAACTTCCCTTCCACCAGATCGAGCAATGTGAAAATATCCTTTCAAGTATCAAATGAAGCGAAAACACGCTCCAGCTTGGGTTGAGATAGATAACCGTTATGAACATCGTGCTAACAGCTGAACTGTTCGAATTTAACTTAATTCTGATTTTATAGGTGTAACATAAAACAGCTAGCATAAATGGCCAACCTAGAACTTCTCTAGGGGTTTTATTGCGTAAAAAAGTTTATCTTCGGTGTGTAAAAATATTTATCTTCGTTATCGAAAATGCATTTATTGCAAATTTCATCAATTAAATTACACGTAAACAGGAACAAACAAAGATTGACTTTTACAATCACTCAATATCATAATTATTCTATATATATAAAAAAGTTGTGTTAGTTACACTATTTATAACTCAATAACGGCTGTACCGATTTGGCTGAAAATTAATGGGGGGCGGGGGTAGCTTACAACCAGGAAACGGACATAGGATACATTTTTATCCCGTTGGAACCGGTAGGTGGTGCTGAGATCGGGTCTAGAATCCTCTTAATCGCCTGGACCGATTTTGGTGATTTTGCTTTTGTGTGTTTGAGTGGGTTCCCGGATGGTTTAGGTTCACAATTAGAACCGGTAGGTAGCGCTGAGATCGGGACCACGATTTTTATTCTTTCAAAGCAGGACAACGTCTGCTGGGGCCGCTAGTGTTACATAAGTACTTGATGAAAACAGTCTTCGTTTTTTGTTACAGCTAGCAGCACCAACTTAGTGGGGAAATTCACTCAGAGTGTACGTCGTATCGTCCAAGATGTTAAAGATGAAGGCACGTCAAGTGAGTATACAGTAGTAGAGTAGATAATTATTTATAGCTTTAGTAGATTATATATAACTAAAAGACATACATTGATCTTTATTATTTCAGTAACCATCTATTTATATGTCCGTATGTTATTTAATTTATAGTAAGGACTAACAAATGTATGTTGCCTACATATTATATTGGATTTTAGAAATTTTCGGAATTTTTAATTAATACTTATGTATGTTTTCTTTCAAGTACCTAGATGACTAAACATACAGAACTTATTACTTAAATATATTTTATTTATTTCACTACGTTAGTTATAGTGATTAATACAGTTATGATAGTCATTATAATACTATCACACGTTTAAAATTTTCTAGAATTAGCTTTTTATCTTATATAATAGACTTTCGTGTACCTATGCTAGGCAAAGAAAATAACGTGTAATAAATAGTAAAGTACAGGTCACCTGTTTCTATGCCGGCTAATCAAGGTATTGATTGAATGCAATGAACAAAAAGAATAGGGGCACGTGTAAACAACATGTAAAAAATTATTAGGGTAGGTAGGGCGGATAACATGAAGTTACGAGCTGAATGCTAAAAGCATCCATTTCGAGCAACCATTGACTTGTAAAGGCTGAGTTCATTACGACCTACATAGAAATACTGATTGGTTTCATTTGGTAATTGATTGTTTGACTACGAATCGTCGAAATAATGGGAATAATACAATTAATTAATTATATTATGAATTTACGAACCTATCAGCTTTTTTGATTATTAAGCGACTTAGCCTTTGATTAGTATCATATTTTACGAATATATTAGCACTTAAATTTTTAGGATATAAAGTATCCTTTTTTAGTGTACAATATTTAGTAGACATCAATATCAAATTTTATTATATAGATAGGTTAATATTTAATATTTTTCATGTCTAATTTTAATATGTTCAACCCCATTGTCAGTGCCAACAATTTTAAAGTTTACCTTGTTATTTAAATCGGTAATTAGCACTTAAGGATTATTTATATAATTGTTAGATAGTTAACCGCTTTATTGTTCACCAAAATACGAATTACAAAAATGCACAACAAGACAGTAGCTACATACTAGGTAAATAAAAGCGATCTCTTCCAGGCAACCTGATGCACTGAAGGGATTTTTGTGTAATCAAATCATATTTTATAACATGTTAGTGCAGAATATTATTTCATTGTACATCCTCGTATGCTCTTAAGATATCATCAAATATTACAATTTCTTTCATAAGTACCAACGATTATTATTCTTCAAAGAAAATTTTAAACAATACTTATTCCATTGGGTAAAAAAACGTTGAAAGCAAACGCGTTAACTCGTTATTTTGCGGATCGTGGAAGGTTTAATATATTCACCCGAAATTATTGTTCGGCCCATCCTTTTGATTAATGTACTCTTGTTTATTCTATTTATGTTATTGATCACATGTCTGAAACGAAACGTATTTTAAAGCTGTGATTGACGGGAAATTATGCCCGTTATGAGGTTATGCATGGGTTTTAAGCTTTTGATTGGAATATCACGAGGATAATAGTTCATATTTGTTCGCGTTCTGTTCATTATATTCTATCTAACAACAGTCCAGCCGGATTTGGAGTTTATATTCATATATTTTAAACCATGTAAGGTATTCAAAATTTAAGATCAAATATATATTATCTGTATGTCTATGTATTTCTATATATATCCAACAAAAAAGTAATTTTTCAAATCGAACTGGTTGTGCAAGATTCAAGACACAAGCTTTATTATATCCTTTTTATTATTTAACAATGTGACTTTTAGTTATAAATACAATTTGCAATCTAAGAAAATAACTGAATAGCAAGACAGCAGCAATTTCCTTAATGAAACATATTTAAAAAAAGGCAAACCAGGTTAATTATGTACCAAGTTTCTTGTTTTACATAATTACATGGGTTCGACCTAAATTCAATTAACATCATTAATATTAATATCATTAATATTAATATCACAGCTCTGATTATCATTTACGATTGTGATATATTCAATATGAACAAACCCTCGTGTCTGATTGTTTAAATTGTGTGTTTAAATCTTTTGTTGACTGTTATTCTGCCGCGGTCGCCAATAAATCCTGCACATTTCCCATCGTAATAGATTTTAACTTAGAAACTTCTACGAATGTACCACCAGTACAAGCCATTTTTATCAATTTTATTTATTTTGAACACATATTAAGTACTCATGTTTGGATAAAACAAATATGTATTTCATCATACGACGAAGCTACTGAAATTTTATGAAAGCATATTGGTATTATAGAGACAGGTTTTTGTTTCCACTTAGCTGTAGTACGCCATGTGGCCATGGAATTTTGTTAATTACAAACTCCTAATTTTAATTACTAACCTATAATGATAGTTAAGATTTAAACAATGTCGTCGAAGGCCTTAAACCGACGATTTAATTGAAGTTCATTAACCCATCGACCTCCTACCTAAATTATCTTTTATGCAAGTGGTCAGACAACTCGTAATTGTTAATATCCTTTTACAAGGTTTCCTCGGATATATTTTACCTATAATATTTTCAGAGACATAAAGATTCTTATACCTCTCATAATATTTGTGATCGAAACCGATTAAAAAATGTAATTCGTATTATTAGAATTATATCTTAATATATAGAATAGAATAGAATATACTTTATTGCATAATATTCAGATACAATTTAAGAATTTTAACTACAGAAGACAATAGGCGGTCTTATCACTAAAAGCAATTTCTTCCAGACAACCTTAGGATGGATATTATTATATATTATGGATAATATATATTATTATAAATATAAATGGTGGTATGTAGTTATTTGAATTTAAGATCCGAAATTGGGTAGGGAATGTTTAAAAAATAAAATACCGAATGGGGTGTTAAATAAATGAATTACTATTTTTGTATATTTAATTATTATTTTTTTATTATAAAAAAATGATTTGATTTTATTTGATTAGATAATTTTTAACATAATCAGTAACATACATTCTTATTGCAAAAATAGATATGGCATCATGCTTTTAAAAATATCTTGCTTAGACTTTTCAGCAACAATTGGAATATTGTAACAATCTCTATTATTATAAATAAATACTTTACAAGTTTGAGCCGCTATCAAACTTTATATTCCTATACGGCCACTGCTGCTGGCAGATTACTTAATAGCAGCTTACCTAAAAGCTGGTTACTTTACTGTGCAATACTGCAATGCTTATTACCTGTGCGAAATATTAATTAAATTATTAATAATATGAATCAGATTATTTATATAGTCATGTTTTTTTATCATTTTTAATGATATGCTACTAGGCGGGCAAACGAAAGAAGAGGTGATAGAAACAAATGAGCGGCTTCGTGCGGTCAGGGTGCGACTTGATGAGAACTACGACACAGCTAAGAAGGCGCTGGTGACCCTCATGGCGAGGTACAGCGAGTCCAAGTCGCAGAGAAATGTATTCACCAGATACGCGTTGCTCAAGGCTATGATTAAGGTAAAGATAAGTTTTTTTAATTAGTTTCAATTTTGACATATTATATGAGTTCATCAGATTATAATATGGATTTAACGCTTGCTTTGACTAGAGAAGTAGTTGTTTGTTTAACTTACTACTACTTAGACGCAAAACGTTTACAGTTCTTGTTATCCGGTTACGTTGGTTAGAAAACATTTGATCCAATATACCCCTCATCTATAGACAGTCGGACGATTTTTTTAATTTCATAAGCTCCGTTTTTTTTAAACACTAACGGGATCGTGCTAAAAGAATTAAGATTCATAATGTGGAACCAATTGATGGTCTAATGAGACAAATATATCCATATTTAAGTACATCAGAAAGACATACAGCATCTAAAGAAAATATATAATATTTGACCTTATATACTATGGAACTCTGTATATTTGCCATTGAATCTGAATAATTCACTAGTGTCATGTCATATAATCTGAGATTAAAGTACCCGTAACACAATCGCACCCGCAAAAAATGTTGACACTAACCCGACTGGTTTTCTCTTGGACATCCATAATTGGGTGAAAAGTAAAACTAAGTTAGCAGTTTCCGAGGTGCGTACGTGAACCGCAAAATTTGCCCTATTCATCATAGTGTTGACAAAACTCAAGTTTTTTTAAAGTCTGTCCAGTGTATTTAACGTTATTCAAAATGTTTGAAATCAGTTGCAAAAAAACTAGTTCTTCAATCGTTCTCTTGTAATTTCAAATATTTTGATACATAAAAACATAATAAGATTATCATATCTCGTTTGCGTCTTAATCTGTATACATAAACAAGTAAACATAAAGTTCCAAAGATCTTTGCTACAAACGTTTATACCATAATTTCTAAACAAAGCTAATTTATATGTGCGATTTGAATCGTTTGATTTTAAATACCTCTTGCAGGCGTACATTACTCGATATACTAATAGCATTGAGGAAAATATATATAATAGTTATATAGTTATGCATTCGAAACCGGTTAAACAGTTTAAGCATTATTATACAAATAATAATAACGCAGGATAGGTAAAAACTTATGCATTTACAGTAAATATTAATATACTACGTTTTAACGGATTAGATGTGTTTTTACTACGATCTTTTATTTTTATTTTAGGTATAAATTTGACTACTTTACTATGTTAACATTATGTTAAATAATGGTTTAAACGTTAAAGTTTTAAAGAAAAATCTAGTCAAAAATTAACTAAATCGCTTAAATTGCAATTTACATTATTTCTACAGTCATCAATACTTATACTATATATACAGTATATTTATAATACTAATGATTAGAAATGGAGTTTGTAGCAATTCTGGAGCATAAACACATGAATAGAGCCTCGAGGTTTTCACAGCACTAGTTCAACTCAGTCACGTAAAGACAGCCTTAATTTTAACAAATAGGGATTTATTGTCCAGTGATATTTCATAAGTTTTAAATATAAAATACAAAAGACAATACGTTCATTAAAAGAATTTCTTTTTCAAATGATTTGTTTAAACTAAGATTTTCATTCTTATTATAATCGATACCCTGTACGGATGATTCTGGATACTAAATATAGCAATATACACATGTGCGTAAATCATTCACTTAACTCACTTAATCGTTTAATTTAAATTGTTTGTTTAATTTAAATAAGTTTTTAAAATTCGTTATCTTTTTGATAATCCTGGTACCTATTGAAACGAATATACATACATACACCTATACTGTTTATTTACGCAATATCAGATTAGGACTTAAAAAATAGCACGTACGAGCGTACGAAACTCGTCCATTTTTCGGCACAAACATCAACGCCGGGCTGTCTCCCACTGTATATACATACAACGGTACAACAAAGGTACGTGACGAGAGTAATATTCCCCCTCCTTTGAGTTAATTTCATACCGTGTATTATCCACTACGTGTTTAAAATTTAGGATAAATTGCAAATCTCGAAATGTCTATACGAGGTTAAACGATAAGAAGATAGTTGATTTAGGGTAGTCTTCAGAGATGGTCAGCTTAGTCTTATAATCAAGGATACCACAGACATGTACTAGAAGAATAATGACCAATTGTGTCTAATGATTAGACAATATTAAACCGTGTCAATAAGTGTACAATTGTCAAAATTTTTAGATTGATGGGAAGGTCAACAAGGAACAAGGATTCGGCCATTCTTTAAAACATAAAATGAACTCTGTACTTCGTACATTGGGATGAGTGGCGCCGACTTGCGGAGGCCTACGTCTAGCAGTGGACTGTAATTGACTGACGACGACTTCATGCGTGAAGTGTGAAAGTACAAAACAGAAAATATGACTTATTTGTAGTGTTTGCTTTACGTCTTTTATCGGTGGTTACGCCTTAAATAGTTTTAAAAATATGTGTATACTCACTAACATTTTAAACAAGCTAGTGGGGCGCGTATATATAGCCCCAACGAATGGACTTTTATGGCCTCAGTTAGCCATATGTAGACGTCATACAGTCGAATTGTTTGAATCCTTTGATCTTATCATCATGCGGCGTTGCAGTCTAAAGACGCGTACTCATTTGCGAGACGTAACGGTAACCGAGCGGATACAGTAACGTGGTCTCATGTGTACACCGGCATTGGTCTTCGGTTTGTCGGCTCGTTACGAGCGCGCCGGGTGCCACATACGTGAGTCGCGAGCTCGCGAGCCGTCGTCATACATACCATGATTTTTGGTTACAATAGCAAGAGTTAAGGTTATGGCTTGCAGATGAGTACGCTGCTTAACGTGATCGTGTGATTGTTAAGGCTGTCTGTACGTGCGTTGAAATGGCGACCGTGAGTTTTTTACGATTTTTTACGAAACTAATTTTGTATTCAATTTAACATTTTTATCGTAAAAACCTTGGCAAATTGCCTATCAATGACACGAGAGCCATGACCAATGCAGCTTCACACCCGCATCAATCATTCGTTGTTTGTATGATTACGAAAGACCTTTACACATTCCTTAATCGGCGTAAGATAAAACTAGTAAGTACCTAAAGGTATTGTAAACAATAGTAATTTAGATATTTTAAATAATAATGCGGTAAGTTCGTGGCAGCACCTGCTTAGGGCTGGTAGAAGACACTACCATACATAGAAATATGACAATGTTCACTGTGTGAGCCATTTGGCTACTTTACACAATGACATGTCTTTTTAAAAGCATTTAGCTGAACAACGTAATGATTTAATTAATGATTTTCATCTTCATTTCTACTAGCTCAATATTTTCAGATTTTTCTACTCAGTAATTATCAATTTTAACACTTATCGAATGACGTCTTAAATGTCTATGTGCACTAAAGTTTTAAAATATTTATTCAACTAATTGCTATTTCATAATTTCAAAACTACTTTGTATAACAATTTTTATAAGACTTCCCTTCTTGAATAATCCCATATTTTAAAGCAGAGGGAAAACCTCGACGGAAAGTTCCATTTTTTATAACAAGAAGAAATCTTTTTGTGTGGACTTCATGCCTTGCTAAGAGATCACGATAGGAGTATGTGGTACTTGCCCGACTAAAATATCAGAAAACCCGTTAAAACTCCCCGATACTCCAGCGCCTTTTCACAGGGTCTTGGATAAGCGGCATGGTCAACACCGCTAAGATTTGTTAATTCCGGGACCGGGAAGTTCCATAGCCTAACTGTTGCGTAGTTGACTGATTTATTCAAAAAATAAATAAGCATGAAGACATATTCTACACATATATTTATATATATATATATATATGTATATATATATATATTGTTGTTATAAAATTTGTTGTGTGCCCTATGGTTATAGAGAATGGGTTAGAAGGAATAAAACATCAAACCAGTTAATACACAGTTTATTTAATTATCACAATACTGGTAACAAAGAACAATACTTAAAATAGCCGCACCGCTAATATACACATAAATACTCTGTTACTACAGTTTCCTTGTTACCCTAGTATAGGGTGGTTTGATGAATCTAACCCCAACTATCTCAGGCTAGCTATATTTCAGGGGGTGAGATCTGCTAAGAGCTTGCGCATGTATAACGTTATTTGTGAGTATAACTTGGTCATATAGAGTGAGTTACTGAATTAAGAATATTATAAATAAAAATGGACGCCACCTGCTGAATTCCTTTAGGAAGATCTTGCAACAGGACAAGTAGATGAAAGAAGAGAGAGTAGACGATGGAAGTTGTGTATCAACTGGACGGTACTGCCTTAGGCTGAACTCTGGTTAGCCACAAGCAGCCTTGTAGGAGGGCATCTGTCGCTGCACCACTATGCCTCACCATACACAACTCACTGGAAAATCACCAGTGGATGAATTAATTTATGCCTTCAATAAGAAGGTAAAACACATTTCGACTAAAGGATGAAAAACGTTCATGATAAAGATATGAAACGATGCCTGCAGAAGATACTTTAAATAAATCACCAATTTCTAGTTTCCTATTTGGCAACTGAATCATGTAGAACGGTATGGTACAGGTATGAGGTATTAATTGAAATTTCGAAGTACCGACGTTCGCGTGCCAAACTGCTGAACTAATAAGAGACTATAATCAGAAATTTAATTTAACGCAAGATAAAACTAAATAGGTTTACTGACCTAGGAGGCTAATAAAGAGAACACTGCGGGGGGTCCAGGACAACCCGTAATGGCTCTTGGAGCGGCACGAGGTATATCGTCTTGGAATTATTTCATTCTGGAATAATTTATTTCACCTGATCAGATTGAAATAAAACCTAATATGCTATCTGATTAACGGTACAAGATTCTACTTACATGATGATATCAAAATGTCCGCTCTCACACGTGTAATCTTGAAAATTTAACGAAACCTCGGAGCACTGGTGACGATCAAAAAGGCCTAGTCATTCGATGATTTTGCCTTTATATGAAATGCCCCCCCAAAGAATGGAATGTTCAACGCCCGTCGGGATGTTCGGCCTTGTCCAATGAGTTTTTGAAAAACGTAGCTGTCAATGTGACAGCTACGAAGGCGAAACCGCGAGGCGCTGGGGACCCCAGTCCTTTGGGTCGTTTTTGTGTGGTACACCAGAGTGACGATTTCGTTTTCCTATTAGCCAGTAAAACAATGGCTAACCGTTTATTAAATTTTTTGCTATTCTATATGGCCTATTTAGGGATTCAGCCAAACTCCGCTATTTCTTCGGTTATTTCCTTTTGGCTCGCACTGTTACCGCAATGTTAGCTGTTTGCTATTTCGCGCGCTACAATAGCGCTGGATAGCGTGCATCGACGGTTCGCCACTGGAGGCGCTGATTGTCTTGACGACTAAAATTTGTCTTTTCCGTAATTATTTGATTAAACTTAATTTAAAGGTATTCGCGACCAAGAATTTTGTTTTCCTAATTAATCAATTAATGCCACGAATATACCATAAACAATCAAGACCATAGCTAATATCGACTTTAGGCCGCTTTCAGCCGCGCTCTCCTAGATGTCGCTATTAGATTCAAATTTTTACATGTTACAGTATATATATGTATATATATATATATATATATATATATATATATATATATATATATATATTGAATGTTACATGTTCCTTATCTCTATTTTGTTACGTCTTATCTTAAACTAGTTTAGATGGACAGCTAATCTGAAGATCAGTTTAAGCAAACGAAGCTTCAATTGTTGTGCTAGCAAATATAAAGCTAGCACTACAATTAGAACAAGACTTTACGTTAGGCTATAAGTTCTACAAACACTAGTTTAAGTATTTCTATTTTATGTGATTTTACTAATTAGCAGATGAATTGATTCGAAATAAAATGTTTATTATTATTATATAAGTTGAGTACAATTAAAAAGTAACCTCAAAAAAAATAACGTTTAAGTTTAAAATTTGATTCATGATACTAATTAATTGAATAGAAATATTCTACCAAAATTCTATTGAGACGTGATCTGCTTTTCATTTTCAATACGACGCTGAGACTAGTATGATGTCTGCTGCACTACAATACAACCTATTTAAGATTGCATTTAAATGCCGCGTTGCATCGTACTTGTTGAGTGGTCTTGTGCTAATTAATATGTACCGGTGCAATTAGGGTTGTCGCATCATCAACGCATCATCGTTAAGAATAGAAAATTCTAATGATTTATTGAAACTCTTTATTATTATCTTCAAAGGCTAATTGATTATTTTTATTGTCTCCTTTTTCTGCCACCGGACGAACAAGTTTATTTTTTTATTTCTTTAATTTTTTTTTAAACTCATACAATGGGTTCTTATATAGAATAATATATACAATCTTTTCTCTTTCTGCTGATTTTACACTTAAATACGGTTTTTATTTTTTCTTTATCGTATTAACTACCAGATTTATATGCCTGTTTTTGATTATTGATTGACGGACAGCTGGCACTTTAATTCGTTGTGTTTCAAAATCTTAATGACACATATATACTGCTGAAAAATAATACTAAGATAGATTAAAGAAACGAATATAATAAGTAATTAAGAGCTCACAGAGAATATATTCAAATCTATACTAGGAAGCAAAATGTGATAACCCTCCTAATAATAAATCGTTTCCGCAAGATGGCAGACAATGCGTTCGCTGAATGTGTGCACGTGATAGGTCAATTAACAGGATTATTAAATGTAATCAGCTGTAATTCAAAAATTTTACAAAATAGGAAAAAAGTAATTGTAGTTTATTGAAATGAAAATCTTCGATTTTAATAAAGCGGCGCCGAAAGGGGTTATGGCAAAACTTTAAAGACATTCTTTCTTATAATACAGAATATAAAAAACAGAGCGCATATACGTGCTGGATAACATTTACTACTGAATTGAATACTTACTGTAGTACGGGATATGATATGAAATTATTATGAATAGGTAACACTTTTTTACTCTTCAAGTATACTTATCTATAGAAAATTTATATAGCTGGCTCCAAATCACGCTCTTTCCCTGCCTTTCCTTTTTCCCAAAATAACATTATTATACTACTATCTTAATTCTTTTCCTTTTTCTAAATTTAGCCGTAAATAATTCTAAATACTTAACAGTAAATCACCTGCTGGTTTCATAACATAAAAAGCAGATATTTAAAAGTTGCGATTCTTTAAATAGATTCAATTATCTTTATTACTTGAGACAAACTTAATTTCATAAGAAACATATACTGCGTAAAAAATGTTTCGTCAGAACCTTCTAACGATGTAGTCAACTTCATTACGTTATCATGAACCTTTTGTCAGCACGAAATATACTTTAAAATTGTCAGAACACAGACACAGATATTTCAGCACAAAAGACTCACTGATAATAAGCATTTAGAAGACAAATATAGTGAGCACATTTCTGTTATAGATTTCTTAATACTGATACTCAAATATAAAGACGATGCTATCTTATCTTATATATAAAAAATAATGTCTGCCTGTATGTCCTTTATAGAATCGTAAACTATACATTTGATCATGTGATGATCTTTAGCAAATGCATGAGCCAAATAAGGTTTCTGAGTTGTTTACAATTGGACCCAGTAGGTGGCGCTGCTGTTGGTATATCGATTGAAGCTTTTCCGGGCAGGACGACGTCTGTCGGGACAGCTAATTAATATTAATGGTTTTCTATATTTAACTAATATTGTTAGATTTCATTTCGGTAATTTTTGTAGACAAGTGAATTTACGAGTACTTTCGTGCACAATTTCTATAGCGTGCGTAGTGATAGCGTGTTTGGGCCAAAGAAATGTAATAAGTTGAAATATGGCTTAAAAAAGCGTTATATATTTCTATTATTTCTATTACAAAATAGAAAACATTAAATTCTGAATAATCAACAAGAACCTACCTATTGTATCTACCCGTAATTATTTGTTTCAGAACCTTCTTCTTTGAAGTGAACTTTTTTAGAATCGTTGTGATTTTAAAACTGACTCAAACAAAAAAGCGACACTAAAAAGAGATAAACCCATAAATCTATAGGACAAAGCCTGCGAAAGAATGAGATACGTGTTTTACATTGTGCATATGAGAGTCAATAAGGCTGATGATTAAACATAAGTCCAATTTGGACCAAAATGAAACTGATGATATTTTTAGACTAAAACAGTGAAAAATTGAAAGTATGATGACGGATGTTGCTAGAGGAAATATATTTATATAATAAAAGTTAGAGAATCAGCTGTGAGTGTGATCTCTGAAGTTTGACTTCAACTGCGTGTGGACTGCATATTTTTTTATTATATTTCTAACATGCCTAAATTTTAATTTCATAAAAATATTTGATATTGAATCCGAAAAAAGACAATAATTATCCCTCACAATTTCATCGTCGAAGACCTATAAATACCTGTAGTGTAATTTATATATAATAGCTTTTACGTGCTCTCCTCTCGGTTTATGGAAGCTTTAATTAAAATCCACCGAAATGCTAAAAAACGGACAGTTCCCAGATTTTCATGGACTAAGTAAATAAGTCTTCCATTACAGTAAAGTATAAAAGCAACGCTGCGAAGATTTATTGACTGAGCAAAAACAGACGCTCGTTGGAAATTAAAATTCGACTTTTCCCTTTTCCGTGGATAGGCACGTTACAACTTTTCCATTTGATGGAAGTACATTTAGTATTCTGTTTGCTTTGCTTTTCATTTCTAGTTTCACGACTCCAGCAACTATGCGCCGTCGAAGGCTATTGCTATGATTGATTTTGTAGCTTTGTGAAAGCTTTAATAACGGTGAAAATTGTGAATAAATATTTTATGCTTGCCTCTCGGCTATATGCATGGTTTCAATTATGGCTGTGCACGATTTGAGTATCTATCCATTTTCTAGTATTTATTTATATTCTAGTATTATAATCGATATCTATGATTTGCTAGCTAAAGCCCTACGGCTGACCAACCAGTAATCACATTGTAAGTCTTTTAGTCACGTCAAATGAGGGAGTTCTTTTTGTAACTGAATTCAACACATTTGACTAAATAATTGAGGATTTTCGATACCAAGTTACAATTATTGTTTTAAATCAATAAATATTCTACAATTACTATTACTTAAAAGAAATATTATTATATACTATATTTCTTTTCAAAGTAAAACTGCTCAGCAAAACATCAATTTTGTAGTTCCCACCCATAATTCTTTCTCTCTGGTTTATAACATCGGCCTTACAATGTTCACTTGCTAGGCTTGAGCATCCCTGTTACAGTGAAAAAGGCAGTATGTAAACGCGTATCCAGAGTGTTTGTCTGGTTTTTTTTGTAGGTAATCTCATATGCAACTTATGCCACAATAAATTAGTATAGCCATACTCCTATATTAGCTCCTAATTGGAAAGTCCTAGTGTCCTCATTTTTAGGGGAGTGGGCAGTGTAACCGTCACGCTTGTTCATAGTGGATTAGCATTGAATCATTAGTAATCTCGATGGATAAGTTTCATCTTGATGTTTTCTTTCACCGTCGGTACGTGGTAATAATAACAATATATACGTTAGGTCACATTACTGTCTCAAAGATGCTTCCTGGCTGAGATTTGAAACTACAACTACAGTAATTTATCAAAAAAGATAATAAAGAAAGCAGTTTATCAAGCGTATTCCACTTCAATTTTAATAGTCTGACTGTAAACGTACTGCGTACGTACAATAAAGTTATTGCTATAATTAATTTTGAACATTAATCTCGTAAAACAAAAGCGTTGTGCATAAAATACAATAACAAATACTCCAATAAATTGCAAGGATGATTAACGGCACTGTGATTGATCACGCCTCTTAAAGATGCTGCCGGTATGTAGTTTAGGAGTGTAGTTTCAATGTTTATAACATTTGCTTGTACCTCGTTCTATTTCATACGCCCAAGCCAGAGTTAATAACAGAATAAATATTCTTTTACGAAACCCTGCTGAGAAACAAATTCCAGTGAAGAGGGAAGAGATATCTTCAAACTTAGATGATTTTGAAATACAAACCAATCAATATTTTATCTCTTATATTATCTTATATTCGTATATTGAAATAAAATAATCAAGGATACTTGTTACAGAGTATATCCTATATCCTTTAACCTGAAGATACTGTTAATGTTAATTTTAAAATTAGTGCTGTAATTTCTGCTCGTTAACAAAAGGTTTCTTCTACATTGCTTCTTTTATTAAGACAAGCTCTTAGTAAGGTGTGATAATGGCCTCTTCTGGTTCAACTTGGCTTAAAGCCAGTAGAAACTTCACACTTTAACATATCATTGCACGCCTCTTGCTAGCAAGTCGTTATTAGTCGGACTTAAGTTTTGATTGTGTAAGACAAGAAGTTTTAACTAAAAATATTAAAGCGTAAACTTATGTTAATTCACAAACTTTTTACACTTTGTTTGAGCTAACTTAGTGGTATACTCGAACCATCACTGGAACATTGGTGTAGTGAGTCTGAATTCTGGCTGTTTTCACATGCACATGATGAAGAAAAATACCTGATGAAATCAACAAAGAGAACTCGAAATAATGTGTTTCCATAAAAAGGAAAGTAGAAAATCCAGAAGTAGGAAATACAAAAGTGAGATAATATTATGTGGTTATATAGATTAGTTTAGTAACTAGTATTAAATACTAGCTACTTATAGATGGATTGAATTTCGTTGTTATAAAATTTACGACCAAAGAAATTCAATCGTTCTATAATCTTGGAGAAATTATAAAGTTAAAATGACAAATCACCATTATGTCCTTTGTGACTCCATGACTTGCTATATATTTTGTTTTCTTAACAACAGATGTTAATTCAACTAAAATAAACGAATAGTAATTTCGTATAAAAATATTAAAATACATGACATTAAAAGTGTTGAAGAAAAACCTATGAAGTAAGAAAAAAATCAAAAAGACTGTTAGAGTCGAGACAAAGAAAAACAATTTTCAATTGCATTGTCCATAATAATGACGAGGTAGTGGCGTGTCGTCTTTCAACTCGACGGAAAACTGTTTTAAACTTTTCTCGGTGCTATCCACGTTTATTGCAAACTAGTTAATCGGATAGCTGCTAACGTGCTGGCTTGTTTTAATTAAAAACAGATTAATATTCTGCTTTCACATAAAACTTTGTTTCATCAAAGTAGTTTGACAAGGCATAAATTGTCCGGTAATCTTATAACACAAGCATTCTATACCATGGTCTAAACTTTTTCAATCTACCGGGGGTACTATTATTATCGCACGTCGCCGACCGCCGACCTTTCGGATTAATGATTTTCAATTTCGAGCGCTTTTCGATCTTAAAATTATATACCACGTTTTTAGCAAATAGTAAATTGATAAAAAAGATTCAAGTAGTTGACTCTCATGTCTTGCGTTATAACCTCTATGTTTTCTATATAATAATACTAGGATATGCCCGCGAATTCGTCCAGACTTGACTTGAAATTTCTGCGAGATTCCATATCACCATTTAAAGAAGAATGTAAGTTATCGTGTTAGTGAAAACTTGTCAAATTAAGCTAGGTTTTATGCACTTGAACAATTACACACTGCTCCCGGGAAAATGCCTGCGGGATTTCCAGGATAAAAAATATCACACCTTTTATTACATAAAATTTGATATCAATCAGTGAAAAAGTCGCATTGGAATTCATTTCTTTTTTCAATCTGGCCATTTTAAATCCTTCCCAGAAAAAATCCGTGGGATTCCCGAGATAAAAAGTAGGACAGATTTTAAGTCTAAGAATTTGCAGTCGGGCAGCGAAAACCACATCGAAATCGGCCCAATAGTTTTGACGTGAATCCCAAACAAACAGACAAGAAATATAACAAAATGCATCGAGTTCTCCGTCGTTTATATAGAGAATCCCAGTTGTTTTTTCTTAAATAGCTTCAATGTACAGACACGGCAACTTTACTAGTTTACAAAAAAATATTAAAATATGAAAAACTTCCGTACCAGTAAGTTTAAAAATAAGTGCCAAGCGATGCCGACAGGCGTTTGCAATATCAAGATTCTAACATCAGTTATACGCATTCACCTAGTAAATATATTCAAGAAACGCTACAAAAGCATTCCTAATAAAAATGTTGACACCAAAACTATAACAACACATTTTTAGTTATAAAAGATCTGAAAAATACTTACACGTGTACAACGTAAATATTCCAGGATGTCATCCGTCTGGAAACCCAGTACTGGACTCTGGTCGAGATCCCCCGACAAGAGAAGGCTGAAACCGTCCCAGCTTTTGTGCTACGAGCCTGCGCAATCATGGAGAAGACACAGAAGTCTGGAGAAGGCGTGAAGACTTCTTCAAAGTTGGCTGAGGAGGCTGCTGATCGTAGGGAACGGATAGAAAGACTAAATGGTAAGATATGTACATTATATACATAAAGTACAATAAGAAAGAAGAAGAATAAAAAGAAACCAGGTTTTGGTATTTTTAGGACTTATACAAGTAAAACAAACACATTTCAAGTAATAAATAAAGCACGATAAAAAAGAGAAACAACCACCAAGATCAGAAGATATACATATTATGTCGTAAAAATTGGATCATGGATTGATCTGTTAGACCAACGCTGATCTTCCGCTTAAACCTAGAGCGACGTCACGGCAAACTATACATTAAATAGGATAACAACCTACTATATCACTATCGGAGGTACTAAGTAGTCAATCAGTTAACAGAAACACTCATATCGCTTGCCTGGTTTAGGGTAGGTAAGAGAATGTACCCATACTACGTGACTCGTTTAGGGGGGCGGAGGTCTTCAAAATTCCAAGCTTGGTTACAGGGGTAGGGAGGGGGTCATAGGTTTTCGTCACGTAGTCAACATCCTCTAAGGATTCTAAAATATCACAATGTATCATAACTTAGTGTATTTTACACGACTCTCTACGGCACGTAGGTTTCTTCTGTACCATAGTCGAATATGTTTTCCTATATACTAATATATGCATATTGGAAAATAAATTTAAAAATATGTATGTCAATGGATAAAACTATTAGAAAATAGAAGTCTTTTGCTGTAAAGTTTGGAACTAGTTTAAATTAAATATTCATATAAATGATATTTTTAACCGTCACTTAATTTACGTACGTGCCGAAGTTTTAACGAGCAAATTTAAATTTACGGCAGTTCCGTCTTTCCTCAGTCCAGCCTACCAGTTTAGTTATAAAACGAAAAGCGTTATCTGGCTTCTAGCCAAAGCTGGGGTCGGTAAATTCTGAAATCCAATAGTTAGTGTTAGTTAATTACTAAAGCTTCTCTAATTACATTCCTACGTGAGCTGAACTTAAAACTAAGTCTTTGTAGACACTTGTTTTGTTGGAATCGAGATTTCCAGAGGAACCTCGTTGAAAGAAATGTGTACCATATAAAATGGTATAAGTATCTTGAGCTGTTTGCAATAAATAAAGGAAATGAATATTTAAGTGTTATTCTATATAGCAAGTCGTGGCAGCGTAATGGCTAGCGCACGCGCCCCTAAATCGAAGGGCGCGGGTTCGTTCCTGACCGGAACGCATGCACCTCTTAGTCAGTTTTCTATGTGCATATTGTTACAATTACCACGTGCTAAAACGGTGAAGGAAAACATCGTGATGCAACTTGCACATCGAGATAACCGATGTGTCAAATCTGCCAATCCGCCTTGGACAAGCGTGGCGGGTATAGTGTCCGTGTCCATATAATGGGAGGCCCGAGCCCAGCAGTGGGACATTTATGGGATGATATTATTATCTATATAGCAAAGTAGTTTTTCATTCGAAAGCGGGGATTTAAACAATTCGAGGTAGATCTCCAAAAAGGTGTATTGACCAAATACAGACCTGTTAGACATGTCTATAAATTCGGTCACCCACTGTGCCCAATATAAATTTCGGTGGAAAAAAGTAATTTTGACCCTTAAGGTCCTGAACTTGAGTAGTGAAGGAGCCACTAAGGTAAGATGAAGCATATTTATATTATGCACTAGACTTGCTATCGGTAATTTGATGCAAGTTCCCTGCGTAATTTAGTGCCTCTAAAACGCAGGCTATTTGTGGTAAATAATTATCGTCTGCACTTAACTGTAATATTCCTGCTCCATCTGGGATAATATTAGCGTTAATGACCGTTTCACGCATTGCGTGAAACGGTTTATCGCTACATTTGTAGCGATGGGTTTGATAACCAATTTCTGATGCGACGTTATTATTAATTCTTAATAATATTAAACATTAACGGACAGCGTCTGTAGGTACATACATACACCAATGTAACTTATCGTTAAAGGCGTTATTTTTTACCGCTATAAACGAGATGTATTTGGCCACAGTATTAAGCACGAACATAAATAATACATGAAAATTGTGTTCCACAAATAAGATTGTAGCACTCGTAAAATTTAAAAGAATTCGCATTTTAAATTAATATTTATGTGTTATAAACCCTCGTAAATAAATTAGTGCGGTTCTCTTGAATCCAAATTAAACGAAGCTGTGGCGACACAAACCCCGTCCTAAGCACGAATTTAGCACAAACAATAAAACGAGTTTAGCCTCCGAACCACAACAACGAATAAGGGGTTGGTTTTATGTATTTTAGGTGCGACGCCCATACAGAAAATTTGACAGCGAAATCACATTATGGCCCTTAAACAACCTACACATAACCTTTTGTGTTGAACGGCTTAATTAAAATCAAACACGCCGAGCTAATATGCTAAACAAATCCTTATCTTTAATTCATTTCAGCATATTTTGACGATATTACATGTATTCTTTAGTCACCTGATATTAAAATTTGAATATGAAATATAATTTCACTTGCGTTTTGTTTCTCTACAATCAAGCATAATTTATGAACTATTTACAAGCAACGTTAGAAGCAGTGATACATCGTTTACATCTATTTCCTTCACTCGGCGTGTAACTAATGAAAGAGTTACCGACACTTATTTTCACCTTAAAACTAATATCTTAATCATCACTTAGTTCAGATGGGAATCACAACACTTAGTCATCTAGCACAGCCTATATAGTCTCACAATGATATTGGGCAAGTAATATAGGTTATGTTCTCTCACCGTCATATCCATTTCATGTCGTCTTGCTCATCACATGTGACTCCACAATCACATCTGCCAGACCAACACTCCCTCGACGATGCGGGACTTGTAAGATTCCCGTATATACTCACGATACACACGCCAATTCAACTGGCCTTCAACGCTTCTAACTCAGATCGTCTTCGTAACTTCAACTCATCTTACTTTCGTTATTCTTTTGTTCACCTCTATCCCTTTCTGAAATGTATCTATCTTCGTTTTCTACTAGAATCTCCTACATTTTTCTGAAAGTCCTAAAACCAACTCACGTTTCTATGTGCTTATAATATAGAAAAATAGAAATCCCTTGCATGATTCCAAAACAAATCGTTATATCTTCTAATATTCCTTAGATTTCAAAGTATTTTTTCTTTTATGTATCTGCTATAAAGTCTTCACATATAAAATAATTGTTAAGTTTTGTAGATAAAGTACCTACTTAAGGTGTTTATCAATTACGTTTGGGTTAACTCTCCTGCTTACATAGTATTGATATTAGCCATTTTATCAACGTCAATTTATTTATGACAGTTGGCATATTACTCCTTTAAAATTTTACGATCTTATTCATATTGAGTAATAGTAAGTTTGAAGACTTGTTTATGGTTCTTAAAGAAGCGTTCAAACGTACTCTAACACCATACTAATAAGATCGTTAAGTTTCCGACTGTATTTATTATATGTCGTCAATCTACACTTGGCGTTTATGTACCTACTCTGAGTAACAAAACTTTAGAATTAATTACAACTGCACATTGAAAAATATAATTGGGTTTATTATCATGATAAAAAACATAATATACAAAACAACGTGTTATGGTGTTATGCGAAGTGTCAGTATGAAAGTCCGGAACACATCTGAAGTTGTATGAACAGTTTAGATATTTATTGACTCGGTGTAATTTCTGCTAAGTATTTATTCTTTTAACGTGATTGTAAATAAACGCGATATAAATTTGATTTCAGATATGACAACTTCCCAGATTGAAACAGAAAACACCCAAATGACAAACGATCTTTACCGTCTGCTCAAGAAATATACAGGCTTAAGGAATCTCATTAGAGAATTGAAGGTCAGTATGTCAAAGAAATTATACATTTATCAATACCAGACTCAACAGCCCTGTACAGTACAGACAACTGTAGTGCGCACTTCTTCTATAAAAGCATAAACTGTAAACAACATTGGATATATTGATTAATGCTGTTACAATATGTGGCCTATTCATTTATGCTTTAACCTTTTTATCACAGTCTAGGTCTCTCTGTTCGTCTCACATGTGGGACAGATTGATAACCGCGTAAAATGAATTCTATTAAGTTGGGGTATATTTCTATTAAAACGATATTTGTCTTTTACTTTGAATGAGTCTTAAGCAATCGAGACCTGTCCGACACTTAAACAAAAAGACGAATCGATTAGATTTTAAATTCGCAAACTCCGTGTTCGGGTAAGTCGCGGGGGTAGCGTAAGTTAAGTATTGTGCTGGAATAGACAAGTCATTTGTTTCTGGTTTCTCACACGTAATTTACCGTCCATTATTTCTATGCTAAAATCATTCCTGCTGTATAAGACCAATTGTGTTCCTAAAAATTTGTATGTCTGTAATTATGCAATGTGTATATGTGTAATACTTTATAACTTTTCAGTCGGAATACGTGAGCTCGAAGGTGTATCCGATGTTCCCACGGTATACGATGCTGAAGGACATGATAAAGGACATAATGCACGACCCCGACTACATGGAGGTCTGCCACGAGGTGGATCCATAGCGCGGGGTGCGCAAGTAAATGAGGCGCTCTTTCACTGACCGGCAACGGTCGCTCCGTCGCTAGAAACAGCCTGAGGGCCCTTGGTTGAAGCGGAATGGAAATGCTTTTGTGTCTACCACTTCATATAAACGCTCATTCAACATTTCCCATATACCTACACTTCACTTAACACTCTCTTAATGTCAGTCTGTTTATGAACGATGGGTCAGTTGATGGCTGTATGAATTGATATGAGATACTGATTCGCTGGATTTCGATGTTTAAAATGTATGACATAAGGGAATGATAATAAGGTCTAGAATTCGCTTACTATTATAAACTTACTTGCCCTTAGATGAAGGAAATTATTGTGTAGAAAAGCCTTAAAAGACTTTATTATTTTTTTACGTTGTAAGGAATATCTGCTATCTGTCCTTCTCTATAAAACTATCTCTACTCATATATTGAAGTTGGTAGATTTAAAATGTATACGGATTGTTTTTAATGTGGAAACTAGCGGCGGGTAGTGACGAGTACTCGTTTAATTTGCGCTACTTGGTTCTTGGACTTTTTAGTGTAAGTTTGTTATTAGATTATTTATTATCGTCCGACCATTGGCATTAGTTACATACATCAATAAAATATTTGAGAGGCAACCCGAGATGTAAGAAGATACATATACAACATATTTGTATAATTTCTTTTATCACTAGTGTCAATTAGGCTTGTAATTTAACACGAGGCTTCATTCAAATAAACTCCGCACATTTGTATCTCACGGAAACGATTTGACTTTTGATTCGATTTTCCTATATTCTTTGTTGTACACTCATTATTCATATGCAACAAAAATTAGTTTTGACTACTGGTTTTTTCATTTTAGGTTTTGCTTTACTTTGCTCTTGTCCTGTGGCTTTACTATATTATCACCAAACATTTCTGAATAGTCTATAGTCGGTAAATTATAATGTACTCGTCCTTTTAATTATAAGTGCTTTGTTTCTATCTAAATTATTTTACTGTAATTTTAACATTGATCTGTGTAATGGTTGATATACTATCATATGTACAAGTATACTGCATCTAAATATTGTTAATTTACATTTTATATTAACAAGTTTCTATGAATTAGAGTAGGTACTTGCTTGAGATGCTAATTACTCCAAACATTTGTGAACTTTCAAATAAGTATATTTATATTTAAACATTATGAAAGTACTAGATATATGTTTTTACGCATTGTACCTATTAAAGTGTAGTCAATCTTTTTTCGCTGTAAAAAGATTATTTCACTTGAACTATATCAAAAAACTATATATCTCAATCTAGATGTCTGATTTATGTTTCAATTATACAATATTTTTTCATTCGCTTTGTGTAAAGCTCTAAAAGTTCTTAACTTAGTAATACAATGTAGACATCATCCTAACATCAGTTTATATAATACAGTATTTATTACAATATATTTATAAATTCTATTATAGTAGATAGTAGAGCTAGAGTATATTTTTCAGAATACTGTGCAACAAAACCCTACCTTGGTTTTTGTGCCATCGATCTCTAGAGCACCCTCCACCCCAAGGAAGTCTGGAAGAAGTCGCTGTCTTTAATAAGGTCGCCATTTGTACCTAAGTAATAATATTGTTTGTGTATTCATTCATTAATTTTAATGTAAAATAAATTATATTTTATGAACTTTACTAATCTATACCTATTAATAATATTACATATCTAATCACATATATTGGCCCCCTTAAGCCAGTGATATATCATATCTCTTATCAAGTAAGTAATTATTATAACTCAGTAATCGTTATGTACTCTAGTTTTAAAAAGATGTATAAGAGTAAGTGTGAATGTGCTAATTAAACGCCAATGCATGTGTTCAAATGAAAAATAGATGTTGTAATCCACTTTATAGAAACACTGCCACAATAAAAATATGAGAAATATTTATTGTACTCACAGATTTAAGTAAGTAAGCTAGCAATTCCTTAGCTTTTATGCATTCGACATCCATTTTTTGTACTAGATGGCGTTGGGTTCAGTCTGTAATAATAATAAAATATCTGCCCATTTTTCCATGTTCCCAGAACATTGCGACGGGCAGACGCCATAGTCCCCATATTCCCAGAGCCTTAGCCTTACCACTAACAGTTCACCCCAATAGCCCGGTACTTTCTCTTCTCATTTCCCACAATAGTCCTACACTGGCCGGGGCTTGTCCTTGGGTGCAATATTATATAGTGTAGACAGGGATAATCGCCGGTCAGTGTCACGCCACATATTTACATTAAATTTGTGAAGGGGCCTCTACGTGTTGGCCCCCCGATGGCCCAACGCAAGCCCTCCAAAAGTCCGGGTCATTTTAATGGCCCGTGTTCTTGAAAGACATACAATAATATTATTTACTCGTACTATAATTTGGTGCATGTAAATTATTTGAACTATGTACAATATCTGCAATATAGTGGATAAAAGTTGTCAATAAATAGGTTTAAATTTCGATAAAAATTCCATTGGATATTAATTGTATATTTACAAACTACAGCGTCGTCTGAACTTGCATATGTCGAATGTCATTATTTAAGTGATTATCAATTCAGGGAAATTTTAGGCTATGAAGTGTTACTTTCAGCATAAATGTTTTTTCTCAGCACATTTTCATATTCTCCATAAACCTACAAAACGATGTGCTAATTTCATACGTGTTTCAAAATTATATAGTAAAATCGAGAATGAACGATATCACAATTTCTATTCACAATCATTTTCTTCTATTTTTTTATTTGTAATAAAATTAATAATATACCATACTTATCAAAAATGTATATTATGATTGTAAAAGCATGCTAAAGCTGTATATTGATGTAGAGTAATTAATAATTATTATTACATATCTAATATTATATACACGCCAAGTTGATAATAACACTTGTGTAAAACATTTTCTTAAAGAAAACGATATGTGTTAGAAGCAGTAGACACGGATCACGAGGTGATATTTGGCAACTGCCGGATTAAGTATATTAAAATAATGCAATCAGCATGATTTTGCACTAGCGCAATCAAATTGGTTACATATTTTTGACACTGAAATTACTTTATGATTTGTGCCTATTTTTTAAATAACACTACCTTTGTTATCCCGTGAAAAAATTGTCTAATCGTTAAAATATATTACATATTGAATTTTTGTGTGACGATAATAACATTTAGGCATATGAATATGAATACTTTAATCTCTGTAATGCACTAGCCTACACAGTTTGTTGGTACATCCGCCATTATTCATAACTATAGAGATCTCATTTCGAATAGCATGTAAGTCATATGGTCTATTTATGCTAGGTATGTGCAAATACCAATTGGACAGATCAAAACACCAACTCAATAATCATATAATAGGAAAAAAGTAATATAATCATAAAATAAGAACTTAAGAATGCCAATCGCCTAGTAAGAATCGTGATTCGAAAAATATGCCCGTTATGCGTGCAGGAACGGAGAGAGATACTATTTCCTGTGGCCGTCGTAAGAGGCGACAAAACAACCCACAGCCAGGTAGTAGGGTATTTGCAAGTCTGGATGATTACCACCCCTGGTTTAGAGCATGCCACCATGTTGTGTTCCGCCATGAGCAACCAGTCTCCCTTAACAACGCAGCATCGCATTTGTGAAGCCTTTAGTGTTGCAAATGTCTGTAGGCGATGGTAGCCACTTTTACATCATGTGGGCCATCTGCCTGTCTGCTGAACTCATGCAATAAAAAGAAAGTCCTTTTTTGTTTTTATAAAAAATCTCAATTAAGACTCATTCAACGTCTGATTTATTTAAAACATATTTTTAACTTTAATCAGTTGTTGATTAAAAGTACTATTTTTTATTTCATTTTAGACTGACCTAGAGAAAGAGAGAGAAGGTTTCTGAGTTAGTTCACTATTGGACCTACGGGGTCTAATAGTGAACCAACTCAGAAACCTTCTCTGGCTCATGCACAGCAACTATGCTAATCATCATATGATCAAATGTATAGTTTACGATTCTATATAGGACATAAAGACAAACATTCATTTTTATAAATATAAAAATTGTAATCTAAATGTCACATTATATTATTATTCTATTCACTAACACCGTTAAATGGGCATCCTACTAAAATTAATTAATCTTTCTAATGTGGCGACATTAGTGCCAACATCAAGCAAGCATGTAAGCGCGAAGCCAATATTTATCTGCGGCAAGCAAAACATCGCGCCGTTTATCACAAGCGCGCGCCAATTTTTCGCGGCAATTCTCTGCCGCGAACATCGATCAATAATAATTTTATATATCAATGGCCGCGAAACTAACAATCAGCGTGACCAGATTTAGTAGATTTCTACTTTTTTGGTAGATTTTGAGGTACTGGCAACAGAATTTAGTATGTAAAAATTATTTGGTAGATTTTAGTAGAATTCACGCTTTTTAGTTATTCTAGTACTTTTTTGGCATATGGGATCCAACATCGCTCATTAAAAACATCGATATTAGCATATCTATATTTTCGAAAGTGCAACATCGATGTTAAAAATATCGATGATTATGAACGATGTTTTTTATCACTATTTACATAAACTTTTGACGCTTGTTCCGGCGATGCAAATGAAACATCATTTTTTAACATCAATGTATCGCCCAAATCACTTCAGCAAACCTTTCTTAATTCTTGCTTTCACTAGCATCATCCTGTTACACCACTGTTATTCCATCTTTCAAAAAAATACCACACACACTTCTCAAGTATGCAAGTTACTTACGTTAATATGGGGAATATAATGTAATTGTTAATTATATTTTTATCTAAATAATTAAAGAAAAAAAACCATTGGTTTCTTTAATTGATGGTGGTTTCATTGTTATTTTTATTATTTTATCGTTTAATCAAGCAAACATTAATGTTTTTACGTTGTAACACGACAGGAAAGAAAAGTAGATATTTAGTATTTTCTTGTTCTCTTTTGGTAGAATTCAGTAGTTTTTAACCTCCACAAGCAGTAGATTCGTCAAATAAAATCTGGTCACACTGCTAACAATCCGTTACATGACCGTAGCGCCCTCTCTAGGAGACTCCTTCCGTGAAACAGGGTCTAGTTTTGATATTCTATTTAATATCATTATTAATTTTTTACTGGGCGATTGTTATTTCTATAATTCATCTTCAATGCTTAGAATTATACATCTCATTTATTCTATGTATCTATAATAGTAGATTCTACGGCCGCTATATTGTATTTATTCAAATAGGTTAAACGCAATTCGTAAGCGTCTAGATTAATGGCTATTAATGTAAGCTTAGAGCAATATTATCAATGTATGTACTTAATAAAATATGAAAGCAAATAGTGAGGCTATTTCATTAGATTAGAAATAAATAAATAATATAAATCACTGTGTAGAACGATAATATTTTAATTTACTCAGTTTTATTATTCCCAACTTATTTTAAGAATATATTGTTCCTCTTTCAAATTCGGTTGATCTGTCATAGTGCACCTTAAATACGTAGCTCATATTAAGACTATTTCAATCATGCAAAAACTGCCATTGTGTTATTAAAGTAGATCACATAGCCGTAACTTGATGATGAAATGAGTAACTTGGAAAAATCTTTGAACAAAAAGAAGAGTACTAAGAACCGCCCAATATAAAACGTTAACAGGCAAGCGGCCCTCCTAATGTAAATTGGTAATCGTAATCTAGATGCTCGCAACACCAGAAGCGAAACCAACGCGTTTCCAGCGGTTAGGATGTGATAGAAGGAATGGGATAATATAGATACAGAAGGAACATATTTTAATATAACTTGCATAGCACCAGTAATGACGTAATAAAATAGAAAACATGAGGTAGAAAGAAGGAGAAGTGGGCCATTGGAACTTCCTCATCGTTCCAAACACGATTAGCTCAAGACTGTTTCACGCCGATATTCGTGAATTCCAGCATGGCTCTATAACGTACAATTCTGAAAAACTCCTAAATCGAAGAGAAGAGTTATTAAGACTTCCATTTTTTATTTGATTTTTCTAAACACGAAAGTGTTTTTAATGCCAAAATGTCCAAAAGAGAGAGAAGAACAACATGTTATGACATCTAGTATGTAGGATTCAAGAGTGTTCAGATTTAAGTTTGTATGGTGGTCATCATTCATAGTATACTCCTTTCATACTTTAAACTAATCTCTGGATATATAATAAAGTAAATACGCTCTTTTTTTCTATTAGTTATCTATCTGTTATTATTCTGGCTAAAGACAGCCGCAAGATCTTACTTTGTAAAGGCCTTGATGTTTGTTGTACTCCTTAACAATATAGTCCAATTGTCAGCGTGTAATCTGTACTAAACACACCTACCTAAGCTAAGGCTAGTGACACATCTACCGAAAGTAATGCGCTGATATTTGGCTAAATTTCAATGAAAACACATTCAATGTATTTTGAATAGCAATCAACATATTGTGCGATACGTTACGCAACTTAAGTTCGGTTAACATAGTTAAATATTGTTTTACCTGCATTTTATTTGTATAATTTTCGATATAGGTATTAGGCGCCTTTTACAGCCTTAAAAGTACATAAATTTAACTTTTCGTATTGCCAATACTGATAAAAAGGAATGTCTAAAGTTAGATGTCTCTTATTACAATAAGAATTAAACGCCGTATTTCTGTCTGTGCGCGTTTGGAGTGACATGCCATTGGCAGGTGTGTCGTTACATTAAGACGGTGGTCGGTTACAAACAGAGTAGCCTAAACCCGACATTACTCTCCAGGTCATGAGTAAATTCTGTATTGTAAGAAACACTTAGAATCACAGATTGACAATTTGTTGTAAACAAAGAAAGCCCCAGTCTTCACCGCCCGAGGCAAGTGCATTCTCCCAGGTCCTCCCTTTATGCCTGACCCTAATTAGATTTCCAATTATAATAAATTAAATTATCAAAATAATCACTACATGTAAGATTAGTACCATAGAGTTAAGAGTTATAATCGTAATAAATATAAATGTATGTTGCTATAAATGTTAATTAATCCAAAGCATTATATAATGTCTAGGTTTAGCAGTATTATAATGGAAAAGTGTTGCCAATATTTGTCAAAACGCTTTGTTACAATAATGTAATACATTATTTTTTGTGCATAAATATGTTTTATTTAAACTTACCTATGCCCTTAGCTACAAAAAATAGACAAAGGTCACAAGGAATACGAAATATTGCAATGCTGGAAAAAATTACCTGCGATAATATTAAAGTTGCCTGCCAAATGAGTCTTATTTATGGAGTTAAAAATACGCCTTTAACGAATAACCACATTAGTTAATATACGTACGTTAGCTGTCAATACCTAATCCATATTTATTTATATCTAATAATCTATATAAGCAAAGTTTGTTTTCTTTGTCCGAGGTAAACTCGAAAACTACTGGACCGATCAGCATGAAACCACAACCATTCGACGCGGAATTAATCGTAGATGGTTATAGGCTAGGTATATATTTTTCAAATTCTATGAGCCCTTTGCCATGTTTTCTCAATTTTTTTGTTTATTAATTTAAGACAGGCATTTATCCTTGGTTCATTTGTTTTCTAGCTCATAAAAGAGGAACATGATTTAACATAACCTCTATGTTAGAAAGAACTATAGTCTTAACATATAAAGCAGAAGAGCCTGAATGTATGTTTGAACGCGCTAATCTCAGGAACCACTGTCTGATTTGAAAATTCTTTCATTGGTAAATAATCCATTAGGTCCATGAGCGGAGTACCAATGAAGAATGTTTCAAAATCGGTTTTTTTAGCTTACCTTCTTTTTTGTTATTCCACGCGGAGGAAGCCGCGGGCAGAAGCTAGTTAACAACTAAAAACAATATCGAATCACAAAAATGCTTTACAACCATCGCCGGATCTGCGTGGAACTATTGAAGATTCTTTTTCCACAGTGAAACTGCCTATAACTGTAACATTATTGTAGGTACAGCCACAGCATAAGCAAAACTATAGAACATAAAGAAGTTTCTTTGCAAAATAAATAAGTCGTTTATCAGATCATTATAAAAAAAGTTCGAAATTGTTGATAGAGAAAATTCAAGTTGGTGACCGTTTCACAATGCCATCTATATATTTAACACAATAATTAAAACATTAATGAGCACTCACAACTCAATAGTGACATCTGTTGAAAAAGTTAAAAGTCTAACTTACAGTTTTTAGGTTGCTTTGTCGGATAGATGATTCAAAGTCGAATTACAAGATGGCATTCTACATCGTTTTTATTCAGTGTTGCCACAAAAGTATGATAATTTTGAAGTTTTGGTATTTTAAAACGAAATATACGCTACAATATTCAAGTTATTTTATTGAGCCTCTTTGTTCTTTTCTTTCGTTTTATATTTTTTTACTGTAATTGTGGTAGTGTGATGGCTTTTGACCACGATCTTACCTGATGTTGAATATAAATATGGTCCAAGTTAGAGAGCGCTTGCCTCGACAGTACGTTCTTACAGACCTATTAACACAGGACTTAAAGATATCCAAGTTGTAGATATTAAGAAAAATAGACGTTTGCATCGAGTTTCACTTTTTTGCATTAAGCATTATGAAAATGGACGCGATGCGCTTTATTCTTGTAGGTGGTAAGTGCATATATAATATACTCCTGTCACTTACTTATACTTACTTAAACTTGGACTGGGCTGGACGGGGCATTAACATCAACGGCGAGCGCATCTCTCACCTCCGTTTCGCCGACGATATCGTTGTCTTTGCAGAGACTTGGAGGAACTTGCCGAAATGCTGGGCAGCTTAAGTGAATCTTCCCGACGGGTCGGTCTCGGTATGAATTGGACAAGACGAAAGTCATGTCAATGAACACGTCATGCGAGACGGTAAACGTCGATGGCGTCCTCTGGAATTTGTGCAGGAATATGTCTACCTTGGACAAAAAATACAGGTAGGCAGACACAACTTCGAGGGGAAGCAATAGGAGGATTCAGTTGGCTGGGCGGCATTCGGCAGCTTCGTCAAGTGTTCTCGTCGACCATTCCGCAATGCTTGAAGACAAAAGTCTTCGAGCAGTGCGTCCTCCCCGTCCTGACCTACGGGGCCGAGACGTGGACACTGACGGCAGGATTGGTCCACAAGTTCCAAGTCACTCAACGGGCTATGGAGCGAGCTATGTTGGGTGTTTCTCTTATGGATAAAATTAGAAATGAGGATATCCGTAAGAGAACCAAAGTAACCGACATAGCTCGCAAAATTAGCAAGTTGAAGTGGCAGTGGGCCGGTCACGTCTGTCGCAGGACCGATGGCCGTTGGAGCAGACGAGTCCTGGAGTGGAGACCGCGTCTCGGTAAACGTAGTGTCGGACGCCCTCCAGCCCGATGGACCGACGACCTACGCAAGGTCGCCGGTAGGCGCTGGATGAGAAAGGCAGCAGATAGGTATGAGTGGCGCCGTCTTGGGGAGGCCTACGCCCAGCAGTGGACTGTGAATGGCTGACGACGACTTACTTATACGTCTAGTTGTCCAATGGTAGAAGGGAAACAACGGAATCAGACTGAAAAGCTTCAATACATACTTTCCTAAACTTATACGATATGTTCGTATCTAACGCTATCTCACTTAATATTTATGTAGGTGACATATATTCTAAGATGAAGCCCGTTAACATATTCAAAAGTGAGTTGTAGCCTCATATTTAGTAGGAGTAACAAACTCACAACATTCTCTGAGGCTGCAAACGAAAAAGAACATTCTCAAATGCATTATGAATATTTTCCCCGCCAGGACCAAGTTTGATACTAACGCTAATCATTGCCTAGTGGCGTTTATTTTCAAGCTTTGGTTCTGTACAAGAGAAAGCAATGACAAAATTGTATTATAGCTGGAAAAGCTAATTAGCAAGCTAGGCGTAAAACCACATACCTATAAAATTATCCTCGAATAGCACGATTTGTTATTACTAGCAGCAACATTCGTTCCGTTGCCGCCTTTTTTAAATTTTCATTCATTCGACCGGCAGCTGCCGCAGGTGTAAGTCATGTGTGTACAACTAAAATCGTAATGGCGGGATTTCGTGCACATGAAAACTTTCATACAAACTTTTAAACTAGTTGCAAATTGACTAGAACTTGTCAAATCCTTGCAGAAACTGTGTACCGCATGACTTAAAACTATAATTTAGTGAAAGTTCACCGGTCAGGATGTCGGTTAATTCAAAGTGGCGGTTACCTGACGTTTTTTGTGTTGGTGTTTTGAATGAATGTCGGAATTAAGTTTAATTCGCGTCGCGGGGATGGGTGAATAAGTGTTCTGGTGTTTCGAGACTGTCGAGATGCCTTTCGTGCAGCGTGTAGTTGATCCAAAATATTTGTCCCGAACAACTTTGCGAGATGAGAATGGAAAACCTAGGGTCACGGATGAAGAGTTGCAGGCGGTCACGAACTGTACCCTGAGTAATGCGCTGAGACAACTCGCTTCCCTCGTGCTCTTAGCCGAGGACATATTCAGCGAGTTAACAGCCCAACTTCAGGAGATCACGGAGCGGTCGAAAGTGGCGCAAAACAAAATCGACAAAATAAATGAAATTGTCGTGCAGTATGACCCGAAGAAAGTGCCAGTCCGTGAGTACCATAATATATTACACGATAAGCCGTTATTTTATACATATTTGCTAGTTAAGTTTACAAATCCACTTGTTTCAATAACAGTAAGTGCTGTTAAGTGCTCGAACAATGTGCTTCAGTAAACCCTTAAAACTGACGGAAACACTAACAAAAGTAGGTATGCATCGTAATTTAGCTAAAGAGCTGTATATCAAGTCAGAAACGAATATGTAGGAGATCGTTGGTCTTTGCACTTCAGGTGTGCTTATGTGAGAGCTCAACGGTTACAAGTGTTACGATGCAGTTTTTTTAGCAATATTTCTTTACAAAAATCCGGATACAACTACAGATATATGAAACCGTACCAAAACTTTGATTTGTAACGTTTTATTAGCTGCTGCCCACTAGTCGTGGGCCACGACTCGTTTGTTTTTAAATCAATCATAAAGGTCAATATCATACTGGAGAAAGAGGTATTATAGGTATATTGGGCGGCCAGTAGCAGCACAAAAAGAAGTGCTATAAAATAACTAAAATGTAATAAAATGCTCAGATTTCCACTTAATCAATAGTTCTATTACTAGATCAATCCTAAAAATCAGATCTGATTCTTCTCGACAAAAAAATATTTTATGCAAGCGAAACATGTATCATTTTTTAATTCGGAATAATTTGCGTTCAATGGCTTTAAATTTCAAGCATTAATTAAAAAATTTAACGTCCGTCGCTGCGTTTGGTCATACACGATCTCTACTCAAAGTTTCTTTTGGTTTACCGGTCTGCGGTCCTGCGACAGAATTACCTTGGCCCCTTCCCAGTGCTACAGATAATATTAGTTCTGCTGGCGATCTATCCATCTTCCTTAGTTTTCTTCTATCGATATCTCCATTTCTAATTTATCCATACATGTAAAGCCTAGGAATATAGGTCTTACAATTTAGGACTCTAATTTGTGGACCTGTTTTACTGTACACTAAAATATCTTAAAACCATAAGTAATAACAGGTAAACCGCAATGCGTAAAGATTGTCGTTGTCAACCATTACGGCATAGTCAAACTATGCTGCGCTGGATCGGACTGGGCGTTACTCTGTTCTAAGTCTGAGCCTTTCCTACACAAAAGCGCGGGGCACATGGGAGGAGGGTGGGTGGTTTTAGTGGGTATTGGGGGCTGCACAAGCTTTTGCATGCAGTAATGCCGCCTCCGACCGATTTGAGTCTGATCCCTGGCCAGAACCCAGTATTGTGAGTAAATCGGAAGCATTTCCCCGCCTTAAAAAAATAAAAATAATAGTCAAACTATGAAACCACGTTGTGTTACATCAAATTTTCTATTACATTAAATAATAACTTATAAAATATGATCTAAATTTTATATGTAATAAGCATCTAGTTCTAAACAAACATCACTCTATTATAGTAGTTATTCAAATTAATTCTTGTTACGCAATGTATTTAGGGTATAATACTACGATAACCTTTGTATGTTATAAATTTGAACTGAATTAGGTTTAACTAAATATTATCAATTAGGACACAAATTCAATTAGCCAATTTAGGATGTTCATAAACAACAGACTTCAATAACAGGATTAGATGTTATGATGCGTCTACATCTATATCTTTTTTATAATTTGATGATCTTTACGGAACGCACTAATTTACATAAGAAACTCGTTTTATACTCATATATAAAGCTTTGTTTGCTTGAACACGCTAATCTCAGGAACTACTGGTCTAATTTGAAAAATTCTTTCACTGTTAGAGAGCCCATTTATCGAAGAAGGCTATAAGCTATATATCATCAGGCTAAGACTAATAGGAGCGGAGCACCAATGGAAAATGTTTCTTAATCGGGGGTTTTGTTTAACTTACTTTTTTTAACTATTTCACGCGGACAAAGTCGTGAGCAGAAGTTAGTTTATAATATGTGTGTTGGTCTACACACGGAGAAGGATTCCGTCGTAACGGCGTGTCTGTACTATTTCTGCCACTTTACTACGGTTCCATGTATGTAACTGTAAAGGGAGGTCCGATCCCAATAGTGGGAAGTTCACTTTCCTATTATACCTACTATACTATATTACTTCTCGGATGCAAGTGTACACAGGATAATAATCAAGTAGCATTACTGAAATAGAATAGGCGGGAAGGCATGCGTTAGTAAATTAAGCTCATTGAAAGGAACGTTCCGAAACCTCATTACATTCTCCTTGAATATGCCGCTTTGCCTTTACAAAAACACACCACGTTGATGCATTACTGAGCGCTATCCAAAAACCTGTTTCGGCTTACGAACGGGTCCACGATGGGAAAAAACTCCCAGATTCCAATGCAAACTATAAAAACTTTTCGAGATAATTTCCAACACATCCAATACCTCAACCGACTGTTAATTTTGACCACTCAAGCATTTAACACTTGAACTGTACAATTTCATATCTTTTGCTTGCATGTGTTAGTTAAGTATAGGCTAGTAAAAAAATTAACCTATTTTTAAATTAAATTAGGCTTTGCGCAGTTTATTTGTCGAAATAGGTATTCAAGTTTTAAAATAATCTTCAAGCACACCGACACTAAGCATAAGTTCCATCTACACATATAACCTCTCATTTCAGCATCAAATAAATCTTTAGTTTTTAACTGACGCCAAATGGCCGGCTCTTGTGGGAAATTCAAAAAAATTACATTGCAGTTAACCATTAAAATTTTCCACATAAACATGTTAAGAATTCCTGGCCGAAGAGCATGCACTACATAGCAGGTTTTCTGCTTTAGGTGCGATTTTTCAGTCATCAAATAAAACTTATCCAACGTATAAGTTAAGTATAACCCGACTGAATTAAAATATTATAAAAAATCTACTTTTATGATTACAGCAAGTGTAATTTATAACTTTTACACCTTTTACATGTATTTTATTTAATCTATGAATAACTTTTATTAGTGATTAAAAAATCGTCTCTTAGCACACTGTCCCTATTGTTACAATTACCAAAGGCTGGCGGTAAAGAGAAACCCCGTGAGCAAACCTGCACGTCTATAATTATCGATGGGTGAACCTACCAACTCGGATAACGCAAATGTAGCATGTATACTGTATTCTTCCCTTTTTTCTTTTTTTCTATATAATAATATATAAAATACAGTAACTGTTTTGTTGTTGGTTTTTTCTGTGTTCTGGTTTATTCTGATTAAATACACATTTTACAGCGATAAGATTTCTTTGCTAGAATAAAATGCAAGCGTTTCCGTATCACAGAAAAATACAATTTAAAAACAAGGGGCAAAATTATAGTCACAAATAAATACGAATCTCGCATTATACTTATTTATAATTTAAAATCTAAGTGTCGCGATATACCTAATTTCAACAAAGAATTCTATAGCAGCTTATCTGTACAAGACCTAACATTGCACATACTCATGTTCTTTGTAACAATAAACAAATTATAAGGCGATAAGAAACACCGACAAAACACATGGATAAGAAGATATTACGCCCAACAGTACATTTCCACGGCTTTTGTGCGACTTGTAAACACTGCAATTCATTTGGCAACCTTTCACCTGGCTGATAACCGTTTAACGTTGTTTTAGTGTCATCCTTGATACTTACCCTTTTTACCGGCACCTTTACCGAACGTTTAAGGAAAATTACGTTGAAATAATGGTCAAAATAATTTATTTTGTGAGCAGAGAATAAAAAATGGCAATGTACTTAATACACACACTTAATGCACAAAATAATATGTACCTATCTCAAAAGTTCAAACGAATAGTTTAAATTATTTATTCTTTTTAAGTATATCGTGCATATTAATAAGTTATTAGTTTTAATAATTAATTCACTAAATTACAGAAAAAGGTGATTTTAAAACAGTTTTTGAATTTTGGTCTTGTCTGAAAAATAATGATGAAATAATAGAAGAATAAGAAATAAGGATAAATTGTTTCTTAGATGAATATAGGAATAATTCAAGTACTCTTTTTAACTCTGTAATTTTAGTTTGTGGCCAGCTGATGTGGCTTTTTTGTTGTTAATTTTATTTAGATATTGAGTATTTTCAACCAATAACTACACATCTTTGTGTGGAACAGGTCATCTGTTTAGTGATATGACTTCGAGCTATCATAACAGCTTCGTTGTTTGGCGTCAGTCAAAGATCTACAATTCGGTTTCAACTAAACCCACATAATAAATGAATCAAATAAGACTTGGCTTGAAGGCTATGCCATAAAACTTTGTCGTGCACAATTGCATCATTCGTAATTTGGTTTGTCCCGGTTTGTCCAAATAATATGTAGTAGAGATAGTCGTGAAAATGTTAATTTAATTACAAATGATGTCGAATTCATTTAAGATTATTTAACCATAACAACAAAATAAATTAATGAATTTCTTTTACATACAATAAAGTTCTATATTGACATTTTTGACGCCATGGTGGGTTAGAAAATCATTCTCAATTTAACTTTAAACTTTGTAAGGTCAATTTTTTAATTCTTTAGTGCCTGTGAAGATTTTGTTGTAATAATAATCATATTGGTATACTGTTAACGGTTGTTTGTTTTAAACCATACAAAAATATATTTAAAAATACCATACATTCAATTAAGTTTACACCTGTCTATTATACATTCCTTTATTTGAAACACAGCTTGTACAGCACCTGCATTCTTCTGGTATTTACCTTTATAAAATAATGTTATATATGAGTTCGCGCAATTGTTACAGAGTTCATTGGCCAATATTACTTGTTACTTTATTATCAGTTTTATTTGAGACTAAGAAACAAGTATTATTTTTATAAAAAAAATTTATACACTTATTGAATTTCTAACGTGTCAGATTTACGTCGTTATAATACATTAGATAACAATTTTTGTTATTACATAAATTGAATTTATTGCTTTAGAATCGCTTAGCCTATGTAGAGACTGCGTCTCTCTGTATATTCTACCGTCTGTACAATGGGAGTGTTCTTAGAAGCCGTTTCATCTGGTACCAACTCCATATTTTCACACCCCGCCACCGGCTGTTCATCGTCGTAACGTTCACTCTCATTTTTTGAGCTTACTACCACGGCCCAACATAACCCAGAGGTTTCTGCACGTTTTTCCGCTACAATATAATGCCTTAGACTAATTACTGCATTCAATGGTTTTCCCCTCTAGCACCCAGAAATGAATGATAATGGCGATCGACAATTCCAAGAAGGGCGTTATAAAACATTTTCGAGGCCGAGTACCGCGTTGGCAGTATCCTGGTGTTGCAAAGGTCCATAGGCGGCGGTAACCACTTTCAATCAGATGGGGTTTGCCAGTTTTCCAGCTTTTGCCAATAAAAAGTATCGTTTGAATTTTAAACATAACTGGGTTTCAGTAAAATTAAAAACAAATTGAGTAATATTTTACGTAAACTTATTTCATATTTGCACTCGATCAAATGTCACGGTTACAAGACTGCAAAGAATATCGAACAAAGCATATGACGTGTCAGTTAGTTTTGCCCATGGTGGGATTTATTATTTCCTATACTGTGTGAAGAAAGTCCATTCAATCGCATGGGAAGCTGCGAAGGTAAAGTGCAACAATACTTAAATTACGTAATACCACGCCCTATGCCATTATAGGTTTTCCTTTACTATTCTCACTTTAACCATTAAAGTCGTAGGTACTTGTGAGATACAAACATCGATTTATATTATTTAGGCCTATCGATAGTAATTTTTGAGTATTTCAAAATATTCTGTATAAAGTCACATTTTAGCAAGCAGCATTTGTGGTCAAAATTCATCTTAATTTTGGTATGATTTCAATATCTCATATGGATTACATAACAATTTTAAGAATATAATCCAATATTTTTTTGAAATGCGATTTTATATTTTATTCCTGTATAAAAATTTAGTTCAAGTTACAAGTGATTGTTTTTGTAGACTCACAACAAAATTATTCTGGACGTTGCTTTAAGAATTATATGAAAGTTACATGTAAATTTGTCCTAGAACCAACATAAAAAATAGGTTTATACGAATATAAATAGTTATTATCAATGCGAAGCGTCCCTGTGGTTGGCTGCATTGCCATTGAATTTGACTATACGTTATTTTGATTCGGGATACGAGCTTAAATAATGACGCGGGTGAAATACTCTCGTAATTAGTTTTTATTTTTTTCTTTGTAATGTAAATGTGCTAAATGTTTATGGAAATGACATGTGTTTCTGAAATAAAGTTAGTCATTATAATACCATCTTGTATAGCCAATATGAACCATCGGATCCTAATCAAGTTACTTTCAAACGGTCTTAAGACTGTCATGTAGGTGTGGATTTAATTGTACCGACATTTTTAAGTAGGGCGTTATTATTTTTTGATCAAGCATGACGGTTCATAAATTTCGAATTATGTTTTGATGCCATGTCGTTTCGGCTTAAAGCAATAATAGTAGACCGCGATGTCACGATAAATCACGGCGTTTCTTACATTGTATGGGAGGAAATTATAGAGAGTGTTTCCGTGGCCCGCATCTAAGATAACGAGATATTATGAGTTAACCGACCATAAGTATTTACTGTTCAGTGTACAATCGAGTACATAAATGCAACTTGTCCTGCCCCGGTTGTTTAAACTTTATGTAATTCCCGAGTGAATTCTTAGAAGAAATGCAGGTACCTATAGATAATTCAATTTAGTGTTCAATTTGTATATGACAATGCTTACATAATAGTTAAGCGGGATTTTTAGCGAACTTAAGAGTGAGTCTTTTACATGAATAAATAATATAAAACCTGTATAACAATGGAGAAACTTTCAGAAAATACAAAATTTTATAAATTTTGGTCTAACATCATATACATTGATTTCTTTAGAAAATTATTTTCGTACATTACAACGTTTGCAATTGTTTACACTATTTAATGTTGTTTAAATACCTTAGACAACTTAAGCTACATCTAAAGTTAGATAATACAATAGATTTTTTTATATTAATCATCTTAAGACACAATTAAAATTTATCCAAAAAATTATCATGTAAGAAAAACAGTGTTGATAAAAAATTTAAAAAAATTGTGTTTACTTTTAGCAGTAACTTCTTCTTATAATATAATATGATAGAACCCATATCACTAGATTTACATGCTCGCACTAAAATACATAAATTTAATATATTTTTATTTATTTTGACATAAAACCTCCAGGAATATTCCAAAGTTGTATTTTTATAATTATGTAATTAACATCTAATAAATAAGTTCTACAAAAAGTAAACTACCTAATAGCTTATACCATACTTACATTAAATTCTGTAATGTTTCGATAGTGAGTGTCTATCTATAGATTGAGATTCTATTGAAAAGGTGTGACATTGACCAAAGATTTAAATATAACAATAATAAGACATTTATTTAAGCAATAATTAGAACGAGTTTGATATAATAAACACTAAACAGGTAAATATCCCTTATAAATCTGGCTTTCTATGATACCGGACGTGATATTATCTCTAAATGACTATAGCCGATAAACTGACTAGTTATTAAGTAGTTAGATCATTAATTCGCTAAAGCCTAAACATAATGTGTTTCAAACGCATTTTATAGGAGTGTTAAAATCGGTACCGGTACCGGTAACTTTCAAAGTTTAAAGACGAGCGAATTGTACTTTTGGTCAAAATACCCATGCATTTTTTAGGCCGTAAATAATCGAATAAAAATAAAGTAAGGTGGAGCTATGGCCCAAATTCTAGCGCGTTTAAAGTATTCTTATCCAATCAAACAATTGTCTGGTGCTTTGGTAATGTATTTATAATTTTGTCTGGATCACATCCGAGCTGTCTATCATAATATGGGATCTTGTTAGTCAATACGGGCTCTTAGTACAACAAGATTATGGCAGATGAACAGATGAACCATACACTCTCACATTTGAGGGCGTATTAGAAATAACTGACTTCTCATGTATCATGTTTTGTATTTTAAACATTATTTGTGCCTTTATTTACTGTTAGGTTATCAATTCGGTATATGACACATTTAATGATAAATTTTAAACAATCTATATATATGAAAAGTGGGCGTTATAAAATCGTAATATGTCTTATTTTAATTACTATTTACGCAATAATTAATGAGTTAATTGACTTATTAGAATGACACCTTATTCACTTGATATATTAATATAAATCATGGGACAAAACAGACATATGTATTAATGAAAGAATTAAAAACAAACAGAAATATAGGACGTTCTAAGAAGCCTCATTTGAAGTATCATATTAATACTGAGCAACTAACTTTGTACCTAACAGTATCAACAAAAACCACCATTAAAACACTATAATTAGCTTATTTCTTCAGAAACGTAACACATGACAATGTTATATGTCAATCCTTTTTTTCTTTAATATTACTAACCCATCTTGGAGAATGATGTAGAATCGAAAAATTTAAACATAACTCGTAATTAAGTTATGTATATTTTTTTATTAAAGATAAAAAAGGTAACGAAACACAGAATATATTTTTTAATAATAATTAATTGATTCGGTAATGTGTGACTTCCTATATAAATCCCATTTTTAATTGTATGACTAAAATCAGTTTGATATATGCCAAATGTGGTTATATAAAACGGCTGATAGGTAGGCGTATTGTTAGGTCATTTCTTACCGCTTCTCTAAAAAGAGCTATAAAGCTAATCGGTGTACCTAAGACTTACTTATTAGGATAAAAGTTTAATATTAATTTAGATAACATTTTTCTTTCTTTTTCATAGTAACTTACATCGAACAAAAACCGTTGATCTTCTTGCATTTCATTTAAATAACCGATATTAAGTACAGAAATGTATTATTTTCAACACCTAATTACTAATTATATGTATAGCCACATACTCGATATCACGTTTCATACTCGATAGTGCCTTTCCTCGCAACGGTGTTACTTTGCAGGCTATTGAATGACTGCAGTCGGTACGTATTAAGCAAGTCTTCGTCGCGTAATCTGAACCTCGGATTAAAACTACCCAACGGCTTTATGCCTAATGCTTTATGCTTGAATAAATTGCGTGAAATTTGGAAAGGGGTATCGTCGTGTCATTGACCTCTAAGCAGCCATCTGTATCATTGTTAGGCGACTTCCTTAATTATTGGCAACGGCAACTTCAATAGATTTTTTATTGTTGCTAAGTTCGCCTTTGTCCACGATGTCAGCGATAGTGTGGATTATAATGGAACGCTCAACTAGAAGCACTTAAGGGTACTAAAAGACATCCAGATTATAAGTGTATTGGAAAATACGGGTTTTATCAGAAAATAGAAGTGAAACTTTAACGGATAAGTGGAAAAACGAATGGCACGGACAAGTGGCAAAACGAATCGCAACTAAATTTTAACTCAAGTTTTACGGACATATCGTTAATGTACTTGTCCAATTTGAAATATTGCCGGTACAAAAAAATGTTGCGATTTGTTTTGCCACTTGTCCGTTGCCATTCGTTTATTCCACTTATCCGTTGAAGTTTCACTTCTACTATGTGTCACAGCATACATTTCGATTTTTCACAGGTTTACTGCAAATTATGATTTGGTTAGGTTCGATACCTACATTTTAATGAATGCATTTTTTATTTAAACATATTTTATTTTATGAAACAATAAAACTGAATTCGATCTGGAACCAAAAAACGCATCCATAGCCTACTCTAAAATGCCGCCCCTCACCATGTCTAGTCTAAATTTATGCTGCTCTCCTCGCGACCGTAACGCTTTTTCGTGACAGAAGAATCCTAATACCTCATCTATGTAGAAGTTTCACTTCAAAAAATATTCTATAGTGTGCTATATACAGGGTGGCGCAATAGAACGTGCATATTGCATCATCTTTTTTCGCGGGGTAGAAAGTGCGCGGGCGGGGGGAGCCTGCATCGTTGGGTAGGCGGGCTCATGGAGTTTTAGTCACTATGAGTCACTTCGACGGGAAGCGTCGCGCATTTTACGAGAACTCTCGTTCATACATCGTTACTATGGAGTAAAGCCTACGGTCTATCCGTAAACCCAAAAAAGACAAAAGTTATTATAGTTGGTAGTTCCCGGCAAATGTCCAAGATAGATTGGTGTTCTCTTCCTGAATTTAAATTTGACGGTGTAAAAATCGATATAAGTGAAACTGTAAAAAATCTTGGGATTGTTATTGACAGAGAACTGTCTTGGAGACCGCAATTGACCAATCTTAGCCGAAGACTCTTTGCGTCGTCAGCTTCGCTTAGAAGGCTTAAAAATTTCCTGCCTACTGCTACAAAAGTTATGCTTGCTCAATCTCTGTTACTACCCATACTTGATTATGCTGACGCCAGTTATCTCGACTTAACCCAAGAATAACTGAATAAGCTCGATCGACTTCAAAATGTCTGTATTCGGTTCATATTTGGGTTGCGCAAATATGACCACGTTTCCGAATATCGTAAAAAGCTTAAATGGTTACCTATTCGCCTTCGCCGGAATGTTCACTTACTCTCTCTTTTGTACAACATCCTTTTTGATCCTCGTACTCCTCCTTATTTAAAGGAACGTTTTGACTTCCTACATCTTTCTCATTCCCGTTATTTGCGCTCTAGTAATAATCTCTCCTTAATGACACCTGTACACACTTCTTCCTTTGTTGACAACTCTTTCACGGTACAGGCTGTCCGTTTATGGAACTCACTGCCACTCATCATCAGACAAGCTAAGTCAGTATCCTCTTTTAAAATCATGGTTTTTAACTATTTTTGGTCCTCTCAGGTATAATAGTGCTGCTTTTCTGTATGTATTATGATATTTACTGTGTTTATATAGTATATAATTAAGAATTGTATTTTTTTTTTAATATATTTTTGAATATTTTATATTATGTATTGTCTACACCGCCACTGTCATGTTTTAATTATTTTCCTTAGTTTAAGGGGTTGCCTGGAAGAGATCGCTTTAAGCGATAAGGCCGCCCTTTGTTCAGCATTTATTGTATGTAGTTTTTAAGAACATAGTTTTAATTTTGGTGAACAATAAAGTGTTTTCATTCATTCATTCATTCATTCATTCGTTACTAGGCGTTTATATTGTTCTGAATATGGACTACGGCAAATTAGTGAAGCTCCGAGTGCTAATTTAATTAAAATATGGGTACAGCGTTTTGAAGAGACTGGTTCAACGTTTAAACCACAAGCAAAAGGTCGTCCAAGAACATCTAGGACCGAAGACAATATTGAGAGAGTTATGCAGTCTGTACGAGGAGATCCACAAATGTCTACTCGCAAGAGATCGTCTGTCTTACACTTATCGCGACGAAGTTTGCAACGAATTTTAAACTTGGATCTTAAACTGCATCCTTACAAGCTGCAGTTAACACAAGAATTGAAAGAGTCTGACTTCGGAGCAAGGCTCGCATTTGCTAATGAAATGCTTAATCGATTTTCCAATTTTGACAATATCCTTTTCTCAGATGAGGCCCACTTCCATATCAATGGGTTCGTAAACCGTCAAAATTGTCGTTACTGGAACAGTGAGAATCCCAAACTCAAGCACCAGAAACCACTGCATAGTCCTAAAGTGACAGTATGGGCAGCAAGCTCTGGTAGAGGAATAATTGAACCGTTTTTCTTTGAAAATGCGCGGGGGCAAAACGTCACTGTTAATACCGAACGCTATGTTGCGATGTTGGAAGGTTTTTTGGCTCCAGAGCTTGAAAATTCAAGAATAGTGAATTCTAGGACTTGGTTTCAACAAGACGGAGCTACCTGTCACACATCAAATGACTCCATGGCGGTTGTGAAACAGATGTTCCCTGGCAGACTGATTTCGAAAAGAGGTGATATCCCATGGCCCCCACGTAGTCCAGACGTGACGCCTCCTGACTTTTTTTTGTGGGGATACCTCAAGAACAAAGTCTACAGCAATAATCCGAAAAATATCGATCAGCTCAAGGAGAATATCCGTGGTGAAATGGCAGCAATTACACCAGCATTACTGAAGGAAGTTTTCAATAACTTCCGTTTGCGATTAGAGGCGTACCGTCGTAGAGAGGATCATCATTTAGACGATGTTATTTTTAAAAAATAAACTTCAGTTATTTCTTAATAATACCTCAGTTTTATTTTAACTATACCTTTTGTATTTATTTTTTAATCAATATTTTAAATATGCACGTTCTATTGCGCCACCCTGATAATTGGACGCTAATCTTGTTCATGATCATTGTCGTATTGTATCGTTTTCTGAAGCTCCAAATCACCGTTTCCGAACTATTTTTGACAGAAAACCCGCTTAAGACCGCAATCTATATTGATTTTCAAATCATAGAATGTTGTTACTGGATAAAGTTAGTTACTCGTAATTTGTTTACTGACTATCCCTTCAATGAATATTTCTAACTTTTTTCTGTCGCAAATTCAATGTCAGTTGCGTTAGAGTTTTATTATAATATTCCACAAATAGAAAAGATAAAAACCGCACTTAAGATGTTCACCCTTCTCGTTCGCTTTTATTGTGGGAACGTTTGAACGAGGAAGCCCGATTTTTTATGCCAAAGACTTCTAAGAATGAAGTGTTCCAGGTAGCCGGGCACTGATTCGAACGTTTGTATGTGTATAATGTAAAAGGCGATTTCGCAAATGACTGGGCAAGTGACTTCAAACTCTACAAAATTCGCAATATTAAATTTTGATCTCGCAATAAAATTCAGTACCTACTTAACTTACATGAACATGAAAGTTGCTTCGTTTGGATGTTTGTTTGTTCACCATGTACGTCTTGGGAATGACCCGATAAGTCACACCAGAGTACCTGCCACGTCTGAATCGTTATCGGTATGGCGTAATAATGGCACCATAATGGTTGCTCTTGTGTACAAAAACATAAAAAAAGAATCTTTGTGACAGCAGTGTTGACCATTCCGACACGATTGTAATAGCAGAATTGGGGCTCTGGTATATATGTAATGTACGAGTATATACATATGATAACAGGGATCCATATGAAATACTCTTATCACAGAAAATAGAATACTTTCTGTGTAATACATGGTAATAGAACCGTAATGTACACAGCCAAATAGTCGAAAAAAAAAACAGAAACTTTGTAAGTACAAAGTTTGTGTTTTACCCTTTTATTTGCCCCCAAACTACGCAACTTACACTTCTTAAACTAACATATAACTCTAGGGCCAGATCAAGGATTCTGTAGGCCAGACAGGTAAAAAAAAGAGTTTGCTTACAAATTTGTGCAACTTGCAATTGCCAAGAAGCCATTTTGCAGCGAATGAAACAAGCCAACACTTAGACCACTAGACCACAGAGGCAGTTTAATGGCCGTCAATTAATAAACCGTTTATAATAATTATTAAATTTGATATACATAATATTTATATACAGAGGCGACAAAACAACTCACAGCCAGGTGGTAGAGCATTTCCCCGGCTGGATGGCTACCACCCCTGGTCTAAAGTATGTCGCCGTAACAACCTTGACTTGTGTTCCGGCCGGCATTAGTGATCAGGTTCCAGTCTCCCTTACGAGAGCAGCAGCGCATTAGTAGCACCTTTGGTGTTACAAATGTCCATAGGCGATGGTAACCGCTTTCCATCAAGTGGGCCGTCTGCCTGTCTGCGCTGAACTCCTGCAATAAAAAAATTTACTATCGATGACTTGGATGAGTATAGAATAATTTTAATCATAGAAAACGGAACATTTGCATAGAAAACAATAGTGTATAATAAAGTACATAAATTAATTAAAAATGAACCTGATAAAGTATTTCTTTCGCATATTCTCGATAACCTACTTGACCTATTACTTAGGTTTAAGAGTAAATTCATGTTGTTGGCGTAACAAAAGATAAGGATTGCAAACCGTTGCTCTCAGCGACGTAACTAACGGAAACGGTTTAGAGTTGAGTAACTTTTATTATTAATTAATGAACGTACAACATGTATTGTTTCTATTTAAATCTGATTCTTCTGAGTGCAGTGAAGCTGTGACAATGACCTTTAGCTACCCACGCTAATTATACACGCGTGTCTTCGACTGGTGCCAGACTAGTTCATGGCATGGCGTGCTTGAACGTAGACACACAAGACACCTAATAAACTACCTAATTCAAGATGTCGTCTACTGTGAGTCACCGCATTTTACTAGATACTAAAATGCGACAGGAATTCAATGACATGACAATGACAATAAAAATTAACTTAAAAAAAAGAAAGAAGAAGAAAAAGCACTACAGTGTAACTGAGTTCCTTAATGATAAGTTTTTAATATAAATGATAAGTTATTAAGTGTTTAAATATATTTATAACAATTTTACTATATAAATATCATCAGAAACAAATCTAAATTTAAATTGTGCGTCGTTTAGTATTTGTAAATTTAAGGCTATATAGGTATAATTTTAAGATTAAAATATTAATGACAATAGTTATAACATTATCCAAATAAGTATGTACGTTTATAATATAACATTAAAAAAAATTGTACGCCCAACCGGCAAAAAACACGTGCTCAGTGTATAACAACAAGACCTATTGTATGTTATACCATGTTTTTATGCAATAAATTATTTTGATTTGATTTGATTTACTTTGTTAAAGTTCGAGCCGTACTTTACCTCTAAATCTAAACTAATTCGAAGCTATCTGTTGTAATTAAGTTTGGCGTAAACTCTACACAGCGTGTCCAATTTATAATTAACTAGCCTATTGGGTGCAATTCAGCCGTGCTTTATCGTCATAAAAAGAGTTGACTAATTTTGCGTCCGCGTCACACATTTTTCACAATTTCATTATATATACAGTAGCCCATAAAAATCATCTTTCTTCCAAATTTTCTACATATAGAATCAATGGTCTTTGAGAAAAACGGCAACATACATAGGCAGACGAACATGACGACGATGAAGTAAGTTTAAAAAAGAGCCTCAAGTTGATTTTGCATATCAGACATTTCGTTCTTGAGATTAGGACGTTCATACATATTAACTTAAACTCATCAGCTTCATTACGTAAGTATAGAACGGCACCCAACTCAATTAAGTTCGCATTCAACGACGAAAATATTTCATATTCAGTTCCCAATGCCAATCATTAATGCTGCGATAAAAGTCACTTCTTATTTAATCGATTCATATCAAGAATTGAAACGTGTTTCGGATCCAGTTTAATTAACCGGATACAGAAAAGATTTTGAAGGCGTAAAAGATTGAATTAATGTGCATCAGTGATCATGATGTAATAAGTCCGTGGATTCTTCGGTCGTAAATTAAGCGTCCCTCCTGCTAACAGCATATGGAGCTTCGCTAATCTACGAAAATTTATCGAGCGTTCCCTACTGACTGTTTTATATAAACAAGTCAATATGCAAATTGTTTTAGTACTATCCGAACCACAATTCCACATTTTGATATATGGTTCCTTTTTACAGTTTTGAGAATTAACAGAATGACATAAAATCTTGTATGCCTTTATACTTATGTGAAAATCGGATAATTTTTTGTCAGAGAAGAAAAGTCAAAAAGAGCAATTTTCCCATTCTTATTACTATTAATAGTACTGCTATTTATAACAACCTCGGTTACGAGGATGAACATAAGACAGTTTTTATTCGGGCAATAACCTAATAATATCTGCGAGATATGAATCTGTAAATGCGAGCGAAGCAACGCGCAATTTCCTGTTAATAAAATACCCCCTTTTCATACTTATTTTTATATTCGACAGAAAATCGATTAAAATTGTTATCAATACAAAACAATTCTCTTCTACTCTTGGTTATATGTAGTCCAACACGCATATGAGTATAAGATATCGGAAGTTTTACTTCCTCTGGTTTTTTTTGTGTTGGGTATTTTAATACCCTAAAATTGTAACCACAGCAACTAATTCACGTGAATCCTCGTTCGATCCCATTCCGCATTTGTAATATTGACAAGGGTTGGATATAACCACAACGTGATGTTACTGTGCGTTTGATTTAATGTGATATATATGTATAAATAAAAAGTAGTCATTAATCATAATTCGTCAGCAAAACCTCAAATAAGTAAACGTAATAAATCGTTTTGTGCAACGAGTTGCTAAAAACACAAAATTATGGATAAAAGTGAGTTATGTGCGTTGATAAAATATCTCAGCTAGAAAAAAATTCCTACGAAAGAAGTTTTTTCGGACATTTAGCAGACATTAGGGGATTATGCGTTTTTAAAAGAGGTAGATTACGCTGTAAAAATTATCCGTTGTGGGCGCCCTTCAACCTCCGTTGGGAAACAAAATGTCAAAAGGTTGAGAATCTGGTTTTGGAAGAGCGAAGAATAACTCTAAAACATAGCCGAGATCCTTAAGATATTCTTTGGTAGCGTTTAATCCATTTTAAATGATGCATTGGGTTCATAAAAGTGACAGCAAGATGGGTGCCACGAATGTTAATCGACGTAAACAAAAAGCCAGTTTGGAAATATCCAAGCGTGATTCGGATAATTTTTGCTGCCGCCTTGTCACCATGCATGACACGTGGGTCCACATTTTTGATCCTGAAACTAAGAGACAAAGAATTTCTTAGAAACGACCATTCTCTCCATCCATTAAGAAATATCGAGCTTCTATCGGTGGCAAAGTTATGGCCTCAGTGTTTCGGGATAATGAAAGAATCCTATTTATTGATTACATGCCAAAAAGACGATTACCGGACCCTATTACGCAAATTTGATTCTGAAAGTTCGTGAAGCGATTAAAGAAAAACGTGGAAAACTCTTTGGGCGTGTTGTTTCTTCACGATAACGTTCATCGATCGAAAGTTGAGCTCAACGCAATACGCTGTGCTGGCTTCAGTCTCCTTGACCACCCACCACATTAGCATTGATTTTCACATATCCCGGAAATTCGTGGAACTAAACTTCACGATATTGACGCGGTTATGACAGCCATAGGGAGATTTTGGAGACTCAAGAAAACTTTTTTACAAGGAATTATAAAGTTAGAAACGTGTTATACTAAATGCATTGCATTGCATGCAATTATGTAGAAAAATATAATATATCTGTTAAATTTTTTACATTTTTTTAATATTGATTCCAAGAACTTTTGATTCACCCTCGTATATGAAGCCCGTCAAACGTGGGGCGCCGACTGTCGCGGCAGCTGATCGGAAATGCTGCCCTTTGTTCCTCAAAACCCTCGCTTTTTGTCGTCCCAAGAAGGAAGGAAGTAAAAGATAGACTCGACTCTCGTATATTTAATCTGATATCAAGGTCATAAATTTATCACTGTCTTCAGCTTGGTTTCTGATCTTTAATGGATTTTTATGTTTCGCTCCATTGTTCATTGCAAAATTCCAGTATTTTTTGTCCAGACAAAGCGGCAATGCCTGTATTATTCAGAATATTTTTGGGCACAATGGACCACGGCGCACGCGCAGCGTGTGATCCATTGCGAACGAGATCGATTGTTAGATATACGCGGGGAAGCTTTATTCAAAGTGGTAGCTTTTGTGCAGTACAAGTTCATAAAAGAACTACACCTATACGACTTTTACCTTTTTAATAGGTACACGTCCTGCCACGCCCATGACCTAATGATATTTCCGTTGTTTTTTATTAATGACTTTCCTACTTCAGAAATATTTTAGGTTATCTCATAAATTACATATTTATTTGATAAAGTTCGATAAGTATTTTTTCAGAAACGCAATACTTATAAAACCCTTTTGTTTATCTGTCGCAACAATTTTTCTCGAAAATCACCAAGTTTTATCCAAATAGAACTAGTATATTAGTTATTATTTAGTATATTAGTTATTATTAGTATATTCTAAATGCCGCTAGACCAGAGTAGTAACATTTGTCATATTTATAACTCAAGGATTATATAATATTACTTTTCAGTGTATAACACTGTGTGTCGTAAGACGTTCTAAAAAATGGAAGACCGTGCATCTTAAAAAATCTTTTGAAGAAAATTAAACTTGGCTGATTTTACTAATTATCTGTACCATATCATGATAGAGTTCGGTGTGTCCACATCGGAGACCGCGAGATCTGTCCTCTTACTTTTTCTTCTCTACTTCGTAGGGGCTGCAGCATCCTTAGTTGTGAAACAAATATCTTGCATATCATCAACCTCGATAAGTCAGTCTTTTTAGCCTACTGCTGTAACCATAACGATTTATTAATTATTATTGGGTATATCTTTACAGTAAAATTCATCATTACCTGACTAACCTTACCCATATGAAAGAGTTATTGAGATGAAAACAACACACCTAATACAAGAAAACATACATATATAATATCCAATTAATGTGCGAATGACAAATAAGTTTGAATAGCAATTCGCAAAACATACATTAGGGTATTCGTCGAGTTCTCATGTGTGATTTGATAATAATTTAAGGATTAAATTAATGGTAAATCGTAGGGGCCTCTACTGTAAACAACAGATGTGACAGGGTCACGTGTTTGCAATTATTAAACATTAATTGCCTCAATAAAGGTCTCGGAGAGAGGATATGGCACGAGGCAGGCGTTACGGAGCGCGTGCCTCGAGAACAGAGTTACACTACAGTTTTGTGGCTTCTGCAAATAACGTTTATTGCTTTCCAGCCACAAACTGGCTTTAAAGAAGCATAGCAAATTACGTTTCTTGAAATCAATAACTTGATTGCTGATTTCCAGAAACATGCATATTTATACGTTTGAATCTACACGGGTCGATTGAACATTAAATAAGTTTCGCAAAAACAAACCACATTTTATATATTTGTGTCAAGTTCAGCCTTGATGATGTTAAGAGTTTACTTTGTCTTAAAAGCAAGTATTTATTTTTGTTAATACACGTTTCTCTGTAATATTTTTTCATGGAAAAGTCATACATTGTAGTTCTAGGGATGTTCGCCCGAAGTTTTCTTATATTATACTTTTATATCTGGCATGCGGAGAGGTTCGAAGCCTTTCAGAACTTATACCGGTTGCGTTAATAAGCTAGACACTAAAAAGTAATAAATAAATTTCAAAAAACTTTGTTTAAAAAAACCGACTTCAAAAACTAAAAACTATAAAATAACTTATTTCTAAAGCTATTATTATTAACATATATATTATCTAAAAAATCTTGAAGTCGGTGCAAAGTAAAACATAAAAATTCCTAAGCACCGACTTTAAGATGTTTAAGATAATATATATTAATAATAATAGCTTTAGAAATAACTTATTTTATACTTTTTAGTTTTTGAAGTCGGTTTTTTTAAACGAAGTTTTTTTTATTCATACATACTGTTAAAGAAATTATGTACTTTAGTATGGCGCTCACTATCAAGCTTCGTGCTCTATGTATTGTATAACATAATTATACAACATTTTACACGAAAGTCCACAATTATATTTTTGTTCTGGGTATATTATAAATATTTTTTTTCCATTTTTTATTTATTTCATAAATCAATATTTTAATCAACTAAACTACAATTTTTATGCATAAAATATACGTCATAGTCCGTCTAGACATACATGGCAAGTACATTAACGCCTATTTCTATATCTTCCATGGCTATCACGAAGCCAACGAATGTCAAATTAAAATGCATAAAATTAAAACATTTTCTCATCGACATCAAGAAGCGTACACATGCGATGGATCAAGTTTTCTTAATTGAAACCAACATTTTCTCCTAATTATTATAAATTACAGATGACGTAATAAGACGTGGGAATCTTATCTAATCGACATACGAAATGCAACAGACATTATTATTACAGCAAATATTCTCATCGCAATATCATGTACTCATCAGATTGATTGATGGTGCTCGTCTAAAGAACGTTTCGCAAATCGTTCTCAAAAAAAATGATGAGCGAAAACCAATCTACTTTCTACAAAAAAGAATATAATAAGTTGTAAAGTTGAACAAAGCACAATCTCCATGCTGTTTCACTTTGGATTTTGCTCTATTTTCGCAAATAGGAAAGTATTTTATACTTGAATATTTAGGGTGACCACAAGATCGAACATTCAGTTACTTACGCCACTCATGTGTTTTTAGTAAACAAATATTCTGATAACTTCTTATGGGAGGGTAAACCGCTTCGTTACGTAACTCGTTACGGCGCCAGTCTGTCTAGCTTGCGTTTCTCTCACGCAAGTTATCGCTTCTGTCAGGCGTCCCGAGACGTATACTTTTCTTTTGTTTTAAAAGCCTGGCTGGGTATCCCAATCATGATTCTCATAAGCACCAGACGTACAAAATCTTGCAAGCCATTTAAATAATTCTGTCTTGCAATTAGAATGATAAAACAAATGCTTTTGAGGTCGTATCTTTTGCGGATTTTTTAAGTTATTTAAATATGCATAAATTTTCTGTACTCATACTTCTTAAACTGTATATTAATGTATGCAATAAAGTATATTCTATTTTGTGACAGAAATATCACTATAAATAAAAATTCATAAGCAAAAACATTAAAATCGCCCGCCGTTAAGACGATTTATATGCCGTACTTAGTTAACATTTATTTACTATAACTTATGTTTATTATATTTCCATATAAACTTGTCCTTAATGCAAATTAGATACAAATATGAACCGTGTTAACATATACAGCGTTCTTATAGAGAGCGGATATGATTATTGCATAAATGGTCATCAACCTCATACTTGGTTGAGTTTACTTTACGATTTATATTCGGCTTTAATTAAAATTGCCGGCTACCTTTCAGGAATCAGTCATGTTAGTCTTATCGACACCGTTGCACATTCATTAGCATTGCCAATGCGTCTCCGAGCCAAATACTGCGATTTTCTGACGTACCCGTAATGGACCGACCAAATATAGGCAAAACAAGTCTTTCTCATCCATATTGCAAGCTCTCGCTCGTTCGGTTAATTTGTATTGCAGGCGGATGTTCTTTGGAACTTTTGTAGATGTGGTTAGTTATATGGTTCCCGCTAGACACGAAACATTTTAAGAACCGAAGACCGCTTTAAATTTACTATAGCTGACACGAAATAATAATCACGAAGCAATTTCAATTCGTTCGTTGACACCTGGTTCATATCTTAACAACAATCTATTTCATGTATCGATCAAAGGCTTACAATTTATTATTCGTACAAGTACATACAATTTAATTCAATTGCATTCGAATACCAAGATTAAACAAGTAGATTTTATATCGATTCAGTGTTCATTTAGCTCTTTTATTGTTGTGCCGGATGAATGACCACTTTATGATATGTGAATGTAATATTCTAACACGTGAAAAGTAATTTGTAATGAGAACTATAGTTTAATTTTTGTTATTATATTAAAAATGCGGGACGGTGTAGACAATGTGATGTCTTTAGTGAAGTACGACTTTTCACATTTCCAATTTGCTTGAAGCTGGCGGTGATGAGTGGTTATAAAGGTTTGGCGCTCGCCTATAATACTTGATACTGGCTAGATACACCAACCGTGCAAAAATATTATTTTTAAACATAAAGCTTCCGTGGACTACATTCATGAACAGATAACTGTACGTTTGTTAGATGTATTAGTTTGTACGATGAAACAAAATCTAGAAATCGCAACGCATGAAAATCTACAGCGGTAATATGCAATCGTATGTACCTATAAAAACGTAGAAGTGAAATGATATGAATTTTTTATTTAAGTGGAATTTAAAATACCAAAAGCTATTATAATAGTAGCTGTATACAGCACAATACTGATTCATATCGCTTTTAATGTCTGTTTTAAACGTATGACAGTATAAAAATAAAAGGTAAAAAGTGTGATCGCAAAAGTGTGGTGCAGATAAAGCGGACATGTACGCTCGATAATTGTCGCTTTAGCTGTGCCGCTGCGATGAACATACAATAAAACGTTATAAATAACAATAAAGACGGTGTTTACTTTATAAACACAAATTTTGTTTTTATTACAATCTGTTAGATTTCGAACTACTGTGACTTTTATTTCTTTCCTTTTATCTGTTCCGGTAAATCGATCGCCGTTCTTCGAAATATTTACGACATCAACATATGAGTATAGATACTATTTATAATGTTTTCTAGATTCTTCGAATGTTTTACCTACCGGCCAAGTTAACATGTTTAGCTTTAACTTTAAAATGACATCTTTGTGAGATTTAGTGGTAAGCGTTCGCCGCCTGATTAACTGAAACGCAGAAATACTGTGCTCCTTTCTCAGCAGAGTAAATTTTGTAAAAGATTTCTCTGTTATTGTTTACTTTGGGTGTTTGGGACTTGCTTCAAAATTATCCGTTGTATCAATATATCCATGACCAACATAGATTACTTAACTAGGAAATATGCACTCTATGTTTGCTTACGGATTTATTACACAAACGTGGTTTCAAGAATTAGGTAACTTCTAATTTGTGCAATTAAATACTTGATCAGATTTATTAGATTTTGATATGACTTATATCATAAATGTTAGTAACTATAACATATCCGCAGTCACGCAACGACAAGCTGGTTATTTACTGACATAGCATAAAATGGCAACAATTTCGTAACAAGTTAATGCAATGAAACCTGCTGTATCTGCTGTAAAAGCAAACAGGTCATATGTGAATGATGCGCAATAAATAATATTTAGTCGACGTTGGCTTATATTTGTTTTGTCACCTCTGGCGACAACCACGAGTTCGTTTAACAAATGATTTATTTGATACTTACCGGATTATGGAGGCTTTATATTCTTTATTCATACAAATTATTTCTGCAGCAGCTGCCATTAATATTATGCCAATCAAGTTTATCAGTGACGGTGAAATCTCTTTATATATACAATGCACTCTAGTGAAATCAATCTCAAAATATTTATAGAACAATATAGGTAAAAAAGCAACTATTGACATTCTTGAGTTTTATAGACAAGATGCTGTTATATTTCAAATTAATCAGAAAATAAACTTTTTTTAAATACGTCTTATTATTACTTCATTCATTTCGAATTCACCTATACTTTGACTAATGTTTGTTTTATTTAAATGATCAGTTTAAAGGGTATAAAACATTATTAATGAATTAAAATTACACGATTACAGGAGAGGACAGAAGAATGTGAAATTGTGGTGTCAAAAAATTTAAATATCTAACGTGCTAGTGCCATGTTACGAGATAAAAACATATATCTAATTACTTTAGTTTTTTTATAAACATAGTCCGAGGTCTAATATATTTTTGATAACTGCTGTCACGGGAATCAAGAAATATTTGAACTATAAGCCTGTCTACTGCGGTGAACGAACCTTGTCGCCAAGCAACGCGGTTTTACAGGTTTCGGCACTTCGGCAGACGTACTCTGCATATTGACCGCTTATGGGCGTGAAACTTAATGCATGCCGTGATTCATTCATTATAAACCGGCTAAAACGACATAGTTAAAGCCCATATGGAAGAATCGGGTGTGCTTGCGTAAGAGCTTTTACAATCGAGTACGGACATTTAACTCAAGTTTATGGCGGTAATTACCTGACACCGTATTTGTTTTAGGTTTAACCGATTATTCTTCCTCGAAGACATTTTTGTACAAGCAAGTGGTTGTTCACGAACCATTAGGGGTTCCGTATCGATGATAAACATACAGGGCCTTACTTATAATCTTTTCTTCAATTTAAAGAAACTGCTAACAACTGATTAGTGAAAATCTTACCCATAAACTCATCTTTAGTGGATATTTTGGGTACAACCTACGTTAATCATTCAAATTTCGTTTATCTCCTCTTAGGTAAACAACAAGTATTACACATTTATAAGTGAAAAAAAAGTCATTGAATAGGGTCTAATTCTGATTCTATTACTTAAGAGATGCCTAATCGTTTCTTTACGAAATTTGTATAAGTAAGGCCGACACTGTTTACGGTTGGCTATTAACTATAATAATACTCGTATTAGGAGACCATTTGTAACTTGTTGATTTAAAAGATGCAATATATAGATTGGGAAAGTTGTAATAGCGTAATGGCTAGCGAACGCGTCCCTAACTCATAGGGAGCGGGTTCGATCCTGACCGGAATGCAAGCACCACTTAGGCAGTTTTCTGATTTAATGTGCATACTGTTACAATTACCATGAGCTAACAGTTGTGAAGGAAAACAACGCGATGAAACTTGCACATCGAGATAACCGATGTGTCAAGCCTGCCAAGCCGCCTTGAACAAGCGTAGCAAGTATACTGTCCGTTCCCCTATAGTGGGAGGCCCAAGCCCAACAGTGGGACATTTATGGGCTGTTATCATTTATAATATACATAATATTTGGCATGCTTAACTTCTAGTTATTCAGGTAATTTCTTTTGTATTCATGGTAATTGCATGGCAATCTCAATACATTGCCAGGGTGTGACTTTCTAGTTAATCTATTCCACTTCACTTCCCCACTCATGAATCATTTTGAAAATATTTAACGATTTTGATGATTTATATCTCACATCAAAAAGACATACTTACTCGTATGAAATATTTCATACGGGATAGTCAAATTAAGAAAGTCGAATTACATCCATGGACCGTCCGGTAGGTAACTTTCAAACTTTTCAATAACAACATCCCTGCATTTCTCAGTCAATAGCAGCGACTAATGGCTGGTTTCTATATCTTACTAAACGTTCACTACCGGTTAACACTTCGCGTAAACTCCATACAAATAATGTCAAATTACTATCCATGGTAAGTGTAAGATGAATGAATAGTAAGTAAGATACCTATAGAAACCAGTCATAATTAAATTTTTATAAGCTACGTTAATTTAGAGTTCTGGTATTAAAGTTCTGGTATTTTAATCAACCATATTTTAACATATGTTCTAAGAATATATGAATTTAATATCAACATTCTCCAAGCGTACGCTTGTCTTTCGGCGCATAACACCCACATATACCACACTGCGTATGAACGTTAACCTTGATAGTGAACTTGTAAGTAAATATTAGGCATGCGTCCATATTTAATCTTATCGTTTCCACACTTACCTTAGATGTGAAAAAAAAACTTGATTTATATACCGTTAATCCCTGTCAGTGCTTGCAGCTGCTGCCACGACAATCAGTGCTAGCTTGCCCAAATTATTAAAAGCCATAAAACGAGTCTCGTATAGAAGGGTGAGCCACCCCTCTAGATTTACGTGTTCAAAACTCGCATAAGCTTTTTATTATGCGTGACAGGCGAGGTGTGCGATCGATTTTTTTAACGTGCCAACCGTATGCAGTTACCTGGTGCAACGCTGCATTAGCGTCATTTGTTACGAATTATTTTTCTAAATTAAACAACCGCAAAGTTACGTATTGCCAACTTCCCACTTTACTTTTTACTTTAGCCGTCGTGGCTCTTTAGCTACTGGACCCATGTGTAATCCAATAAATAATCCAATGATTTCAAGCTTGACAGGTAATATGTATATATGAATATGCAAAAAATTGCAGTTATATACTCACATTCTGTTGCAATTTAAAAGAAAATATATTTCAATGTATTTACTTACATATTCCTACATGAAAACATTTTCGACTGTGGTACTGAAATCGTATGGATTTATTCGTGCCACAGAGTCGTGCAATACATAACAGTATAATATATAGTTCAATGGATAGATAACATTTTATTATTCACCAAAATAAACAATTACAAAATGATTACAATATTTTACGGCAAAACAAAAGGCCTTATTGCTTAAAGCTGTCTCTTCAGGCAACCTGCCTGCAAGAGTGACACTTTTAAATGAGTTTACTCAATATTATTTTTATGTCAACAGTAGCAGAGGTAAAAATTCATTCATTATTCAAGAGATTACTCTGATTAAATAACAATAATCGGAGTTATCATCATACTAGTTTATACAATGAACACAATATTTACAGACTAATTGAGAACCTTCTCCTTTTTTAAGATCTGTTAAAAACATTATAATTAAACATAGTTATACAGATTACTAACGTGTAAAATTTATGCGCTGATATAGTTCATTATTTAAATTACTCTTAAATTATATATTATTCAATAGTAACACAGGATTTGATAAATCATAGTTTGCCTTGAAGACTCATCTTACTACGAAGGAAATCTACAAAGTAATTCTATTTAGCTTGGTAATAACGCTCCAAGGTGACATCACTAAACTCTTAAGGCTGGATGTTGCTAAACCGACTTTACTGCAGTAAACTGTTTTGATCTTTATTTTCTTAGACTTTCGCAAAACTATCTATAAATTGAAAATAACGCTTAAAATCACTCCTTTTATTTAATGCCGTAATGAAAATAAGAAGAATAGTAAAATAGATATTATTAAGAGTTTTATATCCATTTACTGTTCAGTCTGTTCTAATTTATGTGCAAAGTTCATTTATTTTTTTTTTTTTTTTTTTTTTTTTTTTTTTTTTTTTTTTTTTTTTTTTTTTTTTTTTTATCTGTTCTTAATTTATAGGACAACAGTGTCATTCTATTAATGCTATTGATAAAATCTCAACTTAAAGTTGCTGTCACGATTATTTTAGAATTTTTAATCCATTTAGAGAATTCATGTATATATATATGTGACTGGTTAGTGGCGAAATATGGTACACTTAATACAATTTTTATTCGTAACAATTTATCGACCAAATCTTTTAGTCCTAATTTACTGAGCTGTGTTTGCCTAATTTTTTCCATATCAATACTACATCTTATAAAATCGTTAAAAAACAGTAACATCAATTTACAGGCCAACACCTGTACGTCACGAATTGCTATTCAAAAATGTTTAGTCCAGTCTATGACAGGATCTTAATAACATCAGCCTGTATATCCTATTGCTGAGTCCGAGTCTGCATAATTTTAAGAGAGCAGATGGTATACCTGTCCCGCTTGTGCTCCTCAAGAGGTTTTCCTTTATCTTAAGTACACAGAGTTGTAGCAATATAAGGTATTAGGTCAGAAAAACTTGCGTGCACCAGCATTCGAACTTAAATCTAATTATTTAAGTAAGCTACTACAACTCCCATGCCAAGGTGTATAATGTGCAGTAATTTTTCTAAACATACAAACGTGTGAATGAAAGCGTGAAGAACATTAAGGTTTCTGCATTAATTTATGAATATCATAATAAAAAACAGTAATTTTTCAATTCTTTTTCGTAAATTAATTTACTATTTTACGCTTAACGAATTACTAGCAATTTTCTTCCGGCTTCACTCGCATAATTATCTGTTTTAAAATATGTCACGGAAAGTGAGATAAGATAAGATGACATTAACGACATCTATTCTGAAAGGTTTCGAATGATATTAGAGTTATTTTTATTTATAAGCGTCATTTTTAATAACTTTTCTATAAAAAAAATCTCAAAAAAATTGGCTTTCACATTTATAGAAATCAGTCATGCAGACCAGACTGGCCTCCCTAATATTGTATCAAAAATAAACTTTTGGCTTAAAATATGATACTGGAACAGTCTCGTTTTAAATACCTACTTAGGTCACAGTTGAATATTCTCAACCTATAACAGATGGCAGCGCAGTGATGCTACACATACCTATTTAAGTAAATACTTGAACGATGATAACAATTCTTTGCCTTTGGTCCTATTTTTGATTTAAATATAATATTGGCTAAACACATTTTAAGTGTCATCATTATGTATTATAGCGGTCGTGTATTATATATAACATGATTCTATGCGGCACGAATATACTCATGCAATTTCTTTGCTAGAGTCGAATATGTTTTTTTTAATATATAAAAAATATTTGAAAGCAGATTCTACGAATTCTAACGTAATGTCTTAATCGGAATAAGCTGGAATGATTAGCTTATGTAGATAGAATACCTTGATTCTCTTGACCTTAAGTATACTCGTATTGGTAGGGATGGTCTATTCCAATAAGTTTGTTCTTGGTTAATTGCAAACTCGCATTGCATGACGACCGTTAGTTGTATCACCACCTGCCGGAATGTGATGCTCATTGGGCCGAAAGCAACATGTGTCGGACACATTGTCTGGATAGGTTGATACTAGTAGCTATATTTAAATATATATAATTAAATTAATAGCTTATCATGCCCTAGCTTAAAAAGTATAATTTCATATTCTATACCTACTATGATAAATAGATAAATTTGTTCCGGGTCAACATCCTATATAAATAGAAACTTCACACTTAAATAAGTTGTATGTAAATATTTCGTTTGTAAAACGATTCCTTTCAATTAAATATTTATAGAATGCGCCGTTGCAACGCGATGCATCCGTCATTTATCGTAAGTCAAACAGAATGCGAGATAAGCGATATCGATTCGTGACCGGTGATCGCATTACGAAACTGTCATCCGATACTTTTACACCTAGCCACCAGCGCGGCAGTGCTATGACCGCGATTCACGATTAATTTTACGATTGCATCGTTATGACCCACTTTTGCGTATGAGGTCCATGTTCTAGAACAATTAATTATACATATTTGAATAACATTTCAAAGAAAACTGTTATCATAGAATCTTTAAAATTGAAATATCTTGTGGATCAATGACGACTCGTGCATTTGACAATACTTTTGATTGCGATAGATATAATCTGGCCATATTGGGTAGAACATGAACTAACTTTTTGCCTTCTGGCAATATTCTATCTTACTGTAGTGAATGTCAGTGAATTTATCTATATTATCTTAGTTTTAATGCTGATCGAAGTCTAAAGCACACTAAAAAGAACAAAGTATGGATATAACAATACTAAGTTTCACACGAGCAGTGATTTTTAAAGTTTACCAAGGATGTCTAGTGGAATTGCAAAAATGTTTTCGTCATACATTGACGATATTTACCAAAGAACCTCCGACATGACAGGTTTATAATGATTCGTTTGCCTTCTTTTAATCAAATAATTATTCTATTTAATTATCACAAATTCTTCTAGGTCTCTTGCTTACAAAATTATAGTCATTATTATTAAAGTGAACATCTTAGATTATGTTGACGCAGTGCGTATGTCGTAAGTAAAGCAACTTGATATTACTTGCACGATGTTAGATGTAATACTACAAATTACTAGCAAGTGGCAAATCACTCTTGACATAATACTAGTTTAGAAAAATATGTGAAAGGGGCGCTCGTAATATTTTCTACTCTATTTGGCCAACATGTAACTCAGCAACAAAATATATTTTGAGGAATCTCGAGTAATTTTAAAGCTATAACTTATTTATTATTTGGTGTACACATTTATTTCAGTTCCATAGCCAAATGGCAGACGTTTTGTGCCTCTCCGAAACCTTTAACACTGCGTGGTCCCATTTTTCACTAGGAACTATTAACATTTTTTTTATTGTAGGAGTTCAGCAGACAGGCAGACGGCCCACTAAATGGAAAGCGGTTACCATCGCATATGGACATTTGCAACACCAAAGGTGTTATAAATGCGCTGCTGCTCAGTTGATGTTTGTATTATATCTATCGGCTCATAAACACAGCAAGTTAGATTGGAAGTAACTTAATTGTTGTAATTAAGTTATATAAAATAAAGGTTTGCAATAAGAATGTTTTGAACACCTGCGTTGGTATGAGTTTCAATTATAATTAAAGCCCCTATTAAAAAATATATGTAGTACATAACAGTATCTGTCTCGTGCATTAAAGGTAATTTTATTAGACAACGTCTTACCATTTTAAAGCATAACCACCCACAATACGTAATGACATTTCCCTTGTAACAATGTAAAATATTTTGTTTTATACACGTGTAATAGGAGTAACGACTGTCGTAACTCAATTTTTTGTGGTAAATATTTTCCAAAGCCGTGACTGGAAATTACGTAATTTAATATGTTTGCTTGTTTGGTAATCATTTTTGCTATGTGATTTTAATTAATTTTAGAGTAGAGGGCCAAACTCCGTGTATGCGCAACGGAAGCGACCGCACGAACGGCGTGTGGCGCGGCGTTGAGATCAGACCCTGTAGACAAGTGGCATCAACGCTAGACGAATAGAATAGAAAATGTATGGGAATGACATATCCTTTCGGTTAGTATTATGTCTTTCCCATACATATTCGTTTAGCGCTGACGCCACTTGTCATGGCCAGTGCGCTTAGACTACAGACGATTGACCCCGGGTTCTTTATTTCTATAACTTACTATCCCTGACTTACCATTGAAAAAAATGGCATTACTTGTTTAGAGCTTATGTCCAATTTAAGCAGATGTAATACAAATTAATGAACAGTAAGACACGAACTCGTTGAAAATGATGCTATGTGATCCTAATATACAAATAAATATAGTGTACCGAGCCAATCTCTGTAGCCGCTTTTAGTTAGCAACAGATAATTTTTCATAAAAAAACGTAATACTTACTTTTTCATAGAAATGCAGTAATCAGCGGCTAACTTGCAAACGCTATTAAGTTTGAAATGGTCCATAACCATATTTTCTCACCACACAGCTTTCGCCTGGCTTTGGTCATACTTAATCATAATAATTCATTACGAATTGGTGTTTTTAGCATTACTGTGTGTTTGAGTAGAAAGTTTCAAGTGTTTAGCAAAATAAGTGTATTTTCGAGCTGATATGGTGGTGATGGTGCATTGTTTGTGGTCAGTTATATACATCGAATTTGGCTAGGGCTTCGGTGGGATGTACACACTCAGCTATAGCTTGATGTATTCCTGAATGTTATTCTAATACATCAAATTCATAAAGGCGTGACATTGTACACTGACACAAACCGTAAAGAACATAATTATCATAAAAAGAAAATACGAGACATAATTTAGATTTTTAAGTCAAGTGGTCTCGTTAAGACGACGCAACTGACATCGTAATACTAACAGATGCGTCCACTTCAGAAACATCCATCCTCTTATCATGATTTACTGGTAGAGATATTTTACAAAAGTAATTACGGGATATAGCAAAACTTGAGACATGAAATAATTACAGAAACTTGATTGATGTGGACAAATTACTTTTGCGTGTGGTCAAAGATATTTAATGTCTTTCACAGACCTTTTCTATAGCGGCCGCTTTCGCGGATTCGTATGAGGAACTTGAAAATGATCAAAATAAAGTGGAACTTTGTACTATGTCACAATTACTACTATATCTAGACATGTGTCAATTTCAAGCGTCCGCTTTAAGCGAGGATCACCGCGCGTCTTTCATGGCAGCGCTAAGGTAACAAACGCGGCGAATTTCCATGCTCTTTGTGCTCGTTACTTCTTCTTTTCAAATATGATTTCGCACGGTTCATTAGATCTAGCCGCTGTCAAGTTATGAAAATTACATTTTAGTTTAATTTTCTCTCGCTTTCCGACGGTTTATTACTTAAAGTTAAACTTTTCAATTTGCTATGTAAATATTGCTGCATTTGCTGTGCGTATCAGAAATAATTACATTGAATAATACTAGTGACATTTAGCATGGAGTTATTTATCATTCCAAGAATTCATCTTCCAGGTAGCTATATTTTTTTATTATTCATCTAAACTGACACGTTGATGCAACTCAACAACGAACGAATCGACTAAAATGATACAAATGAGGACGAATCTTTAATAATGGCATAATACGTAGCGATTAGTAGTCACGTTTCCACCAGATGATAGAGCAGAATTTCAATCAATGTTCACTGAAAACTATGGCAATTTGAGAAGTGAATGCTATGGGCGTTCTTCAGGATGATGACTTGGCCCGAAGCCAGTTTGACTTATTATGATGTAAATAGGGTTTGGTCACGTACAATAGAACGTGGGAGTTAGGGAGTGGGCTAAACGGGCCCTCCGTCGAATATAAACAACACAACCCGCTGTCGCTGTATCGTACACAAATTTTAAGTAGCTGAGTCTATTGTTTACTTATTGTGTATTACATAAATGCAGCGTATTGCATAATGCAAATAAAAAACATTATTTATCGTATAATAATAAATTAGTCTCTCAATCTTTTTTTCGTATTTTTGTCTCTCATTCTGTTCGAAAAGTTTGCCTCGAATAGGATCAACGGCTCAACTATTGAATTCAACGAAAAGCTTCGGGATTAATACATGAAGTTTATCTCAAATCGTGTCTGTTTGGTTTCGATATCTTGCAAAATGTATGTATGTACCTTTATATGCACACAAACGGACAATTTTGACGCAAACGAAATGACATGCAGAGATAATATAAAAATTGTATTCATATAATATACATACATACATAACTTCACGCCAGGTCCTTGCGGGGTAGGCACGAACAACAGAGCGCCATACAGGTTTATTCTTACACATTATATATGTGTATCTTTATATCTTACATATAATATATGTAAGCTAAAAGGGCGAAATTATACTTAATTAATTAATAATTAAATTAAATAATTGAATTAAATAAATTAATTATTCATTATAGTTACCAATCATATAAAATTTGTAATAAATGCTACATTCGTTAGTTGAAATTGGTAAAAAAAACTTAATGTGCAAAATTATTTTGCTTTGAAATGAAAGTAATTTTAATGTGGTATTATCTTAAGCCTTTTGTGTGGGAATCGGACCCGCTGTGATTTCATCCCATCTCTCACTGACACAGTGGGTGTAATGTTTCGACTTCAATGTGGTTCACACAGTCAAGTGAAAGCAAACATTCAGTCAGCGTTCCATAATATGCATGTGTGCAGGGACACTTGACACCTTGGCCTTCATAAAGAACGTGATGCGTTCACAGAGTGCATACCGAAACTGCACGTAGTACTACAAGCCTTTTCATACTACTACTACCGCTTCTCACGCTGTGTTGATCACGCTATTGGAATCAATTTCCACCTGAAAATTATATTTTTTGAAAGAAAAAGTATACTAAATGCGTACCTGTTATCGAATATAAATACAATATCCAATCTAATATAATAAATACGAATGGAAAATATCAAATCTCATGTAAATCGGAAATTCGACATGTGTGACGAAATCACAAACATACATCCGAAGAATTAGTTGTCGCATTTTTACCTGTGTGTGTTTAATAATGTTTAGAATCATTTTTTGTTTAAAAAGACTAGCCAATTCAGCCAGTGCGTCTCAAACAAACCTGGCTGGCCATCCTTATTCATAATATACGAGTCCAACAGTGGGACAGCAATCCATAGTGAGAGGTAATAAACTTTAAAAAATAAAAAATACATGTAAACTGCATCTGTCAATAATAGTGACAGCAATGTCCTATCAATATAACGTCAAGTGCCATAGCTATATATATCAATACATTACATTAATATCATCCGTTATATGACAATGCCTGTCAAAAGTGTGCCAAATATCAGTGAACCCCTCATTATTTTAATTATACTCCTTTTTCAAAATATTAAACTAGTCTCCCGCGAATGCAATCCGCAACGTGAATATAAATCAATGGAATTGCTCTCGACGATTGGAATCATGGTCAAGTTCAGTGACCCTAAGAGAAGATTGTTGCGTTTGACAAATTGACCTCAATTGCCAGCACATAACTCAAACATCGTCGTAGAAATGCTGATCTACAATATGCATCACTACAACGTAGCCTATAAAAATGTAGGTGAATTACGCTGATAACGTGTCGCGATAATGCGTATAGTCGAGTGTGTAAAGGTGATAAGATAAAGGTTTCCATTACAAAGAAATACATCTTTATCATAAAATAATTTGACATAATGTTTTTTTTCATGCAGATATGGCGTTGGGCTTAATGCGTTATTTGAGATGCGACATTGTTAATATCGTTACATATTGACAAATAACATATGTATGTATTAATGTGCTATTCGAGAACGAATTATTTTTTGACGCTTTGAATAATATGCATTCGGTCACAGTCTAAATTTTTTACATTATCGCAGATTAAGGCTCATATTTTCCTGCCTGTACAAAATTCCCCCGAAGTTCAGTCTTCAAAAATCAAGGCTATGAACTGTACAGCAATATAACGTTTTGTACATACTTAGTCACGCATTTCCACAGTCTGAAGAGAACTGAGGATTAAAAATGCTTTTACGTCATTAAATCCTTATTACAGACTTGTAATCACCGCATCGCCTCACTGGGTATCGTGTCTGACAAGTTTCAGCTCTTAATTTTATGCCTACCATTATTTTTATAAGGCAACTCAAGCAAGCAATATCATGAACACTAAAATAATAATTGCTACTATTACGGATATTAAAACAAATTATGCAACTTTAATAGACAAAAATGCATTAACCTTTATCACAAAAAAACCTGTTCGAGCTGCCATTCATAAACTAGTATGATATAGTAATTTATTTCATGTTTCCTTCACACGTATAAGCTATAGTTCTGAATCTGTACATTTAAGAGTAATAACGTTTAGAATGAAAGTAAAGGTGTATTCAGATTTGTTCTGGGGTAATGGGGAAGCTGGCTCCTTATATGAACGTATAATGCTATGAAGCAGTTGTGCTTACAGTTATGTGCGTGGGTATACTGAGGTCAGACTCACACATTTGTACTCCTACACAGTATTATGAGTACTGATAGCCTTTTATATCTTCATCTCAAAATTACGTAACAAACGCCTTGTTTTATTATTACACATTCCATTTCTGTCGTGTTCTAATATGAGAACCAATGTAAGTTTCCTTCTAAAAATTCTATGACAGGCGTTTTTATTTTCGTCGAAAACATTATGGACAGGTATAATTTGTAAGAAAAATAAATTTTCAACTGTGTGTGGCACCCTAAGTTTAACAAAAATAGCTTTGTGTTCCAAGTTCTCGAAGGTAATCAAACTTCATGGCACTACACGTGTAAGGTGTGAACTGATGTAAAGCATGCTTTCACGCCCTTCATTACGTAAGTTTATTTTTAGCCTACACTGTAAAACTTACAATAAATACATTTTTACTTTTCAAATAAGTATCTAATAAACACATGTCTTTTGTTTGTTCAGAAACCTTAATGTTACGGGGGGGAATCATCTGGCCATACCGCTCGGTAAGTCTTGATATATTAAATATGTCTAAGAAACTCTAGTTTGACGTCGCACCGGTCCTGGTATGCTCCAATGATCTTTGGATAAAGATGACTATAGTGAAAGCTTGCGGTATAAATAAACTATTCTTCTTAGGAATATGCGCTAGGATTATAAATAAACAAACAACACGTATTTGTGGATGTAATACTTTTTCAATATAATATATTGCGCTACTCTCGGCTAAAGTATAACTTACTTTATCCGAGAGTGTTTAATAATATTACTCGGAGTTTTTAGTGATTTCGCCTATACGTTTGCGCATTTCCTCCAGCTCCGGGGCCTCCCGAGTAGGTCACCGAGGGGGGTTCCCGATGATCGACGCTATACCGAAGCTTCTGATACCTCCATAAACAGTGATTCCGTATCCTACTGGATCTGGATTTTCTGGCATAAAATCTATCCTATCTTATTCCACCTCTCACATATCAATGCTTTTTTATTATTATTTATTTATTGTCAAACAATTACAATATTTAACAAACACTTATTTTACCAAACTGTAAATAGTTCTAAAACATCAATTCATATTTTAAGTTATTGTCATAGGTAATATGGTTTCTGATACAACCTTGAAATAATCCTTCGGAATTGTATTATACACACAAAGTTAAATCTTAGAGAAAATATAAACCAAAAGTTGTGATGTTTTCTTTTTGAAGCAAAACTATAGCGTTTTTATGATGTCTATGTCTATACATGAAAAGACATAAACCTTTCATAAAACGTTTTCCAATCTTACTTTATTTCTACTATGTATATTTTAAATCAAAGGGAACTGTGATGATAAGGCAACAATCTTTCACCCGCAATAATGCCGGGCTCGCCTACGCCTAAAAACCGGTACGGGATTTCTTTTCCAGCTACTCCACGCCAGGTATCTGTCGAATTTTTATGCCAGAGCCTCTTGACCGTTCCGATATAAAACCAGATAGTGCGCGGCGCTATTGAGATCTCCCAATATTTGAATTAAAGCGGCTAGAAGGGCCACAAGGCTAAACATCGAGTTGATGTGACACGAATATTTTAAACCAGTTTACTCATTCAATGTTGATTCTATTCGTCATAGTTTTATAGAATACTATGAAAAGCTTATATCTGTTTGCGTTATAATACTAATTGTTTTATGTAAATGCATTTATTAATCTTAAAGCCATATTGAAGCTAGTTTAAATCTTAAACTAGTTGGTTAACCGTTATGTAAGATTACTGTAATGTTGGAAGCTGTAGGAACATTACTGTACATTAACGATCAAATAAGGTATTTACTGCGTTTACTTCTTGTTTATTACTGTCATTTAAGCTGAGTTTAAACCGTGCTGGCAATCAAATAAAACTAGTTGTATTATAAAACTGTACTATTAAATATATTGTCTTTAATTTACGTACATTAAACCTATAATTAAAAAATATTTTTCTGATACAATTAAACTTACTTCTATGTTACAGAGCATTTATTTAATAATAAGACGTATAGTCTTATATCAGTCTTTATATTTATTATTACAATCTCATTGTTGTCATAGATTACAGTAACAACCCAAAACTTGGGAAAATTAAGTCAAGTATATAGAAGGGTTCAAATCATCTACTTTTATATGTGCTAAAAAGACCCAAACTTTTTGTCCATGATACCAACTTACGTCCGATTAAAAAGTAATTGATAAATATTATTTATTTAAAAAATCAACAGTTATTGAACATAACATTTAAAGGGTTTCCAATATTTAGAAAGACATTGTAATCTATAAATCTGAAAGTGACCCTTTTGCATATTTATATTTTTTTCTTTTTCACGGTTTTTTCAATGAATTTTACCGTCGTTAAATTTTGGTATTATCCTACTTACCTTACTACCTATATACTTAAGAGAATGGAATAAAATTGATAAGATACTGAGCTGAAATTAACGCCTGCGAAGCAACGTGGAAAGCCCCGTTATATTATGAAATTGGAAGATCTCTGTTTTGTTTGATCGTTGCAGAGGATTTTTAGGGTTTAAAATAAGATATACAATGTACGTCTCAGAAAATGAAATATATATATTGCAGGAAAAAGGTAAAACATGTTTTTTATAGCTTGTTGTGTGAGATTTTTTTTGTACATAAAATTTAAAATGTACTGTATGTATCTATAGATCGTGCTATTATTTATTATTATTTAAGAGTCAACTATTTATATAAAAATAATAACAGCCCATAAATGTGCCACTGCTGGGCTTGGGCCTCCCGTTATAGGGGGAAACGGACAGTATATCTGCCACGCTTGTCCAAGGCGGCTTGGCGGGTTTAACACATCGGTTATCTCGATGTGTTACATCACACAGGTTGCATAGCGATGTTTGCCTTCACCGTTGTTAGCACGTGGTAATTATAACAGTATGCGTATTAGGTCAGAAAACTGTCCAAGTGGTGCATACGTTCTGGCCAGGATCGAACCCGCGCCCTTTGAGCTTGTGACGCGGGCGCTAGCCAATACGCAGGACTTTCAGTCAACTATTTGCCATGTGATAATTGTTCGAAAAATTACGATATTCTATAATGACCAATTCCTATACGTTTAGGAACTTACTATTAGTTCAAGTGAACTTGCGTTACCTATGGTTGAATTTTAAGATTACTGTCAGTATCTTATGTCAATTTTTAACCGATAGTAAAGCAAATGAATAGTAAATAAGATATACGAACGGGTTATAAATATGTATTAGGTGCCAATATTTCGCTCTAAATCTGTGGCACAGTACTATTCATACGTGAAGGCGCAGCCGGCGCCCGCGGCTTCACAACAAAACAAACACCCACAGCGATTCTATCAAACGAACTTGAACCCAATGGTTCACTTTGACATTTAAAGCCAACCAATAATGTGGCCATTGTAATGTATTTTACAGTCACGTACACCTTAACCAATTAAAAAGTAAGCACTTTCATTTTTATTGCAGCTGTTACTTTTGATTTAAAAAAATATAAACTACGATCTTTGAATTTTGAGGCACCGGATATATGATACAACATCAAAGTTTAGTATGCATTCTGGCGAACGCATTGTGCTACTGAAAGGAAGTATACCTAAATTAGTACTTTTACGATGTTGTGAATGGCTACCAAATTAACTTGTGACGACATTGAAAGAGTCAGATTTTTAAAACTTATCTTTTATTTAGCTTTGAAAAAAGAAAGAAGTCTTATAATAGCTTAACAATTAGTTGCCTGACAGGTATGTTTACTAATGTTTTACCTAACAACAGTTCATGTTAGGCTTTTCAACTTTCCTCATATTTTTCCATGTTGTTGTTTAATTACTATGCCACGATACTGGCCCATTTTTCGGCATAAAAAGTATCCCACGGTCATTCCTTGAGAATTCCTTTCCAAATTTTTCACGGTGTCCACACATTTACAGGACGGCCATTTTTTATTTATTTAAATTCATTCTAGTGAACTTTGCCTTATCCCTTGGAAAATATAATTATTATAGCATTTTCCGTAGTACAATCAAACTTAAAAACAAAGTCACTTTTACATTCATATATTACCATGACATATCTTGACCCCTTTTTGCCGTAGTAAGCATGTATTATATCATTTAAATAGTAATCAAAATCACGTGAGAGTATTAATAATTTTCAGAAGCCACTCGAAGCACTTGTTCCAATAATCAGTTTTAAATTCAGAATACTGTTATTGCCTTTCTGTTAGAAATAATATTAGCTTATGCTGCTTTTATGCTGCTTTCTGTAAGGTTCTATAAAAAACAATGTTCTAGCTGTAAAACATTTTTATATAATTATGAATCTATACTAATATTATAAAGCTGAAGAGTTTGTTTGTTTGAACGCCCTAATCCCAGGAACCGCTGGTCCGATTTCAAAAATTCTTTCAGTGTTATATAGTACATTTATCGAGGAAGGCTATAGGCTATATATCATCACGCTAAAACCAATAGGAGCGGAGCACCAATGACGAATGTTTCAAAATCAAATTGCACGCGGACGACGTCGCGGACACGGCTAGTTAATCATAATTATACTGCATACCAGTGTTGGTACGCAGTATAATTTTCAATAAAATTTTATGCATCTATAGGTTGCCTGGAAGAGATTGCTTTAAGTAAAAGTGTTTGCCTTAAAGTTTATAATTATGAAGTGTTAATCTTTTTATTATGTAGGTGAACAATATATAATATTTTTGTGTCTTGTGTTTGTCTTACAGATTAATTTCGTATTCTATTTTTGATTCATTATCACTTATGTACTACGTGTTTCAAGAATTTAATAAATTAGATCTAGGAATTTGACATTAAAAAACGAGGTTATTTCCATTGATTCTTCTTGATTCCTTGTAGTTATTTTTATAAAGTTAGTATTCATTTTATAACTACGTATTGATAAGGCTTCAAAAGAACTGCCGCCACTCCAGGAAGTATTTCCTATACATATCGAATCTTAATTAATTAATAGCTTTGTTCCACAAAGGAACGCGTTCAATTGTATTTATGTTTGCCGCCAGCATCATTCAAGTTCACGAATTTTTAATATTGTAATCATTTCCTTGACAAGAAACAGCTTTGATAATCGATGTTTAAAAGCCGCCACGCTGTTTTCAAGCGTGGAGTGTATATCGTCCTTTCCGCTGAGAGGGTATTTTAAAATAATAATTACTCACAAATAGCAAAGGTATTAAAAATAGAATTACTAGCAATAAAAAAAACGAGTTTAAGAATAACTAAAAAGCAAAAATTAAATATTTTCTACACAACTCAACGCGTCCAAGAAGTCGGTGCGAAGTAAATCATAATTTGTTGTGGTTTTTTTATTTGGCACCTGTTACTATATGTTGAAATTATTTAATTACTGCTTTTAGTGAAGTTGGTAATAAAATAATTAATATAATAATCATGTAAGGTTTTCTAAATAGATCTTTAAATTATGTTATGTTTTAGATACGCTATATTTACACTTTACACAGTACAAATTTATAACTTATGGTCTTAACCAACCGGAAAATAAACATTTCTCCCTAAAGATTTGAACGAGGGCACGACAGGGAAGATTCGCAGCCAGAGGCACAAAGTTGACCCAACATCGTCTATATTGAATTCAAGTTATGATTAGGAAAGTTTCATTTGCTCCGTGAACCAATATACCTTGTTAGATGATGCTACTACGTGATACTATTTCGAATAGGTCAGATATAAAAACCACTATTGTACGCCAAATGTTAACCAGCAATCGAAAACAACTGTAACAATGTACCAAAAATGCAATGAAACAGATGTGCTGAAAATGCAATTATGTTTGGATAAAAATGAACACTTACCCACATGCCAGCTTGAAGTAATAAAATATTAAACATATGGTTTGGAAATAATGCCAAATATGTACCCCTTGCAATGTGGCCCTCGTAAATAGAGTTACTAGGTAAAAAATATTTCTTGATAATATTTATGTGTGATCTTTACATCGATTATTAGAATCCATTCACATGCATTGTGAATATAAGTAAGCTCCGAATTTTATGTATTACATTAGTATAAATGGTATTTCGTATTAAGTATTTATTTTACAAATTACAAGGATAATGGATGATTAACAAATTCCCTTAAATGTCGCACAAAAACATTATGAGGCGAATTTGAAAATGTTCGAATAACTATACCTACTATCGCTAACTAACGAAATATAGAAACGCTGACTGACTACTTTTTGAAATAAAGTAAGTCCCTTAATAAATCTGTAATATTATAAAATACTAAACTTCCCGTGTCTGTGGAGCTCTTTAAAGAACACACCTGGAATATATACTATATAAAATTTGATTTTGATGCGGTTTTCCCTGATCGATAGCTATTTCTTAGATTAAAAATCTGCGCTACTGGGAATCCCGCGGGAATTTGTCTGTGAATTATTTAAAATGGCCAGATTATAAAAATCGATTTCTAAAGTGATGTTTTCACTGATCGATAGTAATTTTGTGTAATAAAATGTGTGATTTTTATCCCGGAATCTCGCAAGAATTTTCCGGATGCAGTTTGTAGTTGTTCGGCTGCATACAGATTAGCTTATTTCAACACAGTTTTCACTAAAACGAGTTTACATTATTTTTTAATTCTGTGTTACTTTGTGTCCCGGGAATCCTGCGGGAATTTGAAGTAGAGCGTGGACAAAGTTGCAGACATATCTTAATAGTTAAAAAAGCACTAACCACTCAATATTAACTTCAGCTAAATAATGCATACTGAAGTCTGTCACCCCACAAAAATAAAAGGCATGACGTATGTATAATCTGCTAGACTTCGCCGACGTCGCAATGAGGGAGCATCGAATAAGATAAGAACCACTCAATTTTATGGTTATTCCAGGATAGGAGAATGGAAACATATTTTCTAGACGGCACTTAATTTTATCGTAACCTCTTATAATAACTGCTCAGTTTTATGGTTCATTACCACAAAGTTTCTTTTGAAAAGAAATGCATTAGTTTACTAATTAATTCTTGTAATAAAATTAACATATACAAGGGTTATACAGCAGTTGCATCTCAATGTATTTTGATGACCATGTGGTACATGCGCGGGGTGTATCGCAGGGCTTTTATGAACAGATGATAACCGATCGAATACGGTTGTAGAACGAAAGATATGCGCATCATGGGGTACAATGGCTTTTGTATTCCGTCGCTTTTTACTACAACAGCTGCTAGAAGCACGTGCCACGACTTCCAACATATGCAAAGCACATCAAAATGAAACAACAACGTAAAAAGATATGAAATAGAATGACTAGCGCCTAATAGAATTAATGAATGTCCGACAAAACACTTAAACACCTCATTTCCTATATTAGAAGTTAATTACATAAACACTTAATTTACAAACTTGCTCGTTAAACTAATGCTGTTTAGGGTTGTTTGGCATTTAGACCATTAAATGTATTTTTTTAAATTTAACGTAATGTGTTCGTGATGTGCGGGCTCTTTGTCATTCACGCTTGGTGCTTTCAGAATGTGGTCTTCAAAAACACATTACAGACCTCTGGCATTTAGTGTTCAAAAAGATAATTCCTTTTTCTTTATTGCTTATGACTGCTCCGGGTACCAGATTGTATCGCAAACCTTGACTAAGGCAGCATTCGCTAAAATTATAATACCAACTTATGCAAAAAAACTTTATGGTTCGGATAATATGGCTTAGGATCCATAGCTAAAATCTATCCGTTTGTTCACGTATATTAAAGGCAAATTCAATAGTTTGTTTTGATGGTAGTTATCATCTTTGAGCGGAGTTATTAAAGCGTTGTAAAACTGAAAAGTTTAAACACCGTACCATACCGTTACTTAGAATCAAAAACATTGTTTCATACTATTTTTCTTTTATCACTATAGTTGGAGTCATTTTATAAGCTTTTAAAAACATAAAAATATGAAGTTATGATCCCCTTTCTACTCAGTTAACTACAAAAGTGTACTTAAAAAAATTAGATTATAGAATTTAAAACATTAAGATAAAATTCGTATGAATAGATATATTCAGAAAGTTTTGAGACATATAGATAACTTTGAATTCCTCGCGACTTCGTCCACGCTTGACTTGAAATTCTGGCGGGAATTCCATGACAAAGTATCGCAGTATTTAAAAAAGAATGTAACCTATTTTTTAGTGGAAGCTGTGTCGGAATAAACTAATATTTATACATCCGAACAACTTCAAACCGCTCCCTGGAAAATTGCCTGATTCCCAGGATAAAAAGTTACGCAGAGCTAAAGTCAAGAATTATCTGTCGATCACCGAAAACCACATCGAAATCGACCCAGTAGTTTATACGTGAATCCCGAACAAACAGACAAGAAATCTAAAAAAATTGCATGTTCTCCATCGTTTATATAGCCTATTCCAGTTTTTTAATTAGCTTCAATGTACAGACACGGCACGTTTAGAAACTTTTAATCTTATAGATGTATTCGATTACCCACTATTATTAGGTTCAGTAGACAAATGTGAAAAACGATTGTTCTTCTTTATTAAACAAAACTTCTCACTGTGTTCGACCTGATAAGCACTTCGACGCCTTTTTTCATCCACACGTGCAAATCGTAACCTCACAAAGGTAGTATTTAGGATGCATTAAGTAATACTTCTGCACAATAACCCCCCGTGATGAATGTATACTACAGTGGTATTGTAATCTCAGTATAATGAGTTTAATATGAGGGGCGGTCCGTTATTGAGCACGCGTATTATCACGCTTATCATTTTTGAATAGCTTTCTGATATAGGCCAGATGTTGATCATTCATCCAAAGCGTTAAATTTGTTATAACTATGTTTCCTTCATTAATAATGCTAATAATATTGTTAAAGCACCTATACGACTGATTTTTTGTTTTGTAATATCTGAGAAAAGACGGACAATTTCGACTAATTATCTAGGTACTGTAACTCACTACTTACAGTATTAACAGGCCTATTTATTACTACTAAGTAGCTAGGCCTGTTTCTTTGTTTGGGATGCACATGGACTTTATATTTATATCTTCGGAATACTATAAATTATTGTTATAAAACATACACCAAAATAAATTAACGAAATTAGTTGATCCGTTTCGGCATCTATGGAAGAAAAACTTTCAGTCAGACAGACAACATTTTCCAAAGTTGTCATTTATATAATTAGTGGCATACATCAATGGTGGCATAAATAACATTTTTCACTCTAATTTTGGTATTTATTTTGAGGGCACAAATTCAAATTTCGTTTCTTAGTACAGCATGTAATTTAAAATTAGAGAAATTAATCACATAAGGCTATTCTAAGTTTATCTCTAAAACTAATTTAATAGATAAATTTAAATTGCTCTTTAAGTTATCCGAGTGCGAACGAAAAAGGATTATTTGTTGTTTACCATAGCAGTAAAACCAATCTGCATATATACCAAAATCACTGCATTTATATGCCAGTTTCAATTTACAATTGGCAAGCATCTGCCCTCAATGTGTGTCCGAACATCTGTTTAACACGATCGCAAGCCCTCCGCTTCGTGACCTACGCCGTGACGTCCATTATTGACTATCAGTGGCCCTTACATTTAATTAGTCTCTATTCACTTATCGTTGCATTCCTATTTCAATCGGCTTATATTTTCATGGTTGGCTGCGCGGGCGCCACACTGACAACACACAATGTACGTTTCAGACTTTTTATTGATTATTCAATTTATTTTACTTATCCATAGCAATTGGTACAGTATAAAAGCTTCAATTTGTAATATTGAATATTGAAAAAATTTAGATATATTAACACAAAATTTTACTTATGATGCTAATTGCTTACTTAATATTTTTATGTTTGATACTGAGTACCAGCTCATTTTGTATGATTAGTTGATTTTGTTATTAGATTTTATTTTATTTTAGATTAGTATTTTTTTTTTCAAGTTAATTTAGTTTCTGCATAGGCTTCCTCGTTTGTTGTTTCCAATATCAAAATACTGTGTAATGGTGTTTTAACCTCGTCCGACCGTAAATCACTCAAAAATTTCTCTCATGGCTTACCAATAAAATTTGTTAAGCATTTTCCAATTATCCAATATTGACCACAATGGTCGATCTTATTGGCCTTTTCGGCGTCATAAACAAATTATTGTACCCTGATCAAACTGTAAACATGCAATCGATATTAAACTTTAAATTGTAGTTATTAAAGCTATTATTATATTCTCCGTTCACAATTTGTAACCGATCACACAGCCCATTCTATGTTGTAGTAAAATATGAAGAGGGTCAGGTATGTGAGCACTTCGTTTGTGATCGTTTGAATTCCTTTATGCAACTTTAAAACAATGAACTTAGTGTAAGTCTAGGGTTCATTCCATGCAACAAATCTCTTAATTCGTAGAATCATTTCCTCGAACTCGAAATTTGCACCACTATCAATCATTCATATCATACGAGTATATTGATGTAATGTGTCCAGATTAACAGTTTTAGAAAAAGTTGTGGTGTCAATTTAGGGATGCTAGGTCAAATTGATATTCTTCTGGCGGACCCATACTCGAATAACGCCAGGATTTATATAAATTACTCAATAAAAGGGATCAGTAATAACTTTGTTTCGTAATAAAACTACGGTTTAACAGTTTTAAGTGCGGTAAATTACTGCGCGTAAAACCGTTATAAGTTTTACTATGTACACAGATCGCAAAAACTTAAGAAAATATTATACACTAAAGTTTACCCCGCGGCTGCGCCGCGGGTTAACCTCTAGTGCGTGTCTCTTATTTATAGAGCAAGTGCTTCAGGTTATATTATATTACATTTTTATGTATTTGCCCACGGAAGATTCACTTCATTTTATATCGGTAATTATATATACCAACCCTCGTCTATCTGTCAACAAAATAAATTACAAAACTTGACCAAAAAGGCCAAAATGGTCTAAATGACCAAAAGACCACAGTGACCGACATTGCTAAAATCCGGATGACGGAATAGGCAAAAACGATCAAAAAGGCCAAAATAATCAAAATGGTCAAAATTACCAAAGAGGCAAAAATGACCAAAAAGGCCAAAATGACCAAATAGGCCAAAATGACCAAATAGGTCAAAATGACCAAATAGGCCAAAATGACTAAATAGGCCAAACTGACCAAATAGGCCAAAATACCCAAAAAGGTCAAAATTATCAAAAAGGCCAAAATGACCAAAAAGGCCAAATTGACCAAAAAGGCCAAAATGACCAAATAGGTCAAAATGATCAAAAAGGCCAAAATGAACAAATAGGCCAAAATGACCAAAAAGGTCAAAATGACCAAATAGGTCAAAATGATCAAAAAGGCCAAAATGACCAAAAAGGCCAAATTGACCAAAAAGGCCAAAATGACCAAATAGGCCAAAATGACCAAATAGGCCAAAATGACCAAAAAGGCCAAATTGATCAAAAAGGCAAAAATGACCAAATAGGCCAAAATGACCAAATAGGCCTAAATGACCAAAAAGGTCAAAATGATCAAAAAGGCCAAAATGACCAAATAGGCCAAAATGACCAAAAAGGTCAAAATGATCAAAAAGGCCAAATTGACCAAAAAGGCCAAAATGACCAAATAGGCCAAAATGACCAAATAGGCCAAAATGACCAAATAGGCCAAAATGACCAAAAAGGCCAAAATGACCAAAAAGGCCAAAATGATCAAAAAGGCCAAAATGATCAAATAGGCCAAAATGACCAAATAGGCCAAAATGACCAAAAAGGCCAAAACTACCAAAAAGGAAAAATTACCAAATAGGCCAAAATGACCAAAAAGGCCAAAATGACCAAATAGGCCAAAATGACCAAATAGGCCTAAATGACCAAAAAGGTCAAAATGATCAAAAAGGCCAAATTGACCAAAAAGGCCAAAATGACCAAATAGGCCAAAATGACCAAATAGGCCAAAATGACCAAAAAGGCCAAAATGACCAAAAAGGCCAAAATGATCAAAAAGGCCAAAATGATCAAATAGGCCAAAATGACCAAATAGGCCAAAATGACCAAAAAGGCCAAAATGACCAAATAGGCCAAAATGACCAAAAAGGAAAAATTACCAAATAGGCCAAAATGACCAAAAAGGCCAAAATTACCAAAAAGGCCAAAATGACCAAATAGGCCAAAATTACCAAAAAGTTCAAAATGAAAATTATCCCTTGTCCATCCTCAGTATTTAATTTACATACGTACCGAATTCCAGCCAAATCGGTCCAGTAGTTTTTCCGAAAAGCATAACAAACAAACAGACAAATATCATTTTATCCCGGAAACTATCCCATTTTTCGGGATAAAAAGTATCCTATGTTCATCCTCGGTATCGAAAATATATATATACTGAGTTTCAGACAAATCGGTCCAGTAGTTTTTACGTGAAAACGGAACAGACAGACAGACAGAGTTACTTTTGCATTTATAATATTAATAGGGATTGTTTAGTTTTAGATTATAAACTTTAATTGTACTTAACAGGCCAGCATGATCGCTTATGCGACAAAGCCTTTTAATTATGAATAAGAAAAATTAAAGTCTAGGGCTGCCCTGAAATTGCGTAATTGCGTCTTTATCTGGCACGTGGAGGGGATTGCAAAAGGTCTGGGATTTTTATATTATCTACGTAAAAAGTCATTAAAATAATTAATGAATTTGATCATTTTTTGTATGTTTCACGAAATTTTATGACTGTATTATTTGAAATCTTTATTAGCTTAATCATTACTTTTCTTTTACAGGTAAGTTCATTTGCAGTTCTTTACGTAACTTCAAGGTAACTCTTCCATTGTTAAATTAGCTTTATTAGCAATGTACTGTCTATCTGAGTGATAAAATGTGAAGAAATTCGGACGAAACACTGTATCACTAAAACGTGCACTTATAGCATTCTTCACACACTTTCATAATAGTATTACGAAACTGGTTCATGTAACCACAATCCACGCGTTTGGTTACATCGTGGTTCACGTTAAAACTTCCTGATATCAGCACTTTTATTCCCAAGAGCTACAAACACTCGGAATTTGTTTAGTTTAATTAAAGGTCTTGCTATTCACTGACCTTTCATTTGTGCAGATGGGGGGTCGAGACGACGCAATTGCCAAACAAATTACATCTTATGTCCCCTCTACTTCCTTTTCAGTGAAAATGTTTTTTGGAATAATCCTTACATTGGATTAACACACAGTAAATTTGATGAAAATTTTTATTACACTAAAACATTTCAGGGTTTTTTTCAAGTAAATTCTTATCCTACGAAACTGCCCCATTTGTTTGTCGACATAAAAATATTTATAGGTATTGATCCCTATTATCGAAAATATACGAATAATAGTCGTATAATAATAATATGCCTTAAACTACTCAGATTTCTCCATCGTTACGGAAACAAGCGGTATACCCACCATACCAGTCTTAATCTATCTTGATGGGCAACGTTTCTTTGCAACATTTTTTTTCGACAGTAAATCGATTCGATCTCTATGGCTTTAGAATAAGATGCAGATGTTTTACTCATTAAACTACTTCGACTTCACTTGCTCGACATCATGATTATCGGTTCATTACCAAGGTTCTTGAGAAGTAGCCAAGAAATATTTAAATACCCAATGAAAGTTATCGTATATTTTCTTACATAACAGAAATTAAGGCATGATATTCTGTTCTAAGAATTTTATTTCATTTCTGTTTTATTGCAAACAGCGGAACGCCCGGTTTATAATATTGTAGGCTTATCTTAAAGCTATATCAACGTTGGTCACGATTTTCGGCGTGACTGAAAGTAGAGGCAACAAGGAAGGATCCATTTACAAGTAATTTGCTAGAGTTATAAAAGTGCAAGGCAAACACGATTAAGTATAATTTCTTACTATGTACTTTTTGCAGCTGTTGAATTTTTTAAAGAATTTGTTTTTGTATACTTTTTTTATGTTTTCAAACCTCGCTCATAATTCTCTAATCGAACTGTATCACATTACTTTTGCTATTATTATTAAATATTATATTGTTAATGCTTCCTTAAAATTGGCAAACAAATCCTTATGTACTTGTGTCAGATAAAACTGGTTTTGGTAAAAAGCTATCACTTAAATCCTGCTCCCTATTACAAATTCGTTATGATTGAAGTATGCTGCTAAAAATTTAATTTTACATCATGCTGTTAATTTAGAAACGCTTTCATTGTTCGATTAAGTGCGGCAGGTTGTTAAATAAGAAGAAAGAAGAGAAAAAATAATACTATATACCTTATTTCAGGGTCTATAATTAATTAGTGTTCTTATATTGTATCTTTTTGATGACATTCACTTTTTACCATAATTGATATTCTATTTAAATTTTAAATTACGAAATAAGGGAATTCTTGAATAAAATCGGAATAAAGAACTGACTGGAATCAGTGATTCGCATGACCTACATAAGACCAATAAACAGATTGCTGTCAAAAATAATCTCGTAATTACTGTTTGAATTACATTTGCTTGATGGCAATTAAAAGCTTTGCCATCTGAGTTATGGGGCATATGGAATATAAACATGACCTAAAAGCTGCTCCACGTTAATAAAAGAGTATCATTTCACAAACAAGTTTACGTAAAACGGTTTTGATGTACAGTGTAATTACAAATTAGAATTTTACCGTGACTTCTCACTGCATTTTTCCACTATGTTGAACCATAGAAATATTTACTCTTTCTGAGCATCGATCAATAATTAACATTAGTGATCGATGTTTCTGAGATAAAAAAAATTTATTAACACTCGTAAGTACGGTCAAATCAGACTAGCGACTAAGGTGGTGGTTTGCTTTGGGTGGTTACGAGGTGCTTACGATTCCAAAGATAACACGAGGAAAATAAACATCAGCACAAACTTCATAAAAATTGATTCATATTTGTTAAAAGGAAGTAAACAGAAAAATAAAGACTGATTTTAACATTTTTATCTTTGCATGAATTAAATTGCTTTTACTAGAGAAGAGTTTCATTATATACGAAATAAAAGTACAGCTTTTAACAAATGAGTCATTTTAAAGTAAACGATTGAATCTAATAAATTAAGTTGTTACACTATTAATACTCTGTTGTAACGGTTTGGACGCGGCATTTTATTTCATTAATTATGTGAACTAGTTGAAGGCACTTAGAAAAATACTATATATTACATATTTGTAATTAACTCCATTACATAATTGTTTGTTTATAAGCCTTGTAAATTAAGAACCATCGTTGTTTACGTCATAGCATCAGTTGCTAACAATTTTCAGACGAAATTAATTAATGGTTTAATCCCGTCCGTCAAATTTTCTGCCCAGTCATCGTGGTGTGATTAGGGTCTTAATTAAAAACATCAAACAAAACGGTAAAATAACGATTTGAATTAAAAGCGATTACTTTAAAATTTTGTTTTGTAAAAACTTACTTGTATAAAATTAAAAAGGTTAATATTCTCTTTTTGTCAAAATGTGAAGCACTAATTCAGTTATTGCGGCTTTACTGTTAGATGACGAACAACTTACACCGTTGATCTGAAGGTATTAAATTAAATATTTCTCTATTATTCTATAAGGCAAGCAAAAACTAGAAACAATACATCCCTATTTACCATCATCAGTTTACAATTGGGTTGGAAAATACAATCGTGATTATAACACACCCAAAGTAAAGCCTATAAATAACTAAAGCATTCATTTCTTAGTCTCTCTATTTAGTAATCAAGATTAGAATTTTAACCTTAATTGCGCTACTTGCTTAAACGTGGTATCTTTCTCCCGCATAAAATATCAACTTTTTCATGATAATAAATATTTATGTTCGTTGCTATTGTATATATATCCATAATTTATATTATACACATTATATCACAAAAATTGGCTCGTGCCCGGAGTCAGGACAGAGGAACAAACGATCATGACCGAACTCACTTTCATGTCCATATTAATATATAGACTTACAAGTAATGTCAATTTCTAATACCTGTTTTAATATACATATATACATAACTTCACGCCAGGTCCCTTGCGGGGTAGGCTCGAACAAGAGAGTTGGTCTGAAAGAGAGTGTCGGGGTGAAGGTAAGGAAAGGAATGCTCCGGTGGTTCGGGCATGTGGAAAGAATTTATGATGAAAGAATGACTAAACAGATATACAATGCAAAAGTGGATGAATGCAGAAGTCGCGGAAGGCCACGACACACCTTCCATGATCAAATTAATCGTGTACTGGCAGAAGGTGATGTCAGGAGCCTTAAGAACAGACGAGCGTGCATGACACGAGCTATGAATGTCAAAAAAGCAAGTGAGGTGTGTAAGAATGGGCCTGTGTGGCACTCTGTTGTTCGTTATTTTAATATGTTTCAGCTATATCTTTCAATCGCTACATAGGATAGTCTACATTACATTCTGCAGGCGACTTCTATAATTCAGGCAACGTTACCACTTTTTATCGAAATTATATTTATTTTTCTTCACCCTTATATTTTTATAGTAACTATTATAAGGACGAATCTCATTTAATTTATGGGTTCTTGAATGTGGTTTCCAAACGGAATACGAAATTCGATATTGGGGATGACGTAAGTTTGATTGTCCGATATCCCAGCACTTTGTTTGACATGGACCGTGCTTCCGGGTCGCAAAGTGGCTTGCCCGGGATATTACCAAACCGGATAAGGGTGACTCATCAATAGTACTTGCCACATCCTGATGTGAGGACACTGCTTAATTAGCAGCCATTTGTTTTACATCCTAGTTAAAGTACTGTGCACATAGGTAACGTAACGTAACTCCGTGTCGCTATTACTTAGAATAATTTTGCAAATGGCTGAAGTATCATGAATGATATTGAAAAACTTTACGGTAGTTTGACGTCGACTACTCCGATTTTGGCGGAATATCTCGTGTTTATTATAAAATAATTATGGAAAGTAACAATATAAAAAATGTGTATTGGTTAAGTAGTTTTATCAATTAGAATCCTAAATGGTTAACTCCTAATATTACTTATTATGACACGCTTAGGGTTGGCCTGTTACATTCTTTGGCACAGCATCTTAAAAAACGACTACGCTAGATGATCACGAAATATAAAACAATTCTTTAATGAGTGCTAGATTGTTGAAACAATTGAATTCCCAAAATGGCTTCCTTTCTTCAAGAATCGCTGCCTCTCGAGGCTCCAATTATCAATAATAGATTTGTCTACAGTGGTACCAATTGAAAAAAATCAATTGTAGACTCGTTAATGGATGTTGACTACTATTGACTTTCAAAACCTTTTTCTCGATATAAAAGTTTAATCTTAACCAAAATCGGGTTAAGACCGTATCGTGAACTTAATATTATATATTTCTTTTAAAGTAATTTGTCCAAATATGGAAAGCAACAATCTCCACTTTACGGAGATGTAATTGTTTATATCGTACAATCATTATCGTTTTGACTGATACATAAGAATTTTATACAAAATTAATAAATGAAAGAGCCAACGCATTATTTTAAGCAAATAAATGTGGGAGATGGTGCATGACAAACAAAAATTAAAGAAGAAGCTACATCTGAACACACTTTAGGTTAACAAATTTAAAACAGGAAGTAAATCTATAAATTATCAACTCAGTTTTATCACGACTCATAATCAAATGAGATAAGTTAGCACTCTGCGGCAAGTTTCAAACATTCTAATCTAACATTCCATTCAGAAACAGCCCGAAGACAAATATATATATGGAACCAAAACAGCAAGGCAACTGTGCTAACAACATATGAAATGGGTGTTCCATTAAATGACACTCATTAGTTGGCGGTACTGATAGTTATTTGCTACAAATGTTTGTAACTTAAGCGTTGTTTCGAGACGTGTACCAAAGTGGCAGCTTACAGAATAGAATAAATAACTTGAGTAACTGAAAAGTTACCGGTGGTTGACAGGGTAACGTCCTATAACTATTTATAATACGCCTTTACATGCTCGGCCGATAGGGTAGAAAATAGATTTCGAAATAGTTCACTTTCATTTCTAGTACTGTATGACTAGTACCATTTTACTCTGCAGGTTAAAGTTGTTCAAGGAATGTTTAAAAGAAAGAACCACCATAATTATTAAGTAAAGGATATCGGTAGAAAATATACCTACAACATTAGACGGATAATTCTCTTATGTAGCAGATTATTAGACTGCAGCCTCAGTTAAATACTTCCTTTGTTTTAGAAATATATAGCTAATCTTTTTTTGCTTTGTAAGATAGCTAACTAAATTAAATACAGAAGAAACATAAAATACCATTCAATTTTAATTTTCATCTGCCACTAGGGTGAAACATTGCGAATTTTTCAAGTATTCCCAGCAGCTGCATACTCCCGGTATCTCATCTTCATAAAATTTTCAAGGAAACTGCTTCATATTAAATTTTCTTCCACAATATTCTAACAGAAAACAAGTGGATGCTTGTAAATACATATTTACTTACTACATGCATCGTTTACTACAGGAGATCGTTTTTGGGAGTTAATATATTAAGTTGTTTACGTGACTCTCGACGTTGAAAAGCATGTAACACGGAAACTGGATGCTTTGAACAAAAAACGTACCAAACTAAGTGAGCTTCTATAGGTAACAGTGGAAACCACAAATCATCATGAAACGTGACTTAGAAACGTGAAAGAATTCCTAGTGGATTTCATCTAAAGGTCAGCTCTTTATATAAATAAAGTAGTAACTTAATATCTTTTTCTTGTACTTTTTCATATTCAACGTAATAGAGTATTTCACGTGGCTTTGTTTATATTAATATCGAGTTGAAACTGTCCCATTTTCAGATATGATCAATATCTTACGTCTTACTAACAAATATAAACCTGTTGTTATAAGTACATACGTAGCATGTACACATGTACATATCAAATTTCATTCTAATCGTTTATTCCGAAGACAGTAAAGAAGGAACGGACAAGTATTCCAACAAATCACTATATATGTTCTATATTCATTCGGTACAGTCAAAAATGGTGAGTCTCATTTCTTTTCAATTTTTAATTTTAATATTTTAGTCTAAAAAGCTATGTTCTTAATAATAAAAAGTCAATAAGCAGAGAATAATTATCTGTGGCACTACATATCTGGTCATTTAGGATTTAGGAGCTTATATTGTTACGTTTTTTACATGACGATGGTCATTTCTAGTATTATTTTTCTTAGTAAAACTGACCATTGTTCCTTACAAATACTCATATAATTTTCGCAAGATATCCTATCTTCTTTGTTTGTTTACTGGCTTTCTGCAAACAATCAATCAATCTTCAATTACGAACTATAACCGAATATGCGCTGATTTAGTAAACTTCCGTTGTAATTCGTGTTTAATTAGCTTAAGAACGTGCCTAGAAAGTGCACCTGCTGAAATTACAATACAAACGCTATTAGTTTACCAAATCCGGGAGTCACGTTTACCACTGTTCAACATACCAACTGTATTTGAATGTTTATTTTGGTAATATAAATACCTAGAGGATTTCACACGGTTTGGCTTGCGTGTATTTTGATGGCATATTCATGTACGAAAGCTGCTTAGTTTTGCGAGACAAAATGTACCAAAGTTCCTGTTATCGAACTACATCCAATTATACTAATAAAATTAACTTTGGTGCTTTAAAACTTAACCTTAAAAAAAATTGCTGTATATGTATACGATGTCTAATCATTCTGGTTTGCCTTGAATTGGCTCCGCAACGACTTAATAGATTTTATCTTCAATTCTTGCAGGATTAGAAATTGTGAATTTAAAACTCAATTCCCGTGGGAACGTAATCGAGGCCAGAGCCAATATCTATTAATGTATTTACTAACGCTTGATTCGACTTTACTTTCCTGTAGAAACGAACACATTTTTCGGAACAACAAGTATTCTGTGTTTGTATCTGTTATAGAAATATATATTGTCACGAAAGAACAGTGCTAGGAATAGCTTCCCCAATACTTTAATATGTTGCCTTAACTTTTAGTCCAATATTTTTTCGCTAGGTCTCAATAGTATCGATTCATTGCAATTTATGTACGTAATATGATTCAAATTATATTGTTTTAGTTCTGATTCAGATAGATAGATATTTTTCTATGTCAAAGAGCAAGAGAAGAATGACTGACTAGTAGCGTTTTCTAAAAATTCAGTTTTTGAGGCTATTACAGAGTTAGTTTTTTATTTGACGATTATCGATCTACAAGTTTCCTTCCATGCAATAATATATCTGGCTCACGGCCTTGAGAATGAAGTTATTTTCGAAGTACATCAAAATCCCAACAAGTCACTTTAACAATATAAATGTAGATCTAAGATTAAATTACATATCCATTTTAGACTTAGGAAATATGGATCCAAATAAAAACCTTAAGAGTGGCACAAGTTGTGTATATGTCTTTCAGTATATTTAGAAAAACTTGAAACTAATTGAATGTAAGCAATTTATCCATGTGTGAATTGATTTATTGCAGCTTTGGATTACAGATTATTCTCGTACGCAAATCTCAAAATAGTACCTATTTTATCATCCAGGAAGGATGTCAGACTGTAACATCTCTGGTACTAAAATATTCAAGCTAGTTTTGAAATAGCAAATGAATGTTTGTCGTTTCTTAGTAAGAATATATACCCGTATTCAAATTATTATTTTCCATAAGATCATTATTTAATTGATATTAAAATAAGTAAATATGTATGGAATCAGCAATAGATCAAAATATTGAAGGTATTTAAAACTTTGTATACAAAAAATATATCAAGTGAAATACAAAAAATAAATTTAAGACGTCTGGTGCATATTTGCAATAAATGTACGTACCATCTCGTTTTGTTGAGTTTCAGGGTATTAATAGTATAAGTCCTATAGTCTTTTACAGGTCACTGTTATTTGGAAGGCGCCCAAAAAACTGGCAATATTGCTGCTCTAAAGCAGCGCACCCCTGACTAGCCCTCTGATCGCCTGTAGCTTCAAAGGGTTTTTAAGAATCCCTTAAACCAATTTTTGTTCTAAATCCAACCGGAAACATGTATATTGCGCGATATGTAATTATTGTGCGATTACTAATTATAGTTATAATCATTCGAACCAAACCGGCAAAATACAACAAAATTGTTTCTTGATTTGTATTATATGATTTGATTGTAGATATCTATGTTCTGTTTGAATTAATTTTATAGGTATTGAAGTATAGATATAAGTGTCTAGAGTAGAGAAAGAACCTTCACAATCTAATGGTGCGGTTTGGTAATTAATGTTAATAGATTAAATTTTATAACTTTAGACTGATCTATACAAGAGTATGACTAATGTTTAATCTAAACAACATACGTATCTATATTACGGTCCGTAGTAGCTATATTTAACATTAATTACTTACCATAAAAAACTCAAGGCTCTGGATGAATTAATGCAAAACACTTTACTGTGGTAGTTATTAAGACAATCTTTTGTCTTTGCAATTCATAACTTTGTTTTGGAAATCCCAAAGTTTTTGTTAACTTTTTATTTATACCACAAATCTAGAGATTGCATTATGGTATTGCCATTGAGTTATACTCGTAGACGTTTATATGTATGATCTAAGGGTTTTGCTAAGGTTTTTGTATTCAGTTAACAATTGTTGTACTAATATTTTAAAGTCAATAGGTATTCACGCTTAGACGTGTTAAAGTACTGAAAAAAAGAAATCGAAACAATATTCTTATCGAAGGCGGCAAAGAATTTTTTTTAATTACACAAGGTTTATATTTATATTTTATAGTCTACTTTCAAAGATAACGAATTAAACATGGCGCCATTTATACAAAACTGGTTATGTCATTATCAAATGTTAAGGTCGTATTAAATAATAAGGATAAAATTAATTTCAATCTTGTATCGGAATAATAATGAGCTTTTATACGTTACAAGCTCATGGCAGGTACCATGCGCGGTCGACCTTGGCATCGCTCAGCCAAATGTTGAACAGCGACTGGCCTCGCACAACCGCGATGGGATTTAGTCACGCAGTTTACGCAGGAAATACTTAAGTAGTCCGAACCTAATACAGACTAACTAATTGTAATAAGACGTCAAATAGAATTATATCATTTGGCGCCTTATAAGTACCTCACTTGCCATATTTAAAAAATCTGTGACATACCTTAGTCTATAACTATATATATAAAAATCAATTGCTGTTCATTAGTCTCGCTAAAACTCGAATACGGCTAAACAGATTTGGCTAATTTTGGTTTTGAATTATTTGTGGAGGCAGGGAAGGTTTAAAAGATGAGTAAATATGAAAAAATGCTTGGAATATAAAAACACTTGATGTTCGTCCCGACGTTCAGAAATCAAATTAAATTAAAAAGTGTTTTTTTTTGTCTTTTTTGGTTTTGAATATCAACAGTTTGATGTTCGTCCCGTCGTTCAGAAATCATCGTTTTTTATTTATGATTGGTACGAAGTTTGCCGGGTCAACTAGTTTATAATAAAATATATATTTTCTATTATTACTACTGTTTCTCTTACTACTTGCTGTTTACTGTCTAAATGTAAACTTCTTCCTTTTTATTTACTTCTTTTAATTTAATTTAACCTAGTCATAATTTGTTAAAAGTATCCTCACAGTCAGGTTGCCTGGAAGAGATCGCTGTAAGCGATAAGGCCGCCTTTTGTTTTGCCGTAAAATTAATGTAATTATTAATTCTGTAATTGTTTATTTTGTTGAACAATAAAGTGTTTGTTATGTAAATCATACCCATTCAATTCTAAAATGTAAATATAAAAGATTTTGTTAGGATGTTTATTTATCACTTTCGTTGGGTACCTATAATCAATTGTTATTTTTTTTTTTTTTTTTTTTTTTTTTTTTTTTTTTTTTTTTTTTTTACTATTATTGTATAGTGGCCCTTATAATGGGAATGAAAATATATACTTAATCCCCTGAAATGAGTTGATTACATGGAATACGAATTCGATATTTAAGCTCTTGAAGCTGAAATCGTTAATGTAATATTAACATTCTCTTGTGGGACGTAGTATTCCATTCTAATAGTATCGATTGTCGCAACATCTGATGACGACAGTGTGCAAAAAATTCTGCATTTCTCAATCATAAATCAGGACGTCGAAAATTAAATAATTAACTACAGGATTGAGATACTGTAGTTAATTATTTAACTTTCGTAGCTAATATCTAACGTTGGCCACGGCAACTAATAGTGTGGTCACGGTAATGATCCGACGGCTGGCCAAATTATTTCCGCCGCGGCGTCTCTTCACACTTGAGGCGCAAATTTAAACATAGCTGAATAGGAAATATTCCTTCACATGATCGCAAAATAGGACTAATCTACCGCTAAAATTTTTTTTTTTTATTAACTAAAAATGTACATATATGTGTACATATATTATTAATAATTAGATACATAATATTATATACATATAAATATTATATATATATATATATATATATATATATATATATATATTATACCATATATATATATTTGTGTCTCCAACTTTGTTGGTTGAGGACTACTAGATATATTATATATTGTATATTATATTCAAATGCCTCTCTTCATTTCTAGTTTTTTTATTGAAATCACGGAAGACACTTGACATCTTGTCTTCCGTGTCCGTTCCGTGTCTTCCGAAACGTCGGTATAGCAAAAATCAAATAAATTATCACGCTTAAAACCGTTAAAACGTAGTTTTATTTACTAAATATATTATGAAATATGACTAAGACTAAATATTAAATTAACAAAATAACTTCAAATCTGCGGGCAATGGAGCTTTACTGTGTTATTAAGTTTCTTATCTTGTTTACACCCAAAAAAACTTATGCGGCAACACCAACAAACGTGAGATTAAAAATAACTTGCATGACTAATTTGGAACGAATTCTTATGTCTTATCTGCAATACAAATTACTAGTCTTTTAGCACCATAAATAAATTTCCCATGCTTTTCAATGTAATGATTCAATACTCTGATAATCTAACAATTAATAAGTATGGACCATTTTGAGTCTAGACATAAAATGTTGGTAAAAAGATTTATTGACTTGACTTTAAGATGTTTTAGATAATATACTTATACTAAAATAAAATATTATAATTGAAATAGCTTTAGATATAAGTTATTTTATACTTTTTAGTTTTAAAGTCGGTTTTTTTAATGATGTAGGTTTTAATTCTAGCCGGGGACCATGTTCAATTAAGGCAGTTTTTCTGATCTATTATAAATAAATGCATGTTACAATAGCTACGTGTTATTGATGAAGAATAACAACGTCAGGACGAGCAGGTCCACGAGAACCTATGTGTGTAACATGTTAATTCATCTTAAATAAATCATGGCTGATATACTGTCCATTGCCATAATATGAGGAGCCATATTTCCTCAGGTGGAAATCCTCATGGATGTCGGACCTCAAATGACTAAAACTCTTCCTGACACCTTGCATATCTGCGTCCCTACTTTAGCCTATCGCAGACAAATGTTTGTCTACTTCTTCTTTTTGCCATTTTTTGACAAATTAGTCAACTGAGCTCCATTCGTTTTTGCCTTTAATTAGGGTCTCCACAAAATTATCTAAATTATTTTTGCCTACTTCACTTTCTAGTTCAAACCTTTCTACGGATGACCTTTGGAATGAAAAACGAGTATGTTGCGCATTATCTACCTACTTCATTAGGACAATACACACATTGACTATTGTTTCTTTTTTCGATTATAGCTAAATAAGACATGAGAACATCGCCTCCTGTAAGACACTCGACAAAATGTGGAGCCTGGCAGATGCTTAGGAACTTATATTTTCACCCAGAGCAAGTATTATTTCATAAAACTTAAGCGATACTCACGCACAGTAAATGTTCAATTTTCTTAATATAGTCTTATTTATGTGATATCATGCTGAGAACATTTGTATAATTATTAAAGCTGTTAATTTTGTAATTTGTAATCTTGTGTATAAATCTAACTCGTGATCTACTAATTAGTTTAAAAACAAATTGTAGAACAGTTTTATAAATCAAAATGTAATAGTATATTAGTAGTAGTATTTTCTGTACTTGACACAGGGAATATAACGCAGTGGTGCTTTTTATAACTCGCGTGCAAGTAGATGCATAAACGAATGTCCAAGCAAGCAATAAAATCTATCAGAAATATAAATGCACACAGGAGTTCAGTTCTTTCGGTAGCATAAATATGCAAAATTTATGCCTATAGTTATTTTTGCATTTAATCGTAATAGTTCACTTTATGACCTGGTTTAATTACACCTTAGGCTTGGTTACAGTTATTTCTATAAAATGATTTATTTAAAATTAATGTTCATTGCTTTTTGAATTTCTAAGAGGCACAAGTCCAAATGCTATATATTATCCTACCCATAAAATGTATTAATGCAGAGTTAATATTTTGATGCATATGTCATAAAAGTCAAACCATAATTTTTTTATGTATTTATTGGCATATTAGTCAAACCATCGTTTTTTAGATAAGCAAGTAAAACACTTTTTACAAGCTTTTATTTAACTTGAAAGTTCGGGTGGAATCTTGCAAGTTAAATTTGACTGACTTCCCGGTTTCCTATTGAGATGAAATTTAGCACGCATATGTATTTCGCGTGACAATGCAGTAATATAGGTACCATGGAGCTGATATGATGATGGAGTCGGAAGGTGGCCATAGGAACTCCTGTACTAAACAAGATAGTCACGTCGTGTTTGGGCTCGTTGGCTAGCACTCTGCTGCTACATGATATCCAGGATCTTAAACGCTTTTATTTAAAAACCTTTTTGATAAAAGCTTATTTTATTTCTAACCGTGTTAACTGTTTTATTTGTATCCATTCTTGCAATAGATATTGTAAGGATTTTTGGGTTTCGAAGTCAAAGTGTTAAGATGGCATACGTTTGTCGCTACTACGGAACCTTTCACTGCACGTAGCAGGTTATTTGCTTTTATTACTACCATTATGAATAAATAGTAGCTTCAATAATATCCTAATTACGTGTTATCGTTATTAGTCCAAGATTACCACTGGATTCATCCCACACTCGTGTGACTCATGCACACTCCAGACGGCTTACAGACAAACAGACAAGCTAAGTACTTCATATTTATGGGTTTCTAAGAAACAATTGATATTACCATGTGGGAGTAGGAGTTTAATGAATCTAAATATTATACTATTTTATATACATTTGTTAAGATCTCCGAGTTCAGTTCGGTGTTAAGTAATTGATTTTACAAAAAGATATTGATAATTTTAATACTAAAACTTCTATGCTATGACATCAATCATTGGAGTTTTCACGCTTGCCATCAAGCTACACGGTAACGGAGTGACCCACTTATATTACAGAACGCCTTTAATTTTTGTCGGGAACAATTATCTCTTTAACATTTGACCGCTTTCTTCATGAGCACAATGTACGGTTGCGTAACTTCCCGTATCTTAATGATGGATAGCTCTCATTAGTTTAACGAAACATGCGAACTTTATTAGTGGGCTTGTTATGTTTATAATCCAGTAATAAAGTTATGTGAAGTTGAATTAGTGATAGGCAGTTGGCGATAGAACCTATGTGGACGTGGTATATAGAATGATATACAATCTTCAGCACGATATATTACTCTTTATTGCACAAAATTACAGAAAAACTGAGAAACTAGTAGAACTATTCTAATCCTGTAAAAAGGGCGGTCTTATCGCTGAAAAGCGGTCCATTCCAGACAACCCGTGGCAGGAATAAATTAGATTAGAAACGAAAATTGTGGTAAGACATGTATTTGTGGCCGTTTGCTGTTTAGACGCTTGAATCTTGAGAACCTGGGATTTTAGGCTTTGTAATTATGTCAAAACGGTGACCAAACCCTCAGTTGATTATAGGGCTCATGCCTATCTTGGATAATAGACCAGTACGGCGGTCTAAGGAGGCATATTAAGATATTGCCCGATTTAGCATTCAACTTATTATAATATGAAACTTATAATAATTATTATTTTCGTTCTTATTTTTTTAATTTCAATACACTATGAACTATATAAAAACTAAAACTAAATAAAAAAGGGGGGAAAACGCCTAAAGGTCAGTTAATGGTCCCAAACCACTGTAGTATAGTTGTATAGTTTATATTTAGGTTTATATTTATAGGTTAATTTATTTTTAGTATTTAATTATATGTCTTAAAAACTAATTTCATAAACAAAAAAAGGTCCTAATTAAAAAAAATCAATATCCTAAAAGCTAATTTTCCTCATAATTAAAACTTAAAATGCACGATTGGAAGCTTAGCAATTTTGGTCAACTTTATTTACATACCGAAACAAACTGATTTATATGCATTGTATCTTAGAGCCGTCATCCTCGTTAGGCTGGCGTCCAGTGGAGTGGAACTGCATAGTACACACTGGTGATTTCGCCTTTATATCTTTGAAATAAAGGCGTAGTATTACTATATGCAACTGGCCTTTCGAGGCTCTACCTCCACTTTGACACACGCGTAATATTCTCAAGCAGACAGATGCAATGTAACCGACAGCCTCAAGGCTAGAACCCAGCTCAGAAATAAATGGCTTGGTTGTATTTCTTCACAAGTTTACACTGCAAAACCGGAGTGAAATTGATATTTTTTATTATAAATGGATATTATATTTGACTATTCAGTTCGACGATGTTGTTGTGTTACAAACAGAATGATTACTGCAATTGTTTTAGTGGCTTTGAATTAAAACTATTTAATCTTTTAGAATAAAGCAATGTCTGTATGAAATAAAGAGATGCATTCATTGCAACAAACTATTTATAATAGTAAGATAGTATCCAACCGCTTTCGAAATGAGCTCTAGCAGGCGGACGGCTTCGTTAATTCAATCACGACTACAAATTAACTGCATGCCCGACCGACCTATCCATTAAACCCATACACGTCGCTAACTAGAGTTTTCACGCGGTTTCACTTATACGAAAAGTTCGGTTTAGTGTCGTGTATATCCCCCGTAAATTATCCCGGATAAAATGTATCCTTCCTTACTCTCGTTATCAAAACTACATATATTCCAAATTTTCTGATACTCCTTTAATTCCCGAACCGGTGAAAAAAGACAATAAAGACAGGGACATTAACAACGTTATTTAACATGACATATATTAATATTAGCACCGATGGGTGCCTAAAATGTATTAAATATATTTTTTTTTAATTCAAAAGTTTTTTAATGTATCTCACTGCAGAACATTTTTGGAGGTAAAGTTGAAAATCAAATTTACTTCTAATCTAACACTTTACATACAAGGATAAAAAGTGGTTTAGATTTTTTTCGTAGTAAATGGTTTCATGAAAGTCTAAACATAAATAACCCTGGAAAAATAAAATGTAATATACATGCTTTTTGAAAAAACATTATTGTTGAGATACAACATTGCGAATTATATAACATGACAGAGTAAATGCCTGAAAGTATCTTATATACTACCTACATTGCGGTAAATACTTAAGGTATGGTTAACTTAAGATATCTTAACCTTACTTATTTACGCAAGTAAGCAGAGGTAAATATTGTAAAAAAATTACAACATCCATTATCTAAGCAAAATAATAAGAGGTTATAAAAAATATACCTTTAATCAATGGGCGACCGGGTTTTTCGACGCTATTTTGTGAAATGAATCGTTCAACTACATTGAAAATTACCTCATATCACCTATTATTCGGTAGAATACTGTTTTGATTACAAATGATCACGAAAATATCGAAGATATCATTTATGACAAATGAGGGAGATTTTTTGTTTTCATGTTGTTCCGGTACAGCATTGCGAATTAAAGGGTTAATTTTATTACCTGAAGTAGGCAAACGGTGAGTCAGTCCCCCTGCTGACTAAATTGACTACCATTGAATATGAACACCAAGGGCGTCGTCAACGTTTTGCCAGCTTCGAAGAAACATGATGCTCTCCTTATTTCATATAACCAATCTTTATTTAATAGTATAATAATATAATAACTCAATGCATTTCAGTTTATTAAAATCCTTATTGCTAAACAATCACCGTTCTCTGTACACAATTTTGTGTAATAACCAATATGAGCGACATATATCAACAGGCATATCATATGAAGCTCATTATAGGAGAAAGTGGAATATAATCCGTAATATCGCAGCGGAAATATGCGTATTCCCTTAGGGTAGGTCCTTCAATATTAAGGAAGCGGACATAATTTTGAATATGCGCATAATGTTTCCTTACATTGGCTTCAATTAAAACTTTTGTTTAATACCTCACAATTTCACAAGCAAACCTTAAAATCGGAAAGCTCTTTCAATGTTACCACTGTGCGAGGAACAAAAGGGCTTTTGGTTCGACAGCTCTTGACATCGAAAGGCTTTTTTGCTATTTGCGATAAGAAACTGGTGCCAGGAGGTTGATATTGTAAAAGGAATGAGTAATAGTGCCCAAACACTTCTTTTAAAAGCGTTCTTTGTGAATTAAAAAAGTATACTAAGAATAATAAATAGAGTAAAAACAGGTACCACCAAAATCTGCGTAATCCTGCTTGTTAGATGGTGCCACTGATCATTCATTATTTCTTCACTTTTTAACAACTTATGAAAAAAAATATTTTTAGTTTATATAAGTCAAAATTTTAACTCTTATATAAACTTTCAAATTTATTTTAAATTATTTATTTATTTGGTTCGTTTACAGTTACTTCACCATAAAATTGTAGAAGAAAAATTAAAAGTACAATACTAAGATTAGTGTGTAAACTATTACAGACAAACACAGTAAAAAAAAAGGATAAACAAATTTAGACATACATTTATAAACGAGGATTATTATAAAAAAATTGGTTACAATATAAAGTATTAGATGGAAGGATGTTGTGAAATATTCGACCAAACTTTGGTATTGAATCGGCAAGTATATCTAAAGAGGAGCTCTATATTTATTAACATAGTTTAATAATTCGTGGAATAGGTGAAGTGCTGCTTAGGTAGCACACAGTCTTAGGACTGTCTTGCGCAAAGGTGGACTGAAATATAAAATTAATATCGAGAGATCTATTATGATTTGGCATACCTAGTCTAGTTACGTAGGATTTAGGAGCTTATCAGAGCTACATCTTCTACTTGGCGATTGCCATTCCTAGTCGTCCTAGAGTATTCTACTTTTTAAAAGAGTGATGGTCCATAAATTTTATAACAAAGATAAATTATCCTGAGTCGGAATATCCTGAATTATTCTTATCTAATTGTTATTATCTCTTGATTGTTAGTACTGCTTTCAATTAAGCTTTTTATCTGAATGGTTTATAAATTAAACTGTTGTTTATGAAGTTATCAAATTGCGGTACAACTTTAAATAAGGATTTCACGAAGTGGTTTTGGTAGAAAATATTAATTAATTTGTTTGTTTGAACGTTGCCAGTATTTTTGATACATCACTACATGTGTCGTTTTAACTCACATTTCTGATAAGTACTTTTCGCAATAATATATTAGATTATAAAAATCATTAAGTACGTTATTAATAGAAAGTAGACTCACCCTCAGTCGTCTTTATGTCGAATATTAAGCAATAAAACAAGAATGTTAAGAAAGCTACTTTCAAATAACGTAAGAACGCATATATAACAGATTGTAATAATGATAAATATTGTAATGTTTGTTTTGTATGGATCCAACAACTACAAATATATAAAAAATACACTCACAGAAGAAAACTTACACATACATAACTTCACGCCAGGTCCCTTGCGGGGTAGGCACGATCAACAGAAGAAAACTAATTAATTAGTGCGTATTAGTTATATTGTTTTCTACCTATAATCCTTAAGACTGACTATAAGTAGAATACCTCAATAAGGTTAGGCAACGCATCGGCTCCCGTACTGTTGCAGATATCCATAAGGAATGGTATAACCACTTTCCATCAGATTTTGCCACTATAGTAATAGCAGGATTGGGGCCAAGTGGATTAATTTAAAAGAAAAAAGATAGAAAAAGTTTAATTTAAGAAAAGCGACGTACTTACATTTACGTGATTATAAATAGCATGTTTTGAGATTTTGTACCCTGCATTTTCAATAAACAATGTTTGCACTCAGCTTATTTCTGTGCCGAAATTCTTTTAAAATTTGTTTGCTTGCCCACAGATATGCATTAAAAAAATACTGAGCCTAGACTGAACTTATTTGTATTTTGTTTTAATATTAACTTTTCGCATGGAGACTGCCAAAAGATTCACATGAGGTCGGGTTCGTGATACGAAAAATTTAACAACGCTTATACATTTTGGGAAGCTCGAGGCGTCTGACAAATTGCAGTCCCCGCGCACAAAATAGGAACGCGTGAAAATTCAATTTGTGAAAGTAGTTTACCACGACATCACAAAACGAATTTATTTTTATTCCCTGTTTCATAACAATTACGTATTATTCACTTAAATAACGGTTGAAACTACAACAACAATTATTTGAGGTGTCTCTAAATATTACAATTAGCTTTGCTACTATTTTGTAAAGTTTATTGTATTTCATAAAGATTCCCGCGTTCTCATTCCCGTCTACACACTCGTTTCCCACGAAAACTACTTCATGCACTAAGATAAAAATTATTTTATATTCATCTCCATTATCGGAAATAAATATTTATAAAATATTATTATTATTCCTAATTTTCATCTGGCATAATATTTGAATCAATATCTCGCGTAAAGCATGTCACTTTATGTAATAAAATCTTTTATTCATTATAAAAAGTAGATATAAATAAAATTTAATAATATGGTGTGATAGATAACCTATAAATAAATAATATATTTTATTTGTAAGTCCTAAAACTATTTTTATTTCCTTACATTTTAACTTCACAATTAAGTATTACACAACACTAATACAGCGGCGGGCCACCCAGGCAACGCCCTGCGCCTGAAGCTAGTCGTGAACTATACATCTCGACCGCCCGCCATAATAAAGACTTACCACTTCTAATATCGCTATGAAGCCATAAAAGCTAGTTTATTTGTTTTTAGAAAATGCCCTTTCATTAGTTGCTTGATTTATCGTGGCTGTCTTTTGGACTGAACTAAAAAACTTAGCCAAGTGCTTGTAGGTCCACACAAAGTTCACAAAGGGTACGAAACCCTAAATAAAACGTTTAATCGAAAATAGACCGTAATTAAAAAAATCAGGGGTTTCTGCAAACACATTAATGTTGAAATGTTTTTAAGGTTGTTTTTTGTTCAATTTTATACATCACAATCAGAACTTACATTTTTGAAAGTTTAGAAGCGAATGTCTTCCCACATTAAATAATATTAATAAGATCTTTGTTATTTCAAGATCTAACGATACGATCGGATCTAATGATCGTACACAAGACATGTTTACTGAAAAACAAATATCTCATCATCGTCGTTAGATAATGCGTTCCTCCTGTTATATATATATACATACTTCCTATATACTCCTGTTAGTTTTTTCAGAACTCACTAAATCGTGCCACACAGCATATAGATTAATACACTTTCGTACTAAATGTCATCTATATAGACTGAATCGTTCTTTAGAAAATTACTGTGCCGGACAGACGACTGAAATTCCGATTTTGCAAAATTGATTAAGGAAGCCTAAAAACCTAACATCTGACTTTCTTTTCTTTCACACTCTTTTCTTTCCAACCATAATAATAATTAGAATTTTAAAAGCAACATTACAAACAGATCTCTTACTACAAAGTCTGTTAAATAAAGCTACAAAAGCAAATATCATCCAGAAATCAATAGGTGAATACTAAATGCTTGTATTACAGCAACAATAGACTGCCATTCATCTCGGTGGATTGTTTCACCAACTCATGTCGTTCTCCAAATCTGATAATGGTCTTTTCAAGTTAAATAACGACGGCTGAATTTGTCACTTTATTTTAGATTTTATTAAGTGTTGTCTGGGACTACGCGTTTATTTTTTACATTTATAATTTCAATTAGAAATAGATGGACACTGTCAGAGTTGATTTTACAAATGCGTTGGAACATGACTGTTTTTCTTCATTTCATCCTTATTACTTGGAACAACAGATAGCCTGTGTCCGTTCCCACGGTACAATCTATCAATGCTAAATCAGAAAATAAACTAAGAATAATACAGACCTTAATCACAATATAAAATGTTTTACTAATAAAACATCTATACTCTATATACTAATATATAAACTGAAGAGTTTGTTTGTTTGAACTCGCGAATCTCAGCAACTACTGCTCTGATATGAAACATAATTTCCGTGTTAGAATAGCCCATTTATCGAGGAGGGCTATAATATATCCTTACGGTAAGACCAATAGCAGCGTAGCACCAATGAAGAATGATCCAAAATCGGAAAAAACCGTTTTTTTCCTTGTGAGAGCTTCAGCTGCGTGTGTTACGCCTTCTACGTAAACAAAGTCGCGGGTTAAAGTTAGCGTTTGCCGAAAGTACCTATTCCACGCGGAGGAACTCGCAGGCAGAAGCTAGTGAAAAAATAATTGGAGTATTTGTTAAGAGAACATACAACTCTTCGAATTAATGCAGCTTTAAGTGTAAACTTATCTTATTGGTCGGAAGTGGCGTCGTAAGTAATTGTGATTACGTAAGAAATTCTCACGCATTATACCTATAGATGAAAATGTCTTTGTATGTATTTGCCGCAAACCAATAAGTTCTATGCCCGCTAGAAACTGGAATCATAAAGATTGACAGCCTTAGAACTTACGCTCGGCCGCTGTCCGAGTGCCACTTCCTTGTGAAATGCCACACGTCTCCGCTTCACAGTTTCTCCCTATTGTGTACGAGTGTATTCTTACATTTAGCATAAACCCGTTTACTGCAACGCTCGTAAATGCTACAATGCTATTCGCTTTCACAGAATGGAGAGCCTAGTTATTATTGCACTCTATGTTACTAAAATGTGAATTTTACGACATTTAGGTCTCTCAGTTTTATGCGGCTATTGAAAGTATAACCTGACCAAGTGCGTTCGAATTGCGCGTATTAAAAGGTATCTTCATTCAGACATTAACCGGTGGTTAAAATAAAATAATCAATGTTTAGCCATATATTTTTAGCGAATATTTCATTTTAACCATTGGTTAAATCTTGGTGCACCCAGACTCATAATTTAAATATAGATAATGGGGTGACATCGATTTGGTCTAAGAAGTTCTTGTTTCACGAACCATCGTAATTAGATATATTTCTAATTATTTAAGATCTGTTTAGGGATATGCCACACACAGAATTATTTCTTCATTCCTAGTACATAATGGTATTACAGTAGAGTACCATATTATTTCCTTAATTGAATTTATTAAATGAATGTCATTATATTCTTACTGTTTAATATAACACGACACAATTTATATAAAGTATTAATTACACTGTAAAATATAAAACTTAATATAAAAAGTATTATACATATATTTACAGATAAAAAATGTAGTCTAGATTGCTGCCGGGGGAGAGTTCCCAAAATGCTGGCTGCATTTCCCCGTTGAATTGCAACACTAATCCGTTGCCCTAAATATAGGCCAGTCCTTGGGCAACGCGAACTTCTTTCAATAGAAAGTCTCGATAAATTGATAAGCTTCAGGTCCCCATGGTCCCAAAGTCTTAATGCAAAGCCACATTATTCAGCGGATGTGCCACATTCGGAGTGACGGGGTTTGAGATGGGCCGGCAGCACCTCCGGCAGTGAGGCTGAGTATGAAAGATGGGAAACCGCTAACGTTTACGCACACGTTGCGTTGTATACTGAGGGGCCTCCCATTTTCCAAGATATTAACGACGTGCCTTCTGGTCGCTTACCATCGCCGCGGCATAGTCCGTTCGGTTAGAGAAAGGCTGGTACTCCGGCATGACAAAATACCAGAGGATAATGTCGTTTGTTGCCGCATTGCGTGAAGTCCTTCCGGCACTCCTCATTCAAGACAAGCCATGATGACCTAACCTATCATCTTTGTCTCCGCACCGACAATGGTGTGAGACTACCATCCAAGGAGGTTTAAATTAGTTTTATTTACAATTTTTATATTGGGAGCCAAATTTGTAAAATCGGAAATAATATTAATAGTATTCTTTGTGGAATGGACAAGAAGACCATTTTCTTTCCACTAATAGATTCCTAGGTGAAAAGAAATAATTAGCGATCAGATTTTAAAATTCCTATATAGAACCCTAAAGCCTAAGCAATAATAAGCACACTTAGAAATGCCATTCGCTGTGAATTAACATAAACATGAATTAAAGTGGTGGATACATTGCACCAGGGGCGCAAACAAGCAAGCGCGACGACTCTTATCTAAATTGTACTGATGTAGTAAAATTTTAATGAACTGGACTCAACCAACTCTACGCAGTACTCGGTCCCGCTAGTCGGATGGAGCATACAGTTACTCAGTTGAATTGTAGACGTATGCAGAATGTACAGAAACATAGCAATTAACCAACTTTAGCTTTACACTTTAAAATAATCTCAATTGACATAACGTTATGTCAAACCAATAGTATTGCGACAGCTGAAGAGTTCCGAAAAACCGAGATCTCTATAATCTTAAAGCAACCAGGTGTTCTATTAACTGACTTCAAAAAGGAGGAGCTTCTCATTCGTCTGTATGTTTTTTTGTATATCCGTTACTCGATTTCTCCGTCAATTGTGGGCCAATTTTCCAATTATATTTTTTTATTCGAAGAGTATATTTCCGAGGTGGCCTCGTGGTCACCAAATTGATCTGATGAGTGGGTCCCAGAGAAATAGATATATAATAATTAGTAATAAAGAGTGATCCTTATCAAAGAAGGAGAGCGCCTAAATTCTTCGAAAAAAACGCTTATATACGCTTGCCAGTATTATATTTTCAACAGGCACTTGATTTTTTTTGTACGCATGCTATGTGATTTCACCGTCAATTGTCAACCGATTTTTAAGTCTTTTTTTTATTCGAAAGAGTATAATACACTCCCGAAATAGTATTATAGTCACCAAGACAAAATCTGATTAGTAGTTCGCAGTAAGTCAGTCATAAACCTTTTCTTATTGCTAAAATTTCGCTACTAGTTCGTAACAGCCAAGCTGTTTCGGATTAAGCTTATAACTTTCGAAATTTCTATAAATGCATGTTTATTGGTGATCCTTGTGTATTTTAAGAATATATAAGGCCGGTTGAAACAGAGTTAGTTGAGGTTCAACTATGATCGAGTTGTTATTAAGTGTACACACGGAATGGGAATCTCATATCGACGAATTTGCATATTCTATGTTATTAAGGTCTTTTCCTTAAGCTTTGGACATGTTACATTTGGTTGTGTTTCTAAGAACTGAATAACATACGTGTGTACCTATACTTCTAACAAAGTTTGTGTATATTCAGTCGACATTTTAATTTCGCATCCCGCGAATACGTAACACTATTAAGCGCTATTGGTTACCAACCAAGTTTAGATATGGTTACTACTTTAAAAAACAAAGCTATACATAACTGTATAATATATATACTTAACTGTTTAAGTTCCAAATATGTCTAATCTACGTTTTTATTGGTACAACCACTTTTGGAACGGTAGTTAATGATCTTCCTTACGGATTAAACAGTAATTGATTTTCTAAGTGCTTAATACGCACTATAAACAATTTACGAGGTTTTTATAGGTCCATATCCGCTTTTGTTTGAAACGACTATTAAAACTAAATCTTTTATTATCATCTTGAATAATTCCTATACTTGCTATTTCTTTGAAAAAATGAATGATTTGAATTGAATTGAACACTGTTCATACATAAAGTTAAGTGAAATATTATTTCGTACATTCGTTTATAAATATGAAAACTCTTTCCCGTTTATGTTCTTCTTAAAAACATTGTAAACTTTAATACATACATAAGCTTATGTATAAGTATGTGCTTCTGAATAATTCATACAATGATAACTTTTTGTTGTACACCATTACAGAAAAATGTATAGACTAGTAGTTCTATTCTAATTGTGTAGAAAGGGCTGTCTTATCGCTAAAAAGCGATCTCTTCCAAACCACTCATCGCAGGAATAAATGACATTCATCTAATATATAAAATTCTCGTGTCACAGTTTTCGTTGCCATACTCCTCCGAAACGGCTTGACCGATTCTCATGAAATTTTGTATGCATATTGGGTAGGTCTGAGAATCGGCCAACATCTATTTTTCATCCCCCTAAATGTTAGGGGTAGTCCACCCCTAAATTTTATTTTTTATTTTTTAGACAAATTTTTTAATTTCTATTTTTTTATGATACAACATACAAAAATACATACAATCCTTAATTTTCACCCTTCTACGATAAACCCCTATTTTTACCGGGCAGGACGACGTCTGCCGGGACAGCTAGTATAGGTATAATGCCATTTAGTAATGAAAATGGGATAATTTCTATGAGGTGTACCTTTATTATCCTTTGTTTACTCGAATAAAACTGCATGCTATTAATAAGATTATAATTAGGTATCATAACATTATATGGTATCTAATTTTGATATATAATTTTTAAAATTTCCAATTTTATAATTTAAATAATATTTTATTTAAATAATAAAATTAGACACTTAAAAATCCTTGCTGCCGTCATTTTGAAATATCGTGATATTATTTTTTTGGTTACTTTTTATGACTAATTAACGAGTTATTTGATTCCTTTAGATTATAACCTTATAACTAGCTACAAATACGCAGTTAATTTGCCTATCAGCTAAATTAGTGTAAATATACCAATGTACACGAAATTTGCCAATGATGTCAATCCTTACACATTGTTGGATTCGGTAACAAATCCGCCTACCGTTAAACAGAAGCTCCGGGTAAGTTACCCTAAAGAAGTAAATCGCTCCTCATTCCAATGTACCGATTTGGCAAACCAGCTTCTGTGAGACTCGTTGCTCGGTGATTTATTAAAACATTGTACTCGCGACTACAGGCCGTATGAGCGTGAATGCACCGTTGCCCACCATGCCCGTAAATGAAAGTCTAAAGATTTCGTAACAGAATGGATGTAACATTTCCCTTTTCCTATCTGCAGTAACAAAAAGTATGAGCTGTTGTCGTAAACAATAAACATAGTCACGAAACTTGTTCAGTTTTGATATGCTGACTTGCGGAATGCAAACTTTTGTTAAAATTATTTCCTCCGAAGCGGTTATTGTTTTAAGTTGTTTTTGAATGGTTATTGTATATTGAAGTTTGAAGTTTTCAAAAGTGTATATTTCGAGGAAGTAAAAGTGGGTACAGCTAAAGATGAGAGTGCTTGTTAATTTGTAAAAGCTTCGACTTCAATCACCTTAATTTTAATCATCACGTTATATACAAGATGAACTTTTCAAGTGGGCCTTCAAGGCCAAATCCTAAGCTGTGCTAGGTAGCGAAAAACACAAAAAGGAGTCTCAAGGTATCAATATTTTTGAAAAATCAATTAGCCTTGTCCGCAATGGAATCACCTTATTTTGAAAAAATAACACATTTTGTATTATTATAACAAATTATAGTGTAGCTTTGAGAATCTATTTCTGTGAAGAAATGTCAAGCGGCAAACCAAAAGAAAGGGTAGTTTTTGAACAAAATTTCTCTTTTTCCATACATTACCACGCTTCATTTGAATGCAATCAAAGTTTACCCATTGACTGATTTGATGAATTGGGGTAAAATAATATGTGGAATGAATGATCATTTCCATATTGAATAAAATGAGATGAGGTTTAACTAATGTATGTAAAATAAAACATTTTGTTCAAAAACAATCTTTCGCTTAATTTGCCGTTTGACATTCATTCACAGAAATTGATCCTCACTAGCTACACTATAATTATAACTAACAATATAGAGGCGTTTAGTATTTCAAAATCAGCCGATTCGATTCCTGACAAGGGTAATTGATTTTTCAAAAATCTAATGATGCCATTCAGGACTTTGAGCGTTTTCGCTATCTAGCATAGTTTAGGATTTGGCCCTGAAGACCCACTTGAAAAATTCACCGATTTAATTGGTAATAATAAACACGACGTCGATTCATAATTTTATCTTATGAATCGACGTCGGTATAGAACACATTACATAAAATATCGGAAATACATATCGGACCACCCATATTGAAATAGTCGTAGAGGCGACGCATGTCCACTATTATTGTCATTTAGCTACGATACTCTCAAATAATACATATGTAATAGCCCATATATGCAAAACCAGATAATGAATCTTGTGCTAACCAACCTTGAGTGTTTTTCAGTGTTCTATTTCAGAAGCAAGAGAAGGAAAATACAATACAATATTTACGACTTTGGGAGCTGATGTTAATGTTGATTTTAAGAAGTTACAATATGATATACGTACTTAACTGATATCAATTAGGAGGCATCCACATTGTTAATTACCACAACATAATCTCTCACTAAACATACCCGGAAACTGTTACTAACCTGCCTGCTGTTCAAATATTTAGATGTGTTCTATGCATATATTGTTTTACTAACATATTAATCAAAGAGACAGCGACAGACAATTGTTTGAATAATTTACAATATTATCTCCTTATAATAAATAGCATTATTGTGTAGGTATCTACTACTAATATAGAATCATAGTTGACACGACAACAATCTTAATTTGTATCACGATACGATCTATACGGGTTTATTTCAAATAGAAACGGGTTTCAGCGTACGAATATTTTTTAAAGAGAATCATACTAACAAAATAAACTTACGATAAATTAACATTCCTTGTTATTATATAATAAAAGTGGAATACCAGTCTTCTCTAGAAGTAACTAAGAAGTACCCACAACTGAGTCGTGTTTATTATTCTTAAAATATATTCATATTGCATGGTGAATATTGTTTTGTTTAGATATTTCTGTTTATTCCTTTTTTACAAATAAACCGATTATCATTATAAACATTTTGATAACAGCGATGAAGTCGAATAAACATGGACAATTTTATGTCCAGAAAATCGTTTCCGTGGACCATGATTTTACAAATTTGCATGAAGTAAGACGCAATATCCAGTACTAAATACAAACGTTCTCCTTACATTTTTTGAATGCCTCTTATAAAAGGAGATACATAACCAACAGCCTACTGACTACTGTCGATTACCTAATTAATGTACAATAGCCAATGAATCGTAACCTGTCGGTATAAAGGACATAAAGATATATAGCGAGGGAACGTAATTGGAGCATCGGAACGTCACACTGCATGACCATCAATAGGACTTTGTAATGGTTTGACATGTTTAATAAGCCGCAAAGTCAACTCAGACCGAGAACGCAGAAATCACCTCTATTCAGTTGAATCCAATAAATTGCATTCTTGCAATACTTTGCATTGTTTGTCGTCGTCTGCTTTGATTTTAAAATCAGTATGCTATCCAGAGGTTATTGCAATTAGAGTCATACACTTGAAATAATAGATTAGTGTCAGGTACTAACGCCTACATCTAACCTAATCAGCGCCGTCTCGAAAATGTTTCTTCAACTTCTTTTCTGTCACCGTCACTCAATTTTTTGTCTGCTTTAAAATTTCTTTTCGTCAATCTTCCATTTTGACATTCTTTTTGTCACGTGATTTTCATCCCTCCTTCTTACATGCCTGTTCAGTCAAGTATAGGGTGTATGTATATATATTAGCGCAATGATGAAGCACAGCAAAAGACTGGTAAAGGCGTAAGAAGATCCTCACGCTGTTCGGAATCGTCGTTCTTCACAAATCATGCTCATACAAATGGACGGTTCGATCCTGCAAGTGGTTAAAAAATTCTAAGAATAAACAAAACATGGTATTGCTTATTATGCCCCACCAACAGCTTACATTAAATTTACCAAGTGGGCCGCATTTAAGTTTTAATCTCGATTGTCATAAGACTTTACTGCTGTCACGAAGCGACTAGCCTTTTCATTGGTGACAAGTCCATAATGGTGTAAGATATCTCGAGAAGCGATCTCACTTCATTATGAAAATGGTGAATCACTCCCTCAATGTACCAGTGAATGATTTTAGTGAAATGAAATGTATATATAGGTATGAATAGGAAGCTCTAACAGAAGCGGTATCAGACCGTGAAGCAAATAGGTTAACAACCTTGATTTGTGTACACGTTGAATGACTAGAGTTCGATATTACACAAACAATTTCCGTTTTTCACCATAATATTATTGCGAAATGTTCGAAATACCATGACTTTGAATAACATGTTCGCTAGCAAGTACTGTGCTTTAATTAACTTCACCTTGCTCACACTATTATTTAACGAAGATTTTCCCACAGTAAGTATTTAAAAACTAATACAAACACCTAAGCTATACTTATAACACTCACACTTAATCATAATTCATATCGTAACGTATAACATCGTTTAACCAGTTTTTCTGGTTCATAAGAATTTTGAAACCTGGTCAAACGTGGGTGAAATTGAGATATCAGTTATCGCTAAGTATAATATAGGTAATATATGTGTAAATCTTTTTTTTTACAATTAATTAAAAAAAGGCAATGTATATTGGAGAAATACATTGCAAAAATAGATCTTTTACAATTTGTGGAAAAATCCGATACCATATTAAATTCTTTGTAAAAAAAAAAAAAGTTATAAAGGGGGATCTCTTAATTAGTAGGACTAATTTAAAATTGTTTCATATTAACAAGTTTGTTTATAGTTGATTGTGGTTCCTTTATAGCCAAATTTGCCACAATTGATACTCTAATTATATTTCACGCGATCAAAGTCGACAGCACGACGATAAGTATTTAATATATAGGTATATTATGTAAATAATGCACACACTTTTCTAACTATCACATTAAGAGTTAAAGGTTATTTTAGACCTTAAAGATCAAAAGACCTCTAAGTAATTGATTTTTATTTTACGTAATCAGAGATGAGAATTAAATTAATCCATCATTAAGCTCTCTGTGTGATCGTAAAATATGACTACCTAAAATTTTAATGAGTGGATTATTTATATCTCAAGAATCCTAATTAATTCACAGTAGAAATATTTTAGACGTGATTAGGTCAATCGATGGTTATTAAAACATTTTTCATGTGGTTTATATTAAAGTGTTCTTGAAACTGCTTTTGATGTTTCACTGGTACTTGTTGCTGTATCTGGTTTTTGATACTTGTGATCTCTGATCATCATTGTACTATATGAAATGAAATATTTATTCTTGCATAAATGTAGTTGTATACAGGTGTTGTATAGATTATTATCTTTATTTGAGGTAAATTACTCTGCCTCGCTATGTTTGTGTCGTAGCTCAATATTATGCAGCTATGTATAAGCATCCTCAACAAAGAGGCAATATATAATTTATCAATCTGAACTTTTAATTTTACAAGTAATATGACTAAATACTAATAATTTACTACTTCTACTTCACTCGCATAAATGTACGTAGTACACAAATCAAAACCAAGCCACAATGCCTGAATTAATTAATTGTAAGTAAGTACCTATGTAAAATATTTCCAAATTGCGTGTTTTGTATATGCTAAAAATATCACAGATTTATCTGTAATATTTATTATTAAACATGATATTTAGAAAACGGGTTTCCTTCGCTATTCTATACAGCTGTTTATAATATCTTAAGTAGACGGTCTAGTGGCCTAGTGTAAACTTTGCCATGCCTCACTGTTACGCTGAGGTCCAGATTTGATTTCCTGTAGCACAAATTACGTAAACTGATCTCTGTCTATGTGTATTTTGGTCTCTCAGATCCACGCCATCTATCTGTCCATTTTCACCCATAAGGCTAAGAAGCTTAGAAATATTTCATATACGTATGTATGAATGTCAAAAGTGACAAATATTATCATTATAATTGAATAAAGTAGGGGATTAATATAGCAAAACACATAGAACTTTGAGAATTATTTAATTCGACTTCCGAACGAAGATTGCAGATCTAAAGTAGAAGTTATACTCTAATTTAACACAATTATTAGCCACCCTAGAGAGCTACTATGACACTTTCACCCGATCAAAGTCGAAGTGAGAATGATCTTTCACGTCAGTTGTCATTCGCTTTTATATGCGATTAGTAACATAACTACCCGCAAATATTACAATAGTACAATAATAGCTGGCACCATAGATAATACTATTAAGCGGGTACTAATTGTAACAGATGTTATTAACAGTAACTTTAACGCAACTGTAACTTTGTTTTGTTATAGAGAGAAGAGATAAAACATACTTTATTAATCTACTAAAATAACTCTGGTAATGTTATCTTGAATACGTTTCAATGTGATTTACATTGAAGAATAAAGAATTCATCACCATCAAATTACCGTTACCAGACAATAGTAGAATTTCAAGTAAATAAAAGAATTCAAAGCGTAAATATGTCAATAAGACTCGTTAAACTTGCCAGTCGAAAGTAAATACACCATAACAATATTTTTCAATTTGTTACTAAAACCCAAACATTTGTGCCAGACATACTGTTGAAGATGTTAAAAAGCAAAGGTGTTGAGTATACGAAGGTTCATTGTTTAGCTCAGAGTCAAACAACACGATCGGCGCTTCAAAGCGTTTAGTATTTGAAATTCCGTACCGTATTTAAAGAACTGTTACCGCTAATGCAGTGGGGATTTTCTACCAATATTTTGTTAGTTAAAATAATTAGTGAGTAATCTAGTATAGGCTTGAGAATTCAACAATTCGGAATTTTTTATTAGCCTTAATTGTGTTTTGTGATCTGCTGCAACCGAAAGCTGCCCAAGTCAACTGCAATTATTTACAGGTTGAATCCTAGCATGGAACTTTGATAGCCGACGGACAAAGTTATCGTTTTTTCACTGATTTGTATTTTGGATGTGAATAAATTTATTTTATTTATTTAAAGAAGTGATTTTACAGTGTACAGTTTTATATGATTAAAAATATTTTTCAAGTGTACAATAATGACGCAAGAATATTATTTCCCACGGCAATAGTTGTAAAATTTTATTTGTTTTAAGTATGTTTAATTAAATATTTAATAATGAATTGATTTGAATGAAGTGGTTTGTCTCATTGTCGTATGAAGTTTGTTAATACATTAAAAGATACTTAATTTTATTCTCTTAGTAAACTCTAAGAATATATTATATTTATTTGAATATTTTTAAATAAAACTCTGACCCCCTTATTCATAATACTGTTACGAGGTTTATTGGATCGTTAAAATTGAGCCAAATTTAATTATGAAAAACACTTTTACTTTTTTAATGCACAAACCGTACGAAACTACATGTTTTAAAAACAGCATTTGCATAATTACGACTTTTTCTTTATTTTATTTTTTGACTACTAAGATTAATATTAACCATAAATAGTTTGGTGGGCCATAATCTTATACAAATGTTGAAAAGACCTCGTTAATTCTTTTGAATGTTGCCTGTCTTTTTTATATATATTAGACTAGCTTCTGCCCGCCACTTCGTCCGCGGGAAATATTTAAAAAAATAAGTTAAAAAACCCCCGGAGTTTTAAACATTCTTAATTGGTGCTCCGCCCTAATTGCCCTTAGCGTAATGGTATATAACCTTCCTCGATAAATGTGTTATCTAACACTGAAAGAATTTTGCAAATCAGACCCTACTGGTCTACTACTGGTTAGACCTTCCTGAGATTAGCGCGTTCAATCAAACAAACAAACTTTTCAGCTTTATATGTTAGTATAAGAAATAATAGCTAATTTAAACTTTTTTGGTTTATTGTCATGACATAATGAGGTAATAACAACATCGTCGCAAACCATATGAACCGACGTAAACAAAACGTAAAGGCCAGACACAGTGTGTGCCAACAGCAATCATTTCGCTTGCAAAGTAGTTTTCCCTTGTCTGTATCTGTGCTGTGATTTTTCGTCGTACTAAAGTGCCAACAAATAATCGTAAAAGCGGTGAACAAACAGCTTTACGGTCCGTTTATGTTGCGGTTATCTGCACGGGCTCGCCTTCCAATGCTTCAGATATCTGGTTTTCAGTAGACCACAACCCATAACTCCGTTCTAATAACTTAAGATTTTCGTGTTATTTCCACGCTATTTAACACAATCACGCATCAAAAATGTAAAGTAATCGAAATGTTCAATGGACCAATTTTCGTTATATGGAAATATATTTTTTCTTTATTCTGTTTACTTACAGACCAGAATTGCTTGCTTTTATTTACATATGTTATGGTAAAACTCTGTATTGAATTTGAATTGATTGTGATTTATGCAATTCACGATTTTATTGGTTCATTGAAACTTTGAGGTGTTTCCCTTGAGAAAGCTGTCAATATTATTTATTATAAGTTGAGTCATTGCTTTACAATCACATGTTTAGAATATTTGGTTATTATTACATTTAATAGCAATATCACATTTACAATTGACTTATAGTGTATTGTAAATAAAATATGTAAAGTTCTGTTATACTCTGTAGTGGTTTATATTTTAAATTGTTTGTGAAGGCTTAAAATTATTTACGTATACTAGCTGTCCCGGCAGACGTTGTCCTGCCTGAAGAATTAAAATTTAGAACCCGACTGCAGCGCCATCTGGCGAGCTTATTTGTGAATCTAAACCATCCTCGAATCCACTTGAACACCACAAAAAATTCATTCAAATCGGTCCAGTCGTTTAGGAGGAGTTCACTGTCAACACACGTACAGAAAATTATATATACATAAACATAATGTGCGGCACAAATGACTTATGTTCTAAACTAAGCCCTTCCATGTCACTTTCTTATTGCTATCTTGGCGATACGTGTATCCTAATAACTACAGGCGTTACGCTATAATAAAAATCCAAAGTCAATTAATCAATCTAAATAGTAAAAATCTAAAGTACAGAATACACCATCAATCACAATTTATGCTTTCACAAGCCCGATATGATACATAAAATAAATACACAAACACAAAATACATAGATTTATATGCATTATATTCAAATAATGTTCGTGTCTACCCACAAGGGACCTGGCGTGAAGTTATGTATGTATATTCAAATATCATTACAAAATTAATTAAAGTCATAATGTCACGACTATTGCAAGATGAGAAGGATTGATTGCACTATCAATTTAATTGCATTTGAAATATTATTCGAATAAAGTTGTAAACATTTATACTAACAATATAATCAATTTTTTGGATACTTTATGTCCTCTAATAATAACATTTCATATATCACTGATTTACATAAAGCTTGCAGGTACGTTAGTCATTGGAAATTGATATATGCATATTTTACCCTGAAAAATTATATAATTATTAGTACCGCGGGTTGCGTGTCACAAATTAACGTAAGTGAAGCCATGAGGTGATTCCTAGTTAGTTTATAGTTCTTCACTTCCTAGAATAAAAGGTTATTGACTCGGCACACCTTGTGGGATGCTGGCACGTAAGACCGCACGGCGGCGGTACCATAGTTCCCGGACGTGTAGGTAGGTACGAAGCACAAACACTAATTGATACCTGTACGATTCGAATTGTTCGATAATGTTCTTCAATTATTATAAGAGTATTCTTGAAATCTATTAAATGGGCAACTTAACTGTAAATTGTTTCCAATACAGAAGAGTGCAAATTAAAAGTTAATTATTAATTTTCATTTGCAATCTTGTGAGTATTTTCTTTTAGGTATACGAAGGGTCTAAATATAAAACCTACTGCGTTCAAAACTATTTTTTTTGTATTTTATGGTAAAACTGACAAATGGTAGACAGCCAATAGAAAGTGGTAACCGTCGCGAATAGGCGTTCGAAGCACCGAGAGATTATATACTTATATATACTGTGCCCGTGACCGCCGTCCGCGTGGAATTTGTTTTCAAAGCCCCGATTTTGGAACATTTTTCATTGCTGCTCCGCTCCTATTGGTCTTAGCGTGATGATATATAGCCTATAGCCTTCCTCGATAAATGGGCTACCTAAAGAATTTTTCAAATCAGACCAGTAGTGCCTGAGATTATCGCGTTTAAACAAACAAACAAACTGTACAGCTTTATATATTAGTATAAGATATAAGATAGGTTATATACGTAATGTGACAGCGTAGTATCACGCCGATCGAGCCAGCCTTAAGAACTGTTTTCAGGGTCATGATTCCAACACGGCTCTATCACGTCAAATTTTAAACGCTTTATGCTTTATTAAATTTCGGCCTAGATGTATAATTATGATAGCTTCGATGATGGAAAAAATATCAGTAGGTACTCTATCCCAAAAAATCGGATATTTTCCAAATAATGTACCACATACGTAACCAAAAACGTGTGAAAAGGTCTATCTTCGAATTGATTATACCACATCTTCTGGAATAAGCATAGCTGGTACACATGCAGGCTACTAAGCATTACAATGCGTAGAAAAAAAACAAACTCGCCATTGTAAGACACAAAATAATAGAGTAAGGTGAACAAACGAACACATGTTCAATATTCTATAGACATCTAATTCAATGCCTATCTATTTGCTATGACGTGAATACTGTGTTCTGAAATAAGGACACGTCATTCAATATTGTATTATAAAGGTGTGGTGGTTTTTGCTTTTATAATGATTTTGGACCTTATGAGTATGATAATAAATCATTAACAGACTGCATAACTATATTAATAGCTACGTTCACGTTTGGTATTATGCACGCCATCAAGGGAAGCCTGTTGGTCACTAACGTCAATTTCAAATTGAATTCTTGCTTTAAAGGGGATCCAACTGATAGGTTAGTTACTGACGCTGCAGTCATTAATTTGATATTTCATTTTTTTATTTCGCAGATAATTACCACATCTAGTGGGACAATTGCAATGGATTTCAATGGATACGAAATTTAGAAGACAGTTCGCCATAAATATAGCCACTAATTCCTTATAAAATATTAGCATCGGAAGACATTTTCCTGCCAAGAAGAAGTAAAATTCTAGAACCCACCTGGCGCCACCTACTGGTGTAATTTTGTATCTAATTTACCCCGGGATCCACTCAAACACGCATAGAATTTCATCCAAATCGTAGACCTGATTCCAGCGCCAAATATTTTGTTTAGATTGAGGGTTACTTTATTGAAGTTTTAGTAGGATCCCTAATTTTTACAGTCTATATTAAGCAGGGGTAATGTAGCATTCGAATCGGTCGAGTAGTTTTTGAGTTTATTCGTTACAAACATACAAAAATACAAATGTTTCCTCTTTATAATAGGAATATATTAAGTAATGTATTGAAAATTCATCATAATTATGACTCCACACATTGTGAAAACGACATAGTAAAACGAGGAATCAATTGTACTCCTTTAACAAAAACTAGACACAACAACTACAACTAAACACAGTCCATGGTTAAAGATGTAATTATGAAACCTTTCACCTTGGACTGTGTTTAATTTTACATGGTTTGCCTTTGAATCTGAATTTTGTATTAATATTTTGTACAAATAACTTAATCGTTATTAATATCCTTACTACATGAAATAGTTCTTCGTATTTTCTGCTCCGTAGCAGTTTAAAGTATAGGTATAAGATGGAATTATTACCGTCTTAAAGCCACGCCTTTCATTGTGCTACGAGCTTCTTGAACGCTAACGAGCTGCAGATGGGATCGCATGCCATAAGGTAGCTTCTGTCAAGTCTTAAGAACTTACTAAATCACTAAATATAACGCTTCAGTTGCAATTACTCTTACTACAATAAATTTATTTGCAACGATATTGCGATTGTTCATTTTACTGAACGGCCTCCATATCTTCATACCTATCAGTTGTTATTGTAGTTTGATAACTGAAATTAATTGACCACACAATTTGACTTGTCTACACCGATTTCGGTTACTGTAATATTGTATAGTGAGCTAGAAATAACAATCATTCTATACGTGTTTTATTACTGCCGTACTCGGTTAGCTTAAGGAAAATTAACTTAAAATGCATAAAAAAAATTATAAATGAAAAATGACATTTTAAAATTAAGTATTAATGTTCGCAACTTACTCTTCACTTCTTCAGTTTCTATTATTACATATAAGATTATTCGACATGAAATGCAGACCTCTCTTTAAGGTTAATGGTTATTATTTTGACTTGGAGAACTGCATCAATATTGATAAAAACAAATTTGTATCAACTAATGATTTTAACCTTTCAGCATCTACGCCAGTACTTTAATTCACGCTTTCTTTAAACGTTAGTTCGAATCCTTTTTTGACTTTTTGAGTAATTCTGCCGATGTAATGAGCATATTGTAACAGTTTCAACATATTAACCTTAAATTAAAATATCCTGAGCAAACTTATTATGCACTAAGATTACAAATGTGTGAAATCTGATAATCTACCTCGGACAAGCTGCCGTTCATAACGCTAAAATAAGCCGCGATCAGCTGAGGGACGTTTATAGGCTTACAAGTAGCTAAGACAAAAACAATCCCTGAATATTACTCACAATTAATTACTACAACAATTTCAAGATGAAAATGCCTATAGTATTTTTTTTACATGACAACAAAATTAATTTCAACGCCTAATTGCGACTATTTTCAGAATTTATGTCTGTTAGACTGTATGAAAGTTAGGTTTTAATGAGATGACAACGAATTTCAATGAAAATTGTATAACTTAAAACAAAAGTTTTATCCTAAGTTTTCGTATATTTAATTTCGATATAGTAAAGCGTTCAGAATATATGAAGACCATATCCCACGCGTACAACGTGTTTGACAATAACTATTACCAACTCCTGCAATTACAGCCGTTTAAGCTTTCAAATATTTATAATTTCAGCCAAAAATCAAAGTTGATACAACTGATTTCCATAAAATTCTGATAAAATATTTATTTTACCTACTACCCTCAGTTGACTCTTATCCAACATAAAAATTACAGAGAAAAATCCATTATTCTCCCCTAATTTTCTGCGTTAAACTCGACGATCCCTTATAATACCTGTTTACGCATTTCTTGTAATTTGTGTTTGGCTAATGTTGTGCCATAGTCATTAGTGAGCGGGGGCCGTGCCTCTTTGTGCATAATTATAATTCATTACCTTATTTGTTGTCGTAAAATGTTTCATGTCGTTATTAAATTTATTAAATAAACATTGAAGTTGGCTTTATTAACATGATATACTTTACAAGTCTTTAGCTTGAGTACCAAACTCGTGAAAGTTTGCATCTTGTGAGATAAAAGTATCATATCATCATCTCCGGTATTTAACATGTTTATTATACGAAAATTAAAGCAGTTAAAAATAATTTTGGGAGATGCAGAAAGGGCAATTTGATATTGCTCTCGGGCTTCTTTCTTAATATTGAAAAATTATTTTCGCGGATTGGACATTAAATTTTTGTAAAAACGCGATACTTCTACATGTATCCTGATTAGTTGTTTTTGGAATAATTATTTGTGACACACAGACTGACCATTAGAGGAAGTGCAGGAACGGATATATTCGTGCAGGAGCGGAGAAAAAATACAATTTCCTGCGGCCAGGCGGCCTGGTGTAAGAGGAGACAAACAACCCACAGCCAGGTGGTAGGGTGTTTACCCATCTGAATGGCTACCACCCCTGGTCTAGAGTACGTTACCATAACAACCTTGAGTTGTGTTCCAGCATTAGTGGCCAGGTTCCAGTCTCCCATAAGAGGGCAGCAGCACATTTGAAGTACCTTTGGTTTGTGTTGCAAATGTCCGCAAAAAAATTGCGTTCAATCAGATGGGCTGTCTGCCTGTCTGCTGAACTCGTGCAATAAAAAATAATGTAAGATCATAACATTTTTACCTTTAGTTAATAATCCTAAAAAGGTTATAAACAAATATTAACTTTTGACATTTGCAATATTTGTATGGAATATATCGAAATAACAAAACGTCAGGTCAGGGGTATCTTGAAACAAAGTCAGGAAGTCCGCAAGTTCAATTTCACGGACACTGAACTATAGCGTTTATAAAAACCCTTCGACCCATGAAGACGAGAACCCCGTAAACTGCGACGGTGTGTCATTCGACTCCTATGGGTTGTGTTGTGTTGTACTCATATACCACACAGTTACGCATATAAATCAATTTTATACACGCTTGTGGATACCGCAACAAATCACATTACTTGCGGTCACTGACATCTTCCTGTATTGCATGAATTCAAAGGGGAAATTCTGACCGATTTTACATAAAATATATCAAATATTCGCACAAAGAGAAACAATATTTCGAGTGTAAGATCATATTGATTACCTCACAGGGCAGCCTTTTATTCGTTCCTACATGAATTTGGAACTCGTATATCCTCAACGTACAAAATGATATAGCCGATTTGCCGCTACAAAAGGAGGCAACCAGACTTCAGGTTGCGTTGATGAGGCAATTTGTAAAGCTCGACTGTTATTCTCGTATGGGAACCGCAAACTTTCTGTATGTGGGAATTTCACCGTGTAAAACCTTTCTTTTGTTCTACGCAATTTATTGCTGTAAAACCGCCAGGTTTAAGTATATTATTATGCGGGCTACATAATGTAATGTTTCCCCTCTATCGTACGGTTGGTAGAAAGGAGACTAGTGTCAGGTTATACTAGCAATGGCTTTTATAACATTAGCGGTACTTTGATATTACAATTCCATATTTGTCCAAGGTTTATCCCTATCGAATACGCGCCGTTAGCGGTGGTCATTAATTTTTTCCCAGACATTTCTGTATCCCGCCGTGTCTTATAAAACCGGTTGTCTGGCTTCCTGCTACGCTATGATCCTTAAATGGCCCTATGGTTTGTTTGATGCGTGTAATTCCATGCCATACAGTTTTTACCGCAAATTCTTCGAATAGAACAGCAAAAAGTTTCAAGCATTCAACCTTGATTTGGTCAATGAACCTTAATACTACTATTAAAGTAATAAAAACAGAAATTATTTATTTATAAATGTATAGGTTGGTGCGGAAATCAGACCCTCCTTTACGTTATGGAAGTCATGACATTCAGATATTACCTTCCTTCGTGTGGCAACACATGCATTTTATAGTGGTTACATAGCGTATGGTATTGAAGTATAAGCACCTAATATTCCAACGCCCATTATATTTTTGGCAGCCAGTCAAGTTTCGTGATATATATTCTTCCGCAGGGTTGCAATTTTGATGCCTGATAAATTTATAACAAAAAAGTATTTAATTATATTTTATGTTCATAAAGCCTGGCGGAGGGTAAACAAAACTTTCCAGAAAATAAGTCGTTAAGAAACGAGTTGGTTGTTTAAGTAAGACGATAAGGGAAAAAGAACTTTAATTTTAATAATCTTGCATCCTTAAGTTAGCTCATTTAGAATTCAGGAATAAGGCGTCGCCGTCGTCAGCTGGAGCCGTGATTTATATTTGGGATGAAGCATAACTTATCCCATGCACCAATCTGAAAAATTGCAATCACTAAAAACACGCTTACTGTCTAAAGAATACGACTTATAAAAAAATATTACGTCTTTTAGCAGATTTTAGTGCAAAACTTTTTTCATTGTGAGGCTTTTTCAGTTTAATTTGATTTTAAAGTTGATACGTTTTAAATATATTATTTGATAATATATAACCGTCCCGTTAATTAAGCAAACGCTATACCTTTGCCCTCTATCTCAAATTACCCAAAAGGTAAATGTTATCGATAGCTTGGTGGAAATTTGATCAAATTTTCCGTTTAAACCGTGCCACCGGTTCCAAATTGTCGTGATTAAATAAACCTACATAGAAAGATATCTCGTCGACGAAATTCGCGCTTCTAATTGATTCATTTCACGCTTAACTGCGCGCACAAATTGATAGCGGTATAAAACAAGTTGCTATACAATATTTCATATTATCATGAGGTAAGTACATATTATTTAAATTTGGAAACTACTTGTGGTGCCTTGTTGTGCAATTTTAATTTGGAATAAAAGCAAAACCTATTTTTTTCCCAAATAAACAATGCTTATGTATAATATATGACTTAAAATATGTACAAAAAATAAAATAAATGAAGTATGTTACTTAAAAAATAAGTAATACACTTCATTTATTTTATTTGCTTTGAATAACTGCATGTTACATACCGTGGGTAAAGTTTGATATACATGTGCATTAGTTAAGTAATAAGTCGTTTTCATCGTTTAAACAAATATCTGGTTATGCGACAACCTATTACTTTGCTGGAAAAGTTCTATCTAAACGATGATGAGGCCCTAACAAGTAAGGTATCTAACTATTTAACTAATGCAAATATACACCAGGCTTAATCTTAATTGTTTAGTGAAATAACTATCACTTTTCGAGTTGACTGTACCAAACCAAATGTAGTTGATTAATATAATACTAACTGTACAGCGAGTTCGCTGTATAAATTTATCATATTACAATCTTTGTGCGTGTAATTCGATAAATTTCATAAAAGTCTACTTAAACAAATTACAGGATAGAGAGAGAAAGGGGCAACAATCTTAAATGTCCATAAATTCCGTTTTAATGCTCGGTTATCTAAATTGTAATGCGTAATAAAGTAGGGTTACCTACATCTCAAATTACCTATGTTTAAAATGTAGATAAGTAATGGTGAACATAAAGATTTATGCCATCTTAAAATCTAAAAGCTTGAGTAAGATCTATACGCTGTACGATTAATGAAATACGCTTAATTAAGCCCACGATATTATTATGAGGCTCATATATTCATTTCTTTGTTATTGCTTAATAACTAAGGATTATGTTTCGTATAAAATTTTTGTTCGTTTATCGTTTTTCGAAGTGAAACTTCTTTAGAGACGTTGTGATCTGAAACTGAAATCTTATATTAATAAGACACTCTTATTACAGGTTGTTTTGGTCTACAAACTATCTTAAACATAATTCTCTATCATAAGCAGAAAATACATGCAAATTACTTTGTATTAAAGGTCATAGCAACTAGACTTACTGTAGTAATAAGGTCTCGACTAAATCGCCTCAGGCCAGCGGGGTAATACGCAAATGAAGGCCAGTGCACTTGTACTACTGCACGATAAATCCTTAGCAGCGAGTACCGTACACGCACCTATAAAGATTTATGGTTATCACACTCCGTAACTAACAATTAAAATGTGATACTGAAATGTTTACTAGTAAAGGGCTTATAAGTGACATTTATATATCATTGTTATTAACGTACCGTAAATATAACCGTTTCCGAGAGAACTAATATTGAAGGATTAATGAAGGGTTGAGGTCACGCTCTAATATTTCAGGCTTATATATCAGCAGTTAAAATTTGGGCACGATCATAATCTCACAGGTCATCCACGTCTAACAGTGAATAATTATAATAGGCCAAAGGTGACAATAATAACTTTGTATAGATAATAACTTTATATGACACTTCACTACTCACTAAAATAAAAATACAATAATTTGTTTAAGTGTTTGACAGTTCACGCACAACGAAGGGTAACAAACGTACACTATTTTCGTTATTAGGTTACGGAACAGTTAAAAAAACATTTAAACGAAAATACCATACATCTCAAAATTTACTCAACGGAACTTGTTCAAACAATTTTTTTTTCTAAGATCTATAAAGTATACTTAATACCACGATATTTCTTTAGAAATTTCTACTTGATAATTCAGTAGTAATCTGTTACTACTGAACTAGAGAGGGTGGGTAACAAGACATAAAACATCGGGTCAGGTGACTTTCTAACTGGTACATAATCTCTGGGCAGAATTTGAATGCAGCATCCATTGGAATGAAATACGGATACCTTAGCCACTAAGATCCGACTATTTTACTTAAGCATTTATTCATCTTCGTTTCTATCCTTTCAGTAGAAATAATTTATAATTTTTACAAAGCTTGAAATACTATAATAAATACTATCATTTTCAACTTTAGAACTTCGAGGTTGCTTGTGAAAAGGAAACTGTAAAATAAAATTAATTTAGGAAGACATACAGTATATTTTTGAGCTAACCATTAATGGCGTGAAAGAGCAATAAAAATTTAAAGTACTCGCGCATTTGCATTTTAAAAGGTTTCTTATTTGAAAGCTGGTATCCATTGCTAACAGTGTCAGAGAATTATATTAAATCGTAATATGACGTGCATAATAAATCATTAATCTAGGTTATCCTGATGGCCTTATTACCAACGAAATCCTTAGAGAGTTAGATTGAGAGCAGTGATAATGAATTCATTATAACGACACACTGTGAGGCATAATAAAGCTATCTAAGAAATAAGTGTCAGCAGGTGTCTTTGTGTAACAAAAATCCCACACAATGTGGATTAACATGACATTTAACCTCGTGATTTTTTCCGAATTTTAACGAATTTGCCAATTGCAATAACAAGTGTTAACAAATATTAGACATTGAACATAGATTATATTTACGAAATTCTGCATATTTTTCTTGTAATTTGCATATTTAGTACAATAGTGATTCTGCATTTGCAATTTTGTAAAAACGTGTAAGACAATAATTAATGTGAATTATGCCGTCAACTGCTACTTTGGGTTTGTGGTAATTTTCAAAGCCATTAACTCGCCCATAGCCTTTACTTGCATCAAGAAAAAATATTCGGGGTCCGTGTCTCGTCTATGCTCCACCAACTGTACATTGGGGTGCGCCTGAACGATACGTGCCTGGAGTGTAAATATGGTTACACCATTCATGCACACTCACGTATTTTAAGGACCACGTGGGCGTTGTTTGTAAACTTATCGCTACTAAAACGAGCACATGCCTCCCTCATTTTAATAATTGATAGAATTCTTTCCAGTTACGGTTACATTTAAACCTACTAAAAGTCATTCCCCACAGTACTTACAGATACAAACGCAAACACGTGTAAATATATAATTCAAGTAGGTGTAAGTGCCACTGCTAGCCGTTGGGTCTTTTATTTTACGGAAACAGACGGTATTTCAGTGACGCATATCCGAGGTGGATTGGCGCGTTACACAAATCGGTGAACTAAATGTACGTGTTTGGTTGCGATGTTTTTATTCATTCATTCAGAAGCTACTAGTTTATAAAGTCTTGAGGAAAGAAGGGGAAAGATGTTTGGCGATTTATTACGACATGACACCTTTTTATACACATTAATCAGAGGCGAAATGGAAGCAAGCAGAAGGAAGGGAAGGTCAAGACGTGCCTTCATCATGGATCAAATTTTAAAAAAAGTAAGTGTCGTATAAAGCAGTAAATTATCTGGCTTATAACAGAGAAGATTGGAGGAGGCTCCAACGACAACAGCAAAGAACTAAAACGATAGATAAATACTTGTAGGTACAAGGTTGCTTATATGAGACTATAAACCTAATGAATGTGTTCGAGGTGGTTTTCATTCATTCTCATCAAGAACACACGATGTACTATATGTTTTCTTTTAGACGAATAAAATGTATGAAATATAATTACTGTTAAATAAATATATACTCTTACTTCCATAACTCATAAATTGTGTCGATGAGATAGAAACGAAACCGAGAGGGGATATCAAAGCGAAAATCCCAAGAAACAGTTGGGCCAGATTTAATATCAACGAAAGTGCCGATAGTGTCCCCTTCTGTCGCACTAAATCGCCAGGACACTGAAAATATCGATGTAATGTTTTTCTTAAAGTGCGTCTTATTTCACTCACAAGAAACATTTAAAACAGTCCCATTCAAACATTTCTTATATAAATATTTATCGGCAATCTCGCTTGTATGTTAATTTATTTAAACTTCGGATTGAGGCAATCACAATTTGCCCTTAAATATTAAAGAGCAACTTTTCAATATCTATAGAAGGGGATCCCTTTCAAACTGTGTGGAAGTTATGATGCAAAACTAAAAGGCACGCTTTGGTAGGCATGCGTTTAAGGTTGTGATAACTTCCATATACGAGACCACTCAATGTATAAAACCCGACCCTTTTGCCATAATGCGTAACGATATGTGGTCAACTTTTAGGTCGGTTAACTTTGCTGGACATTATCTTCATATTTATATATAGATATAAACCGTATATAAACTATCTTACGCTAAGAGTTATCGCAATGAAATGGAGTATAATACCGTTTAATAAATATTATGGCGAATAACAAAAGTTCTAAATGACTTTCCTCTTATAAACTTCGGAAGCCAATTTTACGCCCTAGTTTCGGAACTAATCATTCAATTAACAAATATAGTTAGACGCTTTTAATCAAATAATTCCATTTCGCTTGAATAATTCAGAGGCGGTATTTTATCTCGGGTCAGAGAGTCAATACCTCAGTGCTTTGAATTTTACCATAGTTGATTAAATGCTTATCATCAACGTTACCATTGTAAACGTTTGCATTAATTATTTCATCTACGATTATGCATCATCTACATGCATGCATCTACGATTGATTATTTTCAAACCATTTTTTTGCAATTTTGTATATAATTTGTGATCGCATAGGTAGTATTGGTAATTTTGTGTATTTCTAGTATATCTGCAGACAGACAGACAGACATACGCTATATTCCCGAGTTAAGCAAACTGCGTTTGCAGGGATCATCATCAATCATGCCATATTATAGCACATGTACGATAATTTCAAGCTTACGTATCATTTGTGATAGCATATTAGTCTTTCAAGACCACGGGCCATAAAAAAGACCCGAACTTTTTGAGGGCTTGCGTGGGGCCATGGGAAGGCCAACACGTAGAGGCCCCTTGACAAATTTAATGTAAATGTGGCGTAACACTGACCGGCAATTATGCCTGTCTACACCATAATATAATAATGCACCCAAGGACAAGCCCCGACCAGGACTATTGTAAGAAATGAGGACTTATTATTATCTGTATTTATTTGTTTTCAAAATTTTTCTAAATATATAAAGATATCTAATATATAAAATTCTCGTTCACAGTTTTCGTTGTAATACTCCTCCGAAACGGCTTGACCGATTTTGATGAAATTTTTTGTGCTTATCTGGTATCTATGAGAATCGGCCAACATCTATTTTTCATCCCCCTAAATGTTAGGGGTAGTCCACCCCTAATTTTTTTTTTTTTTCAAAATTTTTAATTTCTATTTTTTTATGATACAACATACAAAAATACATACAACCCTAGATTTTCAACCCTCTACGATCAACCCTTATTTTTTACCGGGCAGGACGACGTCTGCCGGGACAGCTAGTGTTTTTATAAAAAATGATGACATTATTCTTTTATAAAAATATATCAAAAATAAAATACATATTATTGTTATTTATATTATTATCATGATGCAAATATTGAAGATCATTTTTCGCTGCTGTTACGATAATAACCTCTTATTACCATGTGATAACTGGCGCTTATATTATGAGTAATACACAACAGACAACAATGAAGCCTATTGCAGGAACATCCAAATAGGAGTAAATAAAAAAAACGTTCATTTACAAACAAGACCAATGCTCAGATTACTAAACCAAGTGGATGTCATTATACTATAACAAGTTTAGTTTTATCTATAGATTGTTTACGCCATTATGTTCAGTGCCAAATATGCTTATTAGAGTCCCCCACCTTTTGAGAATGCATTTTAACAAGAAAGATTCATTTGTCTCCGACCCTCACAACCCTAACGACAGCATCAGACCCATAAACCGTTCCTCGAGGAAACTATTCACTAAAACTTGAGCTTATATTATAAATTTATGCAACATTATACGTTATTTACAAAGGAAGAGCAATAGACTACAGCTGACATCAGCAATTCATGAAACGGCAACCCCTCAGCTACAAGAAAAGTAAATTTGTTAGTATCGTATTATTTATCACTACGCCGTCATGACATGAAAACTTTATTTTCCTCGTCTGTATAAATATGGAATATTCTTTAAAACATTATGGATTAAAAGTATTTAACTGGCCTTATCCAATCTCAGTGATGTTTGTCAACATAGATAGTTAAATACATTATAAGGATAATCTTTAAACAAAATCTCAAATACTCAGTTAATTTTCGGAAATTTTCTGGATATACTTTTATTTCTAAAAACCTACTTAAAAGGTTATATAAAAAATAACAAGTCTAAACACACCCACCATCTACCAACTTAAAAGTGTATAAAGTATAAGCTCATATCTTATATTGGTTCACTGAAATTATGTAGGTTTTCATGACACATTTTTCTCTTATAATAATTTTATTGAAACGCAAAGTTTGAATTTTGATTCCTGGCAGAGTAAATTTCGTAAAAAAAATCCATTATTTACTCTGTTCGGGATATTAGCTTCAGAATTGTTCGTTGTAACACCTATAACACTGGCATTACTTGCTTAGCTTTGGTATTATCCAATAAGTATCAAAAAGGCCCCGGAACTGCTTAATGAATATCAATTAAAATTATAATGAACATCATCAAATAGGATTTTTATCTTATTTTTTGTATATTGATTTCCATATCAGTCTTTAAAAGGTACGAACATAAAGCCCAAGTCCTCGTGCACGAAGTACTACCGTGCAGAGATAGTTTATAGAACAATTCTTACAATTTATTTATTTTATAGAAATTAACATATAGATTCTATTTATTACGATCAGTGTAGGCTGTATGTAATCTGTAGTATGTATTAAGATTTTATAGATTATAAAATGTAAAGTTTAGAGTTGTCGACATACCGGCAATTGACAGAAAGATTTATAACAAGAGAAATGAGTCGAGAATGCGATGTCCTGTACCGTTTATAGTGAAGCTTAGATGATCCCAAAATAGTTATTCTGTGCATGTAACTCTAAATGAGTCAGACAAAGCGGCGAATAATGCGTATAAAGTGAAGAGCTATCGTCATCCATTAATCTGCAGCGTGGATATACCCCTTACATGTGTAGCGTATACCTCAAAAGCGAATATTTCACGTTTATTACGATTTATGTTTACAATAAGTCCACTTGAAACACAAATCGAGAAGAAAAGGGTTTTAGTTTTAGCCTATATATTTTCATATTTGTTATTAAATATACAAATTATATGGTAAACGGTTCGTTCCCAATGCTCTGAAAACGAATAAAAAATATGCAACTGAAAAAAGTCGTTCACATTTATAATATTACCTATTTTAATATGGATTTGTACATACATACAAAACATGTGCCGCATAGTTATCACAAAACATGTTTGCCAGTATATATTTAACATCATTACATTCATTATATCTCTTTGTAATACGTTTCGCACAAGTAATGGTTGACATTACCTACTACTATTTTCTTTTCTTTTTTTTATTGCAGGAGTTCAGACAGGCAGACGGCCCACTTGATGGATAGCGGTTACCATCGCCTATGGACATTTGTAACACCAAAGGTACTACTAATGCGCTGCTGCTCTCTTGAAGGAGACTGGAGCCTGGTCACTAATGCCGGAACACAACTAAGGGTTGTTATGGCGACATACTTTAGACATTACTTTCGTCCATCCTAATACAATTAATAAATAACAACATAATAAATTAAAGATTTATTCGCGTAACTTGGCCGTTTTATATTTCATGTCTCTCACATGTAAATTAAACTTCGTATCGATCACTAGGAATGTACTTAATATATAAATTGCGAACATTTACATGTTTAATTTTAACATATACTATATTTATATTGTAAATGTAATTAATGACAATAATTTTAAAAGCTATTTGAAACATTAGGAGGTGTGACGAAATAACTTTAATATATTTATACAAAGTTCAAAAGGCTCGAAGGGTTTGAAGTTTTGAAACGGAAAATGTCCAATTTAATTTCACTGATCATTTTCTAAGCCATAAAAAATTTCTTACTTCAAAGTAATAGTAAAACATTTTTGATTTTCACTCGATGCAGTTATAGCTAGTGTGGGGTAACTCACGAGTAACTCAAGCACCTAATTGGATAACCTGAATAAGGCAGGTTTCAACGTGATTGAAATATGTTAGCATTCTTCCCTCGCATGAAAGTTTTATGTGCACGCCTTAAGAAGCCTCGCCTAATTGTGAACGATTAACAAGGCTTCTCAAGACGCATAAGTTTAATCCATTACACTGTACTTATACCATACATAACTGTGGTTTTAAAATAAAGCCCACGAAAGGCTGTGAAACAGAGGGTGTTTCAAGCCTTGGCTTACGACAAGTTTTATTTTGTTTATCAGTAACTGAAAAACAGAACACTTGAATATATATCTGTAAACTATGATACGCAATTATAATAACAGATAGAGTGACACTGACGCGTCTTTTAAAATAATAATTTAAATCATCTTTGGTCTTCCACAAGTTTTAAAGTGATTTGCCCATTGTTTGCATACGTAATTTTTTGTAACCCTCCAGTAGGAAAGAAAACGTCTTTGGTTCCTGATGTTCCAGCGTGATGGACGTCGATGAAACACCGGGCTGGTTTAGTTGGTAGAGCATGAGCATGCCATCAAGACTCTGAATTTCAACTATATATCCCCGATTAGTAGGGTATATGTGACGGATTGCTCCTCGATAAAAACATGATTATGTAGATTTTATCACCAGTAAACAAAGCATTATTCTAATCCAGACTCGCACAAACATCAATCAATTATTACAAAGAGCTCTCGATAGCACTAAAGTAAGAAGGTTTTGTTCAAATAAATCCGTCGCAGTTCAGCTACAGTTGTGGAGAGAAATAACCTCGTTTCTTCGAGGTCTGAGTCTTTTCACAAGTTCTAAGCCGATAAATTGTTACGACCGATTGAGTGCGAATCACTTCCTTGGAGTTCACAGACTCTTTATCTCAATTGAACTTCGTCAGGTACTTTTCTATCAACAGTATTTTCTTTAAGTATTGGCGGAATTCGTTTTTTAGGTTCGCCGTCGTCCAACCGATATTTGGTGAATGGCGTTGGCATATTTTGCTCAGATTTCCGGATCACAATGAACCAATAAAATTTATTTCTTTTTCAATGTATTTTGGCCTTTGTGAAGTGTAACTAGACAATTTCTTGCTGGTTCGCTCATGTACATTTCGACATATGAATATCCCACGGAAAGTGTCTCAATGTGCGAGATCTGAAGTTTCTTATTCCTTACTGGTGTTGAGAGTATACATAAAATGTATATAATTTCATGACTTCATTTCATAAATACCTGATTGACTTTTCAGGTGATCATACTGTTGGTGCTTATTTCGGTTTACTATGGCGATTCAACGAGTAATGTCGCCTAGGCCTCTGGGCATTTTGCTTATAGAAGACCTAGGCCTAGTATTCTACTTAACTAGTCTAAAGGGTTTATACATAGTAAACATAATTGTATTGAAATTAATTCAAATTGTTTTTATTATAATATATACGAATTATAATAAAAACAATTTGAATTAATTATGTTGTTGTAATAAACATTTTCATTAAAAAGTAACAAATAAAAAAAATAATTGGTTTATAAAACCGATTTCAAAAACTAAAAAGTATAAAATAACTTATTTCTAAAATATAAAATTCTCGTGTCACAGTTTTCGTTGCCATACTCCTCCGAAACGACTGGACCGATTCTCATGAAATTTTGTGTGCACATTGGGTAGGTCTGAGAATCGGCCAACATCTATTTTTCATCCCCCTAAATGTTAGGGGTAGTCCACCCCTAAATATTTTTTTTTTACCGGGCAGGACGTCGTCTGCCGGGACAGCTAGTTTAATTATAATATCTTATTTTTAATCTATATTATCTTAGATATATTAAAGTAGGTGCTTAGTCATTTTCAAAATATAGACATTTTTATGTTTCACTTTGGACCGGCTTCAAGATTTAGATAATATATGTTAAAAATAAGATATCATAATACTAATACTTTTTAATTTTTGAAGCCGGTTTTTTTAAATGAAGTTTTTGTTTAATTGTTACTTTTACTGTCTAGCTATATATAGGTAGGCCTACGAAAGGTGCCGCGCGCCTTAAAAAATATAGGTCCCAAGAAACGGGGACAAAAAAATGTTCATAATATGAAAACTACTGGGCCAAACTATGTAAAATTTTTAGGGGACCAAATGGCAACTATTCCATATCGAACTAAAAAAGAATCACGTAAATCTCAGAGTATTCGGTGTACATACATTAAAAAAAACATATAGGCCAAGTTGAGAACCTCCTCCTCTTGGAAGTCGGTTAAAAAACTAACGTTCAAAGAAAATCACTTTCCCATGTATATATTTGTATTAACTTTTATCAGAATAAGAAACCATTTTTTTTATTCCCAACGGTCCACATTTATGTATTATAGTAGATCTGCCCTCGCAGGACCTTCTCAAAGTCGTGACCTTAGGGACCTTTGGGTTAGCGTACTTTCCTTGTATAGTTGTGTATCGCACAAATGGAATATTTTTACAATTCATTAATATCAAAAGTTTTCTATCCGGTATTTCTGCTCTCATAAGTTTAAGCAAAAGTGGAAATGTTAGAAACTGTGTCCATAACGAACAAACATTTTTTTTGTATTATCATAATTCGAATGAATGTTGCCTACCTAGTCATGCCAAATAGTGCACTACATTCAATACCTACTTTGATGTGTTGATCTTACTCGTAACAGTGACTTTGTTTTAGTATTTTAAGTTGTTTGTTCCACCTACACTGTCTTGAAAATTAAACGATTATCATAATATTTGGTGAATCTGTAGATAAGTCTATCTATAGTGGGATTGAATATCGGACAATTTGTATCCTGACTTTTTTCCTATCGGTTTACGAAATGTATTGATAACAAATTTGGAACCTCTTAATAAATACTTCCAATGCTAGCTGATTATACAAATACGCGTTGAAATAAAATGAGAAATTAGAATTTTTGATAAGGTTAAAACTTACTGGTACCACATCTTACCACCCACGTAGGAGTGCGCCCGCACAGGTCCCGCGGGGAGCCAAGGCCGGCGCACAATGGACTCCACTCTCGCGTTTCTTATTGCGATCCAATACTATTCACTCACTATCTGTTTTATATGGAACTAGTTTCCTGAGGCCATTTCCCTCGGTTAAACTATCCCGTCTATGCCATTCACGCTACTCTATGGCAACGATTATATTGTAGTTGGTCTACGAAGATCGCTATAATTGATAAAATTAAATAAACTTCTTTTAGTTCTATTATTATATCGCGGACAAAAGATTTATACTATGTAGCCTACATGTTTTATAATATGTAGATAATGGAGGAGATTAAAAGTAATCATAATAATTTTTTGTTTGTATGATAACAAAGTGTGTGAACATGTTTCAATTTGTATATCTAGAATTAATACTTTATACTATCCTAAGAATGTTAATAGATTTTCATGTTAATGTATGTACGTTCAATAATAAGAAAATTTTAACTTTTAAATTAATCTCTCAATAGAATTTCATGATTTTATCTCTCCGAACAATAAACTCAACTTTCACTTTTATTATCAATCAATCTATAATCTATTCCATTGTACTTTCTACCTTTCATAACATTGTTAATAATAAAATGCCTTAAGGTTTTAATTAAATCTTGTATTTATATTTGTTTTCATTAAGTCACTGTTATGTGATTTCAATCTTAATATAATGTACCTTTATACTGCAATAAGATGATTATTTCTTTTTAATAATAAACTAATTATATAAGCCCTTAAAGTTCATTCTTATTTGAGAAATGAGGAAATAAACCCACCTCGATTATACAAAGTGGATTAGCTGGTTACACACATAGCTTATTTTAATTTCCAAGTTCTTTCACCTTTAGCATAGGGTAATTTTAACATTATGCACAAAAGTTAGGTAAACTGCATAAAAATTGTATGCTTTCTGGCTTGGATTGGAACCTACATCATTGAAATGCAACAGGTTTGCGTTGTCCAATTATCCATTATTACAATTGTTATGTAACTACGTTGTTTCAATACTTTTATAAAGTAAAGATTATCTTTTTGTCTAATAAACACTGATATGTCATAAAGTATCTAATTATATTACATCATTCTCTTACTAACCTTCGAAAATTTATATTACAGTACTGTAGGTACATAAATGTTTCCAAAGATAAAAATTTTCTGATAAAGTAAATGTATTTTAGGAAATATGATAGTTAATCTAGCAATAACACAACATAATGGCGGCGCTTCAGTTTAATATGCAGACATTAATGTCGTTCAGAATGTGCATTGTTGCACCTATATCAAGTCCATGCATACATTCTCAGCAGCGCATCTATTAGTAGGGTCTACCGCAAAGAATTTATTCCCTCTACCAACTAGCATATAGCCCCCAACAGAATTGATTGTGTACCAGTGGTACCAGCAGACAAACATTCCTACACCTATCTGAAAATAAATACAAAAACTTTTCGCGTTCCATACTCAATACAAAACATCAAGTTGAATCGTCTTATTTATTACCTTTAGATTACCTTAATCAAGAAATATACTGCCCTTTTACCAAGTATTTTAATTCTTTGAAAATTCTTTACGTAGATATCTTTGAATAGAAATTGCCTCAAAAATGTATGGTATGTTAATGCTGTAAGAAATCAAATACTTTAGCGTTAAGAAACGTCAACGAAGTATCTTTTGAAATTTGTATGTGAAGTTTTATAGCTACGAATATTATTATGTTTTCTTACATAATCTTAAGACAGGAAAGATTTACAAGCAACACGGTATGTGTCAAAGTTCACGTCTAATCGTGGACTCGTGGCACCATCAGAATGTTATTCATGTTAATAGAAAAGTTTAATTGTATTTCTGTGTAGCATTAAGACTAGGTCTGTCATTCGCTGTTTCCAAGATTGGTGTAGTATTTTAAAGCTGCGCTTCTTTAAGTTTTGTGGATGAACAAGACAATTACACAACTTTTGCGCTCTCACTAGAAAGTAACTTCAAAGAATTGTTTGTAGTAATTATCATAACTCTTTTTCTTAAAGTTGTAAGTCCATAAAGGGAAAAAGTTTAACAATTATTATTTTTCATAGCTTGTAAACAGAGTTATTTTAAGATTGGAATTTATGTATGAAAAAAGGTATGTGTGTTAACATTTACAGGTCATAAATATGTAACCAGGGTTTTCCCGCGATTTTACCCGTATTGGCTATACTGTAAGAAAATCTAGCAGCTTCCGAAATGAAAGATACTACAACTTTTATCTCTGGTCTCTAAAATAATAAATGCCAAACTTTATCATAATCTGTTTATATGCAAGGAAAAACAAACAAAACTCCTAAACGACCAATTGTCTCTCGCATAATATAATCTAATAAATTGAGAAGCATGTTATAAATGTTTCTAGCTTATTTTATTGTTTTGTATACAGTGGCGGCGGTAAAACATAATTTAAAAGTTTAGCGACAAAAGTGTTTTATTCACAATATTTTCTATTATTATTTAAATATTCAATACACAGACTCAATGTTACAAATGCGAGTCACGCACGCATTTCTTCATTGATCGCATACGGTTTATCGATCACTTCATTTATATCCATTGTGTAGGATGCCGATGCGGCTTTGTCCGACAACAATATATCTTAATGCCACTAAATTGTACCTATTATTTTCTCTAATCGATAATTAGACAGCGAAATAGGCTTGGTCACGTCACGAATATTGCCACAACACGATTCTACAATCGTAATAATTTACCGCAACTGTACCTATTTTATCACTACATCATTTTGAAACTAAAATGGTATTTTCATTATAATAACCTGGATAACAAGACTACTTCCAAACAAGATATTAATCAAATCCAACTCTTAAACTTATTGATATGCACCATATTATTCACTTGATTTAGTTATACGGTTCGAATTTTAAACAACAGGTCAGGCTATTGGCCGTTTCAACAAACTTAATCGTGTGAGGTTGGGAGAGGTGCAACTAAGCTGCTATACACCAGCTTTGAACATACTTTCCTAGCAAATGAATTCATTCCCTCTTACTTCTTATTTGGAACTGTACAATCCGTACATGCCGACTTTATAACTATTGTCCACTGTTAGTTTTAGTTTATAGACTGAGATATCTTACATTGCATAATAAGGGAGACTGGGGACAAAAGTAACAATTTTTATTTTTGGCTAGATTTCTGAACAACTTGTTTTAGCAATTTGTACTTGTAAAAATAAGTATAACTTCGATACTACCATCCTTATTGTACAAATTAACACTATTCGTTTATTTTATATATTTTGCGTGTATCGAAAATATCAATATTGCAAAAAATGTAAGTGTGTGTAGCTTACACGTCGTTGAAGTGTAACTTCAGATAATATAAAGGTGAACATACTTACAACGCATAGTAGACAAGAGTGAGAAGGCTACCAAAACTACTTTACTTTAAAAACTAATAAAACTAGCAAATTTACCAAAACAACCGAAATGACGAAAATGGCGAATCACAAAAAATTACCAGGCATTCAGTGGCGCTTTTTCGTTTCAAATCACAACTATTCTAAAGAAGTTTCACCTCAAAAGAAATATCGAATGTTACTTTCGTCCTGCCCGTAAGAACAAAAGTAATACAGTGCAGGTCGAAAGTAACGCTGTTGTGATTATACAAAAATATAACCAAAAAATGAGACTTTAAATATTTCCACAAATACATAAAAAATTAAACATCTTGTTCTTGGAAATATAATTTACCCACTCTTAACTAATAATCAGGTAAACTTTAATGAGATCAATACAAAGAAGTTATTATATAAATCTCTATACCGTGACATGACAGGCGCTATATTTTACCTATCGCACTATGTTACATTTGTACCCGTCCATTTTTTTTATTATTATATTACCTACTAGCGACCCGCCCCGGCTTCGCACGGGCATCACTACATAGAAACCTCTAAAATTAGCAATGTTTCCTTAGTATATGATGCATGTATTATACATATAAACCTTCCTCTTGAATCACTCTATCTATTGGAAAAAACCACATCAAAATTCGTTGGGTAGTTTTAAAGATTTAAGCGCACATAGGGATATAGGGACAGAAAAGGCGACTTTGTTTTATACTATGTAGTGATATTAATTTCATGCGTTCTGCGTAAAAATAATCTAATCACATATTAAAGGTCAAATAGTAATTCATATCGTCATGACATTTCTACAAATAAATTAAATAAATAACAATCAAAAATATCTAGCAGTGTCGCACGGACACTGTGATTATATGCAAGCATAACTAGGGACACAATCTAGTATCTAGCCATTGGCCGCATTATTTCGACCAATGGACAATACAATACTACAAAGCATTTGTTACTTTTGACCCACTGTTACTTTTGTCCCCGGTCTCCTCTGCATTGCAAAGCAAGCAAACAGTGCGGAAGCATCCATAAGTCTCAAAGGTCTTGGCATTTCTAATTGAGAAACCATAAAGTTAACCTATTGCAGCGAAGTTAGCATATACTGTAGCATACTCTAAGCCGTAATCGAAGGATGTAAAGGCGAAATGAGCAATCGCTACATCAAGCAACTATTAATCCCAATAACGCGGGAGGCGAGCGGTTGAATAATATCCTCCGATTTATCTATTTCAAGACGTCGAAAGTCGATACATCGGTAATTTGCTTTCATATTGCGCGTATTTGAATTATTGGCTCGTTAAACAGTTACACGCTTTATAAGTTAGCTTCCTCTTTATTTGCGTGGGGTTAGCACGCAAACTAGTAGTATGACATAAAATGTTAGTAAGAATCTCATAGAACTTTACACATTTACATTTGCTATACGTGTCTCTGGAGGTTTGCAAAGTTTGTATTTAAGCTGCATTGCAGTGTTAACGAAAACATTAAAAAAATGTGTGTATGTGTGTAGTTCACACGCAATAGAAGTGAAATGAAGTGTGACAAGGGGAGGGATAGATTGTAAATTTCTTGACGTCACATTTTAAAACACGAAATTTTAAGTATTAACGAGAAACTTCAAAATATTTTCAACTCTATCAGTATGAGCATCGTGTTTAAATTATGAAATACATATAAGGTATTCTATCTTATATCTCGCAGGTTTAGTTCTTTATATTTATGTGTTTATTTATTTTTAGTGTCGGTTTTTCGTTTCATCGAGTTACACATCACAACGATTCTATAGAAGTTTCACTTAAATAGTACTTATTTTGCCCTGGAAATACTGCATCATGTTGTAATAGCCAGAAAAAATATTTATTATTTTCGAAATAAATTACTTAAATGGATCTAATAGTCTCTTCTTAACACGTTCAAATGAACCGGCAACCGAAGTTTATTGGTTGAATATAAGATATATAATTCAAATAAAACATAATATTACAATATTGTGAAATTATGGTATGTAAATTCTTGTACACTAATAAAGCTACTAATATAATATATACGAGTATCTGTTGTCAAGGTGGGGAAGTCCGTCAGTGGAGGATCTCCGTACATCTCTCGTTATTGTCGTGTTTGAATTGAACGACAACAAGAAAAGAGTCAGAAAATTTAATACACCATTTAACTCTACGTTTGAATTGTAGTTGGTCATAAATTCCGTTTAAAAAAGGTAAAAATTAGAGGTATACGAACATATCCCACTGACGGACTTACCCACCTTGACTGTATAAAGAAATGTTTGCATATAAACTGAAAATAAATGTATATAATTTCCCGAACTGACTACCATACTTTTTAAATAAGTATTGAGACTTGTGTAATAGATGATTTATTTCCGGACAAACACATATTGAATATTTTACAGGATTTCGAAAAACGTGATAATTTGTTTAATCAAGTTTGTAATACTTCAAAGAAGTAATACAATTGTGACCCAGTTCGCGATAAATGTGTTTATTCGACAAAAACTTTAGGACGAAAACGAAATTTCGTTGCCTCTATTAAATCTCTTAAATAATATTAAGTCATACACTTCGTTAAGTTGACCTTTCTCACGAGAAATAGGATCGGTACTAAGGAAGTCGTATAATATTTTAGCCGCTGTTATGTACTCGTAATACAATATCTTAATGCACTTTATTTTTGTTACAGCGGAGGGAAGCCTGTCAGATTTTGCTATTCGCAAAGTCCACTACACGGCGAGCAATCCTCTTAAGAAGGGCTTGTTCACACCAGACACAAGGTAATTAAATTCCAAATAAAAATTAAGACCCATAAGGACATTATAATTTTAATTAATGAATAGTTGAATATATGTTATTTGATCCGTTAAATAAAACTTTATATCAGTAATAACATACAGTAGGTAGTAGGTACATACTTTCTGCTAGTATGATTATGCACCTTTGTGCAACCAGCCAGTGTCGATTATTTAAACATTCTACTTTAAGATTAAGATTCAAGTAAATAAGCATAGTATTTATACACTCTTTCCCTTAGTTGCCGTTTGACATTTCTTCACAGAAATTGATCCTCATAAGCTACTCTAACTACCGTTGTTTTTTTTTTAAATCAGCTTTTCAATCAGATTTTTCAAAAATCTTGTAACACTACTTTACTTTTCATCAAAATCGTCCTTTGAGTATTTTTCGTTATTTCATATAGTTTAAGAAGGCCTATTTGAAAAATTAGTATGTGTAAAATCTTCCAGACCACCAAGTTTACGCAACTTATACGATAAAGCAACCAACGACCGCCTCTCCGTATCCATACTTGACCAGTTGAGAAGGGATTCACAGCACTCACCGTATCTTCTATGCACTCCAGTATTAAGCACGAAACGGCGACGGTTATGCCAGAAGGTCGACGTTGAAATCGAGACTCACATTGTAAGTATTTTTAATTAATAATTATTTTTCTGGACTCAAAACGGTTTTAGTTAAAATAGAACTATAAAATCACAACGCCCTTTTCTCTATGTATTTATGTATGCATAGTCAGTTTTCTTAAAAACTACTAGAAGGTATATTTTATGTAAGTAATATTACAATATAGTGAAATCGCGATACAATTAAAAGTAAATCATAGCCACAAATAAAAAATCGAAGTATTTTAGTTTTTACGATATTAACAATTACTTGAACTTTTAAAATTTGAATGTTTTCCTCATGATATAACATTTTGTATGATAAAATTATTTCTTAGTAAGTAAAGTACTTGGAAAATGTTGAGTTACGATACAAACGAGTTCCTAGGAAACATTTACAACTTTGAAAGATAAACAGTTTGTTAGTCACACCTGTTGAGCCTCAGGGTGAGAACGTAATTTATTGACAGATCTGCCAATTTTACGTATTATTGTAATCATATTTTCTATATCCTTTACAGAACAGATATGGTACGGAATAGTTATAACGTCACAGATACTGAAGATAATGCTCCGTTTATAAAATTAAAATATCATTCTAATGTCAATAAAATACTGATCACTAAAGTTTTCCAAATAGCATCCCATCTTGTAAGATATAAAGATTTTAAATCTATTCACACTATAAATATAAAGAACTTCACAATAATTGATTTACTTTCGATACTGTGAAAAATGGACTAATAAAAATTTAAACCAAGACTATTCCTAAATCCTGTTTTACATCAGTATGGATAGATGGAAAAGAGTTTGCCAAACATCTAACTGTTTGTGTAAGCGTCGATTTCGTATCCAATGAAAAGTAATAAAAAATATTTTGTGTTCATCTGTATTAGTTAAGGTATAAAGTTTAACAAAATGTAGTTTATATTTAAAATCCTGAAGAAAAAAAAGATCACACTTTTTTCACTGTTTGTGTAAACGTTGATTTCGTATCCAATGAAAAGAGATAAAAATTATTGTGTATTCATCTCTATTATTTAAAATACAAAGTTTAACAAAATGTAGTTTATATTCAAAATCCTGAAGAAAAGAAAGGAACATACTTATTTTTTTTATCATAAATAAAGATATCCTAAAACGTACTAAAGCCTTACAGTTGGTTCAGTGCAATGAAGAATATCCAGTTATTCAAATACCTTTAAATAAATTTTCAGCCCTCAGTCGTTGAGCATCTTAGAAGATGGACGTCGAAAGAAGCAGTGGGCGAGATAACCGCCTTGACAGACGCGTCTATGAGGATAGCAAGCAGTGTAACTTTGACACCCGATGAACTTTCTGAATGCGGTTCTGGAGATGACGAACCTATAGATCATAGGCTTCCAAGTCCTGAAGAACAGCTGAGGATTATAGCTTCTAAGTAAGTATAAAGAAACGAATTTGATTTTGAACTCCTAACTTCCATTGTGAATCTATGTATATTAGGGTGGCGCAAAAAACCCGACTTCTTTTTGAGTCTCGAGTGAAAAAATTTACTTTTTGAGGTTTTAAGAACTCCCTCCAAATAACAGCTCAATTGTAAAAGGTCGTCATAATTTACTAGTTAGTGCGTTACTTTAGATTTTTTCGAGCGAGTATTGCACTAGTAAATTTTAAAAAAATATGAGCGAGTCGTGCTTTTTGGTCTCTCGCCAAGGTTGTAGAAGCCAATTTCTGTAGGTTTTCCCTGCCACCTTTACACGGACCTGATGGTTCACTGGCTAATTCCCCAAAAGAGAAAGCCGATTTCTTGTGCTCTCTTTTCGCATCGAACTCTACTCTTGACGACGGCGGACCGGCACCACCGAACATTCTGCGGTACGCGGAGAGAATGCCTGATGTGCGCTTCACGCAACGTGCGGTGCATCAGGCTCTCCAATCCCTCGATTTCAAGAAGTCCAGTGGATCTGACGGTATTCCCGCGATCGTGCTCAAGATGTGTGCTCCCGAATTGTTTTCAGTACTGATGCGTCTATTCTCGCTTTCCTATTCTGGGGGGGTAGCCCCAGCTTCGTGGAAGGTAGCTTATGTCCACCCTATTCCCAAGTAGGGAGACCGTACAGACCCGTCCAATGCCAAGCCTATGGTAGCTGCCATTGTGAGTAAGGAGGAAGCATTGGTAGTAAGCCGGATATTGCAAAGGCCTTTAATTGGATCTGGCATAGGTAACTCTTTTCGAAGCTTCTCAGCTACGGACTCCCCGAAGGATTGTGCGCATGGGTAGCCAGCTTTTTATATGGGCGAAGCATCAAGGTCTCAATTGATGGTGTATGCTTGGAGACGAAGCCCATAAATGACGTGCCCCACGGCTCAGTGTTCTCGCCCACGCTATTCTGCATATCAATGACATGTTGCAGACCAGCAAGCAACCTTTATTTTTATGCGGATAACAGCATTGTACACTGGCCGCACAAATATTTCTCGTTTGGAAGTCGAGAAAGCAAAATCCGGCTTATGTCTGAAATCGAGAACTCCTTAGAGCAGGTCTCAGAATGGAGTAGACAAAATTTCTTTGTTTTCAACACCAAAAACACACAAATGTGCACATTCATGGTTAAGAAAGCCCATTTTTATTAGCACCACAGTTCCAGGACACTTCCCTCAAAGTCTCTGACTCTATGGGATCCTGGGCGGCGACTTTTCGAGCGAGGTGCAATTTCGGGGTCCTTTGGAAAACAAAGCGAAGATCAAAAAAGTTTGGGTGCTCAACAGTCCTAGCGGTAACTTTGCACCATAAATAGATCCATCCAGTGGCGAGTTTTGTTATTAGTTCAGTTTTATAGATAATCGAACGCTTTCATACGCCTTCAGAAACTCAATAAAAGTTAGCCTAAGTTTATCTATTACATCTTTTTATAGAATCTCAGAAAACGGGTATGGTGTTGCAGATGTCCATGGGCGACAGTAGCCACTTGCCATCAGGCGAACCCATTTGCCAATTGGCCTAAAAGAAAACATATAAAATCCATAATTTTATAAGAATCGAAATTTGATTCTGTATGATTTTATATCAATTATTTTAACATCATTGTTTATTTAATATTAATATTCGTACAGATTTCCACCGGAAGTGGTTGCGATCGACACTTCAGGCAAATTCTTCGATAGAATGTGCAGCTCGCGGAAATCCCTTCATATAGACGGTGGCATCGGGGAAACTGACACTGTGAAGCGACGGACGAGGACAAGAAAACCTCGCGGTAAAAGACGAAACACCATTTCGGGCACTGATCAGAAAGAGCTTAGAGAGGCTATAGCTGGGTAAGCTTATAGTTTGCACCATATCACTCACTACAGATTACATTATGTATCATTTCATTATCCTAACAAAGTTCACTTTCATGTTTTTCTGTTTAATTCATCTGATAATGTAATCTAATAATGACTTGGTTAATTAGTTCGTCGCACAAGTTCGTGTGGACAGCTTTAAGAAAATTGAATTAAAACCTTTAGCACACGTTTTAACAACTCGTCGATAATATTATCTCGTGCTTCTGTGAATACATTTTGTTTTAACATTGGATGTCATTGTTTCTCTAATCATTCCTAACATAAAACAAAAACAAAGACAACCAATCTATTGTGCACTTGATCACTAATAGTGCCATTTGTTCATTTAGCTTCATGATTAATTATATCTTAGAAGATTTCCGCTGTTACGAGACAAAGCGGCAATCTTTTAAGATTTTTTCAAATATAGTTATGCCTCTAGCGTGTGACTAATGCTTTGCTCGGTTTGTTTTATCATAGCGATACATCAAACGCTGCGGCTTCTGAAGAAATTGAAGAAAGCAACACTGTCATGCGGTCGCGTTCTAGTGATTTACTTAAGAAAAGCCCAATTGACCCAGTGACTAAAAAGGGACACTTTAATTCTCTTAAGCAATGGGGTAAAAATAGATTAAAAATGATCGGAAGATCACCCAGTGCCAGTAGGGATAGTTTTAAAGATACACCTAAAATCGATAAAAACAATTCGAAATCACCAACAAGACAAAATGAAGAGGTTCAAACACAAGAAATTGTAACAATGCGTAAGAAACGTCCGGGAGTTGAAGATATCAGAACACATCAAAGATGTGCCTCATACTCTTCTTCAGAAAAAAGTATTGGTGTACCAAGTAGTACGCCTGGGACTACAGCTACTATTAATAATGGTGTCAAATTAAGGAACACGTCAATACAAAGGCGGATGAGGCGATCAGGTGTTGGAAAAGACGAAGCTCCTCATTCTTCAAGTGGCAACTGGTCTGCAAGTTCAGAATCAGGAAGAACAAGTATTGGCTCTGAAATAACAACAACTACCATACCACCGAAAAGTACAACTTCAGCTGCTACATCCAATAACTCTCTAAACCATCACGGTCCACCGAGTTCCATAATCAGTCGCCGAAGATTCTTAAACACATCCGGTTCCGGTAGTGTTACCAGCGAAGGTACGCTAACTCCAGATATAATCCATGATTTACACGAAGACTTAGAGACTAGTTCAGAGTTTTCTTGCGACACTGAGGGTTATTACACTTCGTTTCATATGGACTCGGGTTTGAAAACATTAAAAGAGGAGGAAGTAATTCCTATAACGCCAATGCATACGAGTACAGCTTTATCCAGTTCTTCAAACAGTCAAACTTTGACCGCTGAAAACGAGTATGAATTATTCGGCAAAGGCTCAACAAGTACAACCACTAGTTCTGCCGGTACTGTTTGCACTACATTAATGGCGGCTGGTAGTGATAGATCTTTAATAATAGGCCCTACCGTTCCTGAAAGAAAGAGCTCGTTGACTAAAATAAATAGGAGTAGAAGTAACAACGTCCATAGTGCAAATGCTAGTTTAGATAGAAGTATAAATTCATTTTCTAAATCGCCTTTTAGTAGCTTAAGATATAATCCTGTTCGCTCGTTTACAGATAAACAAGTCTGTAACCAATCATCGCCTGCGATTACTGATGTACCAACTTCAACTATAACTATAACTAAAAATGTTGGTAACCATAGAGAGATTACCGCTGTTGCAGAAATACACAATGAAACAGATCTCGAAAGTGCAAAGAAAAGCACTGGTACAAATTCACCGGATTCGGGGCACAATACGTCTAGTTCCCCTATTGAAGATTCGGTGTCTAGTGCCCATGGTAAAAACAGTTTATCTGAACAAGATTACTCAGAGTCTTCAGACTTAGAAGGTACTGAAAGAATAGAGAGGATTAGGTACAAAACCACAATTAACAGTTCTAGAATTCCATCAATGTGTGTCATTACTCCAACAAATTCGGATGACGAAAGTGAAAACAGTAATAAAGATTCAGAAGTACGAGTGAATGAAAGTGAAATTGCCGCTACTATTGCCGCTAGGAAAATGGCGAATAGACCAAAATTAGAACTTCCTACAGAAGAAAAACTCAAAGACTTCAAATCTGTAGTCGATACGACAAAAACGAACAATAAGCCTCAAAATCCAATTAATTTAAAAACTTTGCAACCTTTTAATAGCCTGATGTGTAAATTGAAAGGCGTGCTTCCAAATAAACTCTCAAATAAAAAGTCACCGGTCACAAAAGAAGCTGACTTTTCTGAATTTTATGATTCCGGTGACTATGTGACTATTGCTGATGTCAAAAATAATAACCAAAAATCAAATCTTAACAGAGGTACTTACGGTAACAACGATATTGTAAAAAAAAATCTACAAACGGTGTTATCTGGGAAGCTTCCTGAAACAGAATATGTTTCACTCAATGAACTGCCCAATTGTTTAAATGAAAGTAAAGACTACATAAGTCACGGCTTACGAGAAACAGAGTCACTAGCTTTAGATGAAATTCAAAGAAAGGGGGCCAAAGTGACTCTCGACTCTCAAGGTCAAGTAATTTACTCATCGGATACCTTAAAGAGAAGAAAAGGTGCTCACACGACGTTTGAACCCGGACCATTCGTTCAAGAAATAAACCCAACGACTACTTTGATTCAACGGGAAACTGCAGATATTGTTAAACTGACTGATGAAACTGATTTCCCATATGAACCAGCCGCTTCTTCGAGTAAGCCAACATCACCACAACTAGGAAAGATGATTATAAAAGCACCCATAGAACCCGATGGACCTGTAACTAAAGAATTTATTACTCTTCCGACTCCAAAACCTACTACTATTATAACAGCAACGCCTATTAATGAAACACCTATTCTAAACAACCAACTTACCCCTAAAAAATCTAAACTCGAACAAGATTTGCCGCGTATCGTAGAAGCAATCACTAGAACTGGAGCATATGTTAACATCCATGATGCGGAGGGTGTCAGCTTATCTCCTACGAAAGATGATTTAGCAGGTAAGAATCTCAGTTCAAAATCAATCAAAAAAATATTTTAAAAGCTAATAAAGAAATTTCCGAACCACTAGCGAGACAAGATATAACTCCGTTCGTTCCTAACTTTCAGACCCCCATAATGTTGCAAAATAAATGCAATGATATTAATAATGACTTGAATAAATCGGGTAATAAAGTAGCTGATGTCCTCAGAATGTTTACTTATAGAAATAATACGAATAGCAATGGCGAAATATTAAACTCGCGTAATAATAAAGATGAATTGGACTGTAGTTCAGCGAATACGAAAATTAAACGTAGCGACAGCTATAAGTTAGCTAACTCTCCATTAATGCCCATAAAAAAGTTGTTGAAGTTAGATAGTTTTGGCAGTACCAGTAAAAAAGTTAACTCCTTAGAGATGATTCAAGCCGAAATAGCCGCAGATTTATTGCGTGATCAAATTAACTATCCCCCAACGGTATCACCTAAGTTAAGTCATAGAAATGCTATAGACGAAGTAGACAAGTGCGAATGTGTAAACGACGATAGATCTTACATCGCCGATAAATTTAGAACTAAGTTAGACGCATTAACTTTAAGCCCTTTTGCTACACCTTTGCCTAAAAGGCATTCAGTGGCATTTATCCCCGAGGCTAGAGATACATCGCTTGATATATTGACGGCTATATTAGATACCGATCCCGACGACGTTTGCGTCCTACACTCTCCTCCGGCTTGTCCTCTGACACCAAGTAAAGTAACTGTACCTGTCGATAGTTCATTACATAGGGCTCGAATCTTGTCAGTTTCCGAATCCGATTATGGTACTGAAATTTGGTGAATTGCAATTCGAAGAGAATTGAGTCTCGAGTGCCTAATTCCCAAATTGTGTTATATAGCTTTTTTGAGAATTCTAATAATATCGGATACTTCTGACAAACCGCGTATTTGTACTAAGGTGGTACAAACTTTTTGTAGGTATTTTATAACTATATATCAAATCAATCATCGATCAAATTAAATCAAATGATCGATACACGAAGCGAAAAATTTAAATGCGGAACATATATAATAACTTTTTATTTTTAAAATAAGCAGTAAAGAAGAATACTAGGAGTAAGTTGCCTTGATGGTTAGTTTCACTGTGTTAGCTAGATGTCACTAGTAATCTATTCATCTTAATATTACGTATGTAACATCTACGGAATGTTATTAAGATTTATGCGTAGTTTAAATGTGTAATTGAAAAAAAACCATTAATACTTTACATTTTTGACTTTAAAAAAATAATAAAGCGTTAAACACGAGAAGAATATCTTGTGACAGGTACCATCTAATCCTGTAGAATCTTTTCATTTTTTACTGGGTGACTGTCAATCCTACTATTCTACTTTAATGATATAAGATATGTAGTCACTCTTATACGAGAGTGACTACAGCTTTTCAAGCATCTTTATTTGTGTAAACCAGGGATTCCCAAACTATTTTGGGCAAGAAACCCCTTTTCCAAAATGAACTGATGCCCCAGACTCCCATAACCAAATAGCCAAATTACTTTAAAAATCCTATCTCTAGTTTTTTCGTATTGATATAAAATACCAAACCAAAATTTTTGCTAAGTTAATAAGCAAGTTAAGTTAGTTATTTTTTGGTTAAGTGAGTAAACTTGACATCATTTTCATCAAAATAAATAGACAAAAATATACACTACTAGACTATAATAAAGACTAGAAGAATAGATTCAGTATATTTCGAAAATGTACTAAATTTTGTGTCTATTTATTTTCTCTCGTGTCGTTTGTCACACACTTATTGAGTTTTTTAAAAATACAACAATGATACTTTCTACTAAAATATTAGTCATTCTTATAACAACTAACAAGTTAGTACATGTAACACACTACTTAACAGTATCTTGAAAGGCTCAAATAAAATCTTGTGTTAATGAATAGGGGCGATTTTTAGATCTTGTCAACCCTCCAAATCAGTTTTCGTTTATAGCGACTCCTGCATAATTAATTTCGATCTCAGAGGGTCAATATTTAGGAATTGGGAATCCCTAGTGTAAACATTCAGAACCGTAGTCCATGAAAATTGTCTTATTTTTCGAGAAAGTCCATATATTATAGTAAATTACATGATAATCGGATAATTCCCAAAGCCATGAATCAGAAATATACAAACATGAAAATTAAATCACTGTCACATATGCCTACATAGTATAGCTAGATATTTTCTTAAAATATTTGTCGTATAGTTGTTACCTTCGTACATAATTTTAATTTAATTTAATTATCAATATAATTTATTAGTGAAACGTGGTTACATTATATTCACTTGGCGATATGTTTAATCCGTCCAATGTAAATTAATTTTGTAGTTAAAAAGTCTTCCTTAGATTCATTGGTGTAAACTGTGATAGATTTATATTATTATGACGACTATTTAGAGATTTTGTATCAGTATTTCTCATGTTAATATAATGCAGTGTTATATTATTATTAAAAGTAAATGCATGGTGGCTTTTACACCGCAGAGAGCACAGCTTACGAGTGGTTCACATTCTTCGTATGTAAGTGCATGGTGTGTTATTCTGTGTTTTTAATGTTTGTAAATAATATTATTATACAATTATATTGTGAATTAACGCACTTATTTCATTTTTAATTTTCACACTTTCAGCTGTCATCCCCTCACTTTATTCATCCCGATTGCACTACCTGCAGTTTTATTTTTGTGAAAGTAAGTTCTTTTTCGGAATATACACCTACTTCATTAAGTAATCGAAATAGAACGTATTTTCTTTTTTATAGCAACGGAGAGGTCGTTAAATGTAAATATCATCCTGGGGATAATAACAAAAAACATAAGTACACTAATGACTTTTTAATAAATGTTGAACTGACATTAAGAATCTTAACCTGACTAATGAACCTATAAACCGGTTCTCAAACAGATTTGACTAGACGTCAATTTTTTTAACAATCACAATATAGTGTTAAGCGAACACAAAAGGTGTATAGGTTTCTTTTTATTTGCACTCATTCTACATCGCTTTGCACAGTGAAGGAGATAACTTCAAATCAAGTTCTTCAAAGGTAAAGTTTTGTGTTGCTTATTACGCATGATGATTTTCTATTAACTGGCATGAGGGAGTGGGAAATAAGTTGATTAACATCATATACTAAAATAAAATTCATAAAGAACTATAAACTATAGTAAATTAAATGACTACTAACATCCAAAATTAGTTAATGATATATTACATTTAACGTAAAATCCGAATAAAATACCATGCACTTTGTAAACGCCATTCATAGATTTCATTACTACACGTAGAATATTGCTGCTATGCTCAATAAAATATGTATTACTTAAGTACCGTATATTTATAAATTAAGTTTACCTAATTGTGGCTTGTCTGGGCTCGGAAGCAAATATCTAGAGCAATAAAATCTGTGTTTATGTATGTACCTAGTTAATTTTTGTAGTTTTGAGTAAACCAGGTGCTAAAATATTATATGTAAATATAATGGGATAATTAAAAACAATTGAAATTTGTATACGCATGAATGTTATGATATCATGATTCCAATATTTTAAAATTGATTAAAGCCAGTGTAGCTATTGTGAAAATTAAGGAATTATTTACACAAAGTTGACGAAATTAAAATATTGGAATTCTATCTGGCCTGTATATTGAAACAGCAAGTATTCTTGTGGTAAATGCTCCAGTTACAATGGTTCACAAAGAAAATTTCGGAATATAATCGAAAGGTATTTTAATTTTTTCTAAAAAAATGTTATATTTTCAGACTATCGACATTCCAGTGCTGACAAACCCTATTTGAACATACCGCAAAATCTAACTGAAGATAAGGGGGCATCTGTCGACTTGAATGCAATAAACCCCACGCTGCACCGGTATCACACTGCACATCTCCGTGGAAGACATGGAGTTGTCAATTACGAACATTCTAGTAATACATCCCAGAATAAGCAGCAGAAGTACTGGACACTACCAAAAAGAACAAATCCGGAACAAAACATTCCAAAATCCGCTGGCACGGCCCACAAAAATGTCTTCCAGCATCCTACTAAAACAGGAATTGCTGATTCCCTACAACCGTTAGAACAACGGATACAAGCTCCAAGTACAAATAAGGATTCTATTAGAATCTCACCCATTGACCCTCGTTCCAGCGGGCCCTTCAAGTCATCGACTCCCTCGAATAAAGAAAATGTCGTAGACCTGAATTCTAAGATGCTTTCTCCAATCAAATCTACTATGACGAATGAAGAATTATATGCAGTCATACATAAAAGTAAAAAGAAACTCAACATCAAAGATGAAAGGTCAGAATCACCTGCTTTGTCGAGTATAAGTTTATCACCAGTCAGTTCTGAAACTTCCTTCTTCTCAAAAGGCACTCAACGTTATCCAGAAACCGGTTATTTGGGTGATCCTAGAAGCAGAATGAGCTGGTCTCCTGCTGACAAACCTACATTTGCATCACCTTCAGGATTTCCTTATGGCATTCAAAAACAAGACACAACTTGCGCCGATAGGTATGGTCCAATACCTCAAACTTCGAGGCTTGATTTTAAAAAACTACTATTGCAGCATAGTGTTAAATTGAACACATTACACCCTCAAAATAAATCTCAAAAGTTATCAGCCGTAGAACAGCTAAAACTTTCAAAAGAAAAAACGCAGGTACAGCCCGTTCATACCGCAAATAGGTCACAGGTAAACATACTCGATCTTAGTGGTTCACCAAAAACTTACACACATAGAAAGATGATTAAACCGAATCCCCAATCACCAGCATCTCCTGGCAGAACTGCTGCTTTAATCAAAGAACACAAAAATTCACCAAAACTATTACTGTCGCCGAAATCTCAATGGCGATTTTCTAGCCCAAGATCGGATGTTTTATCGACGCCTATACTAGAAGCGCACAATGAAGATGAAAATTCAAACAGTTCCGGCGAAAAACAAGAAACTCCCCCGGGAAACATTCCATCTAAAACAGTTCCTATTGTCACAAATCAACATTTTGGGGCCAGAAGAAATCTAATTCCTATAAGTGAAAACACCGTAGCAATAGTAAACGATTTCTCTGAAGCAATAGATCAGGGAGTGTTCCCTTTGAATGCAGATTTTCCCAAATCACACGCTTTATCGAGAACAGAAATAATGCAAGCTAAGCGAGCAGAGTTCTTTAATAGTCCACCTGAGCGATCACCACCGCGATTGACTTCATTTAAAAGTACATCGACTAATTCACCCGCAAATACTCGGAGCACTACATCTCCAGAAAGAGGGAAGACTTCTCCCACGACATTGGAAACAGCATTATGATAATTTTATAGCTTGAAGCGGTGCTTAAGAAGTTTGCTGTCCATATTTACGAATAAGGCAATGAAATTGATAGAAGCTTTAATCTAGTCTTCATTTGCTTAAATACCCATTAATGTGTTTATATTGTAGCACGTTTGTAAACTTTTTCTTCAAAACCAGTGTTTTTCTACTTCATAGTTTATAATAAATATCAGAGCTCAAATTCAACCTTTACTTAAATGCTTTATGGGGCCAATTTTGTTTCTCTGTATTTGGGTTTTACGCCATTTAATTGAGATGTAAAATTTAGGATGTAAGTTATTTATTGAGTAATTATTACAAGTCTACTAATAAGTAGTGTTTTGAACTTTTTCAAAGTTTTTAAGTTATTTAAAATGCCTACAGTTTTAATTAAAATGTGTTGAATAATAAAATGATTGCATTTTTCTTTATAACCCACTATTATAGCAAGTTAATGAACATTCAAACCAAAGAGTACATTGTAGAAGAGGTTTATTTTATGTATAAGGTAAATAAGTAGGTAATTAATAAGATACCTTTTTCGTAACTTAGCTTTTTACTGTCTATCAATGTCTCAATGACTTAGATCTACTTAGATCCATTAGACATCTGTCCAGCTTTCTTCATAAAAACTACCCATTGGAAAATAAAAACTTTGTATGAAATTCTTTAAAACTTACCCATGTCTTGCCATGTTTAAACTAATTATTAATGTAGAAAAAAAATTACAAGCAAATTTAACTCATGAAGTCACAAGTTGTACAAGAGTGGAAGAATCCTTGATGAGCATTCAAAATCTATCCCTGAAGCTACGTTTTCTCACTTTAGTCATCACAATTGCAGATTTGATTAATGAGAGAACATCATTTACAATAAGTATCACTCACGCTATATTGACACCAGTTGCAATATTTACAACACTCATTTTATTTGGCACTCTAGTTATAATTGGAGTGCTTTCCAAACACACTGCATCAATGTTCTTTCAATGTTACTCTCTCGTGGCTTGTTCAGTTGTCCAAACCAGCTTGGCCATAACAGTTTTCACAGATTTGAAGAGCAGTGAATTAACAAAAAGACGAGGCTCCCATATACTGAACGGAGTACTGCCTATGTTCATACTATTAGTTCTCCTTGTTGATCTTGTAACTTTAATCTTTTCATCACGTGAAGAGTTGCCTGTGCCATCAGTTACTACAAGTTCACCTGGTCTTTCCCATATGGAACTGCGTTCTGCTTAAGTTGAAATGTCAGACTTATACATGGACTATGTAAATTAAAAATAAAATATGTCATACACAAAAACTTACTTTTGAATAAACTTCGTTATGTGAGGTCTGTGTATACTCGAGGATATAAGGAGCCCAAAACATCGACAAATCAAGGTACTTTAAAAGTGAGTATATATTTTTAGTAGCTTTTTACATAGGTAGATGGTGTCTGCTAACTTATGAACTTATAAATTAGAACATGCCGCAGTTGGGCTTTCGTCCAAACGGTCCAAGGTGCTTACTACGATCACAAGCCCATAAACGTTATTGGATGGACTTGGGCCTCCCCGTTTCAGGATAACGGACACTATAACCACCACGGTTGTTCAAGGCAGATTCACATTTTCACATGATCTTGATGTGCAAATACAACTAAGTTTCCTATACCGTCAACACATGATAATTGTAACAATATGAAGTGGTTCAGAAAAACGCCTCAATGGTGCAAGTCTCCTAGTCAGAATTCCAACCTAAGTCATTTAAAACTAGTTTGACGAGTGGTAGGTTTCCTTGAAGCTTCGCTAATGTAAATCCTTCACTAATGTAATTCCTTCGCTAATGAAAAACTTTGTGAAGATGAAGACTGTCTATTACTGGATTAAATTGTAACTCTATTTGAAGGCCCATATAGGTTTGCCAAATTTCATGAAAATTAAAAGAGTAACTTATAACATTCACATTTATGGATAGATTAGCTGAGCCTACCATGCATGTCATTTGCATGAGACTTGCCTTATATTTTCAGAACCATGCAAGATACTGAAACACATTGAAACTGTTGCTTCTATTCCGAATTTATCTGTTGAGCCATTTCAAAGCTTTTTGATACAAACGAACTTTATACTGATCGAGATAAAATTTATCAATAAAATTGTGCCAAATCATTTTAAAATTATACACTAATTATTTATATATTAGTAGGTAGGTAGGTAGGTAGTGGTAGGTATATAAATTATAATAATTTCATAAATGGTACCAATTCTAAATTAAACAACTATAAAGTAGGTACATACAATAATTCATTTTTAATACAAAACTTTAATCTTAAATATACTTAAATACCATTCGCCACATTTCTATGTATGCTACATAGTACCATCCATAACATATTGAGTAAAAACTTAGAGATGCTATCATCTCTAAACTACTTATAAACATTAATTTGATCCAAATTCCAGAACAAATTTATTGTTTTTGTGCTTAATTTAATATTGAACTAAATTAAGCACACAAACAATAAAATTGTATGCATATATTTGATATGTGCATCATGCATTTGCAAGGACTCTTTATTTTCAATAGGTACTATTAAGTGTATTCATAGTAAAGCATTGTTTGGTCTAAAATTTTTTTTTTGTTGTTTTCTACAATTTTATTGCAAAAAGAATATTCAAAATGAAATTATTTTTAGATTATTACACTGCAAAATTATAAACATAACCTCAAAATATGTGTGGCAAATGTGTTTATTACAAATTAGTCCAAGAATATCACTAGTAACACTATTTGTTCATCGGTGGTCCGTTCATTAGTGGTGGTCGCATTTGCCCCATTGGTCCCATTGGGCCCATGGGCCCCATGATTGGTCCCATCATAGGGGGTCTCATTCCCATCATTGGTGGCATAGGACCATGCGGACCCATCATCATAGGTGGCGCCATTGGACCTCCGGGTCCCATTGCTGGAGGAGGTAACATGCCTGGTGGTCCACCAGGCGCAGGAACTGGCGGCCTCGGGCCCCCAGGCCCCATTACAGAAGGATCCCACGGCGGGGGTATCGCTGCTCCTTTATTACCAAACGGATTTTGTGCTATTTTACCAGCCTTGAAAGCTGCCGTTGTCGCGTCAATAAGATGCTGCGCTTGCTCTTCCATCCATTTCTGGTAATAAAATTTGACATTATCTTTGTGTTTTCTGCCCGTGCAGTGAGTCTTACGAACACTGGGTGAATCATGCGTTAGATACGTATCACAATAGTCACAATAATATTTTGGCATAATTATAACCACGGAAAGTTATACAGGTTTACAAAACAAACTACAAATATCTACCTATTCAATTCAACAGATTACGGATCTTCTCAGAAAAAAATATAGAAACTGTACTTTAAGTGACGTTGACATCAAATTTTTTTTTAATATATGGCTTGGCATTTAAGCCAGTTGACACTGACATTTCTGTGGGGGCATTAGGCCCTTCACCTGCATGTGTTAGTGACTCTCGACCTCGAAATAAGTCTTATTCATGGCTTTTAAAAATACCGCTTTATACAACTATACTGTGGCAAATTAATTTAGAAAATAATATGGGCGCCACTTTCGCAAATTTGTCTGAACTCTAGTGACGACTTACATTAGGTGTTCACGTGTAGAACGACACGACTTACTGTCATCTACGACATTTTTTGCAGTGACAACAGATTGTAATGACAGTGGGAACGGCTAGCACGACAGTCATAAAACGATAAAAGATCGTTAAACATTTTTGATGACAAACAGACGTTATAATGGGAACAGCTAGAGACGACAGCGTCCTACAATTAATTAATCGTTACGACATAGTGGGAACGCGCCCTACATCAATGTATCCTATATTGTGATAACAAGATGGAATTCTCGCAAAATCTGCCCCAGTACAAATAAATATGTCGGCGAACCATCGCCAAGGATGATTTATATTGACAATGACACTTTAGCGAAGTGTTGCATATCTATGGTTGCAAGGCGACCACCACAAGAACAGAGACGGGTCGACACATGTTTTTGGGCGTTGTTGAGCAGAATAGTATGATTGACATTGGATACGAGGTTGTGTGGTCGCTGGGGCATCGAGTGTGCAACAAATCGCTATTATCAAAGTGCATTGTGATTTAGAAAAGATGACTGGTATTTATACCATAAAAACACTATATTGGCAAAGATCACGAAAGATGTCAATTCCATGAATATACCCATATACATTATGCCATGCCATGATAACTTCTGATGAATAGGCTCGTCATGAGCTTATACGGCTCTGACGAGCTTACAAATATAAAAAAACTAAACATAAATATAACTTACCTGGTCAATAATAATTGTACACAAGCAGGCGGAACGCACATGTTAATAGTTGTGTAGCCGTCCGTCCCGCTCACACATTGTGCTATATATTGTTCTAGCTATTGGAACTTATAGTTACCGTTTCCAAAATAAATTAGTTCACTTTCACTTCAGTTCACAAGACATTATCACTCGACACTGAATATTACTCTCTGCCATCTGAAGTTTTATTTGACCCATACCTCTCGCTACTACAACATCCTTATACGAGAGATGCAAAATAGCGATTTCTTTATCCAATAACATACGATTAAACAAAAAACTAGAACATTAACTTAAATATACCTATAATATCAGTGATTTTTTTGGAAAAAATCGTCGAGGTTTGAAAGAATATATTGAGACTTTGGAATGGTTGTTATTTTTCAGGGTTTGAATTTGTCATATCATTTCTTTGTTACTTTGTTTATGTTACTTGTGAAAATTTTCTGTGAGATCAAGTGTTATTTAATGTTTTTAGAAGTTTATTTATGTACGTTTTCGCTAATAGATTTATATTATATAAAAATAATCCGTAACAGAATACTTCTTGTTTCATATTCCGCAGGATATCGTGTGTAAACTTTATGAATTATTTTTATTCCCGATCTTAGAATAGTTTTATTCAGTTTTTTCCGTTTCAAGACATTTATGCCAGAAAATAATAATATTTGTTTTCTCAGAAAAAAGTAGTCGATTCTCCTTTAAGTATTACGTCTTATTAAACGTCAAAACTCTAACGACAAGTTAAAAAAAAATACAAATGGCGCGCAAGGTTTGCAGATGTAGCACGTGTAATTGACATTTTTGAAATTACCTGAATTAAAATTTCGATTACAATTATTGCGTATCGGATGGTTTACTGGAATTAATACAGATACTTCGCCAATATGCCAGACATGAAATATATTTTAGTTACTGGCGGTGTTATAAGTGGTGTAGGAAAAGGTGTGATAGCAAGTTCTTTTGGTACAATTTTGAAAAGCTGTGGTATCGATGTGACTTCGATAAAAATTGACCCATACATAAATATCGACGCAGGAACTTTCTCTCCTTACGAACATGGTAAGTAACTTTATAGCTGTGTGTTATTTTCTACTTATATTGAATCCAATTTACAAAATGCACTCGTCCGCGTGTCTCAGTCAGGGGTAGCATGCATGTTCTATTTTTATATTCTAGGTGAAGTTTACGTACTAGACGACGGTGGCGAGGTTGACCTTGATCTTGGCAATTATGAGCGCTTCTTGGACATCACTTTGCATAGAGACAACAATATAACAACCGGCAAGATATATCAACAGGTTATTGAACGTGAAAGACGTGGGGATTACCTTGGGAAGACTGTGCAAGGTATCATACATTTAGTATTCTTAACACAATTGAACACTTGCAAACGGTGTCTATAATGTAATAAAATAATAATTGTGGGATCTGAGTCCCACACAGTCACAATTTAGAAAATGGTACTAATTTATAAGAGAAAAAAAGGCTGAGTCAGATTGAATCCATGTGTTTGGTAATACAATCACAAAGGGAATGAAAAAAAACGAAAATATAATAGAATAAAAAATAAAATACTCTTCTAAACGTCATACTTTGATAATCTGAAAATGTAAGTTTTAAAGCACACCTGGTAATAACTGGTATATATTTTGATATACCATGCCATTAAAATATAAGCTAAAAAAAATTGTAGTCTAAACTTGAAGAGAATTATTAATGCAAAATATAAAACTTGAATGTGTTTCTTTTTTTATCTCTATTTTAGATTTAGCCTTATTTAAATCAAGTTCTCTATAGAAATTAGACTACAAAAAGTAACAAGTGTGCTTGAACCAATAACATAATATAAAGTAACAAGATAACTAACTGTATATTGTGCTTATTTATCTTAAAAATTACAGTTTTTTTTTTAAAGAGAAAGTGAATTAAGTTGCACTAACTTAATTCATCATCATAACTAGTTTTGCAAGAATTGGCTAAACATACTTTTTAAATTAATGACAGTGGAATAAAGATTAAAGTTTTCTAGAACTGGAATAGCTTTCTCATATCCTTCTTCCCAAGCTTGCATTCTCATTCATTATATAGTCCCAAGTAGTGATCTATAGGCCACTCGTCTGCAGAATATCATAAAGGGATTTTAATTTTCAAGGGCCAGTAGATGTTGAAATGAAATAAAACAAGTTGTGTATGAGGTATTAACAAAATTCTTTTTTTATTTGAAAAGCCCATGTATTCCTAAGTGTGGAATATGACATTGTTCAAATGTCCTGCTGGCCTTCTTACAGTGGCACGGATCCGAGTGGTCAAATTTGCAATGACTATTCAGTATAGATCAAACTGAATTTGTGAGATGGTGTGTGTTATGTTCACCGTTAAGGAATCAGTCAATTGTGGTTTATTTACTAAACATGCGAGTTCAAGAAACCCCATAAAACAAGTCTAGCAAGCACAAATCTGATGGCCTTATTGGCCAATTCACATCACCCCTGTGGGAGACAACCTAGCCATTAAATTGTTTATGCAGAAAGTCAATTGTGAGATGCGCTGTGTGGCACCTTCTTGTTCGAACCAGATGTTGTCAGGGTCCATTTGGTTCAATTAGGAACAAAAAAAATTGGTTATAATTGTTCTGTAGTGCTCACTGTTGATGGTGACAGCCTCATTAAATTATTTTTCGAAAATGTACTGACTAATAAGGCTGCCGGCTCAAAATTCACACCAAACGATAACTCTTTGAGGGTGCATTATCGCCTGGTGAACCTCGAGTAGGTTGGTGTCATCCCATATGTGGCAATTTTGCTTGTTAACATAGCCATTCATACAAAAATAAGACTCGTCGCTATAGATAATTTTTCGCCAAAATTGGAGGCTTTGAATTTCGTTGTCATACATTGAGTAGTCAACTGTGGAGGGCCACCACATCTACTGTAAAATGGGAGCAATGCATGCAATGTTTGCACTAATTCATCCACTCATCTCATCATGATAATAAAGTTTTATCATTTGAATGTGCAGTGATTTGGTATAACTAACTGAATAATAAACAAAAGATTGGGTAGATTTTACTAAAACAAGATTGCCGCCATGGGCTGCCAAAATCTGCCCGCGCAAAATGAAAAACACTTTACATGTTCTAACATGGGTCTAGGACTCGTCAGCTTCATTAGCTAGTCATTTGGAAAAGATGAATGAAGACCACTTAGGTTTTCTTAAGAGCATTCAATTATGATTCTATCCATAAGAGATTAATTTATTGAAAATCTTTATAGCTGTAAAAAAATCCTTACACAATACACAATAATCACAATACAATAATCTTCTTGCAGTTATTCCACACATAACAGATGCCATACAAGAATGGGTTCAAAGGGTGGCACACATCCCAGTGACATCAGATGGTGCTCCACCTAGGGTCTGCATTATAGAATTGGGAGGTACAATTGGAGATATTGAAGGAATGTCATTTGTTGAAGCCTTCAGACAGTTCCAGTTTCGTGTTAAAAAGGAGAACTTTTGCTGTGCACATGTCTCGTTAATTCCAATGGTAAGATATCAATATCTTTCCGCTTTGTTCTGTATGCTCAAATATTTAACCAATAATACTTGCTATTATATTTCTTCCACTTATTGTGTTACATAAATAACATTATTAGGTGTTAATAATAATCTAATGTGATTTGGTAGAATATCTCGAGATTTGGCAAAAGTAAAGTTCCAGAAAGTGTTCATTCATTATAAATTTTGTACAACTGTAGTCAATCTGGAAGTTCAAACACTAACATCCTTCCCCCTCCGAGAGAAGGGAAAATGCAACAGTTAAAAGGAAATAGGCAAAATTAAAAATATTTAATCAGCAATATAAAACAAAGAGGATAGTAGTAAAATAAACACATTTTTATTTTTAGCCAAAATCAACTGGAGAACCTAAAACAAAACCAACCCAATCATCTGTCAGAGAGCTCAGAGGCCTAGGCCTCTCCCCGGATCTGATATTATGCCGATCAGAAAAACCAATCAATCAACCAGTGAAGGAGAAAATCTCTAACTTCTGCCATGTTGGACCTGAACAAGTAAGAAGTGCTAAAAATAAACATGAGGCATGAATCTTATTCATGCATTAAATGGTTATTAAGCATGGTGGGATCTATTTATAAAGCTTCAATACAAATTACACTTAAGGATTGTTCTTCTTAGTCACTTCAAGTTAAGCTTAAATCTATCCTTTAGCCACTGGGTTTGCAAAAAGTATTGCCACTCTGAAAAATTAAATGTTAGAAATAACACTGGAATAAAGAAAACTAATAAGAGCTCATTTATGGATGTGAAGAATGTAACCTTAAATAATTAATATCCAAGTTCAACACATTTGGTATGTAGAATAAAGAAACCATTTATGAAGTCAATAAGACTCACAGTATTTATATTGTAGCATAGCGTTCATTGTTCCACTACCATAAACATATAATAACAAAACTACTCTTTGTTAAACTTTGTAAGATATGATTCCATGAATTTAGTTTTATTACAAAATTAAGTGATGTCATTTGTTCTAACAGTCTTGTATCTGTTTAGTTTATTTAGTGTAAAACTTATATTTAGTTTACAATAAGTTTTTTTTATACTGTTGCGACCTACTGAACTCGAATTAAAATGCCGTTGGAATTACTATAGAATTTACTAGAACTATACAAACATTTATAATACAGGTACAAATATAACTAGACACAACCAGTAAAAACGGCACGATTCAATAACACGCGCAAAGTCCGTCACTATACAGCTAATCGAATGTACGTCTTGCTCGTATCGTAATCCTCGCTTGACTGCCTCACCCCTCCCTCCGTTTGGGCATTCCTTTAATTCTGTACAAATAATATGCCTCAACGCAAAACAATAACAACAAGAATTAGTTCGACACACCTGCCTAATGACTGCCATAATAAAAGTACAATAACAAAAGAATGTTTTCTCAATTGCAAATTTTAAACACAAAGTAAACAAAACAAGTCCAAATGCGGGAAAGGTAATTAACCAGGTTTATGGCAGGCAGATGTGATTTCACTTTTTGTCGGCATATAACAATAAGTTAGACTTTAAAAAAAAGAATGCAAATTGCGTTTAATATGAATAAAATATGCAATTCTCTGTAGTGACTTAATATTATATTACTAATAAAATAATATGAAGTCACTACAGAGAAGTTCATATTTTATAGGAAATTAAAGCTTGCTCTTTTCATAGAAATTTCACTGTTTAGCTGTAACACAACTCATTTTGTATAATAGAGGAATGTAGTTTGATAAAACTGTAATATAATTATATCATTAATAATTACAGGTTATATGTATTCACGATTTATCTTCAGTGTATCATGTACCTTTGCTAATGGAGGCGCAAGGCGTCGTGCAATACTTGAATGAGAGGCTCCAACTAAATATATCCATGCCAAGGCCTAGCAGGTAATTTTCTTTTTAATGTTTATGAATTTTCTTGATTTTGTTTTTAATAAATCCAACCAAGTTGCGATTGCTCTCTACTTAATGTGTATATTTAGAATTGTCACATAGTTATTTATCGTGGAAAGTAAGTAATAATAAAAGGAAACATTACATTACATTTTTTTTTAGAAATACCACCATACCCATTTATTGCGTGTTATTGTATCAATTGCAAGTTGTTTTAATTCATTTATTGAACTCTTAATAAAACAAAGAAATATCTGAAAATTTGCATTTTTTGGGAATAAGCGTTAAGAGGCTAACAAGTTGTTCTTTATTTCTTAATAATTTAAAAATAAAATTATTTCAAGTTGTTGAATGGCCTTTGACTTTAGCTTTATGGGTAAAAATTCATGTTCAAGTAAAATAATTTTTAATGAAGTTTATTTGTTGATAATGATTAAAAAAGTAATTTGAAACTATGAGTAGTTCATTCAGTCAACAAAAAGTAAACAAATTCTTGAGTAAATTAAAACGAAGTTGAAATACAGCAGCGACCCAATGAATAAAAAATAGAAATAATATCCATTATTGTTTAAAAATGAAAATAAGTAATGAATAAATTCTGTATAAATGAAGTGATTTATTGGGGTTTATTTCTCTCTTTAATGTAACAACATGTTAGCTTCACTTGCAGTAGTTAGTACAAAAAAGAGGGACAACTTTATAATAAGTTCTTATGTTTTATAATGTAATCCCCAAATTGATTTTAGAGTTATTTCTTTGTTTTATTCAGCATGTAATATGTTCTCGTATGATGTCAGGTACTTGAGTTTTTTTTTCATTTTGCCTTCCAAAGTTAAAAAGACATTCATTAATGAAGAGATAGGATAGTGATGTATTAAACACGATTGGCAGTAATCAAGTCTTTCCTTTTATTTAAAAATATGTAATTGACGTCAGTTAGTAGTAAAGCTAAGAATAAGTTATGAAATTAAAATATAATAAATAATTGCTTTTTAAGTTAATTGTCGTCGAGAGTCTCCATGCAACATGTATATTAACTTTACATTACCTAAAAGTACATTCAGAGAAACTAAACTATAACAAATTATCAAATTTACGAAATTGTCGCGTTCACGTGTGAATACTATAAATATATTGTAGCTAATAGATGTTATTTAGGTGCTATTAACCTGCATTCCTAATAAAGGTCACTTGGTTTATTAAACTTGGGTAATCACTGTGGCTTATCAAAAGGGTTACACGGTTAATATATCGACAGTGTAGTTTATAAAATAATGTGATAATGTTTATTCAGTTTAAGATGGGTTACACTTTGACCATGAAAATCTGAAATGTATGTATGTATGAATTACAATTTTATGGTGTATTGTGTTCTTTTCCGGGACACAAGGTACCGTAACATTAAAAAAATAATGTAAGCCACCGTTTTAGTGAAAACTGTTGGAATAAGCTAATTGTTATGTACCCGAACAATTATAAACCACACCCTGAGAAACTTCCGCGGGATTTCTGGAATTAAAAATATTACACATTTTATTGCATAAGATTTGCTATCGATCAGTGAATCACATTGGAATTAAATTTTTAATCTGGCCAAATTATTCTCAGAAAAATTCCCGTGGTATTCCCAGTATAAAAAGTAGTGTAAATTTTAAGTCTAATAATTTGCTGTAGACCCTTCGATCACTAGTTAATTATTGATCGATGTGTAGACCAGAGAAAACCGCATCGAAAAAGGCCCAGTAGTTTTTACGTGAATTCCAAACAAACAAGAATTCTAAAAAAAAGTAGTATCGTGTTCTCCATTGTTTATAATAGTTTTTATTTTTAAAAATAGCTTCAATGTACAGACACAGCATTTTTATAATGTTAGTTGTGTGACCAAAAAAAATAACTTTTAGTGACATGTATGGTGTCCTACCCACATGCAAAAGAAACTAACCTGCATTTTTTATGAAATCATAACTTTGTAACGCTGTAGAGATCACACCTTCTTCTAAAATTTATGCACGTAAATCTGGTTTTTTCCCCGACGAACACCCGTAACATACACAGATGGATATCCCAATTACATAAGTGCTTCGTTTTTGCTAAAATAACTTTGAAACTAAAAAACTATAAAATGATCTGATTGAGCTGGGACTAATGTCTAAAATTTTCTACACATTCTATGTTACACTTCTGTGAAAGCAAAAGTTAATCAGTGACAATAACCAAATTACAGATTTATGCGTAAATGGAGGAATTTAGCAAAACGTGTGGACAATCTTCGCAAGGAAGTCAATATAGCGTTGGTGGGCAAATATACGAAGTTGGAAGATAGCTATGCCAGTGTCACAAAGGCACTGCAGCATGCTTGCATTGCAACCGGTTGTAAATTGAACCTCACATACATTGAGGCAGTGAACTTGGAAAGGCAAATGAAAATCGATGATCCAGTTAGCTATCATAAAGCCTGGCAGGATCTTTGTAAAGGAGAGTAAGTGTTTTTTTTAAATTAACTAATCTACGGTCTCTAGTTCCTAGTTCCGTGCCCTTTTTACAACTAAATTATTGTAAGTTTTCTTGAATGCATACACGCTTATTGTTTATGTGTTATTATGTGTGACATTAATTTTGTGATTTTTATGTTGTGTTGTGTACCATAAGAATAACTTATACAATTTTTTTTCTAATTTTAATACTAAACTTGGAGAGTAAGTGTTATATAATATCTAGTTTGTATGTACTATGTATACGGTAGTTTCATGGCCTGTTCCTATATTTTACCAACCACTCCTTTATTGAATAAAATTCGACATAAACTCTATACAAGTAATGTCAAAATTCAACCAATGGTAAGGCAAGTGAATGAGTAAGATATCGGATCCGACCATTGTTGTATATCATTTTGTTTTGATAGGTTTTTATTACTTTTTCGCAGCCTTAACATTCCTAAGCCTGTGAAAATTAATTATCGCATTTTCTTAAGCGCAGTATTTTATTTGATTTTTGTTAAAATGTGAATCGGAGTTTTAATAAAAAACTAATAATATACCGTGCTTAAACCCACTAACGTGTAGTTTTAAAATTAAGTATATTGGGTAAGAATTATTTTTTTATCTAAAGCCTGTCTTTATGGGTATTGTTAGCCTGGCTGGGGTCCTAAAGCAATAAAAAAAGCAGTAGTGAAAATTAGTGGAAAATTTTTATTTTTTTCAGTGGTGTGATAGTCCCAGGAGGATTTGGTCAAAGAGGCATGGAAGGAAAGATCGAAGCATGCCAATGGTGTCGTGAAACCCAAAAACCCATGCTGGGCATATGTTTAGGTCTTCAAGCATCTGTCATAGAGTTTGCTAGAAATGTATTAGGACTGAAGGGAGCGAACAGTACTGAAGTGAACCCTAAATGTGATGATAAGTTGGTGATAGACATGCCTGAACATCATCCAGGTAACCTTGGTGGTACCATGCGATTGGGGAAAAGGAAGACTTATCTGGAACCTAGTCTATTAAGTAAGCATTTAAGTTATTGTTTTTTTTTTTCATATAAACTTCCATAATTTTGTGTTAATTTAAAATGTAAGACCATTTAACATGTATTTCACCTATAATGTACAAAGTACTTATATGTCTTACATTTCATTAATGTCGCATTTCTATATCTTGTTATATACTACCTTTTGCCTTTAAAAAATATGTGTACCATGAATTGGGCATCTCATAATACTTAGAAATGATGAACTTTTTTATTCAAAGTACATACCTAATGATATCGAGGGCTTCATAACAAATGCCTTTTTTTGTTGTTGACTAAAATCTATTGTACGCCCCTTTGTTATGAAGCCCTCGATATATACTCATAAGGGCATCTAGCAAAGGTGGAACTCACTATGACAGCAACACATTAAATAGTTGGCCATTGTACTTGTTGCCATGACAATGTATTTATTAGTGAACGGCAACAGTGACGCCAATAAAACGTGGTTGAAACGCCATCTTTTTTACTTTATTCGTCTATACCTCAGAACAGTACTGTTTCCTGGATGAAAGGTACTATGTCCTATTCTATATCACTAACGACGTGTATGTAAAATTACATGATAATCTGTTGCATAGTTTAGGCATGAAAACGTCACAAACAAACGAACTGACATTCACATTTATAACATTACTAGCTTCTGCCCGCGACTTCGTCCGCGTGGATATTTTTTTCATAAAAAGTATCCTATGTAACTTCTAATACCTCCAAGAATATGTGTACAAAGTTTCATGATGATCGGTTGAGTAGTTTTCATAATATTAGTAGTAAAGTAGTAATATTACGGTTAGGATTCATTTCTTTTACTACTGATTAGAATTTACAAGTTGATACAAGTATTGTAAATTTTCTAAAGCAAAGTAAAAGACAATCAATCAAAATGAATCTTCATTTGTTCAATATATTAAAATATCACTGTCATAAATTACAGCACAATTGTACAAGAAGGACATAATAGAAGAGCGTCACAGGCACAGATACGAAGTGAATCCTGAATACATTGAACGCCTGGAAGCAGCCGGTCTCCGCTTCGTGGGCAAAGACGAGACCAAGACCAGGATGGAAGTGGCAATAGTGGAGAGCCACCCTTATTATGTATCAGTGCAGTTCCACCCCGAATATTTGTCTAGACCGCTCTCACCCAGTCCGCCTTTCTTAGGGTAAGTAATTGTTATTTTTTTTAAGTATTTTAATGGTGACCTTCATTGTTGATAGACTAAATGTTTGCCTGTCAAGCTCATGGGAACATAGTTCTAGGTTGTATTCCTGGTATAGTAAAATTCGTAAATTAACTTTTTGTTGTTTACTATTATGGTCTGGATGTGAGGATGCACTTTCACAATTGAAGACATGAGTGGATGAAGGTGATAAGTCACATAATTCAAATTCTGAGTAAATCGAGATAAAAGTTTTACATTTATTTTAAACTGAACTTTTCACCTTTTTCAACTTTTTATTTTTTAAATATGCCTTATATCTATGGTCTAAGGTCTGTAGCCATTTGGTATCGACTTATAATCTTCATCTACGCAAAAAAAAAGCAAAAAACCGAATATACGACATATCACCTTCATCCACTCATGTCTTCAATTATCTGTTCTACAAGCCACAACACAAACATAACGTCGATATACAATGTGTGAAAAAAATATATTTTGTAGAAAATAGTTCTAAAAAGAGGTTAAAGCCTTAAAGTGAAAAATATATTAAAATAGTGAATGTGATGGAGATACTCCTCTGCTTTAAAGAAAAAATTAATAACTTATTTCGCATATTGTCACCTAACGGAGTTAAGCTAAGACAGGGAAATCCCCAAAGGTCTAACGCCGTCAATATTTAAACCGCGCGTTTCGTGTCCTTTTGCATTTGTCTTGAGGTTTGGCGTAAAGTTATATACATAAACAAATATATTTTAAACAATTTTCACACCTAACTAGAAATCAAGAAAATGTAAATCAATTTGCCAAGTATTTAGAAACCAAGAATTTATACGCCATTTAAGCAAAAAGCATGTTGTAATCTCTATACTAATCTAGCATCTTATACTAGGTACTATATTTCTAAGCAAATAAGTAGATTGATTGAATGTTTTATTAGAGGATAATAAAATATATCACATTATTTTATATTAACATTTTCAGATTGATCTTAGCGTCGTTAGGCAAACTGAGAAGCTATATGAGTAAAGGATGTAGGCTCAGCCCTAGAAACCAATCAGATGTTAGTTCAGGTGAGTCAAAAAAACTTACTTTTAGTTTTTAACTTGGAAAAGTGTTTAATATTTTGTTGTCAAAGAATGTGTAGCTTTTGTTAAATGCAAAGAAACCAAATAGGTTTTTCTCATTCTTATTCTATATAGATAGTTTACGAGTGTGCAATGCCTTTGCACAATGACGCGAGTTGCTTTAGTCACTGTGTTATCTTAACCTAGAGCTTTATTCATGAATTCTTTCTGGATGGTAAAATCACAATTCATTTTTCTTTTTAGAATGGTATGACTTTATATGGCCCTATTCACACATGAACATATTGTGAAAAATCATGAATATGTTCAAAAACTGTGAATCCGTAATGATAAATCGCCTTGCAACCACTTGATAGGTTATTCGTTTGAGATGAATCTTTTGTTTTAGGATTCGCCTTTGGGCAGAACTCTATAATAAGTCACAATCACAGTCAAATCATTATTTATCGCGAATCATTATAACTAATTTGGTTAAATCACGATTCAGTTTCCAAATGTAAATGTCTATTTGTTCTTAACGATTCATTATTAATAGTGTATTTCTTACTGACATATACATATGTTAATGCACCCTTAAATTATGAATACCATTAAATTTGGTATAATAATTTGTTCCCAGATGAAGAAGACTTGTCTATGTCTTCACTGAGCCTTGCAGATGAAAGAACGGTCATAGAGAACGGAAATGGTAAAGTCAATGGTGTGTGCAAGGAATAGATAATTAATACGTAATTACAGATAATTAACAAAACATTTATTACTTTAAGTGAAAATGTTGTTTTACAGTGAATGTATATTTATAGCCATGCATGGTCGCCTATAGTTTTTAAGACTATAATTAAATGTCATTAAATGTTTTTTTATTATTTTTATGCAACGTATTTGCCTTCTAGGCAATTCAAAAGGAATAATTCATCCAAATTCAAAAAGTACATAAGTGAATTTCTAGATACTTCTTAATTTGGATGGGCTATAATTTCAACCGTCGTTTTTCATGTGAATATTGTTATTGTATTAATAATACTAGCAATGACAGTCGCCCAGTAAAAATATTAATTCTATAAATGCTGCTAAATGCTATAGTATGAGCAAAACTTAAATGCGTTCTTGAAGTTTGCACACGTCATTGTGCAGAACACGATTATAAGTGTAACGATACACTGCCGAAAGTATGTTGCCGACACTTCAGCCACTGAATTATCGCTCTAAGGCTGGTGTGCACCGAAATTTAACCGACGGTTAAAATGAAATAATCACTGTTTATGCATACATTTTTAGCGATTAATTTATTTTAACCATCGGTTAAAAGTCGGTGCACACCAACCTTAGTATTCCGTTGGCATGACACACCAAACGCACCAATTAATTACCAAGCACCAAGGAATTACGCGGCGTGTACTAGTAGGTCAACTTTAATATGTTGACCTATTCGTACTTATATTTTCAAATTCAAATTCAAAAGTTTTTATTCAAAATAAATTCCACTGGAGAACACTTTTTGAAGGTTATACATATAGGTTAAAATTTAATTTTACTTCTTAGTCTATGTACATATACTATTATCTGTCGCGTTACGAAAGTTTTCCCCGAACATCTGATCTTTATATATAAAACTAGCTGTCCCGGCAGACGTTGTCCTGCCCTGAAGAAATAAAATTTAGAACCCGACTGCAGCGCCATCTGCCAGGCTTATTTGTGAATCTAAACCATCCTCGAATCCACTTGAACACACAAAAAAATTCATCAAATCGGTACATCCGCTCAAGAGGAGTTACCCGAACATACACACGAACAGATATGTATATATATATATATATATACATATATATATATATATAATACATAATATATATATATAATACATATATATATAATATATATATATATTATGTATGTATATATATATATATATATATATATATATAATATCTGTTCGTGTGTATGTTCGGTTAACTCCTCTTGAGCGGATGTACCGATTTTGATGAATTTTTTGTGTGCATTCAAGGTGGTCTCGGTATGTTTTAGATTAACAAATGGATTCGGTAGCTGACGTTGCAAGTTTTATTATATAACTATGTATTCCTTAAAATATTATTTAGGTGATTAATAGGTGAAATGAAATGATAGGGTCGGAGCATTTACATATTTTTTTTTTTATTTTTATTATTACAGGAGGTCAGCAGACAGGCAGACGGCCACTTGATGGAGAGCGTTACTATCGCTATGGACATTTGCAACACCAAAGATGCTACAAATGCGCTGCTGTCCTCTTAAAGAGACTGGAACCTGGTCACTAATGCCGGAACAACTCAAGGTTGTTATGGCGACATACTTTAGACCAGGGTGGTAGCCATCCAGTCGGCAAATGCCTACACCTGGCTGTGGTTGTTTTGTCGCCTCTTACGACAGGCCGCTGGCCGCAGGAAATTGTATTCTTTCTCCGTTCCTGCATGGAGGAAAATAATATGGTTCAACTCATCATAAAATATAACACCTTGTATCCATGTTTCATACAACTATGTTCACTGAAATATTGGTCACATAACGCGTCGCATGATTCGTTGATTGCTATTCAAAATACATTGAATGCGTTCTCACGGAAACAGCTGCTAGAGCAAAAGTTAGCCGAACGCTACATAATTTCGGCTTTACGCCGAACGCTACATAATTTCGACTGAGAATAGGTTGCTTAAAAACACTGCGAACGTATTTCGCCAAACTTTCAACGCCGTAATTTCGGTAGGTTAGCTTATGAATATTGCTCTCTCGCTCAGCCACCATTCGGACGCGCTTGCCATCTCTTTCTCACTACACAGTCAAGTGTAATAAGCAGTAACATGTGACTGAATCTGTGCAAACTAATGGAGCTATCTTCTCTCCAGACGCATTTAAGTTTTGCGTGTACTATATATATCTACCATTGAACAGTGAAAACGACAGAATAATGACGTGGGTCGTCAAGTCATTATTTTGTCGTTTTTACTAAAAAGTATTTCTGCTCTTAGTTGTAAGTGTATTGCATAATATAGATTATATTTATGTCTATACATGTACATGTAGATCTAGTAAGACGACTTATTTGATCGAAGGTTTTTCGATATATTATAAAATATAAGAAAATAACATATTTAGTGGTTGGTTAAATAAAATAGAAGCATCATTACGATTTTTCAAGATAACCCGTGCCAATAGTTGTAAAACTACATAGATTACGTTTCTTAAAATAGCTATTCTATGAGAATTTGTCAAGTATCAAATTTACGTCTAAAGTATGCATGCCGTCATAACAATCTTGGTCTGCAATTTTGAGCAGGTATATTATATAGGTTATCTATATAATATAGATATGGAATCCAAAAGTGGATGGATGCAGAAGTCGCGGAAGGCCACGACACACCTTCCATGATCAAATTGATCTTGTATTAGCAGAAGGTGATGTCAGGAGCCTTAAGAACAGACGAGCGTACATGACAAGAGCTATGAATGTCAAAGAAGCAGTGAGGTGTGTAAGAATAAGCCTGAATGGCGCTCTGTTGTTCGTGCCTACCCCGCAAGGGACCTGGCGTGAAGTTATGTATGTATATAATATATAGATACCGAAAAATGAATGTGTTAAAAGCAAACTATTTACTGTAAAAAAAGTTAGAAGTTGTCACTTTTCTATTTAATCTCAGTTGATTTGTTAAATCATATATTTTTATTTTATAGAAAATAAATGTGTGATTTCCATACACTATGAACGAAATGTTTGTATATTTATACAATAATAACGTATTGTGAGTCTCTTGTTATTTTCTTCAATACAAAGGATATAAGAAATTCTGTAATATTATATTTTAATTTTCAAACAAAATAACTTTTGTGGTGTGAAAAAGATAATATTTTAAAGCTGGTTAAAAGCCTATGCAATTAATGTTACAAGTTTGCATTCCAGAACGACGTACAGTTTTAGTTGAATGATTATTAGAAGGACGCTTGTGTATTTAAAAATACTGTATTGCGTAATAAATTAGACATAAAATCCACAAGTTTATATTTAAAAGTATAATAAAAGCAAGATAATGGACTATACATCTAAATAAATGCCGTATCACTTATTTTAAGTCATTTTTCGTTTCAAAACGATCAATAGAAATATAATTTGTTAAATATGATGACAATAGTTTATAGTCTTGTATGCTAGAATGTGGCGAAACAACCTTTTCGCCCACTGGCTAGCAGGCCAGATTTTGAGTTTGTAATGGAAAACTGTCATTAGATAGAGAAAAGTCGTCATAAAGGATATTTATATCCTGTGCATAGGATATTTCTTGCAAACGCCCCGTCATTAATGGTGACCCCAACGTTATTTATCTCTCACCATGTCTCACGGAACTTTTTTCAGCAACAGATGAAGGACTTAATTAGATCTATTAATGACACAGGTAAGTAATCCACAGTCCTTTCCCACTTCAGATCACGGCGTTTCTGTTAAGCTATCAGCGTTTTGGCATGATAAACCAACAATCTGGTTCGCACAAGCTGAGGCTCACTTTACCATAGCTGGCATTACACAGGATGCCACCAAGTATGACCAATTTTTACCATGCTGATCATAACAGCCGATGTAGTCGAGGCTCATAGCTCGCCCACTCTTGAAAATAAATATGAACAGCTTAAACAGAATTAATTATACGGTTTTCAGCGTCAAAGGAACAACGCATTCGGAACTTGCTGAATGAGGTACAGCTCGGGGACCGCAAGCCTTCAGTTTTCTTACGTCACTTGCGGTCGATGGCTGGCACTTCACCGTCTGATGATGGTTTTATAAGGGAGCTGTGGATGCTTCAACTGCCTAGCGAGGTACAACGTATTTTAACAGCTCAGCGTGATTTACCGCTGAAGAAGGTAGCTGAAATAGCAGATGCCATCGTTGAAACACCTTCGTGTTCTCCATCCTCATTGGAAAACGCCGTTTCCTCATCTTCATCAGAACTCGATGTTTAAAGAGGCAGTTAGAGGCGCTAACCCAACGATTTGACACTTTTATTAGCCACTCGCGCTCTAACTCACGTTTTCGCTCTGAATGTAGATCGCGCTTCTGTCCACCCAGCAATCGCATATGCTGGTATCATAAGAAATTTGCAAATAAAGCCAGTAAATGCATGCCTCCTTGCAATTGGGAACCGGTTAAAATTTAAACACGCGCAACAGTCAGTAGTGACGGCGACTGATTGTGCTACACCTAGCCATTGTTTATTTGTGACTGACTTGTCTGGGACCAACAGTCGATTTCTGATTGACACTGGTTCCGACATTAGTTGTTACCCCCGTGCTCTACTCAAAGGAAGACACGTAGGTTCTCCCAATTTTGATGTCTCTGCGGTTAACGAAGTTCAATAAACATACGGCTCTATATCTCTGTTTAAGATTATGGTTACGCCGGGATTTCAGGTGGAGTTTTGTGGTAGCCGACGTAAACACGTCAATAATCGGGCTCTGACTTTTTGGCATATTTTAGTCTACTGCCAGATAGCCGCAACCAGCGTTTGTTTGTCTGTCCACACTATCGTCGCAGACACTTCTAAAACTCGTCCTTTTGTTCTTAGTGATTCGCGCCGTCCTATTTTCAATAGGCTTCACAATTTAAGCCATGCATAGGCAGGGCATACAAGCGATCATAAAATTAGTCACTGAGCGCTATGTTTGGTCTTCGATAAACAAGAACTGTCGGGAGTGGATGCGTTCGTGCCTCGATTGCCAACGCTGCAAAGTTACCCGGCATATTTTCACTCCCGTTGGTACCTGTACCACTCCTACTCAATGTTTCCACCATGTCCTTGTGGTCATAGTTGGCCCCCTACAACATAGCAAGGGCTTTCAATACTGCCTTACTGCTGTCGATAGGTCCACTAGGTGGCCTGAAGCCTGGCTTATGGTTGGAATCACAGCTGAGGAAGTGGCTGAAATCTTCTTCAGGGAGTGGGGAGCTCGCTATGGCGTGCCTAAAATTATTACTACCGATCTAGGCCGCCAGTTCGAATCGACTCTTTTTCGAGCTTTACTGCATCTGTACTCTATTAAGCGCGTTCGCACCACGAGTTATTATAACCCGTGTGTGAATGGCCCTGTTGAGCCCATGCATCGGCAACTTAAAGCCGCAATTATGTGCCGCCAAGAGTCCTAGGTTTTATCATTATCCATTGTGCTCTTCGGCATGCGTTCTGCGCTAAAGGAAGACCTGTGCTTCTTCTGCCGAGTTATTGTACGAGGAACCCCTGTACCTGCCCGAAGAATTTTTTGCTCCTTAGCAGACTTCTAACTCAACTGTGACGCTTCCGTCTTTGTATCGCCGCTTCGCCGCCACGTGGCACAATTGAAGCCTGTTCCTGGTTCACGTCATGGGCAGAAGTCCTCTTTCGTTTTAAAGACATAAACAACGCATCACATGTTTGGTTGCGCGACGACACAGTTCTCCATAGTCGCCAGCCTCCTTTGGTCCATATGGGGTTCTTAGCCGGAAAGAAAAAATGTTAATGTTGGGGGGTTGGTATGGCGAAACAAAACTTTTCGCCCAATGGCTGGCAGACCAGATGATCACTTTGTAATGGACAACTGTCATTACAATTAAAGAGAAAAGTCGTCATAAAGGATATTTATATCCACAATTATCTAATTGTGCAACACAGGTTAAACACAGAACATTCATTCTCGTTATCGATACGTTGACAAAGGCGCGATTTTCCAAACAACCATACACCAACCAATGACATTTATTGTCGTATTTCGTCGTTAATGATAGCAACGCTCCTTAATTCATTCCACTTGAGTTTATGATTATAACGATCACAAGCAAGTGGGACGGAAAAATGGTCGTGAGCATAATTGTTGTGTGCCTCATGTGCAACCATGCTTACGTTACCTGGTACAATGAACTACGACAATTGAGGCATGTGAAATTTGCTGTGGTAAAATTTACTGAAATGTAGTTGCACATTTTTGACAATAAATTTCACATGTCGCAATGATGGGTGTGCAAACATCAAAAGTAAATAGATGCTTGGACAGGATATAATAGATCAAGAGGTGGTAGCGTATCAGACCGTAATATGCCCTCCTACCCTAAGACCTGCAAGTGTTACTAGCTCAAGTATTTTACTTAATTCCAACACTACAGTGTATTAATCGCTGCTGTGCAGCTCTTGCTTGTGTCGCTTCAGGCATGCTTCGCTGTCATTCAGGAGTCAAATAATAGATTTATAGACTTTTCAGCAAAATTGACATTTTGGTTCTAAGTGTTGTTTAATAATATTTTTCTATCGTAATTGGATTTAGTAATGACTTAAAGTGTTTATTGCCCCAAAAAATATTGTATTAATCAATGTTTAATAAAAAAAAAAACTTATTGTGATTGGTAAATGAGAAACAATGGTAATGAACAGGCTGTTGGTTAGTGTACCTAAAGGAAGGTATATATTTTATAATAAAAACATATTACTCAATATTTTATATGTAAACTAAATGTATGTGTGTACTATGCTAAGATTTGGAACTTTGTGTATGAAGACTGGCAACATTGTAAATAAGTACGTGTTTCACTAATTTTTATTAATTTTGTTCTGGATTTTTTATGAGTAATTATATCATCCCATACCCGCTATTTAACTCTAACACGGATTAGCGGGTTTCACACATTGGTTATGCGCCAATGTGAAGGTTTTATTCCGATGTTTTCCATCTCCACGTGGCAATTGTAATAATATGCATAACAGGAGTCTCTATATCTTAAGTCTGATTTACATTTTGCATTACTTAAGTAATAATTTAAGTTGCGAAATTGACGAGTTAAGTCCTTATCATTTGGACAGTATTTTTTCAGATATGTAATAGATTTTTGATTAAGTATATGTCTGTCCAAATGACAATGAAGACTTATTTCGAAGTTAACGAATTACATAGGTAATAGAAATATAATTCAGGCTTTAATACCTATTCTTTTACTCTCCACCATACATGTCAATTTCTATAGAATTTATGTCAAATTTTAACCAGTAGTATAGTTCCCGGCACGAGTCTTGAGTGGTCGGTAGAACAGTAGCGATCGCTTTCCCATTAATCGTAGCCAATATAATGACATTATTAACAATATTATGTTTTTGTCGCCTTATTCGAAAAAGAAAAAGTGGGTGTCGTGTCTTACACAGAAGTAAAACAACTGGCCCATAATAGAGAAGATTGGAAGAGGCTCCACCGACAAGAGCATGCACTTAAATGATAAATGAAATGAAATTCGAAATAGACAATAACCTCATATTTCGAAAACAGATCACAATTTCACTGTTCGTAGGAAAAAGTGACGGCTCAAGAATCGTGGCGGGGACTATACCAGTCATCGAATGGTGGTGGAAATTCAAAGTAACAGAACAGTGAAAAGAAATACATTACTAAATTATCTTTCTTTTGAACCTCACTGATCTGACCACTTGAATAAATAGAAACCTGGTATAAATTAGGAAAACTGCTTAACGGGCACCCTGGACCGGACTCGAATCCACTTCAATAAAAAGAGACTTGATGATGACATTAAGCTAAAACAATTTAAGATATTTTAATTGTAATTTTGTATGCGAAATTATTGACTAACCATATGCAAAGTTCTTTATAGCGGAAATTAATATAGTTTCTTAATAATAAATAACCCAGTGTCTATCTTAATGTATACGCTATTTTAATAAATGAAAAGTTAAAATGAAAAATATGTAATAAATTATAAAACAAAGTGCATTCCAAAAAGTTTGACAAATGTTTTTTCGAAATAGTCTAGTAATCTAGAATTATGTAATACACCATATTAGAAACACCTCAATAAAAGTTGCTCTACTGGTATTGTTTTTTTTTAATATCCTAATTGCTATTTAAAACCCGTATAAAACCATAATTATCAACCCATAACTGGGGGCAGTTGGGGACCTCTGGGCACGGGCCACCATATTTTAGGGAATGGTGAGTATAATCTCCAGACTTGTCCAAATCAGTGACGGACTTAGGCTGACGGGCGCTTTAGGCTCCTTTTGAAATGCCGCCCTTTTTAGTTTTCTATAGACATTTTAGCAAAAACGGAAACCTTATGTAATTGCCATATATATCCAGATATCTCTCTGTTTATACATTTATAAACAAAATCAAATAAAATTTTGAATTTCTTCGGGAGTACTAGCACCACCCAAACGTGGCGAATCCCACACCCTCACCGCACTTCCCCTTCGAAGGTTAGTCCTCAATCAGATTTCTCCTTGTCGAAAAACGATTTTTCACCGTAAGCACATAGTGTGACGGCCTCTGTGGTTGAGCGAGCAAAGCCTTTGTCGGCCTACCTCACTGCAACGCAGAGGCTCCAGGTTCGATTCCTGGTATAGTAAATTTCGGAAACGTATTTTCTCCGTTATTTACTATGGTCTGGGTGTCTGGGATCGGCCCCAGAGTGGCCTGTTGTATATTACCCAGAACACAAGCGTTAACTTGCTTAATTTGGGGATATACAATTTGTGTGTTTGTCTGCCGATTATTATTATTATATAGTGTCTGTAGGTAATTAACAGCCAACATTGTCCCGTCTCCTTTCAATAGTTTATACAAGTTTGCGTTTCTCATCCACTATTGGAATACTTTAATGGTCCTTTTAACCTTCCGAATTCTTTACTGTTTAGGGACAAATATATTTTATAGATTTAAATTAATAAGTATTTTTTGTAAACTTGTAATCTAAAACTTTTGTGAGGTTTAATGCTAGTCCTAGAATATGTAACCCACCTGTAAGTTTTCCACTTATAATGTTATTATGTGCAATATTATACTGTAACTATAGTTTTCCCCGCTGCTCTGCCGCGGGTAAAACCCTAGTGGATGCCTAGCTCTATTATACTTATATAAAAACTTAATTAAGTTGTTTATATAGGCATAGGTATCATGAGCAAAGCCGCGGGCATAAGCTTATATATACATATACGTTCTCTGAAAAAATATCTCACTGCTGGTGAAAACCGCTTCAAAATCCGTTGGGTAGCTTTTTTATTCTTCTATAGCCCGGGCGAACGAGATACGCCCGAAACAAATCCGTTGGGTAGTTTAGGAGTTGCAGATAAACAGACAGACAAACGTGTAAAACGTCTGTTTTACATAAGTTATGTAAAGATAGACTTTCTGACTGATCGCAATAATTTTCTAATGAACGTTGATAGTGTATCCGAACGCAGAATATGCAACTTGAACCCTTTGACATTGTTAATCTAGTATTGCCATGAAATAAAAATTCCTGATATGTTCAAGTTATTTATATCCTTACGAACCGTATCATAAGTATGAACAGCAGTGATAAAGATAATTTAAAACGTTGAAATTGATGTAAGTATATTGTACATATTAACTTCAATTAGACTAATGTTTCTTTGTTCAATGTTTGTATTGACTGTGAATATTCTTAACATACTCTATTATTTACGTTTAAAATTATATTCATATCACAGCTCCCAACATTGACGTCATTTCAGATTAATAAAATTACTTAGTAGCAACACCGGTATTCTGCGCATCGGACAATTTACGATAAAAGCAAATTTTACGTTTGAAAATAGTTTTTACCGTGCGAAATGTTATATTAATTTGTTGTATTGGTTATTTATAATGTTATTTAAATGTATATAAATTATCATATACTGCAGTTTGATAAATAAAATTAAAATTATGTGTTACTACCGGACCATGATATGAATTGAATAAACTAAATTTTCTGAAAAGTAAGTGAAAAATCATTAAAATGGTGTTCGAGTCGATTGTAGTGGATGTGCTGAACAGGTTTCTTGGTGATTATGTGGAGAATCTAAACAGATCCCAGTTAAAACTTGGAATATGGGGCGGTAAGTGTTTTTGACTTTTTGTCGGTGTGATGTCATACTTGCCGCACCACCTTGCGGTTATTTATGATTGCGATATGTTTTAGGGGACGTGGTCCTGGAGAACCTGGTTCTTAAACAGAATGCCCTGGAGGAGCTAAATATTCCCGTTCAAACAGTATATGGACATTTGGGTGAGTTATTTAGAATAGCAATAATAACGTAAATAAGTGTTATGGCTTTGTTATTAGGTCAGATTTTATGCAAAGCAATAAAAGAAATGGGTCACTTCTAAATAGGATTATGCAATTACAGACCAAGGTAATCAATGTGATTTTTTTAAAGTAGGATATGCTTGTGGATGAATTGTCAGTCAGAAACAAAGTATTATTTTTTGTATGGGGCCCTGTGAACTGTTGATTGTGCACCAGAGGTGCCTGGTGGAGGGTGGGGTATGATTATAAAGCACTTTTATTCATTATAAACATATACAAACCTTTTTAATATAGGTTAAAAGGCTTAGCCTTCATTGTATTTTACCCACCCAAATTTCCCTTTATATCTCTAATAATAACTAAAAGTGCCTCATATCTATACAGTACCCAGGGTAGAAAATTGGCTAGGGTAAGCCAGTTAAAAATATATTGTATGATGCAACTGAGCAACTGCATGCAACAGCATACTAAAGAACACAATATTTGATGACAGTGACAGTGCCTTTGATGTATGATAAAAGTGGGTTTGAAAAAGTTTTTTAGACATAAGCACATCAGATGAACTGGCTCAACACAACTGAATTGGAATTAGAGAATAACAAATATGGTAACACAACATATTTTTCAGTTTACGACTACCTGTCATCCAAGTATTCATAACATATAAAAATGTTTAAAATAGCCATCTTGCCTCCTGTACTTGATAATCATGTTTGGTAGGGCATGTCCTAAGATAATGACAAGTTTTTTGTTTCAAGCAGAACATAGTAATTCCAAACCTATGTTTGGAATGTGAAGTTACTCTGTTTAGTAAGTAGTCAGTGGAGCATCATTCCAAATGAATTAAAGTCATGTTGGCGAATAAAACTAACTGCAATTAACATAAAGTAAAATCTATGAAATACAACACAATAAACAAATAAAAACAATAATAATTTAATAGCATGTATCATATAGTGCAAATGTCTAACTCATCTAACTCGGGATGTATTTATTCAACTTGTATTTTTTAGTAATGCATGAATAAAAAGCGCCAATAACTTCATAGTGCTTTTGGCCTTTTAGTTGCTTGAAGGTAGGCTATGGAAAATCATGTTGTATGATATCCACGCCACTGCTGTAAACTAAGGCATGATAAGTCAAAAATATCATTCAAGTATCTTCAAGTCTTGTTTGATGAGGTATTATTAAGATGTGTGTTCTTTTTTATTTTTTCACTTATATGATAAAACATGAACCTAATTTGTATAAAAAATTATATGTTGTACAATCAGAACATAATAGTCAGCATCTAATTTAAAACCAAAGTTAAACAAAGTTAGTCTTATTATCTCATGGGTAACCATTACTTCTCATTTGAACCTTGTTCTAAAATATCCTCATACCACAAGATATGTGCCAAACAGTCAATCCAATTATACAAGGTTATCAAGCCACTTAGCATGCTACATAGATACTTAGTGCCTACTGCCCAGTACTTGTTGTAATTGTTACATGCTATAAACTGAGTGACATCATTCCCTCCAAATCAACTTGGTTTGATAGTGTTTATGACTCACACAAACAAAACAGCAGGGTCATTGATTTGACCTTCAACTAAGTATGGACTATAAATATGTAATACAAATTTTCCTTTATAATATTATGTTTGTGGAAGATATATTTTTATTATTGAATGAATGAGCTATCTATTACTATAGTACTTATATTAATAGATAGCTTGATGTACTTAGCCTACTAAGTCTTAACTCCTTAGCGTTCTTTGAAAAACAAATTCAGAAGAAGCATTGTCTTTTATGTAATGATTTCTACCCCAAATAAAGATATTGTTGTATACATCTAAATTTATTTATGTAAGTTATTATTTTTAAGTTAAAAATATCCCATTGACAGACATGAATAAATCTGGAATGCTGAAAACATATAGGTAACTGTATAAAATTCAAAATAATATGAACTGAAAATTAGCACTTATCAATCAAGGCCATTCCTAACAGTGTGTTTTATTTAGCCAATTTGTTTATTTTCATTCTTATCAATATGCACATACCAGCTTATCTGTTGTTTTTTTATTATAAATTTATTGTAAAAGTTAATAATAAATGAAGGGTTAGTCTGAAATCTGTATTATAATAGTTTTGAATTTATAAGTGATAGAACTGTTGAGATGATAGAAAGTCAGTAAAAGTGAATTGTGCGGCCACGAAAAATGCACGAAAGAGAATATTGTGTTGTGGTGTTGTTTGAAAGTAGGGGTATAAATGATTAATGTGTGTTATTTCAAAAATGGTATCTTAAAGATTGCTTTTTGCATGTTATAAGTATACCGCTGCTTCCAAAGAAATTACACTTACTGTTAAAGGCGAAGAAGCGGTGCAACAAATTTCCCAGCATTAATATATCTTTACTTCATAATTATTATATATTATACATTCCAGTCAACTTGTGGTAGCGTAATGGCTGGCGCACGCGTCTCAAGCTCAAAGGGCCTGCGTTCGAATTCTAGCCGGAACTCATGTACCTCTTAGGCAGTTTTACAATCTAATGTTCATATTGTTACAAAATTACCATGTGCTAACGTACTTTAAAGGAAACATCGTGATGAAATCTGCACATCGAGATAATCGATGTGTCAAACCGTCTTGGACAAGCGTGGCAGGTATACTCTCTGTTCCCCTATGGTGCGAGGTCCGACCCCAGCATTGGGACGTTTATGGGCTGTTATACATTCCTGGCCTTTTTTTAATGTGTTTTGAACTAATACTAGACTTAACACCACACGCAAACCACATAGGTTTAAGTGGTGCCTTATATGTATTTATCACGTAATTTTTTAGTAAAGATAAATAAATAAAAATAAAAAAAAACAAAGTAGGTACTCAAGAACAACGCCCTACAGTGAATTGATAACTACACTGATAAATATCATAATTGTGCAGCTATCACTTAAAACTGCAAGACTCGTACTCGTGTATAAGAAAATAAGAATGTGCCGAACTTTTTGTGTGATGAAAAAGTCTGACATTTTCTAATTTTCAATTGGCCTGATCTTCTAAAAGTATAAAAAGAACATTTACAAAAGCTTATCTACTTTTCCTCGTTAGTTAGTCATCTTAGGTAATCGAAAAAAATCCATATCTCAAAAACGAATCACTTGTTTTTTAAAAAGGTTTTTAAATAAAAGCTTTTGAGGTCCTGGATATCATTTGGTAGCAGAGTGCTAGCCAAGACAAATAAAACGAGCCCAAACACGACGGGTCTATCTTGTTTGGTACAGGTGTTCCTATGGCCACCTTCCGACTCCATCGTCAGATCAGCTCCACGTTACCATATTATTGCACGCGATATATATTTGCGTGCAAAATTTCAGCTCAATCGGAAACCAGGAAGTTGGTCATATTTAACTTGTAAGATTCCACCCGAATTAACTTAGATAGGCACATCCATTGCAAGTTAATTAAAGGCTTGTAAAAACTAATCTGGTCAAACCAATTTCAGTGTTTAGTTAATTGATTGTTTGTGTAGTTAATTGATTTAAATAAAATCCTAAGAGTCATCCTTATGATTTTTAAAATACCTGCCTAAGGACAAGCCACACGCCTATATACTCTTCTTTTCTTTGCTCAGTCACAAGTATGTTGCGTCGGCCAATTTTTTAATATTTCACAATATCACTGTGTAACGTGGATATAGATTATACCTCCTTACAAAATTTCATCCATATTAGACCTAGTTGTTTTGAGAAATATGAATAAATAGACGAACGAATAAGACGATATCATAAAGGTTCGCTTATTGTCATGTTGGCTACAAAACGCTAAGGAGCTGATGTTTAATATCTTATAATTTTCTAACAGGAAAGTTGGTGCTTAAAATTCCATGGAAGAATCTTTATGGGGCTTCCGTTGAGGCTACTGTCGAACGTCTTTTCCTTATCGTTCAACCCACAGCCGAGGTTAAATATGACGCGGAGAAGGAAGAAAAGATGGCATTGGCGGCCAAACAAGCTGAATTGGCAAGAGTCGAGGAGGCAAAGAAAAACGAGGCACTGAAAGGTATGTAATAGTTTGTAACAACATTGGCTTGAGCTGCCTTTGTCAGAAAAATACGATTTAATCTAAATATACAGTGAAAACAGTTGTTTATCTGGCACAAGTGATCCCAACAAGTGATAAGTTTACTTAATGCAAAGTTTATATAGCTATGTCATCTACCTATAGTAGGAAATTAAAATAAAACTTTTATTTATTCAATACATGTCATAAGTATTTAATTCAAAGCGACAATTTAGTATTTGTTTACTCCATAAGCTAAACGAAGCTAATTTGACTAAAATATTTTAATCACGTTAGCTCATAATATACTATTGCTGGGCTCACCATCAGCATCGTCAGCATCAGTACTTGCAAAGAAATTAGGTTATGTAATTTAAAACTGACCTGGCGTAGTGTATATGGTAGTCGCCTTGTGCTAATGTGACTGTGGGTTCGATTCCACCATGAAATAATACTTGTATGACATGCAGTAATCATATTTCCGATCTGAATATACTTTCTGTCTAGTCTATTGTTTGTATGTTTGCAACATCCACACGATACAAAAAATTATTAGTTACCTATTACTCTAGTGCAGAAAATTATAGATAGGTAAATGCAGTCTTATCAATTTTATAGTACAGTAGACTGATGTAGTTATAAAAACGTCGCCGTTTCGTCGTGCTAAGTCGATAAAAACAAATAGCAATAAAATTTGTATGAAGACGGAGTAGGCCTATAATCATAAATTGCTTCTCGCTAAATATTTTGTTAGCTTTCGTCGACACATGTAGGATCTATTTTAGTAATAAATCTGCTTAATCTGGATTAGTTTATCCCGTTTATCTTTTATACATGGATAATAAGTAAATTCAATTGATCTATTGATTTATTGTTTTTTTTTATATTAGTAAAATGTCACTTAAGGTTTTGTTTGAAACTAGATTATGATCATACACATATGTACTTACCGCCAATATTTATGCAGCGTTGTCGCCTGAACTATAACTATCCTATTTACCGGGATAAAAGTGTCCTAATTTCGTCCCTGTCGTCCAAGTACATATTGTATGTTGTACCAATTTTAATGAATATCTGTGCATTCTTAAGGCCGTAAAAAAGGATCATTTAAATATACAAACAAACTCACTTTCATATTTATTATTTATATATTTTACATTAATAATGGATTTACTCAGTCTCTGTTTGGTATTAGTTAAGAGTGCCAATATCTGTTTGGGAAACGGACATTGGCACTGTTAAATAGACTTAGATATTTGCGGTAAATTGAGAATTAACATTCGCTTAAAACTTAAGTACAGTCAAACCTGGATAAGCGAGAGTTCAGGGATCCCAATCTCATTCTCGCTTATAGAGGTTTCTCACTAACCCGAGATTCTCGCTAATGTAAGGTACATATATACCAGTGAATGGTTGATTAAAGTTATTTAATCCGTACCTAATAATCAGACTACTAATCCGAGTTAGTTAACCATGTCTACAGCAGCCAAAGTGAAATGATTATTTGAAAACTTTTAGATCAGAACAAACTAGACGAGACCTTCGTTGAGAAACTTGTCACGCAGATAATCAAAAATGTACAGCTGAAAATAGCTGATATACATATCAGATACGAAGACAGTATAACAAATCCGAAAGCGCCGTTCTCTTTCGGCGTAACCCTTCATAATTTGTCCGTCCATACAACTGACGAAAATTGGAAAAAGGCTGTCATAACAGAGGCTGTTACGAAGATCTTCAAGGTAAACAAACTATAAAATAGACTGTATAGCCGGCACGATGTTTTCCTTGACTTTTAACATGTATGTAATTGTAATAATATGCTGACATATCACATGTGTTTGGAAGCTCTGGTGTTTATCCGCCTGATTTACTGGAATGCAATCTCTGGTTTGATTCTCAGCATTTATTATTTACATTGGTCGCGGTGTTTGGGAACGGTTCCAAAGTTGTCCATATAATATAATTATTCATTTATCATACGAAAGTTGCTTCGCTGGAGAATATAATTATAAAGTGTCTTTTCATCTGCTGAATAAATATAAAGCTGCTTAACTTGTGCATGTTGTTTGCCCGAATTCGAACTTTCGTTATTGGTTCGAGAAACAAGCACGGTCCACAGAGCCACCACGACTTCTAAAATTCCGTTTACTACGTCAATTTGGCGTAAATTAAATCAAATAATTTCATATTATTACACACTGCCACGCGATATAATATCGACTTTTATCAACAAATAATGAGCGTAAAACAGCATGCTGTAGTTTTCATTTGAATTAAAACCAGTACCGAATCTCTTTTTAATATATCAACATTTTATATTATGACTATTTTTGTGCCCCAAAATAAAAACAGTCTGATACATCCAATAATCTCGTTGAATATGTTTCCTGAAAATTTTGCCTTCAGCGTTAAATACTTGTGGTTATAACAATGTAAAAACGTTTAGTTCAAAAAAGACAGAAAAACAGCCTAGTGGCTATTGTATCATCGGTGTCCAAAATTCCAATTTCTTTGGAATCAAACACGGGTGCTTTTGCTTTTAAGCTACAAGACTTCATAAACACGTTGTCTAATGTTTTTAGATCTTAGACTTAGAAGGCCTGGCCATTTATTGGAATCCAGCAACTGAATTATACTCGAAATCGGACGCCCAGGACATCAAAAAACGATTACAAACTGAAATAGCTACGAAATCCTCAAAGCCATCTTTCTACAAATATGGTAATTAATGTCTCCTTCCGCTATGTTAAACTCGTATTCAATTAGTCAATTCTCTAATATTTCATGTTTTAAAATATCAGTGTGTTTGAGTAAAAGCACTAAAACTATGATTTACTCGGTTTTTAAAATTTTAAGTAAATGTTTTATTGTTGTTATTATTTTCTCTAGCAATTGGTCCAATAAACGCAACAGCAAAATTAAAACTAAATCCAAAACCAGAAGGGGACACACCAAAGTTTAGCATACCGAAAGTAATATTAAGTTTGCACATGGAACAACTATCTGTTAGTTTAACAAAAACACAATATCAGGACATGATGCTATTGGCCGACTCAATGGATAGAATGAATAAGGGAGCCCCTTACAGGTCAGTATAGGCCTTGTCTTTGCTTATAGCTAGGATTTCATCTTTCTATTTACTTTCTTTCGAGTAACTAACTGGAACCCTCATAAATTGTAAAGCGTTCTGTAGCCAAAATCTGTTCATTAATATAATTTAGAATTATATTCAACTCTTGAAAGCCACCGGAATGCCGGATACATTTACATAATTCATATCTTCCCAGTTATATGAAATCGTGTACCTGCTAATGATTGCCTAATTAATCTCGAACTACGATATGTTTGCAATTCTACTCTCATATAGGTCAAGAGATATTGGTTAAATAGCAACTATTGTGTGTTGATTAACAAATTAACATATGCGTAAAGTATGATGTAGGTCAGAGGGTTATGTGAGAAAATATTTGCCAAGTTAATGTATTTATGCATTGTTCCGACTATAAAGATTTTTATCAGTAGCTTTATTCTGTAGAGTGCTGAATAAAATTTCGCTTGTTTGGATGAACAGAGTAATAATAATAACGCAGGGGGGTTTTGTGGCGAAGCCTTAGGTGAGTAGCGACACCTCGCGACATACCACCTTCATCCACTCACGTCTTCAATTATGATATATGGTCATAGATTTTTTCGTCTCGGTCTACCGGCACCAACTCTGCGTCTAGATAATAATAGGATGATTTCAGAAATAAGAGGTTTATAAATATAGTTTGATGTGTTCTTTTTGTTGGCTATCAGGAAGTACCGTCCAGACCTTAAAACCTACAGGGGTCACTACAAAGAGTGGTGGCATTTTGCGTATAAATGTATTCTTCAAGAAGAGGTGCAAAGGCGCCGCCGTAATTGGGATTGGACCCATATGTTACAACATAGGCAACTTTGCAAAGACTATGCAACTGCATACCAATGCAAGTTGAGCAACAAAGGGAAGGTCTCAAACGATCAGAAGTGTACGTTAGATACAGCTGAAAAACGACTGGATCTATTGAATCTCGTGATAATAAGGCAGAGAATTGAATTTGAGGTAAGAGATTAATACCAGATAAAAATAATCTTATTATGGGTAGTGTCTGTAATATTTCTAATCAAACAAATAACAAAATTAGTTGTTCCAACATGGATTCAACGAAGTTTTTGCGTCAAACTAACCAGTCTATTTCTGCCAGATTCTATCTACTAAACCTAATAAAGATGAAGTTAAAAAATCTTGAAGGAAAAGTGCTATTAATTTGCCAAAAAGTCATAAAGTTCTCAGTTAAGAACTACCTTAATAGTAGTATTAGATAAGGGCAAAGATACAACGTTTTTTTTTATATAATTCACTGCACTTTGTTAATAGGTCGAAAGGCTTGGTAAACTTGAAGAGGAAGCTAAGAAAACTCGAGGCTGGTTCAGCGGTTGGTGGTCTGGTGGGGGATCCAAAGACGACGAACTAGCTGAAGGAACTGCCATCAGTATGTTTCATAAGAATTATCTTTATTATAAGTCGATTTTATCTGCGATCGGGATTTAGCTTAAGGAAATAATGATAATCCCATATACGATTTAAACAATAATTAATACGCTATTTGACTTATTTACTTTATGACGTCAATGCTATTCTCGTACAGAATCTGGGGGGGCTTCGACGTTTTGTAGGATGATGGATGTCCTAATCTTACAGAATATAAACCCTGTGTTACAGTGAAACAATTCGAAAAGGCCATGACGTCAGAAGAGAAGGAGAAACTATTCCGTGCCATAGATTATCAGGAGAATTCAGCTCCGTTGCATTTACCCACCGAATATGTGGCGATCGAAGGCCATTTTAAATTGGACCGGATGCAAGTGTCCGTGAATGACGTCACAGAGGTGCTAAGGGCGGGCGTCGATTTCGTGGAGGTCGACATGAAACAGAGGCCTAGTGCTAATGCATTGAGGTAAGTAGTAGATTTACCAAGAGAATAAACATATCAAAGATAAATATATCGGAATGTAACATAATAAATAATCTACGCAACATTGCTCATATCTTTTTATCAATAAAACTTTTTATATTATATATAAGATTTACTGAAGAACATTTTTAGAAGATCTACGTGTATGCTAAAAGTGATTGGAAAGAACTTGTCTAGGAGGTATGAATAACAAATATAAAGTTTACCAAAAAAGTATTACACATATTACAACCACACTTGAAATCTGGAATCTCGGGACATAAACATTTGAGTCGTGAACTTTATAGGTACTCTCATGTTGCCACTGTTTGGATTTCCTGTGATTCATAAATAAAAATTAAACTGAGAAGTATTTTTTTTATATAACATTTTTTTATTGGGTATAATGCTTCATCTTACGAAAAAATCCGGCATTCTAGGTCACCAACAAAGAAATTAGTTATATTTCATATTTCCTTAACATTAAATGTGTTATTTTATCTATTCTGATCATAACTATTACTGGCAACCAAACTCAATTAAGGAAACAAGGTCAATTCCATTAGCCTGCAATGTCAGTTTGAGAGTGATTTTAATCATATCAATTAACCTAAAATATCTACTGCATTGATTTTATTTATGGCGTCTGTCGTCTATTGTGTGTTGGTTCGCTTGATTCAGTGGACACCACAAGACCGAGGTTCAGTATGAGTACTGAACCAGAAGAAATTTACCCAGCTAAGGCTGGGTAAATTTCTGTATATGAATATTACTTTGTATATTTCGGTCTGGGATCACCCCCACATGAGAGCCCCAGAGAAGTCTCTTGTATATTATGCAAAATACATGCATAATTTACTTATGAATATACAACGTAGGCGTTTGTCAGTCGATGAAATTAAAATAAATAATAATGTTTTCGTTTATAGCAAGTTATGTTAATGGAAAATAATAATCTTTATGTGATTTCACATCTTGGTTGGGGATCCTACACCGTACAGACAATTATTCTGACCCAATAAGGTTCATTTTGTTACAATTATAACTTGTTGACGAAAATAGAAAACGTCGTAAGACAAGTTGCTCCCCGAGATTACCGATATTTAAAAACAATCTGGCTTCTATATGCCTGTCAGATATAAATGTCAACCAAATCTAAACATATTCAAAGGTTTATACAGGTAATCCCCTACCGTGGGAGGCCCGAGCCCAGCAGTGGGACAGTTATGGGCTGTTGTTATTATATTATATACAGGTAATAAATACTTCAATGAAGGTCAAATTGTTCAGCAAGAAAGAGTAAAAATCTTGAACTATATATTTTCAAACCAAATACTTTTATTGCGAACTAAGGCTTATTATAACTTAGGACTAATTACTTAGCTGACCTTTAAAAGCATCGCAATATTAATCTTACTTAACCTATCCCTGTGATATCCTATCATATCCTTATATTATTTGTGTGAGCTCTTTAGAGAGTATGACAAATCTGGCACAGCACAGAAAAGTTAGAGAGCAGATTTTAGGCAAAAAGAGACAGTTTTGAATATAATATCAAAATACAAACCTATTAACAGTCATTTAATTAATTATTATTTATAATTTTTATTTTGCGTCACCCAGGGTCGATGTTCAAATGCAAGCATTCAGTGTAACAGGGGTGCAGCAAGGCGCCTATGAACCTCAACTCGTAACCTCAAAAGAAGTCACAAAGGATGTAAATCTACTTAACGTTGTATTCGAAACTAATCCTCTGGGTAAGAATTTTTTGTATATTCCATGGCATTACTAATTTTTCTACTTTCAAATATATAAGAACAAGAATATATAAGAATTTTTACCAATAATTATTTACAAGGTAATAATTACTAAGACTAGTCTGTATTTTGATAATCTATGTTACTTCTCAAAATGTTTTGTTAATATCCAACAAGTGATTCAAAACCCAAAGGTGTAAGAAATTTTACAAGTGTAAATTCTTTTGTCAGTATATTATAGGCGATGATAGATTATACAGTGTTCTTGAATTACTTTCAGTAATCTTGAATTAATTTCCAAATGCATTAGGCTTCTACCTACAATCGCGACAATTCAATTATAACGATTTTATGCTTGAGTTTTATTTATATTTTATTTTAGTCTACAATACAGATGAGTAGTGACTTCACGTTAGTATTATCGCTTTGTGTATTATAACATATATATGTCGTATAATGTGGGTAGTAGTAAGGGTGTAAGAGATCTAAGAACACCTTGTACGGTGTTCAGTCCCCTATAGCAAACTAACGCACTCTGGAAAGTTGGCAGGATTAATTACGAAAGTGTAAGCTGGTTATGCATCTTACATATTAAAAAATACATGTATGTTACAGATGGTAAATGTGACCAACGAGTTAAAGTATTAGCTCGTCCTCTACAAATTATATATGATGCTCAAACAGTCATTGAGATTGTAAACGTTTTTAAACCACCCACCGAATCCACTGCCTTATCGACGTAAGTATGTAGTGGATGTTTTTGTGTTTAATTGTAGTAATTAGTAAAAAATGTCAACTTGTTACTTTAAAAGTAATATGTAATCGTTTAATATGGGCTTTTGTAATTCATTAGTATACACTTGATTATCCATTATCGAGATTAAATTTTTAATTCATACTGACATTACTCATTTGAATATTATACATTTGTTTGTATGATTCTTTTCCCTTACTAAAGCATTTTGAATAATATTGTTACACAAAAATGTCTTTTGTATTTCATATTGAATTACCACGATTTTAGTTTTAATGTCATTATGAACAAACTATTCATGGACGTTGCCATAGGCAAAACTGTATATGAAAGTAATTGTTTCCAAAAACCGAAGAATACTCTTGAACTCGCATTCTCTACTATTGGTCGTTGTTTAAATGGGCTAAATTATGGATTGGCTTTCTCAATATTTATGATCACTATTATTTTCCTTATCTAGGCTACAGGCCGCTGCCGAAAACAAATTATCAGATCTGAAAGAGAAATCGGCATTGGGCATGCAATATGCAGTCCATCAGCATACCTTTTTCGAAATCGACGTAGATGTCGCCGCCTCATATATTATTGTACCACAAACAGGCATTTATAAAGGGTATGTTTAAATTCTTAAATGAATGTTTTTGAACTGATTATGACAAGATGCAAATCCACACTATAAAATGATGTGTTAGTTAAAATTGCGTCTACATATATGGGCTTTAAACAGAGAGTTGTAGAGAAAATAATTTGAGTTTGACATATGTAATAATTATCTGGATTGTAAATTGTGTTGGGTATAAAATATTATTCCATTTTGATTTGATACTTGGATATTCTTAGATGTTTGCAAGTGGCCATTTCTATCCAGCTGATGTCCGTGGCATACCAAATCTCCACTGTTTTGCATCAACTTGCTACAAGATTGTATTAACGTGACATGTTGATGTATACTTGTATCTAGATCTAAATTACAACAGTACTTTAACATCTTTAGCATTAATCTCGAGTCCAAATTAGCTACGTTTTTAGATGTGTTAGTGCAATTTGAAAGTTCCTTTTCAAACAAGTTTCGATTATTTTTTGAGAGTCATGTTTTGTATAAGTTAAAAATGAATTCTACTTACTCTACTTGGACTAGACTTTGCAACATACTATCACTGTGTTTCCGACATATCGACGAAAATCGGTTTATTACCATGTTACACTGAGATGTAAATTCAGATGCTTTTGTTTTATAAGTATACTTATCTCTTTTATAAAATTATAATGTAACCGTCTTATTCATAATAGCTATATGAGGTTCATAAGTTCGTTTAAAATTGTTGCTTACTATCGCATTTCGAATACGATTATGAAAAACACTTTTATGAACCATTTTTAAAGAATGTATTAAGTCGTGTAACTATTATGAATCAGGAGGTTCTTAGTGTCTTAGGTTAGGTTATGTTTTTTAATCGAACTTGTATACCAACAAAACATTTCTATATGATGTATAATAATATACCGACCGACCGACCGAATTTGTTGTCCTTCCTGTACTCCATCCAAAGGTTGTCTGGAAGAAATCGCCATGGGCGATAAGACCACCGATTGTACTTTTATTTAAAGTTCTTGAATTTATGTAGCATTTTTGTGCAATAAAGTATATTTTATTCTATTCTAATTCAATATCTTTTCAATATAATAGCGACGAGTCTTGCGTAGTAGTAAAACTTGGTGCTATAAGCGTGAAATCGGCGCCGCGCTCTGAACAACTGGACGTCCATAAGTTGTACAGAGAAGGTCTCGCCGACGAGGACATACTCAAACAGATCCAGCAGCACAGTTACGACAAAATGGCGCTGCAATTGACAGAGATGCAGGTATTTTGTGTACATGTCTAATAGAAAAGACACCTGTCTGCTTTTTGTTATGGCTAATATACGACGAAGAACTTTGGGGTCGGTAGAGTACATAATGGAAAGTACGTTTACGAAATTTCTCATGTCCAGAATCGAACCCGGCACATCTGCACTCCATAAGCTAGGCGGGCAAAGGTTTAGGCCACTCTGCCATAGCGGCTGTCCTCAATTTTGATCTAAACTTATTAGATTTTAATTTGATTTAAAAATAAAAATATGTTTTTGTTAATAAAACGCCAAAAAGACGTGACAGAATATCTACTAATGCAGAATTAAAAACTTTTCAAATTTCGTTCACTGGACTTTTAGTTACCGTGTGTGCAATCCATGTTCAATGCTTCCATTAATATATAAAAATTTTCAGATAGTAATAGCAACAAAGAATGAAGATTGGCAATCGGCAATCGGATCTAATGAAGCGACGCCATTACATTTGTTGGAACCAACAAACTTGATGATCGAAATTGACAAGTGTCTCATTACTGACGACCCTAGAATGCCGAAGGTCAAAATCAGGGGTGAATTGCAAAAGATCGCTATTAGCGCATCTGAAGATAGGTTAGTTATTAATTAATAAAATTCCAAAACGAAAAAGTAGAAAAACACTTGGGCTACTGTACGCATTTACGGATTATTTACGTTAAAAAAGCATGAAACTATATGAAAGATGTTTTAAATATTTTATTGGTATTTGTTTACAGATTATTGACTCTATGCGAAATTTTAGTCAGCATGCCTTTGCCTCATTCTGAAGAAAGTACACAACTAAAAGTAAGTATTCATAATATTCCTAAATTGCTATCATTGAAAAATGAAAACAATTTTCGATAGAATACCCGCTTTTTAGACGGTTTACTTTTGTTGATTTTTACGTTTTTGTTTTAAGATTTTAGCATACAAGTTGGCATATATAGCAAATGGTCGCATCATAGACATGGAGATTTTTTTCCGCGATCCTAACAATGTGGTAATTTTTGTTTAAAAAAATCAATAGTAGTGATTAACATTTTCCAGAACTTTTGTTTATGGTTAAAATTTATTGTATCACTTGAATTCATTACATTCTGTTAGCAACAGTAAAAATATTAGATCTGTAATTTTATTTAGTTCTCATTAAAAGGGCCTCCCAGTTTTAGGGTAATGAATCATATATCTGTTACTCTCGTGTAAAGTGTAATCAATTATCAGAGTTCACAAAACGGTAATCACGATGATTTTCTAACAGTGAATATGTGGAAATTTCCAAGTGGTGCACGCATCCCGGCAAAGATCCGAAACTACACTGGAATTAATTGAATTGCAAGACTAGCATATACGAATTAAAATTGTAGTAGATAAATCTTCTAGTATTATAAAAACAGATTCATACTGTAGATATTACCATTTATGTACACTAGATGGATATATGTATTACGTATTTATTATGTGTTGGTGAGCCAATCTTTAGACCTAAGGGATTTTACAATGTTTTAAATCACTTTAGTAACTCAATTCTAATAATGTAATTTAGTTATTGCCTTGTATTGACAGCGTTTTCACTCTTTGCAATTATTTTTTTATTAATTTCTAGCCAAGTGAATCAAAAGGGTCGAGCTTATCACTTCTTAAATATTTAGACCCTGTTGAGAAACAGAAGCGGGACACTGCCCGATCGAAAGAAAGAAAGAGCGACGAACAATCTGTTCAACTTACTGAGTTGGAAGCATTCTTTATTATGAAAGGTAAACACAAATACATCTTATGATAGTGTACTACTTAAGAAAAATCTAGACTTAAGAAATCCTGGCTTGACGTTGTGAAGGGTGGCGACATGCGTGCCAATGATCTCGAAACAGGGGATTCTGAAGATACACGAAGTGAAGAAGAAGAGGTAAGAAAGCGGATCCAAAATGCATCTGGAGTATAGTGCTCGGATAATGATGATGACATAGTAAACTGTACCATTGTTGGTACTATCGCCAACCTCCTGTAATTAACACCATGATACAGTAATTATAATTATGCTGCGGCTGTCGTACCTTTATGTGATAATCATTCCACGAAATCGATTATTTTAGATGTTTGTTCGTTCCTTCTTTACAGTTTGGTTATGAGTTGATAATTAAACTTGGTAATTTATGTCTTTCGATAATGGCTATGAACAGTGGATGCTTATTATATCTGGGAAAAAGAGACTTAAAAATGAGAAAATGTAAAGCCACGTGAAAAATCCTAGTTTCAAATATATTTTTTTTGTTTTTCTCACTACAGAACTAATCCTCAGTGTGAACAGAAAAACAACGGACACGTCCAAAGAATATCACAAATTCCTAGTATTCTCCTTGAATCATCTCGAATTGACAGCGACGCAAAAGACTTTCACTTTAGAAGCGACAGTCCGTTTGGGCGCAGTTAATTTGCAACATCATCGAGTCGGACATAAAACGTTATCTATGATAGAAACTCCGGAGATAAAGACGATAGAAGAAGTAGCTGAAAGGAATAACATAGACAACCAATACTTGTTTGCTATTAATTATAATAATGTAAGTAACACTGAACTTTATGTTACATTGTTTGTCTATATTTGGACATGGTAGAGCCATGCTGCAATCATTATCTCCATTACAGCTTTTGGAGCCGGCTCGATCGGTGTGATACCACGCTCCCACAGAGTATCGGCGTAAAAAGTTTAGCTTTGAGCTCGTATAATTTTGCGTACGATGAATGAGAGTGCTGATGACCCACTTCCCCCTCCTATTCCATTTTCCTAATCTCATTCCCCTATCCCATCCGCTTTATCCCATCTTTCCTTTTCCTTCATATTTGTCCTATCCGCTTTATCCCATCCTTCTATTTAATCCCTCTATCCCATCTTTCCTATTCCTTCATATCTGTCCAATCCTAAAGGCTGGAAACGCTCGACTTCCCCCTGGTGTTGCAAACACCTCTTAGTAATGGTAACTGCTTTCCATTAGGTGAACCGTTTGCCTGTGTGCCACCTTCACAATAAATAAAGTGCTTTTATATTATAGCTTTTTATGGTTTGTGTATTTTGGCCAGACTTAGTAAAATTGAAATTCAATGGAATTGGACTCATTTAACACTAATTGTGGTCGTTTTTATATATTCCTTTGTACTAGACTCCAGTTACACTTATCCACATCCATATCTTACGTTATATTAGTGAATTGGTTTCATTGTCTCCAGATGTAGTACTCTAACATACCTCTTTGCAGGTGGATAAAAAATGCCCTGAGTTTAGAAGCCATTATGGTTCAGTGGAACAACTGATCACCTTGGATTTTACTACATTGCGAGTTCTGTTACATCTCGAGGGATTACAAGAGATTCTTGTAGTTGCAAATAATTATCAGGTAATTTTTTTTAAATACCCATTCACAAGTAGGGGTATCTATATATCTATTTTGTTTTGAAAGCATTTTTTTTCTATTTAGTTTGTATCAAAATCAGTCAACTTGGTTTGAAAAGACTTCAAATATAGATATAATATACCATAATTTTTGTTTAATTAGTTACATTAACATATGCTTGATTCGATTTCATAGAACTAATCCAATGTTTCAAAGTGATTTAAATAATTGATATTTCGAATTAATCAAAATAATATTTAAAATATTGTAATAAGCTATACATATATTATGGTGGTTATTTCAGACTCGTCTTCAAGCAATCCAGAGTACTGTTGATAGAACAGCAAATGCTGGTCCATTGGAAACAATCATGGAGGATGAAGAGTTTTCTGCTGCAAAATCCAAAGGTCAGATTTTACTGTCATGACTTATTAAGCAACACAATTGTATACAAAACTTAAAACCTTGAAAACCTTGCTGGGTTAAATTCTAACCAATTTATGAGTTGAAAAAATGTACTTCAGAAATAAGATATTTGAAGGTAAATTACATAATATTTATGTTCCGCGCATTTTTTTCCTTTTTTTATTGCAGTAGTTAGTAAACGGCTCACTTGATGGAAAGCGGTTACCATCGCCTATGGACATTTGCAACACCAAAGGTGCTTCAAATACGCCATTGCCCTCTTAAGGGAGACTGGAACTTGGTCACTAATGTCGGAACACAACTCAAGGTAGCAAGATACTCTAGACCAGGGATGGTAGCCATCCAGTCGGGCAAATGCCCTACCACCTGGCTGTGGGTTGTTTTGTCGTCTCTTACGACAGGCCGCCCGGCCGCAGGAAATTGTATACTTTCTCCGTTCCTGCACGGACACAAATGTTATTTCTTCTCCTCTGGCAGTTGGCTTTACAGAAATTTTCTTCTGTGACCGTACTAACAATAAAGTTGTGTTTCCAGTGAGTGTCTCAAAGCCATCCCGTCACAAACAGATCGAAAGTATACAATTAAAAGTGAACGTGAAACTGGGCGCCATAGAGATCGGTTTTTCGACCGACACCCGACCCTTGTCCGTGGTCCAACTGCAAGGAGCGATCGCGGGGTTAATATTGAAGAGTTCGTATACTGAGGTTGATTTCACAGTTGGCTCTATCAAAGTGGAAGATTTGAACCCTGTCACTATTCATAGAGAGGTAAGAATAATAGACTGAAATGTTTATCTAGATCTTTTTGTATCAGTTTATATCTTTTCGATGGTAACCGCTTTCCATCAAGTGGGCCATCTGCCTGTCTGCTGACCTCCTGCAATAAAAAAAATCTTTTTGTTTAATGTAGACAAAGTACATTTCGGACAATATTATATCCATTTATTCTGTTCTTGGCATGAAAGAAGTTATCTCTTTATACATTTAGATACAATTATCTCAGAAACCGGATATGAAACTATTAATACTTTTAATCCTAGTATATATATATCGAGGGCTTCATAACAAATAGGCGTACAGAGTAAAGTGCAGTTTTACAAAAGGCACAAAATTGTGAATAAAACAAAACTAGTTAATTGTATAAGGCTGAAATTTGGAATACCCTTCTATTTAGGTACACTTGCATACCGGTAAGACTTTCTAAATTGTAACATGCGTAGATATTAGTAAACAACAAAAAATGTCATTTTTGTGTATACGTCATTTGTTATGAAGCCCTCGATATACATATTCTAAAGTGATATGGAATAAGGATTGTCTGAGTAAAGCTGTGTGGAATACCCTGTTACTGTAATTCATTCTCAAGGTCCTGAAGGAACAGACAAACATCCAGTCAAAGTTCTTTTCACAGTTATGTATTACTTCAGTTGGATTGATGTTTTCATTTTTTTTATTGCACGAGATCAGCAGACAGGCATACGGTCCACCTGATCCTGATGGTAAGCGCTTAGCGTCGCCTATGGACATTTGTAACACCAAATGTGCTATCAATCTGCTGCCACTCTTTAAATTTAGTTTGGAACCTGGTCACAAATGCCGGAACAATGGTAGGTTGTTATATCGGCATACTCTAGCCATCCAGATGGACAAATACCCTACCACCTGGCTGTGGGTTGTTTTGTTGCCTCTTACGACACGCCACCCGGCCACAGGAAATTGTATTCTTTCTCCGTTTTTTGCATAGATAAAAAATCATTTATTGTTTCAAATCATTTACATGTATTAAACTTATAAAACCATTAAAAAAACATATTTATATATTAATTCTGTGAGGTTGTTTGTAGATACTAAAAGTAATTGGTGGAGATATTATGAAGGTCAGAGTGATTTTGTACAATTTAGAGCAGTACCCCAATGTTAGTGATGTGAACATGTCCATTGACGCTCAGATCAACTGCATGAGGATTATATTTTTGAACTGGTTCGTCTCATCTATGCTGGTAAGTGTTTTGGAGAGTTTTTTTCTCTAAAATTTTATAATGTATTTCAATGGTGGCCAAGTTGAAAATCCACCAAAATAACTATAGGTGTTTTGGTTATGTCTGGCATAAAGCTTTATTTTCATGGGGTAAAAAGTCAAAGTTTATGGAAGCATAGCCACGCGATAAGCTCTACTACACCCCCGGGGTGCCTCGTGATTAACAGTTGTCCGTCTAGCGAACCCGGGCCCAGCCTCACTGTCACACACTACCTTTGTTCCATGGCAGTGGTGTCCCACCTCTCATTGTTTCCAGTTTCCTCTCCTCTTTATTCCCTTCCTTCCCATTCTCCTTATCACATCTCCTTCAAGTACTGAGTATTCCTCTTTTCCCATCCAAACTCTCCTCCAGTCGTAGCTGTTCCCGCTCCATTGGGCCCAGGAGGGTGAGGACGAATGTGTGCACCTGTGTTATATATATCCTGGGTACTTGACCGCTTTCGTTTTACTGGATTGGGCTGAAGCGATCGCCGTAACCGAAATCGGTTAGGAAGACATCATCACCATCATCTACTAAAATAAGCATAAGACTTTACCACCACGACACCACTTCATTTGCTGAATCTGTATCAAGCACAAGTACGATCTTGCATGGAGTACTGCTCTCATTTTTGGGATGGCTCAGCTAAATACCAGTTAGAGACACTCGAGTCGATAGAGAAAAGACCTAGGAAACTGATAGATAACAACTGACTATTCGACGAAAGGTTTCAGAGCCTAAGTCATCGACGTAAAGTCGCTAGTTTTTTCGGTATTCTATAGGATATATTCGACATGAACTGGTTCATCATTCTACCACCGGACAAGCATACGTACGCATTACGCCACCGATATAATTATGGTGGAAATACCGACGAAGCGGACGAAACGCTATGCTGTCACGTTCATCATACGTACGGCTGAAGAATGGAATTCTTTACCGTCGTCTGTCTTTCCCGAAAAATACAATCTAGGTGTCTTTAACTCGCGCATGAACAGGTATCTTCTAGGTAAGAGTGCTCCACCTTAGATTGCATTTCCGGCTGAGATAAGGCGCAATGTCGGTCAAACGTGAACATATTCATTATAAAAAAAGACATTTTTCAACACACTTGCTCATAAAGTGGCTCTATGGTCACCGCAATTAGGCACAGAATGACACCCATAATCAAACTGTGACTAAAAAAAGCTATAACTCACTAGTGAGTTATAGATTTTTTTTTAAATTTATTGGTTGAATGGCTTTGTTCTTAAAAAAGGTTTTATTAAAAAAAAGATCGTGTTCTATAGAACAAATAAATTAATGTTCCTATTGCTTGTTCATTTCATGCAATTTCTTATTTAAATAGATAATTTTAACTCGTACGTGTTTAATAAATAAAACTTTCACTCATATATAACTTTTTTTTCTCTGTAATAAAAGAGAACTTTAAATTCCCCATTTTGTACGTGGCAGAATAGGCGCAAACCCTATGCGCGGAAATTAAAAAAAACCTCATCCCTTTAGTCTGTGGCCGATCGCAATGCGCGCGCATAGGAAAACTGATTATTTTTTACCGCCATAGCGAAACATTTTTCACAACTCGTTTTCACTGTTGAAATTATAGTTATTTATTAATTAAAATGTCTACAAGTACTGGTTACGAAGAAAATGATTTATGTTGTACACCGCCCGATATAAGATGTGAAGCCCTTAACGTTATGGAAAGTTTACCACCTGAAAACTCCAAGGAAAAATATCTATAAAAATATCTATTTATATCTATCTAAAAATATTTTGTTGTTATTTTATTAACAAGTGTGTTGAAAAACGTCGTATGATACACGTGTGTATTGATGATTACCGTCCTCGGTACTCTTAAGACCCTCGCCTACGGCTCGAGTCTCAATGGCGCCTCGGCGGTAATCACCAATGTTACACACTACAACAATGTTATACTAGTACCATAATGTACTATTATATGGACTTTCGTTTGCAGGAATTCCTAAATAACTTCCAAACAGCCCAGCAGGCGATAATAGATGCGTCCTCGCAAGCCGCGGACGCCGCTCGCGCCAACGTACAGAACGCCTACGAGAATTCAACCAAGTTGTCGCTGAAAGTGCGTTTGGCCGCACCGATCATTATAGTGCCCGAAAACTCTAAGAGCATGAACGCTATGCTCATTGATCTCGGTCGCATGAATCTCAATAATAAGTTTGTGGATTTAGCCGTCCCAGTAAGTATTGTTTTTACTTTTAACTTGATGTTATCTAAAAGTTTATCGTCCATTTGTATCCTAATTTAAATCACCTTTAATAAGTAATACTTAGCATTTATATTAAAAAATTTATTCAATATTACATCACTATTTATTTATATAATGTATCTTAAGAGTATGTTGTATATAATTTATTTTGATAATCTAAATTCTAAATATAAAATTCTCGTGTCGCGGTGTCTGTAGTTAAACTCCTCCGAAACGGCTTGACAGATTCTCATGAAGTTTTGTGTGCATATTGGGTAGGTTTGAGAATCGGACAACATCTATTTTTCCCCTACATTTTTTAGATTTTTTTATGTTGCAGCATTAAAAATACATACAACCCTACATTTTCAACCCTCTACGATCAACCCCTATTTTTTCGGGAAGGACGACGTCTGCCGGGACAGCTAGTCTATTTATTCTCTTCTCTCTTCGCTTCTCCCCTTCTCGCTACCCTCATAGGTTTGCTGGAAGAAAACTCTTTTAGGGTTAAGCTCGCCTTTGTCCATCACCTCTATTCTATAATTTTGTATGTAACTTTTTTTGTACAAAAAGAATATTTATTTCTTATGTACAATTTTCCATAATAGCGGCTTTTCTAGAAGGGATCGCTTTTAGTAATAAGATTTAAAAGAGCAAAGTTAAAAAGGTTAGGGCAGTGAGTAATTATGAAAATCTAACTATAACAGCCCAAAGAATTGTATTAATTCAGAAACCGTACATACATACTCATACTGTTACATTTTAAACTGTATAGGATGTAACCAACAAGGTGACAATAGATGATTTAACCCTCGAGTTGGAGGACATGAAAGTGTCATGTGTGCAACTGAAAGACGACTACAAAGAACTCAGTTGTGAAAGGAAACTCTTAAGGCCAACCAGTTTCAAATTATATGTGAAACGAAGTTTGTCTACATGGTACGAAAATGTGCCGGACCTCGACATTAGCGGTAGAATGAACACTATTGCTGTAAGTAGAATTTTCCAATAAAATTAAAGATAATACAAATATTACTTTATAATTATATTTTATGTGCTTTTAGTGTTCTGTTGTGTAAATAGAATTTTTTTCTAGTTGAAGGACACCCATTTTTATGAAACATTAAATATATATTAGTTATATTTACATGTTTTTGAAAAGGTCGTGAGAGTTTTAAAAATTTGATTATTTCAGCTTTAAAACTTCTTTTACTAATTTACATTTATTGTCAACAGATCACAGTAGGCCATAGCGACTACAAGAGCATAATGAAAATTCTAAATCAAAACTTACAAGAAGGTCAAAAATCTGAAGAGGCGAAGCCCCAAAATGTTCCCAAAGTCACATCTAAACCTATAGTCAAAAGCCAGACGAGCAAAGCGCAAACTAAATCCACAGTAGCTATAGTGACACCTAAAGAACATAAAAAACCGAGAACTACAATTAAATTCTCGTTCACCATGAATAGCTTCGTTATAGATCTCATGAATACTATTAGTGTGAGTATAATATGTTGTTTATATTTGTAACACTTGGCCTAAAAGTATAATACGAGCAAAACATATTTGCGTCCTTGAAATTTGTATGCATCATTGGGCAGAACACAACTATACTCGTAATGTTCACTGGTTGGTGCAGAGCTGAGAATGGAGTGTTACGTTCTCGCTCGCTTGTTGGACTCGTATTGCATCTCTTTCTCACTACATTGTCAAATGTAATAAACGATAATACTGACTCTTTTCTTTCACCATATCCCAATTACTTCGGGTCGGCACAATATGTCTTTTCCTTCCACACTCCTCTACTCTGACATACATCTTTTGTCACACCACATACCACTGACTGGACCTGTGCAAAACAAAGCTAACTTCTTTCGAAATACTTTTATATTTTTCTTGTATTGTATGAAAGCCAAAAAATGTAAATTTTATCTTCACATATAATGATGAAAACGAAAATACTATTTGTAGTCAGGGGATACTATGTTCGTGACGGACGTTGAGTTGGCACGCTTCTGCCTGGCCCTCCTCTCGGTCAAGGGCAGGATGTTCTCAGACGGATCCATGCACACGTCCGTGCTGCTAGTGGATTGCACTCTTGATGACACCAGACCGGGGAGAGGGGCTAAAATCACCAGGTGAGTGAACATTGTTGATCATTTTGAGATCTGAGTTTTGACACTATGAAACTTAGATCTATGTTTCTTTTGGTTGGAAAGAATTTCTTAGTTGCAACTACAAAAAAATTCTGCAATTTTAGTATTAGTACTTTCTATCTTTTTATAAAAATAATCTCACAATCTTTCTCGTAGTTTAATTTTATTATAATGTAAATGTTCTTTAACCCGATTGTTTTTTTGTTAGGATTTGAACGAATTAATATAATAAAAATAAATATGTTTTCTTGTTAAACTAGAGATATAAATTGCCCGATGTGGCCAAAAGTGTTTTTTTTAAATTTACCCCATGCAAAATATGAGTTCGTGATCCGTCGTTGAAAACGATGACCTGATGGAGGGGGGAGGCAGTCGAGCGAAAACCACGAGCGAAGTAGATGTGTGTACTACAATCGGCAATCTATTAATTGATATGATTTGCGTGTGATATTGAATTACGACCTTCTTACTTCTGTTTTACTTTTGGGCTTGTTGTGTTAATTTATATTTGTACCTGTGTATACGTGTTTGTATAGTTCTAATAAACTCTATAGTAATTCTAACGGCATTTTGATTCGAGTATCGCGGCTCGTAACATATAGTAACAGTATATTATGATTCATAAATCATGTATGTAATAACAACAGGTAATAACAGGTGTAAAATGCTTTGATTAATGTTGAAATGCTCAAAGTATAATAATATTTGATCTAAAATTGTATTTCTTTTAGATATTTGGAACGGAGACGAGAAAGACGTGATAGTAAATCGGATCACGATGAATCTACGAACGCCATTATGGAAACACACGATAAAATTCGCAGCATGATCGATATCACCTATACTCTAAAAAATAGTGATACATATAGTAAGTATACACAAATATTTCATCATTTAACTTACATTTTGTAATTAAGATTTTTAGGATATATATGTTTGTCTGTACAAAAGGTCTCGCATATGAGTGATTATGCTTTGTCATTTTTTGGATTGATTAGGTATATGAAGATATATCAATTAATCATACGGTGAAAGTTGTGTTAACACGGTTTTAATATGGGAAGAATATAAGTAATATTTTTGTCACCTAGCCTGTTTTTCCTGTTAGTATTTTCTTCAAAAACGCATTAGATTTGTCGACGGCTGTGATCTGAGCGGGTCAGTCGTCAAGTTGACTGAAACATAGAAATCCTAATATATAATAAATAATTGATGTCAGGACAGGACAAATTTCATAAACGAACTATCTGTTATTTATTCTAATCCCCGTGTCTTTGAGAGGCCTTAGTATTCCCAGTTGTCTATTACCTACTATATGTCTTTACCTTATAAGTTATTTACCCTGGTTATGTATAATGTGGTTTCTGCAGATTCTGTATAGTTTATTATTTTTACAGTTGATGTTCGGGTATTCAGTTTCAATCTTATATTGGCAATGGACTTCTTGAACAAGATAGCAGAGTTCATGACGACAGGCCTCGCTGAAGAGACGCCCGCGATTAAGTCTAAAGAAGAAGTTAAATCGGTGCCTCGATCTGCGGACAAATCTACAGACGCAGCAGCAGTGAGTGTCTCTCATTGTTTTATTTGTCATATTACTAGAAGTTTTCTTATTAATTGATTTCATAACACGCCGAAACTGTACCATCTTTCGAGATAACAAAAATATCCCACGATCGTACATTGTATAGACACAAAGGAGTAGATGTCCAAGGGTGCTTTTAATCATGGAAAATTTACGGCCAGTTAAAAATTCAATGTTCATGCAAATGAAAGTTTTACCAATATAAATAACTTTTTATAAATGTTTACCTTAGAAAGTACTTACGTACGTACGTACTAGAACATTCATGGGAAGATATGATAAATGACCTGTCCCTAGAGAAGTACCATTACTACTAATGAATTGAGAGAAGAAATATGAGAGTGACATATACTTAGCGTAAGGATATGTCATTCCCATAAATTTTCTATTCTGTTTATTTAGCGTTAATGCTACTTGTCTAGGAGGTTAATACAAGCTGAAGGCTAAAATATTTTTTTTTTTTCTTATTCGGAAACTCGAACTTCATGCCATAATTGGTCTTATAGGAATATAATTCTAATCGAAACAGGACAGAAAGAGTCTCACTTCCGTCATGCTTTGAAGTTCGTCGTTTTAATTTCTTTTTGAATTTACAATTTGTGCTATGAGATCCAAGTACTATTGTAGTATTAAGATATATAATCAATTGAAAATTGCTTCTAGTATGATTTAAAGTTATACCACACAAAGCTGTTAATCGATAAATATGCTTGCATTCCATTTCAGCGTAAAAGAGCCTCTACTTTATCAACCCCTGTGGCCACTGAGCCTCCGAAAATGGCGATGATGACTGTTAATTTGAAGATTGAACAGCCGACATCATTTTGGTAGAATCCTTGGAACAGAAGAAATGTGACGCTTTGGTTTTGAATGTAAGTGTTTAAGTTACAGTAAGCCCTAATAACTGTCTAATCACCACACACACCTCATTAAAATGAGACATGATACAGAATGAGAGAATACTTTGACTCTTGAACTATCATAATTTTTAAATTATTTTATACTAACATTATTACTTGTTAAGAAGTAAAAACAATTTATCGTATAAATAAAATGTAATGGTCGGTTGTAAGTCATATCACAAACATTACATACTCTATTCACAAGAGGTAAGATCGACATTAGAAAATAATCATAGACAATATACAATGTGATCATAGATCAAAATCGATATAATAATCGATTATTATAAGAGAAAATCTTAAATTTGATGTTATATATTAATTTTCAACACAATTATTGAATGAATTCTTTTTATTGCATATATATAACTTACAATATATACAATAGGCGGATATCGCCGGCGGTGATATCTTCCAGACCACCTTTACAATGGTTGAAAATAATATACTTATCATAGATTAAAAACAAAGAAAAAAATTTTTAGAAATGAATTCAAAGTTGTGTTTTACCAAAATTAAAAACAGAATATATTTACATGCAAATATTCATCCCAATTTCATAGTAGCTCACTAATGTTTTTTTATAAAAATAATAATAATTTGTATGTCAATAATAGATGGAGGCTCGTTTCAAACTACGTAAAAGCGAAGAGCGTATGGTAGCCGACGGCGGCATATCGAATCTCCAAATGGTCGTGCGAACTTTAGGTGCAACGGGAGCGCCGAGATATCTGTTATCGCCCACTCACCTGTCTTTAGCGGTATCGCAGCCACCCGAGTCAGGGATGCACGTGGATCTGTCCATAACGGATATCAAGATCACTGTGTCACCAGGTATCATTTATATGTATCATCGTAGCAAGTATCGTATCGTTTGTCGTTATAGCGAGTAGCATGTTTGTATTTATTATTATATTATGCTTACAATTGTAAGTAGTGTAATATTTTTTTCAATACACTTGCTCATAAAGTGGCTCTATGGTCACCGCAATTAGGCACAGAATGACACCCATAATCAAACTGGACTAAAAAAAATTATAACTCACTAGTGAGTTATAGATTTTTTTAAATTTTATTGGTTGAGTTGCTTTGTTCTTAAAAAAGTTTTTATTCTAAAAAAAGATCGTGTTCTATAGAACAAATAAATTAATGTTCCTATTGCTTGCTCATTTCATGTAACTTCTTATTTAAATAGATAATTTTAACTCGTACGTGTTTAATAAATAAAACTTTCACTTATATATAACTTTTTTTCTCTGTAATAAAACTTTTTATCTACTAAATAAAATGAATTTTTGTTGTTATTTTATTCACAAGTGTGTTGAAAAACGTCGTATGATACACGTGTGCATTGATGATTACCGTCCTCGGCTCTCTTAAGACCCTCGCCTACGGCTCGAGTCTCAATGACGCCTCGGCGGTAATCACCAATGTTACACACTAGTACCATAATGTACTATTTTTATGGAAGTATAGGTTTGCGTTTGACCACTGTCTCACCTGATGTTGAGTGATGATCCAGTCTAGGATGGAGCACGCTTACTTAAAATATACCTATTCACTCGTGACTCGAAGACTACAAGATTGTATTTGTCAGGAAAAACAGTTGCCTTAACGTTCCAAGATATCACTATAGTTAACATAGCTTGAAAAGGACCTTTTTGTGAAGTCTTAAAACATTGCCCTATCAAATAATAAATTAATTTTCAATAGAACTTGAGTTGCAGTTTGCAAATACTAATCTGCCTGTCTGGTTATTTTATAAGAAACTATATAGACGAAAATGTTTTAAGTAACTAGGGTTGATAATGAGTAGAAAGACTTAATGAGTGTGAGAAAAAATATCTTTTATGTGATCCATGTAATGGTTGAATATTGCAGAAGTAATTGGTTTACTGAATCGTGTAATGGCTACGATGACAAGTCGCGAAGAGGATAATACTGAAAAGGAAAATGAAGCAACCTTCTATGATGAACTTTGGACTATACAGACGTTTAAACCAAACTCATATTGGTTCCTAAAGACTGGTAAGATATGTATTTTAGTTTATCTTTCAAGTTATTTTGGTAAAACCTACATTCATCATGGCTATCTAAAAATGTCAGAGTTATTTTTCCCGTCACTACTTGGGAGCAATGTAAATCTATTAGCCGCTACGTAATAATGTAACATTAGAGGCAGCCACCATTCATGTAACTGAGTTGTAATTTTTTAGCAATGGCAAAAAATCTTTTAAATGATATTTTCACTTTAAAGACTTAGGCTAAGTAGTCTACATACGAGTATGGTTTTAAGGGTGTATAGGTATTAATTAGCACTAATTAATTACGTTTTCTTCATCATAGTTTATAATCTAGTTTATAAGTTATGTATATTTTGTTTGTAAGTAAATTATATTTGAAGTTGTGTTTATGTGGGTAGGTGGGTATAAATAAATGCGTGTTCTAGAAAATCAAGACTGTTTATTAACTCATATCGCGGGCTTCAAGCCAGAGGGGCGTATAAAAAAATGCGTCTTTTTAATTTCGTCTATCATTTATATTTTTATCGATACACCACCTCTGTTTTTTTCTTAATAGTAGGTTCATTAAAAAAAGAGCATTTCACGTAATCAAGGAAGTACTTTCATACACACATGCAAATTTTCAGTTATAGAGATACATTGAAAAAAGGTTTTTGTATCTCCTGAAAAGTTGGCTTATACGCCCCTCTGGCTTGAAGCCCGCGATGGTACATTGCAATGAGTAACGTATCGCGGGTGGATGCTGGAAGACAACTGCCTCTCGGAGCGCGTCGCATGATATTCGATACAATTCGCCGAGTGGGCAGTGTCCCCACAGTTGCTATTTAAATAATGTCAATAGATATTTAGACACTTGCTTTTAAATTCATCACAAGATTGGCCCCTCCATCTTACTTTCGAACTATGTTATGAAAATTACAAAAATACATCCTGGCAGGGGTTAAAATAAGTATAAAGAATAAAAATGAGTAATATCCACGGATAATTTATAAGGGATTTAATTGCTTTTTCATGCTTCCGTGACTGAATGACATAAAAATAAATCTTAGACATGGTTCTCGTATTTCTCTCCTGTGTACATACAGATACACATTTGTTCGATTTTTATTTGAATCACTATAATATTTTCGGATGTGTCTTTTATTTTCTCTGCTCTCGATATTAATAAATAGTTATAGCAATCAATAAATCTCATTTACATTCTAGAGGTGGCAGAAGAGGCCATTGATGTTGAAGACGCAGTAGTAGCAGAGCAAGAAGTAGTGAAGCCACCGGTCGGCGAAATATGTCTACTCTCCAGTCCCTCCATAATAGTGTCCTTTGAGATGGAGATTGGCAATGAAACTATTCCAGTTTGGTGATGCAGGCGTCGCTCACTGGGCAGGTTAAGGATTGGAGTTCTGATGTGAGTTTTTTGTCTCTTCTGCAAGTCAAAATATAGTTTTATACCATGAATTAAGCTGACAATTTGTAATCCCCTTTTGGAGGTTTTGGTGAAGAATAGAGAGGCATAGGGTGCATGTTTACAGGAGATGGAAAGCATGAGAATGATGCTCTTTTATGAACAGCCGGAAGATATCTGTAATGGCACACCTGGCGGTCCATCAAGAGTGTCAATACCAATGCTAATGATGGTAGTGAAAGTTGGTTATGGCATAAGAATGAAAGTAGGATAAGCGCAGTTGAAATGAGAGATTTGAGAAGTATTTATCATGTAAAAATGTAAGTGATATGATAAGTAACAGTGTGATAAGGGAATGTTGTGGATTGAAAGAGGATGTAGTTACATAAGTTGAAAAAAGAATGTTAAGTTGGTTTGGACAATTAGAGAGAATGAATGAAAGCAGAATCACAAAACAAGTATAATAATAAGTTTAAATATGACAGTAATGCGAGTGGTAGAGTCGGTGCCGGTCGAACGCTACGTACTCACCATGATCAAACTGAAGATATTTTAAAGAAAGGTCAAAAGCATTTTAAATACGTGTATGAAGAGATTATGAAAGTTGATGAAGCGAAAACTGTTTGTCAGTATCGTAGCAGGTGGCAATCCATCGTTTCTGCCTACCCTTACCCAATGGGGATTGTTCACAAAAAATTACCCTCTGATTTTATATTTTTATTACGTAAAATAAGGTATTTTAAGATACTAATTTGAATATTTTTGTATTTTTACTCGTTAGTTTTTTATAATTCGATTTTAAAGTTATTTCTCCGATGACGTCATAAGGCACAAGTTTACATTGATTTCTTTGCCTAGAAAACATAAATAATAAAGCAAGTTTTATCTATATCTAATCATAGTAATCTGTGCTACTTATTTAAATATCACTGTCATTACTCATTACGTATCGTGATCATTTTAGTGTATGTTGTCGCTAGGCTTATAATTTTTCGTATTCAACCGTTATTATTTTCTATAATTATCGTTAATTTTTTTAAAGTGGTCTTTAGGGAAAATTCATGTTACATAACTTAAATCAAATAATGTACAGCTAGATTTTTTTTACACCTGAAGCAGGCAAACAGGCAGACGACCCACCTGATTGGATTTAGTAAGGTCAAACGCATTTCTTACAAAATACAAGAAGTTCGCACGCTTTTTGGAATTTTAACTAGACAGAAATGGTTAGGGACACTATTTCTCGAAATGGTTTTTCAAATAGCCAGATTGAAAAAAGTCAACAGTCCCCATTAAGAAGCAGGCGTGACAATATGTATGTATGAATGTAAAAAGGTTCAAGTTTGAATGCTTGAGCTTTTGAGAATTTAACATATATTTTTTTTATTATAAATTATTTACAGCTTTACATGGAATCAATATGGGCAATGCAAGTGTCGTACTACAACATCGGCCGCGCAGTGTGGGAGCCCCTAATAGAGCCTGTAGAAGTGATGAAGCATTACCAATACAAACATTTGCCTTGGGAATTAAAAATGGAAGTAAGTACAATCTTATCTAATAACTTTTCTTAACAATTATAAACATGTGACACTCTATAATTTTTGTAGCATTTATTTCATTCCCAAGATTATAATTAAGAAGGAACAAACAAATATCTGAACTTTCATGTTTATGAAATTAAATTGTCTAATTGACAATCTCCCAAGTCTGGATTTAATTTATTATGTTGATAGAAAGTAAATTCATAGATACCAGATTACATAAGAATTACCTTTAATTAAGGTTGCTTGAAAGGCTGCTGAAGCGTAGGAAGTCTTCAATGAAGCAGCTTTTGCTCTAAAAATGCGTATATTTTAATAGTTTTCGACTTTACAATAAATTTTGTTGCGCGTACAATTGTTCGTCATCGTTCCGTAGTGAATTTTCGAATATTGGCGGTTGGCCGTAGACAATGAGCGTTTGTCATAGGCAATTTATGATATTGCGCGTACACACCGGCTCGAGCGTACTGGTTCATGCTCGGCTAAACCGGTGTGTACCTTCGTTTGGTAAATCGTGCCGCGACAGCCTCTTATTGCCTTTTTGCAATTATTTGGGGTCGGCACAATATATTTCCTTCCATACTCCTCTAGTCTGGCATACATCCTCTGTCAGACGACAAATCACACACGCGGATTTTTGTAATTATACACTTTAGTCTGCAGTAAAGTATCTGTGTATCTTTTGGAATAGATTTTGGTAAATTGTAATTGTTTTATTCGGTTTCATTATTATCAGGTAGTGATGCATCCCCAAGACAACCAGTTGGGCATTGACACATCGGACGAGGCCGCGAACGCGCAGGCTGTGGCCCAGCGCCAGCCCACGAAGACGGTCACCGTGTCGAGCAGCGAACCCTTGGAAATCACTATCACTAGGAGCGGGATCGAGGTGATCTACTAAATGTTCTCTCTCTCTCTCTCTTCCCTATCTCTTCTCTTTCTCTGCCTTCGTTCTCATTCTCTCTTTGTCATTTCCCAATAGTGTGCGATAATATGTATTCAGATATTTATTGAAAAGGAAAATAAAAATAAAGAATACCTTTTTCCCCAAAAGGGTATGTAAAATAAGACAATATAAAAGACGGCGTATCACTCCGCCCCGCAAAGAAACAAAGGCAGTGAGAGAACATTTTTTTTAGTAACTGAAAAACTATTATACTGTATTAGCTTAAAGCACTGTGAGTGATATAATATAATTCATATATAATGTGCTATAATTATGTTGAATTTACTCTCCTAGAGAATGGACATCTTGAAGTTGCAGATTTTACATCTTAGGAAGAATTTGCTATCGAAAAAGCCTATTTTATGATATTAGACAAAAAGAAATGAATTTAGAAGTTAGTTTATAGTTCATTATCACAATACTGCAAAACATTTTTTATTTATTTCGAACCTTACAAGTCTTTGAATGCTATAAGTATATATAAAATTGTTCAAATAGGAGTTTTCTTACTTTACTGACATATAATATTTTTATTTATCTCTTTTAGGTGCTAACTCAGCTAGGAAATTCTTTCTCAGCGGCGACAGCGTTACCTGACAGCTCTGTAATAAAGACAAAAATGGAAGATGTAAGTTGTATCATATTTTAATGCAATCTCTCATGATTTAATTATAATGGTATGATTTTTTTGATAAGTGATTTCTAGATTCATTTAGAAGGTAGCAACAGTAACAGATTGTGGTCTGAAAAAAGTTTTCTAAGCCATCTTTTGCTGACTAGGAGTGCTAGTATTAAAGGATACAAATACCTATCGTAGACCTCTCTAAATGTTATGATAGCTCCTTTACATTAAATAAATTCATGGTTAAAATTTAACATATTTGCTACATGTATTGATGTGATAAGTAGTTCTACTAGTTTAAACTATTCTTCTGTTGAAACAGTTTAAAAATGTATATTATCTTATTTTAAGTAAAATATAATTTTAGATAACAATAATCTAATATATAAAATTCTCGTGTCACAGTTTTCGTTGCCATACTCCTCCGAAACGGCTTGACCGATTATGATGAAATTTTTTGTGCTTATCCGGTATCTATGAGAATCGGCCAACATCTATTTTTCATCCCCCTAAATGTTAGGGGTAGTCCACCCCTAAATTTTTATTTATTTTTTAGACAAATTTTTTAATTTCTATTTTTATATGATACAACATACAAAAATACATACAACCCTAGATTTTCAACCCTCTACGATCAACCCCTATTTTTTACCGGGCAGGACGACGTCTGCCGGGACAGCTAGTATCATATATATATATGTGTATTTTCTATTAAATGTTTTAAACAGATCTCAAAGAAAAAGTACTATGGTGCCCCATACGTATTGCACAACTGCACAGGACTCACGGCTAAGTTGATGTTGCAAGACAACCATGACTTCTCAGTGTTCTTGACTGAAGAATATACGGAGTCAGATTATAAGTAAGGGTTTTTTTTTTTAAGTTACTTAATTACCTTACTAATAACATGAGTATAAAGAATGACAATCACTCATTAAATCGTACCTCAAAAAAGGACTCTTAAATTTTCTATTTCTCAAGTGTTATTCTGTTTATTCCTTTTGATGTGAGGAAATCATAATTTGGCTTTGAAAAAAGAATGAAAAACAGAGACAATGACTTATTAAAATATGTAAGGCAGAAAAACCCAAAATCTCGTCATCCAACTGTTGATCAGAGGGCTATATAAGTTAGTTACTATTCCTTCATTTATATTTTTTTATATACTAAAACTGTCAAATGACGTTATATTAATTTTACCACATCAGTTAAGTCGAATTATCGTTTCTATTTCATATTTTGTTTTATGATGCGAATTGGAAAACGGGTTCTTGCTGGCAAGTGGTTACTGTTGATTATCTGCAACACCAAGAGAGCTGATGCATTGCTTATCTCGTGGAGACTTGAAATATTTGTTAACACCCTCTTTGAAGAGCCCCATAGTTAAGCGCTCTGTAAAAACCGTGTGAGACCATTCCACAACTTGGTCACGTATCACGTTCAGATTTATCAGAATTAAAACTAAGGTTCGATTAAAAATGTCCATATGGTCATGGACATTTTTAATCGACAACTAAATGTGCTACGATTTACAGAGAAGTGGTTTTGGAGCCTGGAGCATGTGTCCCACTGCAAATGAAGCACGGCGGACTCAACTTGATGAAACTTAACGCAGCTCCGCCTCCTCTTAGATTAAACGTCAAGGTACGAATGAACAAAACTTTAATGCGTCCTTGAAGTTCGTGCATGTCATTTCATAGTATATAATTATTAGCCTCAAGTTATATGTACATAACTTGGTGGAGAGAGCGTTGCGCTCGCTCGCTGTTTAGACTAGCATGGTATCTCCTTTGACCTTTGCACTATAACACTGTCCAATATAATAAGCATTAACACTTGATCTAGATCTGTGCGAACTCCGGTATTAACTCCGCTTTTATTAATATTTTTTTTTTAGTTTGTTGTTGTGGTTTGTTTTAGTTTCTTTTCTGTCTATCTGTCTTAGTCAAATGTGGAAAGTATACATGTCTCTGAAGTAACGAGGCCCAAATCAGTTAGTGAAGTAGTTAGTTATAGATTGCTAAAATAATTGCTACTCTTTTATAATTATCACACCGACTAAACTAGAAACAAATCCTAAATGTACTTTCTCCAAATTTTTCCTGATTTTATTTCCAATAACATATTCGGATATGATTTTAAAACTCAAGGTCATAAATCCCTAAAAAAAATGGGTAGTTCCAGGTAAAATTCTGAAAATTGAAATATTTTTTTTATAATTGTTGTTATAGATTGTAGAAATGGACGAAGACGTTCATATACCGGTGGAAAGGGCGGACAAACGTTATTTCACAGTCGGTCGTAAATTGACCACTAAGAGTGTTGACAAGAACGTGCCGCACGCCGCGGCCGTCGAGCCGAGGGGACTCATATCCGATATAGTGATGCAGGACGCCGCTCTGCACATCTATATGAGAAGTGTAGTGCAGGTACGTATTTAGTTAAAGCGGACAAGATAAGTGTACTGAGAAAAATAACTGTGCTTCAATAAACCAGTTGACAGTCAAATGAACTTGCATATTTTTAACAATTTACAAGACACCACAGTCTCCTAGAATTTGTACGAATGTAGTAAGTTATTACTTCACAACTTCAATGAGTGAAGTCGCGTGTGTATTCTTGAAACAGAAATCTTATTTATTTGTTATCGCAATTTTGAAAGTAAGCGTCCGCTTTTATATTATATAGATATATACGTGTCCAATTGCTTTTATTGTTGCCACAATACATATAATCTTAATTTGGTTGATGAAAGAGATTAAGGTTTTTTTCACTCAGCATTTCATTTGGGTTGTCTGGAGAGATCGCTTTTAGCGATAAGACGCCTTTGTACATAACTAGATATAATTTTAGTCTTAAGTTCATGTTTGTATTGTGTACAATAAAGATTATCTATCTATCTATCTATCTATCATTTCTTTACTACTTACTCAGTTGACTCAGAAACCCAAAGTGTCTGTCCTGCACAGTTTCTGGCCAATTATTGGTTCGTAGCTCCGACAGGTCAGCCTCCACTTTGTATTTCCAGCGATATTTGGGATGGCCGATCGGACGCCGACCTACCGGCCGTCCCAGACAGGCTTTCCTCACGCTGCGATCCTCTCGCATCTATTCTAGCATTTCTTGGAAGTCTGAAAATTAAGTATGCATTTAAATTAAAGTAAAAATTTGGAAAAATGCATTTTGTGTATTTTGCTATCAGTACTTAATACTCATGGTAATTAATTCGCAAGACTGTAAGCCAGTTGCAGATCGTTGATCCATCACTTGTTTCGAAAATGTTTTCTTATCATGTCCTGTAAATTATTGTTTTAAATTTTATCTAATATATAAATTCTCGTGTCACAGTTTTCGTTGCATACTCCTCCGAAACGGCTTGACCGATTTTGATGAAATTTTTTGTGCTTATCGTATCTATGAGAATCGGCCACATCTATTTTCATCCCCTAATGTTAGGTAGTCACCCTATTTTTTTTTTTTTTTTAGACAAATTTTTAATTTCTATTTTTTATGATACAACATACAAAATACATACAACCTAGATTTTCAACCCTCTACGATCAACCCTATTTTTTACGGCAGGACGACGTCTGCCGGGACAGCTAGTTGCTTATAAAAACTCGGGAGTCGGATATATCGTCCTTAGTGTATGGCCTCTTTAATGTTCTTATATGCGATTTGGACTGTAGTTAATTGAGGGAAAACAATTGAAGACGTGAGTGGATGAAGGTGATATGTCGCATATTCGGTTTTTTTTTTTTTGCGTAGATGAAAGTTATAAGTCGATACCAAATGACTACAGACCTTAGACCATAGATATAAGCATATTTAAAAAATAAAAAGTTGCTAAAGTGTTAAGTTCAGTTCAGTTTCAAATAAAAGTAAAACTTTTATCTCGGTTTACTCAGAATTGGAATTATGCGACTTATCACCTTCATCAACTCATGTCTTCAATTATCGCGGCTTACAAATCAGCCAAAGGAAAGGTGTGTAAGGACCGGCGGGACCTGAAATTTTCATAATGGACAAACTCTAACCTCTTTTGTAGTATTTGTGGTTTCTTTATTTTAAATATCTTTGTGAGATAAACAGCTTGAAGTTCAAAGTATGTCGAAAATTACATGAGTTCAATCATAAGTAAGGGTTAATGTATATAATAATATGTCTTAATGTTTCTTTAAAGGTAACAAACACTTTGTCTGTAAATGTTTCCGTGTATTACATGACGTTAAGTGGGAACGAAGTGAGTCTATTGGGAGATGTCCCTCCTGGAGAAATACTGAGGTTGCCATTACAAGCTGTGCATACGCCAACTGCCGAGATATTCTTCTCTGTTGAAGGTAATTTAGGTGTATGCAATTAATTTTTATCCATTTATGCTTATAACTAAGGCCATCAATAACTCTGAATACTGTATTCAGGTTTCACCGTGTCAGTCTCGCCATTTATATGGAGGGAATTACAACAAGAAGTAAGGATATCAAAATTGTTACAATGCGAGTCAAAGGACAAAGCCAGTGGGGAGAAATTTTATTTGCGTGTAAGTTTCTACATCTACATCTACCTTGATTTAATGTTAATACATTTCAAAAATCACTTATCTGGATACGTGCCCGGATTTCCAAAGAATATTTTAGGAATGGAGCGGCCGGTGTTGTGTATTCAAACAGTAATAAATATGAATACTTACAACTTACATAGCACATAGAACATTTACGTCTGCTAGCACTTCATACAATCAGAAATACAAGTCGAATAGTCACTGGGCCGACCTTTGATATTTTTTGTATATATATATATGTATGTTCAGAATTTTAGTCCCATGGTTCGTAGAGTGCACTGCGCCGACGCCGCTACATTTTGCATGTACTCGGTGTTGGGGGAGGGAGATAGACATATATACACATTACTATAGTCAGAGAGAGAAGAGTATACTATGTAGTGTATGAAAGTGTAGCCTGGCAACCAAACTTGAAATTCCTGCTTAAATAAGAAACACGAGGAGTTGTTGAATTAATATTTTATTTGTTTATACCAGGCAATTGGTACAATGGAGCAAGTGTACTACGAGAATACAAACAGACGTACATTCGCGTCCTCTTGCTACGATATAATACTGAAACCAGCCGTCAAGCTGCAGAATTGTCTTCCAGTGGATATTATCGTGTCACAGTTGGGTTTGAAACGAACACAAATCTTCAAACCCGGAGAGATGTTCCATTTGTCACATCTGTCACCTAATCGTGCTTCCATTGTCATTATGGTAAGTTAAAATAATGCATTTTTTTAGTAATGTTATAATATCAGCCCTTACAATAATTGCTTTGAATTAATGAATTTTATTTGTAAAAATACAGGTAATAAATAGTTGCACATAAGATGGTAACAAAGTCAAATATTCTCACTGTATTTGATCTACACATGGTCATACAAATATTTGAGTATACAACAATCTAATAACAAAAACTAAACGTCATTAAATAATTATAAACGTAAAACAAACAATTAGTTTTATTAAAATACACAAATAAAACAATTGGGGTACATTATTTGTAGAAGAATGGATATCAGATTTAACATGCAAGTGTAAGCTAAAAATATTTTCGATTATCAGGGTCAAACCGTGGATTGAGGATATCTGTATCTGTTAAATGGTGCTTTAATGTTTGTCCATGCTTTTGAAATAGCTGTAACTTCCTCAAGAATTAAGTAATAGATTTTGTTTTGGGTGGATTGATTGTTATGTCCTCATTTCCATAATAAAATTTTATTTCTAAATGGAATATAACAAAATAGATTTTGGAGCAAAATATTATTTTTATGGTCTGAAATAAGTAAACGACCTAGCCGCTTGTTTGGTGACAAGTGCTTTTCGCCACCAGTTGACAATATCGCGACCATAGTCTTGAAGGAGCCAAATGAAATAAGGTTTTTTAGAAATAGTTTCTAAACAACTTCAGCTGATGTTACATCTAGACATTTATATTACCGTCGAAATACACATCTGTATATTTAATTTAATAGCTCTATGTTAATTACATAAAAACTGAATTTTGTTAAATTCACAATAATATCAAAGAAACTAAATCCATATAGTCTATACAACAGCCGAACAAAACATACAGGCAAGTCGAAGACAACCTGATTTGAAGTTACATAATGAATTTGTTACAGGTATTTGTTAGTGAATTGAAAGAACGCGATTGCGATTTGCTAATCCGTTTATCTTAAGGAAACGACATCCTTAATTGGGATAAAATGTACTCTAAATGTTGACTCGGGTTATAAGCCAGCACTATATTGAGTTTTGTTCATATACGTTCAGTAGTTTCCAAAAAAGATGCGATCGCAGCGTCATTCATCTTTTTCGCTATTTTCGTCTTATACCACGGAAACAGACGGAAATACGTTTTATGACGTCATTTATCGGGATAAAACGTATCCTAAGTTAGGCCCTGGGATATAAGCTAGCTCTGTGTAAGTTTCATTTAAATCCATTCAGTAGTTTTCACGTCACGCTCTATCAGACAGAGAGACAGACAGACACGCAAAATTTTTAGAATTTGTATTTTCGGAATCTCCTGGCCCTCCTGATTTTTTTCACATTTTTAAACGCATTGTACAAACTCGAACCACTTACAGATTTATTACAGTGTAGATTATTTATATTGTAGATCCAAAACTACCTAGACAAATGCTGGGTGTGTACAAAGAACCTACCAGATATAGAAACGGATTTATCGGTTTGGTCCTTCGATTCACATGATAGTCCGTCAGTCATGACTTTGGATTTGGGCATGCACAGTGTGGATATGGACGGCACGCAAATGCTATCACTCTACTGCCCATTTTGGATGTTAAATAAAACTGGATTCACTCTGTGTTATAGGGTAAGTACCCCTATCGGTATATCGCAATCGTTTTCAATATTTTTATTGTATTAAAAATTGATTTGATTCGTGTTCAGTTTTCAATCTTGATTTTGGAAACAATGCTTATTTGCTAACCGTTGCTTGAGACAATGATCGATAAAACTGCAACGTCGCGACAGCCTCGTAATGTCACGCGCATTCGAATGTATTTTTCAATTTCAACGAAATATCATTAGATCACAAGCTAAAAATTGTGTTTAAGTATTGTTTTAAATAAAAGTTCATTTCATTTCTCGTATTGGATTTTTTTAAATTATCGGCATGCTACCTAAGAATATACCAACAATTCCAGGCTTTTCAGAATCTATCTCCCAGGTTTTTAGCGCTTCTCTTTTGAAAATTGTTAATACTTATATTTTAATTGATAAAATTATAAACATCAACATAATAAGTATAAATTAACGCTATGAATTTTCGAATATTTTTATAAAGGCTTGTATCTTAATATCTTGGAAATAGTTTCAACTTTTGAAACAAATCGGAAATTGGATAACTTACACTCTAAACTTATTAATTTATTTAACTTGTATTATGTGGTTCTATACTGGAACTTGATAAGGTCTGCTGTAGATAAGCAGAAGATCATCAAATATTTTCTTGGCTGGTTTCATAAAACTTTTCTGTATTTACCAAATGTTGGAGTAAGAAAAGTTACTAATGTACGCGCATCACCTGTGAAATACGTTACATTATGCATAAAATAATTTTACTTACAGAAATATATGTAAGACTACTTTAATTCTTTATCTTTATTGGAGGGCATTTGCCCGACTGGATGGCTACCACCCCTGGTCTAAAGTATGTCGCCATAATAACCTTGTGTTGTGTTCCGGAATTAGTGACCAGGTTCCAGTCTCTCTTAAGAGAGCAGCGGCGCATTTGTGCCACCTTTGGTATTGCAAATGTCCATAGGCGATGGTAACCGCTTCCTATCAAGTGGGTCATCTGCCTGTATGCTGATCTCCTGCAATAAAAAAAAATATTTAGAGATATAATTTTTAAAAGGGAACGAAATGTAAATTCTACAAAAGCTTACACTCACTCAAAATACACCCAGACCAAAAAAAACTTGCATTTGATACAAAAGTTTTGTTCTGAGTGAATAAGTGAGTTTCGTTGACATACGACTAACTATCGTAACCATAGCAACAAATGGCATCTATGAGACACATGCACTTGCGTCTGTATTTTTTTTATTATAAACTGTTTGTATACCTTAACAGTCATATAACAATCTTGATTGGTTATGTAGTCTCTCTTATTTTAAATTTAAATACTTGTTACTACGGTATATTGCATTAGTACCTGTAGTATTGAATGCTAGTAAATTAGAAAGAACTTGTAGATTTTGCCTTAATCTTCGCGACATTTCCTCTTTTGAAATTTATCTTTTATGACATACGAGAGAATAATAGATATTGTATAAGATGAGTCAAGTATTTCCGTCATTTTTAACAGTTCAATTTATTGCTATACATTTTGATGACTTATTTTTTACATTAGAACCAATTGGCTTTAAAAGTATTCCGTGATTACAGAAATCAAAGAAACCAGAAAAAGACTCCAGCACTCCTAACAAGGTATCTTTGAGATGATCTAGAATTTGCGATTCTTTTATTTGATATACTTTTTGTATTTTTATTTCTCCCTCAAATTATTCGATTAATGCTTATTTAAACTAACAGCTTTTCATCTCAAAGTTTAGTTTTAGGATTTTTTGGTTTCGATATTTCACATCTGCTGCTATAAAAATAGAGTTGGCATGTATCTCAGTAGGGTCATAGTGTAATCCGAGTCCCATTCGATGTATTTTATCTTTGTTATAAAGCAAAGTCACTGGGTCAAAAAAAATTGACGTTCACCGACACATCTGTAACAGTGATGAACAATTGTTTATGGCTACGTTCCACAAAATACATAATCGTAAACTCAAGTTGAACGGTTATTCGACCCACCTCTTGACGTGCGTTGCTCCGAGCGCTGCGTGCACGAAAATCATGACGTCATTTGTGACGTTTTCGTCACGACCATAACGGCCGTAATCGCCATGTGGAACGACAGACGGAGCATTTTAAGCGTTGTGAGATTCTAAAGGAACGCGCCCTATAAAAATCTTGTTAGAGGTTAAGAGAGTGTCGTGGTACCGTAATGGCTAGCGCACTCGTCTCAAACTCAAAGGGTGCGGGTTCGAGTCCTGACCGGAACGCATGCGCATATTGTTACAATTACCACATAGTAATAACAAATGTTAAAGAAAACATGATGAAACCTGCACATCGAGATAACCGATGTATAAAACCTGTCAAGCCGCCTTGGACAAGTGTGGCAGGCATTCTATCTCTATGTTTATGGGCTAGACAGGTTAATTATCGCTCATCAGGGAACATGATAAATTTTATCGAGACAAAGAGCAAGTTTGACTAAAAGTCCTTTATTTATGGTAAAATGGCAACTATGTATAAAAATGATTTCCCGTTATTTTATTATCGTGATATATAAGTTCAACTTTCATGGTCTGTTACTGATTTTACTCAGTAATTAATTATAATGATGAAATTGAAACTTTAATAAGTAAGGCAGGGTTCTGGGCGTGCGCTACTAAGTCGTGGTTATATACTTTGATTGGAACATATAAATTACAGATTAAACATTCACGTTGCAGTAAATTTATTAGGCGTCACACTTCATGTTTGCCGGTAAGTGCAAACATTACTAATCTTACTACAACATAGTGTCTTATACTTTGAACGGGTATTCTATGTGCACTTATGGGTAATGTTGGTTTAAATTTTAATTATTTTAACGTTTTTGTAGATAATAGAATTTTATGGGTTGTGTTGGCTTTAGAAAGAGTTAGCGTTTAAATGTGTATTAGAAAATTATTTTTTTGCTATTTATTGTTTGTACGGAATTTTATGGATTAAGATGACCCTACTGCATATATAAACATGTATATTATCACAAAAATAATGTATGTAATATATTGTTATTTGTATACCTTTTATTTGCTTATAAATATAGATTTATGTATTTATTTAATTATTATTCTTCGCATGTCTTTCTCAGCATGATTCTATATCTTACTCTTTAGTAGGTTTCCTATACTTTACACAGTTCATATTTCTGAAATAATATGTTTCAGGCGTACAAAGGGATTAAAAAAACAATTTGTTTTCTAGGCCTTAACAGCACAACAATATCTCTGAAGATATACACAGTACTAAATGTTAAACTTATATTCGTAATGTATATGACTGTAATATAAAATTATTTCTTTGTAGAATGTCGATGAAACTGGTAATGTAATCTTCCATCCTAAAGATTATACGGAGCCGATTTTGTTCTCGTTCAGAGCCAAGAATTTCTTTGGTAAGAAGAAGGCAGCCATAAGGGTGGAGTTTGGAGAATGGTCAGATAAATTCTCTTTGGACGTGCCTGGAAGCTCTGGCGTGGTTCAGTGTAAGCTGGAAGGTAAAACTTACGAGGTACGTATTTACATTATAACAATAATCTGTAGTACTTCTTACTAAAGATGCCACGAAGTGTTTTGGCCGAATACCTAATATTCGGCCACGCTCTCCGCCGAAACGCCGAATGTTCGGCTACCGAATCTTCGCTTCGGCTAGTGTTGAAGCAATACTTTGTGAAATATTTTTTTACGTTCTCGCGAATAATAGGTACGCAAAATTAAAACTATGTTTTAACGATTCTAAGCGCGATTTAAAATTTATTTTTTTAATAATTCGCCAAAAATCAATATTAAACTAAATCAATTGAAATTACATTCAACACTGTTAAAACGTAGTTTAACCATCAATATTTGATGGAAATATATACAATTTTGAGCAATATGTGCGGTTTATGTTTACACGATTTGTTGTTCGGTATTCGGACATATTTGGGCAGTATTTGGCCGAATACCTGAAATAGTTTTAAAAAAATGGCCGAATAACTAATATCAGCTGAATATTGAAATATTCGTGGCATCTCTATGTATGTTTTCTTAATCGATATATCTACTATTTTGTTGTTTCAGGTTGCAGTAACTAATCAATTAACCTTTAACAGCTTGACAAAAATGGTTATATTCACACCTTATTTCTTGATAATAAATGAGGCACCTTTCCCAATACAATATCAAGAACTGCATAGATCTGGTGATCCCTGGAGAGAAGTATATATTTTTTTATATTATATTTGTATTATACTGTACTAATAACAGCATAAAACTCAGTTAAATTACCCATATGTTAAAAAGTACATGAATCTTGTGCAAACTAATCGTCGAGAGTATTTTCACAGTTCTATCACCTTGAAGTTTTACAGAATAGCTCAAATGATATAGTGACAACGTCTTTGGATTGAAATAGCTCACTGCTTATTGATTTAAATAAAAAAGTAATTAAGAAACATCATTAATGTTTGTAAAGACCTTGCTATCGTTAGCCCTCAGATAAACACAGAGATAAACACATTGTTGTATGTAAGCTAAGTAATATATGCGTGTGTTGTGTAATATACAATAAATAATTCTGAGGAGTAAATAATTTGTACATTGACGACATTTCCTCTGCCTAGATGTTATAGAGATAAAAGTAATTTAGGTATATGCTATTTCCAGGTGGAACAAAATTCAACTGCTCCTCTGTGGCCAGTGGTAGAGAAAGAAGATAAACTTCTATTACTACGCGTCTCTGGTTCTACAGAACACGCAGCGCCTTTCCTCTATACGGAGAATCATACGTGCTGCTTGAAGCTGACAAATCAGGTATATAAAAAAAATATTTTATCCAAGTAATACAATAAAAAACAATCATGGAAAAATGAGAAGTATTTGAAAAAGTTATTTTTGATATTAATAACTGAGCGCTGATATGTCTGTTCGTAAAACACCATCTAGTTTTTTGATTGTTGTTACAACACATTAAAATTATCATTCATGCTTTAGCGAGAACTATATTAACATTTCTGACTCGTCTTACGTGTGGAAGGTTGGTGTGCACATCAAATTCACGCGTCTTTTTTTATATTACTTGAAGCAGGCTAACAGGTAGACGGCCCACCTGATGGAAAGCGGTTATCGTAGCCTGTGGGCGGGTTGTCACAAAAAACCCATGTCGTAGCGCAATGGGAAAACCGTGGCGGGAATTTCCATCACTGTTGTATGCGGAATGAATATTCAAGAGAACCATCGCGTAATTCACATGTAATATGTGTATCGCGCGTTTCAAGCTGGATGTAGCAAAATGATTTTCGTTGTCAATAAAATCTGACAGATGGAGCTCGGGTAATGATGGCTTTGACGTCTGAGACAATGGCTACGTTCCATTAGGGACTCATAACGACCGCGATTTATTGCGTTCCATTGTTTGCCAGCGTTCCAATCGTAAGCCCAAGTGGAACGGTCATTCGATCCACTTTTGCCATGGGTCGTTGTGAGCATTGTGTGATCAAAAACGATGATCTCATTAGTGATATTTTCGCCACGACCACAACGACCGCGTTCGCCTTGTCGAAAGGCTAACTGAGCATTTTGGGCGCTGTGAGCTACTTATTGAACGCGATGTAGGTACACGCTGCCATACTCCACACCACGCTACTCGGCGTCGCGTGTATATACGTGGCGTTGCATCATATGGCGTTGATGTGAAGTAGCTCTTAATAACTAACCGTTATATAAAATATATGGGCTCCGAGGATCTGCTTACGTCACTGACGCCCCGAATGTAGTTGCAGCTTTACTCTTTTATGAACCACTAGGGTGTGACCGGGATTTTTTCTACGCTTAACTTGAAATTTCCACGGGATTCCCGGGGCATAAACTACCGCAACATTAAAAAAATGTAGTTAGTGAAAACTGTGTACGATTAAACCAATTTTTTAGCACCCGAACAACTACAAACTGCTCCCGGGCAAATACCCTCGGGTTTCCCGAGATAAAAAATATCACACATTGTATTTCAAAAAATGTTGCTATCGATTAGTGATAACATTACATTGGAATTTGATTTTCTTTTATATGGCTATTTTAAGCTATTCCCAGTAAAATCCTGCGGAATTCTTAAATTTAAAATTAACGCAGATTTTAAGTCTTAAGATATTGCTGTCGATCAGCGAAAACCGCATGGAAATCGGCCTAATTAATAGTTTCAATATATATACTCGACATGTTTAGAATTTTATAATATTTATAACTTTGACCATGAATATTTGTTTCAGTATGGTGGTCTTCACGTGGAGGTGCAAATGAGTGAAGGAGGCACTTCTATAACGATACGCCAATACAAAGACGGGGATGCGCCCGCGCTGCTCGTCAATTACTCTCCCCACACTGTCACTGTATATGAAAAGGAAAACGTTAATGTTAAGTTAGTTGGAGTATTTATTATTAAAGTTAGATTTATTTGTGGTTCCGTTACGTAAAGTCGAAAAAAATCTATGGTTTCATTCAGATTCAAGAACGAAAGAAGCGAAACCTATTATTTTTGTAATGTCTTTCCTTATAATTCATTTTTCTCTTTTTGTCATATCAAATATCGTTGAAAAAAATAACATACGTTTGAATTTTTTTGTAAAATTAACTATACAGCGTTATAAGGTTGCCGTGTACTAAGCCAAAAATATGTAAATAAGTGCGTATAATTCTGAACAACTTTTGTTCTAAAAAACCCAATCAATAGTTTTTGAGATGTGGAGGTTAAAAAGATTTCATTAAAAAATTGGTTGCAAAACCCTTGCAAACAGGTGTGAGGTTATTTGGAGTCACGAAAACAGTAGGCTCGTTAATGTGGTTACATACTGCATAATTTTATCGATATATGTTATACAATCATTACAATCGATAGAGTATTAAATCGATTAGATCTGATCCGCACCAACTAGGAAGGCTGATTAAGTGCAAATGTTTATCGATATCGATGGAAATTCGGTTAGTAACGATCTAAACTGGCGATATCGACATTCAATTAATTAAATTATTACATTCAATACATTTCAACATTTCTAGTCGTTGGGAGTAGCTACTACTATTCTTAATTTCCAAAGGTAAAAAGGTCATAAAAGGGCAGAGCGAGGCAGTGTACCACCGCCATTGTTGATTATGCGCACGCACACTATTAGGCGCCAACGCCAGTACGCGTCTGCGCAAGGCGTACCGGTACATGTGTGCGCGCGTAGTGCGCAATGCGAAATGGATAATTAATTATTGATTTTTATGAACAGATTTTTTTTAATGAAGCTTTTACTCATACTACACTGTAGTCTCGGCTTAGTAGAGGGCAAGCTTATAATCCCTGTATACATATATCGCGGACTTCAAGCCAGAGGGGCGTATAAAAAAAATGCGTTTTTTTTAATTTCATCTATCATTTATATTTTTAACGATACGCCACCTCTGTTTTTTAATTAATAGTAGGTTAATTTAAAAAAGAGCATTTCACGTAATCAAGGAAGTACTTTCATACACACATGCAAATTTTCAGTTATAGACATACATTGAAAAAAAGGTTTTTGTATCTCCTGAAAAGTTGGCTTATACGCCCCTCTGGCTTGAAGCCCGCGATATGATAACTACAGTCGACCATCGACATACACAATATTTACAATATTTATTTACATCGACCATACACAATATTTACTAACATCTAATTATATAGCAAGATAAGGGAGGGATGGGAACTCACGTGCATGGTATAATTTAATACTACATAATTAGCAAGATTAAAACTGAGTATTCTATGTTCATGCCGTAACAGATACTCCCCCTTTATAAAATTCTACCCTTAAAAAATTATCGTAGGTAAATCTTCGAAGGTTTTAGCCTGTTTTCTGTATTGACAGATTTTAACTAGTACGCGGACTACTCGGTTTCAACATTGCTAATTATATAGAAATAAAGCGTAATAAAAGCAGGAAACTTAGCACATGTGCACAAGTCTCGTGTAAAAGTAAAAACAAACTTTCGAATTTGTGAAAATATCACTTTAATATTGTTGAAAAGGAGACTTCCAAATTATTAGAATTAGGTGTCAAACGACATACAAGCCTCGGTTACTCTGATTTCAATAACAGGTTCCATAGCAATTATTTTTATCAAACTGAACGACTTTTACAAAAATGTTTTTTTTAAAGAAAACTGCCAGCATTGAACAAAATGCTGTACTCATGGGAGAACCCAGCAGGACCGCGTGTACTCATATTCGAAGGCCACAAGAGGAAGGAGATCGAAAATGATTTAAGAAAAGATGGACTTGGGGAATTCATGTGAGTTAAATATATTCATTAACACCAACAAAATATTCCAATGCAAAACAGAAGAAATACTGCAGTTATTGGGTATTGTCTGTCTACATTTTAATAGGTTTTAAGATAGTCGCTGTTGATTTTCTAAAACAATATTAACTGCAAACATATGTTTTAAGTTACACCGACCATTAAGTTTGGTTCGGACCATAATCCTAGTAGACTCTACAATCTACATGAATAGATGGCACCGAAATATAGATTGACCTAGTTTGCTCACCAGTGTATAGTTTTACACAACCTATAATTCTGGTCGAAATTTTTTATTTGCGTAGAAAATTGCAGACCGGTTTTCGATGTGTTGCTCGTTATGCATTCTTAGCTCTGTTGTGCTTACACGAATCATACATTTTCGGTCGTTTTGCGCGCTAGGTACTACAATTGGTCTTCTGTGTGGGTACGTCGAAAGGAATTATTAGTTGTGTAAAACTGTACTGGTGTGTAAATATAAATTATGTTTTAACCAATAAATTGTTTTGTTTTTTTATAACATCACGATCTGTATTGAAGCACATTTTACTGATAGAGCACTGTAGACACTTCATTTTCTACAATAAATAAGAAAAAAATGAATGTGTGAGTGCACCCGGGTGAAATTCATGTATCTAATCAAACTTGTATCACCGGATGTACTCGACACGTTAATCTTAAACGTTTGCAAAGGAGGTAGGCTGGGCAATTTCGTAGTGTGTGAAGTTGCTTACTTTACCTGCACGCTGTGAAATATTAGACTGTGCTCGTCTAGTCCTTTTGTAATTAGTTTGATAATAATTTCATGTTGTGTGCCGAAATAAAGTACAGTAAACCGTAAATGCCTTAATACCTTTTAATTAACTTCGTAAAAATATTACATTCTAGGATAAACGAAACGACCACGGTATATTGGGTTTCGTTCTTAGATGGATTACAGCGTGTGATACTTCTGACGGAGGACGCGAATCTGGCGAGTGGTGCACTCACTTTGGGAGAGTCTGAAATTGTTGACATGGAGATCATATTGTCTATGCACGGCATGGGCTTATCTTTGGTCAACGATTATGAAATGCTCGAGATTATATACCTTAGTATATCGAAGTAAGTTTCCGTCTCACTTTTCTCCTAGAAGTGTTGTGAGTTTTGGAGTCGATAAGTTTATAGATTCTGGGAAATGTTACTTTGACAGCTGTGATAGTTATTTAAATAATTATAATGTCTTAAAAAAAATAGACAAGCTAATCCAGTAATGTCAATTCATTAACTGTTCACTAAATTAAACATATTCATTGTAATGAACAATTAATTGTTTTCATTCACTCATTTTCATATATGCCTAAATAGGATTTGGTTCTATCAGATTATTAGATTATATGATTATGAGAATTAGAATTTTAGGAGATTAACAAACATTTTCCTCATCGGTACATGTCGACGTTTAACGAATATCTCGCTGAATTAGAAACAGTGTAGCCAATAACATTAGACACGTGTTTATTAATACTATTAGTCGCCCTTGGTCGAAATTCGACCACATTAATTAATGTCAAAGACTATACTTCTGTAATCACAGATTTCGCCAAGCTAGTGTTAATTTGATTTTCAACAATAAACAAAAGAGTACATATTCGTGTGTGTGTCAAGTACTGTTGGTGTGTGTCAATGTTTTTTTAAATTGATTGATTTCATGTATTTTTAATGCATAATTTAAACAAACATTATCTTACCTCGCTTCTTCTCTATATAAACTATAATTATGCGGAATGGGTATTTTTCACAAAAAATTACCCTCTGATTTTATATTTTTATTACGTAAAATAGGGTATTTTAAGATACTAATTTGAATATTTTTGTATTTTAAGCGTTAGTTTTTTATAATTCGATTTTAAAGTTATTTCTCCGATGACGTCATAAGGCACAAGTTTACATTGATTTCTTTGCTAGAAAACAAAAATAATAAAAGCAAGTTTTATCTATATCTAATCATATTAATCTGTGCTACTTATTTAAATATCACTGTCATTACTCATTACGTATCGTGATCATTTTAGTATATTTTGTCGCTGGGCTTATAATTTTTCGTGTTCAACCATTATTATTTTCTATAGTTATCGTTAAATTTTTTAAAGTGGTCTTTAGGGAAAATCCATGTTAGATAACTTAAATCAAATAATGTACAGCTAGATTATTTTACACGCGAACAGGCAGACGACCCACCTGATTGGATTTAGTAAGGTCAAATAAAGGTCAAACGCATTTCTTACAAAATACAAGAAGATCGTACGTTTTTTGGAATTTTAACTAGATAGAAATGATTAGGGACACTATTCCTCGAAATGGTTTTTCAAATAGCCAGATTGAAAAAAAGTGAACAATCCCCATTGCATACTCCTCCGTCCTCGCAATTTTCGTAAAAAGGGGTACAAAGTTTTGCTTCACCTATTAATATATAGATAATTAAGAATGGTTGAAATTTATGCGTATATAAATTTTATTTACAGTAAAATAATTGAAATGTTTTTAGCTCCGGCATAATTTGGGAGCAATGTAAAATTGGCGCGCGGAGGTATAAAAAAATTGAAGGACCGAAATTAATACAACTTGAGGAGGCTTACCAAAAATATCTCACCGACAAAATGGCTACCCCCGAAAACGCATCGCCGAGATTTAAACTCGACGACAAGACCGAAGTAAGTTTTATAGAATAATTTTTTTAAATCGATTCCCATACACATAATAATAATAATCGGTAATCATTTTTATGTTGTACTTCGCACCGACTTCAAGTCCTCGAAGAAAATATTTAATTCTTTTGCTTTTTAGTTATTCCTGAAATATTTTTTTCTTAGAACATTTTATGTTTGATTTTATCAATCAATCAAACAATATTTGCAAGAATGTAGTTTATACAGGTGTTACACTATTGTAGATGCACAGTACATTCTACCACATAGTGGTGTACAAAATGAATGAAATTAAATTTAAAATTATTATTATAACTATTGTAATAAAAAAGACAATTTTCGATAAAATACAAATAAAAATAATTAATGTCAAGAGAAATAATACATTATTACTATATTAATTAATACTAATACACAATTACATCATTAAGCTTTGCCGTATAGATAATAACGACAAGCATTTTTTAAGAAATTCATCTACAGTATAGAAACACTCCTTGATCAGCCACTTTTTTAAGACTACAATGAAAAGTTTAAAATTTTTTGCTACAATCGGAACCCAAAGTCCAATATACATACATATATATGAAATCTGTTCAAATGTAAAACTGAAATGAAAAAAACCCACGACGATTTGAGTACCTCCCCTCCTTTTTTGAAATCGGTCAAGTACAACGCGGCCCACCCACAGGTTGACTTGGAAGAAATGCGCGTCCTGAAGCCGTCGGCGCGCATACTCCGGCGCACGATGCAGCCGGGGCTGTGGGCGTCGTACGGGCTCACGCCGCACTCGCGGCGGCTGCACGCGAGGCTCAACCGGCTGCAGGTCGACCAGCAGCTGCCGGCGCCCACGTTCCCGGTGATGCTCGCCCCTGTCCCGCCACCGAAGTCTATTGCCAACGACGGCCCTGGGGGTGAGTAGATCGTCGTGGTATATATATATGTATGTTGATTACTGACCATGCCGCCAACGGATGTTATATAGCGCATAAAACTTAATCTCAGTAGAAGATTGCACGATAACTCAATTTGTTTGATAAATCGACTTTGACGGTATAGTCTATTGCAAACCAAGCGTAGCAAAGTTTGATATAGTTTACAAGTATTTTTAATATCGAACAGAAGATTAATGTTATAGTCTAGCTACATTTAAAAATTAAGTTCTAATCTAAACAAACTTTATATAAATATATGTACACTAGTCCGACTGTTTGAACTTCTTGATTTTCATTGCCTTCTTGTGTTTGATTGTTAAAGAAGGGACCTTGTTCCCAGATAGCCCAGATAGATACATTGATTGTTTTAACTAAACAGAGTTTCCAAAAAACATAACTTCGTTCAGACTTCCATATGGAGTTAAATTATCTCCATGTATATGAATAAGTTTAGCACGATTCCATGCATTCCACTTCCGTTATTTAAAATGAACATTATTATAAAGTTATATTTATAAGATCATATATTTCACAGGAATGAAACCGTTCATAGAGTTATCAATAGTGGAACGTATAATGGAGCACAGCAAAGTACGTCAATACAAATACTACAAGGTGCTGATACAAGAATTTCACGTCAAGGTGGACATGGGCTTGATAAATGCACTTATGGAGATGTTCCCACAACAAGTACCCACTGAACAAGAGGCCGTAAGTATACATACGATATATAAAAAGATGCACGATTAAATATGGCACTAAAATTTCTTATACTAATGATTTATGAATAGCAAGAATGAATAATTTTCCTAGTATTCATATATCATTAATATGAGATGAATGGTGATGATAACCATCAACAGAAGAACACATTGATCTATACTTGTGTGTTCTCCTAATCGTTAGTCCCACTTTACTCACTAGATGCCACCAGCGTCGATTCAAACTAATTTCACATATTTAACTAAAGCTTATCTATTAATTTCTGATACTTTGTTTAAATTTAAAAAGGGATATATATTATTGCTGTCCGCTAACAAGTAAGTATTTTTGTTAATGAATATAAAACTATCATTTCAATACATACTCGCAATTCATGTAGCACAACAAAAATGTCTGTACAGTTTAACATAAGTAAAAATTCCTATGCTGTAGCCCACAATATACGAATCATGTAAGCAGAATAGATCTTAGAATGCATAACAAGCAACACTGACATTTCTGCTTACAAATAAAGTTTAACATAGACTATTTAACTGTCGGAAACCTATCTGCACTTTTATGCGCAAACCTGCCGATTGCAATTGTAAGTTATGTAAAACTGTACCATTAAATATACCATGTCTTGTATTTAAAAATAAACTAAAAAAAGATTATTTATTTTTTATTAGTTGGAAGCGTTCAGACTAGATTTGGAAAAGGCAGCACAACCTCTAGAAGCAATGGCCGCGATGGGTGGTGCTTCCGATCAGAACTTCTACGACAACCTTCATTTATCACCATTGAAGGTAAGATAAGATTTAAAATGTTTTAGACAAACCCCGATCAGTTTATCTGTTATATCAACAAGATTTCGTCGTAATCAGGTTTAATTTATTTTTTACATAAATAAATATGTATTGCTTATATTTTACAACAATATTATCAATGTTCACTAGATACGTCACAAGTACAACTTTAACGGCAATGAAGTAAATATAAGAATGTATGAAAAAGGTCATTATTAAAATATAGCGTCTTTAATTATTTCATGTGTGTTATGAAGTTGTAAAAGTAAAATTTGTTGAAGTAATAGTAATAATGCACTTCCCTCCAAACCTTATAAAAAGTGACTTGGCGAATAAACCCCAGCCTACTAGATGTGAAAATACTTATACTTTACCAGTTATTATTAGCCATTTATTGGTAATTAAATCTTAATATTTTTTAGGTACACGTTTCGTTCTCACTTGGCGGAGCAACTCACTTACCGACATTTGTTGGTACCGTACTTCAGAGTATTGGTGTTACTCTTACCGATATGAACGACGTCGTTTTTAAGTGAGTAAATATAAAACTCATAGCATTCATAAAAAGCAGAATAATGTAGATTTAAGACTAATTAAACTTTATCTAAGTCGTACGAGCAAAAGTTAAATGCGTGCTTGAAGTTAGTACATGTCATTGCCTAGAACATAATAATAAGATTCACGAGTTGGTACATACAAATCCAACAGTGCCGTCTCGTTCGGATTATATCCAAACTAGCATGCTATCTCTTTCCCACTACATACTGTCAAGTGTAATAGACTTTAACACCTGACTGCACCTGTGCAAACTCACGTGGCTAACTTCAATTGAGGCGCACTTACCTTTTGTACTTAAATGCGTGATACTACTATACTATAAAACGTTATTTATTTTCTTTGAATTTATGAGTCATTCTAGAGATAGCAATAGCGAATTTACTCAAACTGCATTCCTTTCTTCATATCAGGTTGTCGTATTATGAGAGAAATTACGAATTCCTATCGCAAAAGGAACTCATCAGTCAAGTGCAAAGTCATTATACGGGACAAGCCCTGAAACAGCTTTACGTCTTAGTACTTGGTCTGGACGTTATTGGAAATCCTTATGGACTTGTCGTCGGCTTAAAGAAGGGCGTTGAAGATTTATTCTATGAACCATTCCAGGTAACTAGTTTTAGGTACATTTTTATTTTCGCATTGTATGATTTATGCGTTGATTATTGAGATTTTGTTATACTCAAATCATATATGAGTAAGACGATTTCTTTGATGTAGTAGTTTGTGCCTTTGTAGCTTTGTTCACTGGTGTCAGAGGTTTTGTGTTTAGTTAGGATATAAGTCGTGAACGAATTTTTATTTTTTAATACGATATAGTATTAATAGGATGACCTCTCGAATTATCCCTTTTTTATATTTTATCCACAACGCAAGCAAGCGTAATAGTTCATGACACCTCCCATATTGACGCATATGCTTTATATTTCAAACTTTCATGCCTAAACGATAATATCACTTAAATTGAATTCAATATATGAAATTATTCACAGGGTGCTATCCAAGGTCCTGGGGAATTTGCCGAAGGTCTATTTTTGGGCGTAAGATCACTCGTAGGACACACAGTTGGTGGCGCTGCGGGCGCTGTTTCGCGTATCACGGGAGCAATGGGACATGGACTCGCTGCGTTGTCTCTAGATAAGGTAAAAATAAAATAAAAAGTTGTTATTCCATAGTGCATTTTAAATAGTGAAAAACGTCTATTTTTTAATCAAATGATCTCCTCTTTTTTATGAAGCAGTTTTAATTACAATTTTGTAGGATGACTATGAGTATGGAAATGTGTTTTAAATTATTTTTTAATAATGTGATTTTTTTATTGTTATATGTGCTTCACTTTGAATAGGATTATCAACGACGTCGTCGTGATAATATCAATAAACCACCTGCAAACCTACAAGAAGGATTGGCGAGAAGTGGCAAAGGGCTCGTAATGGTATGTTCTATAAAATATTAAAATGTCTTAAGTGTTCATAAGCGACATATGGAGTGCCGCAAGGAAGTTACTTGGGACCTTTCATATTCTTATGTTACACGTAAGTCTCTCTTAAATGATGATTCTCAAATAGCAGTTTCTCTTGTGGCGTGGTGGTTTACAAAATAATTAACTTCCAATTCTATTAATATATAGAGTAACCACTACACACCGTTCGATTGTTATGAATTACTGAAACTAGTACAAACATTTAAATTTTGGTAAACAGGGTGTAGTCGACGGTGTAACTGGAGTTTTCACAAAGCCCATAGAGGGGGCCCGTGAGGAAGGTGTTGAAGGGTTTTTCAAAGGATTGGGCAGAGGGGCCATGGGCTTAGTAGCCAGGCCCACCGCTGGGGTTGTTGACTTCGCATCCGGGTCTTTAGATGCCGTCAAGAGGTGAATAAGAGTTGAAATGGATTGTGTGTGCTTTCTCTATACTTCGCGCTGCTTCATGAAATTGTTTCATTGCATGGTCATTGTAATAACGCCTGAGTTGAATTTATTAAGTTTGGTTCACAAACCGACAGTAAGGGAGTTCAGGTTAGATTGTCTGGAGTTCGTCTTTGATCTGAAATAGTTACTGGGGTTCAAAGCAATTACTAAAGATACGCATCGGGTTCACTAAGTAATACAGGGGTTCCCCAGGGAGTATTGGAAGGCGTCCGGGGTGTCGTGATTCGGCCAATCCAAGGCGCCCAAGAGGGGGGCGCGGGGGGCTTTGTCAGGGGCCTCGGCCAAGGCGCCATCGGGCTCGTCGTCAGGCCGGTCGGGGGAGTGATCGACTTCACTTCTGGACTACTCACCTCCGTTAAAAGGTTTATTGCCACAAATGTAATGCAGTTTGTGATATTAGTCTTTGATGTAAATTATAGTTACCTATTGCATTTGGGAAACAATATAATGTGTATTAAGGATGTTATACTCATCGGGAGAATTCGCGAGTAAAATATTGCCACTCAAAACTAAATGATCGATGTTTGCTAGCTTAAATAGTGTGCAAATGAAACTAACGTTTTGAAATGTATCCATTTACGTACAGTATTCCGACAGATTTTCGTCAAGAGTAATACAATGATATAAATCAATTTCGAACTGCCTATTCATAAGGGAATGCTTCAGGGAAAATATTTAATGAATTATTAGAAACTGTTGTAAATTCATATTTCAAAATTGTAAGTCATTGTAGATTTCAAAATCATTAAAAACATTGTTATTGTCACCAAATAGTATCATGCTCATTTGTGCCTCCTTGTTTAATCCACCCTATTGTTAACAAACCACTGTAAATTGTTGTTTGTTTGCTTGTATTGTAACTACTGTTATTAGCTATTGCTTGCTTGCTATTACTTTCTATTGGTCCATTTTACTCCATGTTGTAAAGTGTAGAATTGTAATTAAACAGGGCAGCGGATTTGTCTGAGGAAGTGACCAAAATACGAGCGGCGAGATATCTGCCGCCCGATGGTGGGGTCAGACCGTATTCTAGGAGCCACGCAGAAGGATACAAGATGCTATTCGAACTTGAGAAGGTATGAATTGCAAGACTATTTGTTTGTATTCTCTCTCTATTAGCGTGTGTAAAAGTTTCCTTCTAAATCAGTTATTATTGTCACCCAATCATTGCCTTCAATGTAAATTTATTCAAAATTATATTTCATTTTTACCCTAGAAAATTTATTGAAGTATGTTGAGCCGTTTCGGAAGCTTATTCCAGACAATTTTCGGGCAGAATTTTGGTTTAACTTTTTTTTAATCGACTTCGAAAAAAGGAGGAGGTTCTCAATTCGTAGGGATCTTTTTTTTTGTTGCCTTTTTTATGTATGTTCGCCGATTACTCCGTGATTTATGATCCGATTTACGTGATTCTTTTTTTTATTCGACGTGGAATAGCTTCCAATTGGCCCCTAAAATGTTTTACATAGTTTGGCCCAGTAGTTTTCATTTTACGAACATTTTTTTGTTCTCGTAAAACATAATAAAAATATATATTAATAATAATAGCTTTAAAAATAAGTTATTTTATACATTTTAGTTTTTTAGTTTTTGAAGTCGCTTTTTTTAATCATAATACATATAAATGATGGTAAAACTATTTGGCTGTACATGTTTCGCCTTGTAAAGGTATACCAAATGATATATAAGTGACTAAAATCGTTATAACTAAATTGTGATTAGGCGTCGTTTAAATATCAGTTTGTCATAAATGAAAATAAAAAAATTGACATTTATTTCCTAATCGCAGGCTTTGTTTCATTCATATAAATTATTCGAATGTTTATTTGTTTCTTTTTTTAACTTATTATTTTAACAACAGGGCAAGTATGTAAGTACGGACACATACGAAGCGCACGTATGGGTGATACCAGGCAAAGAGGTGGTTATGTGCACCGATAAGCGGCTGCTGTATTTGGAGAAGAACAATGTGTTCGGAGGCTGGCAGGTTTGTCATAATTGCTAAAAATATTATTTTTCTTAATAACCGTGTTGGTGTAAATCATACTCTGGAAAAAGAATACTAGTAATGACAATCGCCTCCTGCAAATGTAAGGGTTCACTTACAAATACATCCTCATTGACGATCCGTTATTATTAACGCATCGTCAATGAGGATGTAACATGTATCCTACTCTAATAAGTTATGGCGCTATGAAAATATTTATATTATTTGCTACGGTGGCGCCATCTCAAATGCTCGCTTTTAAATGACCACTTTTTCAACAAAGGGAATATGCTCATTATACCTCTACTCACAACATATCGTCCTATGTAATATTTATACCATCTTTTCCCGTGAAAAATTGGTTTAGGTGGTGAATCATATTTTACAACATATAATGTGTGTGTGTGTTTGTGTGGACCTAATAACATTTATTTGTGTACAAAAAGGATTCCTTTAAATTCTGTCAAATATGAAAAGATATGTGGCCCCAAATTTGCCGCCCCTAAAATCTTGAGTTATATTCACTGTCAAGTGCTGATGTGAACTAATTTATTTTAGAAACGGTAACCTTAAGTACAAATATTAACAAGTCGTACAGCCAGTACAATATATAGCACAATGTGTGAGCGGGATGGATAATGTGCGAGCGAGGTACTATCAATATATGCGCTCTCGCGTTGTGCTAGTCCACTGCGATGTCTAGACGTATGCAGCTCTTATATGTCAAATACCCAATTGCCATGTCCCTACAGGTTGATAATATTGAGGTGTGAAACACGTTCATTTTCCAGAAATTTAGAATGTTAGCGGATTTATAAGAAATTATATGTTTTATTAGATCGTATGGTCTTACCTATGGACGGAGCTCCCCGAGGTGCCAACATCGGTCAGCAAGGGCGTGTATATACCGACAGCGAAGAAGAAAGTGCTAGGGATGTTCCCTAGTTCCGGTTCGGGCAAAGTGATATTGTTGTTCAACGAACAGCAGAAGAAGTACCTGTTGGCGCAGTGCGAGCGGCTCAAGAACGCCAACCGTTGACATGAGGCCGTAGAAAGAATGCCTCCGGCAGAGTGGCTCCGGGAGCTCTTTCTACTTTTATTCGATTATCGCACCGCGTTGCTTACAGTCGCCTATCACTTTAATATGCACCATTTCTACCCTAAAGGCTTTCGCTAAAGCAGTGGTTTTGAATATTAACAGACAAATCGAAATTGAAACATTTAATATCATGGTAACTTCCACCTATGCACGATTGTTTGCAATAATGTATTATAAGTAATTGTATCTAAGGAAGCGGAATTGTTCAATAAAAATATTACGCTATAACTGATGTGACCGTAATTAATTGGTGCGGTACTTAAAGGAATAACTTTGTCTGTACTATGGTATGAATGTGGGGTACTTAGTTTCAATTAGAGTTCAAAGATTTCAGTTTGGATTTTGGGTCTGGTTCTCGCAAACATACGTACCGTTAATTGCTCCTATCTAGGAGTTATTAGAAACGCGTACTTAAAGGGTAACTGTACTGAGTTTCAAAATACACACTATACTGTATCTGATGAAGTTTTATATTAAGGCAGGTTATATTTTCCAAAATACCTGTCATATTTTTCGAATTGTCTGTGAATACAAGAGCAAATGTGATCGCCAATTGCAGTGCTTTGAAGTGGAACTATGATTGCATTTAACGCCGTTGTGTTCTTACAAGTGCGCTTCATACATTTTTGATATAATATTTTTAAATGATGAAATTCCTTAAAATATTTCATTTAGAGTACAATATTAAATGGAATTGATAATTGTAATTTCATTAAATGTTTTACAATATTCATTACTTCAAAACTACTAATGTAAAAAAAGAAAACAGTAATCATGTTTTACCACATACAACTGTTTGAAATCTTTTCCATATCACATTTTAGAACACTACCCATAGAAGTTGACTCTCGATATATTAAGGATATTAAGTTATAACTATTTTGTACAGTTGCTAATGTTATCTTTGTTACTAATTTCACATCGTATTATAATCTAGTATTATTATATAATCTAGGTTATCAATAACTGAGATGTTTGACCGTTAATCCAAGTAAACAACAAAACCTAAAAACTTGGAACTATTTTACTACTCATAGTTTTACATACCAAATTGATTTTGTAACACGCAAGCTTCTTAATTACAATGTATAGTTGTTTCAACACTACCCAAACAACATTTATCTACTTTCCTTATACAATATAAACCGCTCCATTTACTACATGATAGAGTTAATAATAGTTATTTAATTTGTTGATAAATTAAATAACTATTATTAACTCTATCATTTTCGACTGAAATAAAGCTGACTGATATAAATACAATGAAATATTTTTTATTTATTGCTGAAGCACAGCCGACGCTGCCGGCACGACGGCTGACGGCCCAATTGTGATGGAAAGTGGTTACCTACGTCCATGGACATTAGCAACACCAGGGGTGCTGCTAATGTGCTAACTGCTTCGAGGGAACATGGAACCTGGCCACAAACGTTGGGTCACAACGCAAAAATGTTACACCACATCCTCTATCCTCTCATTTTGTCCCGACAGCGAAAAAATATAAATTTTCTTATTTTCTAGCTGTGCCCGCGACACCGGCCGCGTGAAATTTGTTTTCAAAGCCCCCGAATTTGAATCATTTTTCATTGGTGCTCCGCTTCTATTGGTCTTAACGTGATGATATATATAGCCTTCCTCGATAAATGGGCTATCCAACACTGAAAGAATTTTTCAAATCAGTCCAGTTCCTGAGATTGGCGCGTTTAAACAAACACACTGTTCAGCTTTATACATTAGTATAACATATGTAAAAAAACCTTTGTTATTTCCGTAATTACATTTGTTTCATAAATATTTTTTTCTATAAATTGTTGTTCGGTCCACGATTCATTCTTAAAATTTATTAAAAATAAAATTAATTTCATTTCTTAAAATAAAGCCCAAGTGAAATTAATTATTGACCCCTGCTCTAGACATGGTGGAAGCCATCCATTCGGGCAAATGGCCTACCACGTGGCTGTGGGTTGTTTTGTCACCTCTTACGACAAGCCGCCCGGCCGCAGGAATTTTTTTCCGGTCCTGCACGGATAATAATATTTTAAATGCCGTATAATTTTTCTATTAAATGAGAGCGGTTTTTTGGTATGAATTGCTCATCAATGCATTTTTGTAAGATTAAAACATTGTATGGTTATTGAAGTTCTAAAAATGGCAAATGATATGTCTTCCGCTGTTATAACTATATGTTTAATTTTTTGTTTTTTTTTATTAGTACTGCTCTGTGACAGTTATATTACGGTATTACATTCAAAATTGTAAACAAGTCAAAGTGACAATTCAATATTCAAGTACGTACACACAGAAATACGTTTTAAAGTTTAAAAAAATTTGGTTGAGAAATTAAAAACGCTGTGAAATGAATTATTTAAATACTCAATTTTGTTAGTTGATAAACTATTGGTTTTGTAAAAGAGTTTGTGTTGTTATATTGTCTATGTACCGTTTTTACCGTTGAGTATAAGTTTTCATAATTATTAAGGTTAAAACGATTGAGAGATTTTAGCACTGTGTTACTGTTATTTGAAGCCTCGAGTACAAAAACATTATATGAGATGATTTAATAAGTGTCGCTAATAAAAAATTTAGTATAGGTCACATAACATATTTAATATGTACTTTGGACAAATAAATTGCATTAGAATGTCTTATTTTGGGAAAACTATACCATTATTGACTGGCCCAATGGTAATTACCCTTAATATATCGCTTTGCTTCAATAACGTGACATATCCCAATACTCACTTATTTCACTCACTCACTATATTTTGCTAAATTTATCATATTATCACAACTTTCTCATATATTTCAAAAAGCTTAGTAAATTGACACTAAATTTAATTGTAAAAAATATAAAGTGTAAAATATGTTTGGGTAAAATCTTTTTTTGAAATTTTAAAAGTGGCGTACTGTTAATTTTGGGTTTTTCAATATACCACGTTATTGAAGCAAAGAAGCGATATATATAATATATTGTTTGTTTTATAGCCATACAATAATAATTATATTGTCATTGTATGGCTACAAAATAATAATAAAGTATTAAGATTTCTTACGGTCTGCTTCATGTTGAAATAGATTGTTTGTAGGCTTCTTCAACTAAACCTATAAACTTATCTAATCCAATATGAATAAGAGCGTTAATGTTTTGAATAAAACGAGTGTGTCAATCATTTATGGCGGATGCCAATAATAGTATAGTTAACTTTATAAAATCCTCACGTTTTCTAGTAGCGATACGCCAGAGCAAAATAAATGGAAGGAATGTTGTCTTTTATTTGTTTAAAATAAATAAAAAACGATAGACGATTTATTAAGAAAACAGATTTTATTTGAGCGTATAATTCTATTGCAAACACGTTCTAGTACCAGTGCCTTAAAGATCAATGTTTAGAAAGATTATTCTTATCTAGATTTTATTTTAACATGTTGACATCATCATCGTTTTGATGTCCTAGTAGTTAACATCTAATATCTCAATTTTGCCAAAATTATTTAAGAATAGTCTGAAAAATCATGAACGTTTGCAAAGTACTGCTTTTGTATTTCACTTAATTTCATTATTGTTATTTTAGTTTTTTTTAAATACTTAAATATATTTCGGAATCGTAATCGACTTGAAACGCTATGGATTTATACATACGTGCAACCCCCCAAGACAGGATGAAAATGAGCTATTATAATTTATTAGAAATTTGTTATGGACGGTTACCATACATATTTAATATTACATGTACCGCAACTAATTTCCAATGTAGCACTTTGCTCACATTACGATTGCTCGAATCAAAATAAATTGTGATCAATTTTGCAAGTCCACTACGACTGATTAAATTTTGAATTCTATTGCTTATAAATTACATTATCATGGGATGTTATTTTTTCAGCGATATAATGTGCAGAAAGTTTGAACCTGTACTAATATTTCTTTTAAATAATCTGTTTATTGACTTCAATGCAGTGGAGATGTCAACACGTATAAGTAAGCCGTGTTGAGTTCACAATCCAATTTGCGCTGCCAAAGTGCAGCTGGCCTTACCTATCTATATAAAAAATTTGAGATGTAAAATTTTCTTCTTTTTTATAGAAAAAAAACTTATCATATTTTGTTAGTGTTTTATTTATGCTAGATATATCTTACTGATTTTTGCTTGTTGCACAATCTACTTATTTAGACTCCTGTTTTGTCTTGTTCAAGCTTCTGTATAATATTTTGTAATAAAGAAATATATTGAGAAAAGCGTTAGTTTTATTTTATGTACCCTTATTCTATTTTTTTTTTCAGTGGTTATGGTTGTATCAAATTGTCCACTATGATTATGACGCATTACATGAGTTTTATGTCTTCGTATTTTATTTGTAATTAATACAAAAAAATGATTGACACGAACTAGCCCAGCATGTGGTTCATTTTACATGGCTAATCAATTTCAAAATATTTTACTAAATTGGTACACTAAGATAACCAGATACCGTATACTAAGGCCCGTTTGCATGAGGTTGCTTATATTTAAGAAACACAAAACGCATTTTACACCCTTAAATACAATTAGCGCCTTGCACAAAGCAAAATTTGCAGCATTTTTTTTATAGAACGGTCAATACGCCTCGTGTAAAACGTATTTAGGCAGTTTAATATGATTAACTAATTTAATTTAATGGAGATCGTTATGCAAGCGGCTCCAAGGGACAGTTTTTTAATCGCCAGATGTAATTTATTCTATATAATAACACATGGAGAAATAATAATTGGAAATTCTAGTTTCATGAATAAAATAGTTGAATTGATTTACTTTTGAATTTAGTCAAGTTATCATTTATACGACTCACCTAACAGTTACAGTAAGATAGAACCTATATAATAGAAGTGTACTACCCTGATTCTACGATCTAACTACACCTATAGATATCAACTTTGGACCTTAAGTTTATGGCCTATGATTAATATGTAAAACACGCCATAAACCCTATCCAACGTGTTACAATCGAATGGAGTAATAACAAAGGGCTTTATATTCAAACAATAAAACGGATATTCCGAATGATGGCTTACGTAATGACATCTTCAGTTTACGGACGTTAAAATTTAGGGGACTCGTTTAACTTAATATTCCTATTGGAATCAAGAGAATCTGAAAATCTACATCTAAGAGGGTATCTTGAAATTATTATCCTTTGTCCCCCTGCTCCATCTGGGATAGTCTTGTTTATAGAGTTAAAATAATGCAGTTAATGATTAGCTACATACGTGAATACAAATACTTTGTTAATGTCATTAACAATAACGTATTAAACCCTTGCTATATCTGTGTGACAGAATCGCTAATATTAACATTATCCCAGATAGAGCAGGGATATAAAATGAAGGTTATAGTATTATAACTTTACATTGTGCCCATCTCTACGGTGGCACCGCTCTTAGCTAGCAACAAATAATTGCACAATAGATGCTTTTTACCTAATATATCTAAAATTAATTTTATGTGATCATGTGTTATTCGACTGGACTACAAATTTCTATTAGAACTAAGATTTCATTTTTAATTAACCAAGTTTCAGAGCTGTGTCTAAAACTTTGAAATGCCAATTAAATCGAAAATTTGCAATAATAACAACAGTGTTGTAAAGTTATTACGAACAACAACAATATTGTCACGTTCTCGTTAACCTTAACGAGATGTAGCTCTCGAAAGATCAACATTTTTAAAAATCCATACTAATAAATGGAAAAGTAACTGTCTATCTGTTAAGCTTTGTATCATAATAACTACGCGACTGTTTAGGCTAAAATTTGGTATCATATTATGTACCTAGTCTCAGTAACGAGAATAGACATAGGAGACTTCATCCCGGAATGTGGTATAGTTTTCGGGATAAACTATATTTTTCGGGAGCTCTTTGATAAAAAAATATGCAATATAACCTGTGTGAATTCTGATTCTCTATAGACAAGTGTTAAATATTATTAGGGTATAAGGTACTGGGTAATTATTATTCACAAGGGCTTGACGCATAGCGAAGCCGAGAGCAATCCCTTATATTTTTAAAAAGGCATGAAAGTACTATAATTATGTATATCAATCGCCGAGTAAAAGACAATTCTGAGAAGCTTCAAGTACTATACTGACATAGACAGGTTTTTCTTCCGCTTTTCGACGTTTTGTTATTTACATTAATATATTTTTAAACCAACTCAGACAAAACTCAACTAAGTTGCTGCGATATTGGCATATAAATTTCACTTATGGCCGGTTCCTATATCTTACCAATCGTTCATTTGCCTTGCTATCGGTTGAAATTCGACATAAGCTCTAGATAAAACTAATGTCAATTTAACCGATGGGAGGGTAAGCGAATGAATAGTAAGATATAGGCCATTAATCTGTTTATATTAGCACTATATTTATTTACACGTTTGTTCGAAGTGGTTTTTCCTAATCTTTCTTCAAAATGCCCGTAATATGTGGTACCTATATTAAGAGATTCATTTTTAACCTGTTATATTCTACTCCATACTTTTATTAATGTTTTATTCAATTTTAAAAACAGCAGATGTTTTTTAAAACTTTAAAGATAACGAAAACAAATGAGCGATATATTCATAAACAACTGAACAAGTTGCGTAAAATTCATAAAATATACCGAGCTGGTTCGCGGAACGTGTTGCTTTTAAAGCATATAAACATAACATTAGAATATATGCATACAAATGTATGGAAAACTAGGAACTGGAAAAGTTCTTTAGTAATAATAGTTGGGAGAGCGTAGTTATCGGTGAATTGCTCGTTAGTATTGGCTGTATAAGTGTAAGTAATAATGGTTCAATCTAACTCGAGAATACCAAGAGTTCCATAACAATGGTCGTAGCCCTAATAGCGATTAAAGTAATAATATTAACATATAAATGACTGACTTTAAAATACTTTGACCAGATTACTGCCAGAGGTAACATGCCTGAAGGGCCGGCTCGGTTACCACGTTATGCTGATCCGCTGATTTCGATGAGTAAATAACGAATCTTAAAGAAGTTGATACATAATATTAATTTGTTTTTTCTCACTAAAACATAGTTGCTGGATAATAAATTAACTACATCGGTCCACCATGCTATCCGCTATAAATACATTTTCATAAACTTATTATAAATTTACTGCTTCTTTTTAAAGTCATAGTTTTCATTGTAAAATTACATATGAGTCGCATTGAGTCCTCATTGATTACAATACTTTCATCCATTTTCTTTCGCATGTGTAACAGAACGCCAAAAAGCGGCATAGGCAAGGAGCTTACTAATTTTGCCCATTTCCTTCCTATTAATTATCGCTGCAACAAAGACCATTTGAAGGCTACTGTTGATACAGGGTTAAGGTAATTGGAATGTTCCAAAGTAGGGGTGTAGGGGTCCGTAACAACGGAGGCGAATTTATGGGGAGTCGGAGGTCACAAATACAAAACTACAAAATTGAATGAATAGGAATAAAGAATCAAAAGATGATAGGTACATACACATCCATACATAACTTGTTATCATCTAAGTAAAATTGTATATTATTATTTACTTGTTTGGCAGAAAATTTATGTTACCTACATGTATGGAGTTTCAAATTTTAATCAGTAGGATAACAGATGACTGGATGGATAGTAAGATATACCTACTGAAGTAACGACTAGTGGGAGCACATCTTTGTGCTACAGTGGTTGTAAATCGTAACTTGTAGCTGCGATTACATCCGATTAATATTACCTGACCTGCTTCTGCCCGTGACTTCACTTCGTGGACTTCGTCCACGTGGAACAGTTTAAACAAAGTAAGTTAAAAAAGCCCCCGATTTTGAAACATTCTTCATTGGTGCTCCGCTGCTATTGGTCTTAGTGTGATCATATATAAGCTTTCCTCGATAAATGGGAAAACACTGAAAGAATTTTTGAAATCCTGTTCCTGAGATTAGCGCGTTGAAGCAAACAAATAAACAAACTCTTCAGTTTTATATATTAGTATAAGATGGCTCCCAGATTCGGAGTTGTAATTTTAATAGGTTCCGATGTATTGAAGTTTCGTAACATCCCTATAATAAATTGTTTTAAATTAGGTAGATTTCCTATGAAGTGGACTGGAATTAGGTATTCGTGTTTCAACTTATTTAAATGACGGCTTATTGTACCTGAAATTTGTAGGAAACAAAATATTAAAGTCCGTTTTAAATACATTATGTCACAAGAGACATGGCAATTACATGTATGTTAAACACTAGTTCATTTGATGTTTACTTAGGATCGTGAAATTTATTTAAATAACCCTCATTAAGTTTTCACAACATGTACCTTCCTACTTCATAGATTAAACATAGACAACCTTATTTTGTGAGTTAAATAAAGTTTTGACTATTGTTGCTGGAGAGTCCAATAGACAGGCCGACAAAAACTAAAAAATCCAAGTAATGTTGTTTAAGTAAAAAAATTGTTATAAACAAAGTATAAATATTTTTTTAACTTTTATGGCACGATCTTGTTAAGTATGTATGTAAGAACGGCTCTACGAAGCGAAAAATTTTTACGACCATTATTTAAACATTTTTTCAACGGGAATAAATTAATTATAGTGTTCAGAACACACCATAATTTTTTCAATTTTAAAAAGAAATATTCAATACCTTAAATAAATTAATTAATGTGCCGTACTCGCTTTTGACGCCACGCGCGCATCCTAAAAATGTCACGCGCAGACTTATTTTCAGCATTAAATTAAAATTATAAATAATGGAGATAGAGTTCCGAGAGTTAGAAGTTTTTTATTGGAAATTTCCTCTTCTTTCAGAATCTTTTTTTGAAATTTCTTAAATATTAATAGCTTATTAAATATTGGCAAAAAACGAAATGCCATTTTTTTTTCATCTTTAATTGTTTATAACTTTTGCAATTTTATATGTGCTAATACACGCTTTTGGCACATTTTTCTAGACGTCATTCCGGATCCAATGAGCTATCGCACATAATTTTAAGAGCAGTATCTCTATTTTGTACCATTTTCAACTTGTCGACTAGACTAATACTGAAAGGTGGTTACCGTCGCCTGTAGACATCATTCAATATACTCTTTGGTAACACCGCAGATGTTATCAAAACTTTGAATATCTAAATGCTGTGGTAAAACCTAAACTGGGAGCTAGTTCCAATTCCCCACGGTCCACAAGAGAAATAATTTGACTTACCTCTTACATTTTATATAAATATTGCATTCAAATTATCAAATTCTAAGGTAATTGGGCAAAAAGGCAATGTTTAGGAAAACGCAAGAAGATTGAAGAATTTGTAGGCTTAGCCGTGATTATTTAATCAATACAAAGTTTGGATTGGTTGATTGATACTAAGATATAGACCAGCAATATCAGGTTATTTTTTTTTTTTATAATACAAGTGTTAAGTCTAAGTCTTTACTTGCGATACACACGGGCCATGGATACGGGAGAGGCCAACTGCAACGCCTAGTGCCCCTGCACGTGTGCGTCTAGGACTCTCGTATGATTTCGGTACCTCTCCCAACGAACTACCCACTAAATCTACCTGCATCCCGAAGAGAGAAAACACGTTATAGTTAGAACGCCATGGGGTCTAGAACAGAGTTGCTGCACCGTGACGTTCTAGTGTGCCAGATTGGTACAAGCCTGGGGAAGCAGCGCTGTATTACTACTTACAGCAGAGGTAAAGGTCAACTGGTACCCCCGTAAACAGCGGCCCTTTGCTACGGAATCATGGGAGTAGGCGTAGCGCATAACGGCGTCTCATGCACCGTCGTTTCCCTCTCTCGGCCGCCTTGTTCTGAGTCATTACTGATTCAAAAAAAGGAAACAGCCTGAATATCAGGTTAGTTACTGCGCTTGCCAGATCCTCAGACTGGTATTACAAATATAGGGAAATAAATAATCAACCAAATCCCTGTTAAGTGCATGCACAATAAAGAGGACCAGTGATATTTTTTTCAAAAAGTACTCAATTGATGTTACGGGATATTCACTTTATTTAATTTAAATTTCCACTTCATAATTAATCTCTCATCTATTGAAATGTAGTAATTAAAGATTTGTACCTAATTTAAACCAAAAATATATAACTCATATAGGTCATATATCTGTTACATTACTGTGTATCAGCATATATAATATGTATAACCTTTTTATTTAATTTCTTTAGTATATTCAGTTGGTTCTGAGGGATTCATTTTTGCCAAAATTGTTATAGAGCCCCAATAATCGAAGACAGTTTATGAAAATCAAAGTACGTATGTGTATATATAGCCTGAAATTTATAAACATATTATCTCTTTCCGTAGGTAGTAAAGGCGGTGAACAGGCGATCGTGTACAAGGGTCGGAAATGCATAGCGCTGACACAGCGTTTTAAAACACGTTGAAAATATCAGCAGATTCCTTCCATTAACAAGAATACGATCACGGGCATTTTATAAAGTAATTGTTACTCTTTGAATTAAATGATTTACTTGAGCTGTGGTAATTCTGGAGATTTAATTCAGCAGTAAATGAAATACATAACAATAACTTTTTTTATCTAAGCTTATAAATAAACACATTAGATAATCACAAACTGTTCGATGAACTGCAAAAGTATAAAACTGTGTTGCTGTGACAACTTGCACATCAAGACATGATGAAAATGGTGTACTTATAGGATATCTGTGCGCTGCAATGTGAAGTTTTGTAGAATTTTGCCAATCATAAAAAAATATTTTTCTTACCACTATGTCAGAATTATTAATTATCTACTAAATAATAAGTAAAAATGTACTTAATGACACATTTTTGACGTACATTTCGTTTATTTGACTGATGCCTGTGTTTTATTTCTAACTCTATGGACACAGAACGCCCTATCGTAAGACCGACAAACAGCGCGCGAGGTTCTAACGCATAAGATTTCACAATTTGACGATTACACGTGGATAAATTGTAATCTACCGATAAATAATGCGTTAAAATGTAAGCAGTATGTTCAGTTAACAATATTTTGACAGTTTACAATCTCGCGAGATATATTATAATCTATTTACGGTTTGACGGTGATACTCTGTGCAACTAATCGGCTCAAAATTTGTCTTTTCACCTTTTGTCTAAAAAGCTCATACCTAATTCAAATATTTTACCGGAGGTTTATGAATTATCTTTGACGCTGCTTATTATTTTCTAAAACCAAATAGGTAATCCACTTTGGTGAGAAACAAATTCGTTATATTCGTACATAATAAACATAAATTTTAATATTACACTAGGTTATTTGTTCTAAATAAACCTTAAGATGAGAAGTTTGAGGATTACGCATTACAAAAGGTTGAATGTAGGTAGGTATGTCTGTAAGTGTAATGTGCGTACATTTATATTGATATGTAAGAACTTTCCATTTTGCCGCTTAGTTCTTCCCCGAAGGGCAATATTTTTTACCGTTGATCAACATTTTTTGTTTTCACATTTAACCTCCTAAAACATAAATGGTTTCAATAATGTCAAGATTCAACTTCTTGAGATCATCTTTTTAGTTTATTGAGAAAAGACATTCGTACAATTTGAAAGTAATTATGTATGTTAATAAAAAGTTCATGATAATAACTGTTTAGTCATTTTCAGCGAAGAACAGATTATCCATATATTAATAAAATTTTATAAAAACTACCTACATATCTCGATATTGGCAAAATCAATCCCAAATGAGTTGGAACCAAGAATATCATAGAATAAGGTACCTACACACCTACTTTGTTGAGATACGTAGATCTTAAAATTACTCCGAAATATTTTTTTATCGTCAAGAGTATTTTAGTTTGTGTGCAATAAATAACAAATAGCGAATAGTTATTTCTTTCAAATAAAATCGGGATACACAATAGTCATAAAAAAATATATGTCTATTGTGAATAAGATATTATACAATAATATCTCATTTTATGTTTTTCCATAACAACTCAATTCGTAGGCAAATAACGACAAAAAAACCGTTTTATTAAAATTATTAGCCTTTTTACAATATTCATCTATAATATTATAAAATTTAAAACATGCCGTGTCTGTACATTGAAGCTATCAAAAAAACAACTGGAATAGATTTTATAAACGACGGAGAACACAATACATTTATTTTAGATTTCTCGTCTGTTTGTCTGTTTTTCGGGATTCACGTAAAAACTACGGGGCCGATTTCGATGCGGTTTTCGGTGGTCCACAGTAAATTCTTAGATGTAAAATATGCGCTACTTTTTATTCTGAAAATACCACAAGATTTTTTCTAGGCGACTTATAATGATCATATTAAAAAAAATCGAACTCCAATGAGATTTTTTCACTGATCGATAGCCAATTTTATGTAATTAAAAATGTGTCATTTTTTACCCTGGGAATCAAGTGGGAATTTTTCCGGGATCGGTATATTGTTGTTCGGGTACATAAAAGTAGCTTATTCCGACCAAGTTTTCATAAAACAATAACTTACATTCTTTTTAAATGCGGTAGTTTATGTGCCAGGAATCCCGAGAAAATTTCAAATCAAGCGTGGATGAAGTCACGAGCATGTCCTAGTTACTAAATAATAATAATGTAGAGTCGTAGAGGTGGTGTTGCAGCAACTATGCCAGCCACACTTGAAATTTTATTTCAGTTTAATGCAATTTTAGGGTTTACACGAAAACCATGTCCGTATTATGTTTATATTACTCGTTATCCAAGTGAATCTCATCCGTGTTAACCAATGCGCATCACAGATATGAATGCTGTATTCAATGTTAATTTACTTTTGTGTTAAAATAAGACGTTTCTCATCTTGGAATGAGTTTGGTTTGTAATAAAATATACTTGGTTTAATTAAAATAACTGGTCCAATTATACACAATGTATAACATAATTCACCTATAAAAGTTGAATAAAATGCTAATTAATAAACTTTGTCTTCAGTAATATAAAGCGAAATAATTATTAACAACAGCGTTAATTTTTATGATTGCGTTAAATTTGCCTCGTAAAGTAAAACTTGCCCTAAATAAAGCATGAATTTTCGGGAAAGAACTTCGAGACAGAAATGTAACGTATTTTTTAAAAATATTTTTTTATTAAATATAGTATAAGAGATAAATAATGAAATTAAACAGCCTTATTATTATTATTTTGTTAAAATCATATTTTATATATAAAAATATAAAAGGGTCCTTAAACGTTTCTATTGGACAAAAAAACAACCCCAAAGAAAATTAAAATAATACTTCGTTCTGTTAAATAATACCTTAATATTTAAAAAGGCAAAGTGAAAAGGCTTAAAGGGGCTTAGTAAAAAGCTCACGCAAATCAATTTTTCAAGATGTCACTATTGTATTTTGCGAAGGCACCCCGAGAGGTCGGCGCTGCGTTTTGTATTAATCCTTCGAATTAATACTACTCTCTTGGCCCTTTATACCTAGCAGGCACGTAATATTATAATTTACTTCTCTTATATTTATTATTAGGATATGCCCGCGACTTCATCCATGCTTGACTTGATATTCCCGCAGGATTCCGGGCATAAAGCACCAGAGCATGTAAAAAAGAATATGAGCTCTCGCTTCAGTGAAAACTGAAAATTTGTATGCACATTACTACTACATTCTACATAAAAATATTATTAAACTCCATTTGCTTAATGTCTTCATTTATCTTAGGATTAAGAAAATAAAATATACATAGACAACTAAGAAGGTACATAATACTCGTATAAACAGCGACTAAACTAAATATCGACTAAAATCGCGGGGGCTCAGTGGCACGCAAGCACGGTTGAGGCAACTTCAATAGCTTTAAATCGTATATCGATATGTAATGTGTATGTACTTATATCGTAATTCTAAATACGTTAAGGACACTAACACATTACAGAAGAAATGGTTATAAAGCCTATTTATGTATCTATTTGCTTAACTGATTAATTATTTCTTGGCCCTTACGATGATTACTGAAATTACGAACATAGTTATAATTGTAACCATGTGTTCGTGAAGTATATCATCGTGAGAGAATTATAATATAAAAGAGCCATAATCAAATTTCTACTTTCCTGTTAAACATTAGACCAAAGTCATTGTGGCAAGTGCTTCCTATTTTAGTGACGCAGGGCGGGCGTTAATAACGTAGGCTTTTCCAGCACGCGTTGCCAATTCGTTCTTGTACAATTTCGTCAAACCACTATTCCCTTACTATAAGTTTACATTAAAGGATAAAATGGAAAGGCTCAGCCCAGTAACGTAGTACTGTCATGCTGTAGAGTCAAGTACAGCAGGCGCCTCCCAAATATTGCGACCTTTGTTTTGACCGCACTAATAATTATCCCACTTTTTTTCAACAATTGTAGATATGGTACACGTCCAAAAAATACGTTTCTGGATAAATAAAATTAATTTCATATTTGATTTATCAATTATCTACCTATTAAATAAGTGCATTTTGATGAACGACGAAAATAAGTCAAGAATTTCTATTTGCTCTGTTACAACACTAACACTGGTTAAGTGGCCCGTCTGCTTATTTGCTAGTTTCGCAATAAAAAAATGTGATTTTTCAATTTTAAATATTTTTGAATATATTAATATTATTGTTGATGGTTCCACTATGATTCGCCACATTATCTATATTAATAAAAAATATTTTGATTTCTCAACTTTACTATTTTTAAATTGGATGTTTCTTTTATTGCGAAGCTGGCAAATAGGCAGACGGGCCACTTGGTGGAAAGTGGTTACCGTTGCCTATAGACGTCTGCAGCACCAAGGGCGAAGTTGCCAGCCTTTAGGGTGGTATGGACGGGATGGGATAGGAAAATGGAATAAGGGAAGTGGGTCATCGAAACTCACTTATCGTGCATAATAATATGATTAGTACAAGGCTAACCGTTTCTGGCGAATAATCTGTAAAAGCGTGGTATCATACCGAGCCGGCCCTAAGAGCGGTTAGCAAAATAATGATTCCAGCATGACTCTACCAAATAAAAAACTTGTATTTGTGTTTTTTTAACCTACTGAAAACTATATCATAAGTTAAGGACGCCTGTGAGCTTTTGTTAGCTGATTTAATAAATAATGTTTCGATAATAAATGCGCCCTCGTAGTTGGGCATCACGTCAAACAACAACCATGCAATTTCCATTACGCGAGGTTGGTAACATTTGCCATGAACGACATTGTTACGCCTCAACATGTTATTATTATTAATAATTTATTTATATCTCGCAAAGACGATATTCAGCTGAATATTTGTATTAAGTTAATATAATATCATAACACTCATAAAAGGTTGAGAAAACCAGAGCCAGGGTCATTTTTATCCATTCGAATATTGAAACACTATATAACTATAAATTAAGAACACCGTAGTCTGTACAATTATTTGCTCTACTAAAAATATTCTTTGAATGAAATGACATTTATTTGCGACTAACAGAAAGAAAAGAGACACATGACAGTTAATTGTACGGTGATATATATTAAAAAGTTTCGCAATGGTACCCAATAGGTGCAATTCAGCACGTGCCAGGCAACAGGTGCCTGACGCTAGCTTTCAACTGCACCCTAGGACGGACGGATGTTGTAACGTAATTATGTAGATCTTAAATTACTTATAAGTTCAACATGCTATTACGATTACATAAAGTAATTGTCAAATATACGAATTTATTATACAGTATAACGTATATTAAGATGATGACAGTGGAACTAAGAAGATTGTACAAATGAAGAAGAAACAATAGAAAAGCAACTACGAAGCCTTGGCTTCGATGAAATACTCTGGACGTAACTAGGATTAACTTTAAATGATAATGAGTACCCAAGTAAAAAGAACTTGCATCTGGACAATAAAATGATTTTGTTGTTACTTTCTGATTTAATTTTGTGTGTGTCAAATTTGGTAGCATAACCCAACATATAAAATTAAGCATGTGTTAGTACATTAACAGCTCAAACATTTAAAAATGTATAATCAAATGTAATAAAATGACAATTAAAACCATTTATTTGAAAACCGATATTTAATGCTTTACGTATTGTAAAGCATTTAATATCGGTAAAATTAAACCTAAATGTGCATTCAATATCTTAGGATTTACTGAAACAGTGTGCTAATGAAAGGTCTTTAATTAATACTCATCTAACTCATAGACAACTGTTCGTTGCATTAAAGGGTGATACAGGGTTGAAAGGCTCTTTATTGCCAAAATAAACTGGTGATTCACGTGCTAGCATAATTTTGTTTTATATTACTCTTTACTACAATTGTATCAAGCCGACATTAGACGGTTCATTTCTGTCTTTCAATTTCGATGAATCAACCAAAGTGGTCGATAGAAAAATAAACTTAAAGCATTCAATGTCATTAAGTACCGTCGCGTCCTTCAAGTTTAGCGCCTTTCAATTACATTACAATTCGGTTAATTCGTCTAACTTTAAGTTGCATACATTAATTTATTACACATTTATTTTGTTTTCGATTGTAGGTATAGTTTGTTTATTGTCAGGTAATCGTAGTCCACTACTGGGCAGGCCTCCCCAAATTGGCGCCTCACATCCCGGTCCGCCGATTGTATAGAACTTGATATCACTTTGAAATATAAGAAAATAATTAGTAAAACCGAGTTTCTTTTAAGCCCAGCTTAAACATGGTCCCCTTCATTTATTGTTATATATCAATCGTCATCGCTCTGTTTTAGCCTGCTAAAGTCTTCCTTGACCTTGACCATCTTCTAATATCCTGCATTGGAGATGTATGACGATATGTTCTTTCAGTGTTAATGCTTTGACGCAAAAAATATGCTAGTATAGGCATGGTTTGTCTGAAACCCGAAAGTTTTAATAAAACTACAACATCACAGAATATAAGAAACACTGGCTCATGATTAATAATGTAGTTGGTACAAACCCTTAATTTGTAGAAAGCATAGCGAAGCGTCGACTGTCGGTAGCAGATCGCTGCAACGTTCGCTTGAATGCACATAGCTGTTAATCATCTTATACATTTTTATCGATTTCCTACACTTAGTAGCGCAGTATGTAAGGTATAGTTGGCGTATGGGACAGTATTACGTCAAAGGGGAATTATATGCACTTTTTGATATACATTCTTCCAAAGCTATTTATTCTACACTAAAAGTAAAAGTAAATTTGTGTCATACGTGGACATAAACAGAATTTGATTAAATTTGATATAATTTAGGTACTTTAGAAGATTAAGATGGAATTGGAATAGAACTTGTAAATTGTCTTCTATATGGTAGATACATTGTGGGATACGAAATAATATAAGTATATTGCTCCTATTAGATTTAGCGTGATTTTATAAAATATGATAGTACAGAAACTTGCTAAATAAACGGGCTATTTGAAACATTCTTCAAGCCTGAGCTTGATGTTCACAAACGCTCAAATATACTATAATAGAATACGCTCGCACATATAGACAAAAATAGTTATTATACAGACATGTACTACATAGACCTAAGGACTTTTTAAGGAAGGTAGGTAATATCTTTAACTAACAATTCCTCATAACATTAACAATTAGCCGTGGCCATCAGTTCCTCTGTAGATTTAGCCTGTATAAAATTTATTTTTATAATATCAGTACCCTGCAGCTATGTTTTATTTCAATATGTTCACCTGAAAACGGTCATAGATTTATGATTAGGCCTCGCAGTAACTAGCAGAATTTACTTAAATTATTTTGAAATCAGCAACAGACATTATAATTTTAATATTATAAAAGATAAAATATATCTACGCGGTTTTGTCTTTTTATTATTTAGAAAGAAATATTTTTTTCATTGATACCAAATAAGAATGAAAATGGAATATCTCAAAATAAAATTTCTCTCAGTTAACGTGAACCTTTCAAGGTCGGGTAAACTTCTATTGAAGTCGTGCGGAAGGATCGCCGGGACTAACAATGTCACACCTTGCTAAAATTTATCAATTACACTTTAATTAATTTTATCTTTTTTCATATATATATAAATGAATGTTTGTCTGTATGTCCTTTATAGAAATGTAAACTTTATTGATCATTTGATCATGTGATGATCTTTAGCAAAGTGGTTGTGCATAAGCCAGAGAAGGTTTCTGAGTTGGTTCAAAATTGGACCCGGTAGGCGGCACTGCTGATGACTGACACTTGATGACAGGTTGGCTGCGATTTTTCTTTATGTTTTACTGTGCAGATTTCTACGATGACTATTATTTCTTTTAACGACTATTATTGACTTAGTTTCTTTGTAATTGTAGTGAATTGAACAAGTATTGAAGGTTTAAATATAAAACACCTAATTAAATTTTTATATAAGTAAAACAAAGCCTACCACTTTTTTCACGCGGCGTAGCTGTGCATCGGGGGAAACTAATATTTATATAATAATGTGTTTGACATTACACAGCAAAGTAACATGAGTTTTTATATACGTTGTTAAAAGCACAGAAAACGATATAGAATACCTAACGTAAACTCGAAACGAACGTGGTTTTACCGGCACAGCCATACTCTGTCAGATTATTTTACTTTTGACAAATCGATTATTGATCAATTAGTGACGTAAGGCGTTACCTATTTGATTTTACATTTATAAAAATTGAGTTTCAATCTAAATAAATTTTAATCAACTAAGTGTATCGATATCATTGACTAAATATTGTATTGCTTAATAAGCGAGCTTTATAAAACCTACTTGTAAAAAAGCAAAATTACGACTTTTTGAGTATAAAATAATGCCATGTTGTTTTCTTGTAATTAAAACTTTTTAATTTTAAAACAATTAATTTTAGGTGTGATGATGATACTTTATCTTACAATCATTCACTTGCCTGCCATCGGTTGAATTTCGACATTACTTGTATGGGGTTATGTCATATTTTAACAGATAAGGCAAATGAAAGGTCGGTAAGATATAGGAATCAGTCGATACCGAACATCACTAATCGCCTTAAAAAATTAAGTATCACAATTGTGATATTTGTAGCACGTAAGATTTACTTGTACTGTACTACTGAAAAATGCTCAACTTGACATGGAAACGTCAAAAATAAATAAACGGTTGAATAGATTAAGTATTCGACACATCTTAATAAGCTTATTTTTCGTTTATAAATAATTTGTTGTGTAACACATGTCTTAAATAATAAATAAACACAGTGCTTATTTTATTTTTCGGCATTGCTTATTTGTTCCAAATTTTATGTACGTCCTACGGTGCTCTCCCCTGTGGAGGCACCCAATATTCTAAATGTTTTGGATTCCACAATTAGACAAACGCTCACTTCAATTTTAAATTTACCATTCAATTTTAAAGACCGCACGTGGACCCCTGCCAATTAGACTAGGCGGCTTGGGAATACGCAAAATCTCAGTTGTAGTTTTACCTGCGTTTCTGTCCTCAGTTTATAGTACTATGGACCTCATTGGCAAACAAATAAATCCGTCACTAAGTGACTCTGAGGCCCCATACTTGGATGAGGCCAGAAACACATGGTCACTAGTATACCCTGCCAAAATTATCCAGTAGAGAATTATGACAATATGACATAATAATGACTTATGACGACATCTGAAGATCTACTTTGAATGTTATCCTTAGTATTATAGTTTAACAATAAAGCTAATAATTCACAATGTAAAAGGTAAAAGGCTGTGAATTATGAATTTAGTTTAACTGTTCTCTTTATTACCCACCCACGAAGGTAGGTACGGCATAATATTAATGACGCATTTGATATGACGCCAAAAATCAACATATTTACATTAACTACCGAATCGAACGACATATTTATAATGTTACCTATTCATTACCTCATTTCTTAGGTGCCGAGTGTGATAATTTAGTCGTTACTCGGCAATGGATAACGTAGGATTTCGCTACCGGAATATCGGAAAGGGTTGACGTTATTTTACGATTGGAACTTAAGTGCCCATCAAATGGCACTGTTTACGAGCTGCGGTGATTTGTAACTGGGTAAATAGTCTTCACTTACAATATCAAAGTACATTATTACGTCATAATATCTGTACAGTCTTGCACAAAAGTAGTTTCCTTATCAAGTCTTTGCAAAAACGCTTTTGTAGTTTTTTTTGGTCTATTGTTACCAAATCCAAGTGCCATGTGAAGGAAAATATGGTCGAGCACATTGAGATTATGCGTAAAACTCGCCAATTCACATGGAATAAGTGTGGAGGGCTTGCTATCGATTCGTTTAAAAATCGGAAGACTCGATCGAGCACAGCAAAGAGATGTTTGCGGGCTTGTAATATATTATTTATATGGAAATCTTCAAGTTTGCGTGTTGGTATTCCGCGCCCGAAAAGGCTGCTCTTAAATGGCATTTGACGGTTTTCATATTAGATCGATATATTTATTATTGCGTATAGCTTTTTGCAGCTAACCAGAGAGGCGAATAAGTTCAACGCAAGTTATTGGCATCGCAATATGAACCTTTTACTTTGAAATACATAAATATATAATACGCTATAAAAAAAATTATATTGTATTATTAACTATCAACTCGTATTATATTATCAACCCAAGACTAAACCCGGGCTCTGTGGTTTTTTTATTTAACATATAATGTTTGATATCGGTTCTGTGTAATGTAGTGGTTATTTAGAAAATGTAGGTAATATTAAATTTTTCTAACGTTTTACAATAAACCAGCAAATAAGCAACCTCGGTCTATACGCACGTGTTATAGGTTATATACAACGGACAACTTTTGGGCCGGTCCCATCCCAGAGTAAATAACGAAGACATAGTTTACAAAATTTATCTACGAATCGAACCAGACACCTGCGCTCCAGTGACAACGTTTAGATCCCTAAACAAAAGCAGCCGTTAACTTGACTTACGCCGTTACGCCTCAGCTTATCTCTGTCCTGGTGTAATTTGTATTACAAGGTCACCAGTGGAAAATCACAAATAACCTTATTTTCAACGTTTAGAACGAACAAAAAATAACAATCTTTGAATTAAAATTTAAAATAATTCGTTTAAAATAAACACATTTTATATTTATAAAACACATGTCGTATAACAAACACAGCAAATATTTTCAACAAAAGACCGTGAAACACAACTTTAAAACTTGTCACAAAAGCAGAATTCGTAAATAGAAAATAGTTCACGAACTACTTTTACAAAGTCACCAGGCGACCTATACCTATCTTTTATTTCTAGTTTTAACCTGTTTCAGTAAACCTTAAATAAATAATTTATGGTCTGGAAAACATTAACGAGAAAACAATACCCATGATAATACAATATAGATACTTTCTTTCAAGTACCGATAGAAAAGTGGAAGATTTTTACATATTCCTGCACTGTTTGAGGGTTCAGTCATCTGTAAAGAGAGATAAACTAGATGTGCTAGAATGACATTCAATGTAAATCAAACCTTGTTTCAATGCTAATAAGTTTCAAGATAGAAATACTAAGTGAAAGAAAACTGATCCTAAGATTGGGTAACTGAGTGGATGTGTCTAAAAGCCATGTGGGTTAAAGACTATTATAAGAAGAGCCCTTGTATTAAACAGTACCAGACCATTTATTTTATAGGAAATTGATGGAAAATTACGGTTAAAAATCAAAAGAATCGATTTAAATGTTATGTTTTTACCACATAAGTTCCATAATAATATCAATTAAAATGGCCATTTTATAATTTTAAATAGTTTGATTTTTCATTATTAAGTTATAACTTATAACCGTTTTTTATAATTTTCACATTTTAAGGCACCAAACTCTTCTGTACATCTGTATTTCTATACAATCGTTCGTTGGGTAAGAAAATGGTCTAGTGAAGTCGCAAAAAAATAATGACTGGGAGTGGCCGCCGTGCATATAATTGAAATTTGAATATTTTTTATTATACATAGTATGGGTTATCGCTAGTCAAACCTAGAAAAATTATAGCAATGTGCTGAAATGACTTTATTTTTGTAATCGTCTACAGGGTATACATAGGTCAAGAGTTAAGCAATCATACAATAGTTACCACCATCGCCGTTTCTAATCTTATTTAATTCTGCCGTGAATTGTCTGGAAGGGATCGCTTTTTAAAGATAAGACCGCCCTTTGTACACAATTAGAATAGTACTACTAGTTCCTAAGTTTTTCTGGAATGGTGTACAATAAGGGTTCTCTATCTATTAAACGTAGTGTTTCGCCTTTCTAACCTCTAAACTATAAAACAAAAAAGCAAAATAGTAGACCTAAAAATACCCTAGTGAAAATGAGTTTGAACAAAATCCGTCTCGAAATTCTTGAGTTGCCAATATTTTCGACTAAATGTTTTTAGGGTTTCGTAAAGAAATATGACAGCATTACTGGAGGTTCCTAACCACCACGGAATCATTCAATGTGCGAGTTTCGACACGCACTTAGTTGATTTATTTCATGTTAAAAAACAAAACCACATCAACACCTATCTAAGATGGAAAAAGGTAATTCCGAGAATAGCAAATGAAACTTCAGCGTGACGAATACACACAGACACAGACAGTGACAGAATAGTTATCAATACTTGTTTTATTGGGATACCTTTCCCCTGACAGCCTTATTATTTTTACCGTAGGAGTAGATTTATATTATAAGATACGATACAGCAAATGTAATAATCTGATTTCTACCTGTCAGTAACATGTGGTTACTCAACACTAAACGTTGTATAACCGATTTCTTTATCTTACTAGCCGTTCACTTATACTGATTAACATTTATCATAAGCTTGACACGAATAACGCCAAATTTCTATTAATGGTAAGACTAGTGAATGAATAGTAAAATATAGCAACCAGTCGTTAGATAGAAAACGCATGGTTACCTATCTGTATAGGTGTTAAGTACTTTGCGTATGTGTAATACGTGCGTGTATAAAGAGATTAAAGAAGCAAGTAACGTTCATTTTTACTGCGAACTGACGGTGTACGACAAATTCGTTTCTCTGACTACCCTTATGCCGTGCTGAACAACCGTGCTAAAATATGTATATAAGATATACGGAAAAGACTGAAAGTTCAAAAATTAGTTGATCCAGAAAATTTATCTAATTTCCAAAATATTCGGACTGATAGAAATATTAGGACTGGTAGAACCAAGCTTCGCCCACGTTACCCTCATAAGGCTTGTAATTAACAATAATTTTTATTTATGTTGTGATTAGACTGTAAGCCTACTAAAATAAATAAATAATAAATATACGTTTTTCTCGGATACTATCCCAATTTTCGGGATAAAAAGTATATTAAGTTACTATCCAAACTGTACCTACCAAATTTTAAGACAATTAGTTCTATCTAAGACGGTGTCTAACAACAATTAATATTTTTAAATGTTTTATGTTTTTAATTATATTGTAAGTATACATACTTTTACTTTGATAAAGTAAATAACACAAAATTTACCTTGCCTGGTATCGAACCCGGAGCCTCTACGTTGCAGTGACGTTAGCCGACAGTGGCTAAGCCCGCTCAACTAAGACAAATAATACACCCATTAAAAAAAAGGTCGAGTCTATTCGTACATTCGTACAAATAGTCACGTTGAATGGCTGAGTCTATTAATACGGGTACTGAAAATATTCTTTAAAAGGCTCGGCCAAAAAAAATCCAAACCTAACCTAATTAAAGATTGAAAATGAGTATTTTACGAAGCAGATCTTGTTTCGTAATGTACAGCGCCAGTACACATAGGGACTAATCGTGTATGTGTCGGAAAATTATTTTTGGGTGGTATAAAAAAAAAAAATCTAACCTATATTAAAAATGTTCCGATTTGTTCATAATAAATAAATGTAAAAAAAAAAAAAAAAAAAAAAAAAAAAAACTAAAAATATAAAAAGCAGATTTGTAATAATAAATAAATGTGCCGTGTATCTATATCCCACCCTGATTTTAGAATTTACTTATTTATTTTTATTTTCATGTTTTCAATAATTCTTTAAAACATGTCATTAAAAAAACCTTACCTAACTAATTAAAAAAACAAGCTAATCATCCAATTCATTCTTAATTTAAAAAAATAATTGAATGTCTGTACGAATAAATATAATTTATTCGTCCAGTACCCGTACAAATAGTCACACCGTAAAAAAAACATTTTCATAAATAGGGAATGTCCATTCATTCTTCTTAGGAGTCATTGAATTGGCATTAATGTGGCACATTTTTAGGGATACGTAGCCAAAATTTAAAATGAAATCCTTAATGGAATCATACTGTTCCATGGTCTGTCTGTCTATAGATTGTACATTTTCCTCCAAAATTACTGGTTCTACATATGTATATGAATATTTACATGAAGGTGCAGTATGTATACTGCTTCAAAGTAATGATGTACTCAAATGATATAAAAATACCATGTACGTAACTAGGGGATGAATAAAACATTTTTCATATATTCGAAAAGTACGCTTGAAGTTAATTACCTAATCACAGGGACAGTCTTGCAGTGGACGGAGCTTGAAGTCTCGAGGCATTCTGCTCGGTGTTGTAGGACGTAATGTAGGCTGTAATAACATTCAATCTTGACTTACATGCAGCATAGTGAATTGATAGTGAAGTGAAGGCCCTTATAGACGGATATTTGTATAAAATGAGTTGATCATAATTAGATATCGATTTAACGTTTTGATTTAATTATAGAAGCTTTTGTTTGTTTCGGTAATCAGGTTTTAATTTACTTTCTTCATATTCGAAATGAAAATCAGAGTATTTACCTTGGATGAAAGATCTATTTAGGCAACTATAGGCGCCCTCGATACGCTTATGCGCCAAAGAATCCCGTGTCTAAATAGATTACTTTAATCTCTTCTCTAACAATCTACTATTTTGGCATACATAGTCGTGTAGGGGTTTGTTTGTTAGATCTAAATAAACATACTGATAACGATGTTGTTCAGTATTTTTTTATAATGTTAGGTAGTGAGATACCAGTTCCGGGTTTCGAGAAAATTCGGATACCGTTTTTATCGGATACCCTTATTATTAAAGGTATATTTAAAGTTCAAAAAACTTTGAACTTGAAAAATTATTTTGAATATTATCCGTTACGTAGTTTCTCAGATGTAGGGCGTTTTCAATTTAATGCTTTCTTACGCAAGTAATGAAAGCAGTGCACCTTCACGGTACCTTTATGTAGACTGTCAAGCACTTATCCAATTTATTCATTTTTGCTTCCGGATTGTTGTTAAGCCTATTATTTTCAGAGATTAAATCCATTACAGCTCTTAACAAAAGATGGGAAAAAACCTTTTATTTTTAGAGGAAGTCGTGATAACGGTACTCGTACCTTCTAAATAAATGTTTATTTGGAAATATGTTGTGACTTCTGAATGATCTCGTTTTCTATTACCTTTATCTATTGGGATAATATCATTTGCTGACCCTCACCCGTCCTTATCTGCCAAATGTACAGGTGTTAAAACCAAATTGTGTATCAATGTAGTATTTGTTTACGTATTTATTCAATACATTCACGGTTATATTCAGAGCTCTTTATACTGTAATATCATTTAGTTAATTACCATGCTATTTGCATACATAAAATTAAACTTAATTGCTAATAGATTATATTTACAGGTATAATAAAATTTTGTATTATATATTATAATATTAAAAAAAGTAAAATATTATTAAAGCACTCGTGTTTTAAATGGAAATGATGCATGTTTGTATTCTGGCCTCAGAACCATGCACCAGTTAGGCAGTTTTCTAACTTAATATGCGCACTATCTCAATTATCACGTGCTGAAGGCGAGGGAAAACTCAATGATGAGTTAAACACGCCAAGCTACCTTGGAAAAGCGTTTCCTAGCATAAACGGAATATTTAGAAGCTTTGGTTGTTGGCCTGCAACACCTAGAAACCTCTACTATAAAAGAATGGTCACAAGTGCTATTAAAGACGCCCTTAGAGCTAGCTCCAAACGCTTACACTTCGTTATTGGAAGTCACTATCATCACAATCACTTGATACTAATTATGAATGAATATCTTAGATAAACAAGTAATAAACTTATAAACACTATTTACATCTCATTTCTAATAATAAGATAACGCATAAAATGTATTTAAATATATCATTATAATTCGAAATAATTTTCACAAAATAAAATAAATGATATTTGAAAAATTGTTAGTCTGAAATAAAGTTTTAAGCTTTCGGACCTTTCTACAAACAAAAAACAATTAATAAAGATCATCGCATCTTATTGAAACCAATTTTTGTTTAAATTATTTTTTAAGCTCTAGCACACTTTTTCTAATTTTTTACCTCATGGTTTAGAAGTTGGAGAGGAGATGACATTTGTTTTGATTAAAATAAAAGGTCATTCAGGAACATAGTTTATTTTTGGTATGTTTATGGCCACCCCTAATTTTAAGTGCTTATGTGGTTTTACTACACTATTTTCTAGCGCCAAATGTTTAGACTACTACTACCTTTTGTTTTTCATTTACGACCCAGTAGTGTCTCAGAAAAATGACTGTGACGTACAAACAAACATAACTATAACTATTTCGTTTTGACCTTAAAATGAGTCGTTTTAAATTACTGGCTTATTGAAATTTAATAATTGTATTGAAAATGTGATGGGTTGAAATTTTTTTAAATGTATGTAATATACATGTGTGGTATATATTGTCCGATTTTGAAAAATGATTCTTTAATAATTTCATCATTTAAGTGTATAAGATAGCAAAACATTGGCTGCAATAGTCATAAAAATTGTGCCCACCGTCTAACTTTAGAACTATCAAGTCAGAAAATCAAAAGAACAAATCAAAGTCTACCAACCTCCTTTTTTCTCTGTTAATTAGTTTTAAGATGAGTGTTATAGATTAAATCTGTTTTGTATGTTTCCGCAGCCTTGTTGACTTCATTGAGCTTTCTTTTTACTAGTTTTCATATAATCATATATGTACTATTTAATATAAAACTGACTGCAGTTTAGTCTTATAAACGTCTTTACGCAGATTTTAGAGGTCAATTATAAAATCGATGTCTACTTAATACATTTAATAATTTAAAAAGGTTTATAACAACTCTAATATTTGCAATGCAAACTGAGAGCGGTCAGCGAAAATCTGTTTTTAATTGCTTTTTGTGTAAACATTTGAGTAATTAACGTACACTGGTGAAGTGCTCTCGGTTCGACATGAGTGATTAATTAATGATAGAGAAAGAGTGTTGAGTGATCGACGTAATTTTATTGAAATAAGTGTATTTTTTTACAAATTTAAACTTTTAATGCGGTTAATGTTTAGGGCTTCGGAGGAGAAACAAGTAAATGTATAATTATTAATATATTTCGGCGATAGCCATTTGTAGTTCAGTGCAACTGGAGTATCCAAGTTTAATCCACATATCCCAATCTTTTACTTTCCTCATCCAGCACCTACCGACGTCCTTATGCAAGACGTCGGTCCACCGACTTGGACGGCGTCGTACACCATGTTTACCGAAACGCGATTTCCACTCCAGTACTCGTTTGCTTAATCCTGCTATAGACGGCACCAGTCCATTACCATACCTTGCTAATTCTGCGAGCTATATCTGTTATCTAGATTCTCTCATCGATATTTTTCGCATTTTATACTTAAAAGAAACTCCCAGCATAGCTCGCTGAGCGACTTGGACTTTATGAAATGATTCTGCTGTCGGTGCTCACGTTACAATTTGTATGTTTACGAAATCTAAAAATAAATAATTGAGGTTTCCCAAGATTATTCCGTGGCATCTTTTTCTTGTCACGGGGTTGATGGATCTTTTTTTGACAGGAAAAATTATTAATTAATTATATATGTATGCTTACAAGCTTTTCCTTTTATGAAAAATCTGTACAGGCTAACTAAAAACTTAGTTAAAAGAGAAAGAAGAGTTCCATATTGGGCATTTTATCATTCGTGTACGACGTTTAATTGAAGGTTCCTCTTAAAAACTTTTCAACAAACATTACTCAAACTAATTTCCGTTGAAAGTATTTTTCAACTTTACTTACTCAATTTTTTACGACTTTTATACCTATTTAATGTAAATCATTAAATAATTTGAAAGTCGCCAAAAAATTTCATGCCGCATTTTTAAATTTGTCACCATTCTTAATACCATCATTTAGTGGCAATTAATTTCGTAGTTGTTGCGAAAAATAACTAAGTATTTCATTCGTAGACAGGTGAATATGACGCAGATTATATAAAGGTCCAGTTTTTGTTAATAACGAAGGAAACCCTAAAAAATAAGTTTCAGCTTCAATCTTGTTAAACCACGAACTAATTTAAAATAACCTTATCTGTAGACAAGATGCCCTTCAAACCTCCCCCAGAAATAAACACAGATACTTGCTCATTCTTGACTTAGTATCGATTACGATAAGGTAACTCGATATTTTCTTGGGTGGTGGGTGATTGAGTTGGACAGAAAACTCTTGTAATATAAATTCAATTTATATTTACTGATTCATTCATAGTCCATATGCAAATACGCAAACTAACATGACTACTGGTATTTTATTACAAATAAACAAACTATTTAAAAAACTATACATCATATTCACAACAAAAGGGCTAATAACTCAATATTCAAGGTCACACAGAACTGATTTTCATTTATACAGTAGTTTAACGAACTCACGTTTTAATAATAACGGTCCAAAGGGAAAGTCACATCTCTCTATATTTCATGCAGAAGGTCGAGTGCAATTCACAATTTCTCATGAAGAGTCATGTTTTACTCTGATTTTGGTTAGTTTTTCCTACAAGGTTACGTCAATCCCATTGTGCTTTAAACTATCAAACACTACTTAGAAATATTATTAAATACATGGTAAATGGCAAGGGGCTCCTTCAAACCGACCATCTGTCAGGTTACTTTATAAATAAAATTAAAAATCATAACAGTAAAGCTAAATGTTTTATTTTACATGTTTTTTTTATAAAAGAATAATATTTTGTATTTTTTTTAATAAAAAATCTATTAAAAAAATAAAAGAATACCAAGAACACTACACAAAAACACAACGCACAACAGAATTAGAAAGAACACAAGATAAAATGTCAGTATTAAAAACATATTTTGCATATTTAACTGAATTTAAACAGCCCCCCCCCCCCATAAAATTTGTCAAGTGCGCCTGTCAACTTTCATTTCTCTAGCTGAAATGGTTTCCTAACATACAGAAATAAATAAATCTTTTTTTATAGCCATTACAACATAAATGTGTTACAAGTAAAAGGAACAAAAAAAAATAACCAAAAAAAGCAAGCTACTGCACTAGGATCAAACCTGTCTCACATTTAGCACTGACAGCCATCCCACTGCAAGAAATTGAATAGATAACACTTTATTGCTTACCAAATATACAATTACAAAAATACACAATTGCAATATTGTCATAGTAGAAACAATAGACAGCTTTATCGCTTGCAGCAATTTCTTCCAGGCAACCTAACTTAAGGAATAGTTACTTGTAGTTAAAGGCCAATTTGTTACATAAAGAAAAAATCCTTAACTAGAAAACTCTAAAGTATGAGGATTCCGATTTATATTTGTCGTCATACTATAAAATAGAGTGTGTACATATATGTGTGGGTTATATGTATCTGTGCATGGAGAGTGTGTTATAATATATTTTAACATATATAATATTATTTAATTTCAAAATTACATAAAATTAAAACAAAAACTTGCATCAAAATTCTCAATCGGTAATAAGCCGTTCCGTATTGTTATGATAAAGGGAATTGAACCATTTAGTTAATTTATTTACAAAAAAAAAACACTTATGAGACGATAAGAGCTCTCTTTGCCTTTAAATTTCATTTGTTATAATAAATTGATCCTTACTAAAGTTATTGCCACTATATAAACAATCAACACGTACGAAAGTTTGCAAAAAAGTTTTCAGTAAACTTGTTGACCTGTAAACTTTTCCCGCGGAGGTTGTATTGTGCTTACTTCGTCCCGCCCCGGGGCGGACGGTGGGCGGGGCGGACAACTATATAAGCTTTGCATGCCTGCAAACTTTGTTATTGAAAGCGTGGCAGTTTATCTGAGCGTGATAACCGTGTAGCCTGTGAAAACCCGAGCAGCACAACAACACTCAGGTAAGTCTCATAGATGTAAACTTCGACAATGTATTTAGTTTGAAAAAAGCTTAAATCTCTTGTCATTTCTTCAAATTTAATTTTATTTAAGGTGATTTATTAATATTTATTCAACTATTTTTGATAGTACAGCGTGTTTTATTAAAACTTAAAAATGTTTTAAATGAAACTGAGCTCCGGAAGTGCCGAAACTTGTAAAAAATGGCTTAAATAAAGTAAAATCTGCGACAGCTAATAATACAATAAAATAAAATAATAAGGAATTAAAACCGAGAATAAATATTTTCATAAATAATATATTCTCAACAATTAAATAAGATATAGTTTTAATAAAAAAAATATATAAACAAGATTTAAATCTTATTATTAAAGGAGAAAGAAGAAAATAAGAAGTAAGCGTTAAAGCAAATAACAACCAACCAAGGCAACAAACGCCTACTATTTGTATGAAATGTTTACGGAACCATAAAAGTATTTAATCGGAAAAACCCCATATCCCGAAAATAACCCGACGTAACGTCTAAGTTAAATAAAAAAAATCTTCGAATGTGTTTTTTGAATTGTACCAACTACATTTTTTTAATAATTTATAAGCACACATTTTAATAACTATAAAAATATATAATTTGAATTAAACTCAAAACACACTTTGAAAAATAGTTAAGATTTCACCATTAAAATCCCACTCCATTTTGTATATACATAAAATAAATTATTACGTATTTGTTTATCCTATAGTGTACATGTATGTAGGTGTATTAGTTTTTTCAGAATTTTACTATACATTTGTATAGTGGTTTACAGAACAAACCTCTAAACGCATTGTAAAATCGGCTGTAACATAGACAAACGAACAGACAGAGGGCATGGTGTAATTAAATGGTAACGTTTTCGTCATGATGTAAAAAACTACATATTATATAGTTTTACATTAAATTTACTACCAATATGATTCTTCGTTACCTGATCATGGCAGTTTACGTAAAATAGATCACTAGTACAAATAGTAAATATTTTTTAAATAACTAAAAGTGGAATACGTTTATTATGGGAATCACAACTATTATATATATTTTTTCAAAGCATTCTTTATTGGTTAATTACAATTAAAATTTACATTCATTTAAACAGACAAACTTAAAATTAAAATAAACAAATATAATAATACATCATATTGCAATAATATATATACAACTTAATTTATAAAAGATAGAAACTACAAATAATAAATAGGTCCCAAATCACTGTCAGTTGGGAACGTTCCCAAAACACTGGCCGCATTACTACGTTATATGGCAATGCTTAAGCGTTGCCTAAAATACAGGCCAGCGTTTTGGTTTTATTTTTTTTATTGCTGGAGTACAGCAGCCAGACTGACGACGTAACTGTGATGGAAAGTGGTTACTGTCACCTATGAACATTTGAAACTCTAAAGGTGCTACCAATGTACCAACTTCTAGATATGACTGGAAGCTAGGCTACTAATGCCGGAACACAACTCAAGGTTGTTATGGCGGCATACTCTAGACCAAGGGTGACAACCATTCCGACTAGCAAATGGCCTTCCACCTGGCATATCTACTTTAGAACATATACATACATATATACATACATAACTTCACGCCAGGTCCCTTGCGGGGTAGGCACGAACAACAGAGTGCCATACAGGCTTATTCTTACATACCTCACTTGCTTATATAACATATAACATATAACTAGAACATATAACATATGAAATATTATATAAATATATATCATAATGATTGTGATTATTATAATTTATTCAGTGAGTAATGCTACCCTCCTACGTAAAGAGCGGTACCTCAACTTTGTGTGTCGAGAAAAAAAAGGATGTTTTAAAATTTATTTCTCATTACTTCAATGACATGTATTTTATTTTAGGTAGTTTTCAATTTTCCAATGGTTATTTTTCCTTCATCCAACAGATGATTTGGCTAAGGTAATCCACAAATCTCACTCTTTTGAGGTATCACTTTTGTGTTTGAGGGCACGATATAACATCGGATAACCTAGGTAAATGATCCCTTTATACGTAATATTTATCCAAGGATAGCGTGCTTCAACCTAGACTATATTTTTACTGCACGCCAGGCAAGATCATGGTCAAACGCAAACCTATACCAGCATAAAGAAATAAAGTTTCCCAAATCACGTTATCATTATGAAATTTAAAATAGTTTCATGAGGCAAAGTAAGTAAAATTCTGTACAACGAAATCCCACAAAATGTTTAGCTTTAAACGTTTAATTTTTTAGGCTGCGTTTAAACTTTCAATAAATAATGTTTAAAAATTAGGAAAGCAATGTTTGTCCAAGAATAATTATATATACGACGAAAGATTTTCTACGTGATCTCACTGAATAGAAATATTTGTAGAACTTAATATTCTTAAAAATGTGTATTATCTAAAAATACATATTTAAAATCTACGAATATTTTTTGGATATAAAATATTGAAAACATGTTGTTGAATTGTTTATTGGGCGTTCTTCTATTAACCACTAAAATTGCTCGGTGGTAAAATCATAATTTTCAATATGTAATCTCTCAAATTTGATTCTGTTACAAACGTATTAATTTTGATCAAGTTTCTTCAAGAAGTTTCTTGCCGCTTCTCCTTAACAGCAATAACATGTCGCAAAGCGGTGTACATAGAATAGGAAGCAAATTCAAATTTTTACTTATATGTATGACCTCCAACAAGTGTTCTCCGGTAGAACTTATTTTGAATAAAAAGTTTTGAATTTGAATCATAAAATCTACTGCTTAAAACATCAAAAGAACTTTGTAAAAATATTTATATCTTAGCTGTCAAGACAACCTGTATCATGAATAAAGGTTCGAATCCTGACTTGCAATGTACAGTTTTTGTATTGATGTACTTATGGCTATAATTACAGTTCAGCAAGTGAAATAAAAAAATGTTTGGAAAATAGCACATCGATATTAATAATGTGTAAAATCCGCCAATCCATTTTGTATAATCATGGCTAATATGTTGTCGCTTATAATATTGTCCTAAGATATACACACCTGGGCCCAGCAATAGGATATCTATAGCCTGATGTTATAAAAACAAAATGTCAGCCTAACTATCCTATTAATCAATCAATTTTTACAAGGAGCAAAGTTTACTATCAGCCACTCGATTGATATTCATAGTGTCTTCCACTTAATGAAAATGCAAAATCTTGTTGGTAGAAAAATAAATTTTCTCATTAAAAGTTGATTTTAAAGTGATATTAAATTATTCTTCTCACGATGTTGGCTCCTATTTATTTGTAATATTTTATTTTATTTTACAATGTTAAATAATATAGTAGTAATATATGTTCAAGTCTATTTCCGTGTAAGTTGAACCACTAGGTTGACTTCTGTCTTGAGATTTTGATATAAATGGGATAAAAACCGTTAAAATTAAATTTATTCGTCACATTGTTTATAGTACATGATGTTTTAACTGCTTATTTAAGTAGTTAGAAAAGTTATGATTGAAGTTTATAGTAATTCAAAAGTCACTTATGAAAAAAAGTGTAACGATAACGTTATTTATATTTTTAGTTTTATTATGGGCCCATTTCTATTCCAATTGAAAGACAGAATATAAAACATCTAATTTCATCATAAATTTCTTTTGGATATTTTTTTTCTTAAAACAATAGTACAATTAACCATAAACTAATACAATAAATGTATACTTATTTGTATTGTATTCTACCCATAGAAATTGAATACTGAGCCTAGATCACCGTCTTCTATGGGTAAGATGCCCTGAAGGCTAGCGACGAAGAATCGAACCCAGAGTCTATGCATTCCAGGGAGCTAGGCTCGCTTATGCTTAGCGTACTCAACTACAAAGGCCGTCAATTTAGTAGATTTTCAAAATTGTGTTTTTTCTGGCTAATTCTCATTCCTAGTAATATTTTCTTGCATTCTCTTTCTTTTTTTTCTTTATCGTGTTATATATATAGAGTGAATGAACAAGTGAATGATTCAAGTTGTATTTCTGTGCTTAATGACTTAAGACAAAATATAACTGGCAAATAACAATATTTAATGATGATTGTAATACTTCCAACAACTCAGAAGGGTTTATGGTAATAAATGAACAGCGACTGGTTACTTACTGTATTCATAATCAGAGAATCTTCGTCACAAATACAACAAATACCCTGAACTACTAAAATCTTTAAAATCAGTTACTTTGCAGTATAAGAAACTTAGCAAACTGGCACAACCGAGAGTGGATTGCAAACATTGATAAACTATTTTAATTAAAAAGATAATGAATTGTTACATATTTTTTTTGGAAATTTTACATTTTATTTTATAAGATATTATATATAATATTATATTTAAAATTTAACATGTTATAAAATAAATCAAACTCAGTGAAAATCTATCAGTTCTGAGAATAAAATATGTGCAGAACATCGTCGTAATTCAAGTAAGATATTTTTAAATTAATGCCTACAGTTCTATACAATTACCACATTATTATTAGAGATAAAAAATATTACATAATATAATTATGATAAATTAAATACTCTATATAAAACACTCGTTAATCTCTAAATAAATAAAAATATAACAAAGTTATTAGTCAATTAAGGAAATGGCTGATTTAGGAATAAATATTTGTAAATAAGTTATATCGTTCAAAAATAAGAGGCTACGTTACAAAATACTTATTAACTTAAAAAGAAACGTTACTATAGTAACGAAAGTAATATTCAACCCTAAAATAGAATAATATCGATGAATAGTTAAGTAGCCCTACTTATCATAAGTGAATAGATTGAATTACTTGAAGCCAATATTATGGAAAGTAGATTGTTAACCAATTTGCTTCACGAAAAGCAGTAAACAATTTTCAGACAAATTTGAAATCTGTCAACAACAAGTGGTGATGCAGTGACTCAATGGCGTTCGTATCTCATTCAAACGGAGTGGGTTTAAATCCCGGTAAACATTCGTAATTTTTTCTGTAAAGATTTATCGTAAGAAAATTTTGTTCATTTTTATTTAAAACTAGCGATTTAGCTAACTACATTTAGGTAAACCCTAGGAGCTGCAAAGTTTTTTAAGATAAGATAAGAGAAGAAGAAGCTTTTTAAATTAAAGCATTTAAGAACCTGGATATCATGTAGCAGAAGGGTGCTAGTCAAGACAAGTGCTAGTAAATCTAGCCCAAACACGACGGGTCTATCTTGTTTAGTACAGTTCCTATGGCCACCATTCGACTCCATCATCAAATCAGCTATTTGCTATCATATTATTGCATTGTCACGCGATATACACACGAGTGAAAGATTTCAGCTCAATAGGAAACCGGGAAGTTGGTTAAATTTAAGTTGCAAGTTCCACCCGAACTTACATACATACTTAAGTATGTACATCCATTGCAATTTAAATAAAAGCTTGTAAAAAGTGACAGTTGATTTCACTGTTAACTGCCCTATTGTAATCACAACCACTTGTAGAATCTAAATTTTTTCGGTAAAAGGCCTATTATTGCCCTGGCAAGTTTACACGCGTTTATTTAATAAATATCACCAGTAATATTACTTGTTTGTACTTTATAAATACACGCTATGTAACAGCTATTATAAATTTCGTCGGGCCATTTTTGCCCTGGCGAGCATTAACAGCATTTTATACTTACGCAAAATTTAAGTTTGTAAATATTTAAAAAGCATGTAAAGTGCTGTTTTAGACTTTCGTTGTCTGGTTTAAAGTCGGCTATAGCCATTTTACTAAGCGAATAATGACATTATATAGTTAAATATAAAGTTTGAAGGAAACTGTCTACAGTAAAATGAAAATGTTATAGTTAAATTTCGAAAAGCTTTAAAATTACGAGTGTGAATAAAGAGAGATTAAATATTCATGGTTTAGTTTGAATTTATTTAAAAGTTTGTAAAATAGTATTTTTAAAGTAGTAAACAGTTATTGCTCCTCGAAATTTTCAGTTCATGGGAAAATACGTAAAATTTAGGTGGGATTAGTTAAAAAAATAATTACGTAGCTAATCTTTGATGTACAATTTTTACAAAATATTGTTTATCTAAATTTGAATTTTATAAATTGTAAATAAATAAAAATAGTGTTGTAAGTTATTCTAAAAATTATTTCAATTAGACAAGATATAGTCTTATGTAACTGGGTATAGTTTTAGAATAATAATAATAATATTTTCATTTTTACATAAAATTTTGGGGTTTCTTAGTCTTTATGACTATTTTTCTTAATGGCAAAATCGTTATATATTCTTTCCATTACGGACTCTCTCTGCGTATTCCGCTACGCACTTAACCTATCTTCCTTTTTAACTCTACGTACCACGTACTTTAGCACCTGTGCCACCACACGTTATGGAAACCGTCTAAAACAATACTTTGTGAGGAGTAAGTAAGTTTTTTAACCATGAGGCCTCCGTCAGTTTCCGGAACATAGGTTGGGTCAAAGAAATACTGGCTTGAAGTCGTAAAGGATGACGTGTGTGCGAATGGTATTACAATAAAGGATGCCGTCGACCGCGTAAAGTGAAGAAAAAGTACGAAAGCGGACCCCGAGTTTCGAGCGTACACTCAGAAGCAACCAACATCTACCGCAAGATTGATAAAAATGCTATACACGTGCCTACAAATATATAAAAGCTGAATATTGCCAGACAAACGTACACATTTTTATACTTCTATTATTGCGGATATTTTATTTATTAACTAATGTATTTAGAATTCAAATGTGTAGGGACTATTTATGCGTAAGCGTTATCTAAAAAAAGACAATTGAAAAGATTTCTTAGCTTACTTAATGTCATATAATTTTAAACTCGTTATTGTGCTCAGAAGATCTCCGAATTCCTCTCACGTAATTCACATGATAAGTGGATATTCAGTAACACGCCGGAGCCCATTTAAAATAAGACTTCCTTCGGATATTCTATAACTTTGCTATAAAAATGGTAATGTTATAATTTTCAGTCGCATTTGCGTATAAAACGTTTCAATCAAATTATGAGCTTCCACATTTAAATAATGAAAAGGTTATTTATCTCAGGTTTCTACATAGTTGTAACGCTTGTGAGGCTTAGTTTAATAGTAAGTTTTGACAAGCTTCATTTAACTTAATGATCTCCTGTATTCAAATAAAAAAATTACTAATCTACGTCCTTTTTAATCTAAATTAGAAATTAGAATTGAATAAATAGAGACAGGCGAGACTTCACAACATTAGTATACGACAGCGGTATACTGTCCATACATTTCACAATATGTATTAAATATTGTATATATAAGTATTTACGTTACTGCTTTGTAATTGGTTATGCTCCTGTCAAATTATAAGCTGGTAAACATTTTCCATCAAGTGGGACGCTGCCTATTTGCCTGCTTCAGATTAAAAACTTTGTTATTTTTGACATTTTTATATTTTTGGCAACGACTGCTAACGTGCCAAGTAGACAGTATCATAATATCTGCACGTAACAAGTGTCAGAAATATTGGTCATCAATGTTTAGCCAGTAAAAGGTATGGCCATTCACCTGTCCAAGGATCGCTTTACAACCCATTATACTGGAGATCGTCTTACTCATTTTCACCTATACTCAAGTGAATATTATTAATGGACTTAGAACTATTGTGTACTGTTGCCACATTATTGTATAATAAAATGCTTTTGAATATTTAAAATAGTTTGTATAAAATATTCGTTATAATACATTTTGGTTAAAGTAAATTAATTTCTATAATATCTTATACAAATATATAAACCTGAAGAGTTTGTTTGTTTGTTTGAACGCGCTAATCTCAGAAACTACTGGTCTGATTTGAAAAATTATTGGATAGCCCATTTATCGAGACGGCTATAGGCTATATATCATCACGCAAAGAACAATAGGAGCGGAGCAGCAAGAAAAATGTTTCAAAATCGGGAGTTTTTTAACTATTCAACGCGGACGAAGTCCCGGGCAGAAGCTAGTTTGGCATAAGACCGCTTTATAGGGAAAATTACAATATATTTCAATGGAGTAAGTGGTCGTAGATTACGCGACCAAGTCGCGAAAAATAAATGTGATAATGAAACAAAATAATTTATTTCCAAAGGAACGAAATAAAACACTTTAAAATATTAACACATTTTATATCAAATTAAAATTAATAATAGTAACAAATGATACTCAAGTAATAAGTACAGTAATAAGTAATTATTATTACTTATTCATTAATGTCGGCATATAAAAAATAGTAGCTGTTGCACAAGCATTTATTTCCGATGACGTAGTTTGTTTTTCTTGATTTAATATGCATATTATATATATGATAATCACGAAAGCTGACGAAATAAAAATAAAATGCGATCAAACTACTCACAAAGATTTTCTATGTGTGTAACCTAGTAATTAATCTTAGACAAGTTAGCGCGTAGCAGCAGCAGTGAGAAGAGTATAGGTTGATATTGCTTACCTATTCATACCTAAAGATAACCGACATAATAATTTCATATTTTCTGTGTTTGTCCTTGTCGTTTATTTTTCTCCTGAAATGTAATATTTTGCTAAATCAATGTTGTGAGATAGACTTACTTGATAAAAATAACCATGATCAAATATTAATAAGATCGAACTGTAAATAGAAAATAGGATTGTATATTGAGTTCTAATATATAAGAAAAATGAATATCTTAAGACATGTATTATTTTGCTGTGACAAACTTATGTTGCCATGTCAAGTAAGTAAGTATGTTAAAAATTAAATTATTAAGAAAAATACGCAAAGTGAAAGAAGCCGCGCGCGTCGTATAGTCAACAAATTAAATATAAGTAAATACATTCCTGAGAAATAAAGGCTCACTCATACGAACTGTAATAATGGTAGTGATGTTTTCACCTATAGGAAAACTGACCAAAGTAAACCATAAAGCTATAACAAGAAAGAATACGAACAACTTCAACACCAGGGCTTCGCTTGTTACACAATACAGCCGTCGCTATAATCTAAGTAGTGTGGTTTATAACATTTAGCTTAGTAACTAAATAATTCATCTGAAGTTTAAAAAAAGAAAAAGGTAGTAAAAGTTGTAAACTAATATAAAGCTCTCAATTTATTCAAGTGCCTTAAATAAAACATTCGCATTTTGTAAGTTTATTTCGTTTATGTATTTAGACCAATAGGATATAAAAAATCTCTTTAATATACGTCTATGAATAAGTAACCTTTAAAAATGTTACGTCGGATACGCTGTATTACGTAGGAAACTTTGTTAAGTTTATGATTACAGTTTAGAAATACTGAATCCTCATATTTTCATAAAAAATATTTGAAATCATGTTATTTCGTCTTTCCTGTGGAGCGTAGGCAGAGATTCCATTTACTACGATCCTGGCGTATATCTGTCGCTTCTTTTGCTCTCAGTAACCTTTTCATATATTTTTTTAAACTACTTTAACTGACAATTCCTCATAAATTTGGCACATTCAAAGAATGACAAATCAATACCTCTCGCTAAGTGCTCAAACAACTTTTTCAAAATACCAATGTAAAAATAAATGACACATTTAATCTCCTTTAATACTTTAAGGTGTTTTAACAACACGTCGTAATTGAGTCTCAAACAAGTTATTCCTTTGATTTTCATTTGAAATAGTAATTTGCGTGTTTGTTAATTCGTCTCACGCTGAATAAGCAAAGGCGGAAAATTAGCATTAAAGCGTTTAGGCTAAATCCGCCACAGTGTTATTGGGGTGGCAACAAATATCAAGGTTCTGAGCCCCTTTGATAGTGGGTCGCAATACCTCAGATCTTGGTTATTCCCACCAGTTGTGACTTTAATGGCGTTGATTTAAATAATTTAAGAGGGTGAGAAATACGTCAAAACTTAATTTAAAGCTGACTCATTTTGTTGGCGAAGAAACTAATTATTTAATAAAACTACGTTTTAACGGTTTTAAGCGCGGTAATTTATTTTAGTTTGCATACTGTTACACGCCGAAAAAGTGAATGCACACCTGTAGTTTATTACCTTTCCCACATTTGGACTTCTTTTATTTACTTTGTATTTAAAATTTGTAATTAAGAAAAACATCCTATTGTTATTGTACTCGTTTATGGCCGCATGTCTGAAAATTATGTTTTCTTGAAACTTCAGTTTAGTATAAAACAATGCCCGAACGGGGGGGGGTGAGGCAGTCAATTGAGGATTACGATACAAGCAAACGTGTACATTCATAAGCTATATAGTGACGAACTTTGCGCGTTTTATTGAATCGTGCCGTTTGTAATGGTTATGTCCAGTTATATTTGTACCTGTGTTATACGTGTTTGTAAAGTACTAATAAATTCTATAGTAATTCCAATGGCATTTAATTCGAGTCCCGCATCGTAACAATATTTACATTATTATGGTTAATGGTGTAATAGTGTATAGTTGTTATATCGTACTAGTAGTTAATACATTCATAAATCATACGAACGACTTATATGACCGCTGAGACATTTTTGATATACCTAAATTACATATATTTTAGACGATACGACTTCGGAAAGGAAGTCAATACAGTTAGGGTGTACGGCATTTGGAGTTCCGCCAAGTCATCACGTCGACTACGGGATAGTTCCCGCAATGCTCGAAGACGAAAGTCTTGGAGCAGTGTGTTATACCAGTAATGACTTATGATGCTGAGATTTGCAAACTGGGACTGGTCCAAAAATTAAAGTTGCTCAGGGAGATTGGAGATAAAATCAGAAAGACATCCGTGAGAGAATCAGAGTAACCGACAAAGCTGATAGAATGAGCAAGTTCAAGTGGCAGTGGTAGTGACTATATCTGTCACAGGACGATAACTGATGGAGCAGAGGTCATGAAATGGAGACTATGACTTGGTAAACGTAATATAGGACGTCCACCAGCCCAAGGACCAAGTAAACAAGAGGAGGCGTACATTCAGCAGTAGACAATAATTGACTTCGATTCGAAGGCGAACCGTAGTAACGTGAGCAACAGCGTGAGCAGCAATAGATATGTGGAAGCAAACCTGTAGGGGGTGTATTGAACTCGTAGAAAATGAAGGTGCATCCTCGAGGCATCAGCGGGATATTTGTGAGCTGATATGATATATAATAATATCTCTTCATTATTTAAATACTTTTTATATAGGTTTTTAAATATTTTTTAATAATCATAGTTAGTTAAATGAGAAGTGAGAGCTAATTACCCAGCGTGTGTAGTGTTTGGCAATACACTCGTGTAGAGTTAATAACTATGTAATTATAATTGCTCAATTAACTAAAATTACACTAAAGTAAATAAGGCTTAATACAGTATACATATATCAACATTAATAACTACAAGTGATTCTCTTAAGCATTAGTCTCATAATATATCTTCAAATCCGCCAGAATATTGTTGTGAGAAATGTACAACATAAATTTGATCTCAAACTAAAAGCCATTTACAATTAATATCTTCCTTTTCTAAGTGTTTCAAGTTTGTGATTCAGTGCGAATTTAATATCTTAGGAATTTTCACTCATTTCTAGTATCAATGTTTAGTCATAGCATGCTAAGCGATAGCAATATAGAAGAAATACATCTATTGAGTTAATAATAAAATTATACGTTATAAAGTATTTCGTACAAATTTAAAACACATAACTAATATTATCTATATGTAATGGATCAAATAAAATTAGATAGATAGATAGATAATACTTTATTGTATGTAAACCATTACAGAAAACACAGAAAACTTATAGCCTAAAAATATTATAAATGTGCACAATGGGCGGTCTATCGCTAAGAAGCGATCTCTTTTGGATCTTGTATTTAACTAGTAAGTAGATGCGATTTTATCCAATTTTTCTTAATATAAAGAATATCCGAACAGAGCGTGCCAGTGCACGAATTATGAAGCGTTCCGTAAGTTGATAAAGTTCATTGTTCTTGCCATTTGTACCGGAATTATAAAAAGTATTTAGTAGAAAAAACCTCGTATCTCAACGAATATTGTTCAAAACAATTCCTGTTAAAAGTGCTTAAGCACTACAAAGTGCAAGTAAACGGCAGGAGACACAATTTTTATAATTTCGTTAGCTGCGAGTTTTCAGTTATTGATTAAAATAAAGAAATTATATTATTGTATTCAAAATAAAAATATTCAAATAGGTACTTAACACTGGATAATTAGACCAATTGTACACTGGAATGCGAAGTAAAATGTTTCACTACATTAAATATCATATAAAACATTGTATCTGAACACAGAAAAAGACCAGAAAATTCCGAAGCTTTTTTCTGTCTTACAAATTCCTCACATAGCGTTCTCGCATCAAATCACTGGAACTTTTTGTTCTTTTGATGTATCCTCAGCAGTTTAGATCTTCGAGCTACAAAGTGAAAATTAACTTACAAGTTAGTGTTTATTTACGGTTGAGTAACTTTCACCTCGTTGCTTTAATCTTTAGTTGTTTTAACAATAGACAATATTGTTTCATTGTTTTGTGTTGTTACCTTTCAGTAATTTAACTTGTTTCGATTTACTTTGCTTGGTTTATAGTTTTGTGTATATTTGATAATGTTAATAGACATTTGAATGTAGGTACATAACATTAATTCTTAACGAATTTGGCAACAATTAACACAATTTATGAGTTTATTGATAGGTTTTTAAATTCTAAATCGCATACCTTGACAAATAATAAGATTACCATTTGGACCTAATTTTCAGATGTATTATTTGTTAGTACCTCAAATGAACTTTCATATATGAAAAGATTAATAAAAGTAGATGAGGCGAAATTTATTTATCAGGATTGTTGCAAGAGGACATCCATTGTCTTTGCGTACGCCCATGGGAAACAGGCGTGATAATATGTGAATGTGTTGTTACAACTTAGGCTCCGACAAAGACAAATTCCACGTACAGATCTGTAAAAGCAAATTTAATTACTTGTCGGCATTTGAACTATAGTAGAATTATTTTGTCCGTGCAGTTTGGGTCATAAATCATAAGCTCGGCCTCAGCCCGGCTAGAGCGGTGAGTATGTTGCGTGGGCGCAACGTCATTATCGATAAAAACTTATTCATTATTTTTCTTATAAAAATCATTATTATCTTTTTTGCTGTTAATTTAACTTACATAAATAAGTATTTATATTTATTTTTAATATAACTTGTTACATTCTGAACTTTTTACTTATAGTTTTTTAATACATACATAATTTATAAATCATTATTATTCTTATTTTAATAAATACGTTGTTTTATCTATTTTTTCTTTCATTTTTATCACTAACCCACAAAATGACAAAAGTAAATACACTATCGATAACGCTTATCGACAATAATAATGCGCATCACTATGCCCACCCATAAGGTCCGTGAGTGGAAGAGAGAACGAAATACTGTAATTCTACTATAATTGTAATCCTTTTTGATCGTCGAAAATACATATATAATATAAAATACTATAAACATAAAATGCAATAAAGTGTGTGTGATAGTGAATAGTGGAACAGAGGAGCAGCTCCATTTTATTCTCATTAATCAGGTAAGTGCGTGCTCGTTCTCGAATTCCCATCAAAATTGTCCCACACTCCTTATCCCGCAAGTTTGACACAGTTCGCTTAACGCTAAATCCAGCGCCGCCGCAACACTAGTACTCATTATCAAGTATCCATACATTTTAAATTAACATCCTCAGAAAATACTCTGGTAACATTCCCTACAAGTTTTTATAGCTTAATTATAACTAAAGTACTCTAAAACGTTTTTCCATTAAATTCAATAATACTGTATTAGCATAATATTAGCCTTAAGCAATAAAGCAGGCCAACTGTATTCCATTACTATAAGAAACCTGAATATACCTAATCATACAATTACAATTTAAAAGTGGTATTTAAAGTTATGATAATCGTTCTGCGGAAATATTTATATTTCAGACATAAATAAATATCCTTTATTAATTTACGGTTTTCAAATTACATTACAACAAAATTTAAAGGTGGGTTCACATGCAACATCCGTCACAAGGAAAGTGTTTACTTTATTTATATTGTTACATTATTTTTAGTATCAAATAAAACTGCCATAAGCACTTATCAATTATTATTTAAATCAAACTATAATTATTTATAATAATTTTTATTTATTTATATAAACAAAAATAAGAGACGAAAAGGCCGGTTGTTATACATCAAAAACCAATATAGACGCTCTCTCCATCAATTAAAAGTATAAATTATTTATTTTCATTACATATTACTTACTGTATCTGCTAGTCAAATAGATAAGAGACCAACTTTTAGACAGACTTCACGACGAGACAGAATTCTAAAAACAGTTGTTTACCATTAAGCACAGTATATATCCGTTTCAATTAAATTCTGGCATTTATTTTGATACTACAAGCCCATAATTGACAAAACACTGCGCAGGACAGAGGAAAGTGCCGTGCTCTCGTTTCGAAGGCCAAGACTCACTTTGGATCACTGAGTCAACGGATTTAGTTAGTTCATTTATTTTGAAATGAGAAACATATATGTTGTATTATACTGATAATTAAAAATGTAAAATGTATTTATTTGTAATAATTTAGTTCTTACTATAATAGACCATAACATTCTAGTTACATATTTTAATGACTACATGCATGTATGTAGATATGGATCACTAACATGCTTGTACATGTGTACTGACAGAGAATTATAATAGTGCCACAATTCTACAGCTACTATATGAATGATAAGAGAAAGATCTTATCAATTCCATTTTTGTTACTTCGCAACGGAAGTACTTAAAGCATTATCCTGAGGAATAATTTGTCACATTATCTAATATCACATTTTAATCAAAAGTAAATTTTCACGCTCTCAAACAATTATAAATATTATTCTTGAGAAATGAAGTGTAACCATTGTTACGAAAGTACGAAGATTTTACCAATGGATATTTTAAATGTAATGAAAAAGACGGGGGATTGTGTCAACAGCACCGATAACCGCAATCGTGACAGTCAATATCAGAGAAGCTACTTTCCGATAAAAAATGAATTTTTGTCCGTTTTAATTTATTTTATAGGGAAATAAGAAGGAAATATAGATAAAAAATAAGAATAGGCCAAGTTACTTTGTGATCAATACTTGATTTCTATACATCAAAACTATTAGAAAACATATTTTAATAGCTTGGAGTATAAACTTGTACTTAGAATATGTATTACCTCATATTATTTTATTTAGGGACAGATTAAGCACAAATTCGTGATAGCTTAGTGCCTTACGTCTCAGTCCATTGGCGTGGACTTAAATCTTCCATATTATTAGCTAACACATACAGGTGGTGGAAAACATCGTTAGAAAACCCCTATATCGATATTACCGATATGTGAAACTACCAAACTGCTTTAGACGAGCGCAGTGTGACTTTAGCTGAGCAGTACATAATATCACTTTTATATAGTTAAATGAATGTTTACAATTTGAGTGAAAAAGGAATCAATTAAAACTTTTCAGATTTTGTTCTAATGTTATTGTTATATTTATAAAGTACAACATTAAAATAACCTAACTCTCATTTTAATTGTTTTACATAAGTAATAACAAACTAAAATTATACAGTACTTACTACTACAAAACTTTCTGACAATAACTAGTAACTACCTGTATTGCCTATAATAGAAAAGTAATATGTTTCAGTCCCTATCGGTCCCAGTCTCGAGTGGCAATTCTATAGGTTCTAATATTCCTGTGACCACAAATGCGACATGCAATACTAGAGCCCACCGCAAATCGATCTCGGATCCGTACCTCCAACAATGCCATTTCGCAAAGACGTCCAAAGATATTGCAGAAAGGAATTAAAATTCTACAAACATTTAAAAGGGTTGATATTATTATATAACGCCATATATATATATGGATGGAAACTCAGTATGCTCAGAAACTACTAGGTGGGGGATATCCCCCACCTAGTAGTTTTTGAGCATGCTGAGTTTGACATATATATACTCACAGACAAACAGACAAGAAATCTAAAAAAATGCATCGTGTTCTCCATCGTTTATATAGTCTATTCGAGTTGTTTGTTTAAAAATAGCTTCAATGTACAGACACAGTATTCTAAGCATTTTAACTTCGTATTAACTTCGTAGTATTTGAAAGAACATACGTAGCTGGCTTTTTTATGTACTAAAATTTATTGAAATAATGTGATATATGCAAAACAAATACTGTCATATTGTAAAGAAATGTTTTATTAAAACCATTGTACAATAAACTAAAAATCATCATTTTGTAGATAACTTTATTTACTTTGCACCCGTCGAAATAATCATTTTAATGTATTAACGACAAGTTTATACACAATGCTATTGTCAATTAACAGTTGATCACTTATGATGAAAATAATTTGCTGACATTTGATTGAATATTATATGGTTACTATCACATCTAGAGATTGTAAGTCGAGACGACGTCAGCAGAGACCACAATGCTGTTTGCAGAACACGGACACTCGTTATCAGCCTCGTAATAGTCGAGTGTCGGACCTCTTTAGTGGAGGGCCTTTGTTGTCTCCTACTCGGCCTCTGCTGGGCTGAATACTTTCACAATATCCTCCTAAATGAATCGTATATGTGATCACGTAGAAGATTTTAATTTGGTATCTATAACAATTTCCGCGTAGCAACGTTATAAAAATATAATTGACTAATATTTTTCAATTTTAATTTGTTCCTTATTATGGCTTTATTTATTTGAACGACAGACTATTTTATTCATGCAGGAATATAGAAAGAATACAATTCTTGCGGCGGGAGGTCTGTCGTAACAGGCGACAAAACAGCCCACAGCCACTTGGTAGCGTATTTGCTCTTCTGGATGGCTACCAGTCCTGGTCCAAGTAAGCCTTCATAACAACCTTGAGTTGTGTTCCAGTATTAGTGCCCAGGTTCTAGTCCTGCTTTAGAGATCGGCAGCACATTTGTATCATCTTTGGTGTTACTAATGTTCATAGGTGATAATAACTGCTTCCCATTAGGTGGGCCGTCTACCTGTCTGCTGAATTCATGCATTTAAAAAAATATTTTTTATATAATTTGTAACGTCTTGTCGTAAAGTTTAATTTCACAAAGGCATCATTTGCCATCGAAGCGATGTAGCCATATTTACTTGGTTACCATGCAACATTACGTAACGGTACTCTTGAACGTTCACTCTGCCTTGAATACCAATGTAGAGTTAACTTACGCATATATTTTTCTACTGTCGTACGACAGGGGGTTGTTTAAGAAACACGTCATAAAATTTCTCTGAAGCCGGCATTGTGTAGGCGACGCTTTGATATGTCGAAGGTCCATAGACGGCGGTGACGCGTAGGCCTGTCTAGCTGGTTTAAGCTAATTACTGTTATTTAGAGGCCAGTAGATTTAATCCCTTATTCGTTACGCACTTACGCACGCTGATTATATCCTGATTGAACACAAAAGTGAAACCACTCAACTGTTGATTCATGCCACTGATTTTTTTAAAATATTTCATGTTATATTTCATTCTATGAATAACTTTTATTTGGTGGTTGAAAAATCGATCCCTATTTCAACAAAATATAAATATTAGTCAACCACAATAGTATTAAATATAATGTAAGAATATAATACTCATAAATTTGAAACAGAAACTAAAAGGCAGGCAATGTCATCATCAATTATTTGAACAGGTATCTAAACATAGAAGACAGCTCAGATTCGATATTATAATAAGAAAACGTACTAAAAGTCTTCATAAAATTTCACAGTTTATATTATAAGTTACATTCCATTGATATCTATTTGTTGAAACAAAAATGAAATAAGTATGCATTTAATTATATACAATTAAATTAAATGTTAATTCACTATAAAGGCTTTGCTTAATAATAGAAAAACAAAACTCATTTCCTTAATAGATTATTTTATTAATGAAAACAAACCGTGCAAGTATTATCTTAATGTATGGAATGAAAATGAGAATTGACTTTTACTCAAGCAAGTTAATACAGTTTACAATTGTTAAGGGCTAAACTTTCATACATTTACGTTAATTTATGCCTTGGAGTGGTGTTAAAATGTAAATTCAACTTTCTTAATATTCTCATGTCAAATTATTTGAGAATATATATTTCCTAGTTATTTTCCGGTAACTTGGCGCCTGCAGGCATATGTTTTGCATTCATACACCATTTTTCGGAATAAAAGTTATTTTGTATTTATTAAAATATACTCGTCGTTATTCAAAATATACCCTTTATGTACTAAATTTCACAGCAATAAATCCATTCCCAAGGATTAAACGTATGTTTAATAGAGTAAAGACTTTTTTATCTATTGTAAAAGTACATCCTCTTACAATAGATAGAAAACTCTTTATTGTTCTCCTCACACATGCATAATGTAAATAATTTACATTCATTATTTTTTACATATAGACGTAGGAATCAGAAATGCAGTATGGCCTAATCGGTTTTGAGCGATCCCTTCACGGCATACTACATTTATAACTACTAAATATGTTTAGTATGGATAGTACGAATTTTATTATATACAATGTGACCCGTGGGTGGCTATAAAATAATTTTAGCTTAAAGTGATTCAACGTTTCCAGTAGATTTAAACCAAAAGTTTATCAGAAGAAAGTCGGCGGACAGCGGTATTAATAACGAGGAAAGCAATTTGCAAAACAAACAACGGTAAAAAACAAGATACATTCAAAAAAATAACGTATACCAATATTTAATTTTACTCTCGAACTTTAAGTAAGTTTTCTTCAATGACCACCAGATTTTTAATGTCAAAAGTTTTTGCAGACGGAAGTAGGTAGCTGTATAATATAATACAATACTGCGAGTAGTCCTCTGTTACTTTATATATAAATATGTAGCAGAAGGTTCTAAAAAATTGACAGTAAAATTGTTTCTGTCATAAGAAAGGAAATAAGATACCTTTTGTCTCAAAAAACAACCTTGAAAGGCATGAGATATCATATGAAATTATATCAACCTTTAGGTAAGAAATAAAAAAGTTGTGTTCATTTCAGCATTATGCTTGCGTTTCTACTTTATTTAACAAGTAAAAATAAATACGGAAGAAATCACTGGCCAATGAATAAATTTTTTTTGAAGGATATTTTTGTAAGTTACGTTACACAACAGTTTGTTCTTTTATTGGATAATGCACTTGTATCTCATTACAGTTATGTAGACTCGACCTAGGACATAGTACGTACCGTTAACACAATTTTCCATGTCTAATAAGAGAAACGTCACACCAGACAATCATCAACAAATGTGACAACTATTAACATAATAACTATAACATGTGTCATAAGCAGGCACAAGCCGTGTGCAGATCTAGAAAAACTATTTCAAGAGTGAATTCCAATGCATTCAAGCCCACATAATAGGAATGACACCCGCGTGCTTTAGGTATCAATTTATTACGACTAGATATAATCCATTTGTATTGTTTACAGGCGGAACTTTCAATACACCTGCCTAATTATGATATTTTTTAGGTACTTAAGACGTTGATTTCACACTAGGCTATATTCAAGTTTTAAAATAAAATTTGGAGCAAATTAATTTAATTAAGTTTTAATCGCTTCAGCTATTTAGACTAAACCTGAAGGCAGTCACTGTCCCACCTCTGATTCCAATTTCCATAACTAAAGCTTACTTTTTTGGTAGGAGAGAGTGTAGTAGTAGGTAAAAGAACCAAAGCTTGATTTTTAATGCTGCCGGTAGTGTCAGAATTCAGCTGCGAGCGGACACTATACCTATTGTTATTTTTATTATTATAATAATAACAACCCATAAATGCCCCACTGCTGGTCTCGGGCCTCCCATTGTAAGCCTCCCATTAACGGACAGTGTGCCCGCCTCGCTTGTCCAAGGCGGCTTGGTAGGTTTGACACATCGTTTATCTCAATGTGCAAGTTGCATCACGATGTTTCCCTTCACCGTTGTAAGCACATGGTAAGTAACAATATGCACATTAGGTCAGAAATTGCACAAATAGAGAATGCGTCCGGCCAGGATCCAACCCGCGCCCTTTGAGTTAGGGACGCGTGCGCTAACTATTAAGATACCACGACTTGTGTTATTCTTATTACAAATGTAAAATTACGATTTTAAATATATATAACTTTACTTTAAATTTTTTATAATTTTATAATAAAAGATTTTAAAGTGCATTACGGGATGCATTTTCCCTTGGCAGGTTAGTACGTCAGTGGAACAATACCTTTACAGCCGTCCGGTTAGGGACAGAAACGCATAATTTAGACATAAAACCCACTTTTATTATCGAGCTACAAGGCACAACTCTTTACTGTTTAGTAAAATGCAGACGTTATACTTGTACGAAGATAGTTCATATTTTTATTCAGCTTTTTATGGCAATGTAAAAAAAGGTTGTGTTATTATTGCGGGAATCAATATGCTATTAAAGATTATCTATATTGAAGTATTTCTTTAAAGTAGTTTTGGCTGGTTTAGTACACTTAGTAAATTCGAGTAATCAAAAATTAAGCTTTTCACAGATTGTTTTACAATATTTGTAAATCCTAGCAGTAGAGCTTATATAACAGAAGTAACCATCCTGGTTAAGAACAAATACATGAAGATGATATATATTTATTCCTAACTTGGGTAAGTTAATATTCATTTTCATATTTCTAACTGTCAATATTAGAATATTTTGCAAACTCTACTTGCTGTATTTATCTATGTTGGCAAAAGGATCTGATATACCATTTCTGTGATATACTGGGTTTTAGGTAAGTACACAAAAAAAACTAATTTGCCTTAATCATAAATATCCAAAATAAAAACTGCCGTGCTTGTTGGTTCGCTTTAGGTGGTTTGTTTTGTGGTTAAATATTATTCTTCGTGTTTATTTGAGGAATTTATATTATTATATTTTGTTTAAATATTTTCCGGAAGAATTTAAGAGATTCAGTAGTTTATGAGAAAAATAATTGTGAAACACAAAAACGGGCGGACGTAGTGATTTTATAAGAGCACAGTCTATGCAGATCCTGCTGCGTGTTCTGTGCAGAAACTAAAGTACATCACTTGCAATTGCGAATGAAGAATGATTGTGCAATCATTGATCTGGAATAGCCCGCAGTGGATTCGCTCCCGGGATTAGCGACAGGTCATACGGCGTTTACCCTTAAATTAAATTTCCTCCAAGAAATTTCATTTTCACCGGTAATTCGAGCAAGTATTTCTGAAATATTTCATAGCGTTTCTCTGTCTGCTTGGTTGGAAACCTTTTATGAATTGATAGTAATTTAAGAAACATTTTGCTCGTGAAATGTAAATAAGGAGACAATATAATGGAATTTGTTTTAAATATTGTTATTGAAACTGTAACCTTATTGTCTACGAAATCTGTAAATACAGCTGAGAGAATATATCGGCCATGGTTTCGACTAAGGTATGTTTTATTAGACTGTGTAACCGCGAGACGTGCATCGCTCGTACCTCATATGGACCTACTTATCCAGAAATGGAACCAACCCACATACTGACAGTTTTGAGAAAAAGCAGTTTTTAATAAAATTTTGAAAAAAGATATTTAGAATATTGTATATTCTATGTATGTACAATATTTTAAATATGTTTTTCCAAATAATATATACATTATTTGCATAAAACCATCGGTATATGGTTGGTTCATTTTACATAAGTAGGTCCATTATGGGCCCGGAGCCGAACAAATCCAATCCCCACGGTGAAGCATAAATAAAGTGTTGAGCGATCGGATGATGACGCTGATACCCGTGTATATAAATGCTTAGTTGCATAGAGCTACTGCTACCACGTGGTAGTTTAGGTAATAACCACTCGCGTTCCAAATTGAAATGACGAGTGTTTTTTTTAATTTATGTAGGGCAATGAAAAATTAAATCACTAATAAAACTAAAAATGAAACATAACAAACTATTGTCAAAAATTACCTTTGGCGCAAACACTGATGTTGCCAACAACTATAATAAAATAGCCGTTTATCTGTCAGTCGCTTACTACTCAGAGAATTACAAACTGATTTTATAATAAATTATATACGGTTGTAAATAGATGTGAAATTCACTACACTACTGTATAATTATCCGATTATATATATGATCGGAACAACCATACAGCTTTTAGGCAGTTTTTCTGCACATATTATTGCAATTATCATGTACGACGGTGAAGGAAAATTTCGTGATGAAATCTGCACATCGAATTAACCGATCTGTCAAACTCACTAAACCGTCTTAGATATCATCTCTTATTTAAATAAAAAGCTTTATACTATTCTTAATATAGTTTTATCACTTTTCCATTTTTTACAAAAATAACTTTGAAAAATTTCGTATACATTCTAACTATGTTATTTTACACATAGCTACGACGGTCTACGTAATGCTACGCCGTGCCGTAGCGACTGCAACTAGTGTAGAAGTAGGTAAGGTGGCATTCAATCTATAAACCACAGGAAGCGCAACAGAATTGATAAGTAAACACGCAAACAGACATTTATCTTATAAAGAGAAATGAAAACAAATATACTAGACATAGATGGAGAGGATCCTAAAACACTTAGAACACTTAAAAATACCTCTGAGCTTAAAACAGAGTTAAAGGAAATTAATGTACTTTAAGTAAATGGTGAGTTATAGTTATGCCTAAAAGATTTCACAGCCAAAGCTTTTGAATTGTTTTCTTTCTTTGCAATGTGTTGTTACCTTATATCAGGAAAAAGGTCCAAATAATAACACAGTTTCCCTTTGAAGTAGTTGTTTACGACACCGAATTATTGTTGAGTATTACTTTTCTAAATTAAATGTCTCTTGGGAGTTAAGTGACTGGCGCACCTGTTTCTTATACGAATAGTTAGAGTTGGATTTTTATTAGTAGAAGTGGAGTTTCGAAGCTTATTCAAGATAAACTTTCAAGCAGCCTCACATACAAATATTTTAATTATGACTAGGAATCAATAACACAATTCAATTTTCTTAGCGTAGCCATTCAGCGAGATATTGCGTCCAGAGTTTTGGGAACGTTGCCAAATGACGGTGATCTAGTACTCATTATATTACATGTCATTTTCATTATTATATTTTTATGTTAAGCTGTATGTGCAAAATGTATGTACAGCTATATAATTATATTTTAGTTTTCCAGAATAGATATTTATCAATTCTCTAGACAGAATATCTTTAAATATGTTAATTTTATTTGTATAAGAGTCGATTTTAAAAAATTATACAAAATTTATCAAGCGAATAAACTATAAGCTAAGCGAAAGCAAAAGTGTAAACATTAAACTGTATTATTTATGCAACTGATATTTTTAATTTTTCCAAGTTATAATTTATTCTATGAATAACTTATATCCGGTATTAAAAATGACCCTTAACTAGATGAACATGATTATTCACTGATCAAAAACTAGCCAAGTTGCTGTATTAAGTTTCTTTGGCGTACTTAACTAAGGAAGTCGTAAACAGTATACACCACTTCCGAAACCATACCATGTGTATCAAATGATTTTAATCCGCCCACCTATTCTATTTGAACAAATTGAGGCATATAATAACATAGTAGCACAGTACCGTTTTGCCGCTTAGATTAGGAATACCCATTTTTGAGTTCAGTAAACCAACCACGGTTGTTCAAACAGGATCTGAGTTTCGCACACAGGTTACCTTGTTTTACAAGTTTTCTACAGGCCGACGGTTCACCTGATAGAAAGGGGTTACCGTCGCCTATAGATATTTGTGACAACAAATGGACTACCAAACTGCGCAACTTATTTATCGTCTACAATTTTTATATTTGATATGATTGATTTCGCCAACTTAGCGAGGCCAACGTCCAGCAGCGGACTGTGACTGATGACGACGACGACGATTATATCTTCAATTAAATTAATTTAATCATCACTTTATCCATGTTTTCTAAATGCGCACAGAAAGTTGTGCGTAAAATGTATTTATAGTCCCAAAAAATTACCTACAGTTAGGACAAAATTATCACAAGTCAGTCATTTTACAATTTATTAAAGGTTTTATTGTACAAGAAAAGTGTAAGTTTTAGCAAAATGGTAAACAAATGAAAAAATAACGAGTATTTCTGAGTTTCATAATTCTGTAAAGTTGTTTACAACGGGATGCTTCAACCCCACTTATTGATGGTAGATCAAATTAAGTCACTTGACGTGAATATCTATAAAAAGGTTAAGAGATTTTATTGGGTAAAATTTTCTAGAGCGGACAATTGTCTGGCGAATTTTGCTTTTCTTTGTCGAGATCTTTTGTATTTCAAGTACGATTGGTTAAATAATAAACGATATATTTATGGAATATCGCATAACATATTATAGAGGCTGGAATTATATCACACGTGATGTTTTAGTCGTAGTAAAGCAGTAGGTTTCATTTTAATGATGTGGTTTCGTGAAATGAAAAGAGCCAGTATTCCTAACGCGGGTCCAATTGCAATTAGTTTGCAATCAATGTATTTTGTCAAATTATTTACTTAAAATTATACCTAAATATGAATCGGGCAAAAGCTTTGTTGACCATGTACAACGAAAGCTTCCGAAGAGGTACTAAGCTGTTTGATTATTTATCAAAAATAGCCCTAACTTATGGATATCGTTCAAAATATTTGTTACTTTGGATTTTTTTAGAATATTTTTCATGGTTTAAAAGCTAGAGACGGGGACATAATTGTCACGGCTTTAAGAAGAAATATTTCGTCAGCTATTGACTTTCAAAAAATTAATAGTAAAAGTCATTGAACATTACCCCACACGCCTATGTACACTGAAAAAAAATATCAAAAATCAAATATCAATGAAAGTTTAAGGATTAAAACAAACATATCACCTGTAAAAAAATCTAGTAATTTTTTGTTCGGCTGACATTTTATAGTTAGTAATTTCTTCTTTGGATGCATTTTATTTTGTATGCCACTTCTTTGAAAAGTATCTTGTAGTACGTTTATCATTTATTCCGATGTCTGAAATTTTGATATGATATCGAGATATTTATCTTCTAAACATTGAACAAAAATAGCACGAGCTTTTGTATCTAATATGTGTTTTTGCTTATCATCCTTGATCTCCTCTTTTAAATTAATACCTTTTTCCTCTAATAATAGCACGATATTTCCAATGGGCTAAATTACCATTTTATTTTAGTAGGGGAAATTTTCCTTCCGACATTCTTTTGTTTTTTTTTCGTATTTGTGAATTTTTATATATTACTATAGTTTTCTTATAATATTACTCTCTACATTTTACTTATACATTTCCCTACAACCCATAGGGCGTCTGGGCCCATAACCTATGAAAACTTGATAAATTATTGGGATAAGCTATTTAAACAAAGCGTGCTCTTTTCATGGTTTCTTTATTACAACAATGTCAAGTCAGTGACAACATTAGAAGTTAATATAAATAATATAAAAGAGGTTCTTATGCCTAACAACCGTAACATTTCCTGTTTATGTAATTTCAATATCTTTCAGCGTTTACAAAATATAAATATATAGTCCAAATCCCACGCAAGTGACGGCCACAGATAGTTATCTAGTACAGTACGAAACGTTTAGAATATCTGTCTGTTTACGTGTTAGAAATGTTTATATCACCTCTAGTCCGATTGAAACGTAACACCCACGCTTCCGAAGTGGCTGCGTTTGACACGGAAAAACAATTCTTTGGAAAAACGAAACAAATTACGTAAATTCATAGTAAAAGGTATTGCTATAACTTTTGCCTGTTCGCACCTGACCTTCTAGGCATTTAATCTAAATGTCAAAAAGTACGGGTTTTTTTCTAGGTATTTTTTATATTCTTTATTAAAGTGTACAAGACATTTTCCAGTACATTCGCTTGCGTTGAAATTCATTTTTTTTCCTATAGCAACTCGCTTTCGAGAAGTTTCGTATTGTTTCCGTTTCATATTATGTGATTAAACCAATTTTGCTTCCGTAAACTCGAATCCTATTTTATCAGAATAAACTTTACGTTCGTCTCATACTTTACCATACGTTTTTCAAAGTACGTAGATATGTATCGAATTTCATGTGAATCAGTTTATTCTGAAGGCCGTGTTGAAAGAACACAAACGTGTAACTTTTGCATTTATTGTTATGTTGTTCATGTACCGGTTATGAATGCCAATTAAAATGGATTCAAATAATCATGGAGTTACTTTTATCATTGTATCGACATAATGTGATATTTATATAATAGAGCTAGCTCAGTCGTTAAAAAAACTCTCATCTCTTTCTAACAGTGGATTCGAATTCTGTCCGAGGTGAATACTACATAATAATTAATACTTTTCTTACTATTATGCATATGTTACCACGTACCGACGGTAGATAGACGATATATGTTACATCGTGAGGAAACTTTTAAATCAACATTCCCGAAGTTTGCAACTCGCCAATCCGCCTTATGCAATAGTGATGCATATAAATTCCTATTCTCTAAAATATTGAGTGGTCTCGAGCCTAGTAGTGGAGCGTTTGTGGGCTTATATTACCTATATAAAAGAAAAATATAATTTGCTTAAGTTTAATACATGAGCGCATGATTCGACAACATGTATTGATGCCGAAAAACAATGTTATTCAGATGTGAAAGAACTATAAAATAATAAAAACCGTATAATAATTTTCCATGAATTTGGTGTTTGAGTTTAAAGTTGTCCTAATAAACAGCGGCATTTGTTTGTTGAAGGCAGAAGGACTTTTATTAAGAGCCCGTGACGTGCCTTCGCGAAAATTTTGGGGCCTACGAAGGCGGCGTCTTCCACGAGTCAAATTGTGTTATTCCACTTATTAACAATTAATCCTCATTGTTGTGACCTTATATCGATCTGACATTTACAAGCCCAATGTAAGTATTGAATTAATCAATTTTGATTTATTACGCTTTAAACATTCTTCTATCAGTTAAAAAAAATACGGTAATGACGTTGAATTGTTACTTAACGATGCGTTTATATGTATGAAAACAAATTACATTTAAGGACAGCTAATGTTTTTGCCAGTCTAAGTTGGCAGAGCCCTTAAAATTGCGTAATATCCTATACCTCAAATACTACTCAATGTACTCTGAATCAGTTTTCACTTAATATTTCTCGGGTACTGTCTATATACAAAGTACAAATGTTAGAGGGAGAATACACGCTTCTTATGAATTTATTATAGAAGCGTATCTTTTGTTATCTATTAACCTAAATTTTATTAAGAATCACGACTAGACAACAAATCATATACCTGAGTAAAGCCATATTAAAAAATTGATAAGTGATGACTATTGATATATATATTAATATTCATAAGGACATATCTATAATATAATATATTAAATTATAATCATCTCGTGACTGTACATTAAATAATAAAAAAAACTAACTGGAATTGACTACATAAACGATGGAGAACACGATGTAATTAAAAAAAATATATTTTTCTGGCTGTTTGTTCCGGATTCACGTAAGAACTACTAAACTGATTTTGATGAGGTTTTCACTGATCGACAGATAATTCTTAGACTTAAATCTACGTCAATCCACGAGAATTTTACCAGGAGCGATTTAAAGTTGTTCGGATGCCTAAAAATTAAATTATTAATACACAATTTTCACTTAAAGGATAGCTTACATTCTTTTTTTAATGCCGGTGGTAGTATCCCGGGAATCCCGTGGAATTTAAAGTCAAGCGTTGATGCAGTCGCGGGCAAATGCTAGTCTATGTATAATATTATTAGGACATACACGTTTATACTCATAGTATATGTACAGGAGAAAGATTTTTTAAATTCTATCCTAGACAATGACGTGGAATGTAAACAAAGAAATAGTGCAGTGAGCAGAGAGAGCTCATTAGCTTACATGAATTATTTAATAGCTCTCGAAACTTTCATTGTCTAAACAGTAACAAGAATACTCATAATTTATCTCTATGTATTATAATGATGGGTGCATCGTATTTCATACAAGACCTAGCTACCCGCGACTTGGCTCACGTTAATGCAGATTTTGTCAGTCATTACTGGTATTCTGGTATTCCTGAGAACAACGTTTGTGTCTGATGAACGGTATCCTATGTCCTTTCCTGTACCCCTAATGACGGGTATGCAATTTATGCCGTTTCTATAATGCTTTCTATATGTTCCATAGTTGGATTTTACTTTATTCTACATAAATTTGTAAATACTTTAAATAATAATTCTTATGTTCAAGCTATGATAATGTGCAAACATCAATAAAACCCATAAATATGAAGAGATATTAATCAGTTTAACATTTCTGCGAATTCTATTATTACCTTTAATTAGGCTTAGTATTTTATTCAAATGTATTATTTTGTGTTATAAGAATTTCTTTATTTTATTCTTTCACATTAATACCGAGTGTTGCTAAGGAGCTGTTGTCTTGCTCAATATAATCCACAACTTCATCATCTACAATGATTATCAGTTTATTAACTTACATAATTTGCTTCAAGAATTAAGCGATTGCTTTCTTGTCTTCTATTAATTGTGGTGAAGTCTCCGGCAACTTTATAATATGGCTAAACCACCTTATGTGACGTTGTTATTTTTTAAATAACTGTGATTCACTGCATCTTCATCCAGGGCTACTCAAGCTCGGGGTCCGCATGTCTACTTTTGCTTCTCCCCTTCTCGTGGTCTTTGGCATTCTCGACTTTGAAGTCATTGATTGGCACGCATGCCATCCTTCGCGACGCCAAGTCTGTATTTGCTAGGCCTACCGCTGCTACCAGGACTTGCAAAGCGATCTTTTGCAATTCCTGGTAGGATTTGCTTGTCACAGAAACAAAGACTGTAGCATATTTGTGAATCCCTATGCAGTCTTCCACGTGACATTTTTCTACTTGTGTAGCTCTAGTACACACTACATTCCTTTGCTTTATAAAATGATGTGCCTAATGATACACTGATATAAAGCCTAGAGCATCGACGCCGGATTGCTAGTTATAGGTTTTTTATAAGATTCATTTCGGAGAGTGTGCGGCTGAACTGTTCGATCTGATTCCCCTACACCATTCCATCTTCGGACCACAAGGTGCTCTGGTGTTCGCCATCGTTTCACAGTGGAAACGCTGCCAGTGCGTACTAAACGTTTCGCCTCCACGTTTCTTATACTTATATTTCTTATTCCTAATACCGCAGAATTGTGGAATGCACTACCACAGTCCGTGTTTCCCGAAAAGTACAATCCGGTTATCTTCAAGTGTAAATAGGTACTATCTAGGTAAGCGTGCTCCATCTTCGACCGCATCATCGTCCGGCATTGGACGTGATCGTGGTCAAACGCAAACTATTTAATATAAACAAAAACACGTAAATAAACAAACATGATGCCATTATAAAGTGATGGGTAAAAATAGTATTAAAACTCTTTCTTACGTATGAGTCATACAAAATGACAATAATAATTTAGTTGATAAACTGATGTTTGCTCATTTAATAATGTTAATAGAATGATCTCAGTACAGATACTACAAAGTAACCTTTTAAGAAACTCGCTTAATCAATTAGTCATACATTATTCAAAGCAGCAATATTCACAATCCACTAAATGTCTCATGAAAAAACGACCAACGAATACCTACAGTTATGTAAGATTACTCCAATTGTATACGAGTAAATGAATAATAAGTATTTTAATAAAGTGGGTAAAAGGGTAGTAATTATTGCAAACTTTGTTCACTGTTTGAACATTAGACATTTTTTAGCTTGACTTATTAATATAACAATATATTTTAACCCAGTTTGCACAGATTTCCAGGCAGATTATTTAAAAATTTGCACTTATAATTATGATACGACTGATGACAATACAAAAAATTCCAACTACTTTTAATTGTACAGTTAATTTATATCTCATTATATCGCTTAGTTGTCAACCGACGATTAATAATTTTAATAGCGTTTATCTAAAATAGTTTGTATTTGCTTTGTGAAAGGCATACAAACTTGAATAATCTGCATCAAGGGGTTATTACAGATATAAAATACATACATACTCATTGATTGGAATTCCTATTATAGAATCGACCGAGGCGGATACAAACCGCGCTAAGCCCGTGTTTATTTATAAATTAAATTGATTTAAAACACCCCTTTGTTACACGTGTATGATAACTTAAAATAATAAGGACAATAAATAGAATCTATTTCGAAATGTTGTTTTGAATTAAGCATAGTTCCAACTTTTAAATTATCAATGGGACCATATAGAACAGATTTGGCGACAAGGGCAAGGAATTAGTAAATATATCGAAACTATGCTATTATCATATAGCTATGAACGCTATGTTGATAATTAAGATAGAGTAGCGTATTAGGCTCGACGCCATGGTGCAAATATGGGTAAAGTTCCGCAATGGATTGAAGTCAAATAGAAGAAAAGGCCGGCGTTGTTTTTTTGGTGCGGCGCCGTTCGTCGCACGATCTTTTACATAATAATATGGAAAGCATAAGGTCCGGTCTGGTAGTAGTTAGTTATATATGTAAATACACAACGCCTTATAATAAAGATTATTTTATATTATAGAATAAATCTAGTTGTTCTGTATACTTTTTCATAAACAGGTGTTCAATAATGTAATAAATGTAATACATTCGTAACTACACGTAGCAAAATGATTTACGAGTACAATCGTGTCCTGAATTTTTCATGTACTAGATCTGTGCGGTATATTTTGAATAGTAGACCAAAGGATTTTTACTATATCGGGTTGTTAGCCAGTCGGTGTCCACTACTGACTGGACTATCCAAGTTACTTTATTAAATACTAGCTGAGCTTTTTTTAATGAAGCCTAACAAAATAGTCAAGCCAGCCTAACAGAAGCCAACAATTTTGCAGGGCTACCCTTAAAAATATATTAATCTCAATCAAATATAGTCTATGTCAGTCGGGAATTACGTAGCTTTCTACTGGTGAAAGACGTTTTAAAATCAATCATTCGCTACTTCCTACAAACAAAGTTATAAACTTTACCTACTTATAATATAATATAGATTGTAAATATGTAAATATGGTTTTACATAGTTTTTGTAATACCAAATAAGAAAGTTTCATAAAAAATTCTAGCAAGCAAATTAGTATAAAGCAAAATTTAGACCTATACAATCAAAAATACTTAACGAAATTGTAGGTCCTTGATAGATCTCTAAGCGTATTGTCTGTGCCAGCTCGAAACCTTTCAATTTAGATTTTCCACTCATCATAAAAATAAAAATTCACACAAACCCGACAAATATAAACAATTTGCTACCTATAGTTCGTTTTTAATAAGATTTTGTACCTCTTTTGTAATAAGACAGCAAAATAAAACATCGCCATTCAAATTACAAAAAATCACAATTTATTCAAATTCAATTTTCAATCAAATATGGAACGTAAAAAAGATTTATAATAAGTTTTTGACATATTTCAAAATATAAGGTAAATGAGATGGTATTCAAAACATAGGGTTAATCAAGAGCTTCTTCCTGTCAAGCAGAGGACCGCTTGTTATCTCTCATGAATAATGTAACAACCTCGAAGGATGTGTAATTTTTGTCACTTGATACGTATTCGTTCTCATAATTAAGGTTTTGGTGTTTTTGTACTTTACACTTTTAGGGTTCAATACCTAAAGATATAAAAGAAAATAAATACAAAGCAATTTTGAAATATTCTTTATATATTAAAAAGAGCATTTGCTGGAGAAAATTATAATTTAAAATTTGCGTTGTAATAAATTATCATTTAGAGAATTTAAATTATATAGACAAATATGTTCGGTTTAGCACTTGTGCGGGCTAGGTTACTGACTAAAGTCGATTTTGGTTGTATGATCATCATTAGTTAAATTACTATTTATAAAAATAACAGTTTCAGTTTTTAATGTTGTACTATATGCCTTATTATAATTTTCTAAAGGAATCAAATTCAAAGCCACGTACTCGTACACAAGTCATATATATCATGAATCTTTAATAATCTCACAGCAATCTGTTTAAGTGCTGGTATAGAGGGCATTGCTGCCGCGTCAATACCGCTTAGCTATTGTGTGAACTATGTACACATGTAGAGCGACTGGCTCTACCGCTGACGTCCGCTTATAGCAAAAGTGCCCGCTGCACTTTGGCACGTGCGCTTACAAACTGTGCTTAAAATGGTTATATTGATTCATGTTTCTATATTTTAATTGCAATGAGAAATAATTTTATAAATATAAGAAAAACTCCTAAATAATATAATGAAGAATGACTTCTGCTAATTCAATGAGTGGTTAGGAAGTCTCCACAGTATAAAGTATTATCTTTAACCAGTGAAGATGCACTATAAGAAATAATTTTCAATTAAGTTAATTGGTTTGACATTTTTAAATAAGGAAGGAAAGTAGAAAGAAACAACTCTTTAGAATTTTTTGCGTGAAACGTAATCCTTTCCGGGTCTGTTACTCCTGTGCTTAGCTAGATTTAATAAAACTTGTCATATTTTTTACCTTAAATGCTGGAGTTTCCGCAATATGATAAAGTAAAAATAAGTGGATAAAGCCTTAAGGAATCTCCTAGTGCCTAAAATATTTGCATAAATAATATGAACGTAAATATTATAATGTACAAATTTTTCGCTTCAAATTCTATTAGGTACTTTTTCGAGCAAGAATTGGCCATCGTCTGTTTCGAGTAGTAAGGGTATCCGATTGGAAGTTTTCCAATTATACAAATTAATCAATTCGTTAAAAGTTTGTTACAGTTTTTTAGCCAATTATTAGGTTATTTTATCCCAACAAAATTGGCTTGAACAATCACTAGCTTCAACTTTTATTTGGTATTTCAAATTGGCAGATTAATAACAGATACTTAAAACAAAGTACACATGGGCATATTCGTAATAGTTATACTTGGTTTACAGCTTATTTAAAAAAGTGTTATTCATAATAGCGAAATAAAAAGCGATTATTAAACACATTTTTTGAATTATTTTTCAATGAGCCTATAAACCTCATATAGCTATTACGAGTAAAGGGTATATATTGACTAAATGGATTGTAGCCGTCGAAGGACGTACTTTAAAAGTTGCCTTATCCTCAGTTTCACATTGTTCCCTAAATGTCGTTACTATACTAAGACCTACAAATTAAAAACAAAATGAACTCGAAACTAGTAAAACTTTCAAATTTTAATAATTGAGTTACAAACAATAATAATAAATTGTAGAAATAACAGTGAAATGGCTCAATCTAGTATAATACCGATATTAGACGAACGAATTGAAGCCATTTGTTTGAAAGGCACAAAACTAAAAGAACACGAAACATTCAATATCATTGAATATCGGTTCAATGATATTGAATTTTCAAATGATGTTTAAATGGTTCACTTTGGTTGATTCATCTAAACACAGATGAACCAACTAATATCGGCTAAAGATTAGAAGACTTACAGAATTAATTTTAAACTGGCATTTTTATGTAAAAATAATATACAACAATATTATTTTGATACTTGAGAAGTAAATCAACAATTAACAAATTTAATTAATAACTATTTAAGTTTAGGAAGCCACGGAAACGTAAAACAATTTGCCAACAAAAACAAATAGGTCGGGTTGAATTGAATTAAACATTAGTCACGTTTGATTCGTTCGAATTAGTGGGTAACCCTCCGTATTTCGATTCACTTAATACTTATGAATATTCAACTTGTAGATGGAATTTTCAGTTAACAATGTTCATGGTCAACATACGTACGGCCGTGTAGATACATAAATATATACATATTTCGGTACAGAAACATAAAACTGTACACGTTTTGATTGCATGGTTGGATTTCAATTAAGTATGATTGTATAATGATTCTCGAACAGCTTTTGTATATGTAGAATTTGAAATGACTTCATGTTAATTAATAAGTAAATAAATCATGCAAGTGGTGACTTTGTGAATTCTATGCCTGTGTCGGATTTTCTTGACACGCGTACCAATCTCTATGGACCGCTTGCACTAAAAATAAACAATACTTTATATCAGAAATATTCTGACATGAAGTGTTTTTTTATTATAACCTCGCCATCACGTGATAATAAAAAATACTTGAAGGAATACTTATCTTCGAAATTACTGATGTGTAAAATCCTGCACTCTCCCTTGGAAAATCTTAGCGGGTAGACAGTCTGTTCTCCTAACATAGAGAAGGGCGAGCTTAGCAGTGGTACATCTACGAATTAATATTAGTCATGGTATATGACTTATATAACAAATGTAGTGCATTGTTGGAAATAAATGTTGTATGTATGTAAATGTTGATTTCCAATAAATTTATTTTTATACTTTCTGATCGTATTTATGGTAAGACACAAAAACATATTTGTAACCGTACTATTATATATACATTATATCAAATAAATTAACTTGTTATAAACTGTAATTAATTAGTAAATACATTTCTGTATAAGGGGATCAGAGATTATGTGATAGTAGCTTATTTTTTATGTTTTACATATATATTCAAATAATATTTGTATGGTCTTTAGAGTTATATCTTTTAGAGAAACAAAAAGCATAAAACAACGATCAATGAAATTAAAGAGAGTTGATTATCATTAAAGCAAAGCTTTTGCATTATATATAAATGTAATAACTTAGGGCCTTACTTATAATATCTAGTTAAGAAAAGATTAGCCATCTATTAAGTAAGAGACTCTTAAGCCCCTAATGGCTGGTTCAAATAAAACTCGCCATCTTGCCTCTTAGCAGTCACTTAAACTACCTCTCGATGTTGGTTATTTTTGTCAGTTTTTTATGAGTTACTTTACCCCCACCTCTTATCCTTAAGAGGAGTTTATGGGTAAATTTTCGTTAATCAGTTGCTGAGCAGTTTCTTAAAATTTAACAAACGGTAACTTATTGTTATATTTTTTCACATATGCTAATATGAATTATAGATAAATCATGATTAAAAGTGAGCGAGAGCCAAACGTTCTGGATGAATGCGGTTGCAGTGAGATTCCAAGCTTTAATGAAAGGTGCTTATCAATACTCGAATCCGGCCGAAAATACGTTAGTTTGCGGAACTGATACATGATACCTAATTCTACTAATGATACTTACCTACTTTTAGCTGTGATTTGTTTGCAATACTATGGCACTCAAATAGCTTAATGCCAACATTCTATTTTGATAACGATGTATTCAATGTACCTACTACATATAGAATGTGGCAAAGTAAAATAAAATTTACATAATATGTATGGGTACTTATAATACTAATATATTAATGATTATCAAACACAACAAAACTCAGAAAAAGATGTCGATTACATAATATGTTAGGACAATTACACCATGGGTATTTTTAATTTAAAGTAATAATATTTTTATAAATGAGAAAATGAAATTTTGTTGGGAAGTTCACTTCTTATTCACGGCCTTAGATATGAACCGATTTTCATGAAAAGCAGTATATGTATTGTTTATATAAAGCAATCTCTTCCTTGCACTTTTCGAATGGATAAAATCGTAAAAATAAAGTCGATTAGCGTGGAGTATAATGACGTATTTATTAATACTAGTGTTGCCCCGGGGTCGAAATTCGAACATAATTATTAACGTTCTGTTGTCAAAGACCACATACTTCTATATTTTGAATTTGGTAGTGTGTGTAATGTTATTTTTATTGATTTATTGTCTTTTTCATGCATAATTTTAGAAAATATTAGCATTTTGCACTCCTTCTCTATAATAACTATAGTATGCGCAATTTCATATTCCCCGTCCGCGCAATATTCGTAAAAAAGAATTTTTTAGAAAAAAAAATTTGCTTCACGTAATAATATAATGATTATATTAAATATATACATAAGTGATAACTACATAAATGATAACATATTTTTTATATAGCTAGGTATAGTCCTCCACGAGTATATTGGAACATTGGATATATGTATTTAGCCAAAGGTATGTCTTTTGCCGGCAGTGCGTTCTAGAGATGACTATAAGAAACCGATATTATAAAATATATCAAATCAAATCATCATTTATTGCATAAAACATGGTACATAAAAAAATTTGGTAGGATTGTTTCATAGTTTCACATGTTTTTGCTTCTAGGGCGTGCAAAATGTTGTACATATTATAATTTACAATTCTCATTGATTCTGTCAGTACTAATATTACATTAATATAAAAAAAAAAAATTCATATGTAAGAAACTCTTTGACACTACCCGTGATCAGAAGGCTGGTTCATATTTTGCACAACAAATAAGTATTGCCATACAGCGTGGTAATGCAGCCAGCCTTCTGGGCACGCTCCCCGTTGGCAGTGATCTGCTACATAATATATTTTAGTTTCAATGTCTTTGTTTACTTTTAGAAATAAATAATTAGTTTAATAATTTAAATATAACATTCAATAAAATATTCTGAACTCTAGTTCACTACTAATAAATAGATCTGTCTATTGATTAGTATTTCAGATAAAAGGAATTTTGGATTAAATGATTTTTGGAAGTCAAATTACAGAAAAGACCCTCCATCACTGTCGACCAATAATTCATAATAAAAAAAATAACCATAATCTTTAATATACAAATTAATAATAATATCACAGTACATAAATATTGACACAGTACATAGAACCTTGAAGGGTGTTAAAAGCGACTTCGGGAGACGCGTGCTGATTCGCGAGACAAGCTTTCGCACACTTCTGTAGGATTATTATACATATCCTTTACATATTCATTATGAACAATCTCCAGTGTTTAATTTTAATTGATTGTTCATATTAAAACTTTCTATTATCTTAAACGCGTCGCCGCTCCAAATTAACAAATTCAATGATATAATAATACGTACCTGTCATTTCTAACAATATTTCAATGTAAAGTATAATAATTTATTCACAACGATATCTCCGGTTTTCCTTAAATTGATAAGTTAATTAAATAATTCCAATTGTTATAATAATAGCTTTTACATAAATATTACAAGTTTCACCTTGTCCGAATTCTTGTTAAGTGCCAGCCAATTTGAATAACTCCTTCGCTAATGAATACCTGAGAATACAATTACGACAATAAAGAAAATGTAGGCTTAGCCTAACTACATACCTACATTAAGATTAGTTTTATGGATTTATTTGTGTGCATAGAATACCAGATGCGTGAAAAAAGACTGATAACATAACGACATTGTCTCACCATACTTTGAGGTCCAAAGTAGGTGTCAGCTACTGAAAGTCACGAAAACTTAGAAACCTACTGTCTAAATATCTCCAGCAAATTGCATAAACAAATACTTGTTACTAAGAGATGTTTTTTTACGCCACTTGAACAACTCTTCTTCCGTCGCCGAATTAGTTACTTAATGACCATCCGCTGCTGGACGTAGGTCTCTACATTCCTCATTCAGCCCCAATTGGCGATCTTACATAGGTCATTAGTCTACTGAGCTGGAGGGAGTTTTATACATGTTTGCAGAGACGCGTTCAACGCTATCGGCCCTGTGAGAGAATAGATACAAGCATACGGCCTATATGTCCACACAGGTCGGTATTCAATCCCAAGCGACTGAAATTTTTTCTCATAGTAAATAAATATCAGTCATTTTTAATTATTGCAATGTCACTTAGGTTAATCCTCTTGTTATTTTGTAATTAACTATATTAATTCTTAATTTAATATTCCAATAACTACAAAAGCATAACACAGCAAAACTGTTACCCGTTTAACCAATCTAAAAGCCCTTGTGGCTATTGTTTTGTTATTAACAAACATTGATCTCTCTAATTTGTAGCGGTTTCCAGTAATATCTATAAAATATGAAGCAAAGGGCTACATGATAATGTAAACCGGACGTAGGCACTTAGTTGCGTACCAAACCGTTCAGTTTGGGGCTCGTAGTCTTGTTTAAACTCATTAAGTTGTGTACTGTGATTATAGACAAGTAAATTATGAGTGTATATAAACAGACGATGCGACTGGTACCCTCCCTCGTCTCATTCGGTACTCCTGTAGATATCGGTATATAGAGTTGGGATTGTATCCATAAGAAGAGCACATAAGAAAGCTCACTTCATAGTCCACAAAGACCACATTGTCAGGCATCATGTGATATCGCCAGTGAAGACTACCCATTATTTCTAGTTTTGTGACTTACTCGAAACTATTTATCATTTTATAGCGAAATATAAAGCAATCAAATCCAAATTTCATTAATATATTATAGAGTTAAGAGTCTTCGAAAAAAAGGAGAATTACATGAACAAACGACAGATATAAAGAAAATGAAAAAATCTGCTTTCCCTACAAACTTGTTAAATTTAAATGATTTAATACATAAGTCCCTACCTAACAAACAGAGAACATAGGAATAATAAACATATAAAAATTAATGAATTTCATAATATGCTATCAGTATGTTGCGAATTATTACCGGAGTAGATTGTAAAGACCGTGTTATATCGTTATCGAACAGCACTACCTTAAATTAGTCCATCTATTAGCGACCACAAGTTGACTTTATTAGGGTGTAATCCTGTTAAATATGATTACACGCTGAACGGAGACAACACGCACCTAGCAAGGCTTTCCTCCAAATGCTTCCAGGATTATCGCTTTGAGTTTATCTTAATACCTACATGTGGAGGCTAAAGCCTTTAGCTTTGAATCCTTTTAATTTAATGAGGATTTTGAAAATAAATTGAAATGAGATACTATATGAAAACTCAACCGGGCTAATTCTATGCAGGTACTTAGGTTTGAGATCTAAAAGCCGTGTTAAGATTATTTTATGAATAAAATCAGAAACGACGTGTTCATAACGAAACAAAAGTAAACGATATACTTCGTAAAATTAGTAAGCTGAAGTGCCATTGCATCAGTCACGTCTGTCGCAGAACTGATGGATGATGGAACAGACGAGTGCTGGTGTCAAGGCCACGTCTTGGTTTACTTAGTTTAAATTGCCCGGTAGGCAGAAGAACTATGCAAGGCTGCCGGTAGAACCTATACAAGTTGAAGAACAGGATATATGATTAAAACCTGAGAAAGTGCGTGTCTGCAAAGTCGTTGTTTTCAGATATCGTTAGCTGAAAACAACGACTATAAAAACTTGATGATTTTGCATTTTTAATACCTACAAATACCTAACCTTTAATGATTTTTTGTTATAAATGAAACAAGTAACGATTTTGTTTCATAGTTATTATAATAACTTACTTAATCTTTCAAATATACTCAGTGGTAATATATTAAAATGAAATAGGTATATAATAACAAATTCCTTCTCATTGTAGTTGGCACATAAAAGGAGTATGAAAAATTAAATTTCCTGTATTAATACAATATTGCAATGTATCTCATACATGTTAGGAACACCTGTAGTAAATTCAGATTTTGTAATCTGAATATTCCAGTGGCATTTTTTAATTAATTTTCTCGTCAGGCGACGTTCCCGCGGTTTCATTTGCAACGTGTGATAAAAAAGAGCAAAAATTTACATATATACAAGCGTGTAAAGCGAATTTTCCGCTTATGAATGGAATCACAATTTTTTCAATGTAGTTATACTTATTTGTAGGTAACTCGCTATTTATAGACCGGATATCCTTTTATAACGGAAAAAGATATTTTTTGCACAAAAAAGAAATGGATATTACGCAAGCGAATTCAGTGGTAATAATAGATTTATAATTCGATTCACTTTAAAGCTCCCCACAGTATATATACATAAAAATGTGCTAGTTAAGCTTGTACGAGTATTAGACAGTTCAGCTCTGGCTTTAAATTTGAATGAATCAATGAAAGTGACCCATATAAACATATACTTGCATCATTCAATGTCATTGAATATTGTCGTGCCCAACCAAATTAATTCAATTTGGTGGATCCATTTAATGTTAGCGTCAGGTACACTACTCTTGAGTATAACACTTATCGCTTAGTACGTAGTGATCTTTTTCGAGCAACCTCGGCAATTTAAAAGATATTCTTGGTTAATCTGGTGATATACGTGGAGCATGAATTTAGATGCGTTTTTTGTTCAGCTTCCTCCATCATCGGTCAAGATCTAAGAGGATTTTTCTATTTCTTCTTCTCTTTTTTCTCATCTTTTTCTTTTTACAATGCTTATGTCTATTTATTTATGTTATATCTCGATACATCATATTTTCTATGTCTATAAACCTGTCTATATATTTTTTTATTGCACGAGTTCAGCAGACAGGAAGACGGCCCACTTAATGTGGCCTGTGGACATTTGTATCACCAAAGGTGCTACAAATACGCTGCTGTTCTCTTTTTCTCTGCCTAAGTAAAACTGAAACCTGGTTACTAGTGCATACTATGCATACATCTAGGCCAGGGGTGGTAGCCATCCTTTTGTGCTGATGCCCTACCACCTGATTACGGTTTTTTTTGTCGCCTCTTACGACAGGCTGCCGGACGCAGGAAATATAATATTCTGTTTCCGTTCTTGCACAGATAATAATATAAAATAACAATAAAGTTTAAATATACATACTTAAACTTACCGATAAGCGATTTCGGTTACTGTGACTATTTTACTATTAGTCTACTATTTACTATTATCTCAGTTCTACGTCTTGAGCATTGAAGTTATGATTATAATGTCATGCATTAAGGCCTATTTTGGTCGAAATTATATTATCACTATTGGGCAAATAAAAACACCACCACAATATATATGGTTCATAACAAAATGTGTGCCAGTAATTAAACTCAATTACACGGTTCATCTGCAACAGCGCTGGTTGCTACATACAAATTGAAAGACGAACGAAGTGGAATCACCTTCAGCTTTCTATTGAAAGGGACAATATTCTCTAGCTACATGGAAGTCTTATAATAAGTATCAAAACTAAACATACCCTTTATTTTTGTTACAGATTCACCAAATCACCAACTCACAAAATAGGTAAGTTATTTAATAATTATTTTTATACTTTTGTTGGATTTTGAATAATCACCTAATGCAAAGTAGTTTTGAAAGTGAACGGAGAGAGAACTCTTCAATAAATCAAAAGGGAAAATGATTTTACATAGATTAACTATATTAGCACCTGTGACAAGTTGTTGTTTTATTAGCCAAAATAAATAATTAAGTTTTCAGTATAGCTCAGCCAAATCGTACTCATGTTTCTTGTGACAACTCGTAAGGCTACATGTTCACATAAACAAAGAACTAGTAAATAATTAAATTCCTACAATTATTGTTCATTTCAAAAGTAATATTATTACACATTTTTAGGACATAAAATTATACAGCAAAACATCAGCCCTTAATTTTCTCCAAAAACTCCACACCATGTTGTTATAATCTATATTACACACCTAAAATAAGATATATGTAAAGTTAGACGTATGAATCGCAGAATACATTGCATATTATATACTAGAGTATAAAATATACTAGTATATGTCAGCCATAAATATATATAAATTAAGAGCTATAAAAACACAACGTGCCTAGAAAAAGAAAAGACTAAAATAAAAAAGAATTAACTCTGACAGATGTCATTGTCAGAGGAAGGAAAATTATAAATAATGAAAAGCGGCGAAGGATTAAAATAAACACATTTTATCGTGATTTCCGTTGGGCTGTTGTAAAACCCGAGAATTTCATCCGAAAACATTGTAAAAGTTTATTTAAAAACTATACATAAATGAAATCACAGTGTCAACACAAAGAGTTCATGGAAGTATTTAAAAACTAAATAAAATCAATATAGCATTGTCTTAGATTTTATAGTCATTCTGGTTTGGCGGCACGGTACTTATAAAATATAATATTAGGCCATAAACGTCCTTATTATTAATATAAGATTGTAGGTGATAGAATTGTGCCTATCCATTCCAGCGCAATGTAGGATGAATGTAGTATAAAGTCACGCTTGTATAAGACGGATTGATGGGTTGGGTTTCACACCGATAATATAGGTACGGAATATTTGTTACGCCGCTTTTCTGAATCGTCGCGGCGTACTAATTGTAATCCATTCGGTATATCAGAGAATCGAACCTACCTTGGCTGTTATCTTATTAATTGTGCCACACCAACTTAAGCAGTGCTAGATTTATCAAGAAAATCTATTTAGAGCGCAACAATCTACTGCTAATTAAGAGCAGGTATATAATTTGTTGAGACATCAACAATCCCGTGACTTGTCTACATCACATGCATTATAATATCTACTGTGTTGGATGCGTGTTACTTTCACATTAAAGCCCAGGGAGGAGTCAAAACGCGACTTTTATTATGGCATTGAAATATAGCAAACTGAGTTTATATTTCTTTAAATATTATAATAACACACTTCTAAGTTTGCATATTTGCTAATGGTAAATTTCATTGTGATTTCAAGTATTCTATTTCCATGATAAATATTCGACTGGAAAACTGCCTTAGCTTTTCTCTTAAATAATATTCAAATAAAAAAATAAATATCTAGACAGCCTCATTATATCAGTGTCTCGATGCAAAGATGACATAGCAAGAATAACCATGGCAAAAAACGCTTTTGTAGAAACATTTGAATGTGGTGTTGGAGATGCATGGAGAGAATATGTTGTAAAGATGAGAAGATCAATAAAGAAATAGTAGACATGGTAAAACAGAAGCGCACAATTTTTATAACTCTAAAGGAAAGAAGGGAGAAGATCTTTGGCGATTTGCTACGACACTGCATTTTCTCATCTATGTTAATCGAAGGCAAATTGGAATCAAAGTGAGAGAGAAAGGAAGGCCAAGGCAAGCATACATGGATCAAATCAAAGAAAAATTAGGTATCGTGTTATAAGAAAGAAGTGAAAAAAGACAATATTACAGGAGACTCCACTGACAAGAGCATAGCCTTAAATGATACAAAGATAGATAGAATTAATTTTAAAGGTATTAAATGCTACATTCATAAACATATATCACTTTGATTGATAATAAACTAAAGCTAGTTGAGATAAAAAAAACTAACTAATTACAAATATAATAGTTTTTTTCTATTCATTTAAATTATAAATATTTTTGTGGACAGAAATGTATAGATGTAACTTTAATTTCAAATATACGAACGTATATATTTAAATTACAATTTAAACGTATTTAAACGGGTAAACAAAGTGTGAAAAGTTATAAAAATTTATCATAAGCTTACAACCCTGTCCTCGTTATATGAGACTAATTTGACCTATTTTCCCTTTGCATAATGGCGTCCATAGATCTTGCTGTGTTTATCAGACTTTTATTAAATGGGCATTCCTGTGACACGAGTATATGGTTTGTTATCCTTGATTTCGATATTTCAAAAACTATTAAGTACTCTGACTAGTAAAACAATAAGTACTGCCAGTTTTTGACAATATTTACAAATAGTTTTATTCTTTGTTACTAAGGAGCCGACGTATAATTCCCATACGTCCTCGGCGTCATTGCAGGACCATGTAATAACATTTTTTGTCAAAATTGTAATATTTGTTTATAATTTGACGAAAAAAATAATATTATCAAAATGTAGTTGCAAGGTCCTGTGCTACGATATTAGATAAAAGCATTATAATAAAATTCATGAATTTTATGATGAAACGATAATGATTTATCCTATTCAGAGGGCGACACTGTTTTCAGTTTACATACTCGTAACCAGGCAGGGCTCGCTTGCCGCGTGCATTGTACTCATGGCAATACAGCTTAGCGCCGATAATAATTCAAAAATAGTAGATATCGGCGCCGCGCTACCTAAATACACATATTTCCTTGCACGTATATACTACCGATCCGATTTTCGTAGATTTTTTTTAAAGTTACAAGGATCTTTAATTAGGGTCAGATAGGCCTTGTTGCTGTCGGCTTACAATTTCTGGGATCATCTCCCACTTTGCTTATCTGCAAACATTAAATAAGACTCCATTTGACTTCGGATTTTTCGTTCTATATTATTCACTATCGTATTACACTATACCTTCTCCTAAAGGGTATATATGTGCAGGAACGGAGAAAGAATATAATTTTCTGCGGCCGGGCGGCCTGCTGTAAGAGATGGCAAAACAACCCAGCCAGATTCCAGATTCCCTCAAGAGAGCAGTAGCGCATTTTAATGCCTTTAGTATTGCAAATGTTCGCAAACCACACCATTATCAAACAATTGGTTCGTACCCACCAATGAATATTTCTAAGCTATGCCTTCTCTAGGTTAATAATATCTCCATCTAAACAACCTGAAATATTTTCTATAATTGTACTCCAGTGGGAGTAGAATTATAAGAAATATTGCAGATTATTACTAGATTGTAAAGTTTATCTAGTTCATACAAATATAGGTGATTAAGTTTTAAGGCCGCAATTATAATATCGTTTATTAAAAACCTGGGCTGTATACAGTCACATGACGGATTTCAAGTATAGTTAACGAATTTATATAAAACGACACGTTATATTGATACAAAAATATTACATTTTGAAGACAGATAAACAATTATTAATGATCGTTTTATGAAAAGCACTTACCAGCAGTGTCTATGATATTCTCGTTTTAAATGAGAAAATAAAATATTTTTGTTAACAAAAAAGTTAATAAATTAATATATTATATTTTTTTATTTATGTGTTCCCAATCCTACGGTCTCGAAGCTCTAAGTTTTCCTACAGCGCTACGCTTCAAAAGCCAGAAACCTTTTTTGGAAAATCATAAAAGTATGGTTTCTTAAGTTTCATGAAATTCTTTCGAGATCGTCACCTGTGCTGCATAGCCAATACCCATAGGCGACGAGAATCACTTTCCATCAGGGGCCTAATTCTGCTATGTCAATCTCGTGATGTTGCGAAGAAAATCAAAGTACGAGTCCATTGCGATTGTATTAAAAATTCGTATTAAACGAAATCCACAATATATTTTAGAAATTGTAGCGCCGGAATAATTATAGATAAAATATATTGCCATTAGCAGAAATTAGCGTTAGGCGAAATAAATATAAAAAAACTATCAAAATATTATTAAACATTTATTTCGCGAGTCTCCGCTTACAGATATTTTTAAAGATAACATGGCGTGCTACGGACTCGACATTGGAATTACTAGAATACAGATATCAGGCAAATTTACGATTAAACGACAGTGTCTGGTGATTTTGACAAGATTTTAGCAGGACTGGGCCCCAGTTGGGGCGACAGCAAATTTATGCAATAAAAAATAAGAAAATTAGATCCCTGAGGCGATTTTCTGGGCTGATCTGTATAATTTGAGACAGAATTCAGTAGGTAAATGATGATGAAAATATTTTTCTAATAAAAAGTAATGTATTATGAAACAGACTTCAGTTAGACGTTTATTTATCTAGTTCCGTTTTTTTAAAAAGAGTTTTTAGAAAATAAAACTGCGTCCGATTTTTCTCCTAAGAGCATCGTCAACATTTCCTCAGCGGATGGAATTTGTCCAGCAAATACTATGCCGCGACTTTTCAATCCATTTCTTACCCGACAAAGGCTTTGAAAACACGCCAAATACCTATTCGTTTTTTAATATATTCCAATTGAATAAATAGGTATTCTATTTATATAAATCCCTATTGGCGACAAAGCTTTCATATTGCGTGCTGTCTAATCATGTAATATGCCGGTGATTTGGGTACGATTTTATTTTGTATATGCTTTTCCTTCTACTTCGAACGCACGTGACTTTCACTTATATTCTTATCTTCTGTTCCTTGCAAGCATTTTTTCATTTCGATAATGAAATGTACACAGAAAAATTAAGGTAAAGTGGTTGTTTTAAAGGGCTATTTCTGAGATTATTCTAGGTAATATTTCAAACAGACTAACAAACCAAAAGTATAAAATGGGTAATTTATTCATCCTATAAATAGCACTTTTGACTGAATTGGCGTTTATTTAGAAATCACAGATAATTCAATGTTATTTATTGGTTAAGATCACTACAAGTTTATGTTTGTTAGATACATTAAATGCGGCATTATATTTGTTTTTTATTTCGACGTTTCGGCCACTTTTCAGTAGCCGTGATCGTGGAAATTATGTGTATTAATCACCAATTTGTTATGCTTTTTGGTATGCAGTCTAGTGACTAGATTCACACAATAGCTCGATTACTAAATACTATTTGATAAATAAGTAGTTTGAATTTGGGAGATTCGCACGTTTTGAACTTAAAAACACAATATATTTAATAATTATAGAATAAAAAGCATACCACGTAACTATTCTTAAATAAAATTTATTTTTCTACAATAATACGTTAAAGATGGATTTCCGAACACATTCAATTAGGTGGGTCGAGTGCGGCTTAATTCCTCTGATTAGCCGTAGACGGCCACATTTGATAGGAGTATGTCGCGGTTTATTGCCACGTGCGTTTTATTGTCGCGTCTATTATGCACATTTCCTTAACACCAAGTCATTAAGGAAGATTTATTGTACAGTTACTTGATGATAAAAACATTTTACTTTTGTTGTATCAACATGGTTTATAATACGAATCGTTCAACGTGAAATTCCTCAAAAGTTTTCTTTAAAGTTAAAAAAAATCTTAATGAAAAGTATACTGATTAGTACACTTTGATAATTTGGTATATTATATTTCATCGTGTATTTATGATATAAAACTACGTTTTAACGGTTTTAAGCGCGGTAATTTATTTGATTTTCGTTATTCCGACGTTTCGGCCGCTTTTCAGTGGCCGTGAGTTAAAACGTATTTTTATATACATAATAAATACGCTAGTCGCGAAAACTTATGAAAATATTATCGTGCATTTATATCAATTATGATAGTCTTCTGTATTAAGTGAAAACGAGCAAAGACGTGTACGTGGGCCAAATTGCGGAGAAATGTCAAGCTTATGTTTAAGAAGAAAATATAAAAAGTTAAAAAATAATTAAGCGTGTTACTCATGTATTGTAGGTAATATTAAGTAGCTTTAGAACCCATCCTAATATATTCTGACCAGAGTAAAGTACGAAAATCGAGAATCTCTATGTTCCAGTATGTTTACAGATCAACGCTTAATCTAGATCATAGAGACTAGGAATATGCAACGAAGGTTTTCATATAAGCAAGTTGAGTGTTAAGGGCACGGTCATATCGGCCCTCATATACTGATACCGTCCTGCAACTGATGGCAAACGAGTCCTTGAGTGAAGTTCTCGTTTTAGAAAATATTATAAAAGCTCCAGGCTAGAAACAGACTTTTAAACACACACTTTGCATGTGTTTAAAGGTTTGAATGCAAGTTACATTATGTTTCCCGGAGAATGCAGGCTCATTGATTCTCTATGTTAATAAATAAAATAAAAAACAATTTGTTTATATATATGCATAATGCTGACATTATGACTCCAACATAGATATATATCTTCATAAGACTATGAAGGTCAACATGGGTCAGAAGGCGTGAGCCGAAGCTTGGAATCATTGGCATGTCTTGATTGTCCCACTTACTTCAGTAAGTTAACAATTTCGAATATACAACTTCCATATTAAAATTATAGAAGAATATAGAAAAGGGAATGAGAATTGTATCTGCATTTCAAATTCGCTTAAAATTGAAATTGAATTTACTGGGCTATTTTACCGCCGAAAAAAGGCATCTTGTGATAAGCAAACAAAGAGGTCGATTATAGATACAAAGTACTCGATAAGCTCGGTCTCCTTTGATATCCTATTCCCTCTCCCTAATTTACTTTATTTTTAAGGAATTTCGTATTTTAGATAAAAGCCTTTGACATTTTGTATCCTCAACAATTACGCCCTTGGTTAATAGGACAATCATTTAATTTTCAATGTCACGAAATCTTAGTAAAAGTAAATTAATTATAGGAATAACGTCTTTAAAAATAAATAAGAAAACCATATCGGTTACAAATCGAAGTTAAATTACTAAAAATTCAGTCAGCTATCTATAATCTAATAATTGGTGCTCTGTGGTCCTATACTCTTGGACCATTAGAGTCCGAAGCACATAACCTTCGTCGAGATACTAACAGGCGGCTGGTAGATATTTCACGTGATTACAAGTCTAGCCTATCCTTCAGGTAACACATTCATGTTACCATTCACCGAGGCAACGCGACCAGTCTTTTAGGAACGTTTTCGATTGAAAGAGTCTCGCATTAGAATTCCTAATTTAATATTAACTTATTTATTGCATTTACTTTTAGGTTGTTATTTATTATTGCTATGAATATTAAAAAGTTGTCATTGAATATGAAGTTGTTGTGATCTTTAATTTTGGCGTTAAGTTATGTTTAAAACATTTCAATGTTACATCTTTAGTCTAACATTACGATTACTTTTCGGCAGTCAGTATCACTTTAAGCCCCATAGCACAGTTGAAAACGAATGAAATGTAATCTGAAAATGAAAAACCTATATAAAACATAGTTTTAATTAAACATTGACTTTATTTACATGAACTGATATTTCTTTGACGGAATTAATTTTTTCACAAAATAAATATCTAGGCCATATAAAAAAAATCATAACTATGGAAAATTATATGTCGTATCCACTTAGCTACCTTTTTAAGAGGAATGTGCTTTAAATTTAAATCAATTTTAGAAAATTTAATTATAAATAAAAAAACGTTTATTAATAAAAAGAAAAAGGTAAACTAGAAGTCTAGCCAGCAATGGAAGCCTGTTGTTGACCCTATTTCTGTGGGAAACATACGTATTTAATATGTATATGAATGGAAATGTTACACAGCATAATAGGTGCTCTTCTTAGGCTAGTGTGCATGGACTTTTAACCGGTGGTTTAAATAAAACAATCGATCAAACTGTATGCATAAATGCGTACATTTAACTGACCAACATTTAACTGAGGGTTAACCAAAAATAATCATTGTTTTTCCATGCATTTTTGGCGATTATTTTATTTTAATCATCGGTTAAATGTCGGTGCACACCAGACTTAGTCATTGATAGAAATACAAAGTTGTGAAATTGTGTTTCTAATGTAAATGCTATATTACGCTTGTTTCTTCACGGCCTTGAAAATGAACTGTTCGTCATGACTGATTGTGAGTATGTGTTATTTTTTAATCCGGTAAATGGGATCGTTTTCATGGAATACATATTCAACATATAGACTTGCGAAACCTTATAAAAATTTCCCATGACCATTATTAAACCATAATATTACTATGTAACTAACGTAAGTCTTCGTACTCCACAGGGATAGAAGCGTAATATTGGGGCTATTACACAAATCCTTTACCTTTAGTTGCGGTATTTCTCATGGGTGTTAAACATGACAAATGTCACTATAATCGTGTAACCTTTCAGTTCTGAGGTTTCTCGTAAATCTGTCTTGAACCAACCGAAAATTACATTTACGGCGTCTTCATTTCATTTGGATAACCATTATAAATCACTATTAAATACTACTAAGATAAATACTGCGAATAATGATGATCAAGTTTTTGTCAGATTGTTTTTTGCCCGTTTTATTAGAAATATGGGTAATTAACCTATATACTACAAGTTTCTATTAAAAAATAATAATTTAGAAGTTTTAGTAGAGTCCTACAAAAACGTTATTAGTCTAGAAGAGTGACAAAGCTCTATAACGTAAGTGCAGAATTCGCAAGTAAATATAATAGTAGAGTTAGAATAGTCGTCACAGTTTCGTGGCCGGCGCTACGTCTTATTTTAATAACATGTATTCGAATTTTTAAAGAAAGCATGCAGCTATTACACAGTTTTTTGTTACTAATGTGTATGGTAAGATTACTATATGGTAAAATGTTAATGACAACGTAGTACTGCATAAAGATTATACATAAAACTCACCAAATCGGCTTAGACAAATGTGGATGATTTACTATCCATAACTTTGTAATGTATCGCCTGATAATATTAATTTTCTAGGATATGCCTACACTGAATTCATATTTATAATTAAATTTAATAGCATAAATCATGCAATATACGGTATTGTTTAATAGAGTCAAGTTTGTAATAGAAAATTTACTTTATATAGATTAAATTTTCTTGTAAGCATATGCCGAATAATTTTCATATTACATTAATTGTTGTTTTTATATGTATCTTCTGCCTACCATAATTCGGTTCACGTCCTAGGGACGTGATAATCATCTAGATACCTAAGACCTCATGATTGGACTTCCTAAAACTTTTCTATGTTTTGTCAAAGAGGACGTTGACCTTTTTTGTGGATTAGATTTAGTTAGCAGATCCTAGCAATGTAACGTTAGCAATGCTAGATATAAAAAAAGTAAGGAAGAACAGTAACTGTAGAGCGAAGCGAAAGAAGCCATAAAATATTCATTTTACGAGAAGGGAACGGGCCTAAAGAGCATTTTGTTTATATATTTAAAAAGTTACTTAGAAGGAACAACGCTTTAACATTACAGACCAATAGATATACATTAAGGAAAAGTTGAAAATATTTTACACAATATTTCAAATTATACAATCTCGAACATTTCATTTTAAGATGCAGCGTCTTTAAGGAAATCGTTTTCTTTCCAGTTCACTGCTTTGTACATGGTCACAAAATTGCTTTAAAAATATACCTATCTAGGATAATATTTTCTTAAGTTTTCGAGACTTGTATACATAATAAAACTTCGTTTTAATGGTTTTAAAATGACCACGTTTAAAACCGTTAAAACGTAGTTTCATCTTCTTATATATAAAAATGAACGTTTGTCTGTATGTCCTTTATATAATTGTAAACTATACATTTGATCATGTGCATGAGCCAGAGAAGGTTTCTAAGTTGGTTCACAATTGGACCCGGTAGGTGGCGCTGCTGTCGGCATATCGATTGAAGCTTTTCCAAGAAGGACGACGTCTGCTGGGACAGCTAGTTATCTATATAGGATAGTTTACATCCCGCAAATAAGACAAATCTTGCCTTTAAGAATCTCATATTTGTCATTTAGGGGTTATGAATATATCCTTTCGTCAAGTTACACTAAGACCAAAAGGAATTATGTGACGATTGTCGAAGCTCGTTACACAAGACAGGAGAACATGTTGCTATTTTGGAAATTTGCCACCACATACTGCAAAATGTATAAGGGATGTAATTTTTATGAATTGCAAGTTAAATTTACACTACCTATTAAAAACAATACTTAATTAAAAGTGTTTGAAAACACCACAACTATCTACTATTAACAATACACACGACAACGATACCACAGGCGACCCTCGAACCCTAGTACCGAACCATACCATAGTATCGAACCTTAATCTGTTTGCAAACATTGTGCAAAGGTGTAAAGGTAGATAATATAACTTTTTCTACTAAGTTTCATTTATAGACCCATTTCTTTATGAGAATGTATTGTTTGTTTCTAAATATTGTTACATACAAAGACAGAAGGACATAAAGATTTAAAAATGGTTCCGTTATTGCAAAAATGGCTACGAAACTTTAAAAAATGCATACCTATTTAAAATATTTTACAGGGTTAAATGAATGGACTTTGTAATATATCCGATCCCGAGAAATATCCTCGTCGCCAGCACACATCAGGCGCTGGTTGTAATTTAGTTACGTACGAAAATTTAATCCAGGAGCGGGATGCCCGCAGTACTGTGGCTTCTTAAAACAATTTGGCTAACCGGCAAATTGATATATAACCCTATTATAGATTAATGGGTTAAGTTTTGTCAACGTGTCACCAAAGTTCAAGTTAATATAAGCATAAGTATGTAGTTACTTGATCTCACTCAATGACATATCAACGCACAGCCTAAACTACTGGAGCTAGCATCGTAAAAATTTGCATTTCGTGTCAAAGAATTATTTAAAATGTAACCTTTAAGGGGGTAAAAAAGGGGATGACAGTTTGTATGAAAAATCACCATTTTCGAAGTAAGAGGTACAAAATTTGTATACTTGTTCTGGTTAGAAATTAATGTAAAGTACATCAGCATATTTTGCAAATTCAACCCCTAAGAGTGGGGTCAAAAAAGTGTAGAAAGTTTGATCGAACTTTGGCTATTTTAATCTACGCGATCGAAGCCGCGTGCAACTGCTAGTATTATTTAATTATGAAATCAAGTTAACTTAAGTAATAAAAAAATTAACGCCCACTTAACAGGAATCAATATTTTCTTGAATTTTTGGTCAAATGATAAAATAATAGTTTACATTTTTAAGACAATGTTCTATTATTTTTATTTATACTATATCATAAATGCGAAAGTTTCGATGGATGTTTGTTACTTTATCACGCCAGAAAGGCTGAACAGATCTGTATAAAATTTGGCACAGAGATAGATTATAATCTAGAATAGTCATACTACATGTGCTCCTTTTTATCTCGGAAAATGGACGGTTCCCGTAGGATAACATTAATGCAAGCCAAGCCGCGAGCAAAAGCTAATATTTAATAAGTATATGGTTAAGAAGCAAAGAATTTCACATATTAATTATATGCAATCAACAACCAACCAATACATTTCGACTTTATTAAAAACTTGGGTCTCAATTTCCATTTACACATTTTTTGTGAGGGTACCTCTAAATAAATATATGGAGTACAAAATGAATACAGCGTATTTAGCGCGATTTAAACAGCTGTCAAAAGAGTGTGATGAATGTGTACTAAATGTAGCCGAGGCAGTTACAGGTAACAAGCGCGATAGCGCCAACATTACGTAAACCCTGTAAAAAATATCTCATATGCAAATCATCTGACACGGCTTTCATACTCCTGATGAAAGCCGTGTCAAACGTTTTATGCTACTGTTTTAAAATTGCGTAAAATTAGGGCACCATTTATTAAGTTTTTGTACTTATTTTCATAAAAACTAGAACGTTTACGAAATCTTTGTGTCTGTCCTCTCTATTCCTATTTAATTTTATCCTTATATAGTTACTTACATATGGATAAAATAATACAGGAAGATGTAAATTGTGCCACTCCACAATGTTTTAGTGAATATAAAAATAATTATAATCATATTTCCGGTGTGCATATTCTTATTCGTCAGATCTTAAATAATTTTGACGATAATTACTTCTTTATTTAAGTTAATACGTGGCAAGATATTTAATTAAGTAGCTGTAAAAATGAAGACCTCCTTCCCTTCCCCGCCATTAATATTTTAACTTTGAAATAAAAATTCTGTAATGACAACAACAAACAGTAGACCACAGAGTACTTTATATATACTGGTACAGTAGACTTTGGCCACCTCCACGACCACTTGGACGTATTTCGACACATCCAAGGTTTCGTACACACTTCGACGATTTTTTTCCTTAGACATTTGAATATTATACATAACAGCTTTCAAGTAAAATAATTATACTAACGAAATATATCTTCATTATTATTCAATCTCTCTACTAATTAATGAAACGGAGTTATATCTAACTACAGTCAAAATTGCGTGAATAGGCTTAACAAACACGGCCGTGGTTCATTCATGGCAGATTCCATTTCAAGCTGACATTACGTTACGTAAACGCTTCGTCTACATCCGTTTAACATTGTGGCGCCCAATGTTCATTGTTAATTGTATTAAATACGTCTTTTCATTCACATTCAATAAACCATCACCATGCCAAGACAGAACTCTTATTATAGAATGGTCATATTCGTCTTAAATATGTAATAGTCAGTTTTCTTAGAAACAGTATTTATATCTATGAGCTTTGGGGAACAGTCGTATTTAAAACAAAGTAAGTTAAAAACCCCTGATGTTGAAACATTCTTCATTGGTGCTCCACTCCTATTGGTCTTAGGTGATGATATATATGAACCTGTAGCCTTCCTCGATAAATGGGTTATCTAACACTGAATTTTTTTTTAAATCAGACTAGAGAGAGACTTGAGATTAGACTTGAGATTACTAACAAACTATTCAGCTTTATATATTAGTATAAGATATATCACTAATATATCAATCATTATCAGTAGGTGGTGTTGGAAATCACGAAAAAAACGACCATACTTGTTATTGAATAGCTAAGTAAGTGTTCGAGTACTTATAGGTTAAAAATAACCGATGTTTTTCAATATCCCAGTCGTGTTGTTATTGTTTTTTAAAAAAAAACAATACCATGTTTCATGTTGTTTTTTTATTTAAGTTATAGGGAATATTTTCGCTTTTGAAGTGACGAAAACAATATAACTTTTGAATCAAGAGCCGGAAAATTCTGGAAGAACACAAGGTTATAGAGCTCAAAAAGTTTTTGATCAACATTACTATAAACAAAATTCATCAAGTACTTTTTGAGATTCGATTATTTTCTATGAAATGTTATGACATTCGTTACTTCTATGAAGTCTTACGTTGTGTATAATTAACTAAACACATTAATGATAATAACTTTTTATTTGTTTGTACGTACATGCATTGAAATAGAAGATCTTTAATAACTTCCACTAATTTTGGTTTAATTTATATATACGGTATACGCGTATCATATTATTTCTTATAGGCCTTCCAAACAGCAACTAAATTACGTCTTTGAAAGCGATCTTTATTTGCCTAAAAAGTAATATCAGAGCGCATGAAAGAAAAGTGCTATGAAAAGTCGTACATAGACAATATAGAAACTTATAATTCCTGTAACACAGCTTCCTTTTAGCTACCTGATTGAAAATAGATCAACAAGTACTGAGGTATTGGATTTGAGAGGCGTAGGCGTGTGCTATCGGTCAGTTTGTCACGCGACATGACGAGGCAATCGGCATAGGCTTGTTGACGCATTTTTTCTACTTTTTCGCTTCCTTCGTGAAAGAGCTTCGTTATAGGACGTTTTCCGGAAAACGTGATTGGCATGCGCGCGTCTCACTGTATGTTTAACATGATATGTACTGTTATAGTTGCTTAGTATTTCTTTCAATTGTGTGGTCGCACCTGCGATAATGCTAAAGATATTTACTGTGGCCGAATTCGTTTTTTTATAGCGTTAAACTAATGCCGTCAGCGAATCCTTACATTAGTGTATATTACATTATCAGTTAATAAATAACGTCATTAACAACAATATTTTCATAAGTTTTCTTGACTAGTAAATAATGACCATAAAAAAAACTAAATAAAGCATTAAACCCACGGTTACGTCATCTAAAAGTTAAAAATAAATATCCCAGATGGAGCAGTAGAAATTTGAAGATTGTTGTTATGTTTTTGAGCTTCCAAGATTGGCAGTGGAATTGATAGACGGTAATTTACTTAACAATTCACATATTTATTGATAAATCATCATTTGAAACCGTTGAAGTTGTATTCGAAGTGTGTTCAAAAACGATCTAACGTTTGTTTGTAATATCAAGTTGACGTATGAAGTTGATGTTTTTGAAGTTAAGATTAGGTCGTGTTCCATACATATTCCATACCACTGTTAAACTTAGACCTCCCTATTCTTAGACGAATAGCTGTAAGTATACTTCTCTTTAATTTACATTTTCTCCTTTTTCATTAAGTTTGTAAATAAGATTTCTAAATATGATATGATAACATAAATAAATAAATATATTATTATATTGCTACGTCTGTACGTGTATCTAGTTGAGTCAAGTTTAGTTTATAAGTAAACAAATATATCTTACGTGTCTGCTAGCAAACAGAATATATCAAAGCAGGACAAGTTCCGCTGAAGTCACAAGGGGAACATTCGAACACTGAATAGACCCCATTGTGTTGCGGATTGAAAGCGCAGTTTCCGTCCGTAAGTTTAATTGATTCCCAGTTGTCTGGACCAGGCAGGTGTCCTTGTCCTGTGTTCAAACCAATACGCTTCAAAGGTGCTAACGCTAATTGGGGTCGAATGGGAACAAGCCAAATACCAAGGTACTAACTTTACCAGAGGAGTCTAAACTGTTTGTATGCAGCCTTCACGCCCATTAAACTTTGTCCAAAATGCTAGATATGCTTTTCATAAAAATGAATCCATGATGGTTATAAGAAAGAGTATCATTCCAAAAGCTAGAGAGTTGTTGGTATCACAAAAATCTTTTTTATTTGTGACTATGATTCGACCGCGATTTCCTCCATGTTGGATGGAATAAGCTAATATATACCTCTCCTAATATCTCAAAACCACTCCCGATAAAAATCCCGCGGGATTCCCAGGATATCAAGTAAAACAAATTTTGTGAAAATGAATTTGATTTCAATTAGTGAAAGTGTTACATCGGAATCCTTTTTTTCAAACAGATCACTTTAAACCGCTCCTAAGAAAATTCCCGTTCGCAGTAGTTTAGACGCTAACTCACCGTCTTCTCGTTCCAATGACGTGGAGGTAGGTCGAGTCCTAGCTGAGAAGGGAGCATGCACTGCTTAGACATTTTTTTAAATTTAATGTGCTAATTTTTATAATCACCACGTGCTGGTGGTATATTAAACACGACAAGACGCCTTCGCCTAAAAATGATGTTGTTACTTATTGTATACTTTTATCGTAGAAAATAACTTAAACCCTTAGTAGAAACGACTTGCAATTTAAAAGTTAAGGATAAATTTCGTGTCTAATTGAAATAACAAAGTTTGGGAGTTCGATATCCGAAGAATTGTCATGAAAAGATAATCGATTAGGCGCAGGTGTTTTCAAGTATTTTAATCACTATTAGATAGCACTAAGCTAATAACTTAGAATATATTTTATAAATTCGGGAAAATATTGAATTGTATAGACATTAATATTTACGAATATTTAGCGTTACAAAAATTAAAATAACCAATAATATTAATTTTTATATTCAGTATATACAGTCTAAAGCTTAGCTTTAGTTATCCAAATACCAAACTTTTGGCAATTGGTGTTGATCCTCCAGACAACGCGAAGAAAGAATAAATAAATTTACAAATAATCATCATATAATTATAGTTTTAAATAGTGTTGATACGAGTTTTTGGAATTTAAAATAAATTTAATTGAACAAAATTTGGTTTTAATAAAATTTCTGTTTGTTGATTTATTACGACCCTAGTGTAATAAATCATGTAACAATATTTTATCTGAGTGTTCAATGTTTTTGTTTCAAAATAAGACTTAATAATTTGTAATTTCTCCATAAATACATTGTATATGAATAATGCTAATTATTCTTTACAATGTATTAATGCTAATTAGAAATTTTTGAAAAATCAGTGATGCCCTTTTAATATTCTGAACACCTTTTCTCAGCTATTTGAGGTTTACACAATATTATCTTAGATATTGATGACACTTATAATATGTGATTTATAATATACAAGCTTACCAGCAAAGATGTCGTTAAGTAGAAAGGGGTTTTCAGTAAAAATACAGCCTTTTAAACTAACTAGACAACTTTGGATTTTCATTACTTTCATACCCTATTATCAACTTTTAATTAATGTCAGCCCATTTTATGTTAATACTGTTTCTGTTAGCGACATTTTTTTGAACAAACAAATAGATACAATAACATTAATAGTATAGAAATATTTAGAAAGACGCAAATAGTCAAAGAGATTAACCACTTAATAAATAACTCCGCACTAATACTTGTGCACTTATGCAAATTAATATTTTATGTAAAATTTATAATTGAGATTTAGATAGAAAGGTATATATAGACCGGCTTCACTTAGACTAAATGCAAATATTACTCATTTCTGTCATTCTCATTTAGGACAAAATTGCAAAAGAAAACAACTTCACGTTTATTGATTAAATGAATTGATTATGTATTCCAAAACAGCAAATTAAATCGTGACAGGTATTTACGTGGTCCAGTAGTATAATATAGCATTAGCATAGTAACATAGTGCTCACCTGTAGACAGATGCTTCGCGAGCCAATTTGCCGCTTCGAAGATCAAAGACCGATGTGTATTATCCCCATAATCCATACGCGTTAGATGTTCATTGGCGTACTTAGTTATACAAAATGATATGTGCATAAGGAAAAAAATAGTAGCCAAGTGGATGTCGGTTCATGCACAGCTCGGTAGTAATAAGTCTATTTGCCAAATTGGCTGTGGATCACAAAAAATATATGAAAAATAAAAAACTTCTATAGAATTGAAAAATTATCGAAGTGAATCTACAATGTAATGTTATTCCAACCTCTTAGTTTAATGTGTCGTTAGTTTACCAGCTTATCATACATACACACACTTACACTCACACACGCATGTATATATATATACATATACATACATATGTGCCTACCTAATAACTTTATACGTCAGTTAGACAGTATTAAAAAAAAATGCAAAACTTTTCTGTGAAGATCTTTAAAACAACAAAGTAGGCTAACTGCCAAGCAAATTACATATTACGCAATATTACGCAAAACAACAATGACGTCCTAACGCAAATAGTAAATACAGATTTAGTTGTATAATTTAAGTATTTAGATATAACTTATGCGGTCATATACCACTACTCTCCTAGGAAATAAACTATGACGTTAGCCAAATAAATGACGCAACAGGTTTATCGATTTGAAACCATGTTTTCTTTTGCTAAATTTCAATTTGATATTGAATTGTGTAAGAATAGGACAAAAGAAAGAAACAAATACACTCTATGAGCGAACGGCATCTCCACTTGCTTCTTGCTTTACCAGTTACTATGTAACATAATAAACATAATTTATTACATAGTATTCATAAATACATACAACCATATGTTCTTTGTAGACGATTCTACTTCAATTTAATTCTTACTGCATATAATTCATTTCAATATATTATATTATTTATATTACTAATTTATATATTAATTTTTAGTATGTTCTTTAATTTGTTATTCTCAAACGTACTTACTTTGAACTTTCAGTAAATTGGTAAATCGACATTGCACTTTATTTCGATTATACTTTTGAATCATTTCTAAAAATAAGAAATTTTCTGATGATATGATTAATTTTACTAACAAGATTCTAAGAAGCAAAATACACATAGCTTTTTATCTTTGCAATATAAGATAGACTAATAGCTAATAAGTAATTTTGTCAATCACAATCTCAGCAATCACAAAGAACTACCTTCTAAGAAACTCTATTGGTTACGTAACAAACAGCTGTCTAACAGATTCGTCTTCACCAAGTCCTTATAACAAGACATCGGTCTTAAAAGTGCTAGCTTAACATCCCAGGGTATGGTATCCACCGTAATGGTCTTGCATATCACCCATGATAATAAGGAATCCCGAAGAACGTGGAAAGTGAAAGAGTAAAATATGGGAAAAGTATTGCCGCGTAAATATACAACTTGAAGTAGCGTGTTTAGAGAAAATCCATCAGTAATAGATGGCTCTTTCGTTTACCAAAGAAGAAAGTTGAAGACTTTTAACTGGCCTATTGTTAAGAAATAAGCGAAATAAAAAGGCACTTGCCCTTACAGGGCAGAGCGTAATAATGGCATGGGGTCAAAGCTATTCCCTTAAGGTGGTAACTGTATAAAGGCCCTTTGGTAGTCACCCGCTGGCCACAATATTCGTTATCATTTGATGGGCGATCCGATGCGTCACGTCAATATCATCAATCACTAGTATATCATACTGTTTCTTTTCACGAAACTCCTATACAAGCTATTTCAAAGATATAATGAAATTTCTATCGATCAATGAACGCAATATTTTTGGTTAAATGATAATTTAAAATTAGGAAACATTTATAAATCGCATTTTCTAAATTCCCACGAAACATCCAGACACTTTCATAATGAAAATCTTTATTCTTAAATCAGACTGCGGTTTTTTTTATAGAACTAATCCTAATTAGCTTAGATTAAATAAAGCAAGTAATCGCTGAACCATTAATACTCTCTGTTCAATGTTATGTGGTTTTTTTGTATACCATATTTTTATATGTATGTGTCCTGTATTTTGTTATATTAAATACATACATTGTATATAAATATGAAAGTATGTTTGCTTGGAAGTTGTTATATTTGTATGTTTCTGCTTATAGTGGATAGTAAGTGATTTTCATGAATATTTCTGCAATTTACATGTCTGCAATGTAGTTATTATGAGAAGCAAGATATAAACATGGAATGCTTTTTATCCCAAAATTTTATTACATTTTGTGAGACAGAATAGAAATTTAACTTAGTAAAACTGCATTAAATGTTCAAGCTATTATTATAAATAGTTAACATTCCTAATAGAATGTTCATCATTATTCGAAGTAATAAATACTATATTTTTTATTGTCATTCATTAATTTTCAGAAGGGACCACAACAAACTTTTTTCATTAAGCCCTTATGTGACCACAAATATTTGTGGACCTATCAGAACTTTATGAGATTTACAACAAAATTTGATATCACTTTACCGTTGTTTCTATTGTAATACAACATAAAATATTATTGTCATAAACTTTATTGATTAAAATAATCATTTTGAAATGTTGCTATAATATCATCAAAATATTAATTTTAATAATTACTGTCATTTCACCGTCAGCATGTGATGATTGTAAAAGTATACAAAGCATGCAAAAAATCAAGAAGCTAGTTCGTTTTAAATGGCCAGAACTTATTTCCGAATTTAAACTCAAATTAGTCATTATTTTTATGAATTTAACATCACGTTTTAATTGGTTTTTAATTTAATCTTCCTCTGAAACTTTCTGAGTGCGACAGTTAGTAGTACAATCACTACGTAGCACTGGCGTAGAAGCTACATTGTAGTGTTGTAGCAAAATTCTAACTAGCGCTTATAAGCTGCGAAGCTTATACCTCTCTAATCTTGCTTTACATCGATTAGTCCACACATTTAGAACAAGAAATCTAATAACGACTTCTCTTTTATCACAGTTTAAGCTCTACTTTGATCTGGATTCGTAAACATAAACATTTTTACAGTAGTGTTACACGCCAACAAAGTGAATGCACACCTGCAGTTTATTACCTTTCCCGCATTTGGACTTCTTTTGTTTACTTTGCATTTAAAATTTGTAATTTATAAAGACATTCTATTGTTACTGGACTCGTTTATGGCAGCAGGAGTGCAGATTACGTTTTCTTGGAAAATTCAGTCCACGCGGTCGATATTGTATAGTTTAGTATAAAACAATGCCCGGACGGAGAGGTGGGTCAGTCAAGCGATGATTACGATACTAGCAAGACGTGTACATTCAATAAACTATATAGTGACGGACTTTGCGCGTGTTATTGAATGGTGCAGTTGTACTAGTAGTAGTAGTAATAGTAGTAGTGTTGTACTAGTTGGATCCAGTTATATTTGTACCTATGTTGTACGTGTTTGTATAGTTCTAATAAATTCTACAGCAATTCCAACGCCATTTTGATTCGAGTCCCGCACTCGTAACAGTAGTATATTTGTATCTTATAACCGATTCTGATTCGAATGTAAATAGCACACATCTGATGTCATTTCCCGTGCGTGTGACGTGGCTCGTCGCATGTCCCGAGCGGAGTGATAAGCGTGATTGATGACGTCACTACGTTGCGAAAGTGGGGTGGCACGCACATTAGCCTACTTGTTGAGCCTTTGCCCATAGACTAAAAGGCATTTCCATGACGTACAAACAATAAAAAAGTTACAATTAGTAAAATAAAAGTTTTATATTCCACCCACAAACTTATCCAAAAGCTTATATAAATGTATAAGAGAGATTGTTGGAATGTTTTTTTAGATTTCAGTTTCTTTCTTCGCGATAACGGATATTAGTCAATTATCATTAAATTACACATAAGTCTTTCCCAAAGATGGCATAGAATTGTTTTAATTCCGAACAACGCTAAACCTAAACATATCGGCACTTCATAATTCTATAAGTTAAGGATATAAACTTTATATAATTTATTCGCTTCTCTATAACGCTCTGAAATTTTGATTTATTAGGTGCTTCTACTGAAGATTATTGGTGACTAATGATTATCACTGGCCACTGGAACTGGGCTGGAAGGTTCCAGTCTCCCTGTAAACAGCGACAACTCCTTTGGTGTTACAAATGCCCATAGGCGATGGTAACAGATTTCCATCACGTGAGCCATCGGCTTGTCTGCTGAATTCATGCAAAAAAATATATATTCACAACTCGGGCGTCAAGTGTGAAACCCCTTAATAAACCATTCACGTGAGCAGTTCCCGTTTTCAGTCTTCTTGTCTTCACAGTTCATTGCTGCGGTAATGGCTCTGAAGACATTCTACTGGGTACTTGTTACAACTGTATGTGGTATATCCAATGAATATGAGATATTGACTTCGTAGTATTTAAATGATTGTACTGTATTATAATGTTTGCACTGTAGTGCTTATTGTACATATTTGTATTTAATTGTTGATGCGACATGAAGACACACAAGACGCTAAAGGTCCCAATAGTGCAACTAATTTGGATGAATTTAAGGGAAATGTAACACTTTCACCAGGTATCCTTACTTCAAGTTAGGTCAGTCTCTACTGAGAGATAGAACTCAACTATCGAGGCAGATCCCTCATGTTGACATATCAACATTCTATGAGGCGGCTTCTTCGTGAGCTGCGTCTGTTCTTTCTAGTGCAAATCAGACCCATGTACGAAATCAGGCCAAGTCATTACAGGCATTGCCATTTGCTTTCGTTTAAATTTGTAATTTTTTTATATCTTATTAGTTGTATTGTTGTTATCATAGTTGTATTATTAAAAATAATGTAAACAGCTGAAGGGAGGAAGTGTTATATAATACACGTCTCACTTCAATGTGCTACTAACTGCCTTTTACTTCGCACTCATCCCGCTCTCGAACGTAACAGTACCACTGTTATGTTCGAGAGACGTTCTTTATATAACATTAATGGAAAAAATAAATGTCATGAATGGACTTTAAACAAACAGAGACTATTAGAAGTAGATCATCATTCTTAACGGTACAACAGTATGTTTTATAACCCATAGAATTAGAAATCAACTTAAAACTAATGTTATGTCAGCAACACAATCAGCAATATAAAATTCAAATAATTTCTAAACAAAATGCAATAAAACCTGGAATTAAATAAGTAAACAACTCATCTCATAGCTGCCCCAATCTTCGACTAATTAATATCTGACTTTGTCGAGGAAAATATTCAAAATTTCCCTGAAAGTTCAGACCGTTTACTCCAAATTAATATAAACATAGTCTACACCAGCATCCGATACTGCCTTTTCGTGACGAAATTTACATACGTCTCCGATGAGGCCAAGTCTGGAAACAAACCTCTCTTTTACAGACGTTGGATAACATCGCGAGGGATACCCTCATATACATCATAAATATAGAAATGGACAACCGAGCATAGTCACAGGCTTCTCTCCCGGTGAAGCATGATGGCCTCGGCGTCCGCAAAATCGCCAGTGTCGCTTTGCCAGCTTTTCTATCGTCGTATTTAAAATGTTATGCCAGAAAGGTTTAGTCAATGGCTTGTCCTAACGTCAACGGGCCCACTGTCCTTTTTTCACAGTGTTCTTGGCACGGACCACTTTGCGAATTATCGCAGGATAATCCTCTACAAACATGTATCACCAGTTCATTTCAACAGAACAGTTGCTAAGTGGGAGTCTGGATAGTTGTTATAAACACACTAATCATTTTATAAGAAACCACTTCTAGACAAAGTCACATTCCGTTAGCTGCGAGTTTAATCCTGGAGGCGCCATGTTGCGTACCACATCACTGTCAGTGTGGAGTTATGACAGACCGATCTGGACACCACGGGTTGTCATGTTTGAAGAGCACAGGCCGAAGATCACGTCATGGCAGCCTCAACGATATCATCCAGCGAACTCTTGTCAGCGTCGGTGTACCGGCCATTCTAGGACAGAATGGTTTGGTGGCATGACGATGGCAAGAGACTGGACGGAATGTCACTCGTCCCCTGGAAGATGGGGCGGCTGCTAGTGTAGAGTGCGACTTCTGGTGACACACTAGCCCCGTCATATCTTCCAATGACCGAGTCAGAGCCTGGCATCGCCACCGCTTCAGCTGAAGACGACAAACGGTGCAAGAGAGAGAGAGATTGAGATAGAGCCCAAGGAAAAGGTTACATATTAGTGCTGTTTGGGGCTGAAAGATTGGGCCTGTGCGTTCATCGACAAAAGGCTGGGTTATATTTTGCCCAACTAATAAGCAATGACATACAGCGTGGTAAGGGAGCCATCCTTCTAGGCACTCTACCCGCAAGCATCTGCAATATCACGTACTTTAGTTTAAACTATTTAGATTAATTAAATTATAAGTATAATTTTTGAATCCTACCCTTTCTACATACATACCATACAAGCCACAGAAGAAATATAACAAAAAATTAAGTGTTTACGTAAATAAAAAATATTTTTGGCTTACATATTTATTTTACGTAAAAAAATCCCTTTTGCTAAAATTGCTAGCATTTGTTTCAAATGTTAATCCTTTGTGATTGTTGTGTTTATAGCTCACAGCTATTGCGGGAAACAGGTGACGTATATATTTGGCCAAACGTGTGTTGATCGAAGAACTTCGAAGGTTTTATCAATTTACTACAGAAAACAACCACATTGATTTCTTTACGAATTCACTAAGCCATAGTTTCGTGGCATATATAATCTTTCGGCTCATTGATATAGACAGTACTTATGACTGAATGTATATACGTAAGAGCCGGACAGACAAACACAGTGTTTTTATAAGGATCCCATTCCGCGAATTCTTTATGGGGTTCAAAAAAGTAATTAACTATTGTATTTTTGAAACTCTATGACCATTAAAAATGTCGTAATGCTTCAAAAATAGAATACTTTTCCCCGTTTAGCATGATATATGGAGCTATCTGAAATGTTATATTTATATAGTTAAATACTAAGCAGATTTATTTATTTATTATACACAGTATTGAAAAGGTACAAAACGGAACTGGAATGAAATTAAAAAACCAACGCAAATAATTTGAGAACATGAGTGTAACTCAATCTTTGTGAAATCATTATCCTTTTTAAATAAGTTTTTAGGGTAAAATCATTAATTTCGTATATATTTTAAATGTGAACTCTTGCTCGTTATTAGGGAAGCTAAGTCATAATTATATTCAAGCGGATGGACTAAACAATACTTAAATACTGAATGTAACATTTTTTTAGTTTTCAAAGACTTTATTCTCTAAACTTTGGAATAGCAAACAGGTTGTGTGGAAGAAATCACTTTAAGCGATAAGGCTATTCATTGTTTATTATATTACCATTTTTATTTATTTAAAAGTTATATAAAGCTTTCTAATGAACCATTAAGAGTTTTCTATTTATTTATATATAATTTTAAATTCAAATTCTTTATTTGCACAAAATATGGTAACTGACATAGATGAATAATATGGTTAATGTCAAAATACAGCATGTTTAGATCCATTGCACAAATGTTGTTTAAATTTTAGTAAATTTATATACCTAGTGATAAGCAAACAAGTAAAAAGTCAAGATAATAAAAAGTCCATCAAGTAGTGATTCAAACAAATTTTAGTTAATAGTGGAAGCAAAATGAAAATTTAAAAGAAACAATTAGTTTTTATCAGTTAGATAGTCATTAATAATCTAATATTTTTTCATTTTTCATATTCTGAAACTACGCTTGGGTGGCTTAATCACAGGGTTGAAAACCGCACTTTTGTTCCTGAGAAACGATTCTGCCTGCTGTCAAAAAAGACTATGCGAACCATAGTTAATACATACGACTCATGTCCAACTTTTTTACAACCCCGGCTGTTAAATAGCAGCATAAAATGTTATAAAAAATATCAACAAAGTTACATCATTTTATACTTATAAATTACTTTTCACTAATCTTTATATATAAAAATGAATGTTTGTCTGTATGTCCTTTATAGAGTCGTAAACTATACCTTTGATGATGTGATGAGCTAAAGTTTTGCTAGTTGGTTGATAATTGGACCCAGTAGGTGGCGATGCTGTCGGCGTACAGACATCCATCCATTGCAAGTTAAATAAAAGCTTGTAAAAAAACTGGTTGGTAGAATGCCACAGAAAAAAAATTACTTGACCTTCATATGTGACTTACGTGATGGCGTTTCATCAGATTTTGATATTGATTTAACACCGATTATATTATAGAAGTGTTTGTTTGTTAAACTAATCAGTTTTTATTTACTTTCGTCATATTCGATATGAAAAGCAGAGTGTTAACCTCGGGCGAAAAGCCTATTTAGGCACTCGAATTATAGAAGTAGTTGTTTGTTAAACTAATCAGTTTTTATTTACTTTCGTCATATTCGATATGAAAAGCAGAGTGTTAACCTCGGGCGAAAAGCCTATTTAGGCACTCGAATTATAGAAGTAGTTGTTTGTTAACTAATCAGTTTTTATTTACTTTCGTCATATTCGATATGAAAAGCAGAGTGTTAACCTCGGGCGAAAACCTTATTTAGGCACTCGAATTATTAGTGCCCTCGCTACGCTCATGTGCCAAACTATCTCGTGCCTAAATATGTCATTTTCACCTCTCGTGTTTATTTATTATTTCTTTTACAAATGTCATAATATATGTTTTAAACAGTTCGTAACAAAACAACATCAGGATTTGAATAACACTTTCCTGTGACATAATGGTTCGTATACCGATCAGCTTAAAGGACAATCAGCTTTATATCCGTTGAATTTCTCCATGCGACGAATTTGTTTTCGTTTCACCCCTTTCTTCGATACATATGGAATTTATTTGTACAGGCCTCTAAGGAGAATGCGAATTTCCATTTTTATTTGTCCCTAGTTTTGTGTACAAATATTTATTAGACATCATAGCGGGTTTTAGCCCTAAGAGAGGGCGGCAAAACGCCCTTCGGGGATATCATATGGAATACATTTAGCTAAACTTATATATTTACTCATTTATGTGGTGCATTCGTTTACAGAGTAATAAGTTTTTAGACTAGGTATTGACACACATGCTTATTAAACACACCCATAACAAGCAATTGATACTTAGGCGCATGTGTTTTACGCTTACAACTATAGTATGCTAATACGTATGTGTGGCAATACCTCAATACAATTAGGAGATTTATAAAAATATATTTTAAACTGTGTACACAGACCACTTGTTAGATGTTTGATAAAAAAAGGATAATATAATATAATGTTTCCGATGGCCGCTCTAGTTGAGCGGGCTAAGCCTTTACTGGCCCACCTCATTACAATGCAGAAGTTCTGGGTTCGATTCCTGGGCATAATAATTTTGTAAATGAATTTTCCGTATTTGCTATGGTCTGGTGTATGGAATTGGCCCGTGGTCTATTCTATATTACCCATAACACAAGCGTCCGTGCTTAGATTGGGGTTTTACAATGTGTGCTGTCTGCCGTAATTTAAAAATAATAATATAACTTAAGTTTAATTTAATAATTAAGAAGTTTGGAATTGTATAGATTTGAGTTTTAGAATAATCTACATCTAGTAACAACCAGGTGACTTAACTCAACAGGATACTCTCACTCATATAACCTTCGCAAAACGCCAAGAAACGTAGTGCTTTTTGCAACCCAAAATGTAACACTACACATTAATTTTTCCAAACAACGTCATTAGACCTGAAAACAATGAATATACAAGACCTGTTGATTAATTGTAGTACCAATGTATAGTACTCTGAACAATCCGATTCTTATTGCGATAATTTATCTGAAATATAACTTATTACATACATTTCTTGAATAACGAAGTTTCGAAAATATTATATAAAAATATACAAGTGCCTACGTAAAACTTCAATACTAATACAATACTATAACTAACTTCTGGGTCACTAAGTAAATCGCAATATCTCCTCACGATTTGATTTTAGTTAATATCTTGTATAAAAATAGGAGTGACAAACAAAGTTTTAAGTTTTCGTATAATTTTGTTCCAGCCATGTCTCGGAATACCACTGCGTTCGTGCTCGCCATTTGCGCCATGGCGGCGATCTGCCAGTTGCCCGTCGCTAACGCGCAGGCGTTCTCTTCTTACGACAGTAAGTGCTTAGGATAATTGATACAGAATTAAAGACATAATTAAGCAGGAAAATAATCTGATTATAGATAATGTAGTAGATAACTACCAGAGGCAACCATAAAGAGGATGCGAACGGCTGGCTGCATTGTTACTCTGTGTTGCAATACTATTAATAAAGTATAAATAATAACTTTTTCTTTATCAAATGGAAATAGCAAAATCAGTGTACTAAACGGTTTGATACATGTACTAAGCTGCAAATATATCATATTATTAATCCTATATAAAACTTTTGGGAACATAAGACGAACGAAGCAACTTAGATAGATAAATAGAGATTCTTATCTCTTAGAGTATCTGAGCTAGACTAAAATATAGTTTCTAACATAATTATGTATATACGATCATTAACTCAAATTGCATAGATCATATATATTTGAAACAGCCCAAAACCTGCAAGCTATTCAATGAAACCAAAAAACATGTACCTATGTATTGTCTTGTATAGCCACAATTAAGTTAAATTCAAACGTTTCAAAGTCTCACTGTCATAGTAATAAAATTAACATTCAAAATTAAGTTTTAAAGTTTACAATTACAACGTGACGTTAATATATGAGCGACAGAGCATTGGCGACAGTCTGTGGATTTATTAAATGTTGCCTTAATTAAATCCTGTCACCGTTGAAAACGGCTGTGTGTTTTACCATTATTTTGATTGTCTTGTTAGTCAAATTATATTGGATATTACAACTATGCAGAAAATATAGACGCCTTTACTTGGAAAACTATATTAATGTGTTTGTATTTTGAAGGAAGCAAGGAAAGTACTTTGAAGATTTGCCTGATATTAATTAATACTATCTTTAATATCCTTAGCGTGTTTATAAAAGTTTATATTTTACATTAATAAATACATACATACATAACTTCACGCCAGCTCCCTTGTGGTGTAGGCGCGGACAGCAGAGCGCCATCTAGGCTTATTCTTACACACCAAATTATTATTATTTAACATTAAAAAAACCTAAAATCTTGAAATTATATTTATAAATATTTATATTATTGTACTAAATAAAACCAAGGTTTGGTGTGTAATAATAATCCTTTGAAATATGTAAAAAACTGACCATTGAGAAAATACTAGACAATTTTATTTAGGTAAAATTTGATGTAAATTACTAAACACTATTTTTATTTTAAAGGCAAGAAATGGCCTTCATTTGAACAATTAAATTACTAACCGTTCTCTTGATCATTACAGAAGCGCAGAGAGTTTAAATAAGCGTAAACACCTTAACATAAATTATAAGGTTCATCAAACAATGTACTTCTGAAGGCTCTAACAACATATCGCAAGTGTAAACACATTTAGAACGTAAATCTGTATGGCGTGTAACCGGCACGTAATCTATTAACCATACAATATAAGTTATTAACATTTTATAATAGCTTATAACAAGCATTTAAAAATGTTGTTAAAGAAAATCATGATAAGAAGTCATAATTTTCAATGAAACTAACATTACATAGCAGTAAACTAACTAAACTTACAAATTCGGGTGTTAAATTGTTTGTAATTTTATATCAATATTTGTCAATTTTTTTAACATCTCTATCTCATCTCTAGTTCCGTAAGTTTTTTTACAACTTAATTTAGAAATAAGTTTTTAGTATTTGTTTACGCTTATTTGTTATTGTGTGTGACATTTATCGAATGTTGTTTCTGTTATGGTGTACCTTACGAAAAACTTATTATATTAATTTATTCTAATTTTAATGCTTAATTTATAGGTACTAATGTAGAGTGTATCTATATTTGTCTATTTTTAAACCTTCTAACACAGTGAAATAATTTTTACTAAAGAATCTTTTATAGTTTTATACTATAATTAAGACGAAAACGGTGAAAAATAAAAGTACTTACTAGATTATATACAAATTTAAAAACCGTTGTAGCTCACTAGGTAATGTATCCGTGTCTCATTCCAATTATTTGAGTTTGAATCCATGTCGGGAAGCTTGCACCACTTAGAGAATAATAATTATGAAGACAAACATCATGATAAATTCTTCTTGTCGATATAACCGATGTGGGAGAACCAGCCCGTTCGCTTTAGAGAAGCGTCTCGGACCGAGGTCCGAATCCAAAACGTTTATGGGCTGATATTACATATATTCTTTTATTATTGGTTTAATTGTTGCACTACCTTGTTATCGTTGAATAAATAAATGAATAGGTTTATTTGATTGTCCATTAACCTTTTTGTCTCGTTTTACATATAAAAAAGACCTTGTAAACATAGTGTTTTCTTGGAAAGATAGCCACAACTACCTCATTAAAAAGCATACGTATTGCATTACCTTTTAGCAGAAAATAGGTTAATGTAATGCAAAGAAAAACTTTGAAACTAAGTATAGACTTACCATGGTAAAGCTTTACAACAACAATAAAAAATAAAGTCGAAACATACTGCAATTTAGGAAAATATATTAATTCAATATGGATTCAAAAATTGTACAATTCCGGATGAATAACATTTTTTGTACATGGAACTTTTTGGCCTTACAACTGCCTTATAATCGTTTGTTAAATTTTAAGAAACTGCTCAGCAACGGATTAACGAAAATCTTACCCATAAACTCCTCTTAGGATAAGAGGTGCTGGTAAAGTAACTCATAAATAACGTCGAAATAACCGACGTCGAGGGGTAGTTTAAGTGACTGCTTGGAGGCAAGATGGCAAGTTTTATTTGAAACAGCCATTGATTAGGGGCTTAAGAGTCTATTATTTAAGAGATGGCAAATCATTTCTTAACGAGATTATTAAAAGTAAGGCCCAAGCAAACTTAACAAGTGATTATAGTTAATATAGTCATCAATCATTAAATGTACGGTAATAAGTTTAGACACGTGCAAACAATTTTTCTTACGTGTCTAAACTCCAAACAGATGGCACAATGCTTCAACATGTTGCCCTATTATTTTGTAGTTCAGTGGGCAGTCACTTTCCCATCTAACAACCTCCCTTGGGATGTCCAATTCGATAGTTATTCAAGTTTAAGGAAGTAAATGTGTCCAGAATGTAACATCCGCTAAGAACATCAAACTTTGAAACAAGGGACATTAGAGATTATTCAATTAGACAGACTTTAAACACAATTTATAACTTTTGATGTCGTTTTCAGTTTAGCATATCTTATCCCATTTCAATTTAATCGAGTAATTACTGAGTGTGATACTTAAGAAGCAATTGTCTTGAGATTAATGAAAGTCTATAAAAACTGCTTGACAGTGAAAGGTATCCCTTTTTTATTGTTTGACATTAAATTATATTGACCAGTTTCTAAGTATCCCGTTTGTCGGATCAAATTTCACATGTTTATAAGTAGAGTTGTTAACTCGTATATACATTCTTTTCATCGCCTTGGCATAAATAGTGAGATAGTAAAGAACATGCAAGGACTGCTGGATAATTACTAAAATGCTATTTTTATTTTTTATTTTATTTCATTTATTAAGGACAATAAACAGATATACACTAAAGTTACATAAGAAAAAAAAAGGTAAATAGTACAAAGTCAGTGTTTATCCTACTACATTATCCACGAATATCAAGATGGTAGTGTACAATTTGTAGAAGAAAACGGAACAAATACAATTAAAGCGCACACACACACACACACACACACACTCTCTCACACTCTCTCAAGTAAAAGAAACAAATCAACACGCTTATATACATAATTTACACTTACATATGTGTGGAGGATAAAAATAACAGAGATAAGAGAGACAGAAAAAAAAGACAGACAGTTACAGTGTTTGGTCCTTAATGGCGTTAATAACATGTTTTTTAAAAGCACTCAAGGAAAGTGCAAGTATGTCGATGTTTTCAAAATATATATCATAATTGTTGACGAGTTAGTACATTGGGGCACGAAGTCCTGCTTTAGTACGACAGGAAGTCGTAGAAAAAAGCCGCCATTTTAACCGCGCGTCTAAGCACTGTCCTTGGGACGCAATAACAAATAGTGTTAGTAAGAGGCATGCAATCTATCTAATTGTGACAAAGTTTATAAAGCAACATAGCACCCAGTAAAAGATGTCTATTAGAGAGTGACAGTAGGTTATATTTAAGAAGTAATTCAGAGTATGGGAGATGGCCGCTACTACACCTATAGTACATTATACGTAGAAATCTTTTTTGAACTCGTTCAATAGCATCTGTATATTTGTTATAAAAAGGATTCCATACTTGAGTGGCGTATTCGACTTGAGGTCTGATAATCGTGTTATAAAGATAAAAATATGTCCGTGGCCTATTAAAGAATTTACTTGTTCTACTAACAAAGCCCATCATTTTGTTAGCCTTTCGAATAATCTGTTGTGTGTGAATATCTAAATGCAGTTTTCTATCCAATACCATCCCAAGGTCCCTGACGTTGTCAGTTTGAGAAAGGGACATGTTCATAAGTTTATAAGTATAATTGATTTTATTAACTTTTTTTTGTAAAAGCTATCGAGTTGCACTTATTTATATTTAAAAGTATATGATTGTTCAGAAAATATGAAGTGAGGCGATCTAAATCTTTTTGTTCGACGGAAAACCTTCAAGTCATCGGCATAAAGTAAGAACTTAGTATAATAGAAGCAGGACCTAATGTCATTTATAAAGATAATAAATAGTAAAGGAACCAGAATTGATCCTTGGGGAACTCCCGAGGTAGTGAAGGAGACTTCAGAAAAATTACCGAGAATCGCTCTCAAAAGGTGAACCCCTTTTGAGAGCGATTTGTGATGTATGAAACAAACCATCTTAATAAATTGCCACGTATACCATTGTAGGCAAGTTTTTCTAATAGTTTCTGGTGGTCCACTTTGTCGAAAGCCTTCTTGAAATCTGTGTATATTGCGTCTACGTGCACGCCTTCATCCATACTCTCAAATAAGTAGTTTGTAAACAACATGAGATTTGTACACGTAGAACGTTTATATACTTACTATATACTTGTATATTCTTTATAATTATGACATATTGACTAGGTCAAGACGACACTTTACGCTCATTCCATTTACCAATTATAACTACATCAGCTGGTTCGGTGGCAGAAACATGTAAATATGCAACCCCTAATGAGAGTTAGGTACCTACTTGTTCGTGCCGTTTGCTGTTGAGACGGTGGCATTCTGGATCCAAAAGCCTCTAAAAAACTCCTCAAAATGTCTAATCGACTCTACAGATGATCACATGGTTGGTGCACTACCTCAGACAACGGATCAGTATGGTGGTCTAGCGAGATAACAAAGCCAGACTTCTCTACGCCTAAACCATAAATAGTGATCGTTGTTCTACTTATAGTCAAAGAAAATATACATAGAATAAATATAACAAATACTAATTAATTATGTTTAGTTAGGATTAAGTGTTGACCGTTAAACAATAGATGATTTCAACACCGACACATGAAAGTGACAAACGATAACTAAAAACTTGCCGAAAATAATTATTAAATTCATTAATTAATTTAATGAAGTGTGTCGTTGATTACTTGTCATATATGTATATTCATATTATTATGATAACTAATATCAGGGTGTAGAATATCGTAAAAGCAATGAATATCAAAATAACTTCAATAAATCTATCGTGTTCTTTATTCACGCCCCATAGTTAACAAAAATAATTGAATCCCAAGTGGATACCTTCTATCGGTTATTAAATACCACTATTATTCTAATTAGTTTTTGAAAGTTATTACTATTCATAAAGCAATCAATTATACGGTTTTATTATTATTATAACGGGATTTGCTTCTTGCTATAGGCTTGTAAACAATTACAAAGTTGTTGTAGGATGTATATTTTTAAACTTTATAGACTGACTATGATTGTTTAAATTTAATTCTGAAACTACAGCAAGATTCAAATGTTTTTTGTGAAAATTGTATATTTCCAAACGATTGGATTCAATAACTTTGTTAATAAATTGTACTGTTAGCATGGGGTTTTGTGGCCAATCCAAGGTGAGTAACAACACCTTGGTACTCTGTTTCGTGGGGCCTCAGGAAGGTCGGCCCTGTCTCCATGCGACTTGAATTTCGCAAGAACTATGAATTAAATTCCAGGTGTGGAAGTATTAATACGAGTATAGCTTATTCGTTTTTAGTACGTAGTGTTGTTATGTTACTCTTTATTTCCGATCTGATGAACTTTTAAAGCAGTTTCCTCAAGTAAGGAGGTAAAGGTTAAATCCACAAGTTTCTGCGTTTTATTTATAAAATTTTTGCCTCTAATTCTAGTTCAAGGGAATATCCGTTGGCCTAAATATAATTCAATTTCCTTTTTTCACGAAAAAAGATACAGTACAAGTAAAATCTTACAAAATATTAGTTATTGCTATTGTCACATTGTCTTTTACAGTTAGATACGGTTCAACGGACAATCTGTAACAATTCTACCCTCGTTATAATTGTCTTTAATGTTTATGTACTGAATAAGTATACGGAATAAAATAGGGTAGTTTTGTAATCAACTGTTGGGGACACGGTTGGTATAACGCATTTAATGTGATATTTGAGACTTTTTACTGCTGCTTCACACAAACCGTTGTCTAATGGCCAAGATGGTGCATTAAAATGCCAGTTTATCTCCATCTCCGATGTTTCCGACATAAATTCGTTGTTAAATGATTGTTTTAGTTCGTTCAATTCCCTTTGTAACACGTTGTTTGCACCCACGAAGTTGGTCCCGTTGTCGTTGAAGCTGTGACGTGAGTTCCTTTTAGTGCTGACAATATACGTAAAGCTGCGATGAATGAATAGTCGGTATTAGGCCGAAAACCAAATACCAACTGTGAAAAAAACTGCTCACATAGCAATGTACGGCTGTTACTCGTATAATTGGATTAGTGGTATAGGTAACTTGCGTTCACGTGTCCATGACTATAATCGGAACTCAGTTAAGAACACATTTATTTGAACTATGTAAATTATTATACTAATATATATATAAATCAATTGCTGTTCGAGGCTAACTCGCTAACACTCGAGAACGGCTGGAATGATTTGGCTAATTTTGGTTTTGAATTATTTGGGTTCTAATAACTCCAGGGGAGGTTTAAAAGGTGAAAACATCAATTTCGCTAGCTAGTACATAGATTAAATATAGTTACTGTTGAATACGTAGGTTTTTTACTACAATTTTTTATGCAACTCCGTTCGCATCTAATTGAATCCGTTCGAGCGGAAACTATACTATTTTCGGTGTAAGAACCTTATTCGCAAATGTAAATAATATCATCCACGCGGGTATCGAACCATATAAATTGAAATGTTCCGTAGAGGCGATGAACGTCCACCGTTCTTGTAATGCTACAAGAGCCTATAAAAAGTATTTAATTCATACCTCAATTAATAAAAAAATGTGTTCGAAGTATTGTTTAACTCTACCACATACAAAATTTTCTCCTTTTGTAGTTCAAAACTCTTAGAGGGGAAACAATTTTTATAACTTTGGAGTCAGTATCTCCCCACCCGTTGTAATTATACAAGTCTTTGAAAATCATTGTTTAGTTCCTAGAATTCTGACTAACGACACCACATACACAGCGATACGAACAGACCAACAAACAATATAACTTTCGCTTATGTATGTTGTTATAGATGAATGATTCTGGGCGTGATGGGATGAGGGTTTCTGTTGCCATTCTGATTACCATTCGTACGAGCTTTTATAAAAATCAATCTCTTCGCTTTATTTTACTAAGCAAAATCTTTACTTATACTTGTAGTATAACTTTCATTTATTCCTCGGAGACCTATCCACAATATAAGTTACATCAACTTATATTGCTCGATTGATAAGTAAAGTTTATGTAGTATACGATAAATCCGTCGAATTAATTCGGTCGTAAGCACTTCAAAAAATTGAGGCAACTTTCTTTGTTATATAAAACAAAACAAAAAATAATATCTGTAGTGTAGGTAAATATCGCAGAAACGTGTTATAAATATACAAAGTAAAATGAAATTATAAGTATCTATAAATAATCTTCTTTCCTTCATTCGTCTTAAGTTTTGATTATTTAATAATAATGATCATAAATTATAAATTAACGTATATAATATAGATAACTATGTAAGTATATGTAGAACTTAATATTTGGTGTCATTGATAGACGAGAGTTCAATCACATTTACAAGGTTTTAGCTTCATGGAACTGTTGTATAATGATTTTGCTTTTTTACGAGGTTTAGCAATAACATCTGTTAAAGTTAACAACACCTACAAATTAACCTCGTATTTTTAATTAAATTGTTTTTTTAAGAATTTAAATGTATACAGAAATAAGATAATTATCATATATCTGAGAATAACAGCAATGACAGTATAATAATAACAAAAACTTGACTCTAAATTCATCTCTCGCTGTTTGAACTTTAATTGTATAAAATATATTTTTAGACTAATAATAATAGTCTTAATTAGATTATAAGTTTAGTAAAATTCTATTTCAAACTTTTTTATACTAGGCACTTGTCATTCCTAGTTTACTTCTTTCATAATTCTACCATTAAAAGAACTGTAGGTGTTTTTTTTCATCTTCACTTCTAATGAACGCCATTATCGGAGTTCGTCTGTTATCTTAACTTTCTTATTCTCAAATTTTTCAACTATCGATATAGAATCTTAAGTTATCTCATATTACTACATGATTCTATTAGAACGTTATTCTTCTTTTTAATTGTTATTTCCTCTTGTTATAAATATAATTTATTCATTCTAATTTACAACAGGATGTTTAATGATTTTTTTAAACGTGAAATAAAAACTTCGCAGTCTACATAAAACTAGCTTTAAGTAGTAAAGTGGGCTAAGAAGTACTAACTACTGGGCAAGGGCTAAAATAGTCATAATATGTCATAATTGTTTTAGATTCAGCCGTATCATCAGACAGCCGAAATGGATGGGATGCTCTGGGTGGACTATATGCTCTGCTCGCACAGCACGACGCGCTGGGAGGCCACGCACTCGCCCGCAAATCTGTCAGATCACCCTCCCGACGCCTGCGCTTCGGCCGCCGCTCCGACCCCGAAATGCCACCACAGGCACCTGTAACTAATTCATTATTAAAATAAGTTAAAAATAGGGAAGCAGACAATGTACAATAAATTCTAATACTTTTACATATAAAAGATCAATTGTTAATATATAATCCTATCCTAATAAACACGCTATTTGACTCACCAGAGAGGCAGATAGCGTACCTGATAGGAAGCAGGTACCATCGCTTGTGGACATTTGCAACATCAAAGGTGCTACTAATACGCTGCTGCTCTCTAAAGGGAAACGGGAGTATGCCCACTCATGCTAGATACGACTCAAAAATATTGTGCAGCATGCTTTACACCAGAAATGGTAGCCATCCAGACGGGCAGATGTCTGGTTGTGGGTTGTTTTGTCACCGCTTACGATGTGATGCCTGGCCACAAGACTTAGTATTTTTTCTCCCTTCCGGCACCGATAAAAACTCATATTAACATCTGATTGAGCTATAGAAAGAAATTTCTACGAACTGAAAAGTAAACCAAACTTAAAATCGGGGAAACAGAAGTTTAGAATCCTCTTGTGCTCGATTCAGTTTAAATATACGAAGCATTGAAAACTTTACACAATCTCAAGAGTTAATTTACAGGAAAAAGATCACCGGAATTCAGATATTGTTAAAGTTGAAAGCTTTTTTACTAGCAACAGGCCAATTTGAGAATGTCCGCATGTGTTTTGAATAAAAATTCTATGTTTGATCCCATCTCAAAACTCATCATGTTTTTAACTAAAGCGCATGATGCAAAGTTTTATTTCGATTTTGATTTAAAATATGTTGTAAATAACAAAGCAAATATAATAAAACCAAATTAAAAGGTTTTTTAGTGCTGTTATTAGTGATTGTCATGCCTAGTATTCTTCCGTGGTAAATGCTTATCAAATATACAATATTAAATGTCTATCTTGTAACACTAGCAACATTAACGCCCTTTCCTTTTTTCTCTGACAAAAATAATTCCATAAATTGATGTGCTAAACACATTTAACAAATACTAATAATCGAAATTTTATTATATTGCTAGTTCACTGCTAATTAACATTATATTCCAAATATCACACATATATCAAACAACAGATATTTACATATTACATATTACAGACGTACAGATTACGCTGATGAAACCAGACTGAAGTTAGATTCGTGTTCTTACCACGATATACTAATCTTGAATATAACAGTTCTGATAACTTGAATATATCAAGTGAATTTTCATATATAATTAAATGGAATTATACTTCAGAGGAACTGAATTCCGGTGTATATAATCGAAATCAGAAATTCGTAGTATTTCGTACTGATTCGCATGTATTGAACCAAATAGTCTTAGTACGGATGTTATGTATATTTTAGCAGTTTTATTTACCTACTTCTTAAATACATAAGATAATTTAAAATTATCGACATTTATTTTTAATAATAGGTATATATTTTCTCAAAACCTACGGACTCTTGCTCGGTAGCTTTTTCAAGTTTAATTTTATTTTGAAAAGTATTGAAAATTACACGTTCGTGTTTTTGTGTTCGTTGGTGTTTTGAGGTGTACCTTATATTTAACTTAATTATAATTCTAGTTCTTATTATTAATACTAATTCTAGCGTGGAGTGTATTGTCTGTATCTAGTAATATTTGTTTTTTCCCATATAGTATGAAGCTCCATTTCTATGGTTTTTTCTTTAACATACTCAAATTCATCTGAACTAGTGCCGTTGTGTGTCTTTTATCTTTCATGTCCGGGTGTTTTATTTGTTTGGGCGTTGTGTATTGTTTTTCATTTTACAGTGTTGCGTGTAAGAAGAAGAAGATAAACTGTGAAGAAAACTTATCCTTAACTAAATTTAATAATTTGGAAACGAAGATCTACCAAACTTACTAAAGAACTGTGTGATGACATTCGACGGCGTGCATACATACCTATATGTACTAACTAAAAACTTTCGTTAGGGGTTACATGTATAGGTGCCCCTATACTACAGCTTTTTGTCGTTTAACAATACTATTGTGGGGTGACATATAGAATTGAGCGTATTTATATAGACCCAGCAGATTTTACATGGACGGAAGAAGATAACAATTTTGTAAGGGTTTAGTTTTTGCGAAAATGGTTTCTACGTCTAAAATCAATTATTGTGGTTTCAAAAATCTTATATACGTATTTGTATTTCTTTCGTTTATCTTATGATAGAAGTTCAAAGTTAGTTCTAAAAATATCTGGCACGTAATCTTAATTATTTCTTCTCGGAAAAGATTCGACGATAGGCTTTCTTTTTGCGAATTATTTCTTAATTTCATAAGTCAGCGAGTTTTGTGAACAACTCAATTCCTTTTAATAATTTTGGGTTTCAAGCCCCTACACATACATACTATATAGTAAAGATACGTCTCGTTCTTTGTAAATCTAATCAGATAGTGAAATGATTTTTCTTCTGTCAAATGGCTATAAGGCGCGGGTTTTGATTAAAATTGAGGCCAACAATTTTGATAACCTTGCCCTTAACTGATTTATCTTTACTTTCCATTCCTACGGTACCAGGCGTTTTAGACCTTAAACTCAAACTACCACGAGAGCGTTGAGCCCCGTAACGTTTTTAAAAACTAAAATTGTTTTGGTTTCAATATACAATAGTTTGTGGAATTCTGTTTTGGAACGTTTATGTGCTATTTATTTTATTATTATAAACGTTACTTGATTAAAGCTCTTAGAGCCAGTTCGCTCGGCGTGACACCATGCTCTCACAGAATGTCGACATGAAGCGGTTAAGGTTAAGGCCCATTTCCCTCTTCCCCTACTCCATTACTCTATCCAATTCATCATGTCTTGGTATCTCTATTCCGCCTTTTCTATTCTACTATATTCTATCGCAATCCCATCCTAAACGATGGCAACACGTTGACTTCGAACCTGGGGTTGCAAACGTCTATAGGCGACAGCGATCACTTTCCATTAGATGGGCCGTCTACTATTTTGCTAGATTCGCACTAAATAAAAGTATTAGTACTTACTTAGACTAAAACAATAAATATATAGTCAAGGTGGTGAAATCCGTCAGTGGGGAAACTCCATACGCCTCTCATTATTTACGTGTTTACATAGTTTCAACGATACCAAATCAGTCAGTGCAGTTAAGACACCATTAAATTCTGCCTTTGAATTGTAGTTGGCGATAAACTCCGTTTAAAAAAGCAAGAAACAAGCGGTGTATGGACTTACCCCATTGACGGACGTCGTCACCTTGACTATATGCTTATCCACATCTGAGTAAATTTCGCTCAACTTTGCACTCCCTGTCACCCCTAATTTTATGAAGCCCGTCTTATCCCTTGCTCCATTAGAAGCGGTTCCTACAAAGACAAACACACATCTATAAAGTGACATGTCGGTTAATAGTTTTGGGCCATGAGATAATCGTGATATTCACGACAATATTATTCGAAGTAGTTCATCGACCTGAATATGTAGGTTTATGTATTATTTCTGGATACACCGGAATATGGTATTGTGTTTATTAACTTGTGTGGATGAAAATGAATGTAATGTGATAATGCATTGACCTATTTTATAGCTGACCTCTTCTTTTATTAAGGTTAAGCTGTCTGTTTCGTTGCATATATTTTGGCTATAGTTTTTATTTTAAACTAGCCTACGACTTCGTCCGCATGGATTTTTTTAAGTGGAACCATAAAAAAGGACACAAAGTAGGTTAGGTTACTCCTTATAATATCTGCTATCTGCTACAAAGTAACCAAAGCCAGTTAGAGTATTTGCCCGTCTGAATGGCTACCACCCCTGGTCTAGAGTATGCCGTCTTAACAAGTTTGAGTTGTGTTCCGGCATTAGTGGCCAGGTTCCAGTCTCCCTTTATAGAGCGGTAGCACACTAGTAGTACCTTTGGTGTTACAAATGTCCATAGGCGATGGTAATTGCTGTTGACGACTCACGAAACAACAAAATAATTGTGATCAGAGGGTATTCGTCAAGCAGCGATATATGTTTGTATCAAACACTACCATTACAAAGGCTTAATAAACCCATCAATTCGATTATATTGTACATTATATAGACACAGCATATTTAGATAAATAATATTTATTTATCTAAATATACTGTGTCTATATAATGTAAAAACAAGTTCTTCTAAATTTATTTCATAATTTTAGAAGAACTTGTTTTTGTGAAATATGAACTGGTTAAGTTTATGTTGTTAATAATTCTTAATTATAAATTACGCATTTTCGCTGTTAACGGGCTTGATGGATTTTTCATTCAAGATTTAAATAGTTAAAAACATATTCTTCATAAAGAAAATTTATTTCAGATTGACGAAATGGATGAGCTGATGTCGCTCCGCGAAGTCCGCACCCCGGTCCGCCTCCGTTTCGGCCGCCGCTCAGACGAACGTGCTGTTCCACACATCTTCCCCCAAGAGGTAATAGATAGATAGGTAACACTTTATTGTATACCATTACAGAACAAAGTACAAAGGGCGGTCTTATCGCTAAAAAGCGATCTCTTCCAGGCAACCCGTGGCAAGAATATTCCGATTAGAAGTGGCGATGGTGGTATACACAATTATTGTAAGATTACTTACACTTTATTAATAAATATATAACTATAATATATATACACATATACACATAAGTTATGATATGTGATGATATGATAATAATACAGTCAAAATCAAATTCGGTTACAGCGATAACTTTAACGAGACGTGGACACTGACGATGCAACTGGTCCAAAATTTTATACTCAGCGGGCTACATGGCATGTTTTTGGGCAAGAATTTAAGATTTTACTTTGGACTGTACTCACCCTAACAATAATTATGCCTTAAGTCTTCGGTCCATACTTGTATAAAATCTTGCTTTAATGTTTTTAAATCCAAATCCAAATACAAGCAGCGCATACAATTTTGGAATCAATTGTATAGTCATATCACTTTAAGTGATAAAATTTCAGTGAATACACAGTATTAAAAAAGACGCCATTGTATTCTATATTTGCTCAGATTAAAGTTAAGTTTTCCATTCCGTGAAAATCCTCGTAACATCTAGGATTCAAAGTTCTATGTTTATTTCCAGACTCTAATTTATATATTTATATATGAGTACATATACTTACTTATATATAAATTTATATGAAATTTCATGAAAATAAGTTGCAGTGTAAGATTGTGGAGAAGCAATAAAAAAATATATAAATAAACTCATTATCTGTAAATATGTTTGAAAATCTGAGATAAATAATAGGTCGGTTAAGAGTAATTAATTAATTGACTGAAATACAACAGCACACTATATATATAACCTCGACACAATTTAAAAGACTTTCAAACACTTCGTATTCAATGTATATTTAAACGTTCCTATATATAGCAAGGTCTGAGTGATGTGACCATCGTAAAACCCTCGAGTGGTATTAACCCGTATAATGAAGTTATTCCCCCTAACAAGCCTCTTTTCGCACTTTTACGACGATTGACACGATTTATGACGAATGTACCCTTTTTGTAAAACAATTGTCAGAACAGGATATAAATCACGCGAAGTCAGATCGAATTTGAAGAGGCAGCTAAGATTTTTCGCATTTATCAATAACAATGTTTCTGAATATTATTTTATAAAGAATACCAGTTCACTGGATAGCTATGACTAGCGTTAGAAGGCATGTAAAGATATAATAGTTTCAACATCTATGCCACCTCTCTATTCTTGTTTATGTTATGTTCTCTTTTATGTTTTGCGGTTCCTATGTTTTTATAATAAATAAAACTATACTAATTAAATTAAAGTGTATTTAATAACAAAACATGGTGTCAGAAGATGGCTGACACGGACTTCAAAGTTCTGCTTCAGCAGCAGAACAAAATGCTGAATATAATGCAGGAACAAATGGCTCTATTGCAAACTCAAGTGAAGAATATGGCGACTGGCTCTGAAAATGTGAAAAGCACTGTTAGTGTGCCCTGGCCGCTGCCGTTAGAAGTAGACGCAGGCGATCCATTTGAAAATATGGAATTCTTTCAACTTCGGTGGCAAAATTACTGTGTTGCAACGGGTATGTCCAAATGGGGCCCGGAAAAAGCTGAAATTAAAGCAGGGATCCTTCTAAATGCTATTGGCAATGCGGCAATGAAAAAATATTTAGATTTCAATTTAACAGAAAGTGACAAAAAGAGTGACGAAAATATTTTCAAAAAAATGCATGATGCCATAGTCAAAAGATCCAATATAATTTACTCAAGATATTTATTCAATATGAGAAGTCAATTATCGTCTGAGAACTTTGATGACTATCTGCTTAGTTTGAAGAAACTAATTAAGCCTTGCAATTATGGCAATGTAGAGCAAGAAATTTTAAGAGATCGTATAGTCGTTGGTATAAAAGATGGACAAGTAACTAAAGAGCTCTTACGCAAAGAAGACCTAAATCTAGATGATGCTATTTATATATGTCGAGTAGCTGAAAGAGCATCGGCTCAAGTAGCGGATATGCAAAAAGAAGAAAGTGTGAATGAAATTAAATCAAAAAGTGTTGCCATGAATACTCCTAGAAAATGTAAATTTTGTGGCGGAACTCACATATTTAAAAAAAATATTTGTCCAGCATGGGGAAAACGCTGTGAAGAATGTGGTGGAAGAAATCATTTCAAAAGAGTATGCAAGAAGAAGAAAACTATAAATGAGATAGAGGAAGAAAACTCTGATGACAGTATATTAGTATCTGAAGTGAGAGCTAACAAATCTTCAGGTCATATGGAGGCACCACTACTATTTAAAATTAATAATAAGTGGCTTCAGATATTCTGCACTCTAGATACAGGTGCGCAAGTATGTGTTATGGGAGTGGAGTATTATAAGAATATTACAGGTGATAAAAACGTTACCAAGTTGAAGCCTTCGTCTCATAAGTTGAAATGTTTCAATGGTTCATCTATTGCCAGTTATGGGGTAGCAACTTTTGAATGCTCAAAGAAAAATAAACTATACAAAGTAAATTTTCACATTGTAGATGTGAAACATGAACCTCTACTTTCAGAAAAAGCCTGTGTTGCCCTTGGTTTTATTAAATATTGTGGTGCAATGAAAGTAGAGTTGGATCAAACAGAAGTTTACAAGATTATGCAGAAATATAGTGATGTATTTGAAGGTTATGGTAAACTTCCTGGAGAAGTCTCACTGGAGTTAGATGACTCTATCCCTGCTCGAATTCAACCAGCTCGTCGTATTCCAATATGTTTAAGAGAGAAACTGAAGCAGGAACTTGTTAAACTCGAAGCTGATGGTATTATCATAAAAGAAACTCAACATACAGATTGGGTAAATAACATTTTAATTGTTAGTAGAGATTCTAAATTCAGAATATGTTTAGACCCCATCCCTTTGAATAAAGCCCTCAAAAGACCTAATTTTCAATTCACAACTCTTGATGAGATGTTACCAGAACTCAGTAAAGCTAAAGTTTTTTCTACAGTTGATGCAAAGAAAGGGTTTTGGCAGTGTAGCTTGACAGAGAACAGTAGCAAACTCACCACATTTTGGACACCGTTTGGTCGTTACAGATGGTTGCGCCTGCCTTTTGGACTAAGTCCATCTCCGGAGATATTTCAGCAACAGCTAACCAGCCTTCTCAAGGATCTCAAAGGTATTGAAATTATAGCAGATGACATCCTGATTTATGGTGTGGGTGAAACTATTGAAGAAGCCACAGTCGATCATAATATTAAGTTTGAAAAATTACTCCAAAGACTCCGCCAGGTAAATTGTAAATTGAATAAAGAGAAAGTTAATTTATTAAAAACTTCTGTTAAATTTTATGGTCATGTTTTAACAAATGAAGGCTTAAAAGTGGATGAATCTAAAGTAGATGCAATTAAAAATATGCCTACACCAAAATCAGATAAAGATGTTCTTAGGTTCCTTGGCATGGTTGGGTATCTCAGCAAGTTCATTCATAATCTCAGCTCACAAGCTGCTAACTTAAGGAGGTTGACCAGAAAAGATGTGGATTTTGTGTGGACTGATGTAGAAGAAGGAGAATTTCAACAATTAAAGAAATGTATAACCAGGTTGCCTACTTTACAATATTTTGATGTAAATAAAGAAGTTGTAATTGAATGTGACGCCAGTGAGTACGGATTAGGTGCAGCTTTATATCAGGATAATCAGGTGATATGCTTTGCCTCTAGATGTTTAACTCCTACAGAAAAAAAATATGCTCAAATAGAAAAAGAAATGTTGGCAGTGGTGTTTGCATGCAAAAGGTTCAACCAGTATGTAGCAGGTCACTCGAGAACAATAGTTAAAACAGATCACAGACCATTGATCAATATTGTGAATAAACCTTTGATTGAAGCACCAAAAAGACTTCAAATGATGCTGTTAACCTTACAGAGATATAATGTCCAGCTGGAGTTCATTCAGGGAAAAGATAATCTTGTAGCTGACACTTTGTCAAGAGCACCGGTGTTAGATGAACCTAGCAATTCATATGACTTGGAAACTAAGATTAAAGAAAGAAAGGTTTATAAATTAATAAGCAAAATTAAAAATGTTAAGTATTTAAGGATATCAGATAAATTACTGGAAAAAATTAAAAGAGAGTCAGAAAAAGATGATAATTTCACTCAGCTAATTAAATACATAGTTAATGGTTTTCCAAGATATTTTACTGAGATGTCAAAAGATCTAAGAACTTATTATAAATTTAAACATGAGCTTTCTACTTCAGATAATTTTATATTTAGAAATAATCAGGTTTTGATACCAAAAAACTTGAGAAAAGAAATGCTCCAGAAAGTTCATATCAGTCATAATGGGACAGCAAGTACCCTTCGCTTAGCAAGAGAGAATATGTTTTGGCCTGGAATGTCTGAAGACATAAAAGAATATGTTGAAGAATGTACCTTCTGTGCGGCATATTCTGTGTCTCAACAAAAACTTCCTTTAATTAGTCATGATGTACCAAGATATCCATTCCAATATGTGTCTATGGATGTATTTTCTTTTAGAGATCTCAAATATCTAGTTACTGTAGATCATTATTCTGACTACTTTGAATTGGATAAATTATCAACACTGACAGCAAATGAAATAATCATTATTTGCAAGAAAAATTTTGCCAGGCATGGCATCCCTCAAAGAATATGTACAGATAATGCAACAAATTTTGTGAATGAGCATTTCAAGAAATTTTCAGAAGAATGGAATTTTGAGCATGTTACTTCATCGCCTCACTATCCTGAGTCGAATGGTAAAGCTGAATCTGCAGTAAAAATAGCTAAGAGGCTTCTTGTTCAAAGCATAGAAACTAAACAAGATTTATGGTATTGTTTATTACATCAAAGAAATGTGCCCATTGAAATGGATAACACTAGCCCTGTCCAAAAGCTATTCTCTAGAAGAACTAGGACCGGGCTGCCATGCCTGTTAAGACATTTAAAACCTTCACTAGTTGCAAATGTGCCAGGCAAAATTAAAGAAAGGAAGGAGAAACTGAAACATAGACAGGATAAGAGAAGTTTGGAACTGTCTGATTTGAAAGTAGGCCAGCAGGTAATAATTCAATTGCAACCACATTTAAATAAGCGATGGAGTTTTGGATCTATCGTAAAGAAGTTGGATACAAGATCATATATTGTGAGAGTGGAAAACAAGGAGTATAGAAGAAATAGAATACATATTAAGCCTTTCAATGGAAACATAAAGGAGTCAGAAAATTCATATAAAGAAAATCATTATTCTAATCAGCACTTCACAGGTGTACAGGTTGAGCAACAAGAAAATGTACCAGCTCCTTCTATAACCAGCTCTGATACTGATGCAAGCACACAAGTTTTGACTGAGACATCCAATACTCTCAGACGAAGTGAACGTGTCAGAGCTATTCCGGAATATCTGAAAGATTATCATCTTTAAAGAAAGGGAGATGTTTCTGAATATTATTTTATAAAGAATACCAGTTCACTGGATAGCTATGACTAGCGTTAGAAGGCATGTAAAGATATAATAGTTTCAACATCTATGCCACCTCTCTATTCTTGTTTATGTTATGTTCTCTTTTATGTTTTGCGGTTCCTATGTTTTTATAATAAATAAAACTATACTAATTAAATTAAAGTGTATTTAATAACAAAACAAACAATAAAAAAGGTTCACTATTGATGCGAACAATGGACATATGTTTCGTTTTTTATTGCAAAACTAGCAGGCATACGGACTACGTAATAAATAGTGGTTACCTTCGCCTATGCACATTTGCAACTCCAGTAACGAAGCTAACGTGTTGCCCGTCTTGAGGATGAGATAGGTAAAACGGGATACAGGATATGGGATAGAGTGATCAAACAGGAAAAAAGGGATATGATAATGGAATGGAATAGGAATGTAACAGGATGAGGGGGAAGTGGGCCATCGGAACTTTCACTCGTCGTAAGAAACACGCTTAGCTCAAGGCTAACCGTTTCACTCCGATAGTCTGTGAGAGCATGGCATCACAGGTATCGAGCCGCTCAAGCTATCTTTATTCTGCTTATGTTTCCTACTTTTAAAACAAAAACTAAAATATGTGCAAGAAATGCTTCCTTAGGACAATATTGTTTTGTTTTTAAATAAACCTATACTATTTATTATCGCCTCGACAATTTAGATGCTAGAAATAGCGGTATCAAGGACAATCGAAATCAAGATTGGAATAACTCTTACAATGCTTGTTTATAATAATGTTCAAATAATCTAGAAGAGTTTACATCTAAACAGCTATCTAGGTATTCGAGAATCGATTTGAATTCAAAATACCCACACGTTCAGAATTCTATATGATTTTCGCTTATGCGTGTAAACTGTATAATTCCTTACAGGGTCAACTATTCCGACCTTTACACGCTTTAACGTCATTGTGACCGTTAAGTCGATATAATACGTGTTTCGGTTTATTGTTTATTGCTTTACGAAGTTTTTATAGGTATTATTATGACATAAGTTGTGTTTTCAGGAGCAGGACCGTGCCGTGCGTGCCCCTTCCATGCGCCTTCGGTTCGGACGCCGGTCAGACAACAATATGTTCTTAATGCCCTATGAGGTTTGTACCGTCCATATATTACTCATATATTTCATGAAGTTTTGTTGACTTTTACGCAATTCGTAATAATATGAATTTATGAAAATAACTTTGTTTGGATGTTTTTTGATCTTTAATCAGAGCTTTGGAAATATCATCGCTGTTATCAATCCAATCTCTAAGTAGTAAACGTAGGCCTCCCTAGTTTGTTCTACGGATACCGCTATTCAACTGGAGGGATAATATATTTGCCGAAGCGTTGTTTGCTTTTTAGGACTTGCCTACTTCGTCAGCTATTGACTCTGCGGTAGACTAGACTGGCACACTATCACTTCAAGCAATTCTTCTTGAAGATATTTTTTCATTCGAACCATTTGTCATTTTTTCAACTCTAATCCGGAAAGCGCATCACTTAGGTAATTTTCTGACCCAATGTGCATATTGTGCTTTTCCGGTGAAGGTAAACATCGTAATGAAATCTCCACAACGAGATAACCGATGTGTTAAACCCGTCGACCGTCTGCCTTAGACAAGCGTTGTAGGTATACTGTCCGGTCCCTTCGGAATATAAGGAATGTTATTATTTATTACTATATATAGCATACATGTTCACGCGAAATTATGAAATTAGCAGCCAGTAATTAATTTTCTTTTTCATAACATAATAACCTTTAATACATTTCCATTAATGTAGCTATAATTTTGTTATAGTCTGCTCTGCCTAAAGAGGTCAAAGCCAGCGGTTCCGTAGAAGACGACAGACAACAAGAATAAGCTGCGTACACATATCTGCAACCAACCTAGAGTTAACTCCGCTCCATTCAACTTTAAACAAATTAAATATAAGACTATACCCTACTTTCTACATGTCAAATAAAAAATTGAAATCAATTTCTTAGATGTTATTAAACTAATTCGTTTGTAAGCTATATGTACATAATAATCAGATAGTGTATCGTATGTTATTATCATAAATGTTACTTTCCAATTTCGACATACTTATTGCGAAAGAAATTTACTGTGATTGTCAGTTCCAGTTTTGTTTGTTGATATACTTTTAAATACCAATGATATTCTAGTCAATGTATCTTAAGCCTTATTTTATTTTACTATGTTATTTATTAGCGAAGAGTTGTACATTTTAAGAGCTGGGCAAATGTAAAACTACTTCGCTACACAGATAAACTTCTGAGGTTAAGCATGCATCAGAATCAGTATTCCATTTATAGCAATTCAATGTAAATCATGGATTAATTTATTATAATATGTATTGTTAACACTAAGTGTAGTGAAACTATGTTTAATTTTGTATAGATATTACTATATAGAGCAATTGATGAGTTGAAATATAAAATATTGCCAACAGATGTATTGTATTTTATTTCACTACCTTTAAACCATATGAATATAATAAATATTAATATTAAACATAATTTTTAATATTACTACTTTCTGGGGAAAGTGTCGTGAGTTAGGAGTTGCTTCTTAGTTCTTTGTTGAGGACAATTTAAATTTCTAATATATACAATTAACTAATTTCAAAAATACAATTAAAACTAAAAATAAACAAAGTTATAAATAGTACAAGCTATTATAGACTGTGTGCCTGTAAATATAATATTGGATTTCATATCGATCATAGAAGAAAGACATGACTAAGAATGAAAATCGACCAGTAATAAACCTAACTCGCTACACACTGCGATACGGTTAGTTGAGACACATTACAATAAATTGTGAAACAATGTTCATATTCTATAGAGCGGGCCTTTAAATGATATAACATCATGATATAAATATTTTTTCTACACACTTGCTCATAAAGTGGCTCTATGGTCACCGCAATTAGGCACAGAATGACACCCATAATCAAACTGTGACTATAAAAAATTATAACTCACTAGTGAGTTATAGATTTTTTTTAAAATTTTATTGGTTGAGTTGCTTTGTTCTTAAAATAGATTTTATTCAAAAAAAAGATCGTGTTCTATAGAACAAATAAATTAATGTTCCTATTGCTTGCTCATTCCCGCCATAGCGAAACATTTTTCACAACTCGTTTTCACTGTTGAAATTATAGTTATTTATTAATTAAAATATCCAAAAGTACTAGTTACGAAGAAAATGATTCATGTTGTACACCGCCCGATATAAGATGTGAAGCCCTTAAAGTTTACTACCTGAAAACTCCAAGGAAAAATATCTATTTTATCTACTAAATAAAATGAGTTTTTGTTGTTATTTCATTCACAAGTGTGTTGAGAAACGTTGTATGATACACGTGTGTATTGATGATTACCGTCCTCGGCTCTCTTAAGACCCTCGCCTACGGCTCGAGTCTCAATGGCGCCTCGGCGGTAATCACCAATGTTACACACTAGTACCATAATGTACTATTAATTACTGTTTTAACTACAATTAATACGCTATTTAATTCATTATCGAAATGTCGTCATCATTTACAACGCTCACACACAATCGTTTTGTAAGTGGATAAAAAGTATTTTAGTCAATTTGAATATCAACTAGCCTATTATATATAATTCACGCCACCAGTCTGTTCTTGTTTTCACAAAAAATTTCAATGGTTATTTTCAGTCAACAACCTACCTATATACTATTTTAAAAAAAATAAGATCAGTAATAAATTGGAAGTCTTAATTATCTATTTTCGATTAATGAAATTTTCTACATCGAAACTTTAGAGTACAACTATATAACTTAACTTTAGAATAAAGATGACACATGGTAACGATATGGCAGTGATCATAATTTAATATGGCACAAATAAGCAATTAGCATCAACATTATGAAAAATGTCTTCAATTTCCTAAAGCTTCAATTTGTTAAACAATTTTAAAATATATGTCATCAATAATTTTAATGATCTCATAGAGGACTTGCAATCCATGTTCAAAAATCGACTAAATATCTATTCTGAAAAGATTCTATATTGATTCTCAAAGCGGAGGACCATCAGGCTCAAGTATGCAAACCTAGGACTAAAACAGAAGTAAACACTTGAATGATGATAATAATTCCTCGCCTCTGCTCCTACTTTTGATTTAGCATTAATAATGTGTAAACTCATTTAAAAAAATATATTATCATAAATAACCTAATCCATTCTACACAACTCTCTGTGGCTCGAATAAGCCCATGAGCTTTCTATGCCATAGTCATATATGTATTAATGTGCATGAAAGTAAGCATATTGGCAAAAAAAAAAAAATCGTTTTAATCATAATAAGATGGAAGCGCTACTTATATTTCACGGAATAGCAATAAAATTTAAATACGGAAAATGAAAAGATATGATTGAAGTAATAAGGGAAAATTATCTGTGTCTGCAGAAAAAGTTTAATTTTTAAAGAAGGAAAAGCTACAATTTTATCTATTTTGTGTTTCATGGGCGAAGGGACATTCACATAGAAAGCGGTTACCATCGCCTATGCACATTATGTTACACCAAAAGGGCTACCAATGTGTGGTCGCTCTACAAAGGGGGACTGGAACCTGGCCAATAATGGTGGAACACAACTCAAGGTTGTTATAGCGGCATACTGTAGATCAAGGGTAGTAGTCATCCATATGGGTAAATACCCTACCTACCTGGCCGTGGGTTGTTTGGTCGCCTCTTGCGACAGGCTGACCGGCCGCAGGAAATTGTATTCTTTCTCCGTTCGTGCAGGGATATACGACGACATTTTTGAAAATAGCTGAAGTAAAAGGTATATAAAAATCCTTATCTCTGCCTAATCGTACGAGAAACTGGCGTGATAGTATAAATGTATGTAAGTATTTGCCTAAACGTTTTTATTTTATAATAGTACCTATATTTGGTTGTCCTTCATAGGCTAACATAAATACAAATAACTTTTAGATATTGATACCCAAGCATATTGCCGGTACTTAATCTTTTGCTTATTTATTGTTCTCGTCCTTTTATTTCCGTCCCTTCCAGTTCACGTACCACAGCATATAATAAGACATTTCGACTCTACTATTTTTTGTTTCACTTACAATGAACAGTGTAATCGAAAATTAATAGTATATATAGTATTCAGTGCGGAAATAACTTTTTAGTGGGAGACATAATATAATTAACATTAACATGGCTGGAATAAGAACTCTTTTTGTAAGTTACTACATTATCAATAAAATTCGACCTTCTGCATTCCCGGAGGCATAAATAGTTATCCTACCATGGTATATTTTCAAGTTGAGTACAAAACGAGAAACCTACAAGGGGGTATAAAGTCTAAGGTAAGACACAAAAATAAATAAAATGCAATGACATTATGTGCAGTAAATTCTCCTATTACCTACTATAATGTACTCTGTGGATAGGATCGAGTTATTTTAAAAGCATATTTTTGGTATTAAGAATAGACAGGAAAGTCTGTAAAAACTGAGCGGTCAACGCACTTATATTTTGGCAATCTTACTAGAAAGATGGATAGAGCACCAGAATATTGTAAACAAAATGTTTAGGTACTATATATTAAATAATTCTCTTGACTATATTAAATAATCTCTCTCTCACACTGTTTATATATATAATATTTTAATCAAACTATCATTATAAGATTGGTTTGCGTCTGAAACTCTCTCAGATTATTCTCAATTAATATAAAATGTTATAAAACATACATGTATTATAAAATCTCCAGCATTAAGTTCTTGAAGAATACAACGTAATTAAAGCGAGAGTCATAAGAGACAAAATTATTTTTGGCAGTACCATCTACTATAAAATGAGTGTATTAATCAAGAGATCTTTGAAGAGAAACATAATGTTTATTAGCGATTTTCCGAGTATGTGTCAGTTATATATTTTTTTTAAAGAAATACTAACAAAATGTTCTTTTTGCAATGACTGATAGACTTTTTAATATATATGTATTTAATTTATAAATTATGTAGTTTAAGTATGTTTATTTATGATATATTTAATGATCTGTACCACCTACATCGCCAGATTAGGTTAAATTATTCCTTAAGTTGCCGGGAAGCGATTGCTTTCAGCGATAGGGCCGCCTATTGTTTCTACCATGACAATATAGTAATTATTATTGTGCATTTTGAAATTGGATCCTCGTGGAGAGTTTTTCTCAAAGACACGATTGTTCAAAGCAAGAAAAAAAATTAGTATGTCAATTATTTATACGATATCGTACGTAGAAGAGCGTTAGTCACCTAGTCATTGAATACTGACGTTTTGTGTAAACAAAATAAAGTGCTCAACACCTTGCTCGAATGGCAAATCTCACATTCAAATCGGTTCAAAGTGATTTGTACGATACTCGCATGAACTTGAAAAAATGACATACGAGTTATAGATTAGACAAGTCAAATAATCGTAGGCAAATATGTCAATACGATTTGTGTCGTAGTGTAAACTAAACTCTTGGTGATAATTACCTTACGATTATAATATGATATACTCGTAGGCGAGTTTTTGTTTTTGGTTGACTGAAAACATGCCAATGGCATTATAGTCTAAAGCAGTGTTTTTCAAGCCTCTTTAGGGGGGTCGCGTAGCTTTTATAGCGGAGTTGCAAAAGGCTGGGAAAGCTACTGCAGTAAAGTCTGCAATATCCGTAGATTCATGAAATTACAAGGACACAAAATTACTTTCTTTTATTTTTTCTATGACTTGATCACGAACATCAGTCACCATATTGCTTATCCTGCGTTGAATGGTACTGTCAAACAGAGGTATACTTTTGAGTTTTTCGACCTCTTTTTTGCCAAACATAACCTCCGCCATATCTAAAGTAGCTGGTACAATCAAACTTTCGACAATAGTATTAGGTTTTTCTGCTTTAGATACACGAAGAGCTACTCCATAGCCACGCTTTCTCATTTTTGCGAGGCGGCCGGCATCGGACGTGGTCGTACATATGCGCGTAAATTGCGATATCTATAGGCGACGCATTCGATGTAAAAAAATGTGTTTTACGTACTTAATTATGTATTTAGTCGAACCCTAATTATGAAAATTAATAAATACGACGAGGGATCAAAAACTAGTGAAAACGACAAACTCCTTGGTAAGAAAAAAATACTGGCAGGCATAGCTCAGATACATATTTGTAATATTAATAAAGAAAAAAAATCTTCTATTCTCTTTTGTTTTTTTTTTATGTAGTCATTTGTTTGCTTCGTGTCGGAACGTGTTTTCTAAAATGGAGAAAAACGAAGTGCGAGCCGTTATTAAACACCTTTGTTAAAAAAAAGTTAGCGACGCAAGAGATTCATTGCGATTTGGAGGCCACATGAGGAGAGTCTGTTTCGCCGTATTCCACTGTCGCAAGGTGGGCTTCTCAATTTCGAGTAGGGAGAACGAGCACGAAAGACGAATATCGTTGCGGCCGTCCATCGACGTTAGTCAACCAAGAAAATGTTGTGAAAGTCGAGAAAATTGTATTGAGCGATCGAAGAGTTACCATCCGATACTTAATTCAAGAAACGGGCATTTCATATGAAAGTATTCAATCCATTTTGAAACAATCTTTGTATATGAGAAGTCTCCGCAAGATGGGTGCCGAAATGTTAACCAACAGTCAGAAACAAAATCGATTTGACATTTTGAAGATATTGTTGGAAAAGTTTCAAGAAGATTCTGAAAACTTTTTGTCTCGTTTCGAAACAATGGACGAAACATGGGTCTATCATTTTGATCCCGAGACAAAACAGCAATCTTCGCAATGGAAACGACCATCATCACCGACTCCGAAGAAGTTTCGTGCCGTGGCATCGGCTGGTAAGGTTATGGCTTCAATATTTTGGGACTCAGAGAGACTTATTCACTAGATCTGGCGCCTAGCGATTTTTATCTATTCCCCAAATTGAAAGAATACTTCAGGGGAAACAGGTACGAAGACGATAACGAGGTGAAGGATGTAGTGGAGAGCTTTTTGCAGGACCAAGACAAAACTTTTTTTTAAAGGGATTGAAGCCTTGGAAAAGCGCTGGACTCGGTGTGTAAAGAGACTCGGAGACTGTGTAAAAAAATAAATTATTAAGTTATCAATAGTCATTATATTCTATCTCATTCCCACTACTTTTTGATCCCTCGTATGTTGGATTAAAAAATATTTGTCACAAAATAAAATACATGTAAAACAAGCAACGGGTAGGGGGGGTCGCGAAATATTTCTTCATAGTAAGGAGGTCGCGTCATGAAAAAGGTTGAAAAACACTGGTCTAAAGAATATTGCCTACGAAAATAGTATACGATTTCTCTCCCTAAAACGTGCGACAATCTCTCTCCATGTAAATGTTCCTTTAGGGCTTCAAAGAAACAAAATAAGCACTAATATTCCGAGTCTGGAAAGTAATAATCACTTTATTTTCGTTTGTTTGCTTGGTACCAAAGACTATCAATCCAAATCTTATTTAATATTCATGACTATTTAAAATCTACTTTTAACTATATTATAGATCAATGACTGGCACCTTAACAATGCAGTTCGTATAACAACTGGAAATTCAAGTAAAGGAAATTCAAGGAAAACCAAGTCACTAAACCGATTTTGCACACAAATAAAAAATTTCTTAAAAACATCATCATTGGGCAATGCAAAATTGCACATGAAAATAATATTCTTCAAGCTCTCCAAAATTCCAGTCATAATAATTATTTGTAAATTTTATATTTACTACAGATTTATACATTACTTACCTTTTCCTTAATTGTTAATAAGCACTCGAGTATGAAGAAAACAATATTCCCATGTTCATACGTCTAGCAGATGGGCTATGTAGTCTGTCCGGTGCACAGATTGCATTATTTTAAGGAGACAATAGAAATGTTAGGTGCCAGGTGGTTCTCATAAATTCGCCGCGGGATTGCAAGCGTCTTCACCCAGAGTAAGCGCAGCTGTCAATATGTCACCAACACGCTTCTCAACAAACTAATCGTATAATAACGACACGAACTTATTAGATTTGAACGCCTTTTCCTTTACTTCATTAGGTTTATAGCTGAATGTTTGATAAATTTCTATTTAACTACCTACATATATAATACCTACCTGCATACCTACCTGCATAAAACATAACATTTACATATGTAAAATTTAATTATACATTATAACTGTAAACTAGTGCAGTTTATCTACCTTAATTTGTAGCTAAGAATTTCATATTAATAATATTGAAGTTAGAATTTTTTTTGGATAATGCTAATTTTACGATTTTTGTTATTGGCACGAGCAAGTAAGTGGACATAGTGAAGGTCTTGAAGACACTTTATGGAGTCATTTAAAAAAACCTCAAGTACCGGAGAAGGACCCCCCATCGATTTAAAGTTGCCTCTAGATCTTAGTTGAGTTTAGTTATTCGAATCGTTGTTTAAAAATAAATACAGTCGCTTTCAATTTTGTAACTATGCACTCACAAATATAATATAATAAATCAAACAAATGTTAAATTAAATATTTTTCGTCTGTTATCAGACAAGTAAAATTCATCACGACTTATTTGTAAATGTGACGTGACATGTCATGCATCATTCACCTACCTTGAAATAGTTTCTTCGTTGTCACGAAACTGCACTCATCCAATTTTTGTGCATCCATGACTAACTCACTGTTCACCTGCACGCACCTTGGATTATAATAGAACAACTTTATTTTCGTATCATAACAAAAGCTTGTTGTGTCAATTAGATTTTACATTTATTTTTTTGCACCCTGTAATGCTGATATTAAACGAATCGAAACGTATTGAAAGTCACCGAACTGAAAGGACACAACGCGGACGGTACAGTCAATGACATTGAATAATTCATGTTTATGTTCATGTGGATCATTTGGATTGATTCGTCCGATTGAAATACAGAATTGAAGCGTCTAATATCGGCTTAAGGTAAGTAAGGAAAGAGACTCTAAAATTGTTCTTTTAATTCCTAACATTATCATTGAGTTCCGCTTGAAGTGTAGTCGGGACAAACTGTCTGACAAAAATTCTAAAACCAGTATTAGGTATGATTAGACATCGCGTAATAATATCCTACCTCATTTAAAAACTAAAGTAATAAAATGCATTATATATAATATTATGTAAGTTTTAATAGGAATTATGAATTTTAAGTAGTTATCGAAATATAATGTTTATATTCAATGTTTTTGGTTCAAAAACAATTTTTTGTTAAATATTCCCCAACATAAAATTTACGCAAATATTTATAAATACTTTACGTTTTAATCGGCGCTGTCTGTGACCTATTTTAATTAAGAAAACACATTAAATAGCTGTAAGCGTTCTAGTTTTTATTTCCGACATTCGCGAGTTCAATGGCCTTGATAATTACTTATCAAAATACCTTTGTACGAAAATATAGTCATGTGCTTTTTGTTTTATTGCAAACATAATTTCTGTATTTAAATCATATCATCAATAAGATCCAAGGTAAGGGTTGTCTGCAAAAGATCGCTTCTTAAGCAATGAGACAGCCATATCGTATCCTCATATATACCTATTCGTTGTTTCTTCTTTTTTGAAGCGATCATGGCTCCAACGCAGTTTGCATTGATTTGGCCAATGTCACAGTAGGTGGTAAAATGTCAGGTGCATATAAGAATATAAATACAACAAGAAAAATTTGGCTGGTGATCTTCCAAATCACTTTCTGGGATACTGAGGACAACGCAAAACATAGAATGTTACAACTAACTACATTATAAGTTGTTTCTTCACATTTTTTGTTCTGGTGTACAATATTATCCATCAATCTATATATTTCATAAAGGTATGAATGCTAAAATATTTCTAGGCTAATTTTCAAATTTTCAAGGTTTTACTAAATTGAAATACCCGTTCTGTGCTGAGGTTCTATAATTTTATTATCGCTGGAGTGTAGCCCACAACGTTTTTAGCCCACTCTCTTTATTTCGTTACCTGCAAAGATGTGGATAGACATGTATTCCTCACATAACCCGCCGTTTTCACTAAAATTTACATACACTATGGTTTAAAAATAGTTGATGTAAACTAGATAAAATTCCCGTTTGGCTACTCAAGGAGGCGTTGGTTCACTCGCATACTGGAAGCCGTTGGCTACAGTAATCATTTTCTCTGAGTGACACGACTCATTGTTGTGTATCTAGTTTAAGTTCAAGGACTTGGAAGCTGTATTTGTTTATCTCAGGTAAGTAAGAGTTATAAATATTCTTTCTTTTTGTGTACAAGGCGAGTTGTACTGAAAGGAATTGATGAAGTAAAATTGAAAACCTACTTTTATTTTATTGCTTTTATGCTTAATAGGGTCCTTCTATAGGCGAACAGGGCGCTACATTCTAGTGCTTACATTGAATGATGGGTCAATATGACTATCTAAAAAGGTAGCTTTTGATAGGCCTTTGGACACCTTACTCATGGAAAATGGTGACCGTATTCTTTTTTTAATTAAACATATACTATTTTCATAATCATAATTGTTAGATACAATTTGATTATCATTATAATATACTTAGGTTTTATTTTTGCCTACATGTTTTTTAACACAATATTAATATTGTGTTAAAAAACATGTTACGTGCTTAAGCACGTAATTAAAATATTTCATTTACAAAAAAGTTCCCCGCAACGTAGCCAAAACCAGTTATGTCCATTATCTACAGCGTCCTTTCCACTTAAAACTTTTCTAGAATCAATGTATTTGAACCTTTGTACTAAGTTTTTAAGGGTTTAAATATTTAATTAATTTTAATTGCATGTGAAAAATGTATGTCCAATTAGTCTGTATTTTTTTTATAAAGTAAGTTTTTTGTATAAGGAAATAACAAGAATAATAGGACAACACAAATTTTGCCCCTAGTAAAATGTTTTTAGTACATAATTCAATGTGACGTACAACAACTGTTCTTTCTGTATTCGGCAAATACTACTAATTTCAAATAGGCCATGGTAAATAAATAGAGTAGCGAATGTGTAAATCAGTCAGCTTAGAGTTACAGATGTCGATACAATCATCAAACATGAAACAAGGATTACTGATACATTGCAGGTGAGGGCGTACATTTCATAGACTCGTGAACTGGCTGTGGGCGGGCGGCTAGCGTACGCCTCAGTTAGAGACAGGCAACGAAGCCGCTCACACGAATCTGACCGCCGCACAAGGTATAAAAACATTGTAGACAATACGCTTAAATCATTGCTTCACATAACATACAGCACTAATAAACGCTTAGAAATGTATTTGTTTTTATTTCACTAATCACCTGCTGACCTCGACATCCATGACTAACTTCACGAACAAGGTATACGGTTACGAAAATAATTCGCCATGACTTCATGTGACTGAAATAACGCGTCTCGGACGCGCGCCATTATGCGCCTGCGCAAGCGGCGAAAGTATTGCACATCGCAATATTGATTACACCTGTCCGAATCTATTTATCTCTCACTTTGATGTATAGATGCATTAGATATTGTAAATAAAATTTAACCTTAAAAGCTTGCAAATGCAACTTGCACCTGGTTAAACTATACAGAAATAGAGTTATAAAACTTATTCCTGTATGTGACCGTCTGGATATCGCGTCGGGGTTATTTCTAACCTTGATGACGGTATTGTGACCTTGCTCCTCTATAAAAAACTTGGCCTTTAAGCCGTCTTAAACATTTTTGTCACTTTGTTATCAACCTTAATCTGCACCTACTGCTTCCAACTGTTGACTCTGTGGATGAATATATTTATTATATGATCTAATGTATCTTGTAACTGCGTTTGTTGACCGCATCAATTAATATTCTTATTTGGGAACCATTGTCTTAATTGTTAGATTTTTACCATATACGTAGATTATTTGACTATCTAAGGCATTTCCTTTTGGAGTTTTCAGGTAATTAAATAAACCTCATATTAATTACTACTGTTTAAATAAATTAAAAAAAGATTTAATAATTCGTTAACGTCAGTAACCGCTTTCCATAAGGTGAACCGCGTGTTTGATGTTAACCAGCTGGTTTTTTTCTGTTTATCATATATTTTGTTTACCTGTAAAAGCTTATGTTTTAATAAGGGCCTATAGCCTAAAAGATATTCTAATCAAGGTATCAATACCTGCCGAAATTTCCAAATATGTGTAGGCATCTCTTCAATTTCTTTATTACGAAAAATTTTAAAATTATTTCAGTATATACTAAACTTATTAAAATGATAATACTCTCTTAGAAACAGAGTGCAATTATTTTATCAACAAGAATAAATACAATGCCAAAAATAAGCACGCAAATATTTATTACGCATGCGGCCGAAGAGTCCAGCACGAAAATAAACTATACCTCTTCGCGTTCACATTAAATATCGTATTTTCCGCGGCATGGAGATAACGAAATGTTTTTCTCCCTCCTACACAAATTCTGACATAAAACTGGCTAACATATTGTTCAAATGCACCTTATGATATCAAAATTTTCATTATTTACGTTATGTTCGGTCTTTGTATTTTCATCCATGCGTGACGTCACTGTGGCATTGGATTCATTCTAACACATCATCTCCTCATTCCTGCCGCTAGGCTCATGAACGAAAGGTTGTCAAAAAGTTTTCCTTGCGCGCTATAAAGATTTAAATTGAACTCCAAGTTAGTCTTCTCATGCCGTTAATGGGGTTTTAATAAATATTTTCTTGAGGTTCCAGCACGTTAGTAGCAGTTTTAATTCTAATACCGTAGATGACTCAAAAAACTGGAAAAAGGATTAATTTATATAAATTTTTGTAGATTTTTTTTTTTTTTCCTTAATTTGTTTCGATATGCTTTTACTAGAAATTGTTCATCCATAATTTTTTTTTTTTTTTTTTTTTTTTTTTTTTTTTTTTTTTTTTTTTTTTTTTTTTTTTTTTTTTTTTTTTTTTTTTTTTTTTTTTTTTTTTTTTTTTGATGCTTTCACTACGTAAATTTTCATCTAAAGATGAAAGAATAAGTATATCTAAGAAGAAAATGGTCTGCAGTGTCAGCTGTCATGTAGTAATAACGAAATTGTTAGTTACATTTTCATTGATTGTCAATGCTAGTATTTTTTCCATGATGTTGCCCAAAAACAAACGTATCTTGAAGTATGCAATGTATGTATTTATCTGCTGACTAGAGCTGGTTTCTTTATCTTACTATCCGTTCATTAATTTGTCTTACAATTGGTTGAAATTGACTTTACTTGTATGCAGTTTAGCAGTTTGCAGCATTTTTATAGCGAAGGTGACAAAGCAGCATAAGTACACTTAATGAATAGTGGTTACCGTTACCTAAAAACGTTTGCAACACCAGAGGTGACTTGCCTTCAGGATGGGATACGTGAAAGTAATAGGGAGATAGAATGAGATTCCGAGCAGGAACGGAGAAAGAATACAATTTCCTGTGACTGAGAAGCCTGTCGTAAGAGGTGACAAAACAGTCCACAGCCAAGTGGTAGTGAATTTGCCCATCTGGATGGCTACCACCCCCGCCAGGTTCAGTCTCCCTTTCAAGAGCAGCAGTGCTTTTGTAACGCCTTTGGTGATACAAACGTCCATGGCAATGGTAACCGCTTTCCATTAGGCGGACTGACTGACTGACTGGCTGCTGAACTGAATTCCGTGATATCACACCTTCCGAACCATCCCAAGACCTTCCAGTTAGGTCATATCAGTTTAATATAGCAAATTTTAATCCCTAGTATAGCAAATAGTAAGATATAAGAACCGAAGCTAAACACCTACATGATTTCAAAATGAATTTGGTGATAAGCGAATCAACACATCTTTCCAACTTCAATCGCTTCTATAAATGTGATTTAAAGATGGGAAGTAAATAAAAGCAGACGATTTGTTTATCTCTTCCGCGATAACATGCATGATGATAGACTTAACGTCCGCGTTAATTTTGCGAAAGCTCTAGTTGTAAATAAATTTGAATGTAATCTTGAACAGATCGGTTTGATGATTGATTATTCAGCTGTTGTACCTACAGCGGCTTTGTGATTACAAATGTCTCGACGCTAATTGCTGGCAAATGGGGAACTCCTCCAATTTCAAAAATAAACGACCTCTATTAATTACCTTTCTCACCTTAGCCTGTTTGTCTTTCTACTTTAGTTGGAACATTCAACCTTATTCGAAAAGTACATTGACAGAACATTGCTGTGAGTGTTTGTTTTTCACTCTAAAATGTGAAGGTCCAAGGTCGTATCTTTAAGATTTCTATTGTATTTTACTTTTTCTGTTTTTTTTATTATTATTTAAGCCTGTTTGTTATAGTGTTAGTAATAATGATAATTATAATTATCCGTGCAGGAACGCAGAAATAATACAATTTCCTGCGTCAGGCGGCCTGTCGTAAGAGGCGACAAAACAACCCATAGGCAGGTGGTGCGGTATTTATCCGTCTGGACTGCTGTTCTTGTGTATGCCGCTATAACAACCTTGAGTTGTGTTCCGACATTAGTGGCTAGTTTCTAGTATCCCTTACGAAGCAGCAGCACATTTGTAGCACTTCTGCTGTTGCAAATGTCCACAGCGATGGTAACCGCTTTCCTCAGGTGGATGGTCTGCCTGTCTGCTGACGTCATGCAATAAAAAAATACATAAACACTGAACCAAAAAAATACCTACAAATATTATATTTGACTACGATGAACATTCAATGGATAGGTAGGATCGACATGAGGCAACTACTGGACCATAAATTACGTTTTTATAACCATTTTGGAATATACTAGGATAAAAACCAGATGCTGTAACAGGTCTCTCTCGATTTTTTACGTGTTATTAAAAATTATCTTTTAAAAACCCAATCAGCCAAAAATTTCTTACTAAGTTGACAATGCAAGTCTTATCATTCATTTACTTTTGTAACTGATTTACTATAATTATGTTGAAAGCACTAAATCGTCAAAAAGCTAGATCAATGCTCGCAGTCTTCAATTAAATTAAATACTGTAAAAAGATAAAATTTATGAAAATAGGAAATGTACCTCAATAATAGAATTTGTCTGTTTCAAAAATGCTAATATCGGAAAATACGGTACAAAGCTACCTGTCAGCACATTATTCGGAAAAAATATGATAGCCGTCGTCGGTGGCGGGCTAATAAAACGCAATAACACGCGGTGCTCTGAGCTGCCACCTCATACCCCGAGGCGTGAATCTTCCGAGAGTGTAATAAAATTATCTCACGAGGAGAATAAAATTTGCCACCCTAATTTGTAGGGTATGCGGTCGGTAAACAACCATATTTTTATATCAGCTCTTAACAGCTTATACTACTAATACTTAAAGTTATTGCCTTGATAATGAGTTGAAATATTTTTTTTCAATTTGGAAATGCATAAACATACACCACTACGAGGGAACAAAGCTCGCGATTATCTGCCAGATTTCTTTTGGAACCAAACCGATGTATTTTCTTGTTTGGTTATTATCAAAATAAATTATTTGTTACAATCAGAAAATACTACAGACTAAAACACTGAAATAATGTCAATAACATGAGTAAATATCTGATTAATTGAAGCTTAAATCTTACAATAACTTCTTTACATTAAACAAATAGAGTTCACTTATTGAAATAGAGACATTTTGCTTTAGAAGTTGGTTACAATCTTGGGACTCTTAATAGTACTTGAAGGTTCTGTAATTTAACTTTCCCGTCCATTATAATCTGAGGAAAACATAGTACATTTACCGGGTTGTCGAACCTTTAGGAAGTCACAATAGAATTTGTTCAAAACCAATTTCTCTGTTGGGCAATGAGGGGAATATAAACAAAAACAAGATAATTAAAGATTGATTTATTTGTCTCACTCGATTAATCAGTTTTAGTATCTTGACCTTGATGAAATATTATCGATTGCATTGTGTCTAGCAATAAACTGTTAACATTCTCTTCTTCTAATTAATTACTCCCATAGCTTAAGCATGAAAAAGACATGTGCAACTAGTCAGTAACATAAACAATCTACCTTTTTGGAGATCAACTATAACGTCGTTTTCCTGAAACTTTCCCAGTGACCACAAGTCACCTAATACTATCTGGGTCCTTTTGAACTATGTGACCAAAGGACTTTAGTATCGGTTATTGGCTTACTCCAAATAACCTCTGGCAATCCCAATTTCGAGCTCTTCCAGTATGGAGATATGCGTTCAGCGAGCTATCCACGTTACTCTTATACGACTTATAGCATCCGACGCTTAAACTATAATTATAACTATTTCATTTTATGAAATAATAACAGACTTATTATAATTATAAAATTTTATGTTTTTCTAATTCCAGCGCTGATCGAACGACAATACAATGGCCCCAGGCCCGAAAATAGTGCATAAACAATTCAATTCGCCCATCGGACTGTATTCCCAGCAGAACATCCAAGAAACACTTAACAAACACCTGTCGAACCTTGACAATGGCGGCGTGGGGTAAGTTACGATAAAATATCTTTCCTTAAAGTTTAACAACTTTAAATCATACAAATAAGAACTCTACGACGAGAAGTGACAAAGAGGCGGTTTAAAAGAAAAGTACCTAATCATTTTAATATTCTGGGCTTTGCCCACGTGACAGTTAGTTTTACAATAAAAACTTTTGCGGTTTTCAAAGCGAAATAGTACCTACTGTGTAAGCAAAAAGTTTTAATAAATTTTATGCAAGCCGATTTTGATATTAAGATTTGAACGCGCTCATTGATGGCCCTTACACGTGGCATTGTCATCATGTATTTTAGATATATATTTCGAAAAAGCGTTTGTTTTTGTATAGAACACAAATCGGCTATTTAAATTAAATTATGTATCAAAATTTTCAATTCAAATTGGATAAGGAAACTGCCTTGATGTTCGAATTGATATGGATTTACAAAGAAGAGGCATCTTAATCCAGATAATTAATTTATTAAAATGGGCTACTCAAAAACAAGCAATGGAAATACTGGATAAACATAATAAGTTTATCAGTTGCCAGTTCTATTGTAAAATTATCAATAAAGTTAGGTTCCATAATCATGTAATTATAAGTTACATAGAAAATCATGAATATAAAAGTCCTATAATAAATGTTAGAACTATTCCGTCCTTTCCAAATGCATAGTAAATATTGGAATATTCTCTATTTTGCTGAAGAAGAATAATACAAGAAAATCAAAATATAAGAATATTCAATGAACAAAGACGTAATTCATGTAACCTGAGATTTATCTGAACCCAGTTTTCCTTATTGATATGTGATGTACATAGATTGAGGACGGAGTACTATTTTGTGAAGGATTCTCAGAAAGCTGACTCATGTATGTACTCGATATATGATACCAGGATTTCATATAATATTCTTTATGATATGGAATTGATTGGGTAGGAACGAACGCCAAAAGTTCTTTTTATCTATTCTATTTGTCTAACGGTTTATTGTGCCAAACTAGTTCAAATACACTTCTCAATCGTAAGGGTTTTCAGAGTTACGTAGTAATTTTGGCAAAAATAATATAAAAAATTTTGATAATCATGGTAGCCATGACCTTTCCTATATCTAAAGTAGCCTTAGTAAAATAAAGCACCTATCTCATCCAAAAAGTGTTCGAATCCTGAAGTAAGTTTTCGTTGGTTTGTCAATTGACCGTTGTTAACTATACTAATATTATAAAGAGGAAAGATTTGTATTTTAGTAACGAATAAATTCAAAAACTAGTGGACCGATTTCAAAAACTGTTTTCACCATTATAATGTTACATTACCCCAGACTAATATAGGCTGTATTTATTACTGGAAAAAATTAGGGATCTTTACTAAAACTTCAATAATGTAACCCAAGGTGTCAAAAATAGTGCTTGAGTGGAGAGCAAGGTTTAGATTCACAATTTGACCTGGTGGCGTTGGAACCGGGTTCTAAGTTTTTATTTTTTCAGGGCAGATAATGTCTGCCGGAACCGCTAGTAGGATATAAACCTTAGATTACCAGTATATAAGTAAGCTTTTCTTATTGTCGCTATATCGTAGGAATTAATTCCTGATGCTTCATCTGCAATAATGTTCAATATTTAGACTATTCTCGAATGCAACTTATTTAAAGCCTTACAAAATAACGCCGTTAACGAATAGCTACATTAGTGTATGTATATACGTTATCTCTCAATATTTAACGTCATTAACAATGACCTATCTCAAATAACACATTAAACCTATCGCCATATCTGCGTGAAACGGCCTATATCTGTAACACTATTGCAGATGAAGCCTAGCCAGCATTAGCGATAAAGTATGACCATAATAATTTATTTGTAGCTTTCAAATAATAATAAAAAATAAATCAGTTTCGAATCAGTTCCGAAAACAGAAAAACAAAATATTATTAAGAAAATAGAGTTGGTTAGTAAACAAGATAGGGATATTACGTAGATAAACGAATTCTTTCTGAAAGGATATTACGAAAAACAAATACCTAAGTCGATACGAAATCACATTTTAATAAAGCGCTAGAAACATTACTTATTTTTAGTTTTATTCTAGAAGTAAAATACATTTTTGCTCTTCATACGATTCAAACTTTATAATTTTTTATTATTAAGTTCCAGTCTTCCTTAAGAGAGTAGCAGCGCATTTGTAGCACCTTTGGTGTTGCAAATGTCCATAAGCAATGGTAACCACTTTCCATTAAATGAACCTGTCTGCTGAACTCCTACTAAAAACTACTTACAGTTCAAAGAAACTTGATTGATTTATTCTAGATTTTTACTGTAGCTATAACGTAAGCCATTTATAAAACTTGCCTTGAATTCAGGAACAGAAATTGCGCCGCCTTGGCAGCTTTTGAACCTAACATGAATACTGTCGGTTGGAAGTATTTGATCTTGAAATTAGCGATGTGTGGAACCCTCGTGGCGACTATGCCGTCTGTTTTCTTAAATGAGTCTCAAATCATTATAATTAATTACAATATAATATTTTCATTTTTACGTTTCTATCATTGAATAAAGCAATGTAAAAAAATACTGAACAATTTGACACAACCGTAAACAGCAAGCAATACTTTGTATGTTTTATGAAATTCCTTGGGGGAATTATCACGTTGGTTCATAACAGATATGGATTACTTGCTCGCTGATAAATAACCATATTATCCAAACAGAGAAAAGCGCTTTTCTTAATAAAATGAATATTTTAGATATTATTTCGAGTAACATGGACCTTGTATTAACAAATGCTTTTACATTTTGTTTATATTAAATACGTAAATAACGATGGTATCTTAGGATGAATGATGATATTGAATCGATAATGGTAGTTCAGAATGCGATAGTATAAAAATTGATATGGCTTTTGTTATATGATAAGCCGATGTTTTCGTTGTACTTTACCGACACTATCTATTCTAAAACTCATGGAAACTTAACACTAACTATATAAATAAAACGTGCAAAACAATATTTTAAAAAAGAAGGAGAATAGATGATTGGAATGAACAATATACTAATTTTACAGGATAAAACACACTTTGGTACCGCCATGTAAACCTCCTTTCGACCCATTCATACTTTTCTTCGAATATTTAAATTCTTCTTAAAATGTGACGGCGCGTTCCCCTTTCGCACGTCACTTCAATCACTCATTGACATATCATAAAATAAAATAAATATATCGCTATGCATTGTAAATAAATAAAATACCATAAAATTACTTAAATATACCGCGCCTGCACATATATATTATATAAATAACCCGCTCCGCGCTATAATTGTAAAACAAAATTAATAAATATAACATAAAATACTGTAAATATAAAAGCAAAATAAAGTGTGTGTGATAGTGGATAGTGAAGAAGAGGAGCCGCGTTTCATTCCCATTAACCAGGTAAGTGCGTGCTCGTTCCGATTCCCATTCCATATTGTCCACACTGCTTTTCCCGCAAAGTTGACACAGTTCACTTAACGCTAAATCCAGCGCCGCCGCAACACACTTGGTAAATAACTTTTATTCTAATCAATAAAAAAAGTTTTTTTAATAATTACAATAAATAAACTATATATTATTGTTCAATATATTCGTTCATTATAAAATGTTGCTGGAAGGACAATACACTTGTAGTTTAATGTAGGTCGGTTTTTTATGTCACTGCTCTGTCTGGGGTAATTTATAGTTAGTGACTGTGGCTGCCTCTTTTTACAGCATTCAAAATAACACCTTTGATCATCTACATTGTAGATGATTAGATGTGTTATTTTGATCTTATTAATTAATTTATTATTATTGAGATTCTACAATACATAATAATTAATTAATAAGAATAATCTAATGATAACCATTAATTAATAATAAAAACTTGTTAATTATAGTAATAAATTAATGATAACAATAATAATAATTAACCCGCAGGGCTTGTGGCGAAGCTTAGGTGAGTGCGACACCCGTACCGACTCCGGGCCAAGCAAGGCCCCGCCTCCGTGCTGCCTTAACCAGCCGGCACGGAGTGGAGATCGCTAGAGCTAAGACTCAAGCTCCAGGTGAAGTGATAAATGGCTAATTGAAGTAGCTTCGTGAACTGCAGCCCACCTCTCTACACCCTTAGCCACTCACACCCATGTTGCCCTGCCTTTTATGGCATTTTTAGGGGCCCATGCAGGGAGTGGCGAGTCACCGTCTGCCCATTTTTCCATGTTCCCTGACATTGCGACGGCAGACGTCATAGTCCCCATATTCCCAGACCGCTAGTACCACTACAGTTCACCCCAATAGCCCGGTACTTTTTGTCCTCATTTCCCACAATAGTCCTACACTGGCCGGCTTGTCCTTGTGCATTATTATATGCGTAGACAGGGATAATGCCGGTCAGTGTCACGCCACATTTTCATTAAATTTGTCAGGACCTCTACGTGTTGCCTCCCCACGGCCCCACGCAAGCCCTCCAAAGTCCGGCCATTTTTATGGCCCGTGTCTTGAAAGACATATCAATAATAATTAATTAATTAACCCTCAGGAGTCTTTGTGGCGATGCCTTAGGTGAGTAGCGACAGCCGGACCTCACTCCGGGGTCCAAGGGAAGGCCCCCGCCTCCGTGCTTGCCTTAGCTAGCCGGCACGGAGTGGAGATCGCTAGAGCTAAGACTCAAGCTTCAGGGATGGGACTGATAAATGACATAACGTTAGAAGTAGCTTCGGTGAACCTGCAACCCACCTTTCGACACCCCTGAGCTACTCACACTCATGTTACCCCTGTCTTCTATGGCATTTTTTGGGACCCATGCAAGGAGTGGCGAGTTACCGCCTGCCATGATTTTCCACGTTTCCCGAATATTGCGACGGGCAGACGCCATAGTCCCATATTCCCAGACCGCTAGTACGACTAGCAGTTCACCCCAATAGCCCGGTACTTTATGTTCTAATTTCCCACAATAGTTTTAAAAAAAAATTATTTTCAATAAAAATAAGTTACAAGATTATACATGCAGTTACATTGCCAAACTGCAGCACAGTTTGTCAGCAGTGTTCTCGCGTATCGCATTACATTAGGTATACCTTATAACTTTCGTTAAGTGAAATCATTGAATTTCGTGTAGTGAAGTATACTTTTTTAATGCAAATTGTAATATAAATTAATTTAAATGAATGGATTAAGCAATTTTAGTTAGATAGTCCACAATGACCGGGGCCTTTCCATGGGTACATTATTATATGGTGTAGACAGGGATAATAATCGCCAGTCAGTGTCACACCAAATTTACATTCAATTTGTCAAGGGGCCTGTATGGAAGGGAAGGATCCCATGTATGTATATATACAATTATACATACGTTATCTGTGCATTTTAACCGGCATTAACAATTAACACGAACGTCCCATTACAAATAACGCATTAAAACCCATCGCTGCATCTGCTTGAAATGGTCACTAGTAGTATCCCAGATGTAACATAATATTAAAGAAATTAAACAATTTAAGCAATTGTAGTTTTATGTATGACAGTGGAACAAATATCCATTGACATAATGCCAAAAAACGGCAATGACGGATTTACACAATTGGTAATTAGTCATTGGTTTTAAAACAAAGGAAATATGTCTCAATTTATGTTGAAAAGATACTAGTATTCACTCAACAGTAAAACCAAAACTATTCATTTATAATTAACGCACTTGTATAAATATTTTTAAATTCCTGCCGTTTAGCATATGCATTGCAGATTTCTTTGGATGGTTTATTTATAATTCAAATGCTTATCATCATCTTAAAATATTGCATTATTTTTTATAAATATTTAATTTAATTTGTCTAGACTGCTTTGCATGCATAACGCTTATACAACGAATACGTATTGTATTCTTTCTTCCAGAACATTATTTAATTTCAATTAATTAGAAGACACCACAGGTATTTCTTATCTCCATTGTTGATTAGAAAAACACCAGTATTCTCTTAATCTAGGTGAATATATTAAAGATTTTTATATTGATGAAATTACATATGGAAATTTGCAACAGGAAAGGCGATATCAATGTACTCCCTCCCGCCTTGAAGGAGGGTCTGGAACCTGGCATCTGATACCGGAATACCACTCAAGGTCAAAAGATAATATAAATAATAGTAGACACTAGACAAGTCATAAACTAAAAAAAAACACCCTTAAACGAAATCAGTCAAGAATAAGTTTATTTCAATATTATATATAGTTAATAACAGTTACCGAACTTGTTATCGATCAATATTTATGAATTAATTTAGTTAAATTGAGCTAAAATGCAGAACTCGGTAACACAGCAATAAATAAAATCCTGCACATTACTATTGTCATTCCTAGTATTGTTCTTGTATTGTTCAATTTTCCATACTTCACTCCAAAATCTAAATTCATAAATGAATATATAAAATCCTTATGAAAATTACCTCAATTAGAGCGGGGTACACATTAGTCATATCTAATATTTACGCTTCTTGAGACAATTAGCTCACTTCTTAACTTTAAATATATAAAGTATTTCATAGATGTTAAACATTCCCACTTTGTATTAGTGCACAAAACAATGAGAAATACCTGATTTCAAATTGCATATAGAAATAGCTTGTATTACGTGCATTGCGTTATAAATACATTCGTAAGCTTCCACTTTAGTATTTATGTTTACAGATACAATAAAAGCAGTGTGTCTGCCAATGGGCGGATCTTATGACTCAGTTTCATTCCTTAGGAGACGATGATTAGTTCATCTATTTGTATTTAGTATGAGCATCAAAACAACATACCCACCCTCTTTAGACTATATATGTACATGATAATATTAGTCATAAAATCATTTGCATCTATCCATTGATCAGTGTCAATATTTTATCGTAGTGTCAACAAGATTTTGTAGTAACTTGTTTTACAATATAATAATTTTGGATTATCCTATTAATAAATGTAAGTATGTATCCAATTTTATAATGACTATAATATTAAACACAGAAGATAAGACTTACTTATTTCTCATGTATTTAAAAAAATCCAATACAATAATGTTTATTTATCTAATTCATGGATTTTCTTTTAGATGTCCGTATAATAAGTTCAGTCGTTGGTACCTATATTTTTTATTGCCTCAAGCAAGTCGATCCACTTGATGGAAAGTGTTTACCATAGCCTATGGACATTCACAACACCAGGAGCGTCGCTAACACATTGTTGACGTCTAAGAAATTTATAACGATCTTCTTAAAAGCATGATATAATTTTTTAGAGATAATTTCAAATATAAAACATCACGTTGAGAACGGATAATTAACTAATATTAAATTCGTTTTAAAAGTAAGAAATTTTTTTTGCGTATATTAATATTTGCATTATTACAATATGTGTAATTCGGTGCGCTTAGAAATAATTTAATTATTAGTTTAAATGAATTCAAATGGTAGAAGATATTTAATATTTTTATTATATTTAGGAATTACATATAGCCAATGAAGACGAATACCTAAGAATGACACTACACACTAAATATCACTTAAAGTCTATAGATTATTTATTCTCTTCTTGTGATTTAATATTTTTTAAACAAAATCAGTCAAAAAGTTTCTTTTTTTTTTAACATTTTTCAGCATAGAAAAATAATACTCATATTATAATAGAAAAGTGAAAAATGTGAGTGTCCCACGAAATAAATCCCGTACATGCCACGTAACGGTCGTGCGACGTAATTTTAAACAAATTATCTGACTGAAACCGTTTAAAATCCGTTGCGAACTTTAGGAGAAGTTAGCGGCTATGCACAGACGGATAGACAAGGAAACCAACTTTGATTTATTCTATGTAAAGATGCGTCTTAATGTGATTATTACAGACGCTTCCTTGCTTGCTAAATAGATGTACTAGTAGAAAAGTAGGTATGGAATGTGTATAACAGACACCTAGGTATTTGATCAATTTAGACGTGCAACCAGAGTTAACTGAGTTGGGCCGATTTTGAATGCCGTTGACCGATCAATGTAGTGAGCTATAACTATATTGCAGGGCACTGACATTTTCATACACGAAATTCAGACGGAGCGCCAACGGCTGCATTCCTTGAGGTGCATTCGGGTAGCATCAGCATAAAACGAACATTCAGGACATCTGTGTCTAGGAAAGTTAATTCGTGACACGTGACTTTGTAGTTTACGTGGAATGTCCGTGTCATTTATTACACCAAAAGTTTATATTTTGTAATAAAACACGATAGCTTTGGTATAAGAAATAATTTATTTACATGTATGTATTTACATGTAAATTATCTTCTGTCTGTTTGTTTAGTGCTTTTGCAGAACAAAGTAAAGATTATTAATTGTTATTAAATTAAATGTTACTTGTCACCTGGTAATGAATCCTAAAAATATTTAGTATAGTCATATAAAGTGTGTGTTCCTCTAATACTTAACTTGCTAGTTTAAATCTTATTTGTACTTCTGGTTGCCACGGACATTAAGGTAGACAGCTATCTATCCAGAAACTTTAACTTTTCGGCTTCATTTTCTTAAATAGCACCCAAAGGTTACTTAGTTTTTCAAGGTAGATTGCCGCTATTCGGCACTGCAGCAGCCTTTGAGCAAATATTTCTTTTACCTCCAGGCAAACTATAGATCATTAGATATCTGTAGCACCTAAATTCAAGTGAAGCCTCGTGGAATTTTCTAGTAATGAATATTTAATGGTGGATGAAGGTAATTAAATAAGTTTTTTCAGCGTACATAGTAGTGTTTCGTATCTTTAGTTAGAATAAAGAAGCAATATTCTTTAAATATCCTAGTAATTTTTAGTTTTACAATCTTCATAGTATATATAGTATTTAGTTTCTTTACTGTTTATATATTTTCACTGTAGGTTTATATATAATATATGAAAGAGCAAATTAAACTAAACTATAAAATTAAATACTACTATAATCTAGTAATTATATTTAGACTATTGTCACTTGCAACCATGATTTGCAGTTCATTTTCTGGCGACTATTAAAACTACTTTCTATAGAATGTAATTATGTTGTTGGATTTCATATTTAGTGTTCTGTCATTTTTCATGTAAGTTAAAAAACAACAACTTGACACCATTTTAAAACATAAAACTTGCAAAATGTTCTTTTATTTGTTAATCTATTTGAAATATAAAGTTAAATATTACAGTTTTAAGTAATTTAGTTATAAATTACTTACAACAAAAGTGTTTAATGTATACCTGAAGATGGAAAGCATTGTTGACGTGAAGAAACAATTATTATAAAGATACGATCTTTTCCATGCAATGTAATTTACAAGAAATCTGAGCCTATCTGATGATGTTATGTCGTTTTTACTCATTTTTCGTTCCTATACCATTCATGATTACAAAAATAAAACTTTCTGAAAGTGTAGGTAATTAGAAACGAACGCAAATCATAATTTATATAATCATTAATTTAGAAATTACAGGACAAACAATGCTGATATGTCTAAGATAGTACTTATAAAAGAAAGCAATTTGTTTGTGGATTCGTGCATATAATTGGTAGGTGAAGTTATTATAAGTATTAATCACACAATAGGAAAGTGATCACGATTCTATAACGTGAAAAAAAATAACTTCAAGTTTAAGGTTAATAGAGCTACTTTATCGTCTTCATTTTCGTTAATTTCAACTCCACATTGCACTGAGACTATTTCATTTACCAGCATACAAATATCCTACGTTATTTACCTTTACCAACAAATAATAATGTATACTACCTAAAGTAGTGAGAAATTAAAATAAAAACTAAACCACTATCATATTTAATTTTAAACATTACTATAGATTTCATGTTAGTATCTAATAATTTAATGGTGTAGCCTTTAGCTTAGTAGTGGTGTCACCCCAAAGGGAGCCGCGTGGACTAGTGGGAGATCCCTCGGACTCCCTCCGAAGTTGGTGAAGACGGTATACTCCCCCGCGGGGTACCCTGAGTGATATTTCCAAGCTATGGGGTATAACAGCTGTAGTGTCTATGAACTCGTTCCTGTGGCATCCCGTAAAAGTGCATAGTAACATAGTAGAGGGGCGGGCACAGATTCAGGTTTAGTGAGTAGTTTGATGGCCGATATCACCCGTTCCTCTGCTCGAAGGCCACGGCCTATACCCATAGGGGCGATCAAGAGTCCCTTGGCAAGCTCTCCCCCCCCGGCCCGAAGATGGTGTCCCAAGAAAAAACATTCCCTTGTATTAACAAAAGAAAAGCGGTGAAGTTACTTGTGTCGATTACCATGACGTGAATATATTATTATCATTACAGAATGCTTAAATGTTATTTTACAAGATAATAATAACCTAATTATTTAAATTGAACAAAATTAATTTTATTACGAGACTGTGAAGTGTACTTATTATTATTCGGTGGAAATATAAATAATTAGTAATTAACTGTTCTCCAAATACACGTTTAGTGCAGTGAAATACTCGTAGAATCGCATGAGTAATTCTTCTGTATTCGTACCGGGAAGTAAACTTTTTTCCTATCAAATTTTGCGATTATTACACCATGTGGTAATAACATGGACCATTTCATGACAACAGAAATTTGCAGCCAGGTCACGTCCATCATTTCTACCAGGTCCTACGCATAGTGTAAGAAGGGTTTAAATTAGACCGGCTGCGTGGTGTTATTTCGCAATATTTGTCATGGCGGCGAATTTAATAATTATTATGATTCACGGGGATTAATATGGAAGGGGCATGAGCAGCGCAGTTCCGACGCGACCTATGGACGCATAACACTGCGCCTGCGTGCAATATTTATTTTACATAATAAATCTATCAAAACAAAATTATGTATACTAAGTAAAATCGAAAACTATAAGACTTTAGTAAAATATACACAAGAAGTCCTATAAAAAAAACCATAAATAAAAATAATACGTATTATTTTTTAGATGTTTTATACAATTCTCTTAACATTTTTTTGCTATCTTATACTGATACAGAGTACTTCATAGAGCTGATACATATATTTGATAATTAAATACAATATATCTCGAAGATAATCAACAATAATAGTATTTAATAAATCAGTGTCAAGAAAACAAAGTCGAATTATTATTTGGCAAAAATCAAAGTACACTCATCGAGTATATTTAAAAATAGAAAAGTGAATTAATATCCTGTCCACAATTATTTACAACAACCTAAAGTGAATCGCGTGCGTTTGTAATTATGGCTACAGACATCAAGATAAATGGGTATGATATTTCCATTATTTTGCCAAACATCAATGATCCAGCAGCATTATTTTTATTCATCAGGTTTATAGGCAAGAGAAATTAATTATCGATACTATGAACAAGTTTTAAAGTAATTCAAAAGGAGGAAGTTTCCATTTTCATACACTAGTACCTACGCATTTTTGAGAAAAATCCACAGTCGTTGCTGACAAGTTTTAATTTGTTGTAATACATTAATAGTCATTGATATAACCGATGTGTAAAATTCGCTAATCTGGTTGGAGAACTTTCGCGAGTATACTGTCCGTTTATTTGAAAATTAGCTAATCGAGCCCAGCAATGGAATATTAATGGGCTATTGTTAATACATGAATGAAATGTACGAAAACACTGGAAAATTTATAGAAGGGTAAAATTCTTCTCAGTGCATTAATGTAGATATTAATGCACTGAGAGAGTATAATGCATAAGAAACAGAAACTCTTAAAGTTGAACCTTTTTTTGCCGCCATAAACAATCTTTAAATTTGTAGTAGTCTATCTATAAAGATTTTTGTCCGTGTGATTACACGTTAATTTACACAACGATAAACAGCGATAGAGGTTGGCAATGACGCGTTGAGATAAGTTTAGACCAGTGTTTTTCAACCTGTGGGTCGGGAACCCTAGGGGGGTCGCAAAGCCTTTCTCGTGGGTCGCCAGCAAAAGAGAAAATGCAACTTAAATTTCTTCGTCGGTACTTAGGTATCTTCTTAGCTCAGCAGCTTCTTGCAGAGTATAAGGCCCTAATAATGAACATGAGTAACAAAATAGAGTAAAACCATAAACGTAGGCTTTTAATTTCATTCAAGTTTATGTTTACATGGCTCACTTTGGTTGATTCATCCAAATTGAAAAACTGTACATAATTTATATACACGTGTTTGTATGTGTGTCGCTATGTAGTTATTACCACACTGGCTGCATTTATAGCACAAAAAATACGCAACTGTAATATGTCCCGAGGTAATGTATTGCGTGTGTTTTTAATTATAGACCAAGTGATAGAGAATAACGATTGAGTATTCTTGTTATTAGCTAATTAGGTACGTGAGTTGCGTGAGAATTGTTTTCCCTACTTTAAGTATAAGACTATATAAGGAAGAATTAGTGGTTCCAGAATAGGGTCACTCTAATTCCTTTAATTCACTTTGCGACGAGCTTGTTTATTGTATTGTCTCTGGGATATTTTTATATCTTAATTACAAGGAAATAATTGTTTAACAATTTTTAATGGTTGTTACTATGGATAAGTTCCACTTGGAACGTATCTATAGTGACACCAAGTAGCGAGTACCAAGAGAATTAAATAACATGATATATACATGCTCGGTAAACAGCGATCGGTCTTATAATTTTAACTACTTTAATTAATTTAGGCTCTTGTGGCCGCAAAACATCGAAAGTCGGGAAAGCACTATTTTTATAGTTATAAGAACAAAATTCACCAAATGTTCTTCAAATAATTGCTATGACACGATTTTACTCCTTTAATTGTTATCAAAACAGAACAGAAGATTATCTACATCTTTATAAAAGATTTAAGAAAAAAACATCATTTGATTTACTATTTTTTTAAATACTACTTTACTATATTTATTTATTGAAAAAAAATCAACAGCGCATATTAATAAAACAAACAAAAAAATACTGGTTAACAGCGTTATAAGAGACAGAATGCGTTTTTAGATCGATTTCTCAACAGTGTTTACAGTAGTTATACACACTTTATTGCGGTGAAAAAAATATATGTCAATCTTGATCATATTTCTGAAGTAAACTTTGTACTCGGAACGCATTTGCGATAAATTTTCTCGATAGAAAATAATTGCAAAGTAACCTCTAAACGAGTTATTCAATCTTCGTTATTGTTATTACTGTTAATCGTACATCGCTAAAATAAATAACAGTAACATATCATATTATAACAAATACAATTATAGAGTTTTATTCGGTTACTTAACTTAATTTGGAAGTAATTAATTATTTTATTAAAAATGACTGCAAAAATCCCGCCTGCCGGTCCCAATGTATGGAATTTATCATTCCGCAGGACGGCTTCGTGCTTAACGGTCATGTCGCTTTTTGTAGCTCCGCTGCTAAAAAGTAATTTTAAATAAATGAAGGAGCAATAATAACCAGAATTTTGACGCGGTCGCGCTGTACTTATTTGGCGTATACGGTAGAATTCTGTTCTAAATCACAGGATGTGTGGGTTCGAACCCTATTAGTTTCACTTCATCTAGAAGATTTTTTTATTTTTATATGAAAGTTGATAAAATGCTCTGTTTCTCTTCCTAAATAATTTTATAAAATGCAAGAAAATACTTTTCTAAATTTTTATATTTCATTTCATCTCTACTTTTATACTATTGACAATAAAACGTATTTAAATCAATCTTACAGGTAAAATTAAAATTCGAAAGCGCCATCTATGTTTCTCAATAGAAAATTACGTTGACACGTGGATAGTTAGAAATAATATGAAGATTCAAATTCAAGTTGAGTGCTCGCTCCATTTTCCTTTTCTAACTATTTTTTTTATTTAGCCCTATTATGTTTTTAACACGCTTTTATTAGCTTCACCTGTATGTATGTTTGTAACCGACCCCTTTGAGCTCGATTTTGTCCTACTTTGAACGATCAGATTTAATTCAAACTTTGCACACCTGTCAAAGGTCGATGACAATGCAATAATATGGTACCATGGAGCTGATCTGATGATGGAGTCGGAAGGTGGCCATAGGAGCTCCTGTACTAAACAAGATAAACCCTTCGTGTTTGGGCTCATATGTTTATATCGCGTAACAATGCAATAATATGGTACTATGAAGCTGATCTTATCATGGAGTCGGAAGGTGGCTATAGGAACTCATGTACTAAACAAGATAGACCCGTCGTGTGTGAGCTCGTTTTACTTATCTTGGCTAGCCCTCTGCTGCTACATGATATGCAGGATCTCAAAAGATTGTTTTAAAAACATTAAAAAAACAACTAAAAAATGAAAAATAAATAATAGTTAAAAAAAAAGCGCTTTGAATACACCCCTCGCTTTTTTTTTAAGACTCCATTCATCAGAAACCAAATGTATTAAATTTTATTATCTGTTTTTTAGTTGGATTTTTTATGAAAGCGTGTTTTTTTTAGTTTTTTTGAAACTATTATTATTTACTTTATAGTTCTTATCTATACAGATAAATAAAAGTGAAGTGCCTGTTTGAAATCCCAAAACAAAATCTAAAATAATCGGACTAGGCGATTCCGAAAATGCTATTTATAGAATTTTTGCCTGTCCGTCTGTGTGTCTGGATGTTCCGGCTAATCTCTGACACAGTTGGATCGATTATGACGTAATTTTCATTGGCAGATAGCTGATGTTATAAGAAGTAACTTAGGCTACGTTTTTAGGGTTCCACGAAAAAAAATCCACAAGTATATTTGTCTCACTGTTTGTTATCCTTTTATGGAAAGACTATTGAACCGATTTGGCTGAAACTGGGTACATATGTTATGTTAATACCGAGGGTGGCCAAGTACTACTTTTTATCCCGAAAAATGAGATAGTTTCCGAGATGAAAATATATTTGGCCAAACGGGTCTAAATGATCAAACGGCTGAATAGCCCAAATGGTCGAATTGATCGAAATGACTGAAATGGCTGAAATGACTGAAATGGCTGGAATGGCCCAAATCACCGAAATGGCTGAAATGCCCCAAATTTCTGAAATTATTGAAATGGTCGAAATGGCTGAAATAACCCAAATGGCCAATAGGTCGAAACGACCGAAATGGCTCAAATGGTCGAAATGGCTGAAACGACAAAAAAAATGATATGGCTGAAATGGCTGATATGGCCAAAATGACTAAAATGAGTGTAATGGCCGCAATGACCGAAATGGCTGAAATGACTGAAATGGTTGATATGGCCCAGATGGCCGAAATAACCGAAATGGCTGAAATGACTGAAATGGCCGAACGGGTCTAAATGATCAAACGGCTGAATGACCCAAATGGTTGACTTGACCGAAATGGCTGAAATGACTGAAATAGCCGAAATGGTCGGAATAGCTGAAATGGTCGAAATTGCTGAAATGGTCGAAATGGCTGAAATGACCGAAATGGCTGAAATGCCCCAAATCACCGAAATGCCTGAAACGACTGAAATCGCTGAAATGGCCGAAATGGCTGAAATGAATGCAATGGCTGATATGGCCCAAATGGCCGTAATGACTGAAATGGGTGAAATGGGTAAAATAACTGAAATGGCCCAAATGTCCGAAATGCCTGAAATGGCCCAAATGGCCGAAATAGCTGAATTGAGTGAATTCGCCCAAATGACTGTAATGGCCAAAAACACTAAAATGGTTGAATTGACTAAAATGACTGATATGGCCCAAATGGCTGAAATGATTGAAATGGCCCACATGGCCGAAATGACCGAAATGGCCGAAATGGCCAAAAACACTAAAATGGTTGAAATGACTGAAATGGCTGAAATGGCTGAAATTACTGAAAAGGCCCTAATGGCCGAAATGGTCGAAATGACTGAAATGGCTGAAATAACTGAAATAGCCCAAATAGCCGAAATGGCTGAAATGGTCGAAATGGTCGAAATAGTTGAAATTACTGATATAGCCCAAATGACCCTATTGGCCGAAATGGTCGAAATGGTTGAAATGACTGATATAACCCAAATGGCCGAAGTGGCCGAAATGGTTGAAATGTCTGATATAGCCCAAATGGCCCTAATGGCCGAAATGACTGAAATGGCTGAAATGGCCCAAATGGTCCTAATGGCCGAAACGACTGTAATGGCTGAAATGGCCGAAATGGCTGAAATGACTGAAATAGCCCAAATGACTGAAATGGCCCAAATGGCCCAAATGGCTTAAATGGCCCAAATGTCCGAAATGGCCCAAATGGCTGAAATGACTAAAATGGTTGAAATGGCCAAAATGGCCGAAATGGCTGAAATGGCTTTAATGGTCCAAATGGCTGAAATGGCTAAAATGATTGAAATGGCCTAAATTTCAGCAAATCGTTCCAGTAGTTGTTCCGTGAAAACGGAACAAACAGACAGGCAGTTCCTTTCGCATTTATAATATTAATAGGGAAGAGCTAATATGAATTCATTGTTATTCCATAATACAATGAAATAATTTCAATAAAATTTACCTACCTAAAAACTAATATCATTAAAATATTTTATACTGCATTAAATTTAGTTAGAAAAAGTGAAAAAAATAACAAATTTTTTGGGGATCGAGTCCTATACCTCCTCACCACCAGAGTATTAGAATACCATTAGACTAAATATGTTTAATATTAAACGTCGAATTTTCAATAGGTATTATCCATGTGATCTCTCACTTTAGGATTTAGGAAATTTAGGATGTTTTGTCTCGCTTCCTCTTGTTCTCAGCCGCATGAATAGTGTGATATCGTGCCGTGGACGTTAGCTACGTACCTACTTATCAGAGAGTACTTTATAATTGCTTATGTTATGTAGCGCATGTTCGGTGATATACAATATTTTACCACACGCACGCACGGCTTAAACTGGCGCTGTTCCATCGAAGTAAACATTGGTTGCGCGGGGGTAAACTATGTGAAACACCGATTTGAATTAGGAATATACAGGCTCAACTCATTGTTGTTCCATAATACAATTAAATAATTTTAATAAAATTTACCTATCTAAAAAGTTTTTGGAAAAAAAACGTAACGCCTGAGGGGAGGGTTCGAACCCTGTACCTCCTAGTTACTGTTGAGCATGGTAAGCCGTTGGGCTAAAGACGCTTAGGAAGATACGTCAAAATTTCAATAGGAATTACGCATACAAACGGTCTATCTCACTTTAGGACAGTTTGTCTCGCTCTCGTGGGCTTTAGAATCAAATAAATTGAATCAAGTCGGCAAGGCGCGCGGTGCGCGTCGGTATGGTCAATTGCAATATTTCGCCACGGTCGAAGTTTTATTTGGCGCTGTTCCATCGAAGTAAATATCGGACGTGCGGGGTTGATTTTATGAAATGCCGATTTGAATTAGGCGTACATAGCCTCTTAAGGTTTTTCAGAATTAAATTGTGAGCAAAAGAGCGAGCTAAAGTTTAAAAATGTAATAAATATATACAGAAGTGATATAAGTATATACTTACACACATACATACATACATAATAATAATTAATTAAAATAAATTAAATAAAATACATTGATGATTAAATATAATAAAAAAAATATTGATATGAATTAACTAAACATATACTTACATATATTGTTATTTTTTATATGACGAGGTGGTATCTGTTCCAACAATTGTTTTGAAGATTAAACCCTTGAATACAGGCTTATAGTAACGAAACAAGTCAATATCGCTAAATTTAGGGTTGTAAGTCTTAGCAATTCGAGTAAATATGCTATTGCTGGCATATTCCAAATAAAATAATGATGCATCTGAAAAACGAACGCGTCTATGAAATCCCAGCTATTACTCTAAAAATCAGTATCAAAAAATCGTCAAGGTCGTTGGCGTTTCTACAGGCCTTAACATGTATTGTGATACTAACTTTCCTGGACAATTTCCTCGAAATACGGTTGCAGAACTTCGCAATTGAAGACATAATGTACAGTGTACATCGAATTCTAGAATATCATATTTCCTAGGTTTTAAACTATATTTCCAATGTTTGAAATTACACTGTTACTCAAAGAAAGACGACCATTTGTTTCAAATTTTTACACGTGTGACACGAGAAACCGTCTCGTGTCGTTATGAAATAAGGTTGATATGAAATGGTTTATTTTGTCTACATTCAAGTTAGAAGTCGTGTGCGATTTATCTGACATTGACACCTGATCACGTTTCCATAAAGGTGCTCTGAGGTGAATGTAAACTCGATTTCTTTATATGGCATCTGTGTCATATAGATAAATGTGTTTATAGAAAGTTGATTATGTTAAAACAAATTTAAAGAATATAAACAGTCTTATAATAATACTACAGTATATTTCTCTCCAATCCTCAAGGGATATAGCTCTATTTTACTTACATAAAAACTTATTTAGGTTTTTGTATACTTCTTTTTATATAAACCTTCAGTAGAAAATTATGCAACAGACGGTGAAAACCACTTTAAAAGCCGTTGCGTAGTTTAGGTTGAGTTAGTGGATGTACAGACAGATAAAACTGAAAAGCAAATTTTTTTACACTATGTAAAGCTGATAAATATATAATTAAACTAGGCATCTCCATTTTTAAGAGGACGGTATACCATTACTCTTGTCTTGTTTCACACATCGATTATGTATTGCCTGTTTAAAAGCCTATAAAAGCAATATTTTCTAAGGTACCAAATTTTTTGAGATAAGCAACTTGTGAATGCCAAACTTAAACAGCTTAAATAAATGATAAAAATTATAATTTTCTTATTTCAACACGAAGCGAGTGCTTACCATAATAATAATAATGATCCTTAAACATCCCACTGATGGGCTCTTAACATTCACACAGGGGAACATAAGTATATTTATAATGATTGATTTTACTTTAACAGTATAAATGTATGTCACTGAAGACCCCGGGCCATAAAACTGGCCCGAACTTTTGGAGGGCTTGCGTGCATGGGGACAAGCCCCGGTCAATATAGGACTACTGTAAGAAATTACTACAAAGGTATCGGGCTATTAAGATCAACATATGAACAGTATAATCATTAATATGAGCCAATAACATAATTATTAAATACATGCCATCCTATTTTTAGGGCAGGGGACGGTCCACCCGTCACACTTGTTCAAAGTGAACTGGCAGGTTTGACATATCAGTTATCTCGACGTAAGGTTGCATCACGATGTTTTCCTTCACTAGCAAGTGATAATTGTAGTAATATGCACATTAGGTCAGAAAAGTGCCTGTGCCGAAAAAGGATTGCTTGCTTGCCGGTCAGGATTCGAACCCGCGCCCTTTGATTTTCGGGCGGGAGTACGATAACCACTAAGCTACGCACGGCTTAGTCATTCTTACTTGTTGTTCAGCCAACATTATTCCGAAGCCAAGTTTTGAGTAAAATTATTTGTATCGATTCGACTTGTTCCAATTAGTACTATTATATTATGCGTATCCTATACGTATATTTCAAACGTTAAAACTTTGTTTTTTTTTACAACCAGCATCATTTTCTATGTCATTTGGCATAATTATACTATATAAAATAAAATTTGTTGGCAAAACTTCTAAGATTTTTATTAGTAGTGTCTTCTTTGGAACTATGTATATATAATAAATTTATTTCAATGTCTTTTGAATACAGAAATATTAGTTTCAAAGAAGTGTTTTATAGAATTCCGAGAATAAAATCTTATGTAGATGCAAAATAGATAGGTATGCCAGAGCAACATTAAATTCTATAATAACCTAGTTTCTCGTAATTTCTGCAATGAATTTTTAGATTTCGTTGCCTAAAGTTAAATATAATCCAAATGGTCTCATTTTGGTGTCTGTCTGTCTACGCTGATTATCTAAGAAACTACTTATGTGGGTACATAAATAATTTACTACACAGGTTGACGTCTTATCTGTCTTCCTATGTTGTAGGAATTAACGAAAATATTATTTTTTTATGTTGAAAATGGCGTCAAAAATAGGAAATAAAAGTACTGAAGTAAGGTTATAATAAATATAATAAACTTTTGTATTGCTATAACTAGATCAATTGCTTAAGGTTTTAATCGAGTCATCATGAAACTAAAAATTGTTTAAAAAAGCTTATTTAGGAATGAATAAATTATCAAGTTGAATTGAATAAGACTATATTTGCGTTATGTTTATAGAGACACCTATAAATATACCTAATGCAAATATAGTCTTATTCAGGGACCTATGCGCGAGTCCGACTCGCATTCGGCCACTTGTTTAAATATAAACAAAAACAACATGACCAGTTAGAAAACTGTTCTAAAACGTACCAAAGCGATCTACTTAATAATAGATCGAGCAACAATGTCGAGTTTCGTAAATTCTTAAATTCGTAAAATCTTATTTCCATATTTAATTAGTTTTCATGTTGTTGGTACAGCCTATAAATTTATTGTTCTACGTTTTGATAGTTTAGTTTTAAACATGATTTATAGTAAACTCTTGAAATGAAATTAATATATAACACTTTATTGCTCACCAAATATACAATTTTAAAATATACAATTACAATATTGTCTTGGTAGAAACAAAAGGCAGCCTTATCGCTGAAAGCAATCTCTTCCAGGCAACCTAACTTAAGGAGTAATTTAATCTAATCTGGCGATGTAGGTGGTGCAGATCATTAAATATCATAAATAAACATACATAAACTACATAATTTGTAAATAAAATACATATACTTAAATTACTTTATAAATTAAATACATACATACATATATATTAAATAGTCTATAATATAAGAATTAGGCATAATTATTTAAGGAAAAGTAGTGTTTTCTGAGTGCGTTCTTAAATGATGGCGATGTTTTGGCCTCTCTGACAGTAAGAGGCTTAATAGCTGATTGTTTGAAACTTTATATTTTGTAATTGAATGTCCATAAAACCAGCAATAAACTTACTAACCATGTACTCGTAACGTTGAATATAATTTATATTTACGACGTGTTACAACGTCTGTATAACAAATCCTTATGCCAGTGGGTTATTTATGGAGATCTCGATACAAGGACAGGTGCAAATATTAATGTAATTTGAAAGAAGAGTTTGTATACCTCTAGTGCTGTATACAACAATCTTGCCTTCACCTTAAAATCTTTCTCAATTAATATAATATTCAGAACTAGAGTTCCTGTTCACCGACCGTATTCCTGGTTACTCACAAACATTCGCGGCACCAGGGGCGTATCTAGGGCTGTATCAGCCGTATCAATGATACGGGGCCCCCTGGCTACAAGGGCCCCGAAAGTGTGTGAGAAAAATGCTTAAAATGTAATCTGCAGTCAGATGAATAACATTTTTGAGAATAACTGCTGTATCTATAGAAACGGCTCTCAGAATTGTCATTATTGTCTATAGAGGCAGAAAATCTATAAAAACTGAAATTATTACCTCATAAAGTTACTTTGTCAAATTTCAAGTAATAACTTATAATAAATATTTAATTATTTTAATTCGATTCGAGCATTTTTTGTTTCTTTTATAAAACGCTTTACCCATTTTGATATGTTGCCCGTCTATAGCAATCTACGCCACTGCGGTACACTATCTAATAAAACGTATGTAGACAAAAGGAGTTGTGTGCGTTGTACTTGTGTATAAAGAGATACATATAAAATACATAGACAGATAACTATTCTAGTTTTCGTTCATTCTAAAGCTCATTTGGGAATACTTTACCTTTTTCCAATTTTTCGCTGGTAAGCGGCGGAGATAAGGGGTAGGACAGTAAAATAATACTTTTTTTTATTAAAGTTTAATACAGATAAATTTAAATCTACAATATTATAAATTTCTAAGCATGCTTTGCCTGTGCATTGAAACTTAAAAAAAACAACTAGAATATTATATTATATACACGATGGAAAACACGATGCATTTTTTTAGATTTATTGTCCATTTGTCAGTTTGTCTGTTTGCTTTGGGGTTCACATAAAAACGATTTCAGTTTTCGCTGATCGACAGCTAATTCTTAAAATTTGGGCTAGTTTTATCTCGGGAATCCCGCGGGATTTTTTAAAAGAATGATTGAAAATGACCAGACTGAAAAAAAAATGCGGGCCAGTGCGGTTTTTTCAGTAACCGATACCAAGTTTTATGTAGTAAAATATGTAATACCGGAAATCCTGCAGGAATTTTCTGAGAAGTTGCAGTTGTTCGGGTCCATAAAAATAGCGTATTCCGACATAGTTTCTACTAAAACGATAGCTTACATTGTTTGTGTCCCGGCAATCCCGCGGGCATTTCAACTCAAGAGTGTACGAATTCGCGGGCATATCCTAGTATATTTGGGTGAGTGAGTGTAAATGTATCAGATTGAAGTTTAATCATTCATTGTGAAAACAGTTTAATAGAGACGGAACTGTGTTCAACTAGGGTTCCTTTTCATCTTTTGTTATTGGAATCCTAAAACAGGAAAAATATAAGCCTACAGTGATATTTACATTCCAAGCAAAATAGTAGAAAATGTAAGGCACGGTGGCACACACAAGGTAACAAGAAAACATTATGTAAAAGCTATTGTCGCTATATCTTGTACCACTTTTCACTTTCCCACGTTTCCAGTATTTGTTAAACGAAGTTAACTTTTTACATCGCTTTCGGAAACGTTAGCGAAGTGCCGATGAAAACTGATTTAGTGAAAATTGGTGAAAGTGGTGTGGAGAAAATAAATGTTGTGAAGTTCGTTGTGAATACTTTGTTTTTTGTTTGAATATATTCTTGTATGGAATGTTTTATTATTTGATCGGTTTTACACAGTATTAAAAGTCTATTGTATCTATAATATAGTCAATTAATTTTTTATTAAAAAGTCAATGATAACGGGGTATTTTATTATAATATAAAACGTGTTTCATTTCAAATGACAATAAATCATAATTTTAGCAGTCTTACTCCATACAAAGTTTTTGGTACTATTAAATCAACCGTAATGTCAAAATTTAGAAAAAGCAATTTCCGAACAAATTAATTACGATAAAAAGACAATAAAAACAGAACATCTTGTAAATATTGGTTCACTGACCTTGGTAAGAATGAACATCTTCCGCGTTTAATGATGAAGAGACGAGCTGGCAACATGATACATTTGGTCACTAACCTACCGATTTAGTCTCAATAACAGATACATGTTGATGTAAAATTCTGAAATGCAAAATGAGGTCCTGTGGCTTAACCAAAGAAGCTACCTTGATTCGTTTTTGTATTTGGGTAGAGTACGTCATGACGAAAACGTGGTCTGATTTATTGTCGTAAGGTCTGAAACACGCTGTATAACAAATTAACTTCAATATCACACCATACTATAAATATAAAAAAACAATACTTTTAATAGTATAATTTAAAATAGTTGGTCACCTTTTTCTCAAAAATGCAAACCTAATAAAATCATCATACTCATCGGTCGATTTTCCTCCATATAAGTATCACAGACATTTTGCTCACTACTACTTGACGTGTATGATTAACATTTTGGTGAAAAGACACTACCTATATGATTTTTATCTATTATCCTGAAATGGGAAAAACAGTATCGAGTGACACCTAATGGGCTGTATAAAATTACAAAATAGATATTTACGAAATTTGTAACAAAAAATACACATAACCATGGCTACTGAAAGAAAAATTTATAACTCTATTTCCAGCTCACAACCCAGAAACCTGTTAAAAATACATTCGTTATAAATAAACATAAGTCCATCTACCTGTTCAAAGGTGTTAGCTCTGTCTAGTGCAAAGTAAAGTTTGTTTTAAAATCATGAAATACATAGGTAAATGTTATTTTTTATTTTAAATTTACTTTCATCTTTGTACGTGGTAGAGCCTTGCGGCAATCATTACTTGATTAAAATTCTTCCGCCCGGCTCGATCAGTGTGATACCACACTCTCACAGAGTATAGGCGTGAAACAACGTTAGCCTTGAGCTAATCGTGTTTCATGAGAGTTCCAATGACCTGTTCCATTTCTTTTTATCTCACACCTGTTCCACCCCGGGGTATCCGGAAAGCGACATGTCACTTTTCATTAGGTGGGTCGTCTGTCTGTTTAACAGCTTTGCAAATATTTTTTTAATCCTACATTTTTAATTATTATAAGGAAATATCCCAATTAAGACCATGTATCGAATACTGAAACACCAATTTAATTTGTTTAACGGTGATGTTACTTCCATCGGAAATAGTAACATACAACTTTACCTTTACATTCCTTAGATTAATCAATTTGTATTAAATAATTGGCTTCCAAATAAGAAATCTCCAATTGCACTTTGTGCTACATATCAGTAAGCATTATTTTTATTTCAAATTCATTCAAATATATACCTAAAGTAATAGGTGTGTATTTCACTTATTACTTAGATTAGTTAATGATAACTTAATTCACATTAAAATAAAAAAGAGCTTAAAATGCAATTAGGCAATTAATATAATCTATAGCGAAAAAGATATAAATAATAAATAGGGCCTCACATCACCGTCATCCACGTTGGATGGCAACGCTTATCTGTTACTCAAAATACAGGCCGCATTTTGGTCGCATGAGACTTCTACAATCGAGTAGATAGGTCTCGATAAAGACGGTGAGCTTCTGCACCCCATAACCCCAGAGTTTCGACACCAAAATCCAGAAATATGTATCCACATTTTAAATTTTATTTTAAATGAGAAATATTTCGAAGATTTCATAAATTCTGAAACGTTAAAAATCTAAGTAGATATATTTATTGTTGTTAAAAATTTCCTTGAAACTTTTACAACTTTTTTTGCCTTGAGCTACCCACGTTTCCACGTCATACTTTTTATCTACACTAAAAATAAACCTGAGAACTATCTGTTAAGTTAAAGTGATTTGGGAATCATATAAAAAACTTTATCTCAGAAATCTATAAACTGTTTTGCCTTGATAGACTTGCCTTAATTGATCTGTTCAAAGTGTTTCTCTAAGTTTCCTAATATTAATTTACCACAAATATACTTGCATTAAAGAAGTGTTAATCAGCTAACTCAGCGTTTTATCGAATAGGTTTTATTAATAAGCAGATTATAGTAATTCAAACTGAACATTTTATTGCAACAAAATCTTATTTGCCCCTTAATCATATAATCCTCATATACTGTCAGCGAAAAATAAATTCCTTCATAACACCACTTACTCATATTGCATCTCAGTCTATTATTTCAATAATAACCCATTGTAAATTAGAACCACCACCGCAGACATCCCTGTTACTTTGAAAATCATTATTACTCTAGATGAAAATGAAAACCCTTTAAAAATACTTATAAACTATTTATTACTCAATGAAGAAGTTGATATGTTTTAGGCACGTTAAACTACGTATACACTAAAGCTATGTATTTTTGTTACAGAATTGATTTCAACAATCCAGTTACTGATAAACCCGCAAACCTAGCCAACTCTGCCGTTCTGCGTATGCTAGAAGAAGAAGAACGCAACCGTAGAGGTTTGCCCAGTATGTTCTTTTGATGTAGTGCTAACATTTAACACTAACTTACACTTGTTTAACAATATATTTTATATAAATTATTGTGCGAATAAATAAATGCAAATATATTTAATCCGTTAAAATATGATTAATTCTTTATCATCGCATAAAGATATTATTATGAAGCTCTCTCTGGATTCAACATTCTATCGTACTGTACTTTTTATAGTAAATCATTATTGTGCAATATACTTTGATACTTTATATATTTTGATGATACTTTTGTATATGTCATAGTAGAAAAATAATCATGATTCACTTTATTTTTGCAAATAAATACCTGTTAAAAAAGTAAATTCTCACTGAATTCTAAACAGCTTCCAATGATTGTGATACCATGAGATTTTCCTTTGCAAATTTTCCCAATACATAACGTGCTTCCTGTAGGGAATAGGGAAGTCATTTCCAAAAGAGACCTTTCGATTCAGACAGACCGGAAAGAGCGTAATTAAAACCAATTTTGCTTGTATATATCTGAAAATAATTAATTCGAAAACGTTCTTTGAGTATTCATATAATTTGGTACAAAAATTTAAAATTGTTATTATATATCACAGAATATAAATTAAGAGTTTTTGTTTAACAATACTAACGCTATTTAACATCTACTGCTTTACCAGAACTAGATCCTACCCAAGTGCAAGCAATATTGGACACAATGGTTCGTGACAAGCATCGTTTTGATCGCTATTGGCCTCCTGATAATTCGAGGATGCGTCCAGTTCGCAGTTGGGATGGCCAGCTCAACACCACTGGCCATATACACTCTGTATTCATGACAGCCACCAAAGGTACCTGAGCTGGTCGTCTGCTAGAATAGATGGTACTTATCGCTATGCTCACTAATAGACATCGTAGTATAGCACTTAAGTAGAACTAGCTACCAACTTTAGATAGATTCAAAAATCACAGCCCGGTAATATTTGCATGAAGCACGCACTTGTATTATTAAAAGTATAATCGATTTTGTAACTCAATAATGTATTGCTATGGTATTGTTATCTGCAAAGAATACATGGTTCATGCTCCTGACTTAGTGATAGAAGGAACACTGGATTAATTTTAGTGGATACTCGGCTTTCAGGCATTCACTGAGAGTTCCAGTCTACCCCGCTGTCTACTTTCATGCGCTTCGAAACAAGAAAAAAACACACCTACTTACTCTATTCACAAGATATTCTAAAGATTTATCCGCTATCAGTTTTAGATCAATCAGCCATATAACGTCTAATAGCTACGTTCGACCCCATTTTCTTAAAGAAAGGCACCGTATATCAGCCACGATTATCTAAGGTGGATTAACGGAATCAGTAATCTCCTGTTCCGGTGTCCTCATTTTGATTTTTTCCACCTGCATCTGGTAATTGTAACAGTATGCACATTTACATTTCTCACCGGTCTGGATTCAAACCCATATCACTGGTATTCATATTTACAATCAAATCAGAATCTTACATATAATACAAAATAAGTGTACCTTAACTAGTGAAACAGAATAATATCGTCATTTAATACACAGCAAATAGTATAATTGGTGGATACCTTACAAAAGATAGAGATTCATTGAACTCTGATATATTAATGAATGAATGCGAACTATTTTTGTTAGGGAGTAACGTTCGCTTGTTAATTTCACTCCTTCCATTTCGCTTCGTCATTGTATTAAGAAAAAATCGCCTACCAGTGACGGAAAATGGTCATTAGTAAAAAGTATTTGGCAAAGATTGGAAATGTGTTTGTACTTGGTGTTCTTCTTCCTAGTACACGATCGACAGCGAAAGAACGAAGAACAATGAAGTGGCCGGATACTTTTGTTGTTGGTAAAGTGATTTTATATATTGTGATAGTGTTCTTTAAAAAAAACAATTAAAGCAGTGAATATAAAAATCAAACGATGGCTAACATACATTGTACGATTTGTAAAAGCCAGTCACATCAGTTATATTCAATGATCGGAGAATCAGGGCTCATTTACAAAGTCACAGAAAAGATATAGAAATGGATAAAGCTACCAAGCTGTAATCAATTTTTTTTCTTAAACATCAAGTGAAATAAGTTTGATGTTAATCTCTGTATTTTCTATCATCTTTTAACTTTAGGTAATTAATATACTTCTACTTTTTCAATCATTGTTTATATGTTAACTTTAATTTATTCAAATTAACAAACAATTAGCTTTGGCATCCAGTGTGACAATGCAGTCAGCCTTCTGGGCACGTTTCCCTCTGGCAGCGATTTGGTACATAGTCTATAATTAATTATTGATATTATAACTTAGTTTAATTTAGATGTAAATATTAGTTATTATGTTCATATTGTATAAGAGCTATTTAAACTTTTAAAAAAATGTTTATTATTTAAAAAAATATTTTATAGTCAAGAAAAAAATGGATTTAAAATGAATATAAGAATGTACTTTATTGCACACAATGTTACAAAATAAATTCAAACATACAATCATAATAATAAATACAATGGGCGGTCTTATAGCTGGGGCGATTTCTTCCAGACAACCTTGAAGTTATTTTCCCAAATCCAGTAAAACAAAAATGACTATTTATCACCCAAAGAGTATATCTGCAAATTTCGTTCACAGTACTTGCTATAGTTTAGTTGATAATTATTGCTATAAGTCTGCAAGCATTGATAGATGACATACTATAAAGCAAACAACTAGTTTCTATTGTTTCCCACACTTCATTTATGCTATATCTGATACTATTTTAATTATTTCCTATAAGCGCAAAGATTTTTTTTTATTCTCGTGCATCTGTCTCCACTTTTGTAATATACGAAGCAAGTAGCATAATTGCGTTATCGTATTTGGTTCTATGACAGAAGTAATTATATTTTTAAAAAAAAAAAAAAATGAACAAATAAAACACTTGCATTGCAATATATTTAGAAATAAAATGAAGATCTTTTTAGTTTATTACATTTCTCAGAAAGCACTAGAGCACATAAAAATCTGCATCGAATGATAATGTCTAGGATATATTCAAATCACAAAACTGAATTGTGGTTTAAAAATAAAAAAGTGTGTGTTGTTTGACGTCATTCGCGAGAAACTATTTCCACCAAGTGATCTAACGCGGAGCATTATTCAGAAAATGAATCAACGGCTATTTTGAAAGCAGGTGTAAAAAGATGCAAACGACAGAATGTGTGTTGTATTTATGTACATTTCGATACGTTGACTCCAGGTGCGCACTGTTCTAAGTGTCTCATGACTTGTGTTTTCAACACTACGAAAAAAAAACATCATGTTCGACTCCATAGTCATTGACATTGAAATCATAATAGAACGATATCTTGAACCAAGATCATTAGGTAACACGTCAATATATGTATTTATATAACAAAAATTCCTGAGTATAAATAATACACTTACAGCTTTTAATAATAAGTACCTACTTAACATTCCTTAAGAACCTACTATATAAACAAAGATGGGCTAAATTTAACCTATTTGACTATTAACTTTATCCTAAATTATAATTACATACTCGAGATTAAGTGGAAACAAGTTAAACTAATTATATAGGTGACGGCGACATTTTAGATCTTTAGATCGTTAGTAATTTATGTGCATCTCATGGTTTAGTAGATAAGTTAATTGCGACCGTGGCCCAAAAATTTCATTATGTGCTGGTATGAAAATTTTAAGAGCTAGCGTTATATTAACTGTATATACTAGGAGCGTAAGATTAAATTTATGGCCATAAAATGTTAGTGCATCTAGATATTACACGTAAGTATGAGAGTTTTTCTAATGGCGGAGTAAAATTTCAATCTTGGAATTTATAAGCTATGAACTCATTGTAGATAGTTGACTACCGCTAGTTTTACCGGTCTATTAAAGCGGTTATAAATTAAGTAGTATCTAAATAAGAGATCCTGAGACTAGCTATGTTACATTTTTGCACGGTGTGTCATATGCGTATCGCAAGAGTGGGGTAGTGGGAGTCCTAAAAATATGGTCTTAAAATAATAATGCGGTAGATATTCGTGTTCACCTGTGTTGCGAGCCAAGCAGTCAAACAGTGTTCTGGGCAGCACGCGCGCGGCCGTTGCGCGCCTGACGTTCAATCAAGACCACTTCACTTTATCAATTGAATCGTGAGTCCCTTACTTTATTAATTGACTAAAAGTATATTAGTAACCAATATTATTACATCAACGCATAAAACATTTTTTTCATCCGAACATAAATAAATTTTCGTTAATTGCACCGTTAGTATTAAAATATAAGGTGTTATAATACCAATCGTCGTTATCAAAAATGTTAATGCAATATTTTAAATTAGAAAAAGCATTTTCACACTCGTAGGAACTTACGTTTTAATAGCTAACATCATTTGTGATTTCGTCAATAATTTGAATCTCAGAAGCAAGGAATACTAGTAGATAAATTCATAATTACTGAATTGGACATACATTCTTTAAACGTGTAAACATTGATTTTATAAACAATAAATTAAAAGAAGGCTTCTTGGAATCATTTGTAATGAATTTGCAATTTCACGTATTCATGTAGCGATGGCTATTTGTGATGCGATGTTATGATTAACGACTTTATACTCTAGTGTGGTAGTAGATAACGATGGTATTTTTAACGCTATAAACAAGAAACAAAACGCATTTAGCCGCATTCAGTAATTATATCGTTATCCCAGATGAAGCCTGAGAATGTTTTAGTGCTTATTAGTTTATTATTAGGTATAACTTTATTGTACACATACCTTATAATATTTGGATTGAACTTCGAATAAATTGTAATTAAAACTTGCAGACAAAGTTCGACATAGCTTACAATTTGAAGCAGTACCATTCCAAAGCCTCGCATTTCCAAGATCACAAGCCAACTAGTTCGTACTACTCAGTCTAATAACATGTGTACCTACAAACAAATGCACCTATAAACTTTGATAGCAGCAAACTCTGATCAAAGGCTTCGTTGAATATCCCAGCTTTGTCACAAGAGACTACATTCCAAGATCTGTTCAAAACTTGAAGATTACCCCTACATATATTTATGAAGATTGATATGATATGAGTTAATTTACAAAAAATACCTTTTCAAAATCAAATCTAGGGGGCTGATTGGGTCTGTAACGCACTACAATATAGGTTTAATAGACTTCAAACGTAGTAGTTAAAAAACATCCAGCCATTTTCAAAATGGCAACGTACTAAATGTATATAAATTAAAACACTGCTGAGATAGATGAGATGCAATGTGCATTGGTCATAAACCAATGCACATTGCATCTAGATACTGCTTTCGTACCTAAAAGAAAGCAAAACATTTTTCAAAGTTCCATAACTCAAATACAAATTTTGTACGGAAATGTACACTAGCTATACTAATATTATAAAGAGGAAAGATTTGTACAATATTTGTATGTTTGTGACAAAGAAACTCACGAACTACAAAATAGATTTAAAACATTTGTTCACCATTAGAATGCTACGTTATCCTTGAGTAACATTAACTTAAATAATCGGGTTCTAAGTATTTTTTAAGGCAGGACATCGTCTGCCTAGACGCTAGTTTACTATACGATAATAGATCTTCTTAGATAAGAGTACTTTCCTACGAAAACAATACAAAAAATATTTTATCTAATCTTTACATAATGTCTACGACAAGTAAAGGGATATTAAACATTATAAACGTCCGGGGCTCTTGGAAGCTTTCGTAGGGCAATTGGACTGCCATCACGTAAAGGCCCTTTTGACAATTTAATTCAAATGTGGAGTAACACTCAGCAAATGACTGCTTATTATGCATTACTGCTATTATATACTGCATTATTTCTGTATGCACAGAGATAGGATAGGTGCCTTCTTTTAGCCCTATAGAATGTTATGTAGTCACTCTGTAAATCGCTATTTATATCGAATTTGTATCAAATAATTAAATTAAATAAGTAATTCACCTGTTCATGTGAAGTTGTCTCAAATATATGATTATAAGCACTAAGGGACTCTTAAGCTTTTTAAAGAAAAAATAACCAGTTATCACTAAACTATCAAGTATCCGCAAGAGTGTGAAATAAACTGGTTTTAATCTTTGTCATATTTATGATATAGTTACCTATCATCCCTTTACATTGTGAAACAAAAACTTTAGCTGATAAATTTGATTAAAAATTATTAGTAAAAGTAATATTTAACTAATACATATGTCAAATGTGTCAGTTTGGGTGTACTACTACATAACGCTACCCAACCCAACTTACTCTTTTCTACAGCGTGTTTCTATCATATTTACAGACATTTTCTCTGATAATAAATAATCACATTTTATTATTTTTAATAATATTTATGATTATAATTATTGTTAGTGAGATTAACTAATCTCGGCAATATTATATTTTATTCTAAAGCTTGCTGCGCGGTTGCACTCGATTGCTGCATTTATCATTCAAAATTTGTTAACAGTCGGAGTGTGAGGTAACCCAAAAGCTATCTAAAGTAAGAATAATAGGTAAATATTTAACGGAGAGCCAGGAGGCTGGTTGGCAACAACCAGCTTTTCGATGACAAAACGCAAAGTCTAAACATCGACGCAGGGTTGCTAGCTTGTTGGTTTTCTATCGGATTCACTTTGGAGAGTGTGCAGCTTAGCTCTTCGATCTGATCTCGCCATCTCCCTTCCATAATCGGACAACCAGACGCACCGGCATGCGACATCGATATTTGGTGGATATTCCACCTATAAGAACGAAGAGCTTTGCATCTAGTTTCATCATACGCGCCGCAAAAGAGTGGAACTCATTACCGGAGTCTGTCTTCCCGATACTTATGACCTGGGTGTCTTCAAGTCCCGTGTGAATAGGTACTTTCTAGGTAAGCGTGCTCCATCCTAGACCTCATCTTCAGTCCACATAGGGCAAGATTGTGGTTAAACGCGAACTTATAATACAATAAAAAAAATTAATTACGTAACAGATTACATTAGCCACATCACGATGAAAAGAATGTGTTCATGCACGTGATATTTCGCTTGGAAATTTAAGAATCCTTCAATATCCACGCAAAAATTCACGAATAATAAACTAAACTTCTAGAAATTTTATTTTTTCAATTTCTCTGGCTTCAATCCAACGGCGTGGTTGGTTGACTGGGCTAATTTAAAGATGTGTCATAATATAAGTAGGTAGATATTTCAAAGTGTTGAATACAAGGTGGACAAGATTGTAACACGGCGGCGACAGAGATCGTAACCTGCGATTATTTGGTGGTTCGTTCACTATTTATACTACATGCCAAGGAAAAATATCTATTTAATTGGCACTGATATGTTACGAGAATTAAGACATCTGCGCACATTTTTTTATCAATACACGAAGATTTAATTTAAAACAATTAAACCGCTAGAATTATTTATATCTATAATATTAAGCCAGAGTTTATAATGCGACTTCGTTCGCGTTTAGCAGGGTAAATAAGTATTCTAAATTATATCCATTGTCATAAGTAAATGTGTCCTAAATATTTTTAAATAATTCATTATACTCCATATGTGTAAAATTAAAATAAACATCACGCGGTCACTGTATACTATAAAATGTATTCCATGTTCATTGCCGTTAACGAAAGTGCATATAAGTATACATACATTTAGATCAAATTTCATATTGTTTAATTCATTCATAAGGCCGTGAAGAAAGAGAAAAAAAACATAACTTTTAGATTTAGTATGAACCATATATTTAAAAAGAAAAGAATATTTTTAGAATTCAAAGGAAATATTTAGACTTAAATTATACGTAACGATTAAATTGTTTCAGGCCAGAAGAAAGTAGTGTGGCCACCAGTGCCCGAAACGAACGGATATCATTCACCACAGCAACAGGTAAATATTTAAACTACACGCTTTTAAACACGCATAACTTTATGTATATAAAATGGGTTTAGTAGCAATTACATCACAGCTGCACATAGCAATCGCTTATGGTGGCCGGCGGAATAATTGCATGTAATAAAAACTCGATAGATATCTCTGATACCAATACAAATTGAATTTTAAAACTCTAGAAAAGCAGCCAAGTTTAATGGTAAAGCCACGGCTATATTAAAAAATTATATAAAAATTAATAATATTGCTTGCAGTCGTAAAAGATGCGTGGCTGAACATCATCATAATGTTGAATTTAAAAGCTATAACGCCTTTATTTAAAGAATCCTGCTGATTTTATAATGAACTCTTATAAGGCATGGGGATTCCATGTGCAGTTTTATCGACTATAATAAGAAAGCATCAAAAACACTATGATAATAATGTTTTTCTGCGCTGCGAAAAACCATAAAAGTAAACCACAGATTTATAATGGGCATAATGGATAAATTGTGGTGTAGATATTGTAATTAGATAAAACACATGACGTATATTATATAGTATATTATAAATCCCAGCAGAGCCCTGCCTACAACGCGCAACACTCCCCGTCCTCGCAGTCCCAAAATCAATATCAACAACCACAGTACCAACAACCCCAACAGCCTCAATACCAGCAACCTCAGTACCAACAACCCCAACAACCGCAATACCAATCCCCCCAACCAACACAGCCTGCGTTCTGCGAAGGCAAACGCCAAGAGGCCACTGGCTTGAGTAAGCTCATTCCCGTCGGTCCGGGTATTTCTGCCCCTTTGTCTCCTAACCCTTACCGACAAGGTCCACCGTCCCCTGGCATCGCGCAGCCCTACCGCCAGCAGCCGAGTCGCTGGGCACCCGTACCAGCTCCTCTTTCCCCACAGGTATCTTCATAGTCTTGCAAGGAACGACGCCGCCTCAAGCTCATTTACTAGAACTCCGTTCGATTTTAGAATCGATATTGAAAGGCATATTTGATGCATGAGACGTCCTCTTATATGATCAATTTAATTCTAGCTCGAAATCTCGATTCATGACTGAGCATAGTTCTAGAACAGGAGTCGTAGTTTTTGCTCACTCGTAACGACACTGCATGCCACATTAACCCAACGAATTCGCTTTCTCTGACCATGGAATGTTTTAGCAGCATTATGCATTCTTAGACTAGAATTTTAACAACTTTAATGGTAGCGAAATCGTCTGACATTAACTTGTGTGTTATATCTGTTGCGAAGTAATTCAATGTAAGCAATGAATCCTAGCATTCGAGTAGAAAAATATAGGATGCAAATTATTTTTGCGAATCGCAAATTTGTTTTAAATCTCAATATAACGAGTTAGTTTATTACACCTTGCTGTGTGTTTTAGATAATTTGCAAAAAATAAATTAATACTAATTGAAATCGACACTTATAATATTACTAAAGAAATATTGCTGTTAAAGAAAATTGAATTGTGTGCGCGTAAACTAAACATTAATTGGTAATAGTTTGTAATAGTGAGTATGTAGTTAATATTTAACTGTTAACGTTAATAATAAGTATTACTTAAATATAAACCACAGTCATTAGATGTGTACTTTTATTGTAAGGCGCCTGGCTCTCAACCGAAATACCCTCAACCGCAACAACAGCTGTCACCGCAGCCGCAGTACTCGCCACAGCCTCAGTATTCGCCCCAATACTCCGAGCCGGCGTACCAGCCCCCACAGAAGGCATTTGAGCCTCCCCCATCGACTATAACCCTCCGTCAACAGCAACCGATCCATCAGAAACCACCACCGGTGTTCGCTAGCCAGCCGGCCGCAGCTTCTTTCAAAGGTAAGAACATATTGTTGCATATACAACAAGCACATTATTAACTTTTATGTATTTTAGCAGTAAAAGTACCTACTCTCAAATCTTATAATAACATCAACCTGCAGATGAACCAACATTGGGTTCAGGCCTCCCCATTTTAGAAGGTCAACAGTATGTCCGCCACCCTTGTCCGGCGTCGGTTATCTCAATGTGCATTTTCACTCCGAAATATCTCTTCATAGTCTGCACATGTAATTGTAAAAATAAAGTGAGAAAAACTGCCTAAGCAATATATTATGCGCCGTAGCCACTTAATAATGTTTAATACTTAATTCAGAAATATTTGAAACAAATTGTCGCACACTAAAAATAAAAAATAATAATGCTGCTTTTGTATAGTGTAGATGAAAGATTTATAAATGTTACTTTATTTTTTTATATTATTTGCTCGTATGAACATTGGATTCGTAAAACACACAATATTATAAGTACTGCCAATATAACAATTATTATGGAAATCGGTTCAAAGAACTAAAGATCGAACAAAAACCAAATTCACTTTTACAATTGGACGTAGTTACGCAAAAAGGATCCAACCCACAAAATGTTACTTTTGAATTATTAAAGTTTTAGCTGTATTTCCGCATTAATTTACTTCTTTTTGTCTATGGGTTCTTAGGAAAATATAAGCGTAAATTATCATTTTTTATACAAATAAGTTAAACTGCATGAATGTGGAAATACAGCTAAAACTTTAATCTTTAATAATTCAAAAGTAACATTTTGTGGGTTGGATCCTTTTGTGTAACTACGTCCAATTACAGATGGACGGATTTACGGCTTGTTACTTCTTGTTACAAAAGTTAAAAAAAATGAAACCAACCAGTAGCTAATTCACGAAAGTAAACCACTATAACGTCAAGTGATGACAACTGTTATCATTCTCGTTTATTTTGCAAACGAATAGTAATAAATCTTTCTGTCTTCATATAAACCTACTTACAGCAGAAAAGATTATATAATCTATCTATCTATACTATAATAAAAATTATATTATATATACTATAATAAACCTTTAAATGGTTCGAGTTTGTACAATGCGTTTAAAAATGTAAAAAAAAGCATCACGTGAAAACTACTGAACGGATTTAAATGGAACTCGACACAGAGCAAGCTCATATCCCGCGACATAGCTTAAGATACTTTTTGTCCCGATAAATGGTCGTTTTGGCAGGATAGCCGAAAATCTCTAAAAAGATGAAGCTGAGATCGCAATTTTAAAACTACAGAACGTATGTGAACGAAACTCGTCAGAGAGATAACTTATATCCAAATCAACACAAGAACACTTTTATTCCGATTAAACTAAATTATTATGTCGTTTCCATAGAATAGACGGATTGGCTAAATAGATGGCGCTGCAATTGCTATGTAGACAATTACTATCGCTGTAATTTTCAAGTTGCCACATTTCATTAATTATGTATTAGGTACTGAAAATCAGGTTGGCTGCGACTTTTTTTGTTTTGCTGTGCAACTGCTGCCTACACTATAATTACTTAAACAAGAAACTTAAGTATTGAAGGTTTATATTTATAAAATACCTAATTACATTTTATGTACGTAACATGAGCCACTACCTACTGTTATTCACGCGGCGTAGCTGCGGGGTAAACTCTAGTTTAAAAATAAATGCGTAATACAATACAAAAATAACATTTTATATGAGAGCACAGTAAAATCAGGTGAGACGGTTTATTTGACTGAATAGCAATATCCAAGCACATAAACATTTGAAGGCTCGTTAGTTACACATAATACGAGACGTACAAGTTATATTGTTTACAATATTGCTTTTTTATACGACGCTTTGCGAAAGTGACTTACAACACGTTAAAGCTTTTATAATACGCCAACGGCAGGGTGTTTAAGTTCTTTACGAGTTCTTTTTTATTGTTGAAGCACAGTAGACAAGCTGACGGCCCGACAGGCGGCAATACCTCATATTAATATATAATATATTCATTTGATATAGATGTATTCATAATTATATACAAACATTACAGGAGGCATCAACATGCGTGGAGACCAGAAGTGGCCACCGCAGTCGGTGAAGGAGGCTGTCGCTGCAGAGAATGAAGCCAGGCGGCAACTAGCCCGGGGCCCTGCCTGCAGGCCGCGCAAGGTAACAAAATCTCTTACAAATACTCATTACCAACAAATATCAAATACATAATGCTGTTTATAAACCGACTTCAAATTTTTGTTATTAATGAAAAGAAAACAGATTTTCTTTAAAGCTAGAAAAACATTAGATACTTCACATTTTTTATATTTATTTATGAATACAATTTACAATCATAAACAAAATTATAAAATTTAGTTAACCTTAACTGGTTTACAATAAGTAAATATAGTTTTGTGAGTAAAAACTAACAGAAACGTAATTACTTAGATATGTCTAATTTTGTAATAATAATAATAATGAAAACTAATGTGTTATTAGTATATAAACCTGATATTATTTTAGGATACTTTTTAACGTTTTACAATATTTAGTGTTGTTAATTGCCAGTCCATTATAATTAGGTACTTGTACAATCGGTAGGACAAGTTTCCTTCGAACATTTCAGAATTTTATTTTGGGAAACTAAACAGCAGTTTATTGACTAGAGAGTAATTTATACGTTAATCGTAAATATAAATAATTTAACAGAATCTGTATTTGAAGTCGGTTCAAAGTATGCCATTGATTTTTTTTAACTCATGATAAGTACAGACACATTTAAAAACTTGTTATTTTTTGAGTGTGCAGCCTATTTATTACCTACACGAACAAAAACATGTTTACAAAAGCTGTCGAATTAACAGATATGCATGTTGTACATATATTTTTTCTTAATTCATTGTATAAGTTGACATTGTAAATACGTAGTTCCCTTTTGTTTTTTTGTTTGCATTCAAAATAAACTCATGGTTCTATTCTGTAATAGTTTAGATTCTTTAAATTCATCATTTATATTAAAAAGTAAGCACACAAAACTAAGATTTATTAATTAAATTTTTAATCTGATACGACGTAAATAAACATAAGACAGTAAAAATTAAATATACATAACTATTTATTCTTAAATTTATACCTACCTACCTAATAGACACATGATTAAAAATTCAGTTAAGTAACAATAGACTGAAGAATCAAAATTGAAATTGGTCAAAAAATTTGAAAGTAATCGTTGTCTGTTTTAGCTGCGCCAATATTCGCTTGCCGAATTAATTGCAATGAATGAGGTGTAAATCGTCGTTCGGTCTCGTACATAGCCGGACTTTAATACGGAAGTTGTAAGTTTTACAATACGGTCATAGAGATCTTTATGTTTGGACCAATCTTCCATTAACCGTTAAATAGAACAGCACTAAGACTTGTTGAAAGCAACAACTTTAAAAACTGTTACGTATCGCGGACACCTAACTCGCGTGTAGGCTTCGCCATTCTATAGGTAAACAACTCTTTGAAACTTAAATTCAACATTGAAACAAAATACATAGTTAGAGTTGTAGACCTATACATTTCATGGTCATGTAATCGACTAAAAATCGCATATGATTTTCTTTATTCATTTTTCTATCTAAAAAAAGCTTTGCGTGGTAGTAAACGATTAGATGCATGATCATGAGTAGCTAAATCAAACTAGACAAATCAAAGGAAAGTTTCTTACGTTTTTCATGCAAATATCTAAAAAATCCATCAAAATTCCTATAGGTTCCTATTCCTATATTTCTCTAGAATTTTTAAATGTAATAGGATACATGTTGATATTTTCGATGGGTATTAAAAGTTGAATCTATTTACTGATATTATTGGCGTAGTACCAGGGGGTAACTATCGCCGTATCAGACGTATCAATAATACGGGGCCCCCAGGCTACAGGGGTCCCGAAATTGTGTAAGCAATAATTCTTAAAATGTCATCCACAATCTTTTATAGATTAATAATATTTTTGAGAATAACTGCTAGGCCAACAGAAACGGCTATCAGACTTGTCATTAATGTCTGTAGAGAGAGAAAATCTGCAAAAACTGAAATCGTCTTCAGCTATGGTGATGATTTGATAAATAAATTTGCCGAAATTAAAAAAAAGCCAAAGCAAAATCAGTTTTGTTTGCACATCCCGGCTACTCTGTGGTCTAAAATCTAAGTTCACTTGATAGATGGAATTTCGTAAACGAGATTTCCATTCTTTACACTGGTCCAGATAACTGATTTTACAAAGTACAAACGTAGATAATTTGCTAGCGTATTAATATAGTTTACATATTTGTTTTTCTATTAATGTTTATTTTCAACAATTTAAGTAATATTTTACAAAAAATATGGAAAATCTTTAAAATAGCTTCAACTTTTACCATTGGAAATTAATAACTACATGTCTTATAACATCAACCCATAAATATCCCACAATTGGTCTAGGGCCTCTGCACTTTAGGGGACGTGCAATATAACTACTCGCTAAGGTTACTACGGTAGAATAGTTAGTTTCACACTTTCTATCAATGTGTGGTAGGTTTCATCACATTGTTTTCCTTGACCGTCAGCACTTGGTAAATATAATAAAATTATGTATGTTATCAGGTCAGAAAAGAGCCGAACATACTTCCCAGAATTCGCAGCTACTTCAATTGAAACGCGAGTGCATATGCCACCAAGGTATCAGGGCTTCTTTCTTAATGTCTCTATTTTACAGGTAAAAAAGGACTACTCTTCCTTCTTCGCCCAGCACGCATTGAGCCACAACTACCCCGGTTACCGTGCACCCCCTGGCACCCAGCACTTTGATACCTATCAAGGCCAATCGTCGTACTAAATTAGTCTATATTATTACCTGAAAAGGGAGAGCTTGCACATGTCTACGTTCAAATAATTATAAATTCATCTAATTATCATTTAATCTCGACACTATCTACGTAAACAACACTTTTCGATTCTCTTTCTATTCTTAATTGTGCATATTTTAGTTACAACTTCAAGAGCCCTAATAAATCACTATCGTTTTCGAGGCTGCCAACGTGTTGATATTGCCTCTGGTGTTAATTGAGAGGGTCATCTGTCTGTTTCCCTGCTTCAATAAATAAAAACACGCAGTCCATTTTTGAGTCTAGTAATCGTATTACTTAGCGTAGTTGACGTAGATAGTGTCGATCTGATATACTTTCGTTGATAGCAATTAGTCCAGTGTCAGTGTAGAGAACTTAGGGGGCAACAGCTTATTGATGTCAACAAGAATAAATCACAACCATTTTCATTATTCGTTGTCATATATTTAAAATTAGCGAAGAGGTCGAGTCAACTAGGGGGAAGTACTTGTATAGGCTTTATGTATTAAAGTCTGTAAGGCATGTACGAAAATAAGTTACAAACAGTACTTATTATGTAAGATTAATTAATTTATTGTTAACCATTAATTAGTGTAAGGAAAATTATAAAAAAATAACATTGTCATAAAACGCACTGTAACAACGTTCTGCCGATTAAAAACTTTCATTTACGATTTTTATTTATTCACGTGTATTTTAAAATGTAAATGTGCGGCTTTATATTGACGAACGTACGCGAAATTGCTTTTTAATACAAATTGTATATAATGCTCAACGAAATTCACCAATATCATAAAGGGTTTTCGAAAGATGCTTACCATTTTACGCTCGAGACTTATTTGAATTTAAAACCAGATTGCTGTTTATACAAAAGCGCGGGAATATAGTATTTAAGATTTAGAAAATGTTGAAATTGGATGGATATATACATTTTTTATTTATTATTTTAGCGCTTTTGCCAAAGTAACATTATTATAATGAAATTGGCTAAGCTTACCTACCTAGTCATGAAGAGATTACGCAAATATTTTGTATATAAAATGTGGCTTGTCGTTTTGGTATTTCATGTAATTATTCTATATGAAATAAATTATTTAAAATGCCTGGTTGATTTTCATTTCATTTTCTAAATTTTTCTTCAACATATCAATATGAAGCTTTTCGCCTATTATAGTTCAACTACAATAAAACTTATTTTAGTTATGGACACCTGCAGTCGTAGTTTCGGTAAAATTGGTATATTTTCTTGTAACATCACCAATCCTCTAAAACTTGAAACTTTCCTATTATATTAATGTAGTCTGTGCCAGAAATCATAAAAAATGTGGTAGAACGTTAACAATACTTTTGACGACAATTTGACAAGATTGTGTAGTATGTAGCTTTCGAAAATTATTTTTTTTAAAGGGTCCGAGCTGCCGAAGCCAATTGTTAAAATCAAAACAGGCGTTGGCGTTCACGACCTGTACGAAATCCTTAATTATTCGTTGACTGATATGCACTTGCCAGATAGGTATTAAACTCTTTAAAACTGAAAGTTAAAAACCAACCTTCATTGTTTCGTTAGTTTTAACAAAATATTTTTAGCATCATGATTCGTAAAGGCGACATGTATTTGGGTCAATTTTGGAGAATATTAGTCGAATTCAACATGTCCTATTATATTAATATACTCTGCGATTTAACATTTGTCAAGACTAGACACGAGACCGGCTATACATCAGCAAGTTTCGCACACATATTGTATTTATTAGGAACAACATTCTTGGATAAACTATAGATTAATGCAACTAATAAATAATAAGGTCTATGACATATCATAATTTTTGAAACTGTAATGTAGAGTTGGAATTATATTAATATACAAATAAAACAAGTATTGATTAAGAAAATATATTTATAATTACAACAAATATGTAGTGTAAAAACCACAGCGAACAGCTAGCCCGATGTGCACTCATCATAAATTGTTCGAAATAATAACAGCGATCTAGCCAAGCTACGTACAAAACCGCTAATGTACAATTTTATAACAAAAATGAGTATCGCAATAAAACTGACGCATGGCACACTTTTACGATCTCATTCATAGAGTTGGAGTAAGTTTGAACGCGTCTTTAAAAACCATAAAGAAGCATTCAAACTTACTCTAACGCTATGAATAAGACCGTTAATGTTTACTTCTACACATTATAAGATATATAAGAATCCAACCCCAGTAAGAGATCTAGCTCTGAAAAAACCTCTCAATCCTACATTTCCTTATTATATATCCCTGTCTGATCCCACCATCACATTCAAAATATGGCAGTGTTGGCTTCACGTATATAGGCGAGGTAACCACGTTACATTAGGCCGCCTACTGTTTGCCCGCTTCGCATTAAATACAAAAAGCAGGAAATAATCTTTATTCTCTTCAACTTTCGATTTAACACAACACTATTAGACATTCAAATAGAATTTGATTTTAAAAATATTTTTAGGTCATTATAGTGATTTGTTTCTTTACTATTTTATATTTCTACTGAATTGATAAAAAATATGATGTTTAAGTAATAAATTGTTTTTCTGTTAAAATGTTAGAAATTGTGGCGCCCTCTGTGAAAAGAGGATTTACAGGCTTTTTCAGATATACATTTTTTACTGGGCGATTATATTACCATTCATTTCTCATCCACTCTTCTATGCATACAACATAAGGCCAGGCCAGTTATAGTCAATTTGTCAAATAGGGTAGATGAAAATTCCAAGAAAAAATCCAGGCGGTCGAGTCGTGGTCACAGCTAGTATTTTATAAATGTAACATTTATCAAAATGTTTATCAGTACTGTTCTTACACTCGTGCAAGACCGAAGTCGACTTTAAGGTGACGAACATATTAATTCCGTAAGTGTACAATGTTTATGTTTATCTGCAGATTAATAGTACTTAAGAATGGTAAAGTAATCCCAATAAAAAATCACTTCACAAATAGTAGAGGCATATAGTTTGTTTTGTTCAGTGTTACTATTATGTTAAAAATTGAAATAAGTCCTTATAATTTGTATTATCCCCGCAATTTGCTAATGCGCTGGAACCTTGTCATATTAACATTCACGTGACGTCATCCGAAACTCGATATGTACGCGTACTCGCCGGCCAGTGATGCTATCAGTACTGAGTGTTCGGCTACGGTTACGTCACCAAAATGGCGGCCAGGCGCAATAGCAATTTGCGGGGATAATATACAATATATCATTGCACAAAATATTAACTAATATTATATAATGTGAATGAGAGTTTGTTTGTTGGCAACATTCTCACAAGTTAACTACGCAACAGGTTATCAGGAAATTTGCATATACGTTGTCCGGGATATAGAATAGGACGTAGGTTACCTTTCATCCCGGAAAAAGTACTGTTCTGAGGAATAGACGAATATAGCCGATAAGGTGGCGCTCCAATCGCGTCTTATTGGCGCCACCTTTGCAATTCACTAACAAATACATCGCCATGATAACGACAATGACGTGACAGCGACAATTTCCAGTGTTGATCTCATTGTTACTTCCACCTTCGCTTTGTTAGGTGGCGTTAAGGGTATTTATCATTAGGATGTCACTGCCCACTTCGTCACATACTACCCTATTTCAACACGAACGTTACGAACAAAAGCTAGTACAATGATCAGTTTCGCATGTCGTACGTATCCCTGTACTAAACCAGCAATAACGCAACAATAGGGAGTGTTGCGCTCTCGCTCGTCCACTACTCCAATTCGCATGGTATCTCTTTCGCACGACACGCTGTCAGGTGTAATAAAACTTTAACACTGGACATGCGCAATTCACTTCTATCTAAATGCATTTAAGCATTTTATTATCTTCACACGTAGTTCGCAGTAATAACACAGACTATGCTAAAACACGTTCCATCTCTCAGATTAATACTAAACTGTAGTCCTATGCCAGAAAATGGATATTACAAAAGTAAACAACTTTTAAGGTGCAACGCATCCAGATTTATATGCGATAACTTAGAAAATCCAATAACAATCACAAAAAAGTACAATAATATTGTCGTAACAAATGGATGGCATAGCCGTAATATCACAACGGTAACCACTATTTACAAATATTTATACATACAGGAACCCCAATTTTACTGAATTTTATTACAGTCATAATTGAATACCAACAAATTTTAAACACTAGAGATTACAATGAAACATCTGTATAATAAGGCGTATACATAAGGAAATAAATGGAATGACAGCAAACAAGGTAACTGTAAAGCTTCTAAATTCTACTTGATAAGCGCCACAGATTCTTATTTGATTTTTGATGTCGAATTATTTAAAATATATTTTATTTGTGACCAAAATTACCCAACTCTTATTATCCAGCCTGTTACAGAAAAATGTCATAAGGAACAGGATTTAGGTTATTCACATTTTTTATCCTAATAACAGCTGAAATAATTTCGATCCTAATATTCTTAGGTCCATCTTGCAATAGTGAAAAATTGTAAACACACTAAAAATGGTAGATTCATCAGTAAAATATTTAAAAGTAATTTGTTTACTAGCTCTCCTTTATATATGTCGCTTACGTTGTACTTCTATGACAGGCTCGATGTTTCGTTTTTTATTAACATTTGATGTATTTTTTTTAATAATGCTCGTAAAAGTTTAAAAATCTAGAAAATAATCTGATGCGCTATCTAGTCAAATAGGATGTGGAGGCGGTGCACAGTTGAGTTTTTACCTAAACGTCGTCCTTTAGTACTTTTCCTCTATGATTAGGGTAAATGCAAACTGTCTTCAAACATTAAAACAAGATATAAAAGTAACAATTATATTAAAAGTTAAACAGGTGTTTTAACCCACAAGAAATACAAATCAAATCAACGGTGATCAGCATTTTCATGTACCCGTTATAAATAAAACTTGATAGTTCTTTTACTATGGAGTTCTTAATTTATCGATAACCATGGATAGCATTCTATTCTGTTTCAACGAACGCCAAAATTACTGCGCTTGTGACAGATAATATATGAATATATGATCAATAACACTTTCCTTACGAGTTGACGATAGAACAATAAACTATATTTAAACAACAATGTTGCATCTTGTATAATTAATTTCAATCCATTCTAATGTTTACAGGAATTCGATGTTTATCAAGTAATGAATATTTATTATTGTAATAATTTATTATAATATGTATACCCAAAAGTTTTAAAATAAACACTAATTTTAGAGATTAACAAACCCTGTTTAAATAAAATGGCGTGATTAATCGTTCATTAAAACTAGCTGTCTATGTGTCAGACACAGGCGAAAATAGTACTTTTAAACAAGGCAAGACAAATTGTAAGTCTTTGACTGATGCCACACAAATAGGTCCCTGTGCCAATTCATTACAATTGTTAAATTGTTATACACAAACAGAATTCTTCAATAAAAATAATCTTACAACTACTGTTGTTAATTAGTAAAACGGCAAAACATCACTTTTCAAACTCCCGCCGACTAACGAAACTTCTAGAAAACAACATTTGAATAATTGCCCAAATAGTTATAAATGTCAGAAGAAACTTTTATGCAATTTACTATGATTTTTGTTCTCCGAAACTAACAAAGTAGTTGAGGCAAAATAAATAATTTTGTTCATGAACAAGGACAGCGTAATAAATATGTGTAAAATCAGACTAATGAGAAGCCTTGCGTTTGTTGTATTGCTTGCAACAAATAGTACTTCAGACGTTCTTTAGTCTTGTACCGTGGCAAGTCTAGCAAATTGAAGCAAGTGTGGGCAACGGGGAAATATCTATCGTCGGCTACTGGCTGGATTCTGATCTGCAAAATTAATAGTAAATTACTGTTACAAAATTAGAATAGACATATTATATACTCGAATTCTAAATAGACTTTAACTCAGGTATTAGTTGATTTCAATAAGGGCTGGTCTAGGGTTAGAGTCTAGTCGTAACGACACATTTACAGAAACTTTAAAAATGAGGAAGGTTCTCAATTCATCTGTTTGTATTATTTCGTATGTTTGTTACCCTATTTCTCCGTCAATTGTGAACCGATTTTCAAATATTTTTTTATCGAAAGGTTTTACTCCCGGATTGGTCCCATTGTCACCGTGTCAGTATATGACGAGTGGATTCCAAGGAATTAGAGGAACTCACGAAACAATTTAATCTACTTCTGCGTAACACGATATCTCCGTCAATTTTAAACCGGCTTTAATTTTTTTCTTTACTCGTGTGTGCTCCTGAGATAGTTCCATGGACACCAAATCAGGATACGATAAGTAGATTGGATCCAAGGACATCAAAAGTAACCCTTATTAAAGAATGCCGTGCGTCAAAATGCTTGAAAAAGGCTTGTACACGCATGTAGGTGTTACATTTTCTACAGGCGCTTAATTTTTATATACGTGTCACGCGATTTTTCCGTCAATTGTGGGCCGATTTTCAAATTATTTTTTAACTCCCGGGATAGTCCCATACTCACATGTTAGGATCTGATTTGTGGATCGCAAGGTAATCGAGAGCAACCCTTGTTGAAGAGCATATACACCAAAGAGTGGATGGCAAATTTGTATACGCGTGCCAGTTGTACAATTTCTACATGTGTATAATATATTGTTCCTAAAGCTATTGAAGTCTTTACGCAACCAGAAAGTAAAAAGATTGTTATATTTTGTAAAATTATTCATGTTCTTTTATGTTAATTGGCACCGACTTCAAGATGTGTTGTAGAATGAAACCAGTTAAATATTTAGTTTTTGGTTTTTAGTGTGAAATTGGTTTTGTTTTTGTTGAAATATAAAAATTTATGAGACTGAAAAATATGAAATGCCGTTGTAAAAATTTGATAGCAAATGCAAATAATGTTGCATCATTCTAATTTAAGTCACCATAAGGCCATACTGTTTTATCAAGAAACTGTTATAATCGTGTATTTTTGTAACCGTTTTGGTGAGCAATAAAATGTTATATATCTATCTATACCTTTGTCTAGTCGTCAGAACAAAATTTTGAATGAAATAAAGAACTTACTTTAATATCTCTCATGCCCTGAATGGGCACGCGGTCACTGCCAGTCAGGAACAACAGGAATTTTTTCTTATCTTCCAGCGGCAATTCGTGGAAAGTTTCCCAGAACCATCTGTGAAATTGTATATTATTTTAATCAATTTGTAGGATGTTAACTAATAAAATGCCGTTGGAATAGTACACTCACATAATTCAGTTTTTACAAGTAGGTATAGCTGAATACAACAAAACCAAACCGGAGGGCAGAAAATCGTTATCACACAAATCGCGCAAAATTCGTAGTTCTAAGATATTCGCTCCGAAAGTGCACTAGGTAACGCTTCGTTTGTAGTCAGAACATGACTAACTATTTCTTCGACTGCCCGACCCTCCCTATTTGCAAATTAGACATGGCTTCCTAGCAACATGCCCCACCACATCTTTAAGTTGTTAACTTGTCGGTTCAATGGCCTCTAAGGCTGGTGTGCACCGACATTTAACCGGTGGTTAAAATAAAATAATCGATCAAAATGTATGCATAAACAGCGATTGTTTTATTTTAACCGTCGGTTAAATGTTGGTGCACACCAGCCTAAGAATTTGCATGAAATAGAGTACAAAAGAGTAAAGTTTTATAACTTCTTGCTGCGACGAAAACAAAGAAATAAGAACGAGGAATAAATAGATCACTTTAGAAGCAATGGGTAATAAGACACCTACAAAGGATTAGTCGCATCGGCCCGCAACATCATGATAAAAAATACATCGTTCAAACACGATTTAATTCTCCAACTAAGCATAATGGACATAATAAATCTTCACCTTTCTATCAAAATATTTTTAAATACAATCTACTTTCCAGAGGAAGTCACAATTTAATAAAATAAAGGAGTATAAAGAAATAAAACCCGCATTTCAAAATAGTGTGCAGAATACACTCCTTCATGCAAAATTATACATTTTTGGTCAGTAAGTATATAAAATATTATATTTGTATTGGTGTACAATATCTATCTATTCTGATATAATTACTACAAAGCATGAAGCAGAAACTATTTTCAGACTGAAATAAATATAAAAAATATATTTTATACATTTCCTTATGACTTTACCTAATCTGTGGATCTGTAGCTGAATATCCGTTCTTATATTCACAGTTGCTCTCAAATAATTCCCAGTTGTATTCTTCATTGCCGATACAACAGACATAAGTTCATGGATCTGAATAATTTTATTATTCTACCACCACATACCTGTAAAATACTTTTTAATGAAAAGAAATCCTAGGAATAGTTTTTTTTGTATTTTTTATACATTTTTTTTCAGCAAACCCTTGTTTAGTACTATGGCGTTTAAAATTTTAATTTTAATTGTCTGTAAAGACATTGAAAATTAACCGAACGTTAATGTATGGTAATTTTATAACTTACGGGTGGCACCGATTATTAACCGATGGTCAAATAGATAATCGCCAAAATGTATGGAAAACAGTGATTATTTTGGTTAACGCCGTTAAATTTCGGTGCACACCACCTTAGTGAGAAGACTCAAAAGCACTACTGAAGTTCTTTAGTTTGTATAGTGAACTGTAAATAGTGATTATAAAAAAAACCCAGTGACATAGAATTATAAACAACTGCAATGCAAAACATAGAAATATCGAAACCAAACTCATTTGAAGTAATTCGTAAGGAAAACATGTGAGCAACATGACACTGTTTGTCAAAATCGCTATTGCAGCGCGATCTAATAGCTAAACCGTCAATTCTAAGGAAACGTGATTTATCGGGATAAAAAGTATCCTAAGTTTTCTGCGGTATATGAGCTTGCTCTGTATCGACTTTCATTTAAATCTCTTCAGTAGTTTTCACTTGATGCTCTAACGGATAGATCGACAAAATTGGGTCGAATTAGCCCCCTCTGATTTTTTCACATTTTTAAACGCATTGCACAACTTGAACCATTTAAAAATTTATTACATGATAAAGATAGTGTATATAGATAAATGAGATATTAGATATATGTAATTTACATTAGAATATTAAGTCTAATTTTAAATTGTTTACAAGTCTTTGCTTAATTAGTAACGTCAATAGATCAGTATAACCAATCAGCAAGTAAAAATTTGTCTTTTAATTTTAATGATTTGGGCTTAAAAATGTTTCAAATAAAACTGTTCAACTTATGTAAGGTTTAGGAAAATTTTAATTATTTTTTATTAGGAGATTTTTACTTTTAATAATGTTCTACCATGCTTATACTTACTTTCTGGAATCCCTGATTAAAAGCTTTAAACTGGTTTTCAACGGATTTATTCAGCAGAAAGTCGACATATAAATCGACATATTCCTGTTTATTTTCGTGTGTCACTGCTATATTGACACCGCCCTCTTTTAACGGATGGACTTGTACTTGATCGAAAACTTCAGTGTTCACAGCGAAACACAAACCAAAAACCTGAAAACATACTTGCAATCAATCAATATAATTTAAAATAATAAGGTAGCTGATAGGCAGGCAAACTAAGTGAAATTTTGTTTATCTTACTTAACGGCGGAAACGCATAATTTTATACGAGCGTAGCAAGGTAGCAGGTTATGACGTCATATCTTAAAGGAGTCAAATGGTGTATTTATTAATATATTATTTCCGTCATAGTATTTTAAAAGTATGATGATATGACGATAAGAAGATATTTGAGGGCCAACATTTTATATAACCATTGTTTTAGAATTAATTGTAAAATATGTCACATACCCGATTGAGTATAGAAAGAAAGATGGCGGACATCCACCAATTGCAGCTAATTTCATATTCTATGTATCGTCAACTATTACACCTAATGTTACACAACAATGAGGCAGTACTCATTAAGTAAGCTAAAAGGCTAATATCAACTTAAAACGCAATTCATATACGAATTACTTTTACAATAATAACAATAATTGGCGGACAAACACACAGATTATATATCATCAAGTTAGGCAAATTCGTATCGTGTTATAGGTAATATACAACGGATTATTCTGGGGTCGATCTCAGACATCCAGACCATAGTAAATAACAGAAAAAATTCGTTTCCGAAATTTACCATACCAGGAATCGAAGCCGGCGCCTCGGCGTTGCAGTGAGGTACGTCGGTAAAATCTTACGCCGCTCAACCACAGAGGCCGTCAGTTTATAAAAGAAAACTATTTTTTTTCAATAACTTATTGAAAGTAATAAATTAACCTTTGCTACTACAACAATTGCACATTTAAATTACTTCCCTTACAAACACCCATTTTACTCTTTTCTTACTAAACAAAAAAAAACGAAAAACGCACCATAGCCATTTTTTTAGTTAAATGAATACATATTTATGTCAATTTTCTATTTATATAAAACCAATCTATTATTAATATTTATCAAGAAACCGACCGAATGATCATGACATCTAGAAAAAAGTTCCAATAAACCTTACTACTTACGTCTTCAACATCTTCATCGGGATATTCAAGTAAACTTTTGAGACTGTTAGCGAGAGTTGGAGACAAGTCTGACAAATCGTCCATTATCACAGTTTCACCCAACAACTTCTTGTACAAGACCAATGGAAATGGTACATATATTATAATAGAATTATAAATAGCAAGGCCATAAATTGCACCTGAAATATACATAAATATTGCTATTATAAGGTATTATACACAACATGCTATAAATACATAACATACAATAAATTCTAAAACAATGCACATTGAAAGGAACGTGCGTTTAAATATATTGTTATAAACTTACTTTTAGAATTTCATGATTTTTGCATCCTAGGAGATGTCATGAAACTATAGTTGCTAGTAATTTGTCATATAATAATGACATAATTTAATGGATTATATGAAATTTTGTAAGTAATTGTATAAAATGTATAACTTTAATAGTTATGAAAATAATTTGTTGTATTGTTTTGAGAACCTTATTCCCACGAACATTCGCTGTTTAAAAATGGCGCCACTTGAAATACCGGCACTTACGGAAGTCAGTTGGTTTTGACGTAAAAATATAAAAACGGCTAGTGTTTGTTGGAAACGATTATTCGATTGCAGTATATGTACCAGGAAAAGTCAAAGTGAAATATTAAGTCCATGATTGGAATTGTGTTCAAATGTGCAAAGTGAAATAAAGTGTTGATATCATGCATTGTATTTTTCTGAAGCTCAGCGTCTCACAATGATAGAAAATAATTAATGCATTTTTTATATAAACATAATTTATCAAATAAAAAAAAAACTCTTCGATCCGTACCTACGTACGTAATAAATCATTGATAGTCTACTACAACATTATGACGCCTTCCACCACTACCGTAACGCTTTTTCGTGACAGTAAAAATCCTAATACCCTCGTCTATATAGGTTTCACTTCAAAAACTAATTAAACAGTAATAAAGACATCTATGGGCTGTTTGACTAGTCACAGCTATGACGTCACAAAGCAGTACACACATACATAATATAGGAGCCTATGACATTTCGTATGATGTTAGCATCGCTGTTAATCTGACTGTCAAATACAGCATTATACTATTGGGTTCAATTCTTGCCGTGTGAACTTCGTGAGGGAAACCTCTCGTTATCTACTCTGGTCTGGGTCTCTAGCCACAACCTCAGAGTTGCCAGTTGTTACCCATAACACAGGTAAAACTTGCTTACCTTGCACATATACAATGTGTATTTGTCTGCCGAAATTATTTATTACAACTTTTCTATCGCTATAAACAAATTAAAGAAAGCAATAAACAATACATTACCTATCAATTTATACATAAGATCATCTTCTAATGGATTATTTGAGAACCAAATCATATTTGTTTCCTCAGATTGTCTGAACATGCCATAAATTGGATCAAATATTTCTTTCAACAATAACATAAAGAACTCTTTCTTAACACCGCCCGCATCCTCTGCTTCTTCGCCCACAAATTCTACCTACAAAGACAATATTAATACATTAAAGGTTACCGCCAAAGAATTTAAAACTACCAACTGACAGATTTATTGAGTGATTACGAGCTATATCCAATAAGAGTTTCTTAGTACATCAATGACGTTTTTGACAGGGCTCGCTCTTGACGTGATAGAAAATAATTCATCAAAAATATATGCAATGATATTAAACTCCTTGACAAAAGAACTTGCCTTGTTAAAAATTAAGAATGTTACAAATAGAGTTAAAATATAGCAATCATTACTTATTAACATTATACATTTTGTACAAAGTGTAAAAAATTTGGCGTCATCAATTTGTATAAAAAAGGAGTCAAAATGAAATAGCGCATTTGTTTTATATTGTTCAAACTGTACTTAAAATTGTTTGTATCCTATTTTAAAAATTTGGTATTTTAAGCCTCTTTCATACGTAAATAACGTTAGAATTTACTGTAACATACATGTCATTTATCCACCCAATCAGGGTAAACTTTATCATTGTGTGCACCACACCTTACGTATGTCACGACCACAATTTATTCAATATATATTATGCAATTATTTTTTTTGTAGCTTTACAATAACATTATTACTATAAACGTATGGCTACATAGGTAATTAACGGGATGCCAATAATTGACGAGGTGGTGGTGTACCAGCAGTGGCTTAGTTTCCCCTACCATCGAATTTAGCTACTGGTCTAAACCAGCAACCACTGGTATATTTTACAGTAAATCCAGAACACTACACTATTTTTATCCATGCAGAAATGGAGTAAGAATATAATTTCCTGTGGCCGGGTGGCCCGTCGAAGAGGCAACAAAACAACCCACAGCCAGACGGTAGGGTATTTTTCAGACTGGATGGCTACCACCCCTGGTCTAGACTATGCCGCCATAGAACAACCTTGAGTTGTGTTCCGGCATTAGTAATCAGGTTCCAGTCTCCCTTAAGAGAGAGCAAATGTCCATAGGCGACGGTAATCGCTTTCCATCAAGTGGGCCGTCTGCCTGTCTGCTGAACTCATACGATAAAAAAAACAAACACACACTTACCCGAAGTGGTTTCTTAAGCTGCGACGTGTCGTGGCTACTAATTTGCGTCATAGTATCTCTAACTATATGATTCCTAGATACAGTTAGGTTCAAGAACTGGTCCCTCTGATATTCATATGATGGGTCAATGAAGAACCTCGTAAATATCTGCGTGGCAGCTCTCGTTACTGCGAACTGCATTTGCAGGTGTTGGTCTATTTTGAGCAACAACGATTTACATTGCACGTCGAACAAGAACGCATAGTTGCACATGTGCGGTTGCGTTGACTGAAAATTTGAAACTTGTGAATCCACTAATATTTGTCGCCAGTTTGTATCAAACCAAACATCAAATATAAAAGTGAAAATAAACTTATTAATCTTCATTTAAAAAAGAATTAACATAAAAAATAATAATTAGCATAGAAAGTAAATTTAGAATGAACTACATTTAACAATACAAAATATAGGATTGAAGAGGTATTTCCGAATGACCTGTTCTACTATTTTAATGCCTAGTTGTTGTTCTAGAAAGACTTGAAAAAATATTCTTGACGATGATACAATTATAGAAAGAGAATGCGCTAGAGAAGAGAAGTTTTTCTTGAAAATATAGTAACGATAATTGAGGCCGTCAGCGCGCTAAAGCGGCCTAACCCTCAATTTATTGTATTCGGAGATAAATACTGGAAATTATGTAAAACTAAGGAAATGCAAAAAAGTCTTTGGAACGCCATCTATTATCAAGTGACAAAACAAAAGATGGCCGTTCTTGCATTATATTTTAGCACGTTTTACATAATTTCCAGTATTTATCTCCGAATATAATAAATTGAGGGTTAGGCCGCTTTAGCGCTGACGGCCTCAATTGACCCTACACCTATACTTATCTGTACTGAAGGTAAAGTGGAGACTTCAGACAGAAGATATCCACTCAGAGGGAAAAAGCCTAAAGACTATAATAATTTAGGGCCTTACTTATAATAATCTCGATAAGAAAGGATTAGCCATCTCTTAAATAAGAGACTCTTAAGCCCCTAATCAATGGCTGTTTCAAATAAAACTAGCTATCTTGCCTCTTAGCAGTCACTTAAACTACCTCTCGATATTGGTTATTTTTAACAGTTATTTATGAGTAACTTTACCTTCACGTTTTATCCTTAAGAGGGGTTTATGGGTAAGATTTTGGTTAATTAGTTGCTGAGCAGTTACTTAAAATTTAACAAACGTTTATAAGTAAGGCCAATAGTGTATATGATAGACCTGTATGATTTGAAAATCTTTATTTAGTGATGATAAAGAAGAATTACAGAGTGCATAAATTAAAGAGGGTTTTTAAGATGAGGCACGTGTAACTTTGCATTGGCAACTCAGTTTTCACATTTATTTAATTATGTTAACAACACTTGTTCGTATATTTTTTTGTCCTCTCATATCTTTCATGTAATTATGTAGCATTAAGTTTGTTATGTTTTTATACCCTTAATAAGGTCTTTGAAATATCTACAAAACCAGACCACTGGCGATCCTCGATATTCTACAGTTGTAACAGATTTGTCTATTGCGCATCAGTTACTTACGTTTTGATCGGAGAGCCAATTTATGTAATCCGTTGCAATGTCTACATAATTGCACAAATCTTCAATATAAAAGCACTCCGCTGGTATTTTAGGATTCTTTGGATTTGTAAAGTTAATCTTATTGAGCGAATATAAAGTGTTTAGTATTTGTATTATACTATGCGTAAAATATATTTTCTGTAAAAAAAAAATTCTACAGTAAAAATAGTTCATACAGTTCAAAAGCTATCAATGTTCAAATTATAGAATTAAAAAAATTCAATCATGGCTATTTAAACCACTTTACGATTAATCGGTGCTCAATATACACGTTAATCGCAATCTTCACTCGTTATACGTTACCGTGTATGTCGAGCATACCGATTGCGCACCCAGGAATCAGAAAGTAGCCTTAAGCTACGTAGACCATTATCAGTCTGAATATGCCAGTAAAAGATTATGGACATCAATTTAAAATTTGCACTCATTTGAAACTATTAATATATACATCTATCGTCATAGATAGATAGATAGAAAGTACTTTATTGTTCACCACATACACATAAAGTAAATCATTTACATTCATTTCATGTCAAGGAAGGACCAAAGGGCGGCGTTATCGCTTTAAAGCGATCTCTTCCAGGCAACCCGGGCTGTGGATTGTGTAAAAGGAATCGAGAGTGCATGACGGTGGTGTGCAATATATCAATATAATATATACGATATTAATAAAAATATATAAACAAATCATCATCAATATATATAGATAAAAAATTACGGAACATAATTATATTCACCTTATTAGCTCTAACAACAGGCTGCATAAGTTCATATACAATGACACTCTTGAAAATATCCACCAACATTTCGAAATACTCAGGCGTCTGGGATTCCCACCATAGGTTCACTATTCTTTGAGGGGGCGTTGAAAGGTTGTTGAAGGCTTCTGCAAAGGGCCCCTAAAATTATATTCATACAAAAATTTGTACCGACAACAAAAATAAATAAATAACACAGAACGGAGTCGGACGGATCGCCAATTAGAGAGATGTTTCATATAAGTTGTGTCCTGATTTATTGAAATTTGTTCCTAGACTGTATAATACTAGAGAAGTGAGAATAGTGAATGGCGATCTTAAAATCATATCCAAGTCAACCTCACAAAGAAACAGACAGTCGTTTTTAGTCATTTTGTTCCATAGTGTGAATAAAAAAATAACATTACCTGCAGTTCTGGATGTCTCCGTGGATTTCTCATTTCGTGATACAAAGGCAATATTAGGAACATTCTCAACACCTCCGCGTCGGGCGGGGATATCTTCAGTTTTTTTATTATATTCTCTGTTATATTACTAAATATCTGAAATCAAAAACTCTCATTTAACCCTTTAACTAGGCAAATGACACATTATTTGGCAATGCTTATAAAATAACTCCTTTAAACAAAGCTCAGTCGCCACAAGTGGACTTTTTTTTTAGGCTTCTTACTATTCTTTACTAGGGATTACACCAAATCGACGAAGTGACATCCACCAATGGAGCACCAGAGTCAAATCGCCGGCTCGTGTGGAGTCGAAGACACTCAATACCCCACTAAAACCCTCCTCCCATGTGCCTCGCGCTTATAGCAGGAAGAGCGTGAGACTTAGAACGTAGTTATTCCCACGCTGGTCACAAGTGGACCTTTTTTTTAAGGCGAGGAAAAATGCTACCGATTTACGCACAATACTGGGTTCTGGTCAGGGTTCAGAATCACTGCGTGCAATAGTATGCTTTTTAGCAGTAATCCACCTGCAATCGATTCCAGCTTGTGTGGAGACTCAGAGAAACTGTGTACGGACAGTAACCCTACTACCCACTAAAAACCCCCTCCTCCCATGTGGCCCTTGAGACTTAGAACAGAGTTACGCCCAGTCCGATCCAGCCCAAAAAGTGCCTGAATGTGTCCCGGGAAGCAGGACATCCACTTTGTCATACGGGGGTCGTGAATCCTTTGCTCCCTAGCAAGCTAAAGGCCCCCCGAAGCGGTGGTCATAAGTGGACTACACTATACCCGGGTGACATAGGCTACATTACATTTCAAAATACCCATGCGAAGCCGGGCGGGCCACTAGTATAATATAATCCACTTTAACATGCTAATAGATTATAAATAGTAGTAAAAAATACTTACAAGTTCTTTTATAGAACTATTTTCAAATCTGCTGACTAGAGTAAATGCTTCTTCGGCGCGCTTCAAATCAACACCAGGCACTTTTGTGTTACAACCGAAATGAGCGTTGTTGGCTAAAAGAAACGAGCCGTTCACGCATGCCAGCGAACCGAACGCTGTTTCTAGGTAAGCCATTAAATCCTATAAGAAATCAAAATAAATGCTTTTAAAATTGCATTATGATAATGCAGAGAAGACTTATGTTATCCTTTACTAATTATTATAAACGAAACGCTTACAATGATGGAGGGATTTTTGTTTCACTTTCACGTAAATAAATACTGAACGAATTTTGACGAAACTTTACAATGATCTAGCTTATACGTGCGAATAGATTAGGATATAATTTACAAAAATATTGTTTAATATTTTTGTAAATTAGTCAAAACTTATGATATGTGTCAACAAAGCTTAAAACTCAAGCGAACAAAGTCGCAGGAACAACTAGTAAGTAGAAGTATATAAACATTTATATAATAACACAGTCGCCTTTATCCATTCATACCAATACACACAGGTAATTTTTCACTAATATACCAATTATTAACCATAAGCAAAATTAAATAATTAAAATGAACAAGTTGGCGATAGGCTATAAATATAACTTTAACAATAGAAATAAAATAATCAAGATCTCAATAGCAACACTGCAAAGTAATACTGGTTTTGTTTATAATTCTCTGTTCCTTCTGATCCTGATCCTGGTCTTTGTGATAAATTAATAACGAGAATGTACATAGAATATTCCCATCAAGATTAAAGGCCCTTGCCTACTAAACCGTATCATAACCATAACCGAGTTAGGAACGAAACCGGAAAAAATACTATTGTATTGAAAATTATTAGACTATTCCCATTAGACCGTCCCATCAACCCGAACCCGTTATGCACAGGTATGTTACGCTATATGTTCTAGTGGGCATAGCAGACCGTATCGTATTTTTCCGCGGCTGATAGATTCATAGCACGGTCGTGGTATGATCCGGAAAATCCATAGAATACCAATTCGTAGTACACTCAAGAGAAGGCGCAAAGAAACCTCAGGCGTTAACATATTCAAAGAGGATAGAACGCATCGCCTAACTAGTTACATGTCACAATGCACTTTCAAATACCTGCACGAAGAACAAAATTGTATGGAAATAACAAACTCACCTGATTAACAACATCGTTGTCCTTGAACACTTCACACGCAGCTAATTTCGGTATTGTCAACGTGAGTATTTGCTTAGTATTATCCGGCATTCTAAAGTCAATGGGGCCATATTTATCACTAGTCAGAACTACGAAACTGTGGTCGCCGCCCGCGAACACTTTTATGGGCCCTTTGAATATCTCTGGTGAGAACTGCAATAGTTATACTAACATTATTAAATATGTCTGCAACGCTCAAAAGCTAGACCACTTGGCTAACGAATATTAAGAAAAAAAAAATATTCACTGCGTCAAATAGTATAGACGTGATAAATATAAAATATTTCCATATACATAAATGTTAGAGACATTTTATCTTTAACAATTACAAATTCATTGATCTAAATTGGTGACTCGGCAACTTTTCGACATTATGTTATACCATCAATTGCAATGCAATAATATTCCATACAAATTCTACTACAAAAGAAAAATACAGTGAACTAAAAATAATTGAAATAACTAGTATTACAAACTTCAAGAAATATTACAAAAGGATTTACATATAAATAATATGACTGAATAAGTAGGTGGGAGGCTACTAAGTCAAATAAAGAACTACTATGAAATATAGAACATATGAAATTGTAAGGACCCAGTTTGTAATTGATGGTGAACAAACAAATGTTTCCATTCATTCAATCATAGTATTCCAAACCAGGAATAGTAATTCATTTCATATTCGTAGTAAGTAGTGAACTATAAACTACTAACTACGAACCAGTATTGTAATGCTCGCATATCATTTCGTATCTATCTTGGCGTCATTCCGCAAGAAAGAATAAGTATAATCGTTGAGACTACAAAAATCAACTATATTATAGTTATAGACAATTTATCTATTCAATACAATAAATAGCTTAAATAACAGCTACCGAGCTTTTGAGTATTTATTAGTAATAAGCAAGTTTACGACCTAATGGCTATAATTAGAATAAATAATCTCATCATAAATATCAAAAATGGTTATGACTCAACATTTAGTTTGGATGCCCCAGCGTTGCCTGTTGTATGGAACACCGTAGCACCCTCGACCTTTGCTCTTTTCTTCGGATAAAGGATGACATTTCCATGTTAAGAGTAAAATTTTAATTTATAATACATCAACATACATATAACATGCTGCATGCAATGTTTATATTTGAAGATATATAGAAGATATATGAAAAGAATAATAAGAAAAACATGCAAACAAAAAAGCTACAAGAAATACTAAAGAACTTTAATCATTTAAACAATTCTAAGATGTACCATCTACTTTTAACTTATTATGGTATAGTCACCTGGCTTTGAGCTGCCATTTCTGTCTGTAGCGGAAAACAAATTTTTTTAAAACTAGGCTGGGCACATCAGTAATCAAAAATAATATAAAGATTAAAAGGTTTTTTTAATGATTCCTATTACATTATTACCATAGTAAATACAACCGGAAAAAAACTGAAGTCTCCTAATCTCTTTGATATTATAATAAGAATATACCACACTTATCATAATTGTAAGTTATAATAATTGCAATCATTCAAATTATTGTTTAGAGTAATAAAAATCAATTTATTAATGGTTTTTCAAAAGATGATAATATTGCAAATGTGTGATATAGGATACTGTATTATTAAAGTAGTATTAAAGTGTTATATTACCAATTCGCACTTCGATCGTGATTTATTGTTCGCTTTAATACCTTTGTACGCCTCCCGATAACACGTCCTATAAATCCTTCTTTCTATCATTTGCATTTCATGCGCATAGAAGCCATTAAGTTTACGAGTTTAAAATTCAAAGGAACAGGGGGCAAGTTGCTAGGAAGGTATGTCTGATATAAGATCGGTTCGTCGGAAAGGAGATAGTTGGGTTTTAACTGCCATCGAGGCGTTACTCCGTTTTACTCCGTGCAGGAACGGAGAAAGAATACAATTTCCTGCGGCCGGGCGGCCTGTCGTAAGAGGCGACAAAACAACCCACAGCCAGGTAGGTGGTAGGGCATTTGCCCGACTGGATGGCTACCACTCCTGGTCTAAAGTATGTCGCCATAACAACCTTGAGTTGTGTTCCGGCATTAGTGGACCAGGTTCCAGTCTCCTTTAAGAGGGCAGCAGCGCATTTGTAGCATCTTTGGTGTTGCAAATGTCCATAGGCGATGGTAACCGCTCTCCATCAAGTGGGCCGTCTGCCTGTCTGCTGACCTCCTGCAATAAAAAAAAAAAAAAACCTAATGTGCTTTCGGAGTGACTATCTTATAACGAAGGACTTCGCACGATTTTCAGCTTCACGGTTTGGACTTGTTGTATTCAGTTATAAGAACTGCATCATACGTGTGTACTTCTTATAAACTTCGTAATAATTGAAAACGCAATTCCGTTTATGTTAAATATGTCACAGTATGTTTAAACATTTTTACTACAGTGTCTTATCTGCCTCAAAAATATGATTATTTCTATTCTTTTGCTACTACTTCTTTTTCTTTTGCTAGGGTTGGCAACTAAGTGATTGCGGATTTTGCCTACAGATGGATTGCCTTTTTTATGTTGTATAGATTCGCATTTGACCGACATTGCGCCTGATGTCTTGTGGAAACGCTTACCTAGAAAATACCTAAAAATGCTTATCGATCTGGCCGTCCAGTTGAAGACGATAAGACCCATATCAAGGCCATTATCGATTAAGATCGTAATAGCACAACACGTGATAAATTTATTTTAAAGAAGTTCAATGTGTCACTTATATTCAATGAGAAAAGTTATATTTTAAGTATTAAATTTTAAGTTTTATTCTTAATCCGCAATTTATACATAGTTGACAATAACTGTCTCAAATTGAAATTTAGCGAGTACCTATATTTCATTATTCAATGGTGATAGTATTATATGCCGTGACTAAAATAGCTTCAAAATTCAGTACCTATGTGTAAAAGTTAAACATGCACCGAGAGAGGATAGCTTTATAAGTTTGCACCGATCCCTTACACTTAAATGTATGAAAGAGATACAATGCGAGTCTGGAAAGTGTTTGAGCGAGAGCGCAACATATTCCCCATTCAATCAATATTTACCACCTCGTGAATCTTATAAATGTACGAGTATTCCGCGCAATGGCGTGTACGAAATTCGAGGACGCAATTAAATTTTGCTCGTAAAACAAGTTATAGAGGGTAAAGCGAAGGCCAATAGATGAAATAACAATATACGAGATATCCAAGAGGCCTTCAAACGCATTCCAGAATGAGGTCGCAAACAGCGGAAAATATGTGGGTTCCAACCAATATTTCAAACAGCAATAGATAAACATTACTTACAGGTGAATCGTCATTAGGGGTGAACGAAATAGTTGTAGGGACCAAAGCGAATGCCATGTGCGGACATCCGAGTTGACCTCTAGCGCCATAACCACATGCCAGAATACGGTCGCCAACACGACAGAGCATATGACGACGACCGCACGCAATCTGCGTCACTGTACTGCCCATCAATTCCATTACCTAATTAAAAACATAATATATATTAAGAAAGTAGAATATGCCCGCGACTTCGTCCACGATCGACTTGAATCTCCCACGGGACTCCCAGGATAAAAATTTGCGCAGATTTTAGGTTTAAGGGTATTTTGGAGGTGTCGTGAGCAACGTTCGGTGCCCCCTAACACCCTGCAATAAGGTAAAGCTGGCGCTGATTGTTTGTTCCCTCTTCACAGATTAAAAATATGTTTCAACCAATTTTCATAAGGTTTGATACTTTAGAGCAGTGGTTCCCAAACTTACTTACATACACATACCCACTTTGAGAATAAATTATTTTTTAGCCCCCCCATTATCTCACCTACTTAAAAACCACTACACGTCAAATTAAATTAATTGATTATTATGAGCTATATTAGCGGAAATAAAACATTCATTCTAAACGAGACTTTACTATAGCCTGCAAGAGTAATCTTGAGACCTCAGGCTGTAGGTAGTACACAACGGCACTGAGGTATTTAAGTTAACTCTTCGGGCTACACCTGCCAATGAAAATGATTATTGAAACACAACAAATGAACACAAAAAAAACTTTGTAGTAGGTATTCCGAAAGAATATCTTTTATTCAAAATAAAACAAACAATCGATTCTTACATAAAAACTAATGTGAAGGATGAATCCGATACCCCTACACAACACCCCCAATTTTTTTTCTGGGTTTCTTAGCGCCCCCCTTTAGGCCTGCACCGCCCACAAGGAGGCGTTATCGCCCACTTTGGGAAGGGATGCTTTAGAGAGTGAAAGCAATAAACAGAGACTACTTTACTTCAGAGAATAGGATAATTTAGTTTAGTGGGGGTGAATAGTGGTGAGCGCTAAGTAGATATATAATAATAATGAAATTACATTAAGACCCAAAGGAATAGTGTAGTGACCATAAGTATGTACCATGATTTAAATCCGTTAATCACAAGTATTAGAAGTCCTAATTGAAAAAAAAACAGATTATACCCTACAAAGACTGCAAAAGGGGGTTTAAGTTAAAGTGTAACATTGGGGCATTTAAAATGATTGAAATTATGGGATACACAGCTAGTATAATTAAATAAACTCACCTTTCTTGGCACAAGTTCATCTCTTGTGGTGCCATGTCCTGTCTGTCCATATTCACCAGTGCCACACGTGAACACGCCACCGTCTAAAGTCAAGAAAACTGTGAAATCTTCGCCGCAAGCTACGTGACAGATCTGGAATTGAACAATGTAACTAAATTGCCGAATTAGGTAAAACATTCAAACAAAAAAAAACCAGCAACCAAAAAACATTTTTTAAGTTGATCAATGAGAAAGTAACAGAAGGATAGGAAAGCCATGATTATGGGTTAATAATTCTACTAGGTTTGTTATCAACAATATTGAGTTACACAATATAAAATTGAGTAACAGATAAATGCGGAATAACATTATTTCAATTATAACTTGTGTTTAACTAAAACAGCAATCACTTACAAGATGTGAACTCTACCTTGACATTTCTCAGAGTTTTCAAATGGACCGGGTAACATTTGTTCTCCCTGTCCTGTAAGCCCAATTGACCATTGGAATTTTTACCCCATCCAAAAACAGCTCCAGATCTAGAAAAAATCTATAAATAAGAAATATCTTGATGGCGCAGATATTCTTAACATCGATAAAATAATAATTTAAGTTAATTTAAAGACACAAATAACACTTGCAACACTAGAGATGTTACTAATAGCATGCCACCCCAAAGATATATCATGATGGCTTCCATAAATGGGTTTTTCAAGATAGTCATGCCATAGAGCAGACTTCAGTGAGAAATTCCATTGTTCCATGAGGTGTAACAGTTCTAAAGATCCATTACCTAGTTGAGCATCGTAACTCAAGTAAAAAGGTATTTAGATTTAAGGCCGATATTTCAATCAGCTGATAGAAACGAGATAGAGATGTTCATAGAATAAAAGTATAACATGGAAAAATCAAAAATGTCAATTGCATGAATAAAACAGTTAAATGGTTTCTCCTTTAAATTCATCAGATCATAATTTATGTCATTGTAAATTTTTATCTGATGATTGAAAAATTGGGAGTTGGTTCAGCATAAGTATTTTCATTTTTATTTTTTTTCTAATCAAAGAATATGGGAGTGAATATTACTCACTTTGATAATGCAAATGTGTGATTACTGCCACAAGCTATCAAGGCAATAGGAATGCCGGCCAAGGACGTGATTGCTTGTGGTGTCATTTCCTTGTTTGAAATTGTTCCCAAACCACATTGACCATAACCATTTGCTCCCCACGCATACAGATCACCATCTAGATAATTTCATATTGGTTTTACATAAATAATTTTTTAATTTTCTGTCACCAATATTAATTGCGACAGTAAAAATCATATGTAGCCATCTCCAACAATATAATTTTTTTAATATAAAAAAATCTAGTAATATTCTTAACCACTAAAAATCACTATTTCAACTACAATATGGTTAAAATTAATACTGCATCTTTGCCATGCCATGATACCATGTTATGATCATCCTCCTGCACTGAATATATTATGGAGCATATAGCCACATATGATTTTAAACATCACAATTGTACTTTAAAATGAATTTGAATTTATCCCAAATATGTCTTATTGAAGTATAAATATATCACCATAAGGTATATTTATGCTAGTGTGCCCGAGACATTGCTGAAAACAAAATGTCTACAAAGTGTCACCTAAATCTCATTGTAATGGTCCTTATCTTTAAGGGTGATTCATGAATATCGGCAATTCTATAAACACCAGAAGCATATAACTTTATTTTTACAGTACAAGAAATATTAATGTCACCAACACATAAAATATTGTGTATGTTTATAATCTAACAAATAAGAGGGAGAGTTCAAACGTTCTAAGAAGTCCTTGAATCTATAACAAAATAGTGAAAACAATGCACATTCATTGCTAAACATATCTTTCATTTCTCAACTGATTTTCATAACAAAATGTATGAAACACACCATGTATCAATGAATATATGAATATTATTATTTAAATCAGTAACATTGTATTAGGCCATTCTTCTTTAAAGTGGGATTATAGTGTTAAAGATTTAGGCTGTGGCCACATATGTCTTATTTAACATATTAAAAAAAGTGTATGTTGTCTATCAATATTTACCATTAAACATAACAAATAACACATTAAAACCAATTCTCCATATCTGTGTGATACTGTCTAAATCCTTGGAGATTGAAGCACCAACTTTACAATTAGTAATACATGATAGGTGAAATTGAATATATATACACTGCCTTCATGTATAAAATATATAACAGGGTGTTGAGAATACTTACTATTTGTTAATGCTATTGAATGATAAAATCCACAAGCTACTTGTATAACATTTTTTGTTGCTAACACTTTAACAAACTTTGGTTTGTCTTGAGCATGTGCACCCAGGTTACTTCCAAGCTGACCCATGCTGTCAGAGCCCCAACTAAAAGACTGTCCCCATTCATCAATTGCAATGGAATGTTGCAACCCACATGCTATTGATGTTATGGTGCAATCTTTGAAAGTTTCTACCTGTCCTGAAACATGATAAACATTACAGTAGATTTAAGTTATATCCACCCCGGCTGCAAGAAATTTATGGTTATAGAGACGTAACACTTAAATCCATTGAATTTAAAGTATATTTTTAGAGGAAATAATAATATATATTTCTGTGTTTTTATTTTTTATAATATAACGAAAATTACTTTTATACTATTAGAACTGATGTGTTTTTTTTTGTAGAATTAAATATTTGTATGACCATGTGTAGGTCAAATACAGTGAGGACATCTGACTTTTCTACCACCTAGTTATAACTATTACCTATATTTTTTACAAATAAAGTTTCATTTCATTTCATATAGCAATTTCGTATGAAACACCAATTTCTGGTATATGCAATAATTTTAATGAACCATTATTACAAGTAGTAACAAGTCACTGAAAATCCCTGACTAAGTTTATTCATAGAATTAAAATGCTTTGTTAAAATTTGTTTACATCCACAGATGGTCACCAGTTGTAATTATACACTTTGAGTTACAAATGTTCAGGAAGTTACAAGTTTAGTCGTTATTAGTCAGTAGTAGACTAATAGAGCAATATATTTATATGCTGTATTGTCTGGTATATTTTTAATTTTTTTTTATTGCAGAACTTCAGCAGACAGGCAGACAGCCTGCTTGATGGAAAGCGGTTACCATCACTTATGGATATTTGCAACACCAGATATGCTACAAATGTGCTGCTGCTCTTTTAACCTGGTCAATAATGCCGGAACACAAATGAAGGCCGTTACGGTGGTATACTCCAGACTAAGGGTGGTAGCCATCCAGTCGGGCAAACACTCTACCACCTGGCTGTGGGTTCTTTTGTCACCTCCTATGACAGGCCGCCCGACCGCAGGAAATTGTATTCTTTCTCCTTTCCTGCACAGATAAAATATATATAATATTGTTTTTAGACTTTTTAGTGATTTCCAGAAATAGCATTGGAGATACAGTGGTCCCACGATCTTGTTATTTCAAATTTTATTGCATGTTGTTGATGTCAGACATTATAATTAGACCAAAACGATGTCATTGTGCAAAACACAGTCACAAAATTTATAGAAAAGAGCAGAGAGAGGAGCATCGCACACACACTCAGCCTCTATCCAAATTTGCATGCCATCTCTCATGAACACACCATAAGGTGTAAAAAATGTTAACATTTGAATGCACCTGTGAAACTTAGAATTAGCTTCATTTCTAACAAATTTAAATTATGCAATGTATACAGAATTTTTAGAAAAGTTGTGTACCAAATAAATAAAAACAAACATTGATTGAAGAAGCAATACTGATTAGTGTGTAGTAATTAAGCCTTTGATTTGTTATAATCTAGTAAATTATGATATCATACTAAACATACCTGGAATTTTCTCTTCTGTGGTAGCAGTATGACGACCAAGCTGACCAACCTCATTACTACCACATGAGTATAAGTGTCCATTATTTGTAAGGAATAGACTATAGAACTCTCCAGCAGCCACATACCTAATATGATTACTCTCCTTCCATTTTGATAATGTAGGTTTTATTATCTTGAAAGAGAACATAATATTATTATAATATGAACTAAACTCTATAATATGATTGATTATAGAGTTCAGTTCATATTCTGCCAATACTCTTTGGGTTAATTTGTTGTTATCTATAATAAACTAAGGTAAATCAATAGATATTTGAAGAATTTTAAGTAGCAGGATGGAAGAGTTGACAGTTGGGGAGGCATACTTATCCCTACTACAACCCCTATAGAATCTGGTATAATTATTATATGGCGCAATATTTATTATTTGAGATATAAAGTAAATTTTGGGTGGTTATAAAACAATAACCATGAGGGTGAAGGCGGGTGTTCTTCTTTGCTTTGCTCCTGCCTTAGCCTTGTCACCTATATTAAAAAAGTGAGATCTGTTCATAATAAATAAATGCGCCCCATAACTATAGCTGCACTAATATTGCAATACTTTCCATTCACTCTGATATCCAATCAACCACCCATTCAAATATCCAACAATCCAGTGATCCACTCACTCATCCAACCACAATCTCACCAACCCTTCATCCATCCACTTACGCAACCTACCTATACAATTGAATATTGTAAACAAACATTGGAACAGAGTCAATTTTCCATTTTTAGAGGTTTTTATAAAATGGATTTATGGAAAAGAACTATTCTTGTTCCATGCTATTGTTATAAATTAGATTAGAATTATTCGTATAATAACTACTAGAAAAACTTAATACTAACCAAATCGAGAGTCTCAGATCCTTCTATACACAATTCATGATGAGTTGCATTACCCCAGCAAAACATTTTCATGTGGCTGTTTCACGGTTTTAAAAACTTATTTGGACTACGCAAATAACCTCAATAGGTACTGGCAAATACGTTTAACAGGGTAGGTAGATGAAATTAAGAAATAACAATCGCGGGCGGAATATGTAATCACAAAACAATTTATTTCACCAGAGTCCAGAGGCATTCCGGGGTTATACACAAGTTCATTTTCAAAAAGTCGAGAACAATCTTTTTACACTGACTTTGTTTTCTAATTTATGTCATAGACAAAACAGTATATATTTCGAGTAGTAGTAGAATTCGCCACAAATTCAGGCAAAGGAATTTTTAATCCATACAGCCAATTCTGGTGCTTAAAATACCGCAGTTGTATTGTAGGCTACAAATGACGCCATTCTACGAAGTTCTTGGGGAACTGAAAGGCCACATTTGAGTATACAGTTCACACTTCTCATGAAAACACATAATACTAGTAATATCTTACAACTACGGTTCATTTTAGAGTGATTTTACACATTTTTAGAAAATAAAACTGCACAGCACAAGGCCCCCTTTTAGTTCAAATACCCAAACCCAATTTCCGCAATAAGAATCCCTTCATCAAATTGGTATTGTTTCTGCAACTTTTTATCATACACCTTATTGGACGAAAAGAAAGGACCATGCGCATCGGATGAAATACGATTAAACACATATTATATTAAATGAATGGTCTCGTAGAGGTGATAATGTCATTGGTGGGCCAGAAAGTGTAATTTAATAGGGGCGCCGCTTTCAGACATTTTTTTTTGTCAACCAGGGGAATGTCTTTTTTTGTGACACACACACGGGTCTTGGATACAGGGGCAAAAAACGCACTGACTAATGCCGCGCACTTCGTATGCGTGTGGGGCTCTTGCACCAAACGGCAAGCAGGCTCTCCTCCATTAAAGGAGGAAGTCCAACACAGTACACACCCACTAAACCTACCTGTGTCTATCTATCTATCTATGAGAGTATATATCTAGAACGCCAGGCACATATAACGTAGTTAAACACTTCTAACATCCTAGTGCGCCGATATGGTACTAAACACCGGGAAGTAGGGCCGTATCACTTCGTTCAGTAGAGGTTACTCCACCTACACCCCTGTAAACAGTGGCCCTCTACTACGGATAATGGGAAACCAGATCCAAAACGTTCACTTCGAACCCCCATCCAATTAAATAGACGACAGTACAAAACTGTTTACACCGTCCTCTCCCTCGCTCAGTGGTGATCCCCTCTTTTAAATTATTAAACTGACTTACAAAAAGGGGTCCCCTGACAATGAGGATAGCTGTGAATTGCTCCCTAATCAGTCTACAGCCCTAGCTTTGCCTGTGGTAACCTACGCAGTCCGTCCACGAGCGTATAAAACGCAAGTGCAGAGCGCTACACTCCACACAACAACTAAGGCGAGAGAACACACTAATGAAAATTTGATTCAGACACTCGCCAAGGCACGTATGCTTAACACACGTATTACTTAAGTGCCAACGTGCCCGGAATTGCCCTGGAACATTACCGCTCCATTGAGGTCTCCTCGCCCCTTTTTGCATTCGCCCTTGCGGGGGTGAATCTACTCGTAATTATGGGAAGGAGGCAAACCCTCACCAACATTTGGTGCGGCGCTTTTATTCCTGCCGCTGCACATACGGCGCAGAGGGAACTGACCTTATAGTCAGAGTCTTTATGCCAGCTCTTACTACAGGTGTATACAAAGCCCGGTCAAATCTCAAAGGGGCGAGCCGCCCTCGCTTCGACCTTCGCGGAGCTGAACCATACCAAAATGTGGCCCAACTTCGCAAGTGACTTCGCTGCCACGATCGGGCATAATATTACGTACGATGCGCCCATTCCACCCACAGAGATGTACAAGATACCATGATACTAATATCTGATACAAGATAGTAGGTACTATTAAAATAAGTTTCAGATTGTTTGATTGATTTATACAAGATACTATAAAAAAATGGTACTTGAAATACTAGACACAAAATATGTATTTTTTAAAAACTTTTAAAAGATAAAACACTTTTTACACTGAACGAAATTCCAATTTTATTGAATTTAAGATTAATACTTAAATTTGAAAATGTTAAATATAACAGGGGGTTATTATTAAATACGATTCTTGAAACGGACCGGCTAAAAACCGTATTCTATAGACTTCTCACAAAATAGGTACCTTACTATAAAAAAATTATACTGCGACGGGACGGGAAGTTGTTCGGCCATATTTGTTATTGTGCTGGATGGTATTAATTTAGAACACTTGGTTTAATACTAAACAAAATTTATTTTTTGTGATGTATTTTCTTTCTTTGTGTCTCAACTTTGTAAATTTTTGTTTAGTGACGTAAACCTTACAACCAACAAAGAGTTATGCTCATTTAGTGACCGTGGTTACCCCCTGTGGTACCAATTCGCTGAAGTGTTGCAGCGAATTTTCTTGTGAAATTATTTGGATAAATCTCATTAAAGTGGCGGGGGCATCTACTAATAATGGAAAAGGGGGAAGACAAGCTGCCCCAGTCGACGTGGGCTCGCCCTTGCTCGACTGGGAGGAGGTGATCATTTCAGTTTCGAGGATTCCGAGCGTTTCGAAGAAGATTCGCTTTGCAGCTGGAGTTCGGAGCCTGAAAGCTTGTGCAATAACTGGAGAGGGTGGAGAAGACCGACTATTCAAACTATATTTGGCCCTCGTCCTACGAAAAAGACCGTTCAAGGTAACTGCATACAGCTGATCCTTTGTTTCCATTTGTCGTAATTATCAACGATCGCTTGTATTCTAAGAATAATTTCAGTATTATTGTAAGATATTTAGGGTTTATGTTATAACTCTTGTTAAAAATATTGCTGTAAAAGTTTTGATTGCATTGTTTAGTAATGCATATAGGTAGGTAGGTATTGTGTGTGTAGTGGTCAAGAACAGGTGCTGTGAAGTCATTTACCTCTAAGTCGACTGAACAGTTAATAATACTTTTGGTTTTAAATCCCTGCTAGTTACCGTAGTTTTTTTGTTCTGTTTGCTTTTCTTATTTCTAATTTACATGTATCAATTTATAGCAGTCATTGGAAAGTTTTTAGGCTTATAAACTTTCTCAACTTTCACTGTTTTTGGAATTGAACTAAATATGCATTTTCTTTAATCCTTTTAATTTAAATGTAGTAATTTAATTTAAAATTTATTATATTTAAATATCATGTTTAATTTGGCAGTAATAAATAGAAAAAAAAACTGAGCAATCTTGTTAAAAACAATATTTGTGTTATGACCTATTGTTTTACTAAGTCAATATACATGATTTGTGTTGTGTGTTTTATTATGATTAAACATCTTTGTAATACACATTTTATTACCCACTAGAAATTATGACAAGTTTCTTCATGTTATTGATTCTTAATTATAATATGTTCAAGTTCATTTTGCAATATAACTGTTTAAATTAGTCATCTTTTAGAACTTATGAATTCAGAATGTAGAATTAAAACTACAGCTAGTTTTATTGTTATTTTAGTTGCTATCAAGTGAAAGTAAACAAAACTATACTAAACAGCATTATGAATTATACTTGTAAAATGAAAATATTATAATTAATATGTTTACTTCACTCTTATGTGTATATTATGTAGGTGTCCCACTTTGCTTTCACTGGTTTCTAAAGATGGCCTTAGCAGTGTTGGTCAAAATAAATGGATAATAGAATATCATACAATAAAATTGAGCATTTCTCTAATATGTTTATAACAACAAAGGTATATTAAAAAAAAGTAGTTTTAAAATAATTTTATACACATCCTTTTCTGTACGAGACACTACAACTTAGCATTGCCAACTTTTTGACTTCTGTTGAAAAAAGTCAGCTTGGCTAATAATTATTCTAATTTTAGTCCTTTGGTCTAAATTTGGTATTCAGAATTTAATACAGTGTAGTTTAAGGTAGACGAAATATGAACAGGAGAAGATAAATTAACAACAATGATGTATAAACTTATATTACAGACAAGTCAGTGTCAACTCTAAGTGAATTGGCTGCAAAGTGTGTAGCATGTCATATACCTTTTGAGTTAGTCGAACATGTCTATCCACCTGTACCAGAGCAATTGCAGCTCCAGATTGCATTCTGGAGTTTTCCTGATAGTGAAGATGACATTAGATTGTACTCCTGCCTTGCAAATGGATCAGCTGATGAGTTTCAGAGGGGTGAACATCTGTTCAGGGATAGGGCTGTCAAAGATGTTTTGCAGATTGGTAAGTATAAAATTGATTTATGTTAGAATTCCAGGATTTGAATTTTTATTTTTATCATATCATAAAATCACCTATGTTAATGCACATTTCTATAGGTGAAATTTCTTTTTAAATTAAAATTAAGTTGTAAGTAAAGTACTTTAATACAATAATTGTATACTTTAATGCAACTCAACAAGGATTTTTAATAACATAAAATATAGGTAGCAATATTGTTAGCAAATATATCTCATATGGCGTTTGAATATTTTCTTGCCTTTAAAGTTTGAATCTTATTTCTATAAGAATAAATGCTGATGTTCTAACAAAAAGCTAGGACGAATTCAAGGAAAAAGTTAGCAAAGGAGTGCTGATCCGCTCATGTTACGATTTTTTAATATATTTAAATGTAGAGAATTAAGAACAAAATAATATTTTACTTCTATAATTGTTACTCTTCATACATGAATTTTGGGTGGGGTATAGATGTGAAGACCTTTTCTTATTATGAATTTAATGATGATTTCTATCAGAACTGATTAGAATATTTTATATCTTGTAGGGTTTTTTTTATAACCACCTGAAATTTATTTTATATTTCAAATCAGAATAGCAATAGAATTGTAAAAAAAATAATTAGTATGTAGTAGTAATGGGTATCTATACCACACCCGAATTTTTTACAAGTATCATTAAAAAATAATAATACCAAAAATAACAGAAGTCTTAAAAGCTCTAACAACAAATATGGAGGCTGAATGTTTCAAGTTGGTCTTCAGGCAAATTCTAAACTATGCTAAATAGCGAAAAACACTCAAAGGAGTCTCTAGGCCAATTTTGACAAAAACTTAAGTGGTATTAATAGATTTTGAAAAATCAATTACTTTTGTCAGGAATCAAATTGGATTTTGAAAAATTAACACTCCTGTATTATTATACCAAATCATAGTCTAGCTTATCATAATCAATTTCTCTGAAGGGATGTCAAAATATTTTATTTTCCCTACATGTAAGTAGTAAGTCATAGAAATATGCCTGATTGGGAATTTTAATTGACTAAGTTAGCAGAGTTTCTACCAATATTAGAGAGGCCGCCAATAAATAGAGAATAGAAATCCCTAACCTTGCCATGACTTATTTTTTTCTAAATGAAAATGCACTTTTAGGTTTTCACTTATCAGCAACAGTGGTACTCAATATGCCCCGTGCTCAATTCAATGTAGCAGTAACTTTCGATCGACAGAGAATATCATCATGTAACTGTACATGCTCATCAACAGCCCATTGGTGTTCACATATTGTTGCAGTCTGCTTATACAGAATACACTTAGTAAGTATATATCTTAAATCATCTTTTATATGTTTTTGATAGAGGCAGTTGAACATCAGATTATGAATTACTTATTAAACATTAACAAAGTTGTAGGTAATTTTTAGCCGACTTCGAAAAAAGGAGGAGGTTCTCAATTCGTCAGGATCTTTTTTTTGTTGCTTTTTTTATGTGTGTTCGCCGATTACTTCGTGATTTATGATCCGATTTACGTGATATTTTTTGTTCGACGCGGAATAGCTACCATGTAGTCCCTTAAAAATTTGACATTGTTTGGCCCAGTAGTTTTCATTTTACGAACATTTTTTTGTTTCCGTTTCATGGGACCTATATTTTTTAAGAAGCGCGGAACCATTCGTAGGACCACCCATACATAGCTAGACACTAAAAATTAACAAGTAAGATGTTTTAGATAGTATATATTAATAATAATAGCTTTAGAAATAAGTTATTTTATACATTTTAGTTTTTGAAGTCGGTTTTTTTAACGAAGTTTTTATTTTTAAGCTTTACATCCAGCTTCACTTGATTTGTATTACATTTCCTTATCCCATGTAATTCATGTTTTTAGAGATGAATTTAAAATCCATTTGGCAGTTTTTAAAGACACAGTTTTCAAATTAAATGTTTAAATAAAGATCTTTGTCATCTATTAATATTAATCCAAGTTACATTAGAATAAGTTTCCTGGTTTGAATATTTACATGTAAATTGTGATAAATGTTTAATTATGCAAGTTTACTCAATAAAAGTACCTTATGATCTTTGTTTTTATTGAAATTGTTATAAACTACTCAAAACAAAATAGGGCCTACTCTAAGTTAGTCTCGAATTTCGTGTAAAAAAAATTGTTAGGCAGTAAATAGTGAAGTTAAACATTTCAGAGTATTGTTGACATGTTCATCTAACGTTATCAATGTTGCAAGTAAGAATTTAATGGTGGGTAGACAAAAAAAGTGAAATACTCCAAAAATCGTTATTACTCAAATTCTCAGTCACTTGTACTCTCAGTCACATTCTGAGTGTTATAGTTGTTATTATGAGTTATTGTGATGATATGATGTTATTGTGAGTAGTTGTTATCAAAAAGAAAGAAGTAGAATTACGCTACTTCTTTCTTTTTGATTTGATTTCGATGTTACTCGCGATCATCTCACTCGCTGCTCTTGTTGCGAAACCGCAACAAGAGCAGCGTTTATGCTTTAGGAGGGAGAATCTCAGAGATCGGTGGCAAGAAGTCTTGGTGTGTTGCGACGAGCTATTCGAAACCCGTGGGAATGCTTTCTAGAGACAGGTAGTGTCGTGAGGAGATCTGGATCAGAAAGAATGCGTGCTTCAACTGTCGAAGAAGACCGGCATATCAGATTGACCGCACGTCGAGAGCGCAAGATTCCCGCCCGCGTCTTACAAAATCGACTGCGGCAATCGACTGCCACACGAATTAGTGATCAACCCATTCGAAATCGACTCCATAAAGATGGACAACGTTCCAGATCTCGTGTTATTCGTCTAAAATTGACAAGAGCGCATTGTGCAGCACGTTTGAGGTTTGCTCGCGAGCATGCGGAGTGGACAATGGACAACTGGAGAAATGTACTCTTTACGGACGAAAGTAAAGTGAAGTTTTTCAGCGATGATCGTCGAGCACGCGTGTGGAGAAGCTAAGGCGAACGTTTTTCAGTACCTTGCATACATGAAACGGATCGTTTTGGAGGTCCAAAGTTATGGTGTGGGCTGGAATAAGCTTGCTCGGTAAAACTATGCTGGTAATTCTGGAAGAAGGCTCCAGAACTGCCTCCGGGGATGTCGATCGAATAATTCGGCCCCATGTCATTCCATTTTCACAAAGAGTGGGTGAAAACTTCGCCTTTATGCAAGACAATGCGCGCCCACATATGGCGCGAACAACCCAGAGAGCTCTCTCTGAAGCCAATATTACGGTTTCACCGTGGCCGGCCATGAGTCCCGATCCTAACCCCATTGAACATTTATGGGACCAATTGAAAAAAAGCCTCAAATTGAACTTCAATAATGTTACTAATCAACAAGAGCTCATAAACGCCCTAAAATTGTGTTGGGAGCGAATACCCGAGGAAAACATCACCCACTTGATTGAAAGTGTCCCAGATAGACTCAGAAAGTGCATACGGAACAGAGGAGGACCTACTCTCTATTAAGCACCTTCAAACTCATTGATTTAGTCAAGAATAAAAATTAAAATCAAACTTTACTTAAATCTATAATTTGTGTAAACTTTCCTATGTAAATTTTGACTAAATTCCATAAAATTGGCAAAACTTACTATTGTTTCTGTTCACACACTTTCAAAAGCCTTAATTTATTCATTTCTAATCATAAAAATTGAAAAACGAAAAAGAAGCTGTAAAATTCATTAATAAAACATGGTGGGCCATATTTTGTTTTGAGTAGTTTAGTATTCCAAATTGTATGATGATTATATTATATCCATTCTGGAAAGCAGGAAAAAGTAGACATACAAAATATCGGAATAAAGTAATTTTCATATTTATAGACTAAGTATTAATGAGTGTTTTGAGCAATATGACAATTGAAAAGAAAAATTTCATATTTATGGAGTTGATCAGAAAATTGTGAATCATCTATTCCTGACTAACAAATTAATGTCAATGAATAAGTAAAATGAGTTTATTGCGGAAAACTTAAGTATTTGTAATATATCTTTTATTACCTCAATTTTGTACAAGTGGTGAGTCAACTAAGTTTTTCTTACTAATAAGGAAGTTACCTGCATATTGTGAACAAGTATATAAATATATTAATCAAATGTACATGCATACATATATACAGCTAAACTATCTCTCTCTTTTCTTTCACCATATCCCAATTAATTGGGGTCGGCACAATATTTTTTTTCCTTTCACACTCTTCTATTCTGACATACATCTTCTGCTACACCACAATCATATCATCCTTCACACAGTCCGTCCATTTTTTCTTTTTGGTTTACCTTCACATCTGTACCCAACCATCTTCTAGTTTAACATTCTTTTTGTTACATGACTTTCATCCCTCCTCATTATATGCCCATACTAACTTAGTCTTCTTCCTCTCAATTTTTTAGTCATGAGTTCAACATTCAAAGATCCCCTTATGTACTTATTTCTCACACATTTAACTATCTATACTTCTATATTTAAAGCCACATTCTGTTCTGGAACATAACTATAAAATACTTGCAAGACAACCCTACAGATTATAATGTGTAAAGTTGAAATGTCAAGCTCTCCTGTAATGCCTTGTATACTCGAAAATACTCTTCTCAATTTGAATGGACTATCAGCACAGGTATCAGTTTGCATATGAGTATTATTATAGGATTATATAAGCCTAACTATAGAAGTGTGGATGGATGTATATTCATAAGTCACTAGTAAGTGTATGCATCACTTTTGAGGGATTAAATTCATTCGATTTATCCAGTTCTATTTGCTTTATGATGTTCCCCTGGTATCTAGTGTACTGTATTTATATAATCGGAATTTATTATACCTTTGCCTGGAAATGAAAACCTTGCATAATTAGATATTTTATATTCTTGATAACATTAGTGTTAATTTGACATCCAGAACTGCATAAGTTTTCATTATATTTTCACCAATTTAGAAATATCAATTTCCGCTGCTCTACGCAATTCCTTTTCAATTTAGACTATATGTGTTTTAAATTTATTTCAGCCAACACAAGTATGTCTCAGAGCTCCAGTATCTGAATCATTACAAAGGTTAAGAAGGGATCAGCTACAAAAGTTTGCACAATACCTCATATCTGAGTTGCCTCGGCAAGTGTTGCCCACAGCTCAGAGAATACTGGACGAACTATTATCAGCACAACCGAACCAAATTAACACGACCTGTGGCGCACCCGATCCCACCGCAGGAGCCTCGGCTTATGAATATACGTCATGGTTTCTTGATGAGAAAACACTGCATAACAATATTAACAAAATACTTGTGAAGTTTTGTGTTCCAGCGCCTATTGTATTCAGGTAAAGTCTTGTTTTTGTTAAAGTCAGTGTACAACTTTGTAACCTCTTTAGGTCACCTACAGAAAACAGTGTAATTGTTTTTCATTCTTTTCTTTCTTTGGTCTATCTATCATCAGCCAGAAGTTATAATTTGATATTAAAAAAAGGGTACAATTTAAATGCTCATCAAAAATATTTTTTGTCCCTTAGACTAAGCACCAAATAAAATATATTACTTCATATAAATTTAATCCACTCTAAACCGAGGTGCCTAAAAAACAACGTTTCACGTTCCAAAATAAATATACACTCATCAGAATAATTGTACGTTTTGTATTTAAATTCTTTTTGCTTATCAAAATTAATAAATGCTCACCAAATATTGTTTTACTAAAACACTAACATTCAAACCGAAAATTACAGTTCTAAATAGTTTAAGTGTAATCAAATTATCCAACCTGAAGCCAAAATATATTATTGTTGGACTAAGATTACAGTTGTTTCCCTTTACTTATTTACCCTGCAACCAGCACAGCCGCCACCGGGATGTGATGCACAGACCGCAGGACGCAATCCCGTCCCGCAAGCGTCACACATTGTCACGCTGAAGTACGTGGAATCACCTCTTGAAACTATGAATATACCTATTGGTGAGAAGAGAAAGAGAGTGCGCCCAGCTAAATCTAAAAAACCTCTGTTGATTCAATAATTATTTTCTTTTGTTAGTTTTTTAAAAAGTTTATGTCATTGGCTGCTTTTAACTATTGTGTTCCTTAAAGTGCCAATGATAAATCTTAAGTACAAATTAATCTTTTAAGTACCTATAAATATAATGAAACATAACTTCGTTTTACTTTTGTTTTTTTTTCTACTAGTGATTCATTTTTTACCTACTTCAATCATTTGTGTTGCAGTAATATTGAGAGTGAAGTATTTATTTAGCTATATTATCATGTTTTAATCGAATTCATAAAACAATAAACAAGCACCATGTGTTTGGAATACGCAATATTATATTTGGTATTAAAAATAATTGTACGTTCGAACGTTTGCTTTTTTGCCTCAGCAAAAATGACTAAATTGGAAGTGGAGAAACAATATATTGGTAATTTCTATTTAGCGATAATGTAAAATATTTGGTCTGAAATTAGCTTTAAAGGCATTTATTTATTTTTATGGCATAGCATAAAAAGGAAAATAGCTTCATTTCTACAATACTTCATGAAACACAATTTGGTGAGCATTTATCCATTCTGGCAGGTATTTCGAATTTATTGGTGGTAAAATAGGTGCATTTCTGGTAGGCGTTTAAACACAAGCCTTAAAAAAACATCTATTGCAGAAATATAAATTTTAAGAATAATGATGTCTATTACAATTTATTCATTTTGTGGATACCTTTCATTTTAATTATAAATTATACATACATATTTTATATCCCAAAACAGTGAGTTTAAACCTTGACCAGGAAGCATGATTTACTTAGGCCGTTTTATTAGCTGAATGTATTAGTTAATGCGGCATCAGTTATTGGCAAGTCATAGAAGAATGGATAACTTATATGCTTTCTCCATGAAAAGACACTTATTAAATTCAAGGTGATTGGAATAGTGTTGAAGTTTGTTCTGGTTATATATAACTCACATACATAATAGGGAACCTGATTTTACTTGAAAATATATACATAGGTACAATTTTCTGTAAATTAAGTATAGAATCTTGATTTGATAAAATATGCATAATTTTTTATTATTAAGCTACCCAAAAAATATAGGAATTTGTGGTTTTAGTGATGTGAACTACTTAAGCACGAGTGCACCTCCCGCGGCCGCGGAATGGTCGTCGCTGCTTAGACCTTTACGCGGAAGGGAACCGGAAGGAATGTGGAACTTACTCTCAATAGTCAGAGAAATGTTCAAACGTAACGACAGAAATGCGATACCTTTACTCGAGATTATTACAGAAGAAGTCATGGCATGCGAACAGGTAATATCGAATTATATAGCTGTGTTAAGGACAGGTTTTTTTTCAATTAATATAAATGAGAAATATTAAATTAATTTACAATTATATTATGATTAGTTTTTGCACACCATGAAAATGGTAGAATGTATAGGACATCAACTTATCATTGTAACAACTTTTGTACTACATTCTGGCAAATAAAGATTATTATTATTATTATTATAATACTTTCTACTATTTTTGAAAAAAAAAATGGCCACGTGTCAGATTAGCAGTTGAAGATTCTATAGTGGTGAAAGAATTTCCACTGTTTTGCCACTTATCAAACAATACTTAAGCAAGTAACCAAAGAAAGATATTTATTATACTCACTGAAAACTTGCAAACTATATGGTAACTATGCGAATTCAACTTCAACTCAAGTTTCCTTGAAATATTTTGTATGATGATGAAGTGTTGTATTTTTTTTTTACTTTAATGTCCGATATAAAATTATTGTTTAATCATAAACAATTATCTCACATTGTTTATTCGAAATGTTTAGTACATTTGGAGTATGTTGCAGATAATTGTGTGGTGGTGGTGCACAAAAGCGGCGCTTGTGGCGTGGGGGGGCGGGGGAGGCAAGCACGGGGGCGCCGCGGGCAACTCGGCGGCGCAACACGCTTGCTCTTCACTCTGCGATGAGGTAACTTATTATTTTCGCAGCCTTACTTATAAAAAACTTGTTAAGTATTGTTACTCTTAATTAGAAAAGGTGGTTAAAAATTGCTGGAGGAGGTGTCTTCAGCAACTTGAATTGGCTGTTGCTTATCTAAAGAGGTCTACAGATAAATTAAATCTGAATTGTATGAAACATAATTGCAATCAAAATAATTGATTAAAAAACTACTAAGAGTAAATATTGTTGTGAACGATTTTTGAATCTCTATCTCGTGGTTTTGACAGCTGATGATCTGTGTTTCTAATTTTTGGCAAACTATTGGTAATAATCGGCTGATTCCAACTAGAAGTACAATGTTGCCTCTTAGCCATAGGTTACTACACTAAGTCTCGGTGTTGTTTTTATTTTGACAGGTATTACTTAACTTCCTTATTATTAAGAGGTTTTCATAAGTAAGATTGTTAATAATCTCTTCCTTGTAGTTTGAAACTTGTATGAATATTGCTTTAGGATTAATAGAGCAATGAATGCAGCTCTTGTTGTTTACTATTAATTTATTTTAGGTGGTCATACTGTGGCGCCTTGCGGCCTTGAACCCCGCCTTGGCGCCGCACGAGCGTGACACCTTACACGAACAATTTGCTCAATGGCACATGAAAGTACTTGATAAAGTAAGTATAGTATGATACTATAGGATTATAATACTTTATCATGCATTTTTATTTTCGATAATAATAGGAAAACGAAATAGTAATATCCCTTACTGTTGATTGGTCTTGGATTTTTCTGTAAAATATTCATAGATTTAAAGATATATTGGAAAAAATGTGCCATAGATAGCAGCTTTTTTATTGCGAAACTGGCAAATAACTAGAGCTAATGCAAAGTGGTTACTATGGCCTATTGACATTTGCAACACTAGGGGCAAAGCCAATGCATTTGGCAAGCTTCAGCATGTCATAAAGGAATCGAACAGGAGCAATGGGATGAGGAAACGGAATAGAGGATGGAGAATTGGGCCATTGGAACTCTCATTCACCATGTGGAAAATGATTAACTCAAGGCTATTCGTTTTAAGCTGATATTCTGTGAGAGCGTAGTATCAGCATCACACCGATCGAGTGGGCTTAGCGGGTTGTAATAAAAATAACATTACGTTGCGAATTGCGATCTCCTTAGCAAAATTCCATGCATTTATTTCAGTATATCCAAAGCTTTCCGAAGGTGCCTAAATATTTACCATAAGACAGGCCCTTCACAGTAAAAAACGGAAAGTGCACTTATCAGGTCTACTCTAGATATTAAAATTGGTAGCTCTTACCAATGAATTAGGGAGTGACAAAGTTTTAAAAAGATAATGTGAATAAAAGACATGTCTTGTATACAGGTAACCAAAAACCGTAACAATCACATGGGTACTTCTGGTCACACGCGTCACACGCGGGCTCACTCACATACGCCATACATCAACGGTATCAGCGAGAACGAAGTATTCCCAGGGTTCCACCCAGCAATGGAGGCCTGTTTCTTGGAGTGGGATGACTATCCTATTCCGGGAGTGACATATACAAAGGATTTGAACCCACTATATCACAGTCCATTCACTATATTCCGTCATACAGATAAGCAGAATGATAGTGTACACCAGGTATGTACGAGTATAGTTCTTGCAAAACTCACATGTGCTTTTGAGTGAAGTTAGCTTCGTGGGTTACAAAAGTCCAGTAAATTGTTAATATTTATTACACTTGACAATGTGTAATCTGAGAGATGTAATGAGAGTCCAAATAGTGAGTTAATGAGAGGAAAATCCTTTCATCTTATCTCTGTACTTACCACTGCAATGAACCTTTTAATTATTATTTCTTCAAATAATATTTCCTTTCCTTTTTGTGTTCTGCACGATGACGTGTACGAATTTCACGAACGCATTTAAGTTTTCTCTTACTAAACCTATTTTATATGTTGTTTCATTGTCGATGTTTGTTTATAAATCTAATAAATTCATGAAATTTTGCACTGGCGGGATACAAAAACCTTGTGTTGCTTATATTTGAAAAGGAATTTATTGTAATACCAATAGTGGTTAATTAAATTCAAGTATTTTTTCTCTCTTAGGTGAACTCCTCAAAAGCAGTACTTAACAATGAAATGTCCCTAAGTTATAGACTTACGAATCCAGACCCTTCGTTACAAATACACAGAGCTTTATTAGTTCATAGAAATCGAATAAATGTGGATTTGGCTATACCTGGAACATCGAGTCAAGTGAGTATATTATTAAAACAATTTGATTATACTGGTATGAAACAAATAAATAAAAAGTCAATGAAAGTAATGGAAAATTGTTATAATAATTTACTATAATTAGTTTATTGACAAAACAACCAGACATATTTTCAGACGAAATCAGTTAATTTAACAGAATTTTTTTTTAAATATTTGTTGAATATAATAAAATGTAAATAAAGTCTAGTGTTTTTAATACACTGTTGGCTTATAGCATAGTCTAGAAATGAAAAATTTAGACTTTCAGAGCTATCTATTTTATGTGTAAATGTTATTACTAATTTTCCTCTTTCATGGTATATTTAAGTTGGTCCGTGTGTCATATTAGATTTAATAAAAATGTTTTAGCCTTGTGGATCTGGAGATGGACCTATTGAAGCGCCTCGAGATTCGGGACCCAGTGATGGAAATCATTCGAGTGTTTCATCTGAAGGTATAGTAATAACATGCATTGTAGTCAAGAATGCCATTAATTAAATTCAATTATGATAATTTAACCTAAGATAAGCCACATTGTTTCTTCCTGCCAAACAATGAAGTGATTGAAGCAACTCATTATTTCACTAGACTAGAAGATTTTTACAGAAGCAATTAGTATTGTTTACAACGAGTTTACAACCTTTCTAAATCGAAACAAATTTGTATTGCTATTAAAGTTTTTTTTTGTTAAAATCTGTGCACTATCAGAATGTGATGGAATATATATTTTATTCTTGTTTGAAATATCTGTCAACTGTTAGATTTTCACTCTGTATTAATCTAATATTGACCAAAATAATCATACAATCATAAATTTCTAATATAATGTAGTAACAAATAAACATAAAATCATTGTCAAAAACACATAACATGTTATATCGTCTCGCGAATATTGAGATATAGACGCAAGTTTGCCGATGCTATCGCTACCAAGCGGACTCTCGCGCGTCTCAATTACTATTCATACCAAAAGGTCAGAACTTGTGAAGTGTTGAATATCTAAAACAGACTTGGCTTAAAGGTAAACCAAGCCATAAAATTAAAAAAAACTAAAAGGTCCAATATTATTTTGATCGCGCGCGGGTAATGCTTATCAATTAACTAATTATTAATTGTAGAAAAATATTATTAATTAAGTAATTTCAATTTAGTAAGATGAAAATATTAATTCCGCACAGGCTTCTGCGAGAACGAGGAAGAGATATTACAGCAGAGCGGTGGTGATACAGACTCACATTCGTCCAGCTCGCCGGGAGTGTCCTCTGATGATGCTCAAAGGCGGATCTCGCACGACGATTCCGTTTCCGATGACGAGTGCCACCTGTATTATTACGACGCGGCCGCGGCCCGAAGGGTCACCGGCCCCGGTGAGGGAACTAGCTCCGGTTTGAATACTGTACCAATGGTGAGTTTTTTATTTTTTTTAATGTTACAATGCTCTCAAAACTTCATGTTCATCTCTCTTCCACACCCTTGCTTTGAAGCTGGCAGCTCGTTGGTAACAGTTTTGCAGTCGTAAATATAGGTGATGCTAATTATTTTCCATCAGGTGGGTGGGTCCTATTTGCTGTACCTCAGTTATATTTATTTTAACAAAACCAAACCGAACAAATAAATTAAAAAGCAAGAAAGAAATATTTAACCGACTTCTTTCTACAACATCTTGAAGTTGGTGGAAGTAAAATATAAAAATTACTATATTTTGCAAAGGGTATAGCAGGGTCTCTAAGTAAAAACTGCTCTCACAGTGTTTTCTACTTTTACTATAGGGATCGTTTTTTTATTAAATAAAAAATAATTAACCCAAATTTTTTGCATTTTATCTAAAGTATTTTTCGTGTTTGAAAAATCTATTTTTCCGTTTTTTATTTTTTTACCAATACTAAAGTTAAAAATAAACTCATGGTGAATTTTTTAACAATACTGGTAAGAATATTTTTGTTGTACTTCCCGGATGAAAAGTCGATTTTTGAGAAATAAATGCCACTTCAGTTTGTTTCTTACACCTTCAAAATTTTAAGGGGCATGGACCAAACTGACCCAAGACTCGGATTCAGCGCATCGTAATGATAAAGTTTGGTCAAAAGTACAAATCACTTTTTATTTTAAGCATATTAAACTGAATAACTGTACATTTCTTTACTTTTCAACAGTCGAATGCCTCAGGCGACAGTAGTGGAGGTGGCCTAAACTCAAATGGAGGATGGGAGTGCGGTTGGGAGGTGTCGTTTGCGAGGGCGGAAGGCTTACAAGCGCACGGCCACGTGCGTGAGGCGTGCACTTTGGGAGCGCGACTGGCGAGGGAGCTCTTAGCGCGGCCGCCGGCCCTCGGCGCGGCGCCGTCTTGCGCGCAGGGCGGGGTCGAGGGGCGAAGAGCGAGACGGCGACACGCCCCCACGCCCAGACTGTGTGCTGCAAGTCACAGGCTCTCGTGCCTAGCTTCGGCTACGCTTGCCAAGTGTGCCTTTCTGTGTACTGTAAGTATGGACATCGATGGTTTTTCGACTATATTTATCGTTGTATATATATATATATATATATATATATATATATATTATGTATACCACAATCGCTATTATCATCTCAACTAAGTCCTGGGGTTGTCTGGAAGTGATCGCTTTTTAGCAGTAAAACCGCCCTTTGTGAACAAATAGATATAGTTTGTCTGAAAGCTTGTTTTTGTATTCTTATAGAATAAAAGGTTATCTACTTATTTATTTTTTATTTGCTTGAATTATATATTTTAGATTTATTAGCTAATTGATTTGTTTTTAAGATTAATGAATTTGAGTCCTGATGATTGGTTTTACCATATTCCGTCATGTTTCCTAAACAATGAATATTTCTTTAAATTCATAAAATAATGAAATTTATTTCTTCTATTCTATTCTAATATTTCTTTAGTATTGTTTCTCTGCAAACATAAAACGTGTATTAAACTAGGACATTCCAAGCAGCTTCGTTTTCGTAAACTTTGGTTTCTTATCACGGAAAACTCATTTTCCGATATAATAAGTCTTTTAAGCACCTATAGGATCAAAAATACTAAATGTCATTAAAGTCAGTTTACATCTATAGAGGCGGAAACGTGGTAGACAGGAAGGTAGTAACAGGAAGTAAGGAATTTTATGAATTAATTTTAATTTTGTAGGTACTAGCGGAATTTAATGAACACCATGAGTTGGCTTTTCGTGTGGGTCTTTTTGCCCTTGAAATGGCTCGGCCTCCAGCTAGTACGAAGGCTTTGGAGGTGAAATTAAACAACCAAGAGACTGAGTTAGTTGCTTTGCTCAAGAAATTGCCCACCGGGGCGGAACAGTTGGCTTTAGCCCGTGAAAAGGCGGAACAGCTACGTGATGGTACTTTACGGTGTGTAATTAGTGTCATTTACATACTTTTATTGTGCTAATTTGATTTGATTTGATAACCTAGTTATTTATTATTTTGACTGCAAATGGGCTCACCAAAAGTCCTATTATACAGCACTATATAGCATTGGGTATACGGATGGGAGTTAGTTAACTAAAGATCTCAACTCTCTTTGTCTTACTATTGTTACGTGCGAGCGGGGGTACGCACTTATGGATTGGAAGAAAACACCAGTTTTTAATTTAAAAGCTTTTATTGACTTACACAGCCGCACGCAGTACCTCTCTACAGGGTTGCCCCTATACGCACGACCAACGATGCACAGTCCCGACGATAACTTGTCACACCCTCAATACCGTCGCCGATATTGCGTAGACCACCTCCGATATTATCACGTGTAGCTTGCTTCTGGTTCCTCTCTCAAACTACGCTACACACCTCCTCCACATATCTGTCCACCAAACTTGTCACTAAATTCACCACTTAATTCGTCTATGCCTTCTATTAACCTTCTCTTCCAACTGTTTAGTATCGCACTCGTCGTTTCATCGTTTTGGACTGAACTCAACTTTAAACTTCAACTCTCAACTCTAAACTGCCCGGTAGGCGCGCCTTACGCTGTTTATATACCCGGAAGAATATTCTAGAACCCATCTATCTATCTCTGTCTCTTCCTTCCCGAACCTTCTGTTCGGGAACTTTAACGTTTATACATCTATCACTTTCTAACACCTATCTATCTCTTTCTTTCGTTTGTCGTCTATCCCTTTCTAACATCTATCTATCTCTTTCTTTCGTTTATCTATTTTATCTATCCTTTTCTAAATATATCCGTCCTTGTCTTTTCCTTCCAGAAATTTCTAGTTCTTTCTAAAAGTTCTAAAACTGATTTACGCTGCTGGGCAGTTCCACCCTCGGTCGCCACACTATATATATACATGGAATATATTATGTCATCTATATAGAAACTTAACTTCATTAGTCATTTAGCATTATAACATAATTTTACATTTTTGTACAGGAATCGGGGTCCAGCCCTATTGCCTATAGCATTAGCCAGTTTCCTTTTCGACGTCCTAGTGATTTCTGCTCAAGATAAAGAAAACAAGCACCCGGTAAGTAAATTAATACAAAATAGGGATTATGAAAACTGGTATTTTCAATGGAGTTTACTATATCCACAAGGCTTGAAAAACTGGTAAAAAATGTGGTATCGTTATTTATGCTAATTTCAGATAATGGTAAAAAATAAATATCGTTATAAAACTTACCGTTCTTCTAGCCATTTTACCGGTAAAAATTATAATGTTAATGCTATTTTAATCGGCCGGTTTTCTGTTATAACTATGTTTTGTTTCGCAAAGATTGTCAAACAGCACTGTGCTAAGAGCGGGCGTAATATTTAAGCTTGTGTTAGTCGACTGTTTCGGTAACATGCAGTCGAAAGGTCTTAAAAATGGCAACATCGCTTGAAATAACGTAAAAATTACCGACGCGTATAACCTTATACATAAAATTTTTAACGACATCATCAAAAAAATTTGCAAGTAACGGTATGGCAGTAGCTTATAGCTGTAGCCATGTATTTTCTGGAAGATTATTCTAAATCTTGAGTATTAATTATAATTATTTTGAAGTGAAACTTCTATATAGAGGGGGTATTACGATGTTTCGCTCACGAAAAGGTGTCACAGTCATGTGGTCGGATTCTTACATTTTTAAACTCGTGATATCTTTCGAATGGAATGTCCGAATTGAATAATTCAAAAAGTTATATAAAGGTATTGAAGCAGTCTTGAATATGAAGTAATTAATTTTAATAAGGATTAATACCAAAATACAAATAAAGAGCCTTTTCTAGCGGCGGCATTTTAATTATTTTTTAAAATAAAAGAACACTTATTGTGGCATAACAATAATTAGACATATGCTGTCGCGATACTTTTTGTAGAGAATGATGTGTTCTGCAAAGTCGTAGAACATTATTTCATTCTATCATCAATCGTTTTCACAGTGCACGCGATTTTAGGTATTTTTTACACCTTGCGTTACATTATTGGAGTTTTAGTAAGGATCCCTAATTTTTTTGTAAATATAATATAGCCTTTGTCACCCGGGAATTGTGTAGCTTGCCAACAGTGAAAGAATTTTTCAAATCGGTTCCATAGTTTCAGAGCTTCTTCAATGCAAACAAACAATCTAATCTTTCCTCTTAATAATATTAGTCCAGATGTTCATATATTTACTTTAAAATTAATTCGATATGTGCATATTACAAAAAGCGTAAGATTTTGCGCTAGAAGTTGTTTAATAGAATTGGGAGCCGGGTTGCCCTAAAAAGCGCTTTATAATATAAAAGTGCTATTGAAGCCCCAGTGAGCCGAGCGCCGGGGCAATCCCGTAAACGAGAAAGCGAGCGAGAGAGCGAGCGAGGATATACCTCGTCCCTCTAATACCTAAAATCGCGTTCAGCGCATCGGAATGTGCGATGTTCCGAGCCGACATTAATGGAGGCAAACTTAAGTTTGCATCGAACTATACCTCTGCTAATATTTTCTTAACTTTTTGCGCCTTGTACTCGTATACATAATAAAACTACGTATATTACCGCGCTTAAAACCGTAGTTTTATTATCTATACCTCTGCTCTTCACGTGACTGGGTATCACTGCCTCAATTTGTGGTCTATATAAAAATAAATAAAAAATAAATAGAGAGTTTGTTAAGGAAACAAATTAACAACAAGAAAACTTTGCCAACGGTTCAGTTTTATTAATTAAATGAATATTTAACACTGCGATATTCAATAATCTCGCGTCATATTTAAAGAGAACATGAAAAAAGTGAGATGTAAATATTGTCACATTCCATGTAAGTGGCATCCTTGAAACATGTTTTAGTCGAGAGCCCCCTCAGACGAACGTTAGGCTTCGAGGCTGCCGTAGCGCTTTGGGCCTGAAGGCGAACGTGTCAGAAGCCGAGCATCCCCTTCTGTGTGAAGGGACCAGGCGCCAGAGGGGAGAGCTGGCCCTCACCCTGCTCTCCTTCTATAAGGACGACCCTGTTAAGTTGGCCAGGATTATGAATAAGGTAATCTTAGATAGCGTATGTTTTAATTTATAGTATTTTTGTAAACAGAGCGTTCTCGTTGTTTTATCTGTAGCAAATATAGTTATATGTTCCTACTAGGATATGTTCATGACTTAGTCCATCCACGCTTGACTTGAAATACTCGCGAGATTCCTGGGATACAAAATGTCGCACATTTTATTACATAAAATTTGCTATCGACTAGTATAAAAAGTCGGTTTACTGACGATAGTTGAACGTGACAACGTTCAACACTCAAGTAGGAGAGAGACAGATGTCGAACGCTGCCGAACGCGGAGGCCGTTCTGCGCTCTCGCTTGCACTTCAAGCCTTAAATGGAACGCCTCAGAGCGAGGTAACGCCGCATGAGCCATGTTTTTCGTGCGTGCAGCCGGCTCCATCGAATTATAGGACGTTGTCACGTCAAAAATAACATTGTCATCAGAATCAGCTAAAACCGTGTCGTAATCGGTCCAATAGTTTTTGCGTGTGTCCCTGACATACGACTAGTAATCTAAAACAATTGCATTGTGTTCTCCATTATTTATATTGTCTATTCCATAATATTTTCTAAAATATCATTACTCTAAGAGCCAAAACTCCAGATATTCTCGAAAATCTAGAATTTATTTTATCATTCGCTAAGAAGTATTGAGCCATGAAACACTTGCTTTCATATGTACGAAGAATGGTGCTAATGACATTAGCTCAGTAAAAAGTCTCTTGATGATGAAATCGAAACATCATTATAATTATTGACTGATTTTTCATATATTTAGATTCATATTGTGTTTAAATATGAATATATCAACAACTTTCCACTGTTACTATATTAGTAAAATTATAAGAAATCGGTACAAATGCAGTATACAACTGAACTGACCATCAAGGCGACATATTAAAGTACTGGAAAGATTAATTCCTAGAAATTATATTCTATGATTCGGCCACTTTTAATAGATTTCTTAATAATAAAAACCTGTTATTATTCCATCTAATATTATTGTACATTTTCAGTTGTTGGATCGCGATATCCACCAATTGACGAAAGGGCCGATGGTGAGCATGTATTACACGAACAATCCGCGCTTTGTGACGATTCGCAATGAGGCCAACATCCAGCCGCAGTATCCCCAACATCCGATACATCCACCGCATCCACAGCATATGCAGCCCTGTATGCCGCCGAAGGTAAATATACATTCGCATAATAATTAATTTATTTTGAGAATATACAATGTGTAGTACATACATATATGTAGTTGTATAAGGCAGTGTAAAGCGAAGTAAAATGTGAATTGCAAATAAATCCATGAAAGGCAGAAAGCTATTGAAACACTTAATGTCCTACAAGAAGTATGGGGAATGTGTTTGTACTGCAGGCAGCGTTCTGGACTTCTATTCTCTCCACATCCTCAATCGGAACTATACATAATGGTGCACAATCGGTACATATACAGGGCGTTCCATTAGCGACTCACAACGACCACGTTCACGACCGCGATTTTTGCCGTTCCACTTGCTTGCGGACGTTACAATCCTAAAAGCTAGTGGAACGGGTTATGGGGCGTTAATGTCATTAATGTCATACGCAAATGTCATTGGTTAATATGAAAATCGCGCCTTTTTCAATAGGGATGACTATGTTAAAAGAAATATAGCTATTTATACAAAATGTCCTTAATCTGTGACCCATTGGTATCGGCTACTTCATCGCGGTAATAATTTCGAAGAAGCAATTCGCCTAGCTCAGATGAAGAGTGGACGTTAAGTTTATAAACGTAATACTAAAAACGTGATCTCAGACCACGTATTACACAATATAAAAATATAGTCGATCGTTATTCAGATGAAGAATTTAAAGCCATTTAGACTTTCAAGAAATACATAGAATTATTTGTTGTCTATCTATCTATAATTCTGAATTTTGAGTTATAACTCTTTCGTATAACTCTGCAACAAAAGCTATGTCTACAAACAATGAATTTCTCATTAATTATATAATTATATTCAAGTCAACGATAATGAAAACTGATTAGAAATAAATCATGTAAATAAATATTAATAACAAATAAAGGAAAATGATAGATGGCTGTTTAAAATACATTAAAATTAATTTTACAAAATTAATAAAGAAAGATATTTTTCATTCGCCATCTTGTTTCAAAATTCGCGCCTTTTTTAATTTATTGGAATTAATGCTCTGTGGTCAACGCCCACTTCGACCCACCTTTTGACATGGGTTGTTGTGGGCGTTGTGTGATCGAAAATGATGACGTCATTAGTGACGTTTTCGCCACGACCGCAACGCTCGCGGTCGCCTTGTGGAACGGCAAGCTGAGCATTTTGGGCGTTGTGCGTTGCTAGTGGAACGCCCTAGTAGTGGATTCTACACTACCATCATCATATAAATTAATTTGTATGAGTCATGGGTGGTAGTTTGGTGGGAATATACTTGCGTCTCCTTTTAATGATATAGACATTGATCTAGGCTACAACTCTATAACCCGTTAATCTGTCATAGAAAAGCTTGACACATTTAGTCTATGTTGCCCATTAATAATATTTCAATTAGTTAAACTCCAATTAAACAAAAAAAGCTAGTTTTAAAAATAATAAATACTTTAAAATTACATTTGCAACAAAAAATAAACTATTCAGGTCCAAGTTTAAACAACTAATAACTCCTTTCGATATACTTGTGCACTAGACGAATTTTTGTTGACCATCAAAATGTACAAACCGTGTAAGCGAGACAGAGTTAAGAACACATAGCAAGGAACACTGCCTTTTGCGATTGTGCAATACAAGCTATTTACATGCCGAGAACCGATCTGTCTTATCTGTGTAAACGAAAAGTGCCGATCGGAATTGTAATTAGTGTACCAATGTACAAATGTCGTTTACGTTATATTCGGTTGTGATAGCCCGATATGTCGTATGTAGATTCCACCTCCGTGTATGGTGGCGAGCGAGCTGGAGCGTGTGGTGCTCTCGGAGGGGGGCGCGTCGCCCCCGACGCAGCACCCGTTGGGGCATCCGCCGCACGCCCCCCACCCGTCGCACAGCTCTCACGTCTCGCACGCGCCCTCGCACGGGCCCAGCACGCACTCGCAACTGTCCAGACCGAAGGACTCGAGGTACACTTCATATATGTCTAACTTTTGCTTGTTTAAACCTCTAAGGCTGGCCGGGTACTAGATTTATCAATAGCGGACTCAGCTGTGAAAGGATGAGTTTGGATTGACCATCATAGCGCGTTTAGCCTTGGAAACTTTGTGAGTAAAAGTTACAAGTTTAAGGTCGGATTTCATCAAATTCGAATATTTTATAATATGAAAATATATATTTATTTCATATTTATCATAATTAGTATTGGATTTTTTCATATATTTAAATTATATTATTTTGTTTTAACGTTACGTTGAATTTAAATACGTTATAATTTCATCATTATTTAAGTGCATTGTACATTATGTATTATTTGTGTCGTATTGTCCTTTGTTACTGCACTTGCTGGTCCTAGGTGGAAGAACACCTGTGGTATTAATTAAAGGGACTGGGTCCAATTTAAGAACTTATTCTGTTATTGTTGTTTTTCTGTTTATGCTTATGCTCTGTAAAAAAACAATATGTTTTCCTTTAATATTTCAATATTGAAATTTGAAGATACAAAGGCAAACGCCTTTATCCGTCTGTGCCCAATCAACCGTCGGAAGCGTCTGCGCACTTCATGTTCGAGCTGGCTAAATCCGTGCTGTTCAAGGCGGGCGGTTCTTCCAGCACTAGTTTGTTCACACAAACATCATGCGCCAGGGAACACCATGGACCACATAGGTAAGTCTCATGGTTGATATTCAAATTCAAAACTTCATTTTATTCATACATTGTCCCTAGAGAACATTTTTGGAAGCTCAAACATCAACATCATATGCAACATGTTTTTTAATTGAAAACTTCCTGCTGTATATACTGACCCAGAACATAATTATTATGGTTGATGTAAGATGAAATACCTACAACAAACTTCCGAGCAACATATCTCTATAAATATAAATGCGAAAGTTAGTAAGGGTGTGTATATGTTTGTCACTTTTTCACGAAAAAACTACTAAATGTATTTTGATGAAACTTTACAATAATAAGCTTACACGTGAGAAACACACATAAAAAATAAGTTATAAAGATATAGTGTGAATTATAAAAATATAACGGTTTTAAATCATCACGCGGGTGAAATCACGGGCGCAGCTAGTATACCATATTCATCTTAGTACGAGACAAAGTGTAAACAAAGAAAACAGTCTTAAACTTTATTTTTATTTCATTAAATGTGGCATACCTACAAATGTCTCATTTATTGGTTTTATAACAAAAGGGAAACATTAAAGGCTGACTAAAAAACTCAACAAAAGTAACAAGAAATATACGAAATTGTCCTGGAAACCGCACTGTCACAACATCAAGCAGACCGATAGTAAATATGTCGGATGTAACCCAACCGATGACAAAATGACAAATTAAAATGTTGAATTAAAAAGTAGTATTTAAAAGGAGCAGACTTTGAGACCCAAATCTTTTTTAAGTTTCTTAGCATGTAATGTTTCTAATTTAAAATTTATTTAAAGTGAAAACGTTACATAAAAAGATTTATTATTTATGATGTACTAATTCTAAATAATTAAATGAATATTGCATAAACAGTTACAAATAGTTATTGTAAGTTTTACTAGTGTATTCCTTTCTTAGTTTTTCAAAGGAATATTTTTACACAATTGAAATTGACCTATGAAAAATCTTTTTAATAGTTAGGTTACGACTCCTCGCCATTCTCTGAATACAGTATAGTATAGTAGTATATTTTATAATAATATCTAATATACCCATATAAATAAACTTCTCGTGTTGCTGTGTTTGTTACCAAGCATCTCCGGAACGACTGAACCGATTTGTATGAAATTTTGTGTGCATATCGGGTAGGTCTGGGAATCAGCCAACATCTTTTTTTGTACCCCTAAATAATAAGGGTGACCACCCGCAATTTTTTATTTTATTTTTTGAACAAGATTTTTATTTATTCATTTTTTGAATCTGCGGGCAAAGCTAGTAAAGCATTTATGATTTTCTTTCAGAGGGTTGCATATGGCCGCATTTCAGTTGGGTTTATATGCTCTCGGTCTACTAAACTGCGTAAGCGCAAATTGGCTTAGTCGTACTTACTCGTCACACGTCAGTTGGATAACTGGTAAGGCAGAATATTATTTTTAGGTTATAAAGTGAAATAAGTATAATTGAAAACTTTACAAATTCCCTACTTCCTTTTACTGTTTTTTTTATGTTGTTCACAAACATCAGTAACATTTCCGTGTCAGAACGGGGAGCTTCCCAATGATTAATTTGCAGTAGTAGTTTTGTGGATCTCTTTCATGAGCAAACATTGCTACCAGTCATGTCGATCATGTGATTGGTTGCTTATTATAGTCTCGAGTTGCCGCAACCAAGCTTATCTTCTCATTATTAACCTTTATTTACTCTTTCTTTTTCTGTCACCTTGTATCAATTATTTGGGGTTGGAACGATGTCTTTTCCTTCCATACTCCTCTATTCTGACATACGTTCTCTGTCCTACGACAAATTATCATGTCATCCTTCACACAATCCATCTATATTAACATTACTCATAGTTGTATATGTCGTCGGAAGCTATGAGAGTCGGGTTGATTGTTGTTTGCATGTATAACGCACAATATTATTTGGTTACATTTCAACTAATTTTAAAATTCTTAATTTAATTTGATTTGTTAAATCTTTCTATGACTTAAAAATATTTCTAACCTAATAAAAGTTATGAAATTGTAATTAACAAGCGACCAATCAGAGCAGAGCACGTGCTCGAACGGGGTCGAGGCTCCATCTGTACTTAAGGGATTCGGACGAGTTATTGGGCCCCTTTTGAACGATAGTATCGGATCGAGTTGGATCGTTGAGAATTTAAAAGGAAGAGTTAAAGGGAGATCGGTGCCTGAACCCGCTGCTCGGTGTTAACTGTGACAAAATATTGTTTAAATCTAATTAAAAGTGTATAAACCGTGACTATTGTGGTGCTTGCATTTACCCTGATGACGCTCAATAACTCCGCAACCACTAATGAAGATGTCACCGAGAACGATACTTCTCCGACACATATAACAAATTTGTTTATTTTTAGCATTGCAACGGGTGTTATTATTTTTTAGCTGGTCTAACTTTTATGCATACTTACAGCTGTACCAAGGAAATGAAATGGTATGTTCGCTTATGGAGATTTAACAAATGAAATTGTTTACATGTTAAATATATTTTCAGGGCAGGCAATGGACATTGGTGCCCCAGCCATATTGTTTCTCATAGACGCATGGGAAGGCCACCTAACGCCGCCAGAGGCCGCTAGTATCGCTGATAAGGTAGCAGAGTATTTATTACATTTTAACCACCCTTTGGAGTTGAGAATGGTGTATGTATGATGATAATATACCGACTTCATTTATTTTAATTTTAAATAGCACACTTTTTTAATGACAATAATATCTTATGTTTATAAAATCAATAGCTTTGTAAAAAGTGATTTTGATATTCATAGACGGATAGATATGACGATTCTACAAATATTCCGTTTTTACAAAATGTCAAAAAGATTAAATTAATTTCAGCCTATTTTTACACTAATTGTAAGAATTATTTAAATACACGTTAACTATTTATAAAGAAAATAGTTAACATCCTGCACTCTGCATTGTCATTATTAATTATCCATAACTCTAATTCAAAGGGGCTTAATATAGTATTTTTGTGTCGTTTCAATATGTCTAACAATAATAAATAATAACATCTTATAAATGTCTCATTGTTGGCCTCAGTCCTCCCTATTTTTAGGGTATAGCACCTGCCAGGTTTAACTTGGCTAGATTGACACATCACTGTTCTTGATGTACGTTAACACGCTAATAGCTTACAAGACGCACATTAGGCCAGTGAAATGCCTAGGAAGGGCATGGTTTTCCTATCAAGACTCGAACCTGCCTCATTTACTAGATGAGTGATTAAGCCACCAGGGATATTTTGTCGATATGTCTGTGTTGATAAAATAGGGTAGTCGACACATGTTACAATAAATTATAAAAACAGCTTTAGAATAACGTATTATCATCTTACCTCAAAGTATGAGGTAAATAATATTGATTGCTGTTTAAAGAATGTCAAGTCATTGTGCTGTTAGACTTCTTTTAATAATAGTAGCAGCCCATAACTGTCCCACTGCTGGGCTCGGGCCTCCTACTATGGGGGCACGGACAGTATATCCACCACGCTTGTCCAAGGCGACTTGGCAGGTTTGATGTGTAGGTTTCATCGCAATGTTTTTCTTTACCGTTATTAGCACGTGCTAATTGTAACAATATGGATATTTGTTCAAAAACTAGACTCCTTTTACTTGTACAGAATTATGACGTCATCAACTTTTGTAAGATGAGTATTCTGATGTGATTAATAACAGGCTTTTTTGTTCCTTATTTTTGGGCACGCTAATTCTCGAAAATTGTAATTGTATAATTTAATGTTGTTTCTTTTTCAGTTTTTATGGATTTTTCGATATTTTAGAAATTCCTTAAGGTCACTGCGTGCCCCCGCAAATAAGCCTGATTAATATAATTATACCGAACATAAAACATGGCCCCTTTTCATTGTTTAGGCGTCGTCCGGTCGTGACGTGCAAACTGTACGCGCGGCGGCAGAATTGGCGTTGTCAGTGTTGCCACACGCGCATGCGTTGAATTACAACGAGATCCAACGCGCAGTGTTGCAATGTAAGGAACAAAGCGACGCCATGTTGGAACGGGCCTGTCTGACCGTAGAGGCCGCTGCCAAGGGTATAAAATGTTATTGTTCTTTTTTATTACTATTAGATGTTGTAACTTAGAGTTAAGTCGGCCAGGGTACAATCAATATTAGATTTTATGTGATCTGTCTGAATTTTTGATACATGGTTATTTTCGTGTATATAAATATTGGATATCAGTATAATAATATTATTATTTTCGGCAAATTATGTGTCTGTGTTTAATCAAGTGTTTAAATTGTATTTGTGGCGTATGAATAATTTTGTGAAATGGCAACTATTAATGTCAAAATCTTATACATAAAGTTCCCGTGTCACGGTGTTTGTAGTTAAAGTCCTTCGAAACGGCTTGACCGATTCTCATGAAATTTTGTGTGCATGTTGGGTAGTTTTGAGAATCGGACAACATTTATTTTTCATCCCCCTTAATGTTAAGGGTAGACCACCCTTATTTAAAAAAAAAATTTAGATACACTTTTATATTTTTATGATACAGAATTAAAAATACATACAGCCCTAAATTTTTAACCCTCTTTCAACCTCGATCAACCCTTTTGTTTTATTTGTTAATTACAAACTTCAATGCTGTCGGCATATCGATTGAAACTTTTCCTGGCAGGATGACGTCTGCCGGGACAGCTAGTGTTATATATTTAAATGTGTTGATTTTACCCTGACCCATATAAAAAAGTAAGCATAGATGTTTAGCTTAAACTTCTTAAAACCAAACCAATCCGTGTTAGGTTTGGTGCAACAGTAGTCTCGCTTTAGAGGTTACCTCATGTGTTTTCCGTTACCAGCTGGTAATGTCAATATTCTACAAATGGTAGGTAAATAATGAATATAAAGATATTCCGGCTCTGCAACGACCCTGTTGCTATGACCGATACGTAACGATTCGGTCACGATCTTAATTATTGACATACTTCATACACTTTATAATATTTGGCGTCCATATATAAATATCGAAGGCTTCATAACATATAGGCGTAAACGCAAAAATGCCAATTGTTTGTTGTTTACTCAAAACTATGCATGTTATAATTTAGAAAGTCTTACCGGTATGCAATTAGAAGAATGGAACTCTTCACCGTCGTCTGTTTTCCCGAAAAATACAATCTAGGTGTCTTTAAGTCTCGCGTGAACAGGTACGTTCTAGGTAAGCGTGCTCCACCTTAGACTGCATTTCCGCCTGACATCAGGCGCAATGTCGGTCAAACGCGAACCTATTCATTACAAAAAAAAAATGTACCTAAAAAGAAGGGTATTCCAAATTTCAGCATTAACAATCAACCAGTTTTGTTTTATTCACAATTTTGTCCTTGTGTAAAACTGCACTTTTTTCTGTATGCCCATTTGTTTTGAATCCCTCGATATATAAGTGTTAATAGAAAGTATAAAGTTCCTAAAATAAAAATAAATACAAAACGCCCGATCAACCCGCAAGTCAGGGACACGTAAGTGATCACGCTGCAATAACGCGGTATACGATGGATTGGCACCACCAGGTGGCGGCGTGTACCCGGAGGTGCTGTACACGGTGGCGAGGTACTGGCACGAGCTGTACATGCGGCAGGCGAGCGAGGAGACGGAGCCGCTGATGGAGGAGCCGCAGTACCGCGCGCCGCCGCCGGTCGCCGTGCCGGTGCCCTACCCGCTGCCGTACCCGTTCACGTACCACCCGTACCCGCCGCCCATATACCAGTTGCAGGTGAAATAACCCTTTGCACCCCATGCCCACACTGTTACAGACAAATACTTGTTACAGTGGTATTGTTTGGTTTGGTTATTATTTCGCTAACTTGTGCCATTTAATATATATTCGTGGATTACGTTGTCCAAGGAAAATGTCTACACACCGATGCGGATGTTAGAAAAATACTTTATTTGGTATTGCCACACATCGATTCTGTTTCCTATTACCTGTCCGTGTTGCCAGGCTCACAAAACCAAATTTGCGCAACCTCTAGTGTTGCCACTAACATATTACTTTTATGTCAAGCACACCGTGTCGTAGACAGGTATTATAAAAAAACGTGTGCGTCTCGGGACGCCCGATTAGTTGAACTATTTAATATTGAAATTGTTTAACTTGAGAAAAGTTTAGGTTGTTACTTAAATTTTATATATATCAATCAGTCAGTATAAGCCTCCATAATGACGAGGAACATCTACTTTCTACACATTGGTTACGGTTACAGAACCCAATAAAAAGGATTAATTAATAATTGACAACCCACTTGTTAAGATGCGTAGTTACATTTCCTGACGAAAGAAATTTGGAAAAATTTAAATGCCTGTGGTTTGTTCTTAAGTTTTCGCGACTCTTATAGCTATTTAAAACTACGTTTAATTCGTGGTCACAGATAATAAAGTCTTACTGAAATGTCGAAATCAAAATCAAATATAATGCCGCGCTTAAAACTGTTATAATTTATGTTTAATTATACCTGTGGTATGTTTAATAAGTGAAATCGTGTTAATGTAAAATGCGACGCAAAACACATACGTAGTAAGTAAATACATATATAACCAAATACTTACTGTATATTACTTCCAAAATATCAAATTATTATCTCTGCAAAGGTAAAATTTTTTAACATTACAGCACAGAAAACTTAACAGCTTAAAATATTGTAATGTGTACATGGCGTCTTATACTTAAGAGCGAACTCTTCAACAACCGTGCAAGAATAAACAGATTCAAATTGTCAAAGGCGGTATACATAAATATTACACGTTATGCAGTTACTTACATTATACCTTATTCAATAATAAACATAATTAGTGTGTGAAATATTATGTAAGAAAGAATTATATTAGAAATATACTTAATAGACACATAAAACACCTATTGATGTCACATAATAAGTATACATATTCAGAAACATGCATAAAAATATCAAACATCACCGTGTTGCAGGTAATGCTTTTTCATCATGGTCTGAAATATTGTTAGTGATTTGTTAGTTTGAAAATTGAAATTTTAGATAAATTTTTCACTTTCAAGAAATAATTATGTTGATAACTTGTATTACTACAATTCCATCAACAATTTATTACATTTACTGGAAAGTAAAAAACTTGTTAAATTGACTTACCTGTTGATTTGTTGTTGTTGTTTAGGGAAAACATTACATCAATAAATATTAAAATGCACTTTCTGAACCAAATATAATGTCAATATTGTTAAATGCTACGGACGTAAATTAACCATAGCATTAATATAAACCCCAGAGGTTTTCTATGATATGTATAATTCAACAAGTTGCAATAATAAATTTTTGTTTTGTACAATAATAAATAGAAACTTGTACGGCAGAGGTGATAACTTAGTTGGCCTACCGCTGCCGTATGCGTGAGAGAAAGGGAAGCCAGACAGACTGGCGCCGTAACGTGTTACGTAACGAAGCGGTTTACCCTCCCTTAAGAAGTTATCACTTCAAAAATTATCAAATAAAAATATGGTTTGTTTGACTCATCACGCTATTGGATTTTTTGACAGTACGGCGGTGCTGCGGCCCCGCACCCGGGCGCCCAGTACGCGCTGCCGCCGTACTTCGTGCGGGGCCTGGTCGCGCCGCCGCCGCCGCCGGCGCCGCACGCGCCGCACCCGCAGCACCCGCACCCGCCGCACCCGCAACACCAGCTGCCGCAGCACCCGCAGCACCCGCAGCACCCGCCGCACGTGCCGCACCCGCAGCCGATCGCGGTCAATGTCAGTGTACACTCAGCGGTGAGGATTGTTTTCTTTTATATTATACTTTTTTATTGCCAAGCTGGCTGTGCTTGACACCACGGCCCAACTCTTATTGCCCCGACGCCTTCACACGTTTGCAACGCCATGGGCGAAGCCAACAAGTTATTTCACTTTGGGGTAAGAACAAAAGGTTGGGATAGGGAGATGATATTAGGCAATACAAGGGTGACCATTTAATAATGTGGTTATTTAAAAAAAAGTTGGTGTGTGTGTACTTATGTACACGCGTTAGAAGTTAGACTTCTTTGGCGTATCAAGATAAAAATCTTTTCAAATTTTTTATCGTTTGCCTTATTCTACGTTTGTAGAAAAAACGACACTAACAATAGAAAACTGAAATGTTGACTATAGCTAACTTCAACGTGGCCGTTTTTCTTGACAGTGTGCGCGCGCATCGTAAAAATTTACTCTCATCATTTTTCCCTAACGCGCCTAAAGAAGTATAACTTCAAAAAATCATATAGACTGAGATCCCAGTCACCCCAGACTTCGTGATTTTGGGAAAAATAAAATATTTGGGGTCGGTAGTTTAACATGAACTTTAGAAAGGAATGGATACTCGCTTACCTGAAAGCGGGGCTGTTTATCAAGTAGCAGGTATCAAAGGTGAAAAAAAAACCATGCTTACTTACGTCAAAGTAGCAAGGCTAGTTTTTACGTATCTCATATATGATATTGTTATAAACAAAGATAACAGTTGCCAGACACTTCCTGTGGACCATAACTTTAAAAACTTTAAGAAAAATGTGGCAACTTACGTACGGAAGGCTGAATTTTACGGCACGGATGGCACCATGGAGAAATTGGTTGTTAGATAGCGAGGATGCCGTGGTCTTATAAGGAAACTCCGGATTTTTCAGTTAATAGTAATTTATTTTAGTTAAACTTATAGAGAAAACATATTTTTTACAATCACGAATTAAAATTTTCAGTACATTTTTCATAACGTTCCAAACGTATTGTCAAGAATAATATTTTAAAACATTTTTCAATGAGCCAAACAAATCTGTCGGAGCAAACATCATCCCAGACCCGTTAGAAGTTCCGCTGAGCGAGGAAGTGCGGCCTGTTTCATCCCTACAGGAAATGAAAAAGCCATTGTGTTTACAGCACGCGGCGCCGATCCCGCCGCCGCTGCCGGCCGGGCACGCGGGCGTGGGCGGCGGGGCGGTGGGCGCGGGCGGCGCGGGGCTGCCGCAGGCGCAGCTGCGCCGCCTGCTGGCCGCGTACAGGGTCGGCATGCTCGCACTCGAGTCGCAGGCCAGGAGGGTTCACGACGATCGGCCGCAGAACAAATTTGCCAGGTATGACGTGGGTAGCTCATTTAAAATAACTATATTGATTTTCATATTTAACAAACTGGTCATTGCACCACAAAGGTTTACACGTGTTGCTGTGACAACGGCCACCCCAACAGATATGTAAGTAAATAATAAAGTACAGATGCATTAAAAATGTACTATGGGCACTTACCTAGTTTATCTATACTATATCAAATCTGTAAATGGTTCGAGTATATTCGATGCATTTAAAAATGTAAAAATTAATAAGATTCAGAAAATACATCCTTCAGGATTTTTGTCTATGTTAAAGGATTAAGTGAAAACTACTAAATGGATTTAAATGAAACTCGACCCGGAGCTAACTTATATCCTGGGTCAAAAATTAAGTTACTTTATATCCTGATAAATGATGGCGTTTAATTTTTTGGTACCGTCGTTACACTTCATTAACAAATGTCATTATGGTGGCACTCGTTATTACAGTGTGTGCGAAACTTGAATGAGTTTCGAGGAAGTTAGTTACGTGAGTATGCGCGGGTCCAGTCAAATGTAAACGTTTATTAGCTTAAGGTGTGTTATGCAAAAGAGACGATAAAGACTCCAGATAGCGGCCAAGCGAGAACGCGACACTCTGCTTTCAGCTTTGTGATCCTTAGTATCGTTAAATGGGAGGAATAGGGTCTAGGGGGTGAATTGGGACAAACCTCAAGTTTTATTTGCGACCTTATATACACATTTATGTTACGTGTACACTTTGTGGTAGGATTTAAATTTGAAGCTTGCAATATTATTTCTATAATCTGGCAACACTCAGTCATCCTGTCATAAGTATTTAAAAAACGTACTTCAAAATATTGGCTCAAAGTTGTGTGAAATTTGTATTGTAGGTACCTGCCTATAGTATGAAAGTGTCAGCCCTAGCGAAAAACTCTATTAACCCCTTAAGCGACCCGATTCACCCCAACGCCTGGGTGAATAGGGACAAGTGAGTTTTTGTAACTTTTTATCATTATTCTTTAATAAACCATATCTTAATGCGTTAGAAATGAAAATTTAAACTACCGGAACCATTATGATCTCCGTTTTATTACTATAACTACAAAAAAACGATAGAAATCAATGTCGAACTTAAAAAGTGTCCCGATTCCCCCCATTTTACAGTATTCTGTTCTGCGCAATGACGTGTACGAACTTCGGCGCCGCATTTGAGTTTTGCTCATACTGTACATAAGCATGTATTATGTTCGCAGGAATCCCCCGTACGGTGAGCACGTGAAGTGGCTGCTGCGCATTTCGAAGCGGCTCGGCGCGCAGTACCTGCACCAGTTCTGCGTGTGCGCGGTGAACTCGGTGGTGTCGCCGTTCGTGCTGTACGAGCTGTGCGTGGAGTCGGCGCACTGGCTCGCGCGCGGCGGCCCCCACCACCTCATGATGCAGCACCTCAGGGGCACGCTCGCGCCGCTCATGCAGAAGTGCCAGCAGATGTGAGCCCCCCATTTTCATTTCTAGGATTCGCCCGCGACTTCGCCTAAGGTGGTCGGGTAGCAAAGATCACAGATTGTATGATAGAGAATTTGCTATTGGTCAGTGTTAATAGTGGATGGGAATCAGAATTTTCAAACTACACTAAAGAGGATACCCGTGAGAAGTCCCGCGGGATTCTCGGGATATAGAGTAGGTACCCCAGATTTTAAATTCGAGAATTTAAGCAATTTTTATATATAAAACACCTAATTTTTTCGATTTATTCTTTAACAGGTACATTCAGTGCATTCACCAGAAGCTATATCACTTAACGTCCGTCGAGTACGAGGAGTTCGTTAGCATCGTCCTTTCGGCGCGGACCGCGTTCCAACTCACGCCGGAGGGCAACACGCAGTTCAAGGAGTGGCTCGCTTCTTTGCGCAGGTAATTACTTGTAACTAATCCTATATCGTTATTCCTTGAATACAGCAGATGGCTGACGGCCCAACTGTGATGGGAAGTGGTAACCAATTATATAATAAGGCAATAAAGCTACTAGCACCGTGCTGCGGACTCGTAGATGAGATTGAAACCTTGCCACTAATGCCAAAACACAACTCGAAGGTTATGGCAGGGTGCTAGCTAGCCACACGGGTAAATACCACCTGGCTATGGGTTGTTTTGTCGCCTCTTATGACAGGCCGCTAGGCCGCAGGAAATTGTACTCTTCCTGTACGGAAAAGATTCGCGAGTTTTCACTCATTAAAGTTAAAATAGCATGCCTTGGGTGCGGCGCCATTGGAGCTGAATACCGAAATCAGATAAATATACAATTAAGACGATGGTATCCGGTGGTTTTGACGAGATAGTAATAGCAGAATTGGGCCTCCGTAGAGCAGATCGCGTCTTGGTTAACACAGTGTAGTACACCCGTCACTCTAGTGGACCTATAAACTCCACCAAGATCACTCCTAAAGCTTAGATATGTAAAGCAGATGATCGGGATATGCGGCATAAATTGGGCGAGGCCTACGTCCAGCTGTGGATTGCGATTGGCCGACGACGACGCGAGCAAAGATGCGTGGAATGTGAAACATTCTACGTCTAAAGGCGCGACTATGTCGTAACGATTAATTTATCGTTGGACGACTGTCGGCTCTAACTGTTCCCATTGGATCGCGACGACGTGGCTACGATAAATTTGAAGTCACGATTTAGTCGTAACGATCTTTTATCGTTTTACCACTGTCGTGCTAGCCGTTCCCACTGTCATGACAACCTGTCTTCTCTGCAAAAGATGTCATAGACGACAGTAAGTCGTGTCGTTCTATATGTGAACACCTCCATTTAAACATATAAGCCATGATACTTAAAACTACACCATCATCTGTCGTCACGACATAGTGGGAACGCGCCCTAAAACGACTGAATTTCAGGTCGAAGTCGTGCAAGAAGGAGTTGTGGACGCAACTGAACGCGGCGCTGCAGACGAACGGCAAATGACGTCGGAAGCCGATAGTTTGTATGGTGCGGTGTACCGCGCGCAAACTGTCACTACACAGGCGATGGCCGCGCTACCGGCTCGTATACCACATTCACACTATTTAAAAAAAACAACGGCATGTATTTATTTTAATTTTCATCTCTCTATTCTATTATTAGGTCTATTTCCAGACACCATCACTTGGAATATACCTCGTAGAAATAAACGACTTCGTATTTATATAATTTCGATATTATTTTGCACAGTTTGTGTACTTAGAGAGGATTAATTAATGAATAGAGAATGGACCGAGCTATATCCATACAAAATTGAACACTAAATGTATGTAAAGAGTTAAGGTGATTGTGCTGCCAGTACCTTTTGTCTGTAGATTTGTAGTGAATTCTAGAAAGAGGATTACTAACCACATCATCACTTTAATCTCTCATACTTTTCTGTCCATATTCATTTCACAGCTCGATTGTGAGCGCTCAGTTCATTCTCAGTGTCTATGAAAATAGAGATTGTTTTCCTTTTCGCCTAATGTTTGGAAATTAAGCGGTAGAGTTTTGACATTTTCAATGAAAGGTTTATTGTGACTGAGGAGTCACGTATGCTATTTTCGGAGCTAAATATCACTAAACGCTAAAAGCAATAAACATTTACAAATTTTACCCTTATGCGCGTGTCTGATTGTAAGCGTGCAATATCGTACTATTGATCACATTTAATTATTGAAGAAATTAAAATTATTTTTGAATATTGTGTTGGGTAATAAAGCATCACAAACGTGATTTAAAGTTAGGCGTAACGGTCGAATTAAGATTTAGTCCTCGAAAAAATCGCCGTATTTATCCTAAAGTATAAATTGATTTTGTTAATTAATACTATAAATTAACGGTTCACGACTGAATGTCGTTTTAAATAAATATTCTAACTTTGAAAAGTCACACAATTTAAGGTGGATATATACGGCGATGCTAAAATCGTGTATCGAATAACTTTATTATTCGAAAATATCGCCTAATAGACATTTTTAGAAAATTTGATCCAATATCAGTTTTAACGAGTATTTTACACTACAAAAGTCCGTCAACGCCACTTCACTCTAATATTTTAAATATATATTATTTGATTAAAAACCTATCATACGGATGGTATATAAATCTGTAGGAATTATGCGCCAATTAAGTGAAAATAAAAGACAGTAGAGAAAATTGAAACATTTCGGTCCATGACTTCGTCGCGAGTCCAATATATCTCAGTGCAGTATTTTTTTTATAAGTTAACGTTAAAATGCGCTTGATATAATAACATACGTTATTTTTTACTTTGGATGTTATTCGATATGGTCAGAATATCCAATAAAGGTTACTTTAAAAAACTTGACCAAAGTAAAACATCTGAATGTTGAACCTGATTTGAATTAGTTATGGAGCAAGTTACTTGCGAAACAAGCGAGTCGAGTCTGTGTTGTCGTTTGAACAAACATTTGCAAGTAACTAGTTGGCAATTAAGTAAAAAAAAACATATTCTCAACCAATAAATGAAATTAAAGAAGAGTTTAGTATGATGCATAAAATCTGGTTTATATTGTTAAGTAGCGAGTTATGTTTTGTTTGAACCTCGACGTCCATACGTGGGCACTCATAACGAAAAACTAATAGATATACTTAACTCGCTTACACCGCGTTTGGACACAACTTGCTACTTACTCGCCAGATTTCAAACTAAACTAGATTCTTAACGAGTGTAAATCAGGCTTCTTTAAAAAAGGCGTACTTTAACTAATTCAATATTGTCAGGTTGTAAAATACTAATTTTATAGCTTAATTCAAATGTTTTTTCTTTTTATATCATCAGATTAGGTACAAAAATTTCAAGTTAAATATATAAGGAAACTATACAATGGTTGGTACCCCCATTAATTCACTCAAATATTTAATATTCATTTTATTATGTATCATACAATGATGATAATAAATAAATGTATGGTTAAAAAATAATAATTTTATTAAGATTTCTTAATATCTTGGTCAAATTGAATGGGTGCCAATCATTCAACAACAGTCAACAATTATATTGTTTACCCTACATTGTTAAGTGCATTTTGGATTTGCGATTTCAATTTAGAAGAATAAGATTGATTGTGACTATGAGATTGAGATAAATTTTGAAAATGTTGCTAGCTCCTGGTATATATTTTTTAAATATTATATATATGCATAACAATTTAAATTTTACCTGCCTCTCATTTCAAAGGCTGTGGGTTCAAAATCTGGTCACAGCGTTTACATCGCTCCTGCTACTTTTATAAATGTGCATATTGTTACAATTGCACAGTGCTGATGGTGAAGGAAAATGTCGTGAACAAACGGGAATAATCGATTACCAATGTGTCAAACTCGCTATTTACCCTGTATAAACTGGATGCGTGAATTTTCCGCTTATAATATACAAAGATTCGAAGGGAAAGTAGTAGGCCTGATACTTTTTATTCTAAATTTTAATTTATAATGTTGGTTGTGCAATAATAGTCTGAGTTTCGGTTGTTACTAAAGTTTCTAATGTAAGAAATGTAACTGTTGTAATAGAGGAGTATAGCAACATTTTGTTTTTTCATTTATTGTCATTTAACTTTGAGTGCAATTTTGGTGTTGATATTTTTTTTCTGCTCTCCATTATGTGCTAGTTTAGGCTCTGTAAATTAATTCAAGACTTAAAATAACCAAAAACATTCTTCTTATAAATATGATTTAAGTAACAGAGATGAAGAGCTATATAGGCGAAGGTCATAGGATTTTTTCTACAGAAAATGGTTTTACAAAATGCATTTCATCTGGATATTTTATTTGGTTTTGTCTCTCTCACTATGACATTTACATAATGCAGTCGCCTTATATCAAGGTAACACTGCTCGCATGGAGGAGTCGACAAAAATCTTATTCGATATCGAATTTTATTATTGCCGTCCTATTTGCGTTATTATATTACGAGGCTAGATACGGTAAGATTTATGAATCGTCTCCAAGTTTTTTAATTTCGAAATTATAAAACAAGTGGTTACGTGCGCGTTATCCTTAAGTAGCTTCTCTGTCATAGTGAATAAGAGGCCTACGATGACTTGACACACTTAACTAGTCAGTGGTTTTGAGGGTCCGTGTTTCGTGAACCAGTGGAGCTTCATTACTTTAGCTCATTTTAGCTTTCTTTTTTCTTATATAATGAATAGAGTAATATTAGGGCCTGAGTTAATTTTGGTACCCGATTGTATTATTTCATAAAACATGTTTAATTTGAATGATTCATGAGGTATCAAATGATAATTTAATTCGTAGTGTTAAGGAATGTTAATCAGTGGCCGAAACTTTAATTTTTTTTATACACTTCCGATGCAATGGCCAAGTTCCCAAGAAATCAGACGCAGTCCGTATTTTTAGAATTTCGTATTTGCTTTCTTGCAAATGTTACCATTTTCGTAGGAACATCAATTTATGGTTTATTTGAAAAGTTCAAAGCACCCAGAGTGCAGATTTTTCGTTGGAAAAACTGGACTGCTGGCAAAAACTAGAACGGTTTGGAACTTTTTGGATACGACTCACTATGGTGTTATTTGAAATTCGAATTCGTACAACAGTAACTATGCTTTTGGAAATTTTACAAAAAACCGTAGGTATGAAGTTTTCAGAAAATAAAAAATCTATATTTGTGCTTCAAACATAACAGAAGTGGTACAGTGTAACGGAAGTGTTTTATTATTTTTACTTAAATACCTTTAAATAGTTTCAGTTATGGTTAACATTTAGATATTTTCATTTAGTTAATTTTACAACGTAAGTGGATGATGCTACTTCCGAACTTTCTTAAGGCTGGTATATGCTGGAATGTTCTTCTTAAACTCATTGCAATCTGATAATATAAGAATCCATATGTTCGCGTCGTACATTTTCCACTTAGGGAATTATTATAAAGATCTCTACTTATTTACTAGTAAGCGCTTAGAGTAATTTGACGTAAGTCATTGATTGTCCCCGTTTTATAATTGACCATTTTAAGTCACAAATATTTAACTAGATTAGAACTTATAGTATTAATTAAAAATCTTTTCTAAATGGAATACAATTTAGAAGCTAACTTACTTTTGAAATTGATAAACTAGTAACAAGTGTCCCAAGATTTTCTCTTAGCTTAAAGGTCTTCGTAACAAAGCCATGAAATGCCTTTAAAAAAAAAATATATAAAGCTTCTTGGCAAAGTTATAAGATCTTAATTGACTTGGTAGTTATTCCTTCATTCAGTTTTGTCGTTCATTTAGTTAACTATTTGTGATTAATGTATATGTAACATTTTTTTCTTTCCATTTATTTACTTATTAGGAGGATCTTGTTTATGAAAATATATAAATTAATACACATGAAAATCTTAAACATGATTTTAATGATTGAATCAAAAGTTGTTTGAAAAATAGCATTATAGTTTGTCAAATTTAAATTGATCTTTGTGACACCTGCCATTGAAATCACCCTATAAATTCAAGTGAATTTGATAGTGGTATGCAAGTCATATCATACTACTGTAATGACTCCACATCTTATTTGAGGATTAGAACTTATGATTAATAAATTATTGAAATGGACTGCCTAACCATTTTCTTAGAGACGCATGAGCGTAGTCACCCGACTATACGCGTCGGTGCACACATTACTACTATTATGGCAGTTGCTGTCAAAGGAATCAATATTTAGGACAAACTATAATTAGATGAAGCACTCAAGTAATTTTTAATATATTTGTACCAGTTTTTTTTAATATGTAGTAAAATAAGCACCACAAACAATTTGTTGCGTCTATAAAGAACGTAACAAATTTCAAAGCGGATAATTGTGTTGTTTATTTTTAAAGGTTTTATGAATGATTAAAAATTGCTAAAAATCTATAAATGGCAATTGGCTTAATGTGTTTCAAGTGACCTAAATAGCGTCATTAAACAACAGACTATTAGACAGATTGTAGGCCGCGTGGCCGTTGATACACTATTTTTGATATTCTCTTGTCGGAATTTGCAGTTTCATGAGTGTTAAACGTATTATAAAAATCTTGCGGAGATAAATGTAGACGTGCGTTCGATTAACTATAGTAACTTTATTTACACGTTTATAATTATATTATTATTATTATATATTGTAATGCAAAGTAGCATCTTGAGAGCCTTCGAAATATAACTATTGTAATGTATGCGACGCGTGTGTTGGTAACAAACTAATAGATTATACATTGTATTCGATGTTATTGTTGCGTGAATTTGTCACTTTACATTCGTACTTTGCTTTAAAACAACTAAGTTATTATGACTACAATTTTTTGTAATATGTTTTTTTATTCTAAAAAATAGACCTAAAGCTCCCTTTATAGATAAATTTCACTATCGCTAGCTTTTATTTTTTGCTCAATAATTTTATTTGATAACAATATAATTATAATTTTAGATAGTCGTCGGTCTTCCGGGCTGGCGGATACCCTACACAACATTTGCTAAAATGTGGCCTTTATTTCAAAATTCATTTGCTTAATTAGCCATCTATCGGCCTTGTAAAAGATGTTACTAGACCTCTTGCCACTTTAGCCTGCATATTTGCAAGCTATGTTAGTTATTTTGTTTCTCTTGCGAATATCCTCATGTAGGATTAAATCCAGAATAGGTACTCCAAGCATAATTTCCTCTATATATAGCTCTTTGAGCGACAAGGAATATCTGGACCGGTCCCGCCGTCAGGAACCAACTGTCAGCATCTTAGACATTACTAATTAAATGCATTGTTAGAAGGTTCGCCTTCAAGCAGAACAGCATACAAAAAAATTGGCAAAGCTTATAGAACGCTGGCCAACCCAACTATAAAGTTTTTTTTATTGGTTTCTCCTTCGAAGTTGTCTGTGAAGTCGATTTTTTGTCTAAGAAAGACTTTCTTACACAACAATAGTTACGTAATTATGTAACTGTAAACATAAAACGCACTCGGGATGATTCGGTTCCATTCAACTATCTTCGGCAAATGTGTCACTCGGTAAACGTTGACAAGATATGTCTACAGGAATAATTCAAACAGAATTTAATATAGTATATCTTAGTTTGATTTAAATGACACCTATACCGGGTTTTGTTTCTTTCCGTACAATCGTGTTGACACATTGCAACTGTGTGAATTTGCATCTTATTTAGAAATATGTTTAAAATATAAAAAGAATAAATAGAAACACCTAAAGGCTACATAATAACGTAATTATAAAAATGTAACTCATTTACATTGAGATCTTCCAATTTGAAAGCAATATTAAAAAATGTAGTTATAATGGAAGTCGTAATATAATATTTAAATTAGCGACAAATATATTTGATAAAAATTTATTAAAAGTATTAATGTAACAAAGTATTATAAAATACTCTCTATGCTATTTAAAAGAAAGGTAATAAATATTATTTACTGTACTCATGAAAATATTATAATACTTATATTTGGCTTAAATATCTTTAAATAGATAAAATGGGGTTTCTGAAAAAGATTTTTGCTATGAACTAACTGGAAAAAGAATACCTTCCTAGGAATGTCAATCGCCAAGTAAAAACTCCTAAAAGCTTAATCCTACATAATTAGATGGTGCCATAAGTCACCCCTTTATCATCAGATCAGATTACTTGAAGATTAACAATTCTTATTAGTCATGTTTCAATTTTCGGATCAGTTGCGTTATAAAATATATAATAAAATACCAAAATGTCAGAGAATTGGCGATTGTCTTTGTAATTCTTTATTCATGTTGAAGGTACTGATTGAACAAGAAAAATGTACATTTAATAACGATACCCCTAAACAACTTTATTATAGTACGTGCAAAACTTAAGTGCATCCCTGAAGTTTGTATAAGTCACTGCAGAACGCATTGTTTCACGCGGCGGTACGCAGAGGTAGTGTTGCATCTCTTTGGCGCTGCTCATTGTCAGTTGTATAATACGGCCGGCGTATCTTGGCGAATGTGAACATAGGCTCTGCGAACTTTAGCGTATGTAAACTCGTGAAGAAAATACAGTGACCAACTAGTACAAAGCAATGAAAAAATACAGGGATGAAGGGCGATCAATTGTATTCACTGACGAGTCGTATGCCAACTCAACATACGAGTGTACATGCTCTAAAGTACGCAGAGCCTATGTTCACATTTGCCAAGTTACGCCGGCCGTATTATAATAAGCGTTAAAATTGACTGCATCTTCACAAAGACACGGAGCTAACTTCTGTCGAGGGGAATTTAAGTTTTGTGCATAATATACTGTAGCTTTAATGAATTTTGATTATCCACTGAACGTAGAAGTCTACTTAAAAAAAGTCTGAGAAATTGTTTTAGAAGTCTGAGAATTTTACTTTTTACTTTACGATGGTGCGATGATATCGTATTCAAATCGAGTCAACAGTTGCAATAATCTGAAGTTTGTTGCCAACGCGACGTCAAGTAGTTTTAGTTCAATATCTTTATAAAATTAGATGTTTATGTGCATTCATTAAAGCGTGAATGCTTTTAGCATTCAGTAGGTAGTAAATTTTTAGAATGCTAGTTAGTGTAAATTTGACGTTCATAACAGTTAAAGCTATGTTAAGCAGTCCTAAATCGTTGAATGGACTGTTTCAGAAAAATGGATCTTAGTCTTGTTCATTTCAAAATAATATTGGCCGTTTTCCCATTAGTCAAAATTGTGTCAGCTAATGGAAAAAGCAGTCGAATTATATCGGTTTAAGATATTAAAACGCAGATTTATTATTGCTGTTTCAGATTCGTTAATAATGCACTTTGAGTTTTTGGTGTCCTCATATTCGCGCACGGGAAAGGCACTCGTGTGTCACATAAAAAGGCACTTTAATAATTACATATTTAATTAAAACAAGAGATAGAATAATATGTGTAAAGTCCGACAGAATTATTTTAATCATCTTAGATTGTGATTATTAATAAAGCCACTTATAATTGACAAAAAAATATCATAGCCATCAAGTATAGTCCACGCCTTTATGTTCGCCGCTTGTATTTAAAAACTGATGCCTGTGCGACATGAGTTTTTCATAAAAAAAATCAAATATAATGCAATCTTCTGCTTCTAAACTGGAGAAGGGATAAATTTAGGCGCGGGCTATAAAGCCACTCTTGGATAGACACAAGTATGTCATAAATACGACTTTGCCGTCCATAATTATTTTGCAAATTCGCATAGTGTTTGTTTTGCAACATTGCCTATTTAAAAAACTTAGTACATGATATTTACATTTAAATATTGCAAATATTATATAATTGATATGCTCTTCGGGCATTATTAACATTTTCTGGTATAGTTTTTGTCAAAGGGCTAATTAATTGTTCTCCATATGGCATTAAAGAGTGCTTTGACATTTTTGTCTCAAAGAACTATTTTTACACTTTAAAGCGTATTTAAATAAAAGAGAAAAAAAAGATAAATATATCGTTAGTTTCGTAAATATAAAGTGTTAGTACGGAGCATATTTTAATTAGACGTTTAATGCATGTCATAGTTGTAATTCGCCGAGTGTCAGTCCAGTCTGCGAAGTGATTCATTGGTGTTGCGGTGTTCTCATTCATTTGCCAGTAAACGATATCACACATATCAGTTACTTTTAAAAACGATTACAAAACCTCACAGAGCACACACTTACAAGTCGGTGCAGTGCAATTTGCATCATAATTTAATATATCACAATCATATTTAATACAGTGGCAGTATTTCGAGAAATGTATTATTATAACATTATAAAGGCTTAATGTGGATTGGACATAAATATTGACAACCGGTTCTATATCTTAGGCCATGTTAGAAACGTTGAAATAAACATCTAGCGTCAACCGAAGTTGGAAGTCGGATTGATGTTATATCGATGATTACTATGGAAACGTCTAAGCACGCGTTAGTTTTCCCATGCACTTGTATTTGTTAATTTACGTAAAAAAGTGACGGTTTTATTTTATTTTACGGTGTCTGAGGAAAACCACTAAGATATATTTTCATATTAAGTATTCGTTGGTCGCATATAGCGTCATTCTGAACGCAGGACGCAGTCTAACGGCGTTTATAACAGATCACCGCCTCACTATTCGTTTGCCTTATTTGGTTGAAAATTTGACATGAACTCGATATAAGTAATGTGCATTTTCAACCAATGTTATTACAATTATATATGTCGAATAGAGTAAATATAATATTCGGTCAGAATTTTTGCCTAAAGTGTAAAAACCACGAGCGCCTATATCTAATAGACCTGATAGATATCAAAACACTTTCGCTTTGGAAGTTGTATTGTTATAAGTATGCCCTTTTCACAATAGGCCTTCGTCCTTCGAATGAGAGATGACGGCGTGCGGTTGTCCAGGATCTGTGGGGCAGTGGGTTGTTCATATTAATATAATTATTTACTGATGTTGTACTGAGTTTTGTCCTGTAATACTCATGGCAATGCATGTCTGAAACTACGTCGCATCACAGTCAGTTAGAAGTAATGAGGATAACAATATAGCAAGTTTCTTTAGTTCTAACATTGATGATGCATAATTTTTTTATACATCTGGATTTGTAGTTTAATTGATACACTTTGTTAAGTGTGGTATCTCCGCCTATTAAAAATATGTAACCATTGCAGATTTGGAATGGCTACTTCTTAGTGTTACGTAATAAATTATATAAAGATACATTTACTCTCGATAGCGCAAGTACTCTTTCCGTTGTATCTGATAATCTCTTATTGCATATATATCGTGCTCTGAAATTATTCGTTTTTCGCGCATTTGTATTAAGAGACATAATGAAAAATATTTATAGGTTTTTACAACTCATTTCTGTGTTATATTCCGATAATGATTTATACTTAATAGTTGTCTCGTATAAATAAAGAAGAATAAGATTGTAATTCGCTGAAACGTACTTTTCATTATGTCCCTAAATATTGAAGACTGTGACTTCTACAGAAAAATCTATGCAAGAGGAATGCTGGGAATAAAAGTGGTTTCATAAAAAAGTTACTATGAAAAACTCCGTTACTAGATGACGCCACCTATCTTTTCTATGCATTTTTTTGACCAATTCAGCTAAAAATAATGTGTCATAAGTTTTTTTAATGAATGTTTGGACTTAAATTATTTTTATAATAATAAAACGCCAAGAAGCGAGGGAAGAATAATGTGTAGCGGCATTTAATCGTGTAGTATTAAGATTTCCAGAATTGTATTTTAACTGCACAATTTTTGTTCCCACTATTCTTCTTTCATGCTAAAATCACAGCATAGCACCTCAGTTATAAGTAATGTTGTATGTATTGCAGAAAATCTGTATGTCAGCCTAATTTAATAATATAAAAATTATTATTATATAATTTGCACAAAATTACTTGAATTTTTATAATTGACATTGAACCCCAACAGTTATGATTGGAACAAAAACTATTATTTTTAATGTTGTAAAAGTTAATTCTTGCAGGACGTAAGACTGACAAGATCACAGATGTTGTTGAATTTGAGTCTTTAAATTAAAATACAGGGTGTCTAGGAACGATTGTACTATTAGAATTATATTAACATTGAAAGCTCTGAATTATATTGTAATCGTATTATTCGTTTTGTGACATCCTGCAAGAAATATATACGTTAAAAAGTATTTATTGAATATTAAGCACTAGACATTTTGCTCCGTTGCTGCAAATGGTTGTAATAATAAAATTATAGTTAATATTAAAATTACATAGATAAATGATAGACTGTTTTGCACGATTTTGATTTTATTGTCTTCGTGACCACGTTGTTGTTTATTATGCTTTGCAACATTTATGACGGTGTAAAAGAATAACACTAGTAAGTGACAATTGCATAGAGAAACAAATTAATTCTGACAATGCTACCTGCAATCTACGTTCATAGAGGTGATAATTGAAGACATGAGTGGATGAAGGTGATAAGTCGCATAATTCCAATTCTGAGTAAATCGAGATAAGTTTTACTTTTATTTTAAACTGAACTGAACTTAACACCTTCTTCAACTTTTTATTTTTTAAATATGCCTTATATCTATGGTCTAAGGTCTGTAGTCATTTGGTATCGACTTATAACCTTCATCTACGCAAAAAAAGCAAAAAACCGAATATGCGACATATCACCTTCATCTACTCACGTCTTCAATTATGTTTTGATATAGAAATACACCAATTGACTTCAAGTAACATTTTATCATTTAAAACATTTTGTGACAGAATAATATAGTAAAACTTAAACGAGCACTAATAATGTTCACGAGGTAGTCCGTACAGAGCTGAGAGCGGGGAGTGTTGCGCTCTCGCTCGGCTGTTATCTAGACTCGCATGCTATCTCTTTCGCACCATACACTGAAACGTGTAATCTATAATATTATAACAATGTAAAAATCCATGTCTGTACATTGAAGCTATAAAAAAACCAACAGCGATAGTCTACTCGAACAACAGAGAACACAATTTCAGTAATTAGAATTCACTCCTTTTTTTTATATATTTTTTCGATACAAACGTCGCGTTCGTTGCAATCCCGTCCCTTGTATGACCAAGCGATACCCCCTTGACCCCGTTTGTATGCGAACGTATTTTATGGACGGCCCTAATGCGTTTTTTTATATATTTATAATTATTAATCTAGTGGTGTTTTTCTATATCAAAGCTAGACTTAATTTACTTGTGGCGCCCTCTGGGGATAGTTTTTAGAGCTTTTGCAGAATTAAGTCGTATTGAAGGTTTGTCTTTCCTAAGATTGTTCTTCAATGCTGACAGACCGTTTCATATCGGTCGATTGCAATAATAATCAGTAACGTGGCTTTGCGATACATGTTTAAACCATTTTATCTTCCAATATTCTTCACTATTTCCCATTGTACTTTTCCACTCAAACTCGAAATATTTTGACCTCTAGAACATGTTTATTATTAATTTTATAACTACACATATTATAAGTCTTTTTTGGCAACATATTTGAAGTAACATTATTTAATTATTCAATATACTTATTCTATATTTAAGACTTCTGTGTTTTATTTATATTCTGTTCAGTTATTCAACATAATTAATTAACCTAAGAAGTAGTAGTTCACTGGCGTGTAACTTGAGTATCACGCTAAACTATCGATACTATATATAGTTCATATTTTTGACCGGAGACAGATAGTTTATGAGTTAATGTATTGCCTACAATTATCCGTACAGGTTGGTAAAGAAAAATATTGCGATGATACCCGTTCATCGAGATTCTGTGCGAGCCCGCCAATGTACCTTGAACAAGCCTGGTACGACTAAATAGTCTTCTTATATTTAGACCTCTAGGGTATATCTGAGGGTTCTTTGTTTACTTACATCGACGTGTTACGGCACTCATACCTATGATTACGGACTCGTGACGCCTCAAATGTTACATAACATTTTATTATCAGAAGCTTGTGTGAATCGGCCTTCTGGAGTCCCACATAGCCCTCGCTAAACTTCCCCATGGCCCGAGGAGATGCATAAATGTATTCCCCCAGCGTTAACATAAAAAGTCCCATATTATATTAATGTACTCTGTGATCAAGTTGTAACTTAGTAACTTAATACAACCGCGCCTTTTCCCGTTGGTATGGATTTGAATTCTGACCCAAAAGCGAGTATCTAACTGCTTAGGCAGTATTTATAATTTGCAATTTGTCACAATTAATAACTGTTGATTTGTGAAAAAAAAACATCGTGATGAAACTTCACATTTGATAACCGATGTATGAAACACACTAATCTACCTTGGACTAGGGACGTGGAAATTCCATCTGGTCCTCTAAAAGTGGGAATCTTGAATCCGCAGGGGTATATTTACACGGGCAACGGGTCCGTATAGCAATCTAAGGAGATAACTTTGTTTAGGTCGCCTTAATGGGGATTGTTCACAAAAAATTACCCTCTGATTTTATATTTTTATTACGTAAAATAGGGTATTTTAAGATACTAATTTGAATATTTTTGTATTTATAGCATTAGATTTTTTTATAATTCGATTTTAAAGTTATTTCTCCGATGACGTCATAAGGCACAAGTTTACATTGATATCTTTGCCTAGAAAACAAAAATAATAAAAGCAAGTTTTATCTACATCTAATCATAGTAATCTGTGCTACTTATTTAAATATCACTGTCATTACTCATTACGTATCGTGATCATTTCAGTGTATTTTGTCGCTAGGCTTATAACTTTTCGTGTTCAACCATTATTATTTTCTATAGTTATCGTAAAATTAATTTAAAGTGGTCTTTAGGGAATATCCATGTTACATAACTTAAATCAAATAATGTACAGCTAGATTTTTTTTTACACTTGAAGCAGGCAAACAGGCAGACGGCCCACCTGATTGGATTTAGTAAGGTCAAATAAAGGTCAAACGCATTTCTTACAAAATACAAGAAGATCGTACGTTTTTTGGAATTTTAACTAGACAGAAATGATTAGGGACACCATTCCTCGAAATGGTTTTTCAAATACCAGATTGAAAAAAAGTGAACAATCCCCATTAAATAAAGTGTCTTGTTTCTGAATAATATTAATTTTATTTATAAGTAGTATTAGGATATTACAGATATAGAACTTTTTGGGTTCGTTTATTTACTATTGCGACAGCCTTTTGATGTATTGAATCTACTGATCTTAAATTAGGTGTTCTATTCTTTGACTTTGTTTAAAAGGTAACACGTGCTCGCGGAACGTTAAATAAAACTGGCGAACTTTTTTTATTCCGCCACTGTAAAATTATACATCTTATACTAATATATAAAACTGAAGTTTGTTTGCTTGAACGCGCTTATCTCAGGAAGTGCCGCTCTAATTTGAAAAATTCTTTCAGTGTTAGTTAGCCCATTTATCGAGGAAGGCTATATTAATCATCACGTTAAGATAAATAGGAGCGGAGCACCAATGAATAATATTTCAAAATCGGATTTTTATTAACTACTTAGGTATTCCATGCGAAGTCGCGGGCAGAAGCTATAGTGGCTGTAGTTATATATACAATGTATGTAATGCCAAATACGTTATCTGAAATGTATTGTTTAGGGTCTTTGTTTTTGATGTTAACAAGTGACAGAATGCATATTGGAATATAATAACCTAGTAGTCTAATTGGTAAGTGATACGGGTTGCATGACCTAGATATAATTTATATAATTGCAGATATGTAGTCTGGGTGTCTTATTGTTCGCTTGCTAATGAACGTATTTCCAATAGAAGGAACATGGTAACAATGTGTTCTCTTTTTCAGGGCCCCGTAGCCACTTTAGCAAAATCGGAAACCTTATATTTTTGTTATGTTGGGTCACACGATTTCTTTGTATATAACAGTTAATTTTCTCGGAAACTGCTGGGTCTATATGGTTGATATTTAAACGGAATATGTAACCTATACTGCTACTCTACAATACTGCAGTTAATTTTCACAAAAAGTAAATATGAAGAATGGCCCTAATATATAATGGAGGTTTTTTTTCATTTCTTTTATTCTGAAAGTACGCTTGGTGTTACCTGATCACAGGGATGAAAAACGCACTTTTCGTCCCTAGGAAACGATTCTCCCTGCTAACAAATATTTATGAAAACTATGCGAACAATAGATAATAATACATGCGATTCATGCCCCAATTTTTACATTTTTACAGTCACTGTTAAATCGCGACATAAATTGTAATAATTAAAAAAATATCAATAATGTTGTAACATTATTTTAAGTTATAAATCACTTTTCACTAAATTATTATTTAATGTATACTTTGAGCTAAATATTTACTATCAGTGACGAAAAATAACTTCATGGGATGAAAGGATCAGATAGGAAGAATGGGATATGAAATAAATACGGATAGAATAAGGAGAAGGGGAATTGGGCCATCGGAATTCTAATTAAACGCACGAAACACGATTAGCTCAAGACTAACCGTTTCATGCCAATATTCTGTGAGAGCATGGTATCACACCGATCAATCAGGATGATAATTTCGACTAGTTCCAGCATGGCCCTACCACGTCAAAGTAAAGAATAATAAAAAAAATGATGTTTTCATGATGATGATTTGACGTCAAAGGATTTATTTTTATTTATAGTCCATGAATAGCGACACATTTGCCCGATTTTAAAAATATCGCTTTGCAGTTTTACATTTACCTTTAACTATATTGGTACCTATAAATCCTAGAATCATGTGATAACAGAAGTATCACAGGGAAAATGGGCGTTGATAGTCAAACAGTGCTTTTTCCCCTTATACAGACAGTAGAATTCGCAGATACACGCAGTCTTTCCGGAGTATCATAATTTCTTAGATCATGTAAATAAGTTCAATTTCAAAATCAAGTATTTATCATATTTTCTTGTAAAATGTGTTGTTGCTATGCCAGATACATTTATAAAGGATAAAAAATCGTAATCTACAAAAATGGCTAAGATTTCTTTTATGATAAAAAAGCATTTGAATAACGATAGATACGATAAGATAAGAAGTATCTAACACAAAATTAATTTTGAAAGTAAGAAAAGCTGAAATGTGACCATAAACTCCCAGCATAAACTAGGATATGCCCGCGACCTCGTCTACGCTTGACTTGAATTTCCCGGGGATTCCCGGGATACAAAATACCGCAGCAAAATAAATGGCAGTAGGTACCTGTTCAATATATTCTTACCCTAGTTATAACAGCTTAACAAAGCGCAAAAGTAGCGCATGTGGTATTATTTACAGAAGATAATAAACCGAGCGCAAAACGCATGGTGCCCACGTCTTATTGCGTGATAACCACGCGCGTACAACAAGTGTCGTCTGTAAAAGCAGTTGCTACCATTTACAAGATTATTAATGTTTAATTAATGTGTACCGATAATAGCATTAAAACTTCCGCTTATCGATATTTAGGTTAAACGGATAACTCCTGTGATATGGGAGTCTTTGACCGGTAGATAAATGCAACTGCTCTGTTTAAGATAAAAAGTTGATCAGACTTAGGCCCAGAAATATATTGCTTTTATGTTTATTTCAGCTATACGAAAACGTCAACAAGATGTTAATGTTACCGCATGTAAACTTGCTAAAATCGCAAAAGCTACAGTGTTACATTGATTGAAGCCCAAGTACAAAATCATAACAGTTTGATATCAGTTTTAATGCAATGTGATTGGTTTTCTATAAGAGATTGATAAGGATTTTTTCTTTAGGCTTTAATGTATTCTTATATACTCATTATCTTTACTTTGGAATATTTACAGTATTTAAACTGCTCGAAATATATTCAATCACTTTGAACTGCGATGTTGTATTATATCCACCATGCTAGTTTCGCCTGAAATCAATGAACTACTGGTTACTGCAATGCGCCCTAAGTTCGATTACCAGCAGAGTAAATAAAGTACTTACCTAAACCAATTTTCTGTTATTTGTCTTAATTTGAGTGTGCTCAGCCGAGGAATGTATGCTATAAGCATTATTTGTCTGTGAAATAAAGGTTCTTTAAAATTAACCTACTTCGCCTTAAAATAGCCACGGAAAATCACGATGATATAGGTATTGACATGTTACAAAATTTATCTGTATTATTTATATATGCATGATAACATGTATTTTATCTTAAGCTTAGGATTCGGTCTATCACCCCCATATATTAAACATTAAAGTACGAGCCCACCTGAAGATAACTTGATGGCTTTAAAACATTTTACGTGTATTTATGGAAATCGTCTGTCTGTTTTATTATTAGTAGCTATTCTAAATTTTAAGATAGTTAAATTGATATTTTTATTTTATTTGTATTCTTCATTTAATAAAAAAAATAGATTCTTCATGTTCCGCGCAGAATGATGGCTTCTGAAGATGTGATAAAATTTGTTAGTTGGCTACAAAACTATAAAAAGACATGGACTCTACATATTATTTTAAAAAATCTTTCAAGTATAAACATATATCCTACAAGTTACGATTCGATGGCCTTTGTGGTTGAATGAGCTACGTCTTTGCCGGCCGACCTCACTATATACAACGCAGAGGTTTCGGGTTCGATTCTTGGCATAGTAAATTTCGAAAAAAACCTCAATTATGTACTGTGGTCTGGGCGTCTGAGTTCGGCCCGTTGTATATTACTCATAATACAAGCATAACTTGCTTAGCTTTGGTATATACAATGTGTCTTTGTTTGCCGATTGTTCTGAACAGTACCTACAATAATACTTAAAACACTATAACGTTTTCTAATATGCATAATATTTATCTCAAATATTTGTTTACGTAAATCAGATGCGCATTTGTGTTATTAATAGACTCATTATCAAACATGCAGTGGAAACTATTTTCTCGTGTTTATTTTAAGAAAATAATGTTGCGTAATTGCACGTTGCGACAATCTCTTGCTGATAAAGACGGAATAGTTAATATTATTTCTGTAAATATAAATAATTATGTCTGTTAACTAGGTTAAAGCTTACGATGAACAATAAAGACAAAGATCAAGAAAAGGAAGAGGTATACATCTGCTGGTGTCTATCAGCTGATATAAACTTCGAAAGCACGTTGCCCAACGAGAAACATTATTATTAAAAAATTATCACAGGTTAAGGACACGAGAGTAAACATACGAACTAAACGAAATAATTAGTTTATAAATTAATGAATAACAATAATGATTGTTTTGATTTTTTTAAATAAAACTTTACCAGTACCTTAATAATGTAAACTTACAATATATTCTTGACAAAACAATAAATAGGTGGTCTTATCACACAGACACCGGATTAAGACGATAAGGGTTCCTTTATGCAATAATCTAAACCCTAAAATGATACGGGGTGATATTTAGGTCTATCCTTATTATGTTGGATGCGTTATTGAATATTCCTATTCTTCATAGTGCTTAAAGGTATTTAATTAATATAGTTTATTGTAATATTCAGACTAACAAATTTATATTGTTACAACCTAGGCGACGACAAAGACAAATTCTACGTACAGATTTGTAGAAGCACATTTATTACCCATCGGTATTTGAACTAATAACATTGAAATAATTGTAATTATTTTATGATCGTCTTCATTTATTTATTTATTTAATGGCATGCGTGTCTAGAGAACAGCCTATTGTTATATTGTAATCATTAGCCAGGTGTTACGGATTTCAAAGTACAAGCTGATTCTAGGAAATTCGGTCCACGTTACCGGGCGGACAAATTGCACTTGTGCACTTTAAAACGATGGCCTGACTGAGGGGGCAGTAGAGCGAGTACCACGACCAAGGCGAGACGTGTGAACTACAATAGGGATTCTAATAGTGACGGACTTGGTGCGTTTTATTGAATCATGACCTTCTGCATTACGTTTGGATTCGTTGTGTTCGGTTATATTTGTACCTGTGTTATGCGTATTTGTATAGTTCTAATAAACTGTATAATAATTCGCAAATAATATATAATAATTGCATGACAAGAGCTATGAATGTCAAAGAAGCAAGTGAAGTGTGTAAGAATAAGCCTAAATGGCGCTCTGTAGTCCGTGCCTACCCCGCAATGCACCTGGCGTGAAATTATGTATGTATGTATAATTCGCAAACTCTTAACAATATATATACACTATAACTAAGTTTGGTTCAGCTCGATCAAGCCGTTATTGTTGCGCATGTACCTAATACCTAGAAGGTTGGCATTACCACGCTGAATGTTTGAAGTGTGTAGACACGAATTATTTGGGCGAGGTAAACCCCGGACTTCCGTTCACCTGCGATCGGCGCTTTTTTATATTTTTAAAGTCTGTGGGCACTTGGCCCCCACGGACCCCACTTTTCCACCCCAAATGGCTTCCGGTTCCAAGGATCACATATTTTGCACCGTTTGAGGTGTTTGGCAGAGGTGGCACTGATATTAATAATTATGTCGATTAGCGCTAACTTCAAAATTATAATCGACTGTGCATATAAAAATTCTGATCAAAACATTTCAAATTTGTATTTATTACTTCCAGTACGTTAATTTCAGATAAATATTATTATCTTTATAAATCTTACTTAATAAAATATTCAGTGAGCAAACAATTAATTAAAAAAATAAAACATACTCTGTTAATTACAGATATTATATTTTTATTATTAATAAATTTGTTGAGGGAAACTCCAAAATAAGTATAAGAGTTGTAACTGCAGACTTGACAACTATCGTTGGTTGTGGCCTTAATATTAACAAACTGATTTCTGTTGTACGGTTAGTAACAATAGATATTTTCATTTATAATGCTTGTATTAAATAAAGGACGCCCTTTCTTGTCAATGCAAGGACGTGTTACATCAACAATATTTTGATACACAGATAATAAGTTTAATAGTAACAGAAACGAACGTAAATTATTTAATTTACGTGATTTAGGAGTAATTTTTGCGTGAAAGAGTAACAAACATACATCGATACATCTATACATCCATACATACATTCTTACAAACTTTGGTGTAAATAATATTTATTTAAGATATATAAAGGATTTGCGAGTTAACGCCTAAGTATTAGGCAGATACTTCGAATACAAAATACAAAGAGACCTAAAATCGAATACTGAGTAGTTAATTCTTCGATTAATATTTTTTTTGTCATTATGACGAGACGCTCAGCGTGGGTATTTTTGGTGTTTCCCTTATGGATAGAATCAGAAATGAGGATATCTGTAAGAGAACCAAGGTACTCGACATAGCTCGCAAAATTAGCAAATCGAAGTGGCGGAGGGCCAGTCACGTCTGTTGTAGGACCGATGGTCGTTGGAGCAAACATGTTACGGACTGGAGACCACGGCCCGGCAAGACGCCTTCCAGCCCGGTGAACGATGACCTGCGTAAGGTCACCCTATAAACCTCGAAGATCAACTATGTGACTGCAACATGCGATAGTGTTGTACATTGCATGTACTTAGATCGTTTACGTAATGTATTGTGTATATTTATCATTCATATGTCATCTTCATGTATTCAAGATAAAGTGTTTTTGCATGTTTTGCTACTTAAATACATATAATTTTGATATCAGTAGATATAAATAAACTCTTAAAAATGCAATATAACAGCCAATCCTTAAAAACTTGTAATAGACATAAATAGCAAATACGTAAACTTCTGTTAAATGATTTATTGACATCTTATAGATTTCATGTTGTAGCTTAAATAAATAAATACTTATTAAAATAATATCATAATGAGATTAAGACCACCATTGATTTCTAGATTTAAAGCAGTATTTAATAAAAAAATCTAATATTAAAATATCAACCGCAACTTTGTAGTTTAATAGATACAATTAGTCAATGTCGCTTATCTCTATATTTGCTTTGCTGTGGAAAGGTTTACCGGCTACTGTATAGGTATTACTTAGGTATTGTTTGTCTAATAAGTAACAAGAAGTATCCATAGTAAAATTGTTAAATGTAGTAATAATATTAGTAGGTACATAAACGTATTATACTGCTGTTAATTTAAGGGAACTTATGTATTGATCACGATTGTCTAAGCTCTCACCTTATTGAAAGTGATCATTGACATCTAAGGCTGTTTGTAATGCCAGGTCTTACAAAAGACATTTTAGAAAAAGCCCTTTTTAAATGAACTAATGTTGTAGCGTAAAGCGAAAACCAAAACGGGAAGTATGTGGTGAATATTCGACCGATGTAGATGTTGTTACCATTATCAGATGCTGATAAATAACATCGTAATTAAATCTTCATAGCGATGTGTAAAGCAAGCTAATCCACCTTGGAACAATCGCGGCGGATATACTGTCCACTCGCTAAAACAGGAAACTCGAGCCTAGTGGTGGAATGTGTATATATGGGCTCGTATTAAACTATAATATTCTGTAGAGTGCGATTGATGTAGTAATTGGATGTTGTCCCCAAATTAAACACTGGTACAAGAAACGGCAGAATACGTAGAGCCACACACATTTCGAAGACTAATGGCCGGTTCCTATATCTTACTATTTATTCGCTTGCTTTACCATAATTTGAATTATATAATACCATAGGTTGAATTTTGACATTACTTATATGCAGCTATGTCAAATCTTAACCGATAGCAAGGCAAATGAAACCATCTAATATAATTATTTAATTAGCATTCAAGTTCATATTGGAAAAAAGAAAACATTAAAATATATTTTAAAACACAGCTCCCCCTTAAGACACATGCGGTCGTCCTATGACGGCGTGACGTCGCCCGCGTGGTCGGTGACTTTTGTAATATTGTTTATCTCCCTATTGCACTGATAATACGAGCGGTTTCGTTTTGTGGCGGAGGGCGTGCTCGGTTTGCACCCAGCCGTCTCTTATAAAACGAACATAATCTCAACATATTTTAGCATTTAATGCTCGTGTTTCGCGCGTGGCGCGTGACGTCTCGCCTCATATCAAACGTGATTTTTTCAAGACTGCAACACACCCACAATCGTTTTCAGTATAGACACACATTTACGGTGAGATTTTTCTTACAGTTTACATGAAAAATTATTTAATAAATTAACTTTTCTTTTTAATTAACTACTCTAAAAAGTGTTCAGGGCTAGACAAATTTCAAGTTTCATTTTCTTGTTGACTCTTCAAGATTTTGTTTAAGGCCTTATAACTAAGTGAATAAAATTATTGTAATCATTTTTATTTTATTTATATTTATTAATCTGCGGGTTTTAATTGATATTTATATCACAGTATCCGTTATTGTATGTTTTTAATATATACTAATTATAAAATATATTATAATATGCTTTGTGATCTTAGTTAAATAAATTGAATTTATTTTAAATAGTTGGTTAATCACTTCAGTGTTAAATAATAAATTTGTTTCAGCTAAAACAACAATATGGCCTATTTACAGTCAATGCCAAAATCAGAAACTATTAAACTTCGTGAAAAACATATTGGGTAAGTTGTGATTTTATTAAGTACTTATTTACACATATACTAATATAATAAAAGAAAAAATAATTTATATTGTATTCTGCTCATAGTCCCTCAAGACTAAGTACTGAGTCTACTATTTACTTACAAATTATTTTTTAAACATTTTTAAATTCAAATAATTAATCAGTGTAATATTTTTTTAGTAATTATAATGTGATAATAATATCGACATATATTAATCGTTTTAATATTTAAAATATTAAATACTATACTTTTTTACAGCTCTGCCTGTCAACTGTTTTTCCGTTCATCCCCTCTGAAAATAGTTCGAGGCATCGCTCAATACATGTACGATGAGACAGGCGAGAGATACCTCGATTGCATTAATAACGTAGCTCATGGTAAGATAAAATCATTTTCTTTATCACATTTAAGTATTTGTGCTCATGTTTAAAATCATCTATTTTTTATAATAGGATAATAAGGTATATACACGATGTATTATAATATAAAGTCCGAAACAATACCAACTACCATATGGGTCGGGTCTTTTCCAGTCATAAAACTCACTTTCACATTATTATAGCATTTTAGTTTTACGTAGTACTTACCCTTTGGTTAAATATCACAGTACTTGATTAACGCACCAGCCGTGGTTTGGGTTATTGTTAAAATAATCACGAATTGAAAGTAAAGACAAACATTGGGAAAGTAACTTATTTAATGCGGTAATCGATTTGACTAACCCGTCAAACTGCCTTAGACATACGGGGTCGGGTATAGGAGATTTTTAGGGCCAAATATTGGTATTGTCATAATACTGTCATGAGTTGCAGGACTCGAATTAAAATGCCGTTAGAATTACTATAGAGTTTATTAGAACTATACAAACACGTATTTCGTATCGTATCGTAGTCCAAACGTAATGCACGATTTCATAGCTTGCGTAGAGACCGTCACTAAATATATCACCGAATGTATACAAGTCTTGCTTCGCTCGTGGTTCTCGCTTGACTGCCACATCTCTCAATGGGGCTTGCTTTATACTGCACAGATGCCACATGTCTGCTCGACCACGTGCACCGAATTTCTTAGAATCACACCTGGCTAATGACTACCATAAAATATTACAACACACAATGGGCTGTTTTTATAATCACAAATTCTAAACAAAAAGTAAACAAAAGAAGTACAAACGCTGAAAGATAATAAAATGTGTTTCTACAAGGCTGCAGGTGTGAATTTTTCTTGGTGGGCGCCTAGGTCGTAACAATACTATGGCTTGAATGGGTGAACGTGATCTCTTTGCATCGCCGTGTCTGAGTTCAACTAACTTCAATTCCTATTCGTGTCAAAAATACTCGGTGGTTACCATTACCTATGCTGTTTCCGGTCTTTGTGTATCTTTTGTGCACGACCTTGCATATTTGTAATACCTTGAATTAATATCTTAAAAAAGTAGAGCTTTTCGTGTACAGCCTTAACAATACCTACTAATTTAAATTGTAAAATTATTTTGATCTCAGTGGGACACTGTCATCCTCACGTAGTTGAAGCGGGCAGGAATCAAATGTCTTTAATATCAACGAACAACAGATACCTACATGACGAAATTGTAGTCTTAGCAGAAAGATTAATCAAAACGCTACCAGACTCTTTGTCTGTCTGCTTCTTCGTCAATTCTGGTTCTGAAGCCAACGACCTTGCATTAAGATTAGCACGAGTTCACACAAAGAAGAAGGACGTCATTACTCTTGACCAGTAAGTATTTTATGACAAAAGTTTTATTCTTGAATTTCTTTTGTCTGCGAAGAAATGGAAATTACGAAAAAAAGAGTGAAAGCAATTGCAAAAGTTTGTTGGCATAAATTAAATCTATGCTACTAATAGACGTTTGTTTCTGTAGCGTATTTTTTAGTGGTAGTGTATAGCAGACATGACAGACTTCTTAATAGATAGTGATTACCGTCGCCATGGAAAGATAACGCCGAAGATGCTATCGATGTGCTGCCACCCTCGAAGTGGGGACTGGAATCTGGCTTTAATGTTGGTTGGTAGCCATGCAGACAGGCAATTGTATCTACATCCAATAAATACAGGATATTTTTTAACCCAGAAAATGAAATAGTTTCAGCGAGATAAGAATTCGAACTTCACTTAAGGGAAGCTGAATTAATCGACCAAAATAATTTTAGTACTTAAACGTGTGTTTCCGTTAAAAAGGATGAACATATAGATATTAGCCTAAAAAATGTCTTATTCGGAAGATATAGTAGCCAACTTAGACAAGCGAAGTCAAAAAGATTATATAAAACTTGATCCAACCCCGTCTCGCTGTAATATTTGTATGTATATATCCTATATTTTTAAAACCGTTTTGTAAGGATATTTTGTTAACTAAAAGCATACCGCCATTTTTATGTACTTCCATTTTTTCTGAAGTAAAAATTCTTCCAAGTGATGCCAACAAATAAGAAAGTCTGAATGTGTGAGAATGTTAGATGATTATGAAAGGGTTGAAGTATTTTGGGGTGCTACTAGCGCCTGTTTGTTCCAGCGCGTATCATGGGCATCTAACGTCTATGATCGATGTCTCTCCATACAAATTTAACCTACCCGGAGGGCCTGAGAAGCCAGACTGGGTTCATGTGGTAAGTTATCCAATTATTCTCGGCATTGGGAATATTTTTCTCAACTAAACATTCGCTTTTTCTAAACGAAAACGTAGAAACATTTGCGATTCTTATAGCATCTTTATCTGTAATTAAACATCTATTAAGCCTGTAATAATAAATAGTAAATTAAAATCGGAATTACCAATGTTAAAAAAAAAAAAAATGTTATACTTTTCGTCTATGACTCGTTCAATTTGAGAAAAAAATGCGGATCTGCTATTCTTATTGGACGTGTTGTTAGCATAATGATCCTTTTTAATGTCTAATTAAGAGTTGTAGATTTCGCAATAAAACAAAAACTAAATGCCGAAATGAAATTCGAGATCGCCGGTTTAAAAAGGCTAAATCAATAATAATAATACAATTGGCTAAATCAGCCCAAGCACTGCGAAGTGTTCCGTAGGTGTGGTGTGTTTAAGTTCTCTATTATCGTCATTTGGCTAGGGTATACATTAAAGCACTTAATCGAATATACCTACCTCATATTTAAAAAACTACTACCTAACTGATGTTTTCAAATCAATCTTTTTGAAATTATTTTTATGCTCTTTATGACTGGAGATCATTTTCTTAGAATTATCGGCTTTATATTTTAAACTTAGAGGAGGGGAGATTAGACAATCCATTATACCAAGCGAATACTTTCCACCTATTTATATAAATGAAAAAACTATAAAATACATCTTCCTATGGAAGTTGCATTCAGATAGACCACATCTTTGGATAAAATTGCCTACTACATTACATACATACTTCGATGGACGACGACGACGACGATGACGATTTTATATTACTTCTGTGTCTACTAAACTGATGCAACCTTAATAAATATTTGAAAATCTAGATAATAAAAATTCACTATCACTGCAATCTTAAACTAATAAATTAAATGTTAATGTTATTGAAGGTCGTATATTTCTAGTCGTGTTCAGCGTTTGCGCGATAAAAAGTCTCGTCTTTAGTAAGTTTTATACAAGAATTTAATTGTTACTTTGCCCTTTAATCCGGACAAAGAAAACTTATAAATTAATTCTTGCTAATTAAATGGGCTCGGGGAGAGGAACTTGAAGGCTGATTTTAAATGAATTATCTGTTTGAATAAGCCTTTTGAGTAATTTATTTTAGGAAAGTTCAAAGCTGTTTAAACATGCTTAAAAAAAAACCAACTGTCTAGAAATTACTCCCATCAAAAAAACTACTCAATGCATTTTATATTAGAATACTTCGCCGTGACTGACGTCATATTATATTTATTGACTTAAAACTTAAATTTAAAAAATCATCAAAGCACATCGTTATGGTTTTCTAAGATCTGACGACACCCCACCTATGATATATGCCGAGAAGATTTAAAACTTATATTTACCCTACTTCATTTTTTACATTTACTAATAAAATGATACTTATTTAATTCCAAATAGGCGCCGGTACCAGATACCTACAGAGGAAAATATACCTATCCAAACGACTCACAGTATGAAGCGGAGTTAGGAAAATTGTATGCTGACGAAGTAGGAAGAATTTGCAAAGAAATTAAGAGCAAAAATGGCGGAGTTTGTGCCTTTATTGCTGAAAGTCTTCAGAGTTGTGGAGGGCAAATTATACCACCGGAGGGCTACCTGAAACGTGTTTTCCAGTAAGTATATAATTTCAAAACAGAAGCGTAAATATAATCCGCAGATCCCACCAGAGGGCAATGGAGATCGGGTTTTCTTCTATTAGGATTTAACTCTGCACCAGGTATAAAATTCTACAGCTTACTACAGATTCTATGCATGCTAGGTTAATACCTAGCATGCGTAGAATCTGTAGAAATGCTTCAAGACAGTGACTTCAAGTTATAATATACAAGAATATACGTTATATATCGCTAGGCTTGTATTACTGGTAATATAATATAATTCCAGACACCAAGATCACAGTAAATAACATAAAATTCGTTTGCGAAATTTACCATGCCTTGTGCGTTACAGTGAGTTAGGCTAGCTTCCTATGTTATTCTAATGACAAAGATTCGATTTGCCGATATTCTTAAGCGACTTTTTTTGAACTAATTTGTATATTGCGTTGAAGAAATATATTAAGAGGAAACCGGAACAAGGAAATTACCGATGTGCTAAACCCACCGAACCTAGCTAGATTTGATGAGTTCCACGGCTATGGGACTTATAGGCTGATATAACTTCCCGCATTGCGAAGGGCGTGCAGCAAAGCTTGATGGTCTCGATGCAGTAGGTTACAATGTTTTCCTACCTAATTTTACGGCAAATTTATATTTTTTACAATATTTCACAATCTCTTCAAAATATACTTAACAGTATTTTTCACCAAAGTGTTACAAGGTGCAGAATAGCAGAGTATAAATTACAGAAAATCATTACACTTAATGATGCCACTGCTTCAAAATAAAACATGTAGGTAATAGCAACAAACGAAAAAACAAACATTATCATTGTTTTTCTTAGATAATTATACTCATTATTACAAATGACCCGCACCTTTAGCGATAATGCTTTCTTATATAAACTTTTTTTATCTCCTTTACATGTCTTAAAATAATTATGATCAATTAGATAAATAAAGCATATTGTTTAATGCTAACCCAATTTTGCGGCATCAATCACTAATTGCTATAAATACATACAAAACTTCACGCCAGGTCCCTTGCGGGGTAGGCACGAACAACAGAGCGCCACACAGGCCCATTCTTACACACCTCACTTGCTTCTTTGACATTCATAGCTCTTGTCATGCACGCTCTTGCTATAAATGCTATACTTAATACATTTAATTTTAATGATAGCAAAGTTCCGTAATACAAAACGTTTCAACTTGTATAATATTATGATAACTGAATACCCATAATTTTGTAAATGGAATCTTGAGCAGACTTTATTAAATCTAAATTATTTATAAATAAATATTTTATATAAAAAGGTTTTTACACCGTTAGGTTAGGAACCTATTAAATTCTATCCAAACAATTATTAATATATTAAAATTAAGATCAAAGGTGTATTTGTAGGCAGCGACAATAATACAAAGAAACTAGCTTTTGCTCCCAATTTAGCTTGCGTTAATGTTGTAGACAGAGTGGAGAGGAATGGGGCCGGCGATAGTGCGTATGCATGCATCTTTTATGCCTAATTTCCAATGTTACTTTATTTCTTGTTCTGTAATAGTTAAGTTACATGTTGAGAATTTACATGAGTATACTCATAAGTAATGTTTAAGATTGTCGCTTTAATCCGTATTGTCATATTTCGATAGATATGTTCGAGAAGCTGACGGAGTTTGTATTGCGGATGAAGTACAAGTCGGTTTCGGTCGTGTTGGTACGCATATGTGGGCATTCGAAACGCAGGATGTGGTCCCCGACATCGTTACCATGGGCAAACCTATGGGTAATGGACATCCCGTAGCTGCCGTTATTACAACACCAGAAATAGCCAAAAGCTTTGCAGATACTGGTGTCGAATACTTTAACACGGTGAGATTTTTTACAAATAGCTGTTATTCAAATATGTCATATATTTTCTCATTCATTTGCGGTTAGCATAACTGTCTTTTTCTTTCATACTCCTCTATTTCAGCATATATGCCTTTAATACATATATGCACAATAAATTTAAATTCATCCATAACTTTTTAAAATACCTTAACATTTACACCGATCCATCTTCCAGTTTTATATCATTTGTTATAATATTGTTACGAGTTGCAGGACTTGAATTAAAATGCCGTTGGAATTATTAGAGTTTATTAGAACTATACAAACACGTATAACATAGGTACAAATATAACCGAACGCAATAAGTCCAAACTAATGCAGAAGATCGTAATTCAAATACACGCGCACTCTGTATCTAAATAGATTACCGAACTTATACAAACCTGCTTTGCTTCTGGTTATCGCTCGACAGCACCATCTCTCAATTGGGGCACTTGCTTTATACTTCACAGACGCAATATGTCTGCTCGGCCGTGTGACCGAATTCTAAGAATCATTTATATCCGAGTATTTTAAATCTGAGACACCTGGCAGTGATTACAATACAACAATAGGCCGTAAAACATTACAATACACAAGGGGCTGTATTTTTAATCACAAATTTGAAACACAAAGTAAACAAAAGCAGTCCAAATGCCGAAAGGTAATAAAACAGGTGCGCAGATCTGAATTTGTCTTTGTCGGTCGTAACAATATACATATCTTCAAGTCCTCATTACATAGTTACTCACATATTTTCATCTCAACAGAAGTTTTTGTCCTATCACTTTAGTGACTCAATTTTCATATCTACAAATCTATATCTATCATTAATTATTGTACTTAAACTAAAATTATAGTATGCAGCTAAATCAAAGTAATTTTGAATCTGAATCGGTCGATGAAGGTAGTTCTTTTAAATACTATCTAAGACGGCTTGGAAAAATGCTAGGCTTAATTTTGAGTGGTGGCTCTGTTATAACTTTACTATTCCAAGCTTAGTAAGTAATTACTTATAGATCAAGATAATGTAAATCTGAGCTGATGTTAAATCTAGGATTATTGTTACTACTCCCAAACTTATTTTTGCAACAGTTTTCTACACAGTTAACCGCCACAGTCCATTCAAATTAAAACTGGGTTATATTCGATATTTAAAAGCGTTGTTAGCGTTACCTACAGTAGATAAGAAAACTAATGTAACTTGCATTCATATGATTATCAACGTTATAGTTTCCAGTGGAAAAATTCCGATCCACAATGTATATGGAGGTATAAGAATTTTTTTGTTTGCATACCAATTATCGTCTCTTCGAGGGTCACAAGACGTGCTGTGCGAATTATACTTATTAGAAGCTAAGTGATTCGCATTCACTGTAAACAAGTCACAAATATTACGAGTCGTTCCCGGATTATTATATTTTAATACCTAAAAGTGATGGTTTTTCCATAGACTTTTAGTTACTGAGTTACCTAAATTAAAAAAGTTACATAACTATATCAAAGTTTGGAATATTATCGATACTATCGAAGTTTACAATTAAGAACTTTGACATACTACCGATAAAGTGATAATATAACTCTACAAACATACTTATTGCTTGGAAATTTAATACCTATATACCTAAATAAATAATAGGGGAGAGGCTGAAGATCGACTTTCACCTCTGATAACCATATGATACATATTTTTTTATCATATTATATTGATTTATAAATACGCCTATGATAGCTTGCCAATCGAAGTGTCGATGGCATTTTTAATTAAATTAATCAGTTTTTTACATAACTCTTTTGATTATAATTATACAAATTTAGTTTCAATTGATAGTTTTTAACACGGAGAATATTCCTTGATAGGCTTGCCTACGTTACGTAACGCGTTACGGCACAAGCCTGTCTGACTTCCAGTTCTCTCAGTCAAGTTATCATTTCTGTCGGTCGTCCCGCGACGCACACTTTTTTATTACTGAAGCACAGCAGACAAGGTGACAGCCCAACTGTGATTGAAAAGTGGTTATCGTCGCCTATGGACATATGCAATACTAGAGGTGCTGCCAGCCTTGAAGGAGAAGCTAGAACCTGGCCATTGATGGCAGAACAAAACTGAAAATTGTTATGGCCGCATATTCTAGACCAGGGGTGGTACTCTTCCATTCCGGTAAATGCCCCACCACCTGACTGTGTATAAGTATTCTTTAATAACCCTGTAGGCTTATCTGGGAAAAAACCGTTCCTAGAATAATATTTATTCTAAAGCAAAACTACCATGCTCGAAGAGTTCAAAAATAGCCAAGAACATTATTCGATTGGCAAGCTATCGTAAGCGTGTTTACAAATCAATATAACCTGATAATATTTTTTTATCTCATCTGGTTCGTCTCTTAGACTAAAAGAACCAGAGTATATATATATATATATATATATAACATTTATATGTAGGTACAACGATATAATTTAAGAGGTTGTTTTTGTCCAGTTAACTGTTGTAAATTGACCTAGTATTACCTAGTGCGCGATACATTTTGACGTTTTAACTAATAATCTAATTAATAATATTTAAAAGTACCTATGTATTCATATTTTACGATCATTGAATGACTCTTTCTATAGTGAATAGATGATGTTTATATAATTAGAACATTCATAACCATGTGTATGGAATTAATAATGATGAAAGTGATTTTTATATTTCAGTACGGTGGCAATCCAGTTTCTTGTGCGATTGCCAACGCTGTCCTTGATGTGATCGAGGAAGAGCTTCTTCTAGAACGTGCATTAAAGGTGGGGAATCATTTACTTAACCGATGTGAAGATCTCAAGCTTAAACATAAATTGATTGGTGACGTCAGAGGGAGAGGACTCTTCGTTGGCGTCGAATTGGTTACAGACCGTAAAAAAAGGACACCTGCGACTGCTGAAGCAAAACACATTGTCAACAGGTAAGAGAAACAATGCTAGGGCATATAAAGGGACCTATAAAGATCTGCAAAGTGCATGACAGTCCATATAACCGCGACAGTATAGGGGTCTATAAAGGCCAGGGCCTTCAGTATTCTCATTTAGATAAGGAAACCCTAACACGCATTAATAGAAAATAACCCAACCTTCAAAACTGATCAACGAATATTGTTTAATCCAATTCTTATAGTTAGTACAGCCCTACAATATTTTTTTTTCACTATTTACTATAAAAGTTAGGAGGATGAATCTAAATAAACCTATCTTCTATCTATATAAATAAAAACGTAGAAATGTATGTTATATGTACGCGCATAACTTGAGAACGAGTTTACAGATTTTGATGAAATGTTTTGTGGGTGAAACCGGAGGTGGCGCTGGGATCGGGTCCTAGATTTTTATTTTTTCAAGGCAGGATAATTTCTACCGGGATCTCTAGTAATATTATAAAAACGAATCAGTTAGTTTATGTGACGTTTTGACGCTTTAACTACGCAACAGATCGTCACGAAATGTTGCATACACGTTGTCAGGGGTATAGAAATAGGCCGTACCTTAATTCTATTCAGGAAAAGTACTGTTCCCGAGGGGTAGAATATGGCGCTCCAACCGAGTTTTGTTGGCGCCACCGTTGTAATTCACTAACAAATACACTATCTTGGCAATGGCAATAACAGCGACAACGTATTGTCTCATTGTTACTTAATTATACCTTCGCTTAGACGGCGTTATGGCTATTTATTAGATACTTTGAATTAAAAATTAAGGTCGACATTTCAATAATTATAACATGCCCACTACATATCAAATATACATCCATACACTCTTACAAACTTTCGCGTTTATAATATTAGTAGGATTTTATTCATATAAATCCAATGTTTTCTAGAAAATTTGCTTTTTTTATTTTACCTTTAAGGATCTATAATTGTCTTCCAGGATGAAGGAAGAGAAGATACTCATAAGTAGCGACGGGCCAGACTGCAACGTTTTAAAATTCAAACCGCCAATGGTGTTCTCAACTCAGGATGCTGACAGGCTAGTTGAAACATTAGACAGAGTTATCTCAGAACTTGATGGAAATAGGACGCCTGTTACAAATCTCAAGCTTGAGGTAATTACTATATATTTATTAGTTTTCTCTCTTTCTCTCACATTTTGCTATAACTATTCATACATTTTTCTTCTTCACGGATGATGTGCGAGCGAGATAGAGCAACTATTAATATGTGCGCTCCCGCGTTGCGCTAGCCAGTAGTGCGTTGTCTGCTGCGACGTATGTGGCTCCCATAACATTATTGCCTTATTATTGATTCCTCTTCATTACACGACATGATAGACTGAAAATCTTAATAAGATTAAATTTCACATGTAAACAGAGTACAATTTAATTTGTAATTATTTTATTAGTTTAATATTAATAGTAGTACGTTTTCTTATTGCACGAGTTCAGCAGACAGGCAGACGGCCCACCTGATGGAAAGCGATTACCATCGATATTTTTATCATAGGTGCTACGAAGTGCGCTGCAGCTCTCTGAATGGAGACTGGAACATGGCCACTAACGCTGGAACACAACTCAAAGTTGTTATGGCGGCATACCCTCGATCAAGGGTGGTAGCCATCCAAATAGGCAAATACCCTACGTGTCTGGGGTATTTTGTCGCCTCTTAAGACAGGCCGCCTAGCCGCAGGAAGTTATATTCTTTCTCCGTTCCTGCACGGATACCTGTACTGTACTTGTAAAATTACTTTGATAGTTATTCATATCTTGCAAATAAAGTGGTACTAAATATCAAAGATATATAATAGGATTGTCCTTGCTACAAATAGTACTATTTTTCCATGATATTTAAAAAATATATTATATTTCTAGGTACTGGTTACACCCATAAGCAATGAAGTTACCAACAATGATGCAGTCATTAAAAGTAATCTACAAAAGTCAATCAAAAGTATGTGACATCATACTTGATATGGACCATAAGTATTATCGAATATTAAGGTTGTAAATATAGATTTTAGCATAAGTTACTTAGTTTAAGATTATATAACCACATATAATGTTTTGTATAAAGCGTGGAAGAGTACGGAATCACAATCGACATATAAAAAGAGTAACTCTAAACTCCTGAATCTTGGATAACTAGATAGTGTCACAAGTCTTCTCTAGATTTCAAACTTTTCGTTAAAATAATATTTAATATATCAGATTATTACACAGAAACTCATTGAAGTTTTAGTTTATAAGTTTCAGATTTGAGTGGTTTAGTTAGCCTGAATAAATGTGTTTTAAAGAATCGTCAAAAAGTGAGAGGAACCTGTGGCGCCAGCCAGTTATGGCAGGATTTAGTAGCTTTTTACTCAGTGGTTATCGTATAGGTATAATAAGGTATATAATAATAATACACTGAAAGATGGATGCAGAAGTCGCGGAAGGCCACGACACACCTTCCATGATCAAATTGATCATGTATTAGCAGAAGGTGATGTTAGGAGCCTTAAGAACAGACGAGCATGATAAAAGCTATGAATGTTAAAGAAGCAAGTGAAGTGTGTAAGAATGGGCCTGTGTGGCGCTCTGTTATTCGTGCCTACCCCGCAAGGGAACTGGCGTGAAGTTATGTATGTATGTATGTATATGTACACTGAAAGAAAAAAATAAAATAATCAAAGTACAGTAACTCTTTATTTTTCTTATTACTTATTTATATTACCAAAAGATAGCTTACTGAGATTATTGAATAACTAACTACTATACTAGAGGGCTTTAGTAACGACAAGGTACAATATCGTAAGAGCTGCATATAGATCAAAGAACAATTGCGTGAAATCCATCAATCCTTCTTGAAATGTGATGCATATACTGCCAGAGGCCCAAAATAGGGAAGTTCGAGCCCAGCAGTATTGATGTTTAACGGAGTATATTATTTATTATGTTTACAACAGAAAAAATATCATTTTCGTAATTAAAAGTGTATTTGTTTATTTTCACATCCAAAATAATGTTAATTCATTTTTTACTTTGCTATCAATTAAATCAAAATATAGTTACAACTAAATTAGTAAAACTAGACTTAGTTGTCACCATAAATGGATGATGGACATTATTCAATGGTGAATGTGACAGCTAGTGTTTAAAGTGAAATAAATATCATTACATTAAAGCCCTATGCGTGAACAAAAAACAAGCACTATTTTTTCACCTATTTATCCACAAAGTTAAATTGTTTTGAATAAACCTAAAAATTGTTAGAAAATGATAATAAAACTAATATATAGTTTTTGACCAATTTTAACTGATAGTAGGTAAATTCAAATGAATGAACATAACAATAATATATAGATGTGTCCTGAATCACTATCTATTTTAAGTGCTATGTTTTCCATATCACAATGTTTATCACTTTAAATCTTAAAAACGAAATGTTTTTATCACCTACTTTAATCTAGACTGGTTTTCAGTGACTACACTGGGAACTTAACAAGTAAAGAGTAGGTAAACTTATGGCACGAAATACCAATATTACCTAAATCTAAAAATAAGTAGTAAATAAAGCAACATTTCAGAAACAAATGGATTTAACACTAGATAAGTAGAAAGCTTATTATATAATCAAGTAAAAACATAATTTCAAAACATATTACAGCCACAATAAGAACAGGAATGTAAGTAGTAGCTCATTACTAGACAGCTATACTGCGGTCAGAAAAAGAAAGAACTTGACAGTAATAGCCATTTGATTTGACCATGCCGTCATCGACAATTACCAAACATTATCATAAGCACTAATAGATATGACAAAAATGATTAATATATTTTAATATTGAATATTACTGTGTTACAACAAGTTAATAATGCAATTATACAATTGATAAATTGTTAATAATAACTTTTGTGAATTGGACTCAGTTTAAGTGCAGCATGGCGGGAGGTAAGGCATTCTCTGAATAGACAGGTAATATAATAAAACTGATGTCCACAATTGTCAACTTTGAAACCAATAAAAATAAATCATCCAAAAAATTTAGTATGTAACTTTTTACATTGCAGGTTTTGAGTTAAATAATTCTACTAAGATAATTGGTGAATGCAAGATATTATCCTCAGAATCATTAACCAACACTTTAAGCTTTGTTAGCGCAAAGCTTGATTGTTTTGGCTGCTCTCAACAACAGCTGGCTGCAGACACTATTTGAATGTGAAACAGTATAAAAATACAAATTACACTAACAGATAAGATCCTCACAAGTGCAATACAGACAATGGCTAAAAAGAAATCTCAATAATTTGCATTCAACCTTAAAGCCAATGCTGGAACATAAAATTTGGTTAGTCTTTCTTATTGTAACATAATTTAGCATAAGGTAATTTAAATGAAAAATCTTGCATTAATACAATAAATTGTTTTTTATAAGGATGGAACAGCTTTAGCACACTTACAGAAATGGAAGTTATGGACTTCTTATGTATTGGAAAAGTAACATCCTATGACTATTTACAAAAAGGCACATTAATGGTAATAGAGAAAACTAATATAGGTTAAAGATATAAGTGAGAAAGTGAAGATGTATCACTCGCACTTGCCAGTGCCATTTGGCGTCTCAGCTCTTTCCTTATATTGGCAGCTTTATACTTATCAGAGTCAGGGCAATGTGGACATTCTTTATAATTTGCAGTGTGGTTTTCCCCGCAGTTGGCACACTTTGGATCTTCTCTTTCAGGATCTCTCTCACATTTCTTATAAGAGTGATCCCCACCACATTTTACACATTTCACTTGTCCATGGCAATAACGTTGGGCATGACCCCACTTCTGACAACGATAACATTGGATAGTCTTTATCTTTGGTGGCTCCAATCTCACTTCTTGGCCTGCCACAGATTTGAGTTTGAAAATGTTTTTCCCTTCATTGTCATATGGCACTACAATAAGCACCAAAAGTGGTTGAACTTTACCAATGTCTTTAGTATGCATCTTGTGCAACCGTATTACAGGAATGGACATGGCACACAATTCTCTTTTCAGTTTAATCAAATCGATGTCTAGCGGAAGACCTTTGACAACCACTTTCAATTTGTGTTTTGAAGGATGGCCAAATGTATGATATGGCAGCTGTCTATTATCAAAGTATTGTGTAAGCATCTTATGATCATTAAATGTTACACACATTATTTTGTTGTAATTGCTATTTATTGAATATGTTAAAATTTGAATGTTCATTGATACCACCTTTTTGACATGTGTAGTAAATTCTGCAGGGCTGTGTAAATATACAGCAGGAACTTTGGTTCTTAACCTTGGCCATCTTGATAAAAGTTCATTGTCTATTTCATTCGCTAAATGTATATTTAGAGAAGGTTTAAGTGGTTCACCTGATAGTTGGTTCCGCCTCAAAACTTCAGCCCCTTGTTTTATCTTCTTTCTATTTCTTTTAGTCATTGTGTAAAACTGAAATGAGATTAAGAAATTTTATAGCTTATAAATTTATAAACATACCCACCTACTTCATTATTAAAAGATTAACTGTATCAGCATGTGCCATTTATTTACGTTTGCTACATAATAATGCATGCATTGATATAAGAATGGCCTTAAGTAAGATTGGACATAGTTATAATCTTTTGCATTTAATGGTTGATTTATTAAAGAAGTTAGAAGTATGAAATGAAAGCGAAATATTTTGAAAACAGGAACCATACGATATTGGTAACCAAAGAAATACGGAGAATATTGAAGATTTGTAAATTCTTACCTAAATAACACCGACAGTAGTACTAAAATCGTCAGATAGATTCAGAAATTTATATAATTAGAAAAATGTTGAAAAGCAATTTTACATTTACAATTCAAATATTTTTTTATTTAGTACACATGCCAGTGTTGCCAGTTGATCATGTCAAATACTCCTAACCACAGAGTACTTTATATATACTGGTATAGAGTCAACAGTCATAATGTACACACTAACGCACTCTATCGGTATACGACACTATTCAACGGCAAAAACCGTCCAGGGGTCTAGTATTATTTTGATTTTTATATTAGACTTTTGGAAATTGCGGGAGTTATAATTTAACTCCTGCAATTCCCAAAAGCCTTTCCAAAAAATGTTTATTTGTTAGTAAATAAAACAACAATTTAGCGGTAGCGTGATTTATTATGTTTCCTTTTATGAAAATATTCAAAGGCATACATTTTCATAACATCATTTGTATCCACATCTAATCTGGTGCCGTTAGGATGATTTACTTACAAGTTTTACCGCATCTGCGCACACAACAACCTCTTCCAGAAGAAGCCATAATCCAAGTCATCATAGAACAAACCGTTAGGCAAATCGGTGTTCAGGGTACATGCGTAAGTTCAACGTGATCACAGAACACTAGTAAACGTGATAAGCGAAGTCTTCGGAGTCCAGGAATCAAACAAAGTTATCGAAAAATAATCAAAACACAAACAAAGTACATACATTCACGAGTGTAACTCATATCGATCGGAATGTCTTTTTGGTTTTGACATAGTCGACAATAAATCGACAGTTCATCAAAAATCCAGTAATTAAAGTTAAAAAGAGCTTTATAATTTGAAAAAGGTGAAGAATAGAATTTACACACTTTAAAATATATTTATTAGCTGATATGGCTTGCAAAAACATAAAAACATATCAAATATTTCTTAAACAAGTATTAAAACAACTGCGTATAACGAAACATATTATTTTCTTTCATTTGGTGTTCAATTTGAGAACAGTGACATCTACTGCAATACGTACCTACTAATAGAACGCAAAAAATCTCTAAGAAAAAATAATTGTACTAACTGTTATGACACTGCTCCTAACTAAGCTTTTTGAAAAAAAAACCGTCCAAAACAGTTTTTATTTATTTTAAAGGAGAAATAAAAAAGCCGCCGTGGAGAATAATCACTAATGACCTTATCATTTTCGCTTATGCAGTACTCACAACAACCCGTGTTAATAGGTGGGCAGAATAACCATTCCACTTGAATTTACGATGTGACGCCGACAAACAAGTGAAACGGGAATCACGGTTGTGAATGTGGTCGTTGTGAGTTTCTAATGGAACGTAGCGCATATACGAGTAGAATTGGCATAATACATAAATAAATAAATAACGAACGAATGAATTGAAATATTAAAACGAACGATTGAATTGAAGTATGATTCACTAGTAGAATATAATTCTAAGATAAACTACTACTATTATTACTGGTACTATATTATATCTTAGATATAATAATTGTAGTGATGAGAATTGTGTTTGTAGATGAATTAATGGTTTAAGTACTAAAACTCCAAAATTTATCTCGATTTAATATTGTCCCGAAGTCCCCGACGAGTCTTTATCCCTGAATCTCCTTCCCGAAGTAGAACAAAACCGAATCAGGTAATCCCCCATTTGGTAACACTGACTCAAGCATGAGCAAGACGGCCAAACAGTGTTTCAATACCCTAACAAACACAAACAATTCAAACATATACCAACATTAAAAAATAACAAACATTTCAGTACCCTAATTTTCATACAAATCTAAATATCCTGTAACTTTTAAGAATCATAGATTTACATAACTTATTATTTAAAAATTAAAACATAATAAAATGATTAATAAATATAAATGTTTGCCGTCTCACTTTTTCTGTGTTATCGGGTACACCCTGAGCCGCGCAGAATCGTCACTTCATCATTTGCTGAAATCTGGAAATAACATACATCACACAACAATATATTTCCCATTTTTAAACGTGTATGTCTAAAACTGGTGGAACTATTAAAGTGGAAACACTGACACAAGACGAAAACTTTCGGAAACGCTCAAGATTATTTTTTAAATGGCACGATTAGTGTATCTAGCCAAAGATACAGCAAAATAAAAATCAATTTAGTATTTACTAAAACTTTCAGTTTCATGAATAATTGTATGTGCTTAGAATAATTATTATAATCTTTAAATAAGTAGGCAGCATCGGAAAACCAAATTATAAGGCTTTGAATCACCTACGACAAAAACGACAAGTCTCCTTCGACATCACAAACGACAAATCACTTTTCATGAAATAATTAATAGGCAATATTTGATAACTGTTGTTTATTTTTAACTATTAAAAAATATAACTATTGCAAACTCTTACAAGTCTGAAGGAAAACCTCATAAAAAAATGACGGTGTGCGTCTTGGGACGGCCGACAGAAGTGATAGCTTAAACCAACTAATCTAATGTGAGCGAAAAGAAAGCCTGACAGACTGCTACCGTAACGCGTTACGTAATGAAGCGGTTTACCCTCCCATAAGAAGTTATCACAAAATTAGCATTCAAATACTTGCCAGAGTCGGTAAAGTAACTCGATATTTGTGTGTAAGCTTCTTGGTCGATATTATGTTAGTTACAGTAATAGATATAAAGGAACTAAATCCACATAGCATAGCCTAGTCTGGTGTATTAATGTTTGTCAATTTAACAGTTCCACTTAGCTCATTTATAATTCTAGGTTTCAGCCAAATTGTGTCTTTGATAAACATTAATCAATGGAGTTGAGAAGATTGCCATTAAGTAGGCCATCTTCAAAATAATCAACTCGTAAAAAATATACATAATATGTATTTCATTTATATGTACCCATTTTTGGATTAAAATCTTGTGTAAAGAATTTCGAAGAAGAATGTTTAATAAAAAGTTTTATAATATATTTATATACTTAGTTATAATTTTTATTATAATTTGTGTGGGATATGCGAGGAAGCCGTGGTAGTTTAGTGGTTAACACACGCACGTCTCAAATGATGCGGGCTCGAATTCAGGCTGTGAAGCATTAACAACTTGGCAGTTTTCTGACTTGATGCTTATATTGTTACAACTGCAACAATTACAGTGACGATGAAGGAAAATATCGCGAAGAATCCTAATACATCGAAATAACCGATGTATCAGACAACCGTTCTTTCCTTTACAAATCATGAATATGAGAGAAGTTGGCACCGTGAAGTTGTAAACACAACACACATTGGTCATTCTGGTATTGAACACACAATACAAAGATCATATTAGGTACCAAACGCCTGGAATTCCATAATGCGTTTGACCATCTTCTTTTTAAATATTGCTGTACATGATTTTTGTATCTATAAGAGTCAAGTATCCATTAATATTAAAGTCTTAGTTTAATATTCATGGAAACAATTCAAGTAAGGGAAACAGGGGTAATAGCGCTCAATGGGTAAGGCCGCTCGCAAGTGAAACTTAGCAGACTCAGTGTCTTGGATTACGGGACACAGGTTAAAGTGTGGGAGTACGATGCGAGAACAAATAGTAACTAGTTATACAAATCCGCTAGTAGCAAGAGAAAGAGCACGTGTGTTTGTTTTGGGCCTTGTTAACAAATTATCGGCTGAACGTTTTTGCTGGTAACTTTATTATTTGAATATTTTAATTGTTGCAACTATATTATTAATTTAAATAATTATTTGTGGTATTTAGAAATAATTCATTAATACTAATGTATTAATACTACACACACTACAATCTATTCTAAAAGCGGCGCAAATATGCAACCCTCAGTGAGAGTTATATGTTTGTGCCGTTTGCTGTCGAGACGCTTGGACCGTGGGGTCCTGAGGCCATGAGCCTCTACCAAAATTTATCGAAACGACTCATTGACTCTTCAGGTGATCAGAAGGCTGGTGCCTACCTCGGCCAACGAATCAATCCAGCGAGGAAACGTAGCCAGCCTTCTGGGCACCTTACCCATAGAAGACGGTGATCTGGGCTCAGTATTCTACTTATAGCCTTGAGGGACTATTGGTAGAATACAATACAAATAAGTTAAGTTTTCTTACATTGTATTCAATTTTATAATTGTTATTATGAACAATTGTATTATTTTGTCCAACTTTCAATATAAATTTATTCAGAATAAATATAATAGGTTTTCCTTAAGTGAACGACATTTCCCCTGCGTCCCCCCTACCTTGAAATTCTTTAACTTACGCTAAACGAAAGGATTCTTGTGGCCGCTTAAGGTTTGTTTTCATTAAAATCTATCAATATCTTATAAGTATTGTTGTAGGTTATTAAATAAACAGTGATGCTTGTGGTAGTTTGTGTGGTAGTCGGAGTTTACTCCTTAAGAACCGATTTTCATACAAGTCCCCGGTATGGACTTTTTTATGAGGACTGAAATAAATCTTAAATATAATAACTAAATAAAAATTCTTGATTTTAAGTGGCATTTTTGTATAATAAAGTATATTCTACTCTATTCTGTTCTAAAACGATAGCTATGGATGGCTAGGATACTTTACTTCTCCGGAATCCCGCGGGATTTTTTCTAGGTCAAACGTGGACGAAGTAGCGGGAATGGAATACCTAGTTAGTTATATGATTTTATTCATAATAATTAATATGTTTGTGTGTTTTGTATTCATATGCGTATTTTCATTGGATAAATATTTTAATGTCATTCTGCATTTGTGTGCATGAGTTTGTCTTGTAACCGCCATTTTTCGGCCGCATTCGGCCGCTGTCGCTGCACACATAAACATGTTTTTTAATGTTTAAGGAATAAACCCCAGTCTTACATTGGAGATGACATACACTTCTTTAACAAAATAGATTATTAATACATTTCCAACTGAACTTTTAAATTTGCGGCTAAAAACTTATGTCTTGAGTTTATTACTTATACGGCAGTTATTAAAAAACAAAATGTACTTATATTTTTTATATCTGGTCCATACTCTGCAAAAATTGTATTCAAGCCGATTTATAAAGATGAGGCAGCGCAGCCGGCCTTAGCACGTGCGCGATCTTACTATCAACCGTTACATCAATCTTGTCTGCTTAACAATTGTGCAAGATTCTTTTTATATCAATAACTTGAATAATGACCTTTAAATCATAGGCTTTTGAACCAATATCCTATAAAGTAACTATGGTGTTTATTTCATGTTGTATCTAAGAAGTAGTTGCCTTTTGTAGACAATGAAAGCATTCAGCGTCTGGACAATGCAAAGGGCCCGTGCAGCAGCGATTAGTCGAATTTATTTAACGGTTTCCATCTCTAAAGAAGACCCCGAAGATATTGTAAGACGTACTCATAATTTTAACGGTCGAGGAATCAGTTGGTATTGGATTAGTTTAAAGTGAATCATAGAAGTAATAATTTGCATAGATTTATTACTGTGTACTAAATGTAGCAGGTTTAAGGACGAGACAAGGCGTATTAAGGAATTATAGATATGAATGAATGAACTTTATTGTTCAACAACAATCAAAACTACGTTCTTAAAAGTAGGTTCAGTCATTGACAGTAAATGTTGAAAAAAGGGCGGCCTTATCGCTTAAAGAGGTCTCTTCCAGGCAACCCCCTACACTAAGGAAAATATTAAGACAAAGGTGCGGTGAATACAATAAATAATATGAAACATTCCAAGAATAAATGAAATATAAATATATAAAAAAAATGATAAAAACCGAGTCAGGGGGATGTAAGTAGTGAAATAGAACTATTTTGGATTATTTTCGATTTTTTTGTTTCTCTGTTTGTCTGTCTGTTTGTACCGGCTAATCTCTGAAACGACTGGAGCGATTTACATGAAATTTTGTGTGATGATAGCTTATATCCCTGGTCAACATATAGGATATTTTTGATCCTGAAAAATTAAAGAGTTCCCGTGGGATAGTTAAAAAACCGCACCACGCGGACGAAGTCGCTGGCACCAGCTAGTACTATATATAGAATCAGCAGCATGTTTTAGACTTGTCGATATATTTATGATGCTGTGTGAAACTCTTACGTGCCGCGTGTCATAAAGTGATACGGGAATCATTATGTCAGAAAACGATTAGCGAAAGTGGTTTGGCACGCGCAGCCCGCATCCACGTCATACCAAACCATGTACTGGTGTCACACGCCAAACCAAAACCACGAGTACTTACTCAGTGGGTTGCTATCATCAATATATAACAGGAATGTTAATATTTTTATTGAAACTGAATATATAAAGAGTATAAATTGAGTATGATGCAGTTTGTAATATTTTCGTCAAAAGTCTGTTAATGTTGTAGGTTTAATTTTATTAACTTCAGCTATGTTGTATTGCGAGAAATCACATATGATACGTAGGTATGTTATTTTTATTTTTTGCTTATAGGCATACTGGCAAACGGTTGACCTAATGGTACCTAAGTGGTTACTTACCGTCGTCGCCCATCTGCAATACCAAGAGAGCCGATGCGTTGCCTGCATTGTTCAGTGCATTCCACGCGGGCGGAGTTGCAGGCACAGCTATAATATGTTGTATAGATGTTAAGCATGAACGTTAGTTTGATTTCATTGAAAGTATTGAGAATATAATTTATTAATTCAAACCGATCACGCCGTCTGTAATTTTCCTTCTAAAGTGGGCAACCCTCATGGTTCACGTCGCATTACCTAAAATCAAAGCCGTGTTTCCTTGCGATAGACAGCGTTTTGCACCTAGCATTATCACATAGTTCCTAATATAATATGTTTATAGTACTGAAACACATAATAGCATTAAGTTGTACTTAGCTACTTTAAATTATCATTTAGTTCTTCTGTATACATATAGAAATGAAAATTTTAATATGTTCTAAGTAAAAGTTTTAATTATATATCTGTAGCATCAATGTACTCTTTGATCTGTAGCTTGGCACTGAAAGTCAGCATTGTGTCAGAATTGTAATAATACTAAACTGGAAACCTCGTTGCTTGGGATCTGCGTAGTATTTCCCGTTTTTTTTATGTTAATACCATTTATGTGAACCTGTTTTATGTAATTTTTGTGTAAGTGTAATATGTCGTTTTGCGTCAAGATATGTTTCTACTTTTTCATCTTGTATATTGAACTTTTTATTACGATCTTATTTGACCCTTCACCGATAAAAGTTCTGAAACCGTATCCTGTGCGAACTAAATCCCGAATTAGCATTTACGAATAAAAGTAGCCCTCGTTGATACTGGGCCCCGTCTTACAAAAACATCCATTCTAAACTTAATTACGATCGGTTCAGAACTTTACTCGTGAAAAGACATAATAAACAGACAAAGTTACTTACATGTGAGTTGGTTTCCTTTTCACAATTTTACATGTGTGGATTTTAATAACTTCGGGATACGCTACCGATTTTCATTAGGTGCGTTTTTATCGAAAACTTTCTCGAAATGAAAATACAAAATAATACTTCTTACTTTGTGAATGAAGAAAGATAAAAGAGCAAAGATGCATTAAGCTGTACCGAAAGCGGTTAGTATGAAAAGAGAGTTAACATAAATATGTCAAAATAAAACCAACCCAAAATGGTAGGGAAAAGGCGAAAAGAAATACGACTACAGTCGAGGAAATGTCGTCGGTTGTATAGCAAAAGGGTTGAATAAGTGTTGGATTGATTTACATAACGATACCACCGAAAGCAACTCTCGGGTATACCTACTTATCGAAACTGTACTATTTACAAATTTTTGCATCAGTGGTCGGATCACCCTTACTTAACAATAAAAATAAATGTTCTATCTTTTCATCAATCGTGTGAATATTAGTTAATAAGAGAGTTGTATCTATATAAACTATAAACGGAGCAAGTGCGGGCATGCGGGTGGCACGCGCCAGTCCCATGAAACCTCATATTACAAATTTATTTGTCCTAGAAAGTATTGAAGACTTATAATATGTCCCGAGTTATGTTATTTATTATATAACTTACCGGGTCTAGTTTGTCAGTTGGTAGGACATTTGCCTGATTGGATACCCTATCTAGGGCATATTTGAATTCCAAACAAGCATTGACCATCTGGTACATAATAACAGCTACTTTAAAATTACATAATACGTCGCGTAGCACTGTGGTAACTTATGCATTTGAAAACACTTTTTAACCGACTGCAAAAAAGGAGGAGGTTCGCAATTTGTCGGAATCTTTTTTTATGTATGTTCACCGATTACTCCGAGACTTTGATCCGATTTACGTGATTCTTTTTTTGTTCGACGCGGAATAGCTGCCATTTGGTCCCCTAAAAATTGACCTACTTTGGCCCAATTTCATGAACATTTTTTATGAAAAAAATAAAATAAATCCAGATTATCATGTCATTGGTCGTCTGCTCGATAACACTTTCTTTTAAAATCTCAAGTCTATACTGCAGCAAGAGGACGTAAAATTTGTATATTTAACATTACATGTATTTGAAGAAGGTAAGGATGTCGACCGACGACTAGCTTTGATATCTATCTGCTTGTAGACAATATCTTTCTACCTCTTGAATTATACAAATTTAGATATTGAACAAATAATTCAGATGACAATCACTGTACCTTATACCTCTGTGATCAGCGGACAAAGTGCGAAGGACTGAATGAGAGACACCTTGGCCGTCCCTCGCTGACATATTGCCCTAACCGTTCGAATCGATCCCCAACATTTATATTCCTCTGCCGAACTCCCGATCCCAGATAATGCCTCTACAATAACGACCCTGAGATGACGACGAATTCGATTTCAATACTGAATACTAAATGTACATACGTTTACATATTGTAGTTACGAATAGCCAGATAGGTTACATAGTAGACTTACTTTAGTAGGCCCCTTTTTAAGTGTACGTGATATTCGTTTTATAAAGGCGTTTCATTTTTGGGATCAGAGGGCCTAAAGTGGTCATTGTCGCAGACTCGTATGACGAACATAGAAGTATAGTATCTTATTTACATGATGCGGGTTCAAATCTTGGCTGAGGAACATGCATAACTATAAGCAGTTTTTCTATACTGGCTTATATATACCAATAATTAACTTTTGTCCAGTGGGTTCCTATATCTTACCGACCGTTCATTTGAGTCATTGCTATTGGTTAAAATTTAATACAAGCTCCAAACCAAATACCAAAAAAAACAACCGACGGTAAGGCAAATGAATGAATAATAAGATGTAGGAACCAGCCGTTGGATGAGCTTGGGTATGCAGACCCTTCCTTTGAAATGGGCATACCCAAGTTTTCCACCAAAACTTTTATGAGTTGATGTTACCTATGATTAAGAAAACTTAATTTCAACTGATGCAAGCAAAGACTTCAGTTGACCATATCTATCATAGATTATCTACGCATAGATATATACATATATCATACATCGCATAAGGATTAAAATGTTTTAAGAGATCAACTTAATTGTTCTTTGGCAAGCTTAATTCATCTAAAACACATTCCGCGCACCACAGAATCCAATTTAAAGAGGATTAAGTTATAACAAGCTCCAGTATAACATGTTTATAAAGTAAAATTCATAATTGTTAATTTTTTGCTTTAGCCTGTATGTAGATGCTAAGTGTCCTAACCCCTATTTAATAACAAAAGCTGCTTAAATACTTAAAACTAATAAAAAAACATGGCTACAATGATTCTAAATTATTACAAAAAGCTTTACGAAAGATTTTATCAAACACAAAAGGAAGTTGAATAATTTGTGACCTTTTTGCTCAACCTTAGTTGAAATTTAAATCGTTCTATTTTTACTTTTAGATTTTAGTTTGGATAATCTATGGGTATAATAAAGTTTACGTAATAAAAGTTGACGAAGAAAAAAATATATGCCAATGTTATTATTTATTTATTTTCCAATGCATCATTTCATATTATTTTTTATCTGTGCAGGAATGGAGAAAGGATATAGTTTCATGCGGCCGGGCCTGTCGTGAGGGCGACAAAACAACCCACAGCCAGGTGGTAGGGTATTTGCTTGACTGGATGGCGACCACCCCTGGTCTAGAGTATGCCACTATAACAACTTTGTGTTGTGTTCCGGCATTAGTGACCAGATTCCAGCTTCCTTTAAGAGAGCAGCAGCACATTTGTAGCACTTTTGGTGTTGCAAATGGCCTGCCTGCTGAACTCCTGCAATAAACAGAAATGCTTACATTAATATACATAAAAACGTATTCGACTGTGGCATAGGAACCTCATGGGTTTATTCGTGCCGCAGAGAGTCGTGTAGAAAACATTAGACTATGACACGTAGTGAAAATTTAAAAGTGAATTTACACAATATTAATACATACATACATAACTTCACGCCAGGTCTCTTGCGGGGTAGGCACGAACAACAGAGCGCCATTCAGGCTTATTCTTACACACCGCTCTTGCTTCTTTGAGATTCATAGCTCTTGTCACACTTGTCACAATATTAATGTTATACCTATCAAAAAAGGCGCACAGGCGAAAAATTCTTATCATCAATCAAGTGTTTACTTCTGATTTGACAGTAAAAAGCGGAGTTATCATAAATCTAGAACCTAGTAAGTGGTTCTGACAGGTCTGCATATGTGAGCCTGGTGGTTCGCTTTGGGAAGCGATATAGAATCTTTTCAGATTATATTTGGTCGATTTGGGGTATTTTTTGTACATTCATATGTCACATTCTATAGGAAACAAATGTCTAACCATACCACCGGTTCTGATAGATGGGGTAGGGTCAAGATCAATAATGCTGGCTTGACTTTTTCACTGATGAATGTCAACCGTCCAACAGTAAGAGATGCTGCAGACCACGGAAAGTATAGAAGAAAAGAATGAAGCCTGGGGTCTGAGGCGTACACTCCTAAACTTAAAATAAATCATTGCCTATTCTTATTGTATTCTAAAGCGAAACTGAGCCAGTGTGCTTAGTATGGTGTAAGCACTAATCTCACATATTACAATAAAAAAAGTGTGTTTTATAGTTTGATTACATAGAAATATCTGAAATAAGGTAATTGACAGATAAGTCAACTCTAACTATTTATCATCTTACAATAAGCTGAAGTTCTCTAATTTTCAACCAGAATAACAAGTTACTACGTCATAACTTAAATAATATTTTTTGTATATATTTGAAGTGGAACCCAAATACGGGAACACTACAAGGACAAAAATTGCAGAGTTCTTTAGTAAATTGCAAGGATAAATACAAAAACAGCGGAAACCCGCATTGCAATAGCGGGCGCATCCTTTTTGCTCTAAGTGCATCGCCGAAATCGTGCAATCCACGGACTTTGAGCAGATGGGGGTATAAAAAGCAAATTGCAGGACGGTTACGTGCCCACCTTGCGCTACCGCCTGCTTTCCCACGATATCGAGTGAACCATTGTTCAACACAGAGACGATTCCCCATAACCTATTTATACGTCTCGTCATACGTCTATTTATACATGTCTTTTTCCATTAGAATTATTACATACACACACATGCATGCACGCACGCTAACTACACTCATTCACTCACTCACTCATACACACTCACTCACTGGTTATCTTATAATTAGTATGTAGTTTGTTTTTCGCCATGGAGTGGAGCACTGGTGACCTGTAATACAGATCTGTACTGATCTACAATGGGCACCAGTCTCACACAACAGGTCCTATATCACTTGAAATTGTTGTGTGAGGAAATAAATAAAGTTATTCCTTAAAAAAAACTCATACAATCATATTGCGCAAATCCTTTTCGTAATACACTATTGTACAAAACTTATTATTATGTTATAAAAGTCGGTTTTTAATTATCAGACTATTATTTATTTCTTAAATGTCGTCAAATTGCTGCCAAAGGGCAGGGGTTTATGCATGACCTCGCTGCAAGGCAATACTGATTCGCTGGGCGAAATATAAACTACTCTTCCAATCACGGTTACGGTTCACGGGCATCAAAGTGTTTGTTACAAATTTCAACTTTAGTAAGTTATTTGACTCGTTACATTTATGTAGTCAGTACTCATTACACACTCCGTTACGTAACAAACACTCCTTTAAATTGTAAATAAATAAATTTGTAAATGCTTTTTCAAACATCGTATACACTTTTGCTTGGCTATCGCTTATTCAACGCTGTCGGTATTCATCACGTTTAGGATTCTATATAACTCATAATTTCGAAAAATTTGAGTTATTACCTGTCATCGTCTACATAGTTAGTCATCGTAGGCCGTTTACCAGTTTTGACTGAAGCGCCATCGGCGACCAGTAGGCGGAGGAGCGATACGGAAAGAAATTATATACATAAGAAATTAAAGCAAATTCAGGGAATTAATTGTTAGTAATTACTTGAGATTTACAGGTGTCTATGTAGAATTGCGTCTAGACTCTTATACCTAGTCTAGACTCGTGTTAGTGGAGATAATTATCAGCCGAAATTAAAAATTGTTTTTCATACACGAGGATTCATAAGATTGCTTGTAGTTTCAGTTTAAATTATCGCGTAGAGCATGGATCTAAAAGTAGGTATAACAGCTACTGCTAAGTGGGCTAGAACTTCTTAGATTAAGGCTCTTTTGACAACGTGAAACGTATACCTTTCTATAAATGCAACGTACACGTGGAGTCTGATTTCATTTACGTATATAAGCAATTCTGTTAATTAAATAATTTACCCAAGTCACCAAATGCAAATGCGCTACGTTTTCAAGTAACTGAACCACATAGTCGCATGTCACACAAACTAAATACTCCTGCGAGAGTTCGCTCGAACTTAGGATAGGACAGAACGAATTCAATTAGATAATTAAATTTATCTTACTTGATGCAAAGTTATACAGGTTTAGAATTTTACTTGTGTGAAAACTGATTGTGTTGTAATCACTAGAAAGTGATATATTTACAATAATTGGTGAATAGTATCTAAGTTAGTATATACTTCCATTATGTAATCCAAATTAAATGAGCTTTTTTATAAATAAAAGTGATTCAAAATTATTTTAAATTTATAATTTTAATCCATCCTTACTACTATTTACGTACCAATTAATAACAAAGTAACTATAAATTTGTACTTGTAGGTTTTGTGTTCTTTCTTCACAGCCTTGTTAGTGGCAACATTGCCTTGACATTTACTATTTAGTATGAATGTACTTTCCATGACAGAAAATAACATAGGTTTTATATTTTATCTAAAAACTAATTAAACGCGAGATAGAGGTTCGAAATTTTCGGGAGTATAGCTTCATGTACTGATTATTTTACAATTTATTATATGTGTAGTCATAATAAAAAAATCATAACAATCATACAAACAATACAAGTTTTTATTTCGTAAATGGCCTATAGTTTCTGTGAGATGCGAATTCCTACTTTCTTACATTTTCTTTAATAACGTAAATTGAAACTAAGAATGCAGTTTATCCTCAGATATAGAAACAAAATATCAAGCAGCTTTTGGAGATCAAATACAGAAATCCAATTCAACTGTTTTGAATCTAGGCAGCAGTCTGTTCTGCAAATAGAAAAGATTTTTCGTTCACATTCCACCTATAAAGTTGCGGTCTCATATGGCTTTTACTGAGCTTATTCGATATAGAAAAATAGATTGCATAATATTCCGAAATTCGGTTCCAAATGGTTTAACAGCGTCGACCTCTATATAATATTGGGAGTGGAAGAATATATCAGAGGGAAATAGTACGTCTCAATATGCAATAAAACGGGGGAGCGTATGCGACCTCAGATCCGTAAGGATTTCTCAAGAGCACACCTGAACTAGATTACTGTATCCGCGCTATAAAAAACGTACGTTCAATCGTGCCAGATGAATAAGGGCGAATTTGAAAAGGACCCTCAGGTTATTTCGCATCGTGAATGTGGATATATCGAACGGACCAACCGAAGGGAGTTTGCTCGATTTACATAAACACTCTTGCTCACGAATGTTCAATGTTGAGACGGAATATTTTGGAACGAATGGGACATTACCACGTTGCGTGCAGAGCTTTCAAGGTTACGACTTCTTATGGTTAAAATACGTTACAGTAGGCTATTTAATTAGTTTCATAAACAATCAAGGGCATGGAAATTTGACGTAAATTAGAAAGTAAATTATATATATTCAAGGTTTACAAGAATAAAGATCAGGAATTAATTTGTTTACTTATACTTATATCTGACTGTTACATTCAGGTTAAGTAATATCTTATTATTTTTGATTATACAGTTAGGATTAAGGGCCACTTGCGTAACTACGCCTTTAAATAAAATTAGTTAATCATATTAAACTACCTAAATACGTTTTAACAAAAGTATTGACAGACCTTTGAATATATTTAGCGGCAAATTTTGCGTTGTGCAAACACTAATTGTATTTAAGGATGTTAAATACGTTTTAAGTTTCTTAAATAAATTTAAGCAACCTTTGGCAAGTGGCCCTTAATGTAGCATTTTTTTAAATTTGATTCCTAAATTCAGTTTTTGAATACCATTATGAACATTGCTTACAATCATTTTATGTAAAAAATATATAAAATTTCGATTATATAAGTATTGAAATTTCATAATAGGTTCCTTGTTTATTAGTTAAACGTTTCAGCTCTATAACTAGCACCAAATATTTTACTAGTTCAAAATAAATAGTAATTTTTGAGGTTGATAAAAATTTAGTCCCAGTGCGCCTGCATTGCTTAAACTTACAATTATATCAACATACCTGCGTACCTATATAAAATATTTTTAGATTTACTAACTAACTTTGTTGGCTCAGCGACTCCTCTGTTCTGAGCAATGTCTTTAAACTGTGGGCGCCATTTTCAGTTTTTAAAGTTATGTATTATTTGTAATTTCTGCGAATCAGTACGTTTTATGTTAAAGATTTAATGCACAAATAGTATTATGGTAAAAGACAAACGTTTCAAACCCCATAATCAATTTTAATGTAATTTAAAAAATTTGTTACCTACTATAGAAACGTATATACGAACGAAATCGACGGAAGCGGAGAAATTGCCTGTTTCCATCTAGCAATATATTGTTTAAAGGTAGGTACGTACCTATAGGTCGTTTCCTTTGCAATCTTTCCGTTGTTCCCGCGACCTGAATTCGCTTTTGTCCCTTATGAAAGGAACCCTGGCTATAAGGCGAGTGTGTGCGTGAATAATTGAACGGAGGTGCTCGCGTCTTGCGGGGAACATTCAACGGGACTCATTGGAACGTGCGAGGTTATGCACGTACCACGTAGGTATCTTGCTGATCGAACAACTTTATCAATTGTAACGACACATTAAGAGGCTACTTAAAACTCTTGCAATAATTTCACTAGAAGGAAATGTCTCCAGTAACTATATTAATGTGAAGTTTTTACCGTTCTCGCGTTCATTCCAATGATGAGCTTACTCTGTATCATCTATTGACGGCGAAGGCGTATCGTCATGAAATTTGCTCGTCGAAATAACCGATGTGCCAAATCCACCAATCCGCTTTGGATATGCGTGGCTGGTATACCGTCTGTTAGTAGAGTCCGCATCACAGATAAAGTCTCACTGACGTGATGCAACCGCTTTAGTTTATGCCGCGATAGTAATTATTTGCTAATCCGTAAAACTATGTAAATAATCACTGAATAATAAAATAATACAAAATATTCCAAAGTGAAAGGTGTATTTTTTTCATTTCTCATATTTTGAAAGTACGCTTGGAGTTTCCTAATTACAGGGATGAAAACAGCACTGGTAGTTCGTGGGAACATATTGCTGTATGGATTTAACGCCTGGTTTTATTAGACAAGTAATTGTTTGTTTATATAATCAATTTTTATTTACTTTCCTCATATTCGAAATGAAAAGCAGTGTTAACTTCGTGCGAAAGGCCTATTTTGGCACTCGAACTGTTAGCGGCCTCGCTACGCGCGTGCGCCAAAACAATATCGTGTCTAAATAGGTCACTTCACCTCTCGTGCAACAATCTAAGGCTTCTTTACTAACAAAAATAACGGATCTGCAACTTTATGTTCCTTTATTTTTCATGGACTTCTTTCGTGGCGCGGACTTCTAATAGTCGACAATAGTTAAACATTATTTTTATTATATTATCTTTCTTTTGCAACATACTCTAAGGCTTTTCTCATAAAAGCTGTGACAATTCCTTTGAGGCCGGCAGCATGTTGGTACCAGCCTCTGTTGTTGCAAATTTCCACAGGCGATATTTCCATAAGTCGTTCATCTGTCTGTTGTACATCTGTATAAAAATTGTTATATAAAATGAACACAAATCTTTTCTCTTTGAAGTAATTATTATTATTATTTCACATATATATTTAATTTCCAAATCTTTTACATTTTTTTATATAAATATCTTATAAAATATATATATACATTTATTTATAAAAAAATATTATTTTATTATTATTATTATTTAGACTTATAAGTATAGTTTAATTTATTTAATATAAGTATATAGATTTTTATGTTAATGATATTTTTATAATTAGCTTTAGTCTTGAACGATTTTCTATTATTGACCGATTTCAGGTAATAAATATTTATGTTAGTTACCTATATCATCAAAAGTTTCTATTACCATTGCATTTATGTTCAGGTTTATTTACACATTTATATTTGGTTGTATGATGTATACAACCATCATATTGTTGTATAATTATGTGAAATTTATAATTCGTTTCTAAATTATGATCAATTAATAAATATCATTTAAACTTATTTAACAATTCTAACCTTTTGGAAAATAAGTTGAAAATTAATAACAGCTGTTATTTAATATATACCCCATTATTAAAAATTAATATAAAAGTACTTAAATTACAATTAACTTCCCATAAATTAATTAATATTCCATTTAATTTAGCTTCACGTAATTACATGTAATCTTGAATACAATTGTGTTCTAAAACTCCCTACCTTCAAAGCCCACAATTTAATACATATTAATCATACTATAACAAATGAATGCTAATCAAATGTTCTAGGGAGGCATATAATTGATACAGGCTTCTAAATACGTAATAAAGGCAATCAATATACTGCTAAGTGACACAATGTAATATCACAGAGTTTAATTATGATTATCTGAACGAAGAAGGTGTGTATACATTGTTGTGCCTGTAGAAAATCAGTTTGGTACAACATGACATACGATTATGCAATAATTTACGTATTTAATGATGTTTCAATGTCAAGTTAAGTAGCATCAAAACAACTCATTGGCTCTTCAGGTGATCAGGGTAACCAGCCTTCTGGGCACCTTACCCATAGAAGACGGTGATCTAGACTCAGTATTCTACTTATAGTCTTGAGGGACTTTACACTTGTAAGTAAGTACTATTAGGGATATCTAAAGTTAGATATTGATTTATATTAATCATATAAACATTGTGTCTATGACTGAGACATAAGTAGCCAAGACCTGATCTAATCTCCATCTAGCAAATAAGCTAGCTTTGGGGTATGTTTTTTTTATTAAAATTCGTTAAAACAGTTATTTTCGAAATTTATAATGCAACTGCAAAATATCACATCTTTCTAAATGGCTATGACGCTGCAGAAAGATGGATACCATTAAAGTTGATTAAAAAAAACTATGCAATCCTCTATAATATATTCATGTATGTTGATATGCAATATAATGCAGGCGAGGTCAGGCTGCCCCGACTCCCGGCTCCCGGACAATTTGGACGCTTGGCCCGGGGGAAATGCACGTGCGCTCTGCAAAGACAATGAGCTGTACAATTACATACATATACAGCGATGTCGACCCTGTTTGTCGTTTAATTTAAACTGTGTTTCATTCTTATTCCGCTTTATACGCAATTTCTTTTAATATACACACCGATAAAATTAGCGGAACACTAGTAAAACCCCAACTGCTACGTACTTGTACGCTGTTACGTAGGTTTCCCGTCACATAAGAAGTTGTCACTTCCAAATACTGTCAGGCATTTTTTCAATGATTCCTTCTTGGTCAACACATTATCAGCATGCCCAGAAGAATAGAAGCTAGAGTTGAGCACGGGGCAGAAAGACGCAATACTTATAACTTACTTATGACGCATTATGCACATTTTTTAATGTTAAAATTCTTCTACTTAGAAAAGTAGAAGAATCAGCTCATGAAATCTGTAAAAGTGCTCTTTGCTATATTTCGTTTTTTTAATAACAAATAAGAGATGTTCATTAAGTTGTAAATTAGTTCCCAATTATTTTATATTTTTAATTATCCTCATATTATTTAGTAATAATATATTTAAATGCCGTTTCATTTTTTTCCGTTCCGCTAATTGTGCCGGGGTGTGTATTTGAACTCCTTTGTGAATTAACCACAAATGTGGTATTTGTATTTTTTTTGAGCAAAGAATAGTTTTGTGTTATAATTATCTAGATAAAAGCCAAATAAAGCCCTTAGAGAATAAAGTTAATTAGAAGATAACAAGCAAGACTGGACAATTAAGCTGGGCTTGTAATATTATTTATTCATTATAATGCTAAGACATTTTCTAGGTACTGGGTTTTGTAAGGCTTGGAAATCAACCAAAGTAGAATTTCGTATGTGTAATGTATATTGCTAGATATACATAGGTATAATTAATACAATATGAACCATTATTATGCTCCAGTGTACTTATATATTTTGAGTTGATCGTGTGTGAATAAAAAATACATTAAAAGTGTAATAGTTTCACAGAAATTATAATTCTGATAGGTTACATTTGCGCACATAAGGCAGACCGGTTTCTGATATGTGAGTAATCCACATTGAACTTTATTCAAAGTAAAAGGCAGAGTGTTGGTTGCAAAGCATTCATAGTTCTGTCCCGCTTACACGATTCGTAAGCTTTGGTGCACATTGTTCTGGTGCGTACGTACATCGAGAGGAATTTATTAGTTGTGTAAAACTGTAACTATATACATAATTAAAGATAATATTAGACACATAAGCTTATATAAAAATAATATTTATTAGATATCTACCTTACTTAGTATCTACTAGATCAATAAGGCGTTGCTGACAAATTGCTTTATAGTTTAGTACAGAAAATGTTTTGAAATTAACTTGATGAAAATAAATTAAAAAGGGTATTTCAAATTATCGTTCTAGAATAATCATATTATCATTCTATAAGCAGAATACATGAATAATAGCAGTAGCATTTCGATTGTGATTGTGATTTTGTGTAACCGTGAGAAACTAAGTACGCGGGAAGCAAAACATAGAAAGCAGCTGGTTCCTAACGTAATAAGATTATTTTTTATTTAATAAAACGAATGACACACTCTCTAAATTTACTTAAAACATTTAGTGACAAACAGTTCTGAGCATACAATAAATAAAATTGAAGTATGTTGATTTTAAAATAATGCCATATTACAATTCAGAGATGCTTAATTACAAATTGCCATTTTTGGGATTTATATCTAACAGCCTGTCTGAAAGTTCGTCTCGAATTGCCTTCGAGACGGCTCAACGAATTTAAATGTAAATTTTAATTAGGCATTTAAATCTTAGTCTTGATGATATATTTCTAAATTTTGTAGTTCAAAGTAATGCGCAAACGAAGTGGCAGCCACTATTATGCTAGGACTTCATCTGTGTTAGTGTTAAAGATTTAGGCTGTGGCTGAATGCGTCTTATTTAGGGCATTAAAAAAAGCGTTGCTAACGCATAGCCACATTAACTAATGGGCGTGTAAATGTAAATGTCACTATATACATACGTTACCTGACAATATTTAACGTCATTTACAATGTTACTACTCAAGTTGCGCGTTACACCATCGCCACAACTTCATGAAAATAAGTGCCTTTAGCTTTATCCCAGATAAAGCCGCACGATTAGTAATAATTTAATTATTGCGCTAATTATGAACATTTAGCTCAAGTTATTCACGTAACATGAATAAATATGACATATTATAAAAGTTTATTTTCTATAAAAGTCACAAATAAAGGCTCGTCACGTGGTTTTGTCCGAGTAGAACATATATCTAAAGATCACTTCAAAAGACAAGAACATTATTTTTCCTATATGATACTAATACATACATTTATAATTACGTTCTTAAATTTTTCAAAATTGTTCTAATGGTTCCTAATACGGGACTATTACATTACTGACAAAACCGTCAGTAATGTAAGAGTCCCATATTACCAAAGTCTTTGTAGAGAAAATACACCATGACGTTTTTTACAACGACGGTATCATTCACTGTGCGTGGTCAATGTCTGAATTTAAGTGATTTTTAAAACTCGTTAGACGGTAATAATATAAGTAAATATTGTACATACATAGAAATTAAAACCGCTTTAGTCCTAAATTTAAACAAATAACGTAAAACAACGACCCTATTTCCACCTTGATAAAATAAAAGCCTTGTTATTTTAAGCGGTGCACGTTCTCCGGTATCGCTGAAAAGATCTTTTGTCCGACAGCGAAACACTTGAGGCAAGTCAATCGGCGAGTCGGGCCCGTTAAGCTTTGTGAGTCCGCAAATTAATGACCCCCAAGTACCGCACATGCAGTGTTAGGTTTCACTACTTTTTCCACCCTCTTATATTTTGTACTCCTTGTTACGTAGTACCTACACTGTTCTTTGATTATTTGTATGTCTTTTGATGTAATACTAGCTGTTATCGATGAAGTCTTAAAATTTATTAATTCCTACAGCTGTATATAGGTTAAGGCATTTAAAATAAAAAATAACAATTGAAACGCTCTTAGATTTAAATTTAATGTTATGACATATTACTTTGTGATTTTAACTACACCAAAGACTGTTTGTGTAGAATACTTTCACACAACTAATATAATAATTCCTCCTGGTGTACTTGCGCAAAAAAACAATTTTAATACAAGCGTGAGCGTGGGAGCAGAACTATAGTAGAATTATTTTCTCCGTGCAGTTTGGGTCATAAATCAAACTCGGCTCAGCCCCGGCTAGGGCGGTGAGCATGTTGCGCGGGCGCAACGCCATTATCGATAAAAACTCATTCTTATCAGAGAAAGATTATCATTCTTATAAAGATCATTATTATCTTTTTGCTGTTAATTTTAAATTTAGATATAAGTATTTATACTTATTTTTAATATAACTTGTTACATTCTAGACTTTTGTACTTATAGTTTTTTAATACATAGATACCTAATTAATAATTTATTTTCAATCATTATTATTCTTATTTTAATAAATACGTGTTATATTTTTTCTTTCATTTATATCACTAACCCACAAAATGAAAAAACTAAATCCACTATCCATGACGCTTATCAACAACAATAACGCGTATCACTGTGCCTGCCCATAAGGCCCGTGAGTGGAAGAGAGAGCGAAATACTTGCTTCACTGCTCCGATTATTTATGACCCAAACTGCACAGAGAAAATAATTCTACTATAGCAAGCAACGCGCAGAGTGTTGCTTGCTTTTATGCTTCCGGATAAAGTACAGATTATTTACGTGTTGGAAACCGCCTTATCTGCGTAAACGAAAACTGCCGATCGGAAATTATAATTTGTGTAACGTTGTATTAGTATTAGTCTGCTACTTATTTTATTTATTTATATGGTTTGTTTACAGTAAGTACACCATAACATTGTAAGAGACAACTTAAAAGTACAAAACTAAAATTAGTATGTAACTTACTACATACAAACAAACAGTGTAGGTTGAATATAATAAGGACAAACTAATTTAGGCATACACGTATATACAAATACACAAGCACAAGCGAGATTAAATAAGGATCAAACAAAGAAATAAGTAACGAAATAAAGTATCAGATGGAAGAATACTGTGCAATCTTAGGTAGTGAATTGGTAAATATATAGAGAAAGAGTGGAGGAGTAGGAGCTATATTTATTTGTACACTTTAATCATACATGTATTGGGTGAGGTGCTGCCTAAGACTGTCTTGACTCTGTTTCGTTCATGATGGACCGATAGCAAAGATGAAAGTTGTCTTTGCAATATATAAAATCAAAGAGTATTTCCAGCAGAGCAATGTTTTTTTTTTAATATGACCTCGGGTTAAGTAATGTTATTAAAGATCTAGACAATTTACTATAACTGTTTTACTAAATATTTTTAATGTATGTAGAAAAAGTAAAACAACATAAAATTTCGTAGCAATTCTAGAGAACTGCGTCAAAAACGGTCTCGTTTCTTAGTAGTATTTCAAAGGATAGTCTGGTATGAAACAATGCAATTTAAGCATTATTTCGGTATGGATTTTTTGAATTTTTGATTAAATATCATGTAGTATCAAACCATGTGTTAATAAGAGAAATACGGCCAAATTTTCATGATATTTTTAGACGTATAAATTTTAGGAAAAATATCCGGAAGTTTCCCGGGACAAAAGTAAGAGAACATTTAAAAAGAATATAATTTATTGTTCTACTGAAAGATCTTATCTGTATTTCTCCGTATTTTATTGACATTTTAAATCAGAAAGATACCCGTGGAACGTGAAAAACGTATCAAAGCCCGCCTAGTACTTTTTACGTGATTCACGAATAAACAGGTAAACTATTAAACAGATAAAAAACTGTATCGTCCATCGTTTTTTTAGACAGCTTCAATACACAGATACAGAACTCACAATTTTATAATATTATAGTTTTTTCATATTTAAGTAGGCATTTTTTTTTCTTCCAACAACCTCATACGATTTTTAATCTTTTCATATAGCATTTTTATTTTTATAATAAAAATATCAAAAAACTTTCTTCTATGAAAAGTTGTTCAAAAGTCGAGCTGTGCCAAATTGCGACAGACAATAAAGTTTCTCAAATAAATATTGGAATTGCGTCGAAATAAACTCTTTGTATTTTGGCAGTATTATTGAAATAAATAGTATTAAATTTAGACGGCTGAAGCTGATTTAATATTGATAGCGTTATGAAGGAAATTGCGCAAGTATATCGCTCATCTCACAGATACTACGTAATAATAGCTTTGCGATATTATTTAAGATTTACATAACAATAAACGTGTACCGTGTGAAAGTTCGAATAACCAACCCTCCTGTTATAAGAATGATTATAGTCTATAATAAAACGCATTTCAGTAACGATGCCGTACATTCCCACCGGGCAAGATTTGTCCCCCAAGTAAGTACAGGTAAACACAGATAGAAGGTAAGACGTTTGAGGGGTGAAATCAATGCGAACAATGAACAAGGAGTCATTGTGTGCGCTTACGCAAGGAGTCCACGTGCGTGCGAGCTCCCACGGTCAAACGGGAAGGGATTCCTGGATTCATATATAAGGGTGCAAGAAACGTTAGTTGGGCACTTCCGAAATCACAGCACTAGAGGAAACAACCCCGGGGGCCGACCGCAATCGGACCCCCGGTGGACGGACATTTCGTATAATTGTACAACGCAATTCAGCTACTCAGAGACTGCCTATAAATAATAAAAAATGAGTAAAGTTATTCACCGGTTAATTAGCTGAAAAATGTTACAATTCAAAACAATGACTGCGGAAGGACGACGTTCTTGCAAATAAAATAGACACTCATTTGTTTCTTTGAAGGATATTTCCAAGGTGAGTTTCTTTTCGTGTTGTTTATTTTATTCATTTTCTCTATTTCTTCACGTTCAATAACACTTTACGCTAATTTAGTTAAAATATTGGATTTCTTAAGTTATATTAATATTTCAATTTTTGTTACAGATTTTAACATCATGGACTTCAAATTTCATTACATTGAGTATGGATAAAAGGATTCTTGTAACTATTCAACAGTAGAAAATGTATAATTATGATAATCCATTAACTGGAAATGCAGTTTTGGACAGTTCTGAAAATGGTCTGGAGATATCAAGGTGAATGGATTTGTTATCATATTTTCTAGAACCCCAAAGATGGATTAGGTTTAGCTAGGTTTAGTTGAATAAAATAAGTATAGATCTGAAACATAGATAGGTTGCTTGTATTCGATAAGATTGATTGAATAAGAATTGTTAAAAGCATAAGGCTAAATAAACTACAGTTCTAAACATTTCATATAATAATGATACTAACCATTGCGGTCGTATTCGGGTCAAGAGTGCCTTAATGATCGGTGTTGTTTGTTAAAAGTTAAGTTACGTTTCATGTTTTTGTTTTCTCGTATCTCGTTTGTTGAGGCTTAGGGCGTGTTTGTTACTGTTTCTATTTGTTCTGGACCTTATCAAAATAGTTTTCCTTTGTTAAATTAATGTTACATAATCAGACAGCGAGACGTTAATTAACTATTATCAGAATTTAGATTAACATGTAAATTGTACAGTTAGTTGAAAATATTCTGAGAGAAATTGATAAAGTTACACAATATTTTTCCGACAGAAGTATTTCTAACAGATAAATAACGAAATTGGTTATTATATTTTTTTATTAAGATGCATCTGTTAACAGTTAGGTTTGAAGTTATTATATATCTAAGTAGTGTTCATCTCAGTTATTTTTTTGTTAAAGAATGTTACTTTTTGTTTGATATCACACCAGCAGGACTGGTATAATTGGTTAATTAGTTGTTATTCCTGTTGGCATTTTTACATTACTAAAACAGTAATTGTTGAATTTAATGTTGCAAATTGTTGAATATTAAGTTTTTTTATGTTTTTCTGTAATAAAAAACAGATTGATTTTGAAACGATTTTAATGGTTTTTGTTCATTTATAACATCGAGTTTTTGTTATCCGTTTTGTCTTCATTGAAAGTCCATTACTATTTAAATATAGTTACTAAGTGTTTTCTTAAATTGTTGAATTTTGGTTTTTGTTCTTAACTTTATATTACAATAGTATCTCTAACACGAATTATTTATCACGTTACGTAAAGGCGTAGAATTTACTTCTGTTACTTCGTTCTTGTCATAGTTACCTACGTATATGCATCTAATTTAAAAGTATTAAAATCATCACAATATAATCGTACTTAGATTCTACATATTACGTCACTAATAACAGATTTTATTGCCTTTAATAAAGGTAAAGATACTTTGTTCAATTGTTCTTTATTAATAGCTACTATAGTTTTCTTATACCACTAGTTTAAAAGGTTTTGTCCTTTTAAACATTCTTATTATGTTCGTATTATGAAAATGCTACAAGACCTCGACGTTCGTATGATTATGAAGCCGATTTTCCTAAGCGTCAGCGTTTTACTTAATGTATTAAAAAGTTCGTGTTAGAGGTATACAGGGGAATATATAAAAGTTATTTCATTTGAGCGCTGCATAATCTGTTGAGTTTTTGTTTAAAGTCGTTGAATTTCAGTTTTGTTTGTAAATACTCCATCATTACACACGTGTGACTGAGTTTTAAAATACTGCTTTTTCAGGATGTTTTTCCGTGAGATACGTTTATTAAAGTACTGTATATATTATACTCTTCATATTCAATTGTAATTCGTACAATTTAACAACAATGAACAAATGTTACAATTTATTCGTTTTCAAGTTAGAAAAAGTTACGTTTTCAAAAACTTACTTCTTCTGTTCTTTCAAGTTGTTATTTTGTTCTAACTTCGTTGGTTTGAATTCGTAAATATTATTTTTGATTTTCAAATAGAAAAACAACTTATAACAAATTCGATTTTGTTACCTTACTTATTATCATCAAATTGTTTTTCTTTTGCATCTTTGAAACAACCGCGATGTGCCTTACATAACTCAAGTGCCTGTATTTGTTATGTTGTTTTTTAAGGCCTTCTCTTAGGGTTTTATAAATATATAATATCTTGAGAAAACGCCGATGGTGTTGGTAATTCTGAGGACTAAATTAGGCTCACGAATTATATATGTTACTAAAGAGAAATCGCCGATGCCTGGTGAACATTGTATCCCCTTCACATCCTCTTTTATTTTCATGGTTATTTTAGTATTGTCCCGGCATACACCTGAAGTATTTGTAATAAAATTTTAACATAACCTACAATAGCTATTCACATGTAGCATTTGTGTTAATTGTGAATAAAGGATACAAAAGTATTGTTTTCGGGGATAAAATTGTCATTACGCAACCCATTGTTGTTTGTTCGTTGCCGTTTCGATTGTTGCCGTTTCGTTTGTTGCCAATTAATTGTTAATGTTACGTTATTTTAAGTGTTGAATTTACGTTAAGTTTGAATTGTGATATTTTTGTTAGTAAATAAATCAACGGCTGTGTTTGTTAATTTTATGTTAAGTTTTCGTTACAAGCGTTACTTTGTTCTTGTTTACCGACATTAAGGCCCAAAAATTACAACTGAACTTTTAATATATCCATTACCATTTTTGTATAGTATAGTTTTAATTAAGATTAATATATTGACATTTGTGTAAGTGGTAATTAAATGTGAAGATTTGTGTAAAATTAACAAATAAGAAAAGCTGTGTCTAATATATTAATATATTTATAAGGGATGTATGATAGTAAGTGTGATTGTGTGAAAATAAACTTTGTGAAACAACTTAATGTGGTTTTACTCTGAGCCTTTATTAGGGTAAATATTATTTTCTAGTGGTCCAAGGAAACGCCTGGACTGCGGCCAACTGCTTTTGTATCTACCACCAAATTCGGTCGTACAAGGACATGAATGTGTATCATGCGGTCGCAAAACATTGTTCCATTCCGTGCTTTAGATGTTAGATACAGTATACACAAACCAGTATAATGAAGATAGTTTTCGGCGTAGAAAACAACAAGTTCCTTCTGCAATCTAGCCGTTTCACTTCTTAATTGCTAAAGTTTAACCAGGGCTTCTTCTTGCTGTCGTTGAATTAAACTAAATGCATACTTCTAAGTGAACAATATACATTTGAACTGTTGCGACTTGAGTGTTCGGAATACATACACACGCAAGTATAGAGAGGTTGTTTATTATTTAATGTTGAGCTATGGTTTCCAAGTCATGGTACCGTGTTTACAACGCAATACACATTCTTAATCCATACATATTCCTTATATATCTATGTTTGTCTCTCCAATTTGCTTTGGGATATGGAATACGTCGCCATTTTGTCGTCGGATTCGTATGCGGTGTTAAAAAGACGGACATGTAAAAAATAATAAGTATAATAAATAATTTTGTCGCCCTGAAAAGTGATTGGTATAGTTTGAATGATTGGTTAAGGGCATTTCAGTTTCCTTGTGTGTGTGATATCTACTTCTGAGGCCAAGATGGACGTTCTTAGTCTACGGAGTGTCTATATAATAGTCTATTCTATTTTATTGTTATTCAACAAATATTTACACAACAACTGAAAGCAACAAAATTACTATAATTAAACTATTATTTTCAGCGGCTTCGTGTGTACGGACTATCCGGATTTTTTTAACTTTCGGATTCCGCACGCACAGAGGTATATTGCAATTAACTGTGCTGACCCTATTCATGAACACGTTTCGCTTTTCCGTTTAATTATCTCGGAAAAAGTAAAACGTTTCAAAGCACAACTACTTTAACATTAGTGTTGAGGATTAGTTTGTTAATTTGAAAGGGATTGTTATCCCAGCTACTTCTATCTAAATGTCTACAAAGGTAAATAGACAACGCCTAGGTATTATTTGTAAATTAGAAGGTTGGAAGACTAATTGACTTAAGCCACATTTATTGTGAGTGTACATAATGTTATTTTTCGTTTAGATTATATCAACAGAACGTTATTTAACCTGAATTCCTATTAAATGCTGTAGACATTTTTATTATTGAAAATGATATTCCAATATAATAGGACCACATATATGTGGTCGTAATACTATAGGTATATAAAAAACTTTTTTTGAAAATTTAAAGTTTAACGTATTGTTACATATTTCAAAAAGAGAAATTTCGACAGATATATTCAAATAATTATAACATTGACTTTCATTGAAATTACTGTGTATTATATTTATTATATGCGAAATTTAATTTTGCAACAGACGGACGTGGTAAAACAATTACTTCTTCCATGGGTTGGATACGTTTTTAATTTCTTACAGTGGATGATATTCAGTTACCATTATATCTGATTTTAATTTTTAATATATCAACAGCGTCAAAGAAATATCTTCCAAACCTGACCTTTGAGTTGGAATTAAATTCTTTTTCAAAAATATAAATAGCAATATCTGTGGTAAAATCCCGAGAGAAAATACTATGTAATCGTCGTTCTACTATGTTTTATGTCCGACGAAGTGTAAAAGATGAAAATATAAAAGATATTCGCTATGCTCTAGCAAACAGTGGCCCGCCTCGGGTCCAAATATCTGTAGGATGAGGTGGTTGGAACAGTGGGAACACTGGTAGTAGAAATTTCATCGCTTGGCGTGGAAAATGATTTCATATTTGTATGGCTTCAACGAAAAAGTTGGTACAAAGTAACAATTTAATATAATTGTACTGCAGACATATTCTATTTTATTCGATTTTTTTACAGTTGCTAGGATATCAGGTACCTGATAGATACGGATGTGTGTTGAAGAAGGAATTCCACATAAAGCATAATGAAGTGAAAATCATAACAGAAGAGATTAAGTTTATTGAGTGCATTAATAAGTCAACCGGTGTTCGTTATTAATCCAAATTAGTTTATGGCGGTTATTTAATTAGTAAAGAAGTGATCTTTTCTCGTTGTCTAGTAGAGGGTAAATTTCATAATGACATTTCTGAAGCGCCTCATCGTTATTTCTAGTTAATACAGCAATTTTTTGCGTATCATCAACAGATATAGCGCTCCTTAATGTCGTTACTATCTGCTTACACTGCAGACTCTTCTTGAGTTGTTTTTCAGCACGTTCTTGAGTGGATACCAGTCTACGCTGGTCCATCTGTACCATCTTAACTTTTTTTCGAACCAAGTTGATGTGGTAGTCCATTTGTTTTTGGAAGTTGTCTAAAGTCCAATAGAATTTTAAATCAGCAAGAATCATTAAGAAGAACGCCAAGTAGAGTCCTGCTAGACCGATAGCGAAGTAGTAAAGTTTAGGGTCTGAGGTTGAGAAGAAAGGGCAGTCCTCGTTAATGTTATGCAGCTCCAAAAATAAGATGGCGATTGCGTTGTATTCTGTGTAATATAAGACATGCTGAAATTATTTTTATAAACTTCCTAATTTTTTTATAATTTATTAGACCATTATTGTGACTTTGACGTAAAATGTCAGAAAGTTTAGATCTAGAATAGAATGAAAACTCTGTGTTCCAATATATATAAAAAAAGTTTAAGGTTTACGCTTTTTATATCCGTGTATTTATTAGCGAATTGTTCAAAAGTAGTATTTAGTTAAGACGTGGGGGCGCCATACTGGAGCTTATTATCTTGATTACAGCTTTTAGGACCGGATTGATCAGTGTGATACCAGGCTCTTACAGTCGGCGAAATACGGTTAGCGTTGAGCTAAACGTGTTTCGTACGGTGAGTGAGAGTTTCGAAAGTCGACTCTCCATCTTCCAATCCTCTCTCTATCATATCCCTATACTCCATCCCTCTATTCTTATGGCATACATCTTTGCATTAAAGAATAAATTTTTCTTTTTAGGTTGCTGTCACTAATTAATATAAGATTCTTTGAAATTTTATCATATTCATTCGTCTATTTATCTGTTATGTCTGTGCATGTCACAGTCATCTGAGAATATTGTAACCAATACGCATATAAAAACAAAGATGTTGTCTTTGGTTAAGTTCTAAAATAACGTAGTGAAATTGCGAATATCTAACTTTAAAAAAGAATGCACTTTAAGCGAAAGGCGTATCACTGGATAGCCAGGACCTCAAAAATATTATCAAAGTTTGTAATGGCTGGTTCGCATATCTAACTATTCAATCACTTGCTTTGCCATATCGGCTAAATTTTGACATGACTTGTATGAAGCTTATGTCAAATTTTAACTGATAGTAAGGCAACGTTTTGTAAGATATATGAACCGAGCATAAGTGAAGTTATTTATTTAGATGAAGCCAATAGAATGTCATAATTTAAAATTAATTTCTGTGCTTTACTACAGAAAAGTTTTATGATTGGTTCAAGACAGAATTCGATACTGTAGTCATTGGAGCGAACAGAAGTGGCAATGTTCACTTTGACAATAGCGAATAAGTGCACAGCGGTATAACGCCTCACTTGAGCCAATATCGAATTCCCGCGGACCGCGAGGAAGCCTCCCTTTGCACACAAAGAAATACTGCAGCGGCCGCCTTTTCCCGGACGCAGAAGTAATTCTGAAGTAGATACTTATTACGTAAATCTTTAAAGCTGTACTTTAGAGTTTAACTAGATTTAAAAAAATAAAGGAACCTAGTGTTGTTATTATTATCATCTTGAAGGACTATGTAAAACGCGGTACATATTTCCATTCTTGCCAGCTTTTAAAATTAATCAATAGAGGAGCGGATAGGCAAATCAACTGAGATACTTTTTATAATCTTACGGAAAGTCGCAGCCTCATAGATTTTTTACGAATATTTTTGTTTATGACGTCATAAATAGGTGCAAGTAAAAGGAGTTAAATAGCGTATTTACTTTTTACTTTATTGTTTGAAAAATTATTTATATCGTTAGTTTAAAAGTTTAATGATAAGATTTAATTTTATATTAGAGCCTGTCATTTTGAATAAATGAATGAATAAATATGCTTTAAAGTGTTTTAAAGATACAGTTAACAGAAATAAATCGCTATTAGCGATTTCTTAGATATAAGCTTTGGATGGACAAGTTTGATAAGAACAGTGGTGTGTTGATTTATTCTCCCCTTACCGAATCTGTATTTTGTAATAGGTGATGAATGATCATTCACAAGTTTAAAAAAAAAATAAGCAGTGACTTGACTAGTTTGATATTAACAGGCAGCTTTTATTAATAAGTTTTCCGAGGATCTGAGAGACTTTAAGTTACCGGAATAAAGATAATGAAACTGTTCCTTGAGGTATACAGGAGTCTGAGGTTTAAATAATGTTTTACACAGAAGAGACAGTATATAAGTATTCCTGATCAAGATAACTGACATCGGCGTAATCTAGAATTGGTAAATGAAGATATTGTGCAAGTACAGTTTTAGTCGCATAAGCAAGGAAATTATGCAGTCTTCGAAGTGCAGCTGCAGACGTAATTATCTTTCTACTGACTTCCTAAAGGGTGCTCCAGGTTAAGACATTATCAACATAGACGCTCAGATTTAATACTTTGGTGCTAAAATACACTGGAACTTCATCGAAGATAAACTGCGACAGCAAAGGATACCTTATTTTATTTATTTTTATTTTATTAGAATCTCCAATAAAGGATACACATAACAGATGTGTAAATACATAACCTTAAATTTTAAAGTGCTGCTCCAATTACTATTTATCCTTAATTTTAATTTACCCTGGAAAACATCCTGGAGCTACCAACCAAAATTACCTGTGTTATTTAAGATGTAAAAATATTGGAATTTATTGTAACCATGTGCAGGAACAGATAAAAATACTAATTCCTGAGCACGGGCAGCCTGTCGTCAGAGGCGACAAAACAACCTACAGCCAGGTGGTAGGGCATTTACTCCACTGGATGGCTACTACCCCTGGTCTAGAGCCATAGCAATTTTGAGTTGTGTTCCGGCGTCAGTGGCCAGGTTCTAGTTTCTTCTTTAAGGCCGGCAGCATATTGGTGGCATCTCTGGTATTGCTAGTATCCATAGGCGATGGTAACCACTTTTCATGATAGTTGGGCCGTCAGCCTGTCTGCTGTGCTTCAGCAATAAATAAAAACGTAATTATGTGTATGAATGTAATTATTATTAGACATAGTTTAAAATTAAATACAATTAAAATAAACATTATCCGCCGGGCTCTTGTCACCACCGGGACCCCAGCCATTTTAGAGCCAAATGGACTGTGTCGCGACGATGGCAAGAGACCGGACGGGATGTCTTTGGTGCCATGGAAGATGGGTCGACCATTAGTTTGGGACGCAACGTGCGTTGACACTTTGGCAGCGTCCCATCTTCCCGATACGGCTGTGGTAGCTGGTGCAGCTGCCGCCCGGCAAGAGGGCCTAAAACGCCGTAAATATGCATCCATTGTCAGTGGATACATATTTGCGGCTTTTGGTGTCGAAACTCTCGGGCCATGGGGTCCAGAAGCCCATCGCCTTTATCGAGACCTATCAAAACGGCTGATAGATGTCTCACGAAACCAAAACGCTGGCCTGTATTTTGGACAACGCATAAGCATTGCCATACAACGTGGTAATGCGGCCAGCGTTTTGGGAACGTTCCCAACTGACGGTGATTTGGGACCTATTTACTATTTGTAGTTTGTATTTTTTTAATTAAAAAGAAAATAAGTTATAAATATTACAATATATTATAGACTGTCTAACAAATCGCTGCCAGATGGGAGCGTGCCCAGAAGGCTGGCCGCATTGCCACGCTGTATGGCGATGCTTATTTGTTGGGGAAATATGAGCCAGCCTTCTGATCACGGGTGGCATCAAAGAGTATCTTGCAAATCTCTTTGAAGCCTCTATGGACCCCACGGACTTGATGTTTCAACTACAAACGGCACAAATATGTAACCCCTTCCTAAGGTTCCATATTGGCGCCGTTTGAGCTTTTGAACGAGCATGTAAAGGTAATTTAAATAATGGGTATGGAGAACCATTAATTGATTGTTGGTTTAAATTTAGACCTCGTCTAGGTTAACGATCCTATAGTAATAAAATTTACTATACGAATGCTTTTAATAAGATGGATATCAATACTTTTCATTCCTGAAAATGGGATACATTTTGTGAGACGTAGATCTAAAGTTTGTTTAAAGACACGTGGGTGGCGAAATTTCCGTAATTTAAAAGAACACGCATATAAAACATTGTCTGTGACTGACTGATCAGGACTGTTATTTATTGAAGGTAACATCTTATTACTTTCGAGATTTTCAGCTGTTTCTTATATATAGGAATCCATTATAAGATTGATAAAAGAACAAGGGTGTTAAACTCCTCTGTGTTAGAAAATTACTATATATCAAGTAGCAAATAACATACATACATAAAAAACGACGTTGAATTATATAAACATGAAGAAAAAGGTTATTTAGTTAGACGTGTTGCTGAGGAGTTTCTTGCCCTTGCCTTGCCCTCTCCTTAAGGTTCCTATTGCCGCAAAATTAAATGAAAGTACTGATTTACTGATCAGTTTGTACATTACATTTTAAAATTAGAGTGATTCCGAATTATCCCCATGACTATTTTCACAAGAGATTCCGAAATGCAATTTTTAGAAGACTTTTAGTCTGTCTGTCTTTCTGTCTATCTATCTTTTAGAGCATCACGTAAAAACCATTGAACGAATTTAAATGAAACTCGATACAGAGCTAGCTTATATTCCGGGTCGTAACTTAGGATACATTTTATCCTGACAAATGACGTCGTTTTCGTGGAATAGACGAAAATATCGAAAAAGATGGCGCTGCGATTGCATCTTTTTGGAAAAGGCTGAATGTATATGAATAATACTCGACAGAGTGCTAGCTTAAAACCCGAGTTAATACTTGGAATACTTTTTGTAGTATCGAAAAATATTGTCATTTTCATGGAATAAATGTATTAGCATAGTAAATGGCGCTGCAATCGCGTTTTTCAAAGCTCTAACAAAATACGTTGTCATAAAAAGCATCTCATTCCTTGAAATAACTTTGGCTGCGACTCGTCTTTATGTTTCGCTGCGCAGTTGAATTGACTACTCGTACATGGACTTAGTTTCTTGCAAATCAAATCAAATTTATTTGTTCAATGCATGGTTAAATAGTTGGCATATATGTAATAGTGTAAACATGTTTTGCTTACATAAGACAATACAAATATTTTTAATAAAATATTTTTTTCCTTGTTATTGTAGTGAACTTAGTAACAAAAAACAGTAAAGTTTTAGGTAAAGCACCTAATTAAATTTGTATATACGTTAAGTAACATAGAGCTACCACGCAGTTTTTCACGCGGCGTAGCAGCAGAGAAACCTCTATCTAGTATACTAATAAAATTATCATAAATATTTACGAGATGAGACGTAACGTGGTTTTTTTTTAATTAGTCTAGTTATTTTAAGTTAAAAAATCACTTCGAAATTATTGACATGAAATCATTTTACTCCTTTAATTTTTATCAAAACAGGATAGGAAGAGATATTTTTTTTAAATTCTAATTTATTTTATTAACAATAAAATAATACACCTGAAAAACGACCGCGTCTATGGAATTCCCCCATATCGCCCGAAAAGTTTATGCCGAACGATCCTCATGTACTCTGTCACTCCTCTGTCTCCTCATGTACATTCACACACATGTACTGAATTAAAAAAAACACACAACATTAAAAACACCTGCTTTTAGAATTTCGAAATGTTAAAAAGTTCTGTTCTTGGTAAAGTTTGTTCTTATAAACTTTGATATTCGCAGTCGCCAACTTTCAATATTTTCAATCCAACTCTCTTTGAGTGCTATTTGTGTAACTTTTGCTGATATTTCATAGATGCAAGTTTGAATACAAAAGATTAGATTCGAAGCCAACAACAAAGTTATTTATGTTGTATCTTAAATTTTGATTTGTGAATTTTAGTTTATTTATGAATATTTTAGTTCATTGTGAATTTCTGTCTCTGCAATATCTGATAATGAGCTTGAATTGAAACCAAGTCTTAGTTTTTATAGTAGTCTTAGTATTTATAAAAGAAAGTCGTGTTAGAATCAGGATACGGACAAAGGATACTTTTTATCCCGTTGGAACCGATAAGTGGCGTTTAGATCGGGTTCTAGAATCCTCCTAATCACCTGGAGCGATTTTGGTTATTTTGTTTTTGTGTGTTTGAGTGGGTTCCCGGGTGGTTTAGATTAGCAATTAGAACCGGTAGGTGGCGCTGAGATCGGGTTCTAGAACCCCTCTAATCACCTGGACACAAACAAAATCACCAAAATAGGAGATTTTGTTTTTGTGTGTTTGAGTGAGTCCTGGTTGATTTAAACCCACAATTGGAGCCGATGGCGAGGTGGCGCTGGAATCGGGTCCTAGATTTTTTTTTTCAGAGCAGGACAACTTCTGCCTCTAGTTTTAAATAAAACAACAATGAAACTGAAATTAATTGAAACGTTTGATTTGATTAATAATAGAAAATAATATCATTATCATCTCAGTAGTATGGAATTATAAGCGTCTTTTTAGAAAAACAGTACAAATGCCACGTTTGTTCAAGACATATTGGCGAGTTCATACATCCATAATCTCCAGGTGCAGGTCTCATCGTGTGCTTTCCTTCGTAATTATTATGTGCATATTCTGCATAATGATCTTATATATAAATAGTTATTTTCAGTTGCATTCAGTATAGGCAGTTACCTACTTTCCCCCGTGCCGGGATTTGAACTCAGGTAATTTGATGATATTGTGATGATCATTAGCAAAGTTGTTGTGCATGAGCCAGAGAAGGTTTCTGAGAAGGTTTCTGAGCTGGTTCACAAATGGACCCGGTAGGTGACGCTGCTGTCGGGATATCGATTGAAGCTTTTCCAGGCAGCGACGTCTGCCGGGACAGCTAGTTTGTTATATAACTGGTAGATTCTGCATTTTGTACTATGTAGTTTTACTTACAGCAAATCCATAACTAATACCTATTTTATTGCGTAAGAACTACAGAGGGTCTGACGATCGATCAGATATAAAGCGTTACCGTATCCTATAGATATTTCGAACACCATAATACTTTAAAAACTAAACAAAATAAAAACTTTCATTTTAATATTATAATATTTTATAGCCTTTTTGATTCTTGCCACACTTTACGAGCAAGATACGTGTCTTGCGCTAGCTTATAGGTATTTTGTTGCCAACAGTCTGCGAAGTATCCACCACTAATGTAGTTATTTGTGTACATTCTCATGTATTATAATAATAATGAACAACTTCATCAGAAGCGTTAATTTATTTACTATCGGCCAGTATGTTTCTACAAGCAAATCCGTGTAAGCAACACCTGGATGTAAAGAGATCACTGCTACTCCAGTGCACTTCAATATTATGTCTTATTTAACAGTCATTGATATATTGTATAGCTTAGAAATACTATAAGTTTTCAAAGTAGAGTAAGTATCTTTTCTTTCCATTTCCATATTAAGATTTTCAAAATGTATTTTACTATTTCTATAAACTATTGAATTTACATTGATAATATGGCTCGGTGCAGAACTTCTAAGAACTGGCAGTAAGAGATTGGTCAATAAGAAAGACCCAAGAGATTTATCTGCATCTGAAGTAATAAGTCATTATTTGTTTTAGTGAAATCAACATGAAACGCACCTGCGGTACTGATGAGTATACATCAAGGTGTCTCTCGGTATTGATGATGTATTCGGCGAATTCGCGAACATATTTGAGTAAAGCTAGACCTAACCGTTGGCTGCCAAATCTTTGCCGTCTCATATTCTACTCCTTTATTAGCACCAGTCACTATAACAATTTTTCCCACTAAATGATGACTAAACGTAATGCAGTACTTACTTAGTTTATAGTACACTTTAAAAACAGGTGTTAATAAAATATTTACTATTATTAACGATACAAGAAACATCACTATAATACGACAGAGCACAATATAAGAATATTTTATTTTATTTCGTCGTAATCGTAATCGTCAGACAAACACACATGTTGTACATCTCCAAAAAGCATGTTACACTTGTGTTTAGGGTAATATACAACAAATTAATCTGGGGCCGATCCCAGAACATAGTAAATAACAAAGAAAATACGTTTCCAAAATTTAATATAAGAAGAGATCGCTTTGAGCGATAAGGCCGCCTATTGTATTGCCTAGAAAATATTGTAAATATTTTGGTCTGTTTCTGTAATTATATATTTTGGTGTGCAATAAAGTGTTATCTATCTATCTATCTATCTATACCAGGAATAGAACCCAGAGCCTCTGCGTTGGAGTGAGGTAAGCTGGAAAAGGGTTAGCCCGGCCAAACACAGAGGCCGTCTACTACGTCTACACTAAGCAGAATCAATTTTTTTTTGTATGTACATAATTATGTAAATGAGTCCTAAAATTTTAGAACAATTATTTATTTTTATTCGTATAAAAATCTTTATTGTTTTTATAATAATATATAATAACTCAAGGCTGTGTTATATCTTACTTTGAATACTGTAAGTATGTAATAGGTAAATATTTAATTAGAATTTGACAAAAGTATTTTTTAATTAGTCTAATAAAAATAATCATACAAATTAATCTAATCAAACCGAATACTTACATTAATATTAGTGCTGAATTGTCAATTTACTGTTTTTTAGCTCAGATAAAATAAATGTTCACTTCAGTGTAAATGTGAACTAAATAGATATAATACGTTGTTAGAAGTAAGTATGCACGACCCATTTGTGTTGTTGTCAAAACGGCCTGATTACAGGCATGACTTGACAAGTTCTAGTTATTATATTACGATGATTTTAGACTATACAATAATGCACTATGAATGTATAGTTGTTATAAAAATAAACAGATTAACATGGATTAACCTACAAATGCTAGTGAAGAGCAATTATGTCTCTAAGGCGTTTGCTATATATATTTTAACAGGCGCACACTTTATTTATAATATTAAACGTTTAGTTTATAGCGTAGACAGAGAAACCGTTATAGTTATATTTTATATATTAGTTGATATTTTTACTGACAGCTGTTACATAGGTAGTAAATAATTATTTTAAGTTACAAATTAATAGTTTATCAAGTACTTAATGATGTGAGCAGTTTTATTTAAATAAAGTTGTCGAATTTGTCTTCACTTTTACAATAATATACAATATTACTCGAGGCAATATTAGGACAATTTAATAAAATATCAACGTAACATTATAATATTACTTACAGAACATATATTTTAAAATATAGGTATAGTAGTCCTTCTTGTTGTGGATCTAGAGGATAACTTTGAACAATAAATTATGGCAATTATAGAAGATTAATTTTATTTATTTCACATATTTCAATATATAATTTACACACGGGACGGTCACAGGCAGAAGAAAGAAGAGTGGGGGACATAAAATGTCATAGGGCGCGGTCGTCGCATAATGCCTCACAGTGCATTAACAGTTTAATTAATGGCAAATGGGTGCTGAAGTCAGGTCCAAGTCACTCTAACACTGCTCCCTCTAATCCTCTACTTTTCTAAGAATTCTTGTCGCCTGTCAACTTGTATTAATTATGCTTTTCCTCAACTATTATAGTTACTACTTCAAATTTGCCGCGATGTCCAATTTTTGCCTAGTTCAACAAAAGTACAGATTATTAAAAACTACCCAACAAATTTACTTCAATTAGGCCGCGGGCAGAAGCTCGTGAATACATATAATTGTGACATTTTAGAGTTTCCGGGTATAAGGCTTTTATAAATTATATTAACATTATTTTACCGGGGACAATACTTATTTTGTGAATTAATATATTTAAATTTCTTACTGTACAATATGATTAATGAATTTGAACAGGATACTAATGGAACACGTGAAATTAATTAAATCTTTTAGCTGTTTATTTTCCTGTTGTAAGCTTTCAGAGCCCGCTGGAATGGAGTATCACTTCCTTTGGGAATCTGCGCTTTCAAAATTATTAGATAGCGACTAAAATTTTTAGGCGTGAATTTATTGTAAATGAGAAAATAAGCTTTGATTTAATAAATTCCTAACTTAGTATACACTAAGTTGTTCAGCGATAAAATCTTTTGAATAGTTATTTGTGTGCCATCAATTCTTCGATTCAATGTAAAATCTTCTTTATGCTAAGACAGTAATTGCCGCACGAGGGAGTTACGAGCTCTGAAGTTCAACAATAAGACTTTAATAGGCCCGTAAAATGGGCCCTTCCCGTTACTAGTCTACCGGTCGCTCAACTCGATTTTGTGTAAGAGCTAATTAGATAAGTACATCTTAATTAATTTATTACACGCTTTTGTACTTCAGTAAGCGACTAACTTTTCTTTTAAAATATTACTTCTTCAAATCTTTGGTTGGGGCCTTGTCAATTATTTAAGAGTTTCTGTTCTGTGTAGTTCTACAAGAAAGTAGTTTTCACTAAAGGTAGTTTATTAAATTTGGTAATTTACAATTACAAGTAACTTCTTATTTACATAAATGTTAAAGTGTTGCTTGTTTATTTTCGTTGATTAATTTTTGGTATATGTAAATTTAGTACATTTTAAACAGACTAAGACTTTCAACGCATGTAGAGGGAGAATACCTACATTTATTGGAGGTATTCCAATAAAAAAACAGCTGAAATTTTATAACAAACTGCAGAAAAACTTTTCTGTGACACAAGTTATATCAGCATGATGAAAATAAGAAAGGTTTTTCCTGTAATCGAATACACAGCTTTAATCTTAGCAGTAGCTTCCAGAAATAAACCTTTTTATCCTCAAATCGAGGTAATAAGACCATAAATAATTACGTATCTACCATACGAAAGACTGTGGTGTAGTAATGAGGTCTTTTGATGTGCTGTGATGCGATAAATTGTGGACCAACATGAGACGAGACCTCGAGACGTTGCGGTACTTCCTGTGTAGGATAGCCATCCGTATGGAAAACATATTAATCACTTGGGTAATGTCTGAATCGCACCAATTTAAAAAATGTTATTCACTGAGGAAGGGCGGCAAACACGAGCTGGTAAAACGAATCTATGGTCTACTTTCAAATGGTTTTTATTTTTTTGTAGACACACGAGATTTTTGGGTGATGGCCGGTTCTATTTTTACCGGTGACTATTCATTTGCCTTACTATTAATTTGGTTAAAATTTGACGTAATTTCATATAAATAACATCAAAATTCAACCGATGTTAAGGAAAGTGTATGTATAGTAAGATATAAGAACAGGCTATGAAATATAGCACAAGTTTGAAAAAAATCTATTCAATTATACCCTCAAAAGATTCACCCTTTGACATGTGTATTAAAAATATTTCTAACCTTAATGGTTCTTGAGGTAATCAACTATAACATTCATACAGACATAGAAGTTAGACTAGAAGTGTTTCTTAACCCTTAACTATAGGAATCCTAATCTATACAACATTTTTATTAGGTCTGTGACGATTTTTTTAATAAATATTATTATTAAGACAAACACCAGACACGTTTTGTAATGTGAGGACGTAGATGTTTGTCACCCTACACTCACGTTGTATTAGAATAATAATGTTTCTGTCTCAAAGGAAACTTAACATACTCACAATTACCGTCTGAATTAATTTTCTCGGTTTCATTTATTTTTCGAACGTATTCAAAGTTATTTCCTTGAACTAACTTGATAAGTATAAAACAACAGTTTTAACGTATCATCAAGTCAAGTCACTGAAGTCACGCTTCTACTATCTTGATGTAATCATTTTTATTCATTGTACCTTATAGTAGTAGTAGTACAGTATTCTTATCATAGGATTAAATGACATAGTCACATAGTCATTTGACCGTCTGGATGCTAATGCTGTTCTAGAGAATTACATAATATTTGATTGTATTTCGCGTTAGGCCAGTTTATCATTTGTTATTGCAAATGTTCATAGGCAACGATAACAATTTTATCGTCAGATCCGAGCTCTCTGAAATAACAAAAGTTAACATAACTAGTATTCCCAAAGCAGGCAGTATGGATAATCATCATTATTGTTGTGTGGTGTATCATCTTTTTATGTCAAGCTATAATCAGAAAGCTTAATATAAAAAAATAAATCTAGTTTAAAATTTTATTAAAAGATTGCTTTAGAATTTACAAATGAAAACGTATATAATAAATCTTATTATAATATTCCCCTTGTAAGTGAAGTGATTGATTCGTCTTTAATTAATATAACAATGCAAATGTTTGAAATTATCAGAATCATACAATTATAAGGAATTACTGACCACAATTACAAACGCAGTTGTTATCTAACATAAATAATTAAATTTTTATAATCAATTAACGAGATTATTCAGTAACTTACTATTTTGTTTCAGTAGCCTACCATGGCGCTAATCACTTCCGTGATTAATATTAAACACAGTACAAGTTTGATTTCATGTTTTCAAGGTGATGTACCTATATCAGCAATCAGTATAGAATACTAAGTACTCAATGACAAATTACGTAAGGCTATCAACGGCGCATGGCGGCGCGTACGCATGTTTGGCAACGATCTCTAGTAGTATCGTAAGTCATGGCAGCGATACGAACGTTCCTTTGGCAGAGATATAAGTGTACGTGTATTGATAAAACGATATTTGATAAACGTACCGCAATGGCGTGCTTCAGCTTATGAATCAGTTTATTCTTGTAAACTCAACTCAATATCACAAGGATTATTTTCTGTGTTAAATAAATATATAATATATATCAAAATGATTTTATGGTCAGTGATCGCATTATTCTCATATTCATGTTAGCAGTGAGAGTGTATCAGAAATTAACAGTCGGAATATGCCGTTCGAGTGCTCATATGGTAGGGAAAGTAGTGATAGTAACCGGAGGTAATAGTGGAATTGGCCTAGAAACAGCTAAGGACTTAGCTGCGCGCGGTGCTAAAGTAATTATTGCTTGTCGGAGTGCTCGTCTAGCATCAGAAGCTATAGAAGAAATTATCAAAGCCAGTGGCAATACTGATATCCATTACAGGCAGTTAGATCTCGCGTCTCTTCAGGCGGTAAGGGAATTTTGTGAGCAGATTCTGAAAACTGAAAACGTCTTGACGTTCTTATTAACAACGCCGGCGCTGGAGGCCTTGGTAATCACAAAACAGCTGATGGTCTGCACGTGGGGATTCAAGTTAACTATTTCGCCCCCTTTCTACTGACTTGCCTCTTGCTGCCCCTACTCAAGTCTTCGGCGCCAAGTCGGATCGTGAATGTGTCCTCGTTACTCCATAAATATGGAGAATTAGATTTTGATAACCTTAATATGGAGAAATATTGGAGTGATTATTTAGTGTATGCAAATAGTAAATTGTTTATTAATTTAATGACTGTAGAATTAAGTCATCGTCTACGAGGTACCGATGTTACTGTGAATGCTTTGCATCCCGGCGTGTCAGCAACAAATTTAATGAAGAATATACCCAGTGAGCTCGTGAAAACTGTGATAAATAAACTATTAGGATTCATGTTTCAAAGTCCTTGGGAAGCAGCTCAGACATCAATTTATTTATCTGTTGCGCCAGAAGTAGAAGGTGTTACCGGAAAATATTTCAGCGATTGCAATGAAAAGGAACCTTCTAAGATTTCAAAAAATCCTGAGTTAGCTAAAAGACTTTGGGTGCACTCGGAGAAATTGGTGAAATTTACATTACCAAAGGATTTATGAAGTTACGCCAAATCGGTATTGACTTGGTTAGATACATTTGAAAAATATCCTAAAGAATTTATTAAAATTAATCTGGTCTAAAAAGTTTTGATTCCCTTAATATTCGTATAATAAAGAAAAGAGAACAGTAGCCTAGTAGGTGCTAACTACTAAAGTTATTTATTTTGATATATTACATAAGAATAAAGAAATGATTATATTAAAATTACGATGATGTTTTAGTTTTGGTGTGTTGTAAGAAGCAAATAATCCAATTTATACCCAAACTAGATTTATAGCAGCACCTTAGCGCTAATACTTAGCTTCGCTCGTCTAAACTTCTGATGATAGGTATTAACTTCCCCATTTTCTACTTAAATATATAAAAGCTAAGTAGAGTACTTAAAAAAATATATTTTAATAGAAAATGGATCTGGGATCACTGTAGGAAGCTGTGGCTAATTCTTAAATCACTAAAGTAATTTGGTTGTCAATATGTTGGAAACGTCTGATTTAAAACCAACTAGAAATAGCGGAATAACAATATATAACTAGTTTGTTCCATATTAACATAACCTAAGTTAAAGCAACGACCACTTTTCTAAATATTCATTAAGTAGTTTTTAGTTCATAACTGGTTTCTAATGCTACATAACCGACTTATATTTTGGCTTATGTAAGAGACGAACTGCATAATTCATTGGATTTCTATCGAAATGACAAAGATTTGGTTTATAATTATTTAGCGCTAACACTTAACTTCGCTCGTGTAATCTTCCAATAGTAGGTACAAACCATCCATCCCATTTTCAATTCGAAAGTAAAAATGCTAAATTTCATAATGATGTTTTCTTTCGGAAGGCTATAGAGTAAATACACCCATGAAGATATTAAATTTTCAAATATAATCACTAGATACGATACGGTTAATTTCTGTCATCCAATTTGAATGAATCAACCAAAGTGATCCATATAAACTTAAATTCGAATTATTCAATGTCATTGAATACCAGCACGTCCTTTCAGTTCTGTACCTTTCAACCAATTGATTCAATTATGTTAATGATTTTGCTTGTAGGAAATTCCATTAGTATGTAATATCTTGCTAGCATAAGCTGCTTTTACTCAATAATTTTTAATATTGGTTTTTTTGTTATATTAATTAACTTTAAACTTTACTTTAAAGGAAATTGATATATAACAAAACTACGTTTCAACGGCTTTAAGCGCGGTAATTTATTTGATGTTTGTTGTTATCTTATTACTCGTTGACACTTGACATCCTTGTCTACCGTGATTACGACCACGAAAAGTGGCCGAAACGACGGAATAACAAAAATCAAATAAATTACCGTGCTTAAAACCGTTAAAACGTAGTTGTATTATGTCGTATGTACAAGTCGCGAAAACTTAAGAAAATATTAATATTGATATTTCTTACATGGAGTTCATGATTTTTTACTAATAAGGCGAATGGACGTGTTCCAAATAGAACCTCCATGTTTGTAATAAAATGTAGTAACCGGTTATAGATGATCTTATAGCATCGTTTTTAAGGTGAATTTACCAACCGAAAATAAAGAAAGCCTTTAGATTTAGAAAAAAACATAAAAAAAATATTTATTTCTATTTGTATTAAACATAGGTTTTATATTTGGCTATAAAAAACATAATCAATATATTTATACGTTTTGTGATAACGCTATAAATTTGATTAAGTTTTACACGTCTATAAATAAATAAATAATTATTATGGTTAATAAATATTATATCATTTTCGATAAGCTATTGAGTGCATAAAAAACTCTAAAATAAATAATAGCAATGCTTCGAGGATAAAACGTAACGCCGATAGTAGACGGTTCGTTTCGGTCTTCAATTTGATGAAGCATCATACTGATTGCAGTAACAGTTCACGGAGCAGTACACTGAGAAGTACACTACACTTTTTTCATTTATAACTACTTCTAAATGGAATCAACTTTACATGTGGTTTTAACTTGCGTGGAAGATTCATACATATCATAAAATAGAGAGAGTGAGAGAATTATGATTCTCCAATAATGCCTTCTCACACGTACTCGGACATCGTAATGTCAGAGTATGCGCAACAGTTATCGTCGAGCATCCATATGCATATCCAATAAGTAATAGTCCTCTCTTTTTAACTAGGGACTTAATACAAAGCGTAGGATTTGATATTTTTATACCTGTATAAATTTGCACCTACCGAAATATGTCAGGTACATTTTTTTTCAATGATAAAATGTGGTCGATTTTACTAGGCATATGGCAAAAAGAAATCTCTAGAATTTAAGATTACATTTAAGCAATTTAAAAAATCGCTTATTTTCTACTACCTACGATTTTTAAAATTTACGTACAGCCCTTAAACTTAAAACCTCCTTAACTCGTTTAATTTTGACCGGAGGAAAAAAGTCATAAAATCTTTTTTATGTAAAATGTTAAGGTCTACAAATTTTTCGTATAACTTTTGTCTAATTTATACCGTTTTCGAGTAATTGCAAAAAGACACTAAAAACAACCACCCCTTACCGAAGGTTGCAGACATGAAAACCTTAACACATTGTTTTTGTATCATTAAAGCTACATTTTATCAAAAATAAAAGTTGAGTGCCAAAATTTTGATTTCATTCATTTTTTAGATTCATTTGACCTATTAGACGGGAGTAAATATCAACATAACAAAATCAATTTTTGTGTTACGGTCGAAAGCGGCTCGCGTGTGCTGAGACGACCGATCCTGTATATAAAATTAATCACTTTGGTAATTAGTTAGTTAGATGATAGTCAAAGTAACTGTTTTTTATCATATTGGAAAACGCCGAAGTAGATTTAGTACGAAAGTAGCACGTAATGACGTCATATCTTTAATTAGTCAAACAACTTATTAATTCTTGTTTGAACAGAAATTAACTTAAAAGTGTGATGATGCCAAGGCATTATAACATCCGTCTTTGACGAGTATGTGAACAACTGAATATTAGATTTTTATGTTTTATTTTTTAAGTATTCATAACATAAAATATGTTATGAATACTTAAAAAATTGTGACAAATACCGAACTCAGCCATTTAAACCTAGTCAGTTTGCTATTTATCGTGCAGGAACGTAAAAAAATACAAATTCCTGCTACCGGGCGGTCGTAAGAGGCGATAAAATAACCCACATCCAGGTGGTAGGGTATTTGTTCGTCTGGATGGCTACCACCCCTGGTTTAGATAATGCCGACATAACAACCTTGAGTTGTGTTCTGTCATTAGGAGCTAGTTCCAGCTTCCTTTAAAGACCAGCAGCACATTGGTATGATGGTAACCGCTTTTCATCAGGTGGGTCGTCAGCCTGTCTGCTGAACTTGTATAACAAAAAAAAGCTCCAACTTCTAGTAAATTAATCAGGTAGTTACACACAAAACAGACTACACTAACAAAATAAGCAAAGTGTGATCAAATTTTCTGTTTCAGGTATTACGCAATGTCCGATTTCGATGAGTTAATTAGTGGACACTAACGAGTGGACCAATAGTTTGTGTGTGTAAACATTACATTAATTTATCTCGTACGTAACTAGCGTTAAATTGAAATAGTTCCGCGCGATGCAAGCTCGTCGATGTGGTTTGTTTTATCTCCACATAAATCTCCACTGCGGTACATCTGATTTACAATACTGCTCTTACTGTATACTCACAGTGTTGATAATGCTGTTTAGCTATAATATGATGAAAAGAAAATACAAAGAAATGTATAAATCATATCAAATAACGTAACACAAAACTAACATATATTCATTTATAAATATTGGCGCGCGTTTTTGAAACTATTAACGCGCCGCCGCCGCCGCCTCGATTTCAGTATAAAGCGGTCGTCAGCGGTGGGGCGCTGGTATATGTGAGCAGACAATATTTGCATATACACAGAATATTCACAAAATAGTAGTGCGGCAGTCGCGTGGTGGCGGCGGGGCAGCGGCGCGGCGGAGCGGTAGCTGCGGTAGCGACTTGTTGGCGTTGCCCTTTACACGCACACTTAATTATTTTATAATAAATAAGTTCGCCTTTGACCATTATCACGTCTAATATTAGATGATGATGCGGTCGAAGATGGAGTATTCTGATCTAGAATTGTACTTCATCGATACGTACACATATTTAACTTAAACCTAACAATAATGTATAAAATACTTGTATCATTAGGTCTGGGTCCTGTTCTAGTGTACGGCGATAAAATTGTTATCAAGATATCAAACCACTCCAAAGTTTACTTATAGTCAAGATGTAATCATGTTGGCGGTCATAAATCATACGAAAATAGCTGGTAGTTGAAACGAACAGATTTAGAGGGTGGAAAATGCGGAAAATAGGCGGCTTGCCGCTGAAAGTGCGGACAATATTAATGTCAGCCATAAGTCAGGCGCAGTGCGCGTATTTTTCTCACACAGGAAGGACAGCTCGCCGCTAATTAACAAGATTAGCATATTTCCCTTGGAACAGCCTTTTGCAAACGAGTAAAAATATACCTCATAGTATGGAAAAATCTGTGACTTTTTCCCTAATTTTCATGTCGAGCACCCGGCATAAACGATCTTATTTGCATGAAGTTTATTGCGCGTTTTTTGGGACATTATATTATGTTATCGAGATCCTTTCTTGTTACAGTGTGTTTTTAATTTGCATAATTAACTTTTGGCATAATTACCTGTTTCAAATTTTATTTATTTCCTGTTCAGGGATTTTTCTCGAATTTAATGACGAATAATTAAGCGTGTAGATTAGAGAGAGATGCACCTACGTGGTATTCGAGTGACGAGGGTTCGCATTTTGCCTTAACTATGTGCACTACTTAGGAAGATATTTGCATATCGTGCCTTAAATATGGTTAAAATTAAAATGAAATAACAGGGAAGAAAAACATCTTGAAGAGACATTTACATCGAGATCACGATGATCTGTTTTTGACAATTGTTGCCGATATGCCGTTAATTCTCCTAGATGTTTGGGTCTGAGTCCAACAGCAGTAGGACGTTTGTAAGCACATGGTTATATTATCGTGCGCAGACAGTATAATGAACATTGTGGAGTAACGTATATATATCCACGTACACGCCTTGCTGGGATATCAATTTTGACTCCTAAAAATTCCCCATTTTTAGGAGTCAAAATCGTCCTAAGTGCAGCAGTGGGTCTTTTAGGGGGGTACTATTATTTTATATACCAAGCTTTTCTATCACCCTGCTCCTCCGTCATAGGCCGAGACAGTGTTCTATACCAAGTTATGATACATATTTTTTTATTCAAGGAAGTAAATAGATAAAGGAGTCATCCTAACAAAAATCATTATTAAATTTATCTTGGCAATGAATTTGGTATTGTAGTTTAAATATTATTACTATATACTTGACGACCTACATGATTTTTCATACAGTTTTTCATATATATATACAATTTATTTTTAAAAGATATTTAATTACGTATTAATTCTCATTTTAAATGTTTAATCATTTAATCAACATTAACAAATTCATTTTCAAAAAAACCTGCGATAGCACGTTGTCCTTCAAATTTTAAGACGTTTTCTTGCATAATTAAAATTAAAGTATATTTATATCTGTTCACATTGTTAATTATTTCTCAAAGGAATGAATACACAAGATGTTTTTGGACAAAGCGTCGTTTTAATTAGATGAACTGAATGAAGATAAAAACATTTTAGAATTTGCAAACAGTGAATAAAAATATAACAAGTTATATTTAATAACAAATTTGCCATATAATTAGCTAAGCACGTGACTTCGACCGCGTGAATTTTTTTCGTAGAACCATAATTTTAAAGAAGCCAATGTTACTTCTTATAACGTCAGCAGTCTGCTAGTGAGCGTCCCATCATACTGACCTAGCCGTTTCAGAGATTAGTCAGAACATTCAGACAGACAGACAAAAATTCAAAAAATTGCAAGTTTCGAATCTCCTGGTCCGAATTATCCCCCCCTGATTTTGTTCACATTTTTATTTTGACATTACAAACAGACACTTTAATTTTATTTAACTATATAGATATATATGTTTGTTAATACAGTCTCTCATCATTAGGGCTTCGTAGCCCTTTTGGCAATTTTAATCCTTACGTATTCGTCATGTCCTTCCGTGTGTCCATTTTCTCGGAAATTACTAGGCCTTTATAACAATAGACCGAGTGAATGAGACATTCGATCATATAGACATATGGATGAAAACTAATAGGAATGTGGAAGCTATGTGCCGATAAACTGTTGAGATATCAAAAAATCTTGAAAAAATGTTTCCACCCCTTCTAACTTAAATGAATTAGGAGTAACATTCTGAAAATATAAATTTGCGAGACTAGATGGATTTGAACAAGATCCGATAAATAATTCAACACCAATTCAACGCATAGGTTATCTAATAATAATATACTCGTATATCACTACATAGTTTATTTAGTTAGCATTACATAGCTCATATAATGGGTACATAAAGTGATAAACAGTATGAACATAATAAAATAAACACATCTTCGAAAGTTGCATCCGTGACTGGAAAATTGAGAGGAAGAAGATTAAGGTGGTATGGTAAACTACATTGTGTGAAGGATGATATGATGATGTGTGGTGTGACAGAAGATGTATGTTAGAATAGAGGGGGGTGAAAGGAAAAGATTTATTGCACCAACCACAAAAATTGGGATAAGGTAAAAGAAAAGAGTGATAGCCCATATAGATATTAATCAAGGTTAAAACTACTTAACTGTACATTAAGCATTAAAAAGCGATCAATCTGGAAAGCTGTACACAAGTATGCACATCAATAGACATGAATATATATATATATAGATATATATATTCATATTCACAAAATTTAATCCATAGGCAACCGCAAATTACAGCTAGTGGGGTTATTGATTGCAAACAGCTGCTTTCACTTTGGCATCCAATCAAGTTTTTATTTCAATTAAAATAATAGGGAAATATAATAAGTATACTAAATTTCACTTTCGTTTTATCAAATAAGTAAATTATAATAAACTGATGTCATTTTATGTGTGTGTGTGTACGGTTCAACGTACAGCGTTTTGCTGACGCTGCGGCCTACTTTGGGCTACTTTAATATAATAACATTAGTATAAATAACACTCACAAATACATTGTGGGTGAGTCGCTACTAAGTCGCTACCGAGTCGCTATTGAGCTGCACCAGGGATCAGCATCCAAACTACTACAAGAATAAATCCCTGAAAGCGACAAGGTGTATTTTCTTCACCCTACTACAAGAAAGCACCAGCACTCCACCAACAACTGCCAGTATCCACCACCACAAGCAAGAACAAATGTACAAACTGTACAGTGTGTATGAATAGAGGAAACCTACAATGAATAAAGGAAGATTTTACATTCATACTTCAAAAGATTGTTTAATATTTGAAAATGCTACATTTGCAATTGTATTTTCCAGTGGTAGATTTAAAATAAAACATTTAATATATAAAATTCTCGTGTAGCGGTGTTTGTAGTTAAACTCCTCCGAAACGGCTTGACCAATTCTCATGAAATTGTGTGCATATTGGGTAGTCTGAGAATCGGACAACATTTTTTTGTAATATTTTTTTTCTCTTTTCTTTATTTTTAAGGGAATTTAATTATGATTTAAGGGGCAGTTTTACACTTATCTTTGATTCGTTCCTAAATTGTTTTATGATCGCAACCTAAACTGCTCGTATTTCTTCAACGAATATTGTAAAGTTAACAAAACTTTTAACTTTTGCTGTGTGAACAATTTTGTAGACTCGTTAGTTTGAAACCTTTTCTCGTAGGTATAGACTGTTATTTAAATATGATTTTTCTTTTACGTCAGTGTTTTTTTTTGTCGAGAAAATTTTTGAAAAAATACACGTCAGAATCAAAGAGTACGTCAGAATGATTCTTTGCTGTGTTTATTACGATTATACTATCGAAATAACACAAAAACAGGATATTTCTTATTATAAGTCATTATATCTGTCGTTACCGTTTTGTCCGTGCAGGATCGGAGAAAGAATACAATTTCCTGCGAGCGGGTGGCCTGTCGTAAGAGGAGACTAAAAAAACCAAAGCCAGGTGGTAGGGCTACCACCCCTGGACTAGAGTATGCCGTCACAACAACCTTGAGTTGTGTTATCGGCATTAGTGACCAGGTTCCAGTCTCCCTTAAGACAGCAGCAGCGCATTTGTAGCACCTTTGGTGTTGCAAATGTCCATAGGAAATGGTAACCACTTTTCATCAAGTGGGCCGTTTGCCTGTTTGCCAAACTCATGCAATAAAAAAAATACCGACCACAACAGGAATAATAGCGCATTGCAGGAGTTACCTAGTATTTTCCAGTTCTTGTCAGTTTTAAATTGCAGCCAAGAGCTAAGTTAGACATGAACTAAGCCCGACACGATAATGATTCGACCGTGTATACCTCGAGACTTGCGTCATGTTTCCCGATAATTCCGACGATGGAGCTACTGTTAACAAGCCCCGCAAATCCGGTGCGGGTTTGCTTTTAGTTAACCGTTTGCTGTCTCACATTCGAGCCTTGTTCAAGTTAGACATGCTATGTATTGAAAATTGATTGCAATCCACGTAAGGTGATCCAGAAATGTTATATTTTTATATAACATTTTTAGGCTTATGAAAAACGTTCAATCCAGAAAGCGGTTACGATAGATATAGTAGAAACAGACTGTTCGTGTCTATGACATGTTCCTGTTTGTTACAAACAGTCGGAGATTTTTTATACGCATTTTGTCTTATGCAGGTATTGTTTTTTTATGTTATTATATAAGTATCAGGCCCTGGCGGAGGTCACCTGGCTAAATTGTTTGTTCCTCACATAAGTAGTCATACATAGCCCTATAACCATAAAAGATTCTGTTGCAGTTTGCTCGCGATGTCACGGACACAAAGGCGGCTGCTGCTGATACACTATTTCCTGAGGCGGTGCTTCCCCGTGGCTCTACAAAGCTTGTTGTAGGTGTGTGCGTAAAGTAATAGTTTTTAGGCGTAGCATAGTCTACAAAAAAGTGGAGTGTGATCTCATTACTTCTTGCACTAGAAACAATCCCTTCCTGGATCAGGCTCGTAAAAGAATGGAGGACAGACGAACAATATACGGTACTAATTCCATTGTACTTGCACATATGTCCAAGTACAGTACGGCAAATTAAATGTTGGCTAATCAGTATCTAAAATGGTTACCTTCACTTACGCACTTCATATTGACCATTACCTAATATATATAATCCTCCTTGACGTATCCGTCAACGGTGAACCTTGTCAAGTCTAGCGAAACCAAGTTTGGTTTTAAAAGTTCTTCTGCAAGGAGTGAAATACAGCTGTTCTGATGAGTCGTATGTATAGTTGTAGATTTTAGGACCATTTTTTTGATAAGGCGTTGCTGGTCAGAGTATTGTATGCGTTGTGTTTCGAGGCAGCAAAAGCCTTATCAATAAAATTACGCCACTCCCTTCCTTGCAGCGCAAGATCCTCCCAGCCGTCACTTGGGATGTCACATGCAGATAGATGGCGCTTGAGGACGTCCCTGTAACGCAAAAAGTGACCACTGATTTGGGCATTTCGTCCTTGCCTAATACAGATAAGAGAGTAGATCACACAATTCGAGTAGCTATGTCTTACCTCCTACGCAAGGACCGAATAATAGTCATAGCATTGGTTAGGCCGTAGTGGTGCGAGGTTATAACGTAAGAGGAACGTCAGTAGATATCCGCTAGTTACCTCGAGTCCTACACTCCTTCACTTGTTGTTCCCGAGTAGTTGTGAGAAGAAAAGAAGACGGAGCTCTAAAGTCATTGTCATTTTTCAAATATGATTGATGTATCCAAGGAATAATTTCTCGTTGGACAAATGAGTTCGCATTGTAACGATTTGTTCTACACAGGTGTCGTACATTTTTCTTATGTTAAGTTTTACGTTACATGGTTACATCAGAACTAAGGATAATACTACACAGAACAGAATTGATACCATGATTATAATTGTACTGCTCCCTACTTACAACCCTTTTCTGGCTCGGGTCTGGTTCGTAAAAGAATGGAGTGTATAGTGTGTATAGTGGAGAGGAAAAGTAGAAAACCATAGTACCAAAATAACGCATTAGGGAGGAACCAAATTAAATATTTATTAACATAACATGCAGTTCATTATCGTTGAAATTCTCCACACAAGTGCGTACGTGTCCATATTGGAACCTTCATTATTAAAGCATAATGAACGCAACGCAACTCCCATTAACTGATTATGACGATATAATTTACTGACATTTTGCCTTAATTAAAGACATTAAATATTTTAGGAAATCGGTTTAATACCTTCACGTGACGATGGAGTATGATTAAATTGTAATTTGCATGCTGTACTATATGAAATTGTTAGTTTTAATGTCGGCTCATATACGTCGTACATACTGCAGGTTAGGAATTTCCCTTTAATGGGGGAGTGTATGCTACCTGCGTGGCCAAGTTTGTCTAAGAGAGGATGACCTGTTTGACATACATAAGTATTAGTAATATCCAAGCGCAAATTTAGTGTAATTTTGTTGATAACCGAGATTAGGTTTTAAATTATTATCCGTGCAGGAACGGAGAAAGAATACAATTTCCTGCAGCCGGGCGGCCTGTCGTAAGAGACGACAAAACAACCCACAGCCAGGTGGCAGGGTATTATATATATACTCGACTGGATGGCGACCACCCCTAGTCTAGAGTATGCCGCCATAACAACCTTGTGTTGTGTTTCGGCATTAGTGACCAGGATCTATTTGTAGTAATGGTAACCGCTTTCCATCAAGTGGGCCGTCTGCCTGTCTGCTGATCTCCTGCAATAAAAAAATAATAGAAAAATAGTCAAATGTGTTTGTGTGTCTGTGTGCGTGCCTGCGTGCGTGTGTTCGCGATATAATCTTATTTAGATACTATGATTTGCCCGCGATTTCGTCCAGGCTTGCCTTGAAATTCCCGCGGGACTCCTGGGATACGAAGTATCGTTGTGTTTAAAAATAAGTAACCTATTGTTTTAGTGGTAACTGAATCGGAATAAGCTAATTTTTTATGCATCCGAACAACTACAAACCGTTCCCGGCAAAATTCCCGCGGTATTCCTGGAGTAAAAATCACACATTTTATTACATTAATTTTGCTATCGATCAGTAAAAAAAATATCTTTGGAATATAATATAGAATAACAGTAAAGTTTTGCTTGCTCTAACCATTATCATCATAGCCGTGAGCAACATAAACAAAAAGGAAAATTCTTTTTGTGATTGTGAAAAAGCGTGTCACAGTAATAAAATTGAAATATTTTCACAGATTCTGGTTGCTTTTGTTGAAGTGGCCAGTTTTAACATAAAAAAATACGGCCTAGCTAGTTGCGTGCATTCGTTACATCCGTTCATGCAACGGAAACTATAAAATAAAATTCATTTCCAATAGTTCAAAGCGAATATAAAAGAATTTAAATGATTCTATTAGAGAGATATATCTGATTTGAACTATATAAAGAATTCATATCACAGCTTTTTCTTTTACAATTAAAAAATAATAAAAAAAAAATAAAGCAAAAAAAATAAAATAAAATTCATTATATAAAAAATAAATTCACACACTAAATTAGAAAAATAGAAGGAGAAAGATAATTCTAAAATACCGTCAATTTATTTTATCCCTTTGCTATAGTTTTCATTTACAAACACCCTCGCACACGTCGCTGCATTTCAAATATCATAGATGCATCTGATATCATCTGTTTCCCATAGGAGTAGGCAAAGACTACTATCTCCACTCGTGACGATCCTGACAAACAACTTTCGCTTCATCTACTTGCATTAACCTTTTCGTATATGCATGTTTATTTGATATGCTTTTTATCTGACCTCTATTTAACACTTCTGCTGTTTGATCATGGTATGTACGTCTCGGTCTATCGGCAGCAACTATAACATTTACAACGCTGTCATACACTTGTTTTGTATTTATTCATTATCTCTACATGCCCAAACCACTTTCACATCCTTTTTAACTCTTGTTATTACATCTTCTTTTAATCCACAGCGTTCCCTTATCACACTGTTCCTTAGCATGTCATTTATTTAAACAATTACATACAAACATCACAGATATGCTACGTATACGTCGTTGTCAGCCAATTGAAGTTTATTACTGACGTAGACTCTTTAATGTTTGCGCATTATATTCTGGTCCTCTATTTCTTTCATTCAACCAATACCGATGCTCGTCGGTCCAGTGAACTGGAAGGCTTCCTGTTCTACGCTTGTCGATATGCGGTATCTTCTGTAGGATTTACTGTTACCTATACTCTGCGATGGATAAGACTATTAACCTTTTGCTACTACAACTCATATTCGTCTGAGCAAACTATGATGATTACCTCAGTTCTTTCATAGATTCCCTCTTTTTGTTCTTTTATATATAGATATTTATTTGATCTGATTGATTTATTAAAATATATATTAAAAAAGTATATGTATATATAAGAATATAAGTGAATCAGAAATGTATGACCGCGCTTAACTTCACGACGACTATATCGATTATGATGTATTTTTGAGTGTTTAGAGTGGCTCTATAGATGGTTTAGATTCACAACTAGGACTGATAGGTAGGGTTTGAATTGGATTCTAGGATCCTTCTAAACCTAAACCCCTGGACCGATTTCGATGAAATATTTTGTGCGTGTTTAAGTGGCTCCCCGGATGGTTTAGATTCGCAATTGGAACCGGTAGGAGGCACTAGAATCGGGTCCTAGATATTTCATTGCTTCAAGGTAGCACAACGTTTGCAACACTACTTATTACAATATTTTAATTAGTGTTGCCCGCGTGTCGCGTTATTTTGACCGCAAGGAAATTTAAAAAATAACAAGGTAACTGGCTCATCGTTTGATCAGATTGACATTCCTTGAATTGTCATGGAATCACAATTCAAGTCATGACGTGTTTAGTTATTTCTCCGCTCCTTTTGGTAGCAGCGTTTTATTATATAGCCTAAAGGAGTCTAAATTAAAACAAATTTCAATCAGTTTGTTATTTAAGATTATCACTTTCGCATACTACAATTTCTTAATATTCTTAAATTAGTATCATAATCTAATTCAAATGTAACACAAAAATGCCTCTAAAACCTGTGCTAGTGCTTTCCTTACGTAATTCAAAAATAGGATTCCAGCAAGGAACTTATTTTCAATTTCACGAAGTCATACTTGTCAAGCAGAACGGCGAAGTTGTTAACAGTTGCAGACAGAATTTAATCTCCGTTTCGAAACTAAAATTATTTCTCGTCAATTTATAAAAAAAAGTAAACAGGTTTGCTGATCAGTAATAGATATATTTCATAACGATATCCACGAATCGGACTTTGATGATATGAAAATCACCAGTGTGGTTTTTGTTTCTTGAATGTTTTTGTTTGTTTGGACTGGATTCAGTGGTGGCCTTAATGAGCTGATAGCATAAAAAATATTAAAATTTAACGAATAAACTATTTAATTAAGTTTACTGTCATGATAGCATTTGTTGAAACAAACAAGAATTTAACCTCAAAATAAAAGCTATTTCTTGCACTCGTTACAAATTAGCATTTATCCTTAATAGCTTGGCTCTGACGTGAAGTTTCCAAATGGAGCACAAATAAACTTAAGCCGTGTAATCGCTTTATTCATGTGCATTATTCCAGTACCACTCATCAACATGGAAATTCGTCTAATGCGTTTTGTTTTATTTGACTACATAGTTTGTTTAGATAAAAAAAACGCTTTACAAGTTATATAAAAGTAGTTAATTCTGAAACTTATGCTTCAAACAAATTTCCAATAAATTAGACCAGTCTTAATATTTCTTTTTTATATCACTTTTTCTCAATGTCTCTTTAAAAATTATACAATACAGTACTCTTTATTCTACACCAACATGATAGAGAACAAATAACAATAAGCTTAAATACTATAAGGTAGTACGATAGGCAGCCTTGTTGCCTTCCAGGCAACCTTTGGATGGACAGCTGATTGCAAAGATTTGATGTGCACTTGAATTAGATACTAATAATGATACACAGTAAATATTATACATATATTGCTATAAAAATACGAAGTGTCTAGTCGTCCGGTAAACGGATGACTTTCGTTTTGTTATATTGAGCTATACTTGTAAGAACTGTGAATTACGTGTGCGTACTTCTAAAAAACTTTGTGATAATTCCAACGGCTTTTTTGAATTTACATCCTACAAATTCGTAACAATATAAATGGTAAGTAAGCTTGCTCTCTTGTTTGTCTTTGATTAGACTCTCTTCACAACTTTTGGAAAAAACAGAGAGACTCTTGGTATAGTACTATATAATTACTTTTGATAATTAGATTACCTTTTTGTACTGTTACAGAAAATAGTATTGTTTCTGCAGAGCGCGAAATTACCAGGAACTAAATCTACATAATCGGACTAAAATACCGGCACCTTAGTCTCTGTAGTAGATCAATGAAACTAATTTCGTAACCTATAATATCTAAAAGTATCATTAATCAAACAAGTTCTAAGATGTCCAAGTTCCAATCACAAGTGGCGAAGTTAGAGTGTAGCTGGCACATCGATTACAGGCGGTGACCCTCCCACGGGCACTTTTTCGGTTCGCAACTCGTAAGTACCGTATTAACCTTAAACAGTCAAGTATTATAAAGTGAAAAGGGGTCTACTCTAAAAAAATTTTGAAATTATTACTTCAAACTAAGATTTCTTTCTTAAAATGTGAGTCATCTTTATCAGTAGTTTTGTAAAGAATAACAGTCATGAGGATATGTGGCATACCAGAGGAAGTATACCAGAATAAAGGATTATGATAAACATGTTGTGCCGCTCCCAAAAGATTGAGAAAACTTGAATGAAAAGATAGACTCAGTAATTTCTGCAAAGAATGACTATGATATATAAGGATAGACGGACCTATGAACTTACGTGATAATTTTATAAATCTAAACCCTTAAGAAAAACAATAGCAGACTTAAAAAATACACTACTATCCTTCATATTTATTCAACGAACATACTCAAATGTATTTATGACCTACCGTTCATAATAGAATAATAACATTTACAAACATATTTATCACCAACAAGTGGACGCCCCGTGGTCGAAATTCGACCATAATTAATTTAAATTATAAGTTTGAACATTATTCAGGTTCTGTTGTTAAATACTATTATACTTTTATAATCACAGATTTCACCAAGGCTACACTGTTAATTTGACTTTAACAACAAACAAAAGAGTATATGCGTGTGTGTCAAATATATGGTAATGCAATGTTTTTTTTATCGATAATGTATTTTTATTGCATAATTTAAAAAAATAGCATTCTGCACTCCATCTCGATTTAAACTATAAGGCCCTTACTTTTAATAATCTCATTAAGAAAGGATTAGCCATCTCTTAAATAAGAGCTCTTAAGCCCCTAATCATTGGTTGTTTCAAATAAAACTTGCCATCTTGCCTCTTAGCAGTCACTTAAACTACCTCTCGATGTTTATTTTTGACAGTTATTTATGAGTTACTTTACCACCACCTCTTATCCTTAAGAGGAGTTTATGGGTAAGATTTTCGTTAATCAGTTGCTGAGCAGTTTCTTAAAATTTAACAAACGATTATAAGTAAGGCCATTTGTGTGCGAAATTTCATACCCCTCTATCCACGCAATTTTCGTAAAAAGGGGTACAAAGTTTTTGCTTCACCTATTGATATAATGATGTCATGAAGAATAACAAGTAATGTCTAACAATCGTTTACGTATGTGTCAACTGTAGCGTGACTTGTATCTTTGTTTAAATAAGTTATTTAACTTCCTATACTTTTGAAAACATTTTTGCAAGAACTTATTATTATAATATATATGTAATTATAATCTATATTTTACATACAAAAAATAATACTATAATTTATATGTTAACAGAATTTATATATTTTTTTATTATATTTTGTTTATTTATTCTGCTGCATTCCATTAAAAGATGTTGGTCATCCTCACGAGTTCCGCACAATAGGCAGTTGGGAGAATAAACTTTGCCCATGAGGTGGCTAAAACTTCTTGTTGGGAAATGACTTGTTCGCATTCTATTTAATTTTAATAGCTTTATATATGGCCTGTTGAATTTCCGTACAGAGACCAAAGAAATAGGTAAAAATACAATGTATTCTGATAACATTGTATACCTAGATATTAAGTTTGAGTGTGATCTAGGGAAGTAGCTACGGTTGGTGAGTGTCCCATAATGCACCCGAGCGAGACGACGTTATCATTTCGACTACAATGCAAATATAAAATGGACATAACATATATGGTGACGTAAATGTTTATGTGGCAAAATATAATTATGTCCTTCCTCCATCTGAGATAATATTAGTGTTAGTGACCGTTTCACGCAGATGTAGGATGGGTTAAATAAGTTATTTTGGTACGACATGGTTATTAATTGTTAGTGACGTTAAACATTGTGGTAAATATTTTTGTTGTGTCATATGCGAGGGTAAAGAAGGAAAAGGGACTACCCGGCTTTGATCCTTTCCGTCCGTTTTTTTTTAATATTTTCGGTTTTAACCTGCACGTACGTGTCGGTTGAGAGAGAGAGAGAGAGAGTTTAAGTTGACAGCTTTGACGTTTTGCAGTCGACCGCGTATACAGATGGCGCCATCTCTCGACATTTTCAGGTTTTCCCTTTTGTTTTTTATGAGAAGGGAATGGTTTAAAAGGACAAAGGGAATTAAGGTTTAGGTCGACACACAATGACAGATAACGTATGTAGATATTAATGTAGCTAATCTATACTATAAAAAATGTAGGATAGCAAATAAATAAAGAATCTCTCTTTTAACTGGTATAATTAAATAACAATATTTAACAAAGAAAAAATACAACACCCGCTTGACAATCTAACTATAAACCACACGTTGCTAAGCAACAACCATCCTACATATATAATAATATTATAATTTATTACTATAAAATATTAGGGATCTACTAAACTACAAAACGTCTACCCGTGCGAAGCCGGGACCGACCGCTAGTCATTAATAATATCCCATATGGAGCAGTAATATTACAACATTACAAAATTGCCCGGTAAATTATTTTTTAAAGTCTAGTTAGAATTGGTATTTATGTAGAATAAAAAAATATCTATCTATGAATTATAATGATCACAGACAAATGCGAGTTTGAATGAAATTAAAGGTTCTTTTTTATTGCATGAGTACAGCATGCAGATGAACCACCTGATGGAAAGCAGTTACCGTCACCTATGGACGTTTGCAATGCCTAAGGTGTTACGAATATGCTGCTGACCTCTACGGGGGGGACTGGAAGTTAGCAGCTAACGCCAGAACATAACCCAAATTTGTTATGGTGGCATAATCTAGACGGGCGGAAGCCCTACTATTGACTTTACTTTCTTCGAATCAAAAAAGCAAACGCGGACAAATGTCAGTCCACGTACAATGAAAGGTTCTGTATACCATTGGCGAATATCCACTGATTTTTTTATTTGATTAAGAAACCATTAAACAATATTTATTGAGAATATCTCTATACATATAATCGGCTGATAAGATCTTATTAAAAATACAATTAGTTGAAATTCAAATTCAAAACTTATTATTCAAAATAAGTTCACTGAAGAACACTTTTTGAAGGTCATGCAAGTCAAAATTGAAATCTACGTCTCTATATATATTCTATGTACACCGTTTTTCAATCTGCTGTTCAAAGGAGAAGATGCGGTAAAATAATTTTCGCTAAATAAATAAACGCTTGTATAAAATATGCTGCGCCTATCTATTGAATGGCAATTCATTTTAAAGCGACAATTGCAGATAATGCAACTGTTTCGAAAAAAGTAGAATTCAATTTGTGGCTATAATAGGTATAAAGTATAGGTAGAAAGTACAATGTAGTTTCTACAGGATTCGCTTTTGAGACCACGCTCAAAGGTAAATTGGATGGCGGCCACAACGGTTTGAACGATCCACATTTGTTGACCTCTAGTCAACAGATCTACTCAGGCAGTTGAATTCATACGTTCAGCTTATGAGCTTTTGAATATTGTTTTTATTAATTACAAGCATTTAAGTATTGTTATACTATAAATGATAATTGTTCTATAATAAATATAGATCTGAAGTTTTGTAATAGGGGAGCGAACAATCTATTAGACTGAGATACTTTTTATCATTTTACAAACTTGACAGCGTAATAGGTTTTATACGAGTGTACAAACTATTGACGTTATATTGTGGCGAGCGATCGTGAAATAATCTAGTTGATTTTAGGAGTTTCAGACAAATGTGATTCTGAGACAAGGATAAATACATTTTAGAAAGCGATAGAATGAGGAACAAAAGAATAATGAAATTACGATTGAAATTATAGAATAGATAGATGTTTAGAAAAAGATTGACATTAATAAAAAAAAATCGAAAATAATATCGAAGTTATGGGTGCTAGAAGATTCTACCAGGTATATAAACCACGTAAGGCATGCCTAACGGGGAGTCTAGTCTGAGACAGCGATGCGTTAATTGCGATACGACAGAGTTGGAAAAGAAGACAGTCACGTAAAGATTCGTAAAGATTTCAGTGGGGACTTCAGTGAAGGAGGAGTTTAGTGTAGTTTAAGAGGAGATCCAGAAGCAAGCTACGCGCGCTTAATGCGCAGGTGAGTACCGCAGCAGCAGAAAGTGGTATCGCGACTAAACATCGTTTCAAGGGAGTCCGGCGTTATGGGTGAAGGGGCAACGCTGTTGGAAAGAATCACGCGCGACCGTGTAAGTCAATAAAAGCATTTAGTTGGAAATTGTTTTTTTTCAATATTTCTGTTGGATGGTCGTCTCCTTCTGTTTGGAATCAATAAGGAACTAATCGAAAAAAACCCAAAAACCGATAAAAGTTAAGATCTTTTTCAGTTGGTTTTGGGTTATTCTAGATTATTTTCTCATGGAAACTTCAGTAAAAAAAAAATCGCCCGAAATCATAGTCTAACACACAGCAACATAACTTATTCTTTGTAGATCTGTGTTATAATATTTGTGTTTAGACAGCATTTTTTTCTATCACATGATATTGTAAAAGTAAGATGACTATATGTTATTTTACCGCCTGTTTTTTATATGGAAATAGTGTTAGTGTTTTTATAGAATTTCTTGCGATATGTATTCATGTCACTTTTCTATATGTATTTATTTGTATATTTAATTCGTGAGTTAGTCTGAGTATTTATGTATCTATTGCCTTTTTCCAGTACTATTTATATCGCCAGATTCAAATTTCTTTAATTTAGATTGCCTGGAAGAGGTCGCCTTGAGCGATAAGGATATGGTCTGTTTTTGTAATTGTATATTTTGGTGTGCAGAAATGTGTTATTTCTCTTCTCTCAAGATATGTTGAAAGGGAGTTTGATGAGTCGCTTCTTCTCCTACAAAAGTAACTAAAATTGCTTTGGAAGTAGTGGTTCATGACTTTTAATAAGTAATATGTAAGATTCTATTATTAAAGAAATACAATCATTTTCATGGTTTTAGGTTGGTTACACCCATAATTATTGTAAATTAAACATGATCTAGAACAATTAAAGACTATACAAAAATATAAATAGTAGAGTAGAACATCCATTTAATAATTATAATTGCACGCAAAATGGCGACTATATTTAAATTATATACAGTGCCTAAATAAATAAAAGCCATTAATGTTCTACAAAACCTCGTTAATTCTATTATTGAATAATTAATTAAAACTTCCTCGTTTAATGAATTATTTACTTTTTCTACGAAAAAGGTAAACTCTAAGGGATTATTGATGAAATTAACTGAAAACATTATTTACTTAAAATGTCCAAGTGTATATCAGTCCATTTATGGCTGGTTCCTATGTTTTACAATTCACTCACTTTTCCTACCATCAGTTGACTTTTCACAATATGGAGCTTATGTCAATTTTTAACCGATAGTATGGCAAATGAACGGTCGATAAGATATAGAAATCGGGTCTTGGACAGTAATATCCGTTAAGAAATAGAGGAAGAATACCAATTTCTGCGGCCGGGTGGACAGTTGCCAGAGAAGACAAAACAACGCACAGCCAGAAGATGGTACGTTTCCCATTTGGATGACTCCCATCCCTGGTCTTGACTACGCTGACATAACAACCTTGAGCTGTGTTCTGGTATCAGGGGCCAGATTTTAGTCCCTCTTTAGAGACTGGCATCACATCAGCAGCATCTCTGGTGCTTAGACGTCACCACTTACCATCATGTGGTATCATTAGGCTATCTAGGCTGATGGTTTGTTGCTTTCCAGCATTAAGAAAAAAGACAGAACAGTTCCGCAGATATTTCAATTGTCCACTGTTTTACCAATTAGTTAGAGAATCTTAATAAAAAAAAATAATTAAAATACATACATCACTTTTCAAAAACTATTTGACGGATCTTGCCCAAAGTATTATATTTTATTGGCAACTAGTATCTCGATTTTTATTTATTGTCCTCAAAACTTTTTCTACGAATTTGAGAGTAATATCTCGATATCTATTGACTTTAATAAAAAAAAGTGATGTTGAAGATGTTGCTAAGGCTCATGTTTCATTGTAATGATGTAGGCTGTAACCATAGGAGAATGTAGTACTTCTTAAGAAACTATTCTGACCTGCCTACTACTCTTTTTAAAAAATAATTCTCCTCCTCTTGACGCACACGCTTGTCAGGGTATTATGAGCATGTTTTTATGTTTTCATTTTTTTCTTTCCTTTACTGCCAATTTATTTAATTTTTAATACATGTGTGAAATACAATTTTGATTTCTAAACTTTTCTTATTTAATTTCTACTACTATTTTAATTATTTTTAGAAACAATGGTATTATTAGTAATTAATATACCTTTTGTGCTTTATTTACACTTATTTATTTGTCGATACTACTCTTACTTTATTTATTCTACGCTATTTGTTCGCCTATTACTCTTACCTCGAATAAAACATTGAGTAAAATATATTTATAGCTAGCTGTGTTCGAAACTTCGTCCGCGTGTATTTTTTTCGTGGAACCCTAAAGAAAAGTAGCCAAGCTACTTCTTATAACATCAGCTATCTGCCAGTGAAAGTCCTGTTCAAATCGGTCCGGAACATCCGAACAGCCCGACACAATTTTATTTTTAATTTTTATACAAGTATCATATATACTTTATACAGATACGGAAAAAAGCTAAATAACTTAAAAATAAGCTTAAATACAAAAATAAACTAAGTGATAAATATTAAGGCAATCCTATAAATAAACCTAGCTTACAAATAAAAATAAATAACCTATATCAAAGCCCGTCCAGCCCCACCAGACCACCGTCGCATTGTACCTAGTAAGCTGGCAGCATTACCTCGCTGGATACAGAGGGTAATCCTTTGATTGATACTTCATATATTTTCATATGCACTTAGTATAAGCTGTCATTTTGACATTACAAACAGACACTTCAATTCAATTGATCTGTCTAGATTTGCCAAATATCGCATTAGCAAAGTGCAGAGAAAAAGGTACGCTCGTATTTAATCTGTGCCGTTGGTTAAGGTATGAATATTTGATTGTACTCTTTTTCAGCTAGTGTTTCGTGTGACCTCAAAACCTGGCACGCAATAGTAGCCGTGCTAACCCGCCACTATTGGAATTTTCATACACAATGTCGACTGTGAGAAACTACTTCTACAGCACAAAAGCCAGAGAAAAACGTATTCTATTGGTAAATAAAAGTTTTTCCGGGAAATCGAAGATAAACGTGAAAATTAAACTCGCAATTCAATTTTCTACTATTTCATAATATACGCATTTTAGTTTTGTCTAAAATACACAAATAAATGGACAGGCAGTAAACATTACACACTAAAACCAATCTAATGTTAATTTAAAATTATTTTTTTATTATAAATTAGCAACAATGAATTTACCACGCCCAGAAATGGTAATCGAGTAAGTAATATACTAATTATTTTTAAGTATCCTTACCCTAAAACAAATTTAAACTTTCTTTGTTAATTAGTTATATTTTCCAAACTATAATGCAAGTTAAAGACAGTAAATAAAACAGAGCATAATTTGTCGATAAAATTGAACGATACAGTCTGCGCTTGTGGTTATAATTAAATTCGTTTTAAAAAGCTATTATCAATTTAAAGTTACTAATAATGGTATTTACAAATAATGTTGTTATTTTTATGCACATTACAAAGAAAATTGTATTATTCAATCTTAACAAGCTAATAATTTCACTTTTGTTTAAAAAAAAATAGTTATCGCTGTAAATTCCAGTCCCTTTCAGGGCAGCATAGAAAATTCAATTTACATATTACAAGAGCAAGCTGACTGGACACCTCATTATCCCATATAACGGTCGTCGCTGGGCTGCACTCCCACAAGACTTAATTACCCTTAATCTGGCATTCTGTGAATCTAACAGAAAGCTCGCGCGTAATTACGGTCTACTGTTCTAAAGCTAATGGACTCGTTTATTTATCTGCAAATTACGCAATGTCAACAGACTATAAATTAAATCTATTTAAATTAGTTACTTAATAAAATAAAAACACATATTGGTTACGCGAATTGGTAATTGTTACCCATATTCATTTCATTTCGATGTAAAACCACAATGATGGAAATATAGCTGCACAGAACACGGGGAAATATAGGCAGTTATATAAAGGAAGGATGGCACAGTACCTTTGCGTAGTGAAGCGATGATTTCTCCGTGATTCTTGAAGTAAGCACGACGCCCACAATTTCACGAAAACTAGTAAAGTCTATGTATATAAAGTATATGGACGAAAATAGTTTATAATGTTCAAAAGCGATGCGTATGCGTTGCAGTTCGTAAGCGAGAAGATCAATTCTATCCGATGACCACTATAGCGATGCAGTTGACGTCTCATGCTGTCTCCTTTCTTCTGCTTGCTAGGGTATGTACCGGAGAGGAAAAAAAGATAGGATGTGGTTTTACATGATTTGAAGTATTACGATTCGTTCCATTACTTTAAGAATTTTCAATATAAATATTAAATGAAATACGCGCGACCACATATTGAAATAAATTGCAAATAATCTATAATAGTATAAAATACTAAACATGGCGAGACTGTACCTTGAAGCTATTTAAAAAAAATGTGTGTATTTGTGCGTGCAGTTCACTCGCAGTAGAAGTAAAATAAAGAGTGTAGTGTGTCGTGACGTCACATTGCATATATTGTATCGTTATAATGTATTTAAGCTTTATAACACGAAATCTGAAGTATTAACGAAAAACTTCAAAACATTTCCAACTCCATCTGCATGCGCATAGTATTTTTTATTAAATATAATATAATACACTATATATTTTTTTTCTGAAGTTTTCGCGACTTGTATAGGTACATAATAACGTTTTAATGGTTTTCAGTCATTCCGATGTCTTCCATGATCACGGCCACTGAAAAGTGGCCGAAACGTCGGAATAACCAAAATCAAATAAATTACCGCGCTTAAAACCGTTAAAACGTAGTTTTATTGTATAATGTATTCTATCTCACTCTCTCACAGGCTTAGTCCTATAGATTAGTGTTTATCTCTTTTTAGTGTCGCTTTTTCGTTTCATCGAGTTTCAAATACGATTATAAAGAAGTTGCACTTCAAAAAACAACTGAAATAGACTTATCAAACGACGCGATAATGCGACTTTTGAAGTTTCTAGTTTTGGCTATTTGTTGGAGATTAACGTAAAAACGATTAAGCCGATGCAGTCTTCTCTGATTGAAAGCTAATTCTTAGTCTTAAACTCTGCGCTAGATTATATTCTGGAAATCCCGCGGGATTTTTTTAGGGAAAGATTTAAAATGGCCAAATTAAAAATATCGAATTCCAATCCTATTTTTTTACTGATAACATCAGTACATCTGATGGGAAAGGAGAATATCGAGAAGAAACTAGCACATCAAGGCTACCTTATGACTTATTATACTTAGAAAAGGTTACATTATTAATGTGACTTAGACAAGCGTGACGGGTATGCTGTCCGTTCCCCTAAAATGCGGAGACTCAAGCCCAGTGGCTGAACGTTTACTATTATTATATATACTAGCCGTTCCCACCCGCTTCGCCCGGCGAATGACAAACAAACAAATTGAGAAAACATGGAAAAATATATAGCCTATAACCATCTACGATTAATTCCGCGTCGAATGGTTGTGGTTTCATGCTGATCGGTCCAGTAGTTTTCGAGTTTACCTCGGACAAAGAAAACAAACTTTGCTTATATATATATAGATAAAAGATCAAAAAAACATCAATAACAAACGAAATCAATAAGAAATTTATTGTATGGCGGCAAGATAAAATTTTATTAAAATGTTTGGCTTACAACTTTGCTTCCGCCGTTTTTTTCCGAAATTCAAGGCTTTATTGTAAAAAACTGGTATACATTTACGATTCAAAGTATTGTCCATCGCTGGCCACTACTTTCTCCCATCTTTCGGGCAGCGTACGAATCCCGCGTTGAAAAAACTGGTCATCTTTTGAAGCGATCCACGAATCGATCCAATTTTTTACTTCTTCATAAGATCGGAAGTGCTGGTCAGCCAGGCCGTGTGCCATTGATCGAAACAAGTCATAGTCCGAGGGAGCAACGTCTGGAGAATACGGCGGGTGGGTAGGACTTCCCATTTCAACGTTTCCAAGTATGTCTGGACCACTTTCGCAACATGGGGTTGAGCATTGTCATGCTGTAAAATCACTTTATCATGTCTCTCGTTGTATTGCGGTCGTTTGTCTTTCAATGCTCAGCTCAAAGGCATTAATTGCGTACGATAACGATCGCCTGTGATTGTTTTAGTCGGTTTTAACAACTCATAATACACTATGCCGAGTTGGTCCCATCAAATACTGAGCATGACCTTGGAACCGTGAATATGCGGTTTGGCCGTCGACGTGGAAGCGTGGCCGGAATATCCCCATGATTTTCTGCGCTTGGGATTATCGTAAAGAACCCATTTTTCGTCCCCAGTCACAATGCGATGCAGAAATCCCTTCCGTCTTTGCTTTGCAAGCAGCTGTTCACAAGCAAACAAACGCCGTTCAACATCTCTCGGCTTCAACTCGTACGGCACCCAATTTCTTTTTTTCTGAATCATTCCCATAACTTTCAAGCGTTTTGAAATGGCTTGTTCGTGGCACTCCCAATGATCCTGCCAATGCTTGTGACGTTTAACACGAGTCTTGATCAAGTAATGTCTCCAATTCTGCATCTTCGAAAACTTTCTCTCTTCCACCGTCATGCTGGTCTTCGACGTCAAAATCATCGTTCTTGAAGCGTTGAAACTACTCGCGGTACGTTCCTTCACTAATAGCGGCCTCTCCATAGGCATTTGAGAGCATTCGATGAGCCTCAGCCGCAGATTTCTTCATATTAAAGCAGAAAATTAAAACCTCCGCAAATGACGAGAATTTGGTTCGTAAGCTGACATGTTCAATCGAGAATAATTTTATGATGCAGATAGAAATCGACTAATATTTCGATGGCGTTATGTTTACAAATACCTAAGCTTATTGTATGACATCTACGATCTATTTATTTCGACTACCACTTACCGCTAGAGCCATCTATTGCAAAACGGCGGAAGCAAAGTTGTACACCTATGTAGATTTAATTTTCTAAAATCAGAAATTAAAATTGGTATTTTTTAATTATTAACATAATTATTTGCATATTTAAATAAATATCTAATAATAAATTAAACATGCTTTCTATATAGTTATGTATAAGCCATAATAATGCGAAAAAGTCAATTTTGTCTGTGTATTATTTTAGCAAGCCTACGCATTCTAGCTTATATCTTAGAATAAAATGCAAAGTTTCATAGTTCATATATCCCGAGGGAAGCTCGTTTAAAACTGGCGTGTAAACGTTATGATATCGCTACGGCCTGCTTGCGTACACTCGTCGCACTTTACCCACCCCTTAATTGGAGGGGTTGTATGGTTCTGCACGCGACTGTGTATTCATACAAACAAAAATAGACCCACGGGCCACCATTCGAACGGCTAATATCAGAGCGGTTTGTAAATAGCGCTAACTAAATGAGGTTAGTGATTTTGCACTAAAATAGTTCATAAAAAGGTACTCTGTGTATAACGACTTGAACATTTAGTCCCAATTATAATGACCTTACTAATCTTAATGGTTATTATGGAAATAATGGATCATGTTTCCATAGCACAAAGTTTACTTTAATGACGTCATGGGCTTTCAGTAATCAGTTATTTATAAGTAAGGCTCACTTGTATATTCTGGGCTTATTGTAATATTTTTAAAACAGTTAAAACAGCCGTACTCCACCTTTGATACAATCAGATGACTCTAGTTAAAGATAATAAATATAATGGGCAAATTTTAACATTGTTTCATACAGATAAAGGTCAACGCACACCTACCTGTTGTAAAGCGCAGTCACTGGTACTTGTCTTACAGTACTGGTCTTACGGTTGGTCTCATGGAGTTGGTTATCAACCGGAGACGAATTTTTTTGACGAATTTTTTTGTTTACTTTATGGTTAGAATTTGTAATTAAAATATTCCATTTTTATTGTACTTGTTTTATGGCCGTCATTAGTGTCGAACTAATCCTTGTTGCTATTGTATTGCGTCGAAGCTTCCCAGGTATGGATCGGTGCATTATAAAGCAATGGACCAAGGCGGATAGGGGCAGTCAAGCGAGGATTACGATACGAGCAAGACGTAGATTCGATGAGCGATATAGTGACGGACTTTGCGCGTGTTATTGAATCATGCAGTGTGTACCGGTTGTATCCAGTGCTAAGATCTAATAAACTCTAGCATTTTAATTCGAGGCCTGCGTAATTCGTCACAATATGATATTTTATTATAAGGGCACATGGACGTAACACATAGACAGGTAGATAAGATGCCGCGGGCCGCAACTTACATTTATTCAGTTTTCGTCCATTTCTAGTGTAAACAGCGAACAGGCTTATGGCTTACTTGATGCAAAGTGTGTCTGTAGATATTTGCAACCAGAGGCGTTACCAATGTGAATCGATTATATTATACAGCTATATAGTATGGCAGGTGGACTATAATAATACTCACTAAAGCTTAGCGGGCAGGTTGAACATAGGAGAGTTAAAGAATTATTTTGGTTGTTTTGTGGTTGTTTTTATGGGTCCCTAGTTGATCAAAATCAGAACTCATATGAAGTTTTGTATGTACTTCATCGGAGTGTTTATGCCACAAACTCAGACGAATAAAAGTATAGACGGAGATTACGTGAACGAGGCGTAAAATGGAAATGAAGTATTTTTTTAAACTTGTGTGCGTAAGTTCCTATTTCTTACTATACATTCGATTGCCTTATCATCGGTTGAATTTTGACATTACTTATGGAACTTATGTCAATTTTGCCCGATAGGCAAATAAACGATCGGTAAGATAGGAAGCGGCCATAGTAGTAATGGACCACTGGAAACTACCACCTTTGTCCGCACTAATTCGATTATCTAATACTAAGTCTCAAACGGGCTGGCGCGATTGGTTTCATATTCCAAATCGGCTTCACTTTGAAAGCTACAAATATTTTTATATATCATTTTTTAATATTTTTACTTGATTTTATCAAACTGTCCTCTACAACAGCAGAATATAAATTCCAAAGAAGACAAGCGTAATCTTACAAATACATAAATTCTGAACACCATTTCTGGACTAATAGCATACTGTTTTTAGAGAACGATTATAATATTATTCCTGGTATTCTTATTCCTCAATGGAAATAAAATAAGTTTCAAAGCAGCGAACTAAATAAGTATTCTAATACATAAGATAACTATAACTACATAAGACATATTCGATTGGAAGACTAAAGAGTTTCCTTGCCATTCGTTTGAGTATACATCGAATAAGTAAGCCCCTTTAAAGTACGCAATAATTCCTCTTTTCTTTGTTTCGATAAATTGATTTCCTTTAAGATAACTCAGCTGCCAAAATATGAAGCAAATTGAATTTCTAATACATTTGTACAATTACTTCTTTGTTGTTTAGCATTGGATTACATGTGTTGTTTTTCATAATGTGATCAATTCTGAGTTTCTTTGTGGAGCTTCAAGTTCGAGTCTTTTTATTGGATAAAAAGGTAAAGTGGATTACTCAATTGGAACATGAGTGGTTTACACATTGAATTTATACTTATACCAATAGGTACTATCCCATTATTCTAGATAAAAATACTACTGGTATTTCATGTTACAAGAACGTAAATAGATAGCCTTTTATAGAAAACAATTCACTAGGTGACATTTTCTTCAATAAATTTTAAAATATTTGTATAAAACAGAGATTGCTAAAAAAACCTTGTTACCATCATACTTGTAAAATATAGACAAAATTTGAATTACTTTTCAAACAATAACTTATACGCTATTTGATTTATTAAAGATATGACGTCATAAGTGCTACGCTCTTATAAAGTCTACGTGACCATAGGACCATAGGTACTACACTTAAACGTACTTTCGGAATTAAATTGACATAATAGTATGTCAATTTAATTCCGAAAGTACGTGAAGCGATTAAAGAAAAACGTCCTGGAAAACTGTCGTTGGGCGTGTTGTTTCTTCACGATAACGCTCCCCGCTAATCATTTGGAATTTCCGCTCAACGCAATTTGCTATGCTGGCTTCAATCTTCTTGACACCCACCATATTCTCCGGACTTAGCCCCAAGTATTATATATTCACTTATTTCCAAATTAAAAGAGGAAATTCGTGGAAGTAAATTTCACGATAATAACGTGATTCTGGTTGCCGTAGAGGAGTTTTTTTAAGACTCAAGAAAGCCATTTTTTTCCCGAAGAATAAGTGAGTTAGAAACAATTATTCTAAATGCATTGCATTGGAGATAGATAGAAACAGACAGAAAAAATTATAAAATTGTCAGTTTTGGAATATCTGGTCCGTATTATCCCCTGATTTTTTTCACATTTTTAAACGCGTTGTACAAACTCGAATCATTTACATGTGTTATAGTATATATAGGTGGATAGATTTAAATAAAACGTAATAAATAATTGTAAAGTTATGGTTTTTTGCTAAAGATAAAAGTAACGTTTTTCTCTGCACAAATGAAGAGCGAATTCCACAATGGAATTTGTTCGGTTTTTTTTGCCACTACGAGCGGATGCTTCCGGAGTTAGAAGGAAATTGCCAATGAGGTTAAAGGTTTGTCCGTTTTTATTCTAACTTAGTAACGATTCCGTACATATCGATTGGCACTGGTTATTTTGTAAATGGTGACTAATACTTGTTCGTGTTGTGTACTTTTATTAGGTCTATCTATTATTATGCATTTCAATGCACTGAATCCGATTAGTAATCTAGTTTAGTCCATACAGCCTCAAAATTTGGATGATGAAGAATATATACGGGTCTCGTTTAAAGTACAGACGACTTTTGGTTTTTTGTGGGACAGTGTAATCTTTATTTCTTTCAAGGAGTACTCGTGAAGTACCCGGCAACGTATCTCGGGTGCTTCACTAGTCTACTTAACAGGTACCACAATATATAAATATAATAACAACAGTCCATAACTGTCCCACTGCTGGGCTAGGTCCTCCCAAGGTAGGTTAATGGACGGTATACCCGCCACGCTGGTCCAAGGTGGCTTGGCAGGTTTGACACATCGGTTATCTCGATGTGCAGGTTGCATCACGTTGTTTTTCTTCACCGTTGTTAGCACGTGGTAATTGTAACAATATGCACATTAAAACAGCCTAAGTGGTGCATGCGTTCCGGCCAGGATCGAACCCGCGACCTTTGAGTTTAGGACGCGTGCGCTAGCCATTACGCTACCACGACTTATATATAAATATTCCTAATTAATTTCTTATTAGATCGCAAATAAAAAAAAATGTGTGTGTATACAGTTAACACGCAATAGAAGTGAAACTTCAGAAAATATCTCACAGACAATTCTTATCTAACTTTATCAATATAAATATAATTATTTTAGCCTACAGTGTCGCTTTTTCGTTTCATCGAGTTTCAAATCAGAACGATTCTAAACAATTTTCACTTCAAAAGTACAATACGAAGACAAACAAAATGACGATTTTGAAAGGATTTTGTATTTTCAAAAAATGCTTCTGAAGCCGTAAAATTAGTTACACGGATAAAGTCTAATGTAAAATAATATCGGATAATGAAGCGCAATTTAGACATTTATATTTCTTTAACTGATTTCGTTGGCCTTGTTCTTTTGTAGACGTCTAATCTCTACTTTGCTATTCAGTCTGGCGAAGTGCCAAGTTGTGGCCAATTTAATGAAAGCTGGACTTGATCAACCTAGAGATAACCCTCTTTCGCAGTGATTATATTAACGTAAATTATTTGTTTTATGACCATGCGACATCTTTTTCTGTTCTTTGGGATCCATATGCTTACACACAATCACGTAATTGTGAGTAATAATTACCGTTGTAATATTTTAACTGACTTCAAAAAAGAGGAAGTTCTCAATTCGTCTGTTCGTTACTCGACATCCCCGTAAATTGTAAACCGATTTTCAAATTGTTTTTTTAATCTCAAGTCTATACTCCCGAGATGATGCTATGGTCACCAAGTCAGGATCTAGTAAGTGGTTTCCAGGGACATCAAGAGTAACCATTAGTCATTGAAGAAAGCCGTGCGTTTAAATTCTTGGAAAAAACGTGTTTACGCGTGTAGGTATTACATTTTTTACAGGCGCTTAATTTTTTTCTTTGTATATAGTACGATCTCTCCGTCGATTGCGGACCGATTTTTTCTTTATTTGTCAGAGTACGCTCGAGATGTCGTCGCAATTACCAGGCCAGATCTGATGAGTGGATTGCAGAGGAATCGAAAACAACCCTTGTTGACGAGTGTCAACACCGAAGAGTAATATCAACTTTGTATACGCCTGCCATGCGTACAATTTCTACAGGTCGTTTTTAAACTAAAAAGCTAAAAATAAATATTTAACCGCCATCTTTCTACAACACCTTGAAGTCGTTGTGAACTTAAACATAAAAATGAATATATTTGGCACATTTTTTGTTGTTGTTTTTTATGTATTACTTGGCACGGATTTCAAAATGTTGTAAAAAGAAGGAATAGGAAGGAATATTTATTTTTGCTTTAGTTACTTAGTTTGAAGTATGCAATATTTTTATAACAACATATATAATTAAATATTACATAAATCATCCATTTACTAGCAGTAAGTAGTTTCTGAGAAAATAGAATGTAACATACAAAGATAGACGGACGGACATACATACAAGAGGAATACAAGTTCCGTTATTGCCAAAATGGCTAAGGATCCAATGAATTGGAAAAAAAGATAACAAAAATAAATTTTAAAATAGCTTGTACATAATTATTGGTATATTAATTAAAAACTAGCATGGTTAATTTTAATAAACTTTCATAAAGTGCTAAGCAAATATTTTAGGTCGAAAACTGATATTCCTCGAGTTAACAATTAAATCGACGTTATTTCATTTGAGAAGCGAACCAACAGCTTAAAGCTTATTGGATGTGGCGTTCAAGTGAAGTATCCCCCTAAATAAACCCAGAGGGACTAAGTAAACATCAATCAATTAAGCATTATCGATAGCTATTTAATAATAACAAAATCCTTATGAATATAGAAATTTCATTCGAATTATCATTCAGTACTGTTTTTAATTTTACATGTATATACTTCAACATGCTGGCTAATTAGCAGTATACTAATCTGTCAAAAAAGTACCGGGAAGAGAATGTTAGTTATTCATCCAAATTTAGTTTTTCATCTTCAAAGTATGCTCCTTTAGAAGCGATACATTTACGCCAACGAATAATACAATGATCAAAACATTTTTAACGCTTTTTCTGGTATTGAGTTTAGTTCTCGTCGCGAATTCTCCTTTATGTCTTCTACCGAATGAAAATGGGTGCCATAGAGTGGTAATTTGGTTTAGGAAAGAAGTTGGATGGAACCATACTAGTGAATAAGGTGGTGGCTCGATGGTATCTGTTGAGTTTTTGGTCAAAAATTCATTCACGATGATGGCTTTGTGCAAAGGCGCATTATGGTGGTGCAAAATCCAAAATTTCTCCTTACACAAATCTGGCCTTTTTAATTGAATTTGTTTTTTTAAATTATTTACCATACGTATTTACCATTTGAGCTAACGGTAACAATTCCGAGTGAACAACACTCAATAGCCAATGAAAACAGTCGACTATGGCGTGGAATTGTTTGGTTCGGTTCAGTTGGAAGAGGTTACTCCGAAGCTACAGTCGTTTAACCACCTTATCAGCGGGTCTACGACGAAGCCACAACAAGACATTACAAAAGTACATTGTCGTAACATTAAATTTGGTACAACTCATTAAATTCTCGGAGCCTTATTAAGCCGATATTTACATTGGACTTAAAACGGTTCATTTAGAATTTGATGAAAATAATTGGAATTAAGCATTAGTCAATAAAAGTTGTAGGCAGCCGCCCGGGACAAATTAAATAAAACAAGTTTACCAAATCAATTAGTTGCAACGTTGGCGTTACAAGTTGTTATTGAGTTTTCCAACTTGTAATTTGTATTTGGAAATTAGTAAATTTTTTGGTAGGGTTATTTTGATTAAGTTTATATTTCAAGCACTTGGGTTTATCATGCTGTACAATTTGCAGACTTTATATTCATATACAAATCATTCTGTTTTTTGGGTTCTGCAACCAATTGGGAAAAATAACAGTTGTAAAATCATCAGGCACTAGGATCCATGTGTTTGTCTGGCCGTTTTTGAGTCTTTTACATACATATATACATTTTATTACGCCCGTTACCCATGGGTATAAGCAGCTTTTTTTGAGAAATTTGTTTTTGAGTTTTCCACAGCATAGTTCAAAAGTTAAACGGGGGCGCATTATTAACGATAAACGGATATACGGAAATGATGATTTTATAATGGTAATATATTTTCCAAAACGGCCAGGGGGCTCTAAACAGGCTACACACTATTATAATGTATGTCTTTGACTACCACGGGCCACAAAAATAGCCCGAATATTTTGAGGGCTTGTGCGGGGCCATGGAAAGGCCAACACGTAGAGGCCCTTTGACAAATTCAATGTAAATGTGGCGTGCCACTGACCGGCGATTATTCCTTTCTACACCATATAGTAATGCGCCCAAGGACAAGCCCCGGCCAGTGTAGGACTACGAATATTGTGGGAAATGAGAACAAAAAGTACCGGGCTATTGGGGTGAATGCTAGTGGTATTAGGGGTCTGGGAAAATGGGGACTATGGCGTCTGCCCGTCGCAATGTTCAGGAAACATGGAAAAATGGGCCGACGGTGACTCGCTACTCCCTGCATGGGCCCCAAAAAATGCCTGCCATAGAAGGCAGGGGACACATGGGTGTGAGTGGCTAAGGTGTGTAGTGAGGTGGGCTGCAGGTTCACCGAAGCTACTTCTGACGTGATGCCATTTATCACTTTCACTTCTGGAGCTTCATTCTTAGCTCTAGCGATCTCTACTCCATGCCGGCTGATTAAGGCAAGCACGGAGGTGGGGGCCTTGCCTTGGCCCCCGGAGTCAGGTACATGGTATCGTTACTCGCTACACTATTATTATTATTATCATCATTGGAGAAATAATATCTCTTTAGTAGTGACACTAATTATAGGAAATAAATTGGTGGTTGCAGATAGTATTACTATAAATTGCGGTATTTGACTCATTAATACATTGAAACTCATATAATACGAAAAGGCTAATTAGCTGAAAATAAATTAACACTTAATTGTCTTATTATAAATATATAAGTATAAAATTTGATATATATTAAATGGACAAACTACAACAAGGTTTCTAGCTACTGTTTTTTCGTGACAAGTTTCTTTTAATTTTCATTTTACTTTGTTATATAAAAAATTGTAGGCCCTTAAACTGAGAGTGCGAGGGTGTTTGTATGCGAATTCAATGTCGAAGATGAGACCTTCAATTCCCATAGGTATTGATGGATAAAAGGTTTGATAAGACTAAGAGACTTTATTTCTTTCATAATACTTCCCTTTCTTAAAGTATTGCTACGAGCTATACTAAACCAATGCTAAATTATGCTGAGGATTGGATGAGAAAATCTAACGGACCTCGGTGTCCAACTTCAGCTACGGCGGGATATGACAACCCCCCTAATTCCGTGCTGAAAAGACTACGCTCGTCACACAAATACTGAGTTTAAATTAGAGTTAGGTGATAGTTGTTTATGGTCGCGGGATACCACAGAGTGCCCGACCCGATGACGGCCTAACGTGACGTCATGAGCTGTCTTATTACTGGTGCTTAAGTTCATTTAGAAAGTTTATTGATGGAGATAGAAATATGTTTTGGGCGTCACTCACGAAGGTGTCTCACGAGAATCTATTATATTAAGTGTAGGCTTCGACACTAACTCGGGGAGTCCAGCCGCCGAGACCGCACTGTAGCACGTTGCACCAGCGGCGGAAGCATGTTGTCGGGAGGATGAGGAGGAGAACGTGTATCTTTCAAGACGAATAAATGGAGCGTGTAGTTTTCAGGCACGTAAAGTTGTGCGGCTTATCAGCCCGCACCAAATACCCTAGAATGCGCCAGGATCCCGGTAAGCATGCACGTGTTAACAATATGAAGATTTTAGGAAGATTACACGGTTTATACATGAAACGCGGATAAGTGCTGCTGTCATCTTTAGCGTTAAATGGCATGGGGGCTAAGGCAAAGCAGTAAGGTGGAGACTGCTAGCACCGGTCTCCAGACAGAAAGATGAAGAGACCGTTAAAAATGACACGCTAATCCTCACTTCATAATCTAGGACTTAAGAAGGAAGGATGAAGAACTCACCAAATAAAGAGTGATACTATTATGCGTCAGCACTGCTACTATGATAGTTTAGGACAGCTACCTCGGGTGGTCGATCCCACTGGATGGCTACCACCTCTGAGCTAAAGCATGACACCATAACAACCTTGAGTTGTATTCCGGTATTAGTGAGCAGTTTCCAGTCTCCCTTAAGCAGTGTTTTTGTAGCACCTTTAGTTTTGCAAATGTCCAAAGGGCGATGCCTGTCTGCTGAACTCCTACATTAAAAAAAACAAATCTAACATATTATAAAATTCTAAACATGCCGTGTCTGTACATCAAAGCTATTAAAAAAAAAAAAACTATATAAATGATTACTTACACACGACACGATTATTTTTTTAGATTTCCTGTCGGGAATTTGTCTGGTAATTAATTAAAATGGACAATTTAAAAAAAAACAGGAATGTAATTTTTTCACTAATCGATAGCAAGCTTTACATACATACATATTGTCACGCCTGTTTCCCACTGGGGTAGGCAGAGACGATGGATCTCCACTTGTTACGATCTTGACAAACTCTTTTCGCTTCATCGACTTTCATTAATCTTCTCATACATACACGCTTATTTAAACTACTTTTTATCTGACCTTTCTTCAAAATATCTTCAATTTGATTATGGTGAGCACGTCTTGGTCTACCGGCACCGAATCTTCCAGTCACATTGCTATCACATACTTGTTTTGTTATTCTGCTATCATTCATGCTCTCTAGTTGTATAAAAAGTGTAATATTTTATATCATGGCATTTGTCCTGAGAGCGCTTTGTAGTATTTTGGATGCATATTTTTTTTTTATTTCGACACAGTTTTTACTGAAACGATAGCTTACATTATTTTCTAAATACTGCGGTACTATGTGTCCCTTAAAATCCCCAGGAATTCAAGTCAAGCGTGAATCAAGTCGCGGAGATATCCTAGTATCAAAATAAAGTGGAACTTTATGCTATGTCTATATACCAGTATATTTGTTTTATACCAGTATATGAATTTACTATGTACCAATTTGTCCATGGGTATATTAGACATAACATGTCCGTTTAAACCAATTCTGGTTGGTAAAGTTCAACACTATGCTATACTATACCTAGATACGTGTCAATTTCACTAAGCAACTCTCCAAAAGCAGCGGCTTCTGGTCCTCTGATGCTTAATCGATAAAACTTAAATACAATCGAATTGTTTCATATCTTTCTTTCTATGTGTTGTTACCTTTAACGGCTTGTCGCTAGAACGAATCAGACAGAGATAGATTGTTTCGTGATGTAGGTTGCTCAAAAAATTTGGAGCGCTGAAATAATAGATGTAGAAGATAGACATCTCTGTGGATATAAAACGTATGTTGGTTTTTGGTAAAGAAATATATGAGAGACAAGGTATGAGGTAAGACATAAGAACCGGCCCTTAATCCAATATAGTTATTGACACAAATAGTAATAACACGTAATAGCATTTGTCAGATGTTACACACGAGTATAGACGAATCTCTCAGATCTGTTTAATACAGCGTAGTCAGTGACTGTCAATGTCTAATAAAACAATAACAAGTTCGTTACCAAGGAAATGTTCAGGAAAATTTCAAATTAATTGTATTTCACAACTGTAGGAAAATGATCTTATGGTGGGTCATGTTTCAATTGGTATGATTGTACTTACGTATTTCAAACTCACACGTTTATTATATTCAGAAATTGACAAAATAAAAGAAGATAAAGTCGCCGTTAATAATTAATATCATATTCTTTCAAATTCAAATTTATTTAACCAAATTTCTCATTACATGACAATGGTTTAACAAAAGATTGTGCTAAGGTACGTTATTCTGGTTGTCACATTCTGAGCGAGATATGGCTCCCTGCACTAGGCAAAGCCTGTATCGCAGGGATCATATAATTTTATATAAACATAAAATGAAACGTTACTAAATACATATTTATAGTGTTGAAGTGTGAGCGCTTGAGTATGTCGCGTGTGTGTGTGTGTGTGTGTTTGTGTGCGCGTGTGTGTAATTTAAGACACAATACGCAGTAGTTCTTCTGTTTGAGAGTACGTAAGAGAATGTAAGAGTTTGAATGTAAACTTTTTTTGCCTGTTTTGATGTTAATCTAATCATTTCACCTTTGCTTAGCTTTGCTTATTCTGTTATATATACAAGGGTACCTGAACGCGGGAAATCACTGTGTAAAAGATGTTTTGACTCGCGGTATAGGAATATTATTCCTCGACGTTTATTTTCGCTGCTTGGTTTTATGTCTTGGGATACATAATCGATGCGTTTTCAACGTGACTTTTTGGATATACAGCTGGCGTACACTCAAAACTTCAGTTTCAGTATATAGCTTACTAGTACAATAGCGGAACGGCTTCTTCATTACTTTTCATATAAGTATACAAAATTAGTATTTTTCAAAATTGAATAAAATCAAACTTTGATCATTCCTCTTTGATACTATGATATAATAACGATTTGATTAAACTCGACAGTTCAAATATTGAATGGAGGGCAAAACGACCAAATTGGTTTTTGTCCAACTCTATAATATACATTTTCATCATCTAAATTTATTCAGTTATACCTTACCTATACCTTTGTATATTAATTGAGTAAGCGGGTATCGATTGTTTGCCGACTAGATGGTAATGTCTAACACTTTCCAGTCAAATTGGAATATTTTATTTCGTGTGAGATTCTAATTGATTTGATATTTTGTCTATTGTTTATTGTTCTGAAAATAAGTACTTAAATATTTATTACCATAAACATTTAAATATAACATACTTTTATTAAATTCCAAGATAGACTATATTTATTAGTCTAAATCATAAAAATATACCTAACTAACTAACTTAAAAACATACAAATAAATATTAAAAATAAACTAAAATAAATTAAAGTAAACGGAAACTATATATACAAACTAAAACTAAAATGAAAGTATAAAATCTAGTTAGTAGTAAACTGCTGTCAATTCGAAAAATACCCAAAAGACAGACCACATTGCCTCGCTAAATGGCAACGCTAATGCATTGCCCGAGGTATAAACCAGTCTTTTGGTCACGTGAGTCATCCACCAGACTTTTGGCTATGTATAAAGCCCCATGGTCTCAAGGTCGCGATCCCAAAAGCCGGATATATATAGCCAGCTCCGATGGCTGAGTTTTTGCAGCGTTTTAGGGCCTGTTGTGCAGTAGCTGTACCGACGCAAGACGCGTCCCATACTAAGGGACGAACCATCTTCCTGGGCACATACACGATAAAACACGGTGACTGAGGCTCTCCACCTATCTCACACTGACCGCGATGTGGGCCTATATTAGACTGCTTTTAGGCGAACGTAAGCACTTATTCTCAGCGTGTTATCGTTTAGAAAATTGCCCAAATTCGCCGAGGGGAGTACCTCTAGGTACAAGCCCGACTCCCAACGCGAGATAGCTAGGGGACGGGCACGCTCTGTTTCATTGGCACACGTATCCAAAAGATTTGTATGTACCAATACAATATTACACATTTAAATAACTGTATTATTTTATGGTATAAATAATAACCGTGTAATACTGAATAAATGAAGAATTGCATACAAAACCAACTATGAAATTCGCTTGTCTGTTATTCTAGAAACTGAAATTGACCACGCTTTATAGCGTGAACGTTCGTTTGGTGGGGATTAGAGTATGACACGCGAGATCGTGTGAACCGCAATGAAAGTGTTAATGGAATCAAATCGTATGCGTTATCTGAAACGTGTTTCATGTCACCCGACGGCGAAGAAGTGGTTCGAATCTAGAAGATTCGCGACTTCCTTCCTATTTGAATATGAAAGAGCTCTCAATACCTACTCCAATATGAAGGCAAATGAGGAGCCAATGCATTGATATTTACCTGACCTTTCTTCAAAATATATTTGACTTGATCATGGTGATTACGTCGCGTCTCTTGGCACCGCCTTTATCAATCACACTGATGTTATATTATAATTGTTTTGTGATTCTCCTTTTGTTCATTTTCTCTGCATGCCTAAACTACCTTAACAAAAGATTCCTTTTTTTAACTCTTGTCACTAGATCTTTGAATTCAAAGCAATCTCTTTTCAACAAGAGTCGCTTTTCATGGTAGTTTATTGACTAACTATATAAGGGTAGCTCATTTCAGTGACGTGGCTTGGAATCCTGACTGAAAAGCATCCTGACCCGCTTAGGATGGATTTCTGACCGAATATGTAAGCGAATTATTTAATCAGCACATGCTGAAAGTAAAGAAAATTACATCATGTTGATTTTGTGTTTGAACTACGTATCTTTTTAGTCTACGCAAATGAAGATTATATTGATTGATTGATGATCGAATGCTCTATCATTTGGATTCATCATGTACCCCAATTAGTTCTAGGGCCTCAAGTAACGCTACAAAATAGAGCATCAAATAATAATATAGTATGGTAAGAATATATATATATATAAAAAAGAAAGTCGTGTTAGTTACACTATTTATAACTCAAGAACGGCTGTACCGATTTGGCTGAAAATTGGCGAGGTATCTTAGAACCAGGAGACGGACATAGGATACTTTTTATCCCGTTGGAATCAGTAGGTGGCGCTGAGATCGGGTTCTAGATTTTTATTTTTTCAGAGCAGGACGTCTGCCAGGGCTGCTAATATAATCCCTATCCTATTAATATTATAAATGCGAAAGTAACTCTGTCTGTCTGTCTGTTCCGTTTTCACGTAAAAACTACTGGACCGATTTAGCTGAAACTCAGTATATATATATTTTCGATACCGAGGATGAACATAGGATACTTTTTATCCCGAAAAATGGGATAGTTTCCGGGATAAAATGATATTTGTCTGTTTGTTTGTTATGCTTTTACGGAAAAACTACTGGACCGATTTGGCTGAAATTCGGCACGTATGTAAATTAAATACTGAGGATGGACAAGGGATAATTATCATTTTGGCCTTTTTGGTAATTTTGGCCTATTTGGTCATTTTGGCCTTTTTGGTAATTTTGGCCATTTTGGTCATTTTGGCCTATTTGGTAATTTTTCCTTTTTGGTCATTTTGGCCTTTTTGGTCATTTTGGCCTTTTTGGTCATTTTGGCATTTTTGGTCATTTTGGCCTTTTTGGTCATTTTGGCCTATTTGGTCATTTTGGCTTATACGGCCATTTTGGCCTATTTGGTCATTTTGGCCTTTTTGGTCATTTTGGCCTCTTTGGTCATTTTGGCCTCTTTGGTCATTTTGGCCTCTTTGGTTATTTTGGCCTATTTGGTAATTTTGGCCTATATGGTCATTTTGGCCTCTTTGGTCATTTTGGCCTCTTTGGTCATTTTGGCCTCTTTGGTCATTTTGGCCTCTTTGGTCATTTTGGCCTATTTGGTCATTTTGGCCTCTTTTGTCATTTTGGCCTATATGGTCATTTTGGCCTATATGGTCATTTTGGCCTCTTTTGTCATTTTGGCCTCTTTGGTCATTTTGGCCTATTTGGTAATTTTGGCCTATTTGGTAATTTTGGCCTATTTGGTAATTTTGGCCTATATGGTCATTTTGGCCTCTTTTGTCATTTTGGCCTTTTTGGTCATTTTGGCCTATTTGGTCATTTTGGCTTATACGGTCATTTTGGCCTATTTGGTGATTTTGGCCTTTTTGGTCATTTTGGCCTCTTTGGTCATTTTGGCCTCTTTCGTCATTTTGGCCTCTTTGGTTATTTTGGCCTATTTGGTCATTTCTGCCTATATGGTCATTTTGGCCTCTTTGGTCATTTTGGCCTCTTTGGTCATTTTGGCCTCTTTGGTCATTTTGGCCTCTTTGGTCATTTTGGCCTATTTGGTCATTTTGGCCTCTTTTGTCATTTTGGCCTATTTGGTCATTTTGGCCTATATGGTCATTTTGGCCTCTTTTGTCATTTTGGCCTCTTTGGTCATTTTGGCCTATTTGGTAATTTTGGCCTATTTGGTAATTTTGGCCTATTTGGTCATTTTGGCCTATATGGTCATTTTGGCCTCTTTTGTCATTTTGGCCTATTTGGTCATTTTGGCCTCTTTGGTCATTTTGGCCTCTTTGGTCATTTTGGCGTATTTGGTAATTTTGGCCTTATTGACCATTTTGACCTTTTTGGTCATTTTGGCCTATTTGGTCATTTTGGCCTATATGGTCATTTTGGCCTCTTTTGTCATTTTGGCCTCTTTGGTCATTTTGGCCTATTTGGTCATTTTGGCCTATTTGGTAATTTTGGCCTTATTGATCATTTTGACCTTTTTGGTCATTTTGGCCTATTTGGTCATTTTGGCCTATTTGGTCATTTTGGCCTATTTGGTCATTTTGGCCTTATTGATCATTTTGACCTTTTTGGTCATTTTGGCCTTTTTGGTCGTTTTTTCCTATTCCGTCATTTTAGCCATGTCGGTCACTGTGGTCTTTTGGTCATTTAGACCATTTTGGCCTTTTTGGTCAAGTTTTGTAATTTATTTTGTTGACAGATAGGCGGGGATAGTATATATAATTAGCGATATAAAATGAAGTGAATCTTCCGTGGGCAAATACATAAAAACATTGTAATATAATATAACCTGTAGCACTTGCTCTTTAAACAAGAGACACGCACTAGAGATTAACCCGCGGCGCAGCCGCGGGGTAAACTCTAGTATATAATAAATAGTAAAGAAATTGGAAATTGTCTGAATTGTTCCAGAAATGTTCAATAGAACGCAGAGGACCAAAATATGCAAAAATCTTCATAATAATTATGCAAACGACATATTTCTGCTCGACCGCTATTCACATTCAAGCAGGTTCTTACTGTAACTTATTTAGGATTCCGTAATGCATATAGGTTAGTATTTACGATCTAGCTTTTGTTGTGAATTTGTGTCTTTTTGAATCCGTATTCTATACAGTTTAATTATTCTTGATTTAATTTAGTTAGCGTTTTCAGATCAGCATTCTACTCAGGCATTCAAATAATATTAATTGAGTAAGTATGTATTGTTCAATTTTTTTTGTTTAATTTGCATGTTGTTATAATAATATAACGATAATCGGTGAAGGAGACTCTATGAGAAAATTTGCGTCTTTGGATTGCCGATGTATGAACCTCGCCATTCCGACTTAGAGCAGCATGCTGAATATATCGTGCGTTATACTCAAATTAGGTCGCTCAAACCCAGCAGTGAGATTTTCCAGGGCTAATATCATACATATTGAACTGCAATAGCCCTTTACATATTTCTTCTGTGAATATATTAACTTATAAGGCTTTTATTAATATTATCTAGAAAACTTCACGCGGTTTTCTGGTTATCCTTTTACTAATGTGAACCAAAAAAATAAAAAATTAGGCTGCCCATCTATTCTTACACCCTAATTTTTTATAGTGATGTATTTACTTTTCTATAGTGTAAACACACATTCTTGATCAAAGTACGATTACAGTTCTAAGTCGGATGCTAGAAGACAACTTGTTCCATAATTAGCGATCCAATGCTCATAATACATAAAGGCCACTGTAACTGAAATCTGGACAAACAGTATTGTTATAAACGTGGCAAGCGTAAGCGAATCATTTATTAATAATTCCTTCACGGACAAGTCTATTTATACATTTTAGTCTACATAAGAATTATAGAGAATTGAAATTTCAAATGGCACCAAAATTTCATTCGAATTTGCTGTTCAATTAGATAGAAGCGGATTACCGCTAAACCATATCTACAAATTGTCCCGCTATTATGATAACGGTCGACCAAAGGCAAACACAAAAATTGTACAATACCGATGATATCCGAAATGGTTTATATATGTACATCCCAGGATTGGTCGACTGAGGCATGGAAATATGGGTAGAAATTAAACCTTTAATATTTAAGCTTACTATGTTTAATCAAAAAGACATTTAAACTCGATGAATTTGCAACATACAAATGTAAACAGAGGGTTTATCAGAAAATGAAAATATTCAAGTGGTTCACGAAACAAATATGTTTGGGACCCAAGCTTTGTACTAAATTAATAACCTTTTTATTATTTAAGTATAACTGCCAAAACTGTACCTACTTTTAGGATAAAAATTATGTTCTTTCATTATTCTCATGTTTCCTTTCAGTAAAGTCAATCTTTCATATAATCATTTTAATTTCCACTCATATAGTCGTATGTAGTATACATACATTTACGTTCCATAACGGGGATATAACTATGCTTTTAATATCGAAAACTATGGTAGTTCCCTCAGCATTATAATTCAAAATATATATACCAAGAAAGCCGCGTAGAAATCTCTAGAATTTTATTTATTCGCAAGTTATTATAACATTGAATGAGAATCTTTTTTTACTCGCCTTTATTGAACGTCAACGAGAATATTCTTGCAGGAATACAGCTCATTTATAAGGAAAGCGATATTGATTTTTCGATTGAATAAGCGGCTCGTTGGCTCTACAAAAATTCGACATTTAATTCTCTATTGTCGGCTGGAGGGGAGCCTCGGTAATGGAATCAAGCAGCCGGGTCACGTCTCGGACCCTCAAACGGCTGACTGTGGAAGATAAACTTTACCTTCATTGTCAATTTCCTTGAGTTTTGAGGGCACTCCGCACGCCTGGAAACAATGAAAGAAAAGTACTTTGAACGACTTTGTGTTGACTTTTTAAATGGTGCGGCCGGATAACGCACCCTATTAGGTTGTTACGATCTAATTATAATGGACCACTGATTCTTTTTAACCAGTGTTTCTGTTTATTGCCAAATGCCAGTCATTTACTTGCTTTCAATAAGTTTGATGACTCATTTAAAAATAGGGATGTCACATACAAAACTAAAAAATCCTAGTTATTGTGCTAATCTTCATTTTAATACGATAGTACAACCAAATGTGTTAAAGTCGTCACTATTTTTTTCTCTCTTTGTCGAGTTTGTCTGCTGTGATTGGTCGCTTATTGATTAAGGTGTTTGCCTCTAATCTCAATGACGTGAGAACCTTAGGTGCAGGCACTGTTTAAGTACTTTTTCTTGTATTAATATATATTTTGTTATTGACGCAGAAGGAAAACATCGTTAGGAACTTTGCATATTAAAAATATTAAAGCAAGAAACTCTCCAAAAGTTTTTGCCACGTTCCCTTATAAAATGAGGATGCTCGAATCTAGTATACTGGTAGTACTGGCCTCACAATGGGCAATTGTAGTTACAGTTTTCTGGAAATGGTCGCTATTAGGAGAGAGACTGCCATCTGTAAATATTTTTAAGGTGCATTATTTGTTGTATATGACTCATTCAATTATTGTATAGTAAAATATTTTATTCTAGTATTTAGAAATAGTTTCTATAAATAAACGGTTTTATTATGTTTATTTCATTAATAAAACAATGTTATTTTATTAGTCTGAGTGGAAGTGCGATAAGTCTTTAAATCCAGATGTCGGTGGTGTCTGGCAACCTTGGATGATATAAAGGACTTTATCTTGATGGCTTTATTAAAAAAAAATTAAGTTGACTGAACCGTTTCTATTTCAAAATTTACTTATGCATTTATTTATTTACAAATGTTCTCTTTTAAAATTTTGTGAATTAATATTGGACTAACAAACACTATGTTATAACCTAGACAAACTGTTTTTGGTAGATTATGAAATTACATTTATGGTAAATACTATTTTCATAATATCTAAGATCTCTACCACTTGGTTCGCATTAAAAATTATTTACCAAAGAACACATAAATATAATATAAACATACTGAGCCAAAATTACTCAATTCCTACTAAAATATTATTTCTGTGTATTTTGTATTATTGTACATATGCTTATAATATTTTTAAATAATTTTAACAAAATCTATAATTATATTTGTATTGTGACAATCTTATATGGTAATCGGAATACATGAAATAAATAAAAGCATAACGGATTTTAATAATAAATATACTGTCTAGAGACAGAGGCATCCCCTACATTTAAAAACTCACTTGGAAAACACCACTTTTCCTTAAATAATTATGCCTAATTCTTATATCATACACTATTTAATATATATATGTATAAATAGTTATATACATATTTGCGTGTATTTAATTTATAAAGTAATATAAGTACGTGTATTTAATTTAAAAATATGTAGTTTGAGTATGTTTATTTATGGTATACCCAATGATCTGCACCACCTACATCGCCTGATTAGGTTAAACTATTCCTTAAGTTAGGTTGCCTGGAAGAGATTGCTTTAAGCGATAAGGCTGCCTATGGTTTATACCATGACAATATTATGATTGAGTATTTTTGAAATTGTATATTTGGTGAGCAATAAAGTGTTGTCTATATATCTATCTTACCTTTAAATTGTACAGTGCTATCTTTTTTTGTGCTCCACCTATATCGCCAGATTAGTTAAGAATACATTTTAAGCTAGGTTACCTGGAAGAGATCGCCTTTAGCGATAAGGCCGCATATTGTTTTGGCAAGAAGTATTATAATTACGCATTTTGTCTTTTTATTTTGATGAGCAGTCTATCTAACCTTTTACAGGAAAAACCAGAATTGTCTCCAAATATCGGGAGAAATTTCTCCTCAAATGTTTTCTTATTTGGCAATCCCAACTATACGTATCGAGGCTGAAACTAAGATTCGTAAGTGAAGACAAGTTTTAGTACTAAGATGCCAAGATACTAACGACAGGCTGTTACCGAACAGATGTTACATTACATTCAGGGCCTTTGTTCAACGCAAATCGCTACTTAAAACATTAAAAGGGGCTTAATTTAATTAACTACTTTAATACAACTCCGAACTCCGTTGTTCTGTTGGAAACTTTATCAGCTATGTTTTTAAATTATTTTGTCAATGGGAACGTTATCGCAATACGTTATGGTTAATTTTTTAACTAAAACGTTTGTTAGTTTTTGAGATCTGAGATATTTTTGATTAAATGCATGTTTTGTGGTCCCGTTGCAACATGACGTTGCAAACGTGTGAAAACAGTGTACGTTTATTACTTATAGGGGTTAAGGATTCCCCTTCGGAATGTGTCTACCGAGTACATCACCACACACTTATCGGATTTACTTATTAAATATGGTAAACAAGTTCTTTCCTAAATATGAATGGGATCATATCAAATACTCGTAGTATACAATTATATGACAAAAACAAACTCAGATTTTAGAACGCAATACGTCTCCATAAATTGCTTACAAATAGCTTCCAATTATACCCGTTCCTGGAAATTCTTCTCCAATATTTCCCGGATTCTTAGGTAAAAATATGGACTAAATATTTTTTGTCAAACATGAACGTATATATTATACAACGTACTTGGTGGTAAGAACTTCCTATTTTATTTGACATGACTCAATAGCTCAAACGTATAGGTTGAGTGATGTAAAAATATATATTTCTTAGGAAGGTTTTGGTATTAGGCTTTATATGTGTAGATAAGTAAACACAGTGGTTACTCGACTTCCTAAGTCTACTAATGAACTACTTGACCCTATTACTAGTAACAAAATTAACTTGATTAGACGCTACAGCTTGACAGACGTAATCTTGGACGTCTTCCGGCTTTAATTAAGAAAGGCGCTGAAGATTTTTGGTAATAATATTATATAAAAAATATTTACATAACATAATATTAAATGGTCACTTCATTTTGGCCTTTTGCATCTTACTTCAATGACATTAGTTCGAATCATGATCTGTATGCATGCACCAATCAGGAAATTTTTCGGGTCTAATATACAATTGTTATAATTACCTATTACGGGCTGACGGTGAGGGGAAATATCATGAAAAATGTTATAAATCTAGATTACCATCGAGTGCGGCACGCTAATCGTCTTGTACATGCGTGACGATTATATCATCAGCCACCCTAATATAGGGGATGACCAGGCTTAAGAGCAGTACGTTAGTGAATTGATATTACTACTACAAAGTAGTAAGTAGTAACGGGGAGGCCCAAGCCCAGCAGTACGTTTATGAGCTGTTATTATAATACTACTACATATTAATACAGATATGTAAAAAATACCAAATTTGAATTCAAATACTTCTTATTTATTCTTTGAGTATAGTAGACAGGCTGATAGCCCACTTGATGGAATAAGGTTATCATCGCCTATAAATATTTGTAACAACAAATGTGCTGCCAGAGTACCTCCTAAGGGGGGGGGGGTGTCACTGGAACCTGCCCACTAATGCCGAAACAAAAACCTTACCACCTAGCTGTGTTTGTTTTGTCACTACTTACTACACGATGGCCGGCCACAGCAAATTGTACTCTTCCTCCGTTACTGCACGGATAAAAATAAAGGATGCATATTTATATGTTTTAAGAAAGAACAGATTATTATGATATTATACATTAAACAACGTGTATAAATTTATAGATTCGTATTGTTACAGGACTCCAATTAAAAAGCTCTTGGAATCGTTATAGAATTTATTAGCACTATACATAACAGAGGTACAAATATAACTGGATACAACCAGTACAAACTGCACGATTCAATAACACGCGCGAACTCCATCTCTATATCGTTTATCGAATGTACACGTCTTGCTTTGATCATGGTTCTCGCTAGACTAACGTCTTGCTCGTATCGTAATCGTTTGTTGACTGCCCCACCTCTCCGTTCGGGCATTGTTTTATCCTAAAGTATACAGTACAACACTCGACCGCATAGACTGCCTTTTCCAAGAAAACGTCATCTGCACACCTACTTAATTATTCCTGCGGACGGCCAAAACGACTACGATACACAATAGGCTATTTTTCTAAGTAAACAAAAGAAGTCCAAATGCGGGAAAGGTTTATTAACCAGGTGTGCATTTTATCAATATGTTTATGTATTTAAATAATAGTGAACCTAAGATTGGGCTTATACTATTAGTATAATCATATCAGTCATCTATTTTTTGTTAAAAATATATAAGAAAATATTTTGGTGTTAAAATCTCGCTACAGTTTCTTTGTTCAATTTGAACAACGTGAATGATAAACAGCGCGGGTGTCGGGCTTATAGATCACTTTCGAGCAATCGCGCAAGTTACATATTAGGCTCATATGTTAGCACCACACACCGTACACCGCCATCCGCACTTACAAAAAATATCACCCAAGTGCGTCACACATTGAAGTGTTCCGTAGATGTGAGGAAGGTGTATTGTTTATATTATACCGCTACAGAAGCCTAAAAATTCTTTTAATGATAATATGTACGTGGAATAGTTTGTTCCAACTCATTTTTAATAGATAGTATAATGTAAATTCGTACCTTGTTTTTTATTTATTTTTCAAATGTTTCTTAAAAACTGATAGGGACACATTCTCACATTTTTTTATAAATTTTAAAGCACATACTTCACCACTTAGATCTATGTACACTTAAATACATTATAGTTTTTATACGTATCAAAGAATACACCAATGTGTTGATTGTTTTCATTCTATTTGTCTTTCATACGAATGATGATATCATTGTATAGCAGTATCTTAATATAGTGTAAAACAAAGATGATTTTCGCATCTGTCTATCTGCATATGCACTAACTCCTAAACCACGCAGCGGATTTTTAAACGGTTGCCATTATCACTCAGGTAATTTTTTAAAACAACTTGCTAGGGTTTTATAACTGTAGTGTACTATAATACATACTTATTGCCAGCTTATAAAGCAAAACGTACGTATTTGAGAAAATAGCTGTGATATAAATAGATAAGGGACAAAGTAATTTTTTTATGTCAAATAGCGAACCCTAAAAAGCCGCACGTACTGTTATGTTAAACACGAATTGATATCCAGTAGCCTCTTTGGGAGTCTGTTTTAACACTAGATTCACAAACATGTGCGCCGAGCGACATATTGCTTTTTTCATTCGTTTTCTATATCCCCTGTCGTTTTTTCTCTTTGGTGGATGTTAATATTGGGCCTTTTTTCTTGTGAGATGACGAATACCACGCGTTTTTGTAAATCTAATAAGGGGTGAAAATGTGCGGGTAGGTGCGAAGGAAACCGCGGTCGAAAGATGCGCAATGAAAATTATTAATGCATTTTATTATAAGTCGGTTACTATTATTAAGGTCGATCAAGCTTTTTATATCACGTAACCTATAATAAGCTGGATGACTAATGGCATATAAGTTGGTGATAAATTAATGAGGAAAACGTGAGCATAATATATAAAATCAGCCAAACGTGTATTGATTCACGTAAATTGCTTTACGTAGCAACGACGAGCTTATATTATCTTTACTATATTCTTCTTTATTTATAAAAAAATGTTTGTTTGTATGTCGTTTATAGAATCGTAAACTATACATTTGATCATGTGATGATCTTTAGCGAAGTCTTTGTGTATGAGCCAAAGAAGGTTTCTGAGTTGGTTCACAATTAGACCCGGCAGGTGGCACTGCTGTTGGCATATTGATTGAAGCTTTTCCGGGCAGGACGACATCTACCGGGACAGCTAGTTATCAGTAAAACATGTAAGTAAAATATCCTACAATATTATATTTCCTGCGGCCGGGCGGCCTGTCGTAAGAGGTGACAAAAGAACCCACAACCAGGTAGTAGGGTATTTGCCCGACTAGTTGGCTACCACCCCTGGTCTAGAGTATGCCGCCATAACCACCTTGAGTTGTGTTCCGGCCAGTGACCAGGTTTCAGTCTCTTTTAAGAGAGCATCAGCGCATTTGCATCTATTACCTTTGGTGTTGCAAATGTCCTGTTGTTGCAATGTCGATTTATTTTTGCAATTTATACACTATTGTGTAGTGGATATATAGAAGTCTGCTATCCAATTTCAGGTGTTATTTTGACTACATAGATGAAAGACCATGACGATTTTAATACTGTTACGTACAAGCGGGAGTAGGCACTTGGGATTGAAAGTAAACACCAGGTTTTTTCAATTAAATGCTTTTATTGACTTACACAGCCGTAAGTGATTCTTCTCTGCAGGGTTGCGCTGCACCGTCATCTAGACGGACTTTCACTAGGAAGCTAGGTGAAGGGCCAGATATAGAAGGCAGCACTCTTGGACACGGCACGAATTGTGAGAAGGTTGTGTCTGGAGCCCTAACCACCGATAGTTTGGACCCGAGGCCCCGCTGCCGGTTTTATAAAAGAATGATGTTATCTATTTTTTATAAAAACAAATTTTTATATATTTAAAAAAAATATTTTTTTTATAACAAACACGAAAAATAAAAACATAAGACCTACATAACAAAACTTTACGGATTTCGTTAGTATTACTTGGAAGTGGGACCCTATTAAGGGAGCCAAAATTGAAAGTTACATAAAACTTGGATCTGACTTAGCAGTTCGGAATGTTAAAGCGATTCATCTATAAATCATGATTAGCTTGCTTATTGACAGCTAAAGTTACATTTTAGTTAAAAACTCGAAATCAATTTCCTTAGGGAGCTCAAGGAAAATCCGATATCGTGGATTGGTCGTGTCATTCGTTGCTGAAATTTCTACGCCCTCCAGCTGTTTCGGCCTTCGGACAACCTGAAAATTAGTTTTGGCTGCCGTGGAATATGTCTCGGACAATATCCGTTCCTATGCTTGAAAGAATTACTACGAAGGCCGGAACTAATCTCTAAAATATATCTTTAAATTCGTATTTGCTTTCCCGTACATAAAATATTTTGTAAAACAGATTTTTAATACTATTGCAGTGTATGAAGAAGTGTGTTACAAGTAAAGGTACAATAGTCTTAATTAAAAAGTTAATAATAATCTTAATACAGCAGCTAGATTGGTCGGAATACTTCAAGAACTTCTAGTCCATATCCAATAAAAAGTAATAAACACATAAATTTCAAAAAATGTGTATATTACTAAATAAGCATCTATTGCAGAAATAAAGTATTATCTCTTCATGTTCAAGCGTTATATTTTACCTTTAGGTTTATTGGAAGTTTATGTATTGGTACATACTTACATACACCATTATAAAATATCAGAAGTGTTAGAGAAGGGTCAGGTCAAAAGCATCTCAAGTAAACGCATGTATGAAGAGGTTCATGAAAGTAGATGAAGCGAAAGTCCTTTATTAGGATCGTCGCAAGGGAGATCCATTATCTCTGCCTATCCCCATGGGAAACATGCGTGATATTATGTATGTATGTAGAAAAATTCTTAACTCCATCTTAGTGCGCCGGCTTGATCGGTGTGATATCACGCTTTTAAAAAATATCGGTATGAAATGTAACCTTTGTGCTGATCGTGTTTTGTGCGATGAATGAGAGTTCCAACGGCTCACTCGCTTTCTATTCCATGTTCTCATTCTCCTATTGTAATCCCATTCCTTCTGTGTGGTCTATTGTTTTCACCCACCCCCTTTTTTACAAGCAGAAACCTGATTGAGGTCCATTAGCTGCGCAGTGAACCGGGATCATCGCGGCTGGTGCGTAGGCTTCGCCAAGTCAGGGTGGCACTAGCACCTCTAGCCAGAACTAAAGATGCTATTGCTACACCACACTTAGGGATAAACACTAAAACTCCTCGATATTCCGTCCTTCGGCTTTATTCCAGGGCCATGGGTAATTGACCTAGCCTCGCCGCTGGCCCTAGCAGATCTTATCCCCCTTATTTAATCCTATTTTTAGCCTATCCTAAATGCTTCGCCACTGGAGTTACAAACTTCTATAGGCGCTTTCCATTATAGGCCGTCTGTCTGTTTAGCAGCTTTGAAATAAAAATATATAATCTATCAGTAAAAACGAGACGCAAGCTGGAAAACGGTAATAGAAAATAACAAAAGCATAAATTGGACAGGTAAATTTCAGCATTTCCAATTTTTGGCTGAACGCCAATCAATTTGATTTCAATTTGCAGATTCAACATTTTAAAATAGCAGATATCGGAAAATTTTAGAGTGCCTATTATAGTTTATCTGTGATGTACAAAGACTATGTAAAGTTGATATAACTATTTTTGATTTTTTTTACATAAAAATATAAACTACTTTTTCTTCTAAACAATGGAGGTGAAAAATAACATGACAAGATATAATATTTACTTAAGTTTTCACGACTTGTACACATAATAAAACTACGTTTTCTATTATGTGTACAATATAATAATAATATTTAATTTTGCATAGTCTATAATTCCTTTAATATGTATTTATGTTTTGAATACATAAATGAGTGAGACGATTAGAAGTTGAGTTTTATGACGTGTACTTATGATGAAGAGTAATCAGATAACAGATTCACTTAGCTGTCGTAAAAATGACGAACTACTGTTGGTGCGCATGGTATCTTTAGGGGAAAATGAGCCGCCGCGCCTGCCGGCTTAGCGGCGTGTTAACTGCCGCCTATAAACAAGGGACTCTCAACACGTCACTTGCTACAAATGGACTCTTTATGTCCCCGTCAAATATAAATTCGTCCGATTTCTTTCCCAATCTTGTCTCCGGAAGTCCGGCCATTTCATCTTTTCTACAGATTTAATGTCTAAATTAACTTTGCCTATTTATTAACTCAAGGCTGTGTCCGTGACGATTTTACAAGCTTTTATTTAACTTGCAATGGATGTATGAATGTATGTAAGTTTGGGTGGAATCTTGCAAGTTAAATTTGACCAACTTCCCGGTTTCCGATTGAGTTGAAATTTTGCATATGTATATGCCGTGACAATGCAATAATATGGTATCATGGAGCTAATCTGATGATGGAGACGGAAGGTGGCCATAGGAACTCCTGTACTAAACAAGATAGACCCGTCGTGTCTGGGCAGGGTCTCAAAAGCTTGTATTTAAAAACCTTTAAAAAAAAGCTTATCCATACTAAAGAACATAAGTTTTAAACTAATAGGTTTTTGGAATGAGTTTTAATGGATAAAATCTAAAAAGATATACTTAAGAAATATTTATTTTCTCTTTTCTTTCACCTTCTCCTAATTATTTGGAGTCGGCAGAATATGTCTTTTCCGCCCATACCACCACAAATCATCAGCATCCTTCACACAATCCATTAAGAATATTTATCGTTTATGTCAATCAAGCAATTAACTCAAACAACAACTACAATGTTAAAAATGTAAAGGTAAATAGAATACATCAGGAGGTAAGTAATAAAAAAAAAATATGGAAAAACATTGACACATTGTTAGCATAGAGGAAACATGTTTTATAGTTCACCATATCGAAAAAAATCAACTGTGTGTTTGTTTTTGTCAGACACGATAGTTTTTGATATATGGATCAGATAAAAAATGCATAACAGACAAATGTTTGCACATTTTCGGTAGAACGGAGTTGGCTGACGCGTGATAAAAATCCGCGCCACTCTGTTAGACATTTTAGTGGGCACGGAAGCGTGTCAAGAAGTGCTGACAGCACGCCGCACTGCGAGTTCCACTATGCTTAGTTCGTACTGCATTTTTAGGATTCCGCATTCTAACGACAAAAACACTAAGGCGGTGGCTTGTGCAAACAATGTAGGCTGCGTCCAGCGTAACAATGTACGTAACCGATGATTGTTTAAGATGACAATGCTCTATAATGGTCTCTCTCAAACCCCTAAAGCGGTGCGGTGCACATACGCTCTGCACCGCATCTGTACGTTGTATGTACGCCACGTCCGCTGTCAATCTTGAGCATTCCAGTATATATTTTAAGTGGTTGCAGCATAACTTCTTATGGGAGGGTAAACGGCTTCGTTATGTAACGCGTTACGGCGCCAGTCAGTCTGCCTTCCCTTTCTTTCACGCAAGTTATCACTTCTGTCGGTTGTCCCGAGACGCACACTTTTTTTATTAAAGTCAATTGTTAGTGAGATATTTTGCGTTTTTTTAGTGTATATATATTTTTTTATATTAAGAGGAAATAATTCTGAAAATTTGATGCTGAAGAACTTAAAAACTTTCTTTACAAGAATTATTTGTATAAGATGATTATGATAAATAATTTTTAAGATATATGTTATATATTTTTCGATGTAAACTCCTATAAAATTAAAAAGGAAAAATAGTGGTTGTTCTTATAGGTACACTATGGAACCATTTAGTGTATTCGAGTACGCACTTGATCGGTTTAACTTGGTCAGTACTCGACGGTTTGCAATTCACCGAACTTTTTTCGCTTATTTTCCTCCGTTGCATTGTTTGCAAATGGACAGACACTACTTTGTATCGCATCTATGTTCTCTGATTGGATTTTGATTTACTTATTGTTTGTACAATGTGACGATATATTCCCCTATAGTCTAATGGTTTAAATGTTGGTCCGCTTAGTTCATTGGAAATCAGTGCATCGGGTTACATTCTAGGTCATGTACACCCTATACATGTCGTCTAATAAAATCTTCGTTATTTACTCTGATCTGAATGTCGTATTACATACAACCAATACAAACGTAACTTGTTTATCATTTCAGAAACTCAAACTTTTGCTGTAAACTTTGGTTACTGAAATACACAATAACGAAATCTGTTTGAATGAAAGAAAATTCATGATGCTAATTTTCCTTATGAATTGTGTAAGTGGTTAAACCTCAAGCTATCATTCAAAATAAGGAGCCCCATAAAACTCGTTTAATACTTTATTTTAGCTTAAACTTGCGTACCGTTTAAATTATTTTCCCGTGGAGGCTGGAGCCATTCCAAATTAAATTATATCCAGAAAATTTTCCGGTCACATTGCGAAATTCATTATGACTTCTGTTTGGATGATACTTTTACGGATCCGGCTTTCTAAAAGCCTTGCCAAGTTATACGGTCACGAATCGCATTATGCTTACAATATCAACCCTTACATGTAACACTGCTGGACGCGGACCTCCCCATGCTTTAGAATATTACATCCTCTATACTTCAAAATGGATTTGGGTGTTTTCGTACATGTTGTAGGTTACATAAAGTCGTTTTTCATCAACGCCATCATGTGGTAATTGTACATACATTCATATAATTTATGTTTGCAGGTCAGCAAAGTGACAATGGTCTAGCTGTTGGTAAGTCGTTATTGTTGTAGAAATCTGTGACATTAAAACGCAATACACACCAAAGCCGTCGACCCACCGACCTATGTCGACAACTTTTTGTCGGCGGGCTAGTTGGTTCACAGCAAGACAGAAAACTTTTGAGCGCATCTCGGCGGCTCAGTCGCGGTCACTACAGCTTGAGTGTCGCCGGGACTGAGCACTTGCGGACTACACAAGCCGCCGATATACTCTGCTAATAGGTTGACAGGCAGCATAGGTGGGGGCGCATGTTGCCGACATTGTTCTTTTCATATAGGTAGGCCCCGGGTTGTGTCGGCGGGTCGGCATTTTTGGAGTGTATTGCGATTAGGCAAAACGATCCCTATCTCCTTAGGACTTCTTTGTTTGGACCTTCTATTGTTCTATTTTTTTATAGTACAAGATGGCGCTTGACCATAATCTCGCTTGGTATTAATCTGAAGACCGCGAGTTGCGATCTGAGAAAACCTTTGGGGAGCTTGTTCAATAACTTGTTCGCGATTAACCTAAAAGAGTAAGTGCCGCATACGATGGACGAATGACTGCTCGAGGAAGTGTGAAGAATTCCTACACGCGCATAAAGTCAGCAAAATTTCTTAAGGGGTGCACGCTGGCCCATTACAATACCCAGCCTTGGTGCCTTAATCAGTAGCTAAGTTATAAGGATTTTATCTTCTATTCATTTCATTTTCCCTCACTCTATGATTAGGTAATAAAGTGGGTTTCTTTCGTAATTCCTATATGTTTGTACGACTCAATTACGCCGGTTATAGGGACCAATTACATATCACTTCAAATTCTATTTTCTCAACTTGAATGCATTGAACTGAAGTGCTAATTTTCCGAGACTGGCATAAATACAACAAAGTGAGTTAAAGAAGAGCGATAGAGTTAGAGCTACAAAAGGGTCTATTCACTTTCGTTGTGTTTGAATCCGCAGGCAAAGTAATTAGCATTCGAAAGTGTAGTGACGGCGCTTGCAATTCATTCGTAACTTTAGAATCGAAAATATTTCGATTTTATTTAGTATTTAGTGTCTTATTTAAATGGTTAAATCAACTTTAATTTTTATATTTGAAAGTAATCAAACTAAAGTAAACCCAGTGATTTTAAGCGTAATTAAAAATAAACAATTAAAACTGACTTCAAACTAAAAAGCAAGAAACAAATATTAATCCAATCTCTTTTTGCAACATCTTGAAGTTGGTGCCAACACATAAAAAAAACAACAGCAACATTGCGAAATGTACTAATTTTTATGTTTTACTTTGAATTTAAATGTTTAATATTCTTAGATTAAAAATACTTTTCTCATGGCTTTCTTTATGCGTTAATTTTAAAGCGTACCTCGCCAATACTTTTTAAAATAAGTAGCCATTATTCTTGTCCGGTCTTTAATATCTTAAACAAGTCAGTTTTAATACGATCAGTGTTGAGGTTTAGCCGTTACAAGTACGCAACAAAGACAGAATTACACTAGCATTTATTGCACATATTTATATTATTAAACTATTTTTCAGCTTTCTCCGCGATTTTACCATTTCGCTCTCCACATTAAATAAGTTGTATTGTTTTAACATAATTGGGGAGATAAAATCTCACCGTCTCCGCTGGCTCGGTCATGTAGAGCAGATGAAAGAGGATCGGGGAGTGAAGAAAGCATACTTGGAACAACCAATCGGTCGGCGCCCGGTTAGTCGTCCCAAGTATCGCTGGAGGGATAGAGTGGAAGCTGACCTGACCGCACTGCAAGCCCACAATTGGCAGGACACTGCGCAGGACAGAGGGAAATGGCGTGCTCTCGTCTCGGAGGCCAGGACTCATTTTGGGACGTTGAGCCAACGGAGTTAGATTTAGTGTTTTAAATTATATTCATAACAAATATATATGAATAAAAAATATCAGTGAGACTAAAGCGGTCGCTTTTAGAGAATCTCTTAATGAAGTCGACACGGACCTAGATGTGACTGGTGGGTGTAAGATATAGCATACAGTTCCAGTAGATATTGATACTTTCATATTCATAATACGAATCTACGAAAGTGGTTAAAAGGACCACTTTCGTAGATTCGCTCCCAGGCCCGTGTCTCATAAATGTATTTTCGGGATAAAGTTCTATCTTTAGTCCTTAACAACCGTACGTGTCAAATATTACGCTTAGAACTACTGAGCATGAACGTTTGCTGCGCAGGTCATGGTGATGGTCGTGGCTACTTTTGGTGTACTGTGCTTAAAACTCGAGTTGTGAAATCTTTAAAACAGACACCTACGTTCCCGTTTTATTACATGAATAATAATAATACCATAGAAAATATTACCAACACCAAAGTCATCAAATATTAATGGTTATCTCAAGGAATCATTAATGAATGCGTCATTTTTGGCTTTACAATCTATTGGACGATTATGTGATTTGGAAAAAAACATGCAAATGAATTTATAACCTCCTCCTTTTGAAAATCAGTTAGAAACAAAGCTTTTTCGAGCATACGTATTCGGAGTGCGAATTCACCAGCTGCAAATCAATGGTGCAAAATAAAAAGAGATGTCCTTTACAAATAATAAGTTTTTTGCACGACCGAGTTTATAGGCGTAACGAGAAAAGTTATAATGGCTGTCGGAAGTGCGCGTATAGCAGAACGAGCTGATACATGGATTGGACCTCGAATAGGTACGGTTTTATGTTTCCCCCATATGAGTAGAGCTTATTAGCATTTATATGTAAAGGCGCCTGTAATGATATAGGATCCTAAATAGAGATAGTTCATTATTTCAATATGATAAGAACTGCTTTTCTGATTGAGGGTTGAACGAATAAGCAATCAACCATTTGCTTGCTCATTCGTTCATGTTTAATGTTAATTAATGTTTAAAGAGTTACGAGAACTCGGCAGAAAGGCTAGCTTATTATCTTGTTTTTTGTCGCGGATAAAAACAATTTTTTTCTTCTTTAGTTACAAGTTGTGTAAAATAGTAAAATCGATTGTTTGAAAAATCATTATGATACCTTAGAGTAATAATACCTAGAGAGATAGTTTCCTACAAAATTACATGCAGAGTTGAAGTACAAAACCAATCGATGTATGCCTGAGCGCTACGTGATTATTTAGAAATGCAATGGTACAAATAATATTGCAAGTGTTTCTAAAAAGTAGGGAATTGGAACTATTGGAGCTCGTCGCACTCAGACTTTGTCTTGCGGACTGACGGGACCGACGGCGACGCGTCGACAAGCGAGTTGAGACTTTTAGGTTCTACTTAAAAGTGGTTAACTTTACTGATGCCTACGTGTTCTAACCCATTTATTATATAAATGATATTTCATATAATTCAAATGTTTAAATACGAATTAAAACTCCGATAATAATTATTTATTTACGTACATAACAACTGTCACGAGCAAATCCCGTGCGTATGGATTTGAATGTAATTGTTTGCTATTCATCATAATTATAAGTCTGTCATATTTGGAGCAAATTGTTTGTGTTTGTTGTGAAATTAATTGTCAACACTATGCGAATATAGCGCATTAATGTTGTTAACGGTAGTTTAGCGTACTTAATTATATACAATTATACAGTCCTAGAGAGTAGTTAAAAGTATTAAGACAATCGCATCTCATTACAATGGAGTAATTTTCAATCACAGCAGAGAGCTTGAACACAAAATGCAGTTTTTTGTTTGTGCAAAATATGCCGACGGGAAAAGAAAAGCATCAAAAGATCATCTGCTTATCGAGGTTAGTGATGTAACAATAATAATATTGGTTATATGGACATGTGATGGTACTGGGATCGATCTATAAATAAGCCTGACATTGTGATAAACGATCGATCTGCGAGAGGTACAATGCTCAATATAAGTATTCCACATGATTGTAATCTCGTAAAAGGTGAAACCCATAAATTAACAAAATATGTATACTTCGCGCACCAGATTACTGACATGTGGCATATGGAGTCAACGATCATTGTACCGATAGTGATGTCCGTTAACGGTTTAGTAGCGAAGAGCCTCGACCGACATCTAGAGAGGCTCTCGCTCGGTAAATGGGTGTATCTGGTCCATACAGAAGGTGGTTCTCCTGAGCACGGCACGCATTGTTAGGAGGTTCCTGTCTCTGGAGCCTTAACCAACGGTGGCCTGGACCATGGGCTTCGCAGCTGGCGCACGTCGTCTTTGAAAAAGATATGTATTTTTACATCTACAATTCTGTATTAACAAATAAATGAATATAAAGTGGTATAATAATAATTCATTTATTTCAGAATATTCCATATTATATGTGTACCTTGACGGGAATATCGTTTATTTTTCTTAATTTTAAGGCACACCACGGAGATTTTACAGGCTGTAATTATCATATTCATAACCAGTGAGTAACATAACCAAGTAAATAAATATTGCCGCTTCATCTATTAATTTTAGAAACAATAGAACCTAACTTTTTGGTAGACAGGATATTATCAAACTATAATAATGTACTCAATAAATTAGTGATTAGATTCGACAATGTGCTGAAATAATATTAATACACAAATCAAAAATATTGATTATTGAAATTATGATTTTTTCGTCAGTTTAGAGAAAAACAGATAAGTTGTATATAGGTTAACGATTGGTTATAATCTCTTTATGTTACGAAAATAAGCTCTTTGAGATCGGTAAAATTCGATTAAATAATTTGTATTTTTTTCTTAATCCAATAAACGAATCAATTAGGATTTCCTTCTACAAGACTTTGGAAATATTTACTGAAATGATAGTTTATAACGTTAATACAATTTCTGTGGTTTATTAATCTGTTTGTAATATATATTTACTTTAGTAGTAACATTGATGCATATGCATATGAGATAGTGTTGAGAACTTTTTAGTTCGTCACAGGCTGGTTTCTGTTAAATATAGAATTGTCTGTTTACAACTGACTGTGTCAGGTAAAACTATATTGTAAATAACTAAAATTAATATATTCTCTCTGTACAAACAAATCGTATTTATTCCATCCAACATCTATACCACCAAAAGATAGACAGAAATGGTAACAAAGAGACCACAAACTCACATGGACCGGTCACTGATGCGGTCACGTATTGTTGTCAATTTGGTGTAATCAATAGAATTAAACAATAACGAACTTTTACTTAGTTTTTTACTCCTGAAGCACAGCAGACAGACTTACGGCCCAACTGTCATAGAGGTGGTTAGCGTTGCTTATGGACATTAGCAATACCAGAGGTCCTGCCACCGTGCAGGCGGCCTTGAAGGAGATTCTGGAACCTAGCCACTGATGGCGGAACACAACTCAAAATTGTTATGAAGAGTGTGCTATGATATTATTATTGTGATGTAAGGTTCTTGAATAAATATAACTTCAATCTTAAACTGGCTTTTTATTTTCACTTTTTGTAAGTATCTTTTTTGTCGTACAAAATGGTCTCCTCCTAACTCAATTCAAAAACAGTGTCCTCTTTTCATTTTTGAATTCCCACCAATGAGAGTGACTTTTATACTCGTCTCTCATTGGTTAGTCAAATCCTTACGACCTGGCTAACATAGGCATATAGGCATTGAGTAACAAAATAGAATATAATTATGTAGTTGATAAATTAAATTAAATAAATAAAGAAATTGAAAAAGATATTTATATGTAATTTGTTTTATGATTAGAAATTATGATTTAAACATGAATGGAAAACATACCGTAGATTAACAGAATGTTGTTGCTATGTATTTTGTACGATAGCACTTGTCAAACTTCAAACTCAAATGCCAAAAGGCTGACCTTGAACTTGACCGGCTTTTGTTTACAAATGAGAATTAGGTTAAAATACAAGTTTTGTTTATTACAAAAGCTTCCAATAGAAATAAATTGAAATACTATAAAATGTAAGCAAATAAATGAGTTGAAAGCCTGAGCGTGTGGTAACCAGGATCGTGGTACATTTCAAGCAAAAATATAATATAAAATTATCTACGACTAAACGTAGTAAGTGCATCCACTACAGTTATGGCGACATACTCTAGAGTAGGTGTAGTAGCCATCCAGTCGGGCTGTGGATTGTTTTGTCGCCTCTTACGGCAGGTCGCACGGTCACCGGAATTTGTATGTTTTTCGGTTGTTGCACGGATAATTAATTAATCCCTTTTAGATAAATAAGTACCACTTTATTGTACACCGGTACATAAAATGTATACACTAGTATTCTCCTGATTGTTTAGTGTGCACAAAGGACCGTCTTATTTTATAATTGTTAATATGTCTTCCAAACCACCCCAGAATCAAGCAGACTGGAAATGCTGGTATACCTCCTTAGTACTGAAAAGAATAAATGATGCGATCCATTTGTCAAAAATGTCACAATGTCTAGGATAAAACGTATTATTTTAATAAAAAGTGTATCAAACTTTCTGCATACGGCTTCACTTGAAACCTGATGAGATTTTTAGGTTTTATGGCATTTAAAATCAATATTTAATGGAGCACTGTATTCGTAGGTATTGCCAGCAGAGTGAAGGAATAGTTATGTGACATCATAATTTCATATAGCATTAATTAATATCTGAGACCGTAAAGAATAAATACGTTAATTGTATTATATCTTAACAATTACTGTCCAAAATGTTTGGCAGAATCTTGTTTATTATTTGAATCTTCGTTTAGAGAAATGAATTTAATTACAGCGAGGAATTGGATTTCATTGATGACAGTTTTCCTTGACTTAAGTGTATTTCAGATCAAATTATAAGAATTTGTTTTGAGAACAGTTTCTAGCAACACTTTGAAATAACTGGAATCGGCTACTTCAGACGAGAACTTTTTGTCTTGGTTTAATTAAATTTGGTTTGAGTTAAGTGTTTTCGACCGAATTTAACCTTTGCTAGTGTTTGATTAATTAATTTTAATCAATTGGTTACTGAAATTTTTAAGATGTTGAACGCGATATAAAGTTATGTATTGTACAGGCGTGGTATAAAAAGGTTCGCCAGTTTTCAATTTGATTTGACCGTTCCGCAAGTACATGTTACCTTTTTAAACTAAGTCACATAATAGACAGTTTCACAGAAAATTATGTATAAATATTTGAAAATACAAATACAAAACAACCCACAGCCAGGTGGTAGGGCATTTGCCCGACTGGATGGCTACCACCCCTGGTCTAGAGTATGTCGCCATAACAACCTTGAGTTGTGTTCCGGCATTAGTGACCAGGTTCCAGGCTCCCTAAAGAGAGCAGCAGCGCATTCGTAGCATCTTTGGTGTTGCAAATGTCCATAGGCGATGGTAACCGCTGTCCATCAAGTGGGCCGTCTGCATGTCTGCTGATCTCCTGCAATAAAAAAAAAAAAAAAAATATAAAGTTTCAAATTACTTGGATCAAAATTGTTTGATTTTTTTATCTTGTCTAAAAAGAATGTGTAGACATGTAAAAACTTTTTATTTATGTTAAGCATAGTGATTATATTCTTTTTGTTACTTGGTGTTACTCTCAGCGTCCTTCATATTCAACATTGCCATTTTCTTTTTCCTGTTTCTGTATTTTATAAACATAGCATTTATTAAAATGTTGGTAGGGCTGCGACTTAACAATCTGGTACACAAATGTTAAGTTGTTGGTGGGCGAAGTGAATAGGGGGAGGTATACTCACCCCTACGAGAACCCCTAAGGTCCGGAGGGTTTAAATTTTTTTTCGTTTATAATCATAAACTCACTTATTTATGTTGTAAAATTGTGCCACTTTTGATAATAAAAAACCGTGATTTGAGTTTATGAATGTACTCATGAATAACACATAACCGCCAGAACTTTTTATAACACTAAAACTGTTTTTAATGTAGAAATAAACTTTCAAATTTAATTGACGCATAAATACAAATAAATGCTAGAGTAGGTAATAGACATGTATAAAAATCGACTGATTAAAAAGTGACAGTTTTTACTGTCACTTTTGTTTTTAATGGCTTGGCTAACAAGGTGTGATGATAAAAATAAATTAATCGATATGTCATTAATACTTATCGATTTGTAATTAAGAAATTCGAAATCATGTAGCTCACGATTTAGAATTATTTAATAATTTTCGGAAATCGATAAATATTTCTATGAAAAAAAATATTATTTTTTTACCACCTTTATTGCTGCCATTTTATTCCTTTTCTCTAGTAGTTGAGTGAATGTGTTTTCTTCTGTTAACTTTTTATTTTTCTACGACTTGTGCTGCGTTTTATAATAATTTTGATTCTTTTTACGTTGACTACTGGCTTTCTTTTAGACTTTTGTTTAGTTTTCCATAAAATACATTTATAAAGTTACTTAATTTATATAGACAGCATGTTCTATTTAAAGAGCCGAGGAAGCGTAGTCAGTGTGCCGCGGGAGCGGCCGGCGAGTGCCAGAACCGACTGGTAACCATTTACTATTTATTTTATACACAAACAGTCGGTTATGTTAGGTGATATTTAGACCAAAGCGCACGAGCCGAGCGAGCGGAGCGAGCGTGCCGCGGCAGCGGCCGGCGAGTGCCAGAACCGACTGGTAACCATTTACTATTTATTTTATACACAAACAGTCAGTTATGTTAGGTGATATTTAGACCAAAGCGCACGAGCCGAGCGAGCGAAGCGAGCGTGCCGCGGCAGCGGCCGGCGAGTGCCAGAACCGAGTGGTAACCATTTACCTTTTTTTGTACATACAGAGAGTTACGACACCTTGAAAGTCTCATATGAAACATTTGTTTTATTTATCAATTTAGTGAACGACTAGCAAGTTGGCTTTTAATATGATAATGAATCAATATATTAATGATATCGATTTTATTTCAATTTCAATACACTGCTGATTTTTTTTTAAATATTGGTTAAATATAAATTAATGCGATTACGTAAAAAAAAAATATCGTCTTTATTGGTCGCCATTTTGAATGGTTACTCTTGTATTGTATACAAATGTGCTCTATTGTGTTTTTTCTTCATTTTCTCCAATTAAGCTGGTTTTTGGGTTATTTTGGCTGTTTTTATGTTGATTACTGGCTTTTTTGGAACTTTGAAAGGATTTTTCGATTTCAGACCTATGATAGAAGTGCAAAATTAGCGAAAAAAATCAGCGAAAATAAGTGAGGTTATGTTTATTAAAAAAAGTTTATTTCAAGACCGCCGGCCCATAGGGGTTGTAGTAAAGGTAAGTATGCCTCTCCCCCTCCCCATTTCACCACCCCGCTACATAAAATTCGAATACTGGAAAGCTATACATTTACCGTTGGTAGTATTGTTGATTGTATTCGTGCTAGCAAAAGTCGACTTTAAGGTGACGTAAATTTTCATTCCATGACTGTACGTATAATAAAAGCGTAAATAGATTTGGGGGCCAGTGCGTTTGTTACACTGTTAAGTGAACCTATACAATTGTTTTAAAATTATGATACACGTGGTTTTCAGTGACATATTTTTAGTCTGTTTTATGGAGATTTTTTCTTCAAACAAAAGCCTGAAACATATATTATTAGATCAATCTGATGCAAAACATCAAAAATTTAAAATTTTAATATGGTTCTTACTAATTTTTCACTGAGCTCGTTTAGAAAATGTTCAAAACACAAAACAGTTAAAATAGAGGAAAATGACCTATATACCATGCCATTTATGATTTAGGTGTTTTTAGGACATTTATTTTTTAGTGAACGATTATTATTCTTTATTCATACCAAGATTGGTTGAACAATATATTTATAAATTGAAATTAAATTTACTTTCTAATTAATGTACATAATATGTATATTGTATAATGCTTTATAATATGAGACCGCTAATTTAATGATAAGAAACACAATAGACAATGTCAAGTTTTAAATTACTCATAATCTGGAATTAAGTAGGTGTTGCTTGTATTTTCACTTTCTTGAATGTACTTTTATATTTTCAAACTAAATATTTCTTATCCCGACATAATTTATAAATTTAATTACTTTTAAAACAATTTAATTTATAAATTATGTAATAACAGCCGACAAAGTTTGTAAAATGAGAATTCCTTTTTCTTCACGCCATTGCAAAACATTGAGAAAACCATTTAAGCTAACAAGTAAAAGTATTAATCACGAGCGAGAGAAAAAAGATATCGGAACAAAAGTGGGTGCCTTTTTCAAAGAAATCACGTAGCAGTGTTATATAAAAAGTGGTTTCGAATACGAAACGTAACCGCTTAACTTTTAAACCTTATACGTGATTCAATTTAGAAGTTGTATCTCCGACAAGGCTCGCTCCAAAACTGTCGCTAAAACGTATTCAACTTTCCTCCCATATTTTAAAAGAATGCTTCTGGTTAGCTGCTAGCTGAGAACACATCCCGAACAAATCTTTTAGACGTATTACACCGAGTTTCGAGTCAAACTTTTAACAGATACAAATGGAGATTTTTCAATGGATATTTGTATTGTGTTTGCACATCGATTGCATTGTGTTTTATCTTTCAGGTTGTTGTAGTGACAGAATGATAGAGGGTAAGTAGTAGTCGTATACAGTTGTGGAGGAATTATGATAGGAGGAATAACAATCGCCCAGTAGGTAAGGAAGTAAGGTAACTATACAGAGCTCCTAAATCCGTCATAACTAGACGGCGCCACACGTTAAAATTTGAATAAACTATATCTATCTATTTTTGAAGTCTTAATAAGTTTCTTTTCAATATCATATTATAAAAATATCAGTACTAAAAAGTTAGTTTCTACATTTTACGTGCGAAAAATTAGAATGACTCGATACTAGCGACATCCAATAAAGTTTGTGCAATCCCGAATCTCGGGATCGCGGTTGTAGCGGACGGTGTTTGTGCGATTTAGCGAATATATAATTATGTACTTACAAACTTACAATAAATATATATTCGCACAAACACCATATTATTGCAAAAAATGGTGAGCCGGCTAGTGAGAGCAAATCTTACCCCAAAAAGTCACATTGCAAAGAGCGTGTTGCAAGTATGGTGGTCAGTGTCTACTATTTTTCTTGTGGACACAATTTTAATTCAAAACCGAGCACAGTTTTCACAGCACTCGCGTCGAGGATGCGTCATTGACATTGGATAGCGAAGGTTGCAAATATTTCCACAAAATACGAAATACGCTTCTTTTGACACGAATTTAAGGTACGAACTTAATTAAGTAAATGAAATTTAGTTTGAAAAATCAGTGTTGTGTTTCTGTTTAAAAAATTACATTGTGTCCGTAAAATGCACGTTATGAAAGTACAGTGAATTGTTTAAAGGTACAGAAATATGAAATGTGTATATTGCACTTCTAATTCTATAAAACATTAACATTCCCTTATCATTTTAATTACAACACCACTTTGTTTATTTACTTAACAAAGATCACACAGGATCACACAATACATTAAATAAAAAACTTGAGAGGTGTCAAGAGACACCCGGATGGAACAAAGTTCCTTTCGATTAATTAGTGAAGGAATTGTAATATTTTTAAAGTTATAATAATTTTTTTTTATTATTAACAAATATAATGTAATATAAATTTAATCAGTAGGCTCAATTTTAGTAATAATGAGTGAGAGAGAGAGAGAGAGAGAGAGAGAGAGAGAGAGAGAGAGAGAGAGAGAGAGAGAGAGAGAGAGAGAGAGAGAGAGAGAGAGAGAGAGACAGAGAAACACGCGTACGCCGCACGGCTTACAACTATAGCAAAAAGTGTCGTTACAACTTTTGGTCTGAATTTTTTCCGTATAGCCCCCTTTCGCAGCGCGCAATAAGGAACTGCGTTCCAAAAATCGATACATTTTATAATAGCACATTAATCCAATAATATAATGGAAGATCGACGGCTACAAATATAGGTCAAAAAAGAGATGGATGGATTGAGTACAAGATGCCACCATGATTTGTGAAGTGATAGAGGATGTACGTGTGTCAGAGTAGAGGAGTATGTAAGAAAAACACATGTTGTGCCAAGAAAATAATTGGAAGAAGGCGAAAGAGTAGAGAGATAAGTCAAGAATGGATCTTAATTTACAGCCAAAATTTATATGACGAAAATAATTCAAGTTGAAAATTAAATTAACGTCATTGCCATATTATTGGAATAGAAGTCAATAAAATGTTGAAATATATTATTCTCTAAATTCTTAACACCATTCAAAGCACTCGTCGCTGTAAAATAGAAGCAAACGACAAAAACCTAATAGAAGCAGAGTCTATCTTAATCTAAACTGGTTTTCTCGCAACGTCTTTTGCAATCCTCTCTTTGTTTGATGCAGATCTCTTCTATAAATAAGCCATTTTATGTTTTCAGGTCGAATAAAATTCACAAAGAATCGTTCTACTGGCGATAAGAAATTTAAAACTGCATTATGTGGCTATATGTATCTTCTTATACATCAGAAGTCGAGAAGTATAGAATCAGTAAAAATAGAACTTAAAATGCGTCGTTATCTGTACAGTTTTTAGGCTATGATCGAAGAATTATAGGATGTTAATGGTTAGTATTTCGTATTATTAATTCGAACTGTTTAATGAAATGTAATTTTTGGAGTTGCCACAATAATTCATTATTGGGAATCAGGCAGTCCTACAATTTGACCGAGGCTTGGATTTGGTAATAATAAGAAAAACACAATGAGAATGCTTTCATACGTAAAAACAGTTTTTAAATTTAGTACACTATGGTTTTACCTATTGCTTACAATTTGATGACTAGATGGTTTCGAACCCCGTCCATTAAGATTTGTATAACAAACCACTTTCAGGTTTGTTTCCGGACAGACTATAATTATACTTGTCGTATGTATTTTTGTTATTTGTTATCACACAAATGTGTTCGTGTGATTGGGCGGGCTAAAAACTTTGCCGGTCTACCTCGCCGCAGAGCAGACGCACCCCCCCAGGTTAGATTTTTGTCATGGTAAATTTTGTAAACGAATTTTCCCTTACTTCGTTATGGTCTGGATTTTGGGATAACATAAAGGTAAGTAGTTAAGCTCGAGAAAATGCAGTGTCTGTTTGCCTGCTGAAATTTATTACTATATGGTAAAAGCCGGATACTTGCCTTGGTCGGATACATGCCCCGGTCTTTAATAAACCATGTTAAGATTATAAGTTGTGTTGGCGCTTTACTTCGATGAGTAGTGACCACCCCACAGGCCTCAATGCCGTGTAAGCCATCGGAATAGCCGCATATGTTTTGTCCGTGTGAGCAAAAATCTTCCGCGGCAATACTTTGACAGGCGTTATAATTATATTGGTAAGTAATTTCTATTGAATGTTTTTATTACTGATCGTGGTTTCAGTCAACTTTTTGTTTCTTTGCATGCATTAGAGTTTAAATTACATTGTTTATTATGTTGTATTGCTAAATATTTTTTAATTATTTCGCAAATGAAAAGGGCAAGTATCCGCATCAAAAAGGATAGTCGCCCTACTTACTGTCGCGGATAGTTGCCCCTAGAGTAACTAAAAAGTGACAAAAAAATTCTTAACAAGCAAAGACGGATTTTTGTTTTTTTGGTGTTTTTTCGAATATAGAGTCAAAGCTCTAACTTGTCGTAAATTAAAAAAATACCTACTTCACTGTTTTATGTATCTATTTATTCTAGGTAAGCAAAATGCCTCGCAAATATAAGTGAAAACCAGGCGTGGTGCAACGCAACACCCACTAGACAGATAGCTTAGCACTTGCTTTCGAAGAATTGAGACAAAAAAGGTATCAATGAAATTTCTCGAATATACGGAATATCCTCTCGAACCTTAAGAAGACGCTATGAAAAGAGTAACCAGCAACTGCTAACTCAATGTATATTTTTGGTTTCAAGGTGTATACCTAGCAGTATAAATACAAAATTCTACCTACATACCTACCTTTTTATCTGAGCTTATTGTATCTTTGGTCTTTTCTAGGAAAATATCCTGTTTTTGGCTTTGAGAATGAAAAAAGAATGGTAGCTCATATATTTAAGCTGAATAGTATTTAATAAAAGATCTCAGTAAATTAAAAAGACTTTTAAATATATAATAAAGATTACTCTAGGTAATTGATATAAATTTCTTGCTATCCAAAATAAAAATCATACCGAGGTTACTATCCCCGCACGAGGCAAGTATCCCCTGAAGCATTTTCCTCGCTAGGCTACTATCCGCCATAGTAGGCAACTATCCCTCTTCTGAGAGGTGAAATAAAACAATATTTATTCAAAACCATTGTTAATTATGTATACAAAAATAGGTTTTTATAGAAGACTAGAGTTTACCCCGCGGCTGCGCCGCGGGTTAACCTCTAGTGCGTGTCTCTGGTTTAAAGAGCAAGTGCTACAGGTTATATTATATTACAATATTTTTATATGTATTGGCCCACGGAAGATTCACTTCATTTTATATCGCTAATTATATATACTATCCCCCGTCTATCTGTCAACAAAATAAATTACAAAGCTTGACCAAAAACGCCAAAATGGTCTAAATGACCAAAAGACCACAGTGACCGACATGGCTAAAATGACGGAATAGACAAAAATTACCAAAAAGGTCAAAATGATCAATAAGGCCAAAATTACCAAATAGGCCAAAATGACCAAATAGGCCAAAATGACCAAATAGGCCAAAATGACCAAAAAGGTCAAAATGATCAAAAAGGCCAAAATGACCCAATAGGCCAAAATGACCAAAAAGGCCAAAATGACCAAATAGGCCAAAATGACCAAAAAGGAAAAATTACCAAATAGGCCAAAATGACCAAAAAGGCCAGAATGACCAAAAAGGCCAAAATGACCAAATAGGCCAAAATGACCAAATAGGCCAAAATGACCAAAAAGGTCAAAATGATCAAAAAGGCCAAAATTACCAAATAGGCCAAAATGACCAAAAGGGCCAAAATGACCAAAAAGGCCAAAATTACCAAATAGGCCAAAATTACCAAAAAGGCCAAAATGAAAATTATTCGTTGTCCATCCTCAGTATTTAATTTACATACGTGCCGAATTTCAGCCAAATCGGTCCAGTAGTTTTTCCGTAAAAGCATAACAAACAAACAGACAAATATCATTTTATCCCGGAAACTATCCCATTTTTCGGGATAAAAAGTATCCTATGTTCATCCTCGGTATCGAAAATATATATATACTGAGTTTCAGCCAAATCGGTCCAGTAGTTTTTACGTGAAAACGGAACAGACAGACAGACAGACAGACAGACAGAGTTACTTTCGCATTTATAATATTAATAGGGATAATAGGGATAAAAGACCTATGTTGTGAGATACATACTGAATAATTTTCAGCAAGTTCATATTTAAAAAATATAAAACTTTTTCGAAAAGTGGGGCAACTATCCGGCTTTTACCCTAATGCATTATTGGACTTTTGCAGAAATATGTTTAAGAATCCCAGAATTCAGGACTTCTGACATGACCTATCCTTCATCAGGAAAGTAAAGCAACATAGACCTTGCTAAAAAGAAAGTGAGTTCACTCATCCAAATATTTAAAATATTAAAAATACAAGAAACTGTATATTTAAAAGTAATCAAGATAATAGCTGCTGGTAGATGCTATAATAAATAAACCAATTTAATAAGCCATTAAAGCTGTTTGGATCAAGGGTAGCCATGTTGATTTATAGGAATATGAGAACATTAAAAACACATTACGAAAACATGATTTTGGCCGCGAAATTTTAACACGGCTATACATAACGCGAATCGGATATTTTGTATTTAATGGTCTTTAAAAATGCTCAATTTATTTAATAAATAGCTTGTAGCAAATATTTTTGCGACATTGATTTTTTAAGTGGTTCATTAAGCTGTCGTCTACAGTTTTTTATATATAAATTAAATGTAGTAAAAACGTACTTTATACGCTGAAAAAAAGCGTGTTTAAATCGCAAATTTTTTTTAGGTTGATAAGAGTGGCGAATAAAATTATATATATATATATATATATATATATATATTAAGCAAGTACGTTAGATAGGTCTTCAAAAAGCAGAACAATGTTTCTTAGTGAGTTATTATTTAAATTAATACTAATAATATACTAGATGATGAAGAACCCATTCATTTCCGAAAATGTAAGTATATTTGAATTGTATTTAATGATAAATCATTTCTTACATGATTTGTTGAGTAGACTTTGAATTTGTTGTGTTATTGATTTGATGCTTTTTTAAATTGTTTTCAGATGATTAAAATACTACGGTAGAAGTACGATCGTAACTTGTACGTAATCCTAATGCATGCAGTAACTCACACCCACTTCTCTTCCTAATTCGGGTAGATACGAAAATATTATTTTTTCTGGGTCCTTCCTTATACCTGCGATCGGAAACTGTCCCATAAGCAGATGATTTTTTGTTTGAAGTAGTATAAGAAGCCAATATCCAATTTTTTGCTCACTTTGGATTTCATTGTAGCTATGTTTTGCGTCCAGGTCTAAGAAATGCGTTCGTTTTACTGCTGTGCTGGCAACCTTTTTTGTGGGGAACTGCAGAGTAATTATGGGCTTCGGCATTGGTTGTGAGCCAGAGAGGTTAATATGGTGCTTTGGAACCATTGGAGGATTTATTTGTTGAAATGGTTGAAGTCCATATTGGCTTTACAGCTATTTTGTATATTAGTAGCATATTCTCAGCCGATAAGTTGGATAATCTTCCTAGAAACCACGATAGACTTCTATAGCTGTGATATATAGAAATTTTATATAAATCGGGCTATCCGAAATGAAGTACAAAGTCCTTAAAGGTTATTTTATAGTTATTAGAGGCAAATCTTGCCAGACAGGACGTTCAATCTGTAGATAATACACAACCTTCAATTACAGTTTAGTTGTATACATAACTATCTTACGAAATAGTTCATGCTTAGTACTTGAATGTGAAAGTTGTTTGACTAATTATAATTGTAAGAAAAAGACGTATAATACTCCAGAATAGTACAATTATATGGCAATAATAATACAAGAAAGATAATGAAGTGAATAAATTAACGAAACAATTTAGTCTAATGATATAATTTGTCAAAATTATATTTTTTTTTATCTTATGTGATTCGCGCTTGTTATTTTCACTTTTTAGTAAAAACTTTTATTATTATATTTTATAACGAAAAATGTTCTTTTTTTAAATCTCTTAAACTGCAAGAATAGAAATAAATAAGGTAACTTTCTTATTTCAACTCATATTTTTATTAAAGTCATATAATCTCTGATAGACCAAAATTCTGAAGATGGTAATTTAAAGATTAGGCATCTTTCGTATAAATTGTATTAAAAGCATCTTTCAAATTATTTTGAGTAATTTTAGTTGTTGCTTTTCAAGATGTTATTTATTTAAGTAGTTTTATCGTATAAAGTAATGGTTATTTCCTATTACGACAAGACTTCTTATATATACTTATGTATAGTAAAGTTTGTCTGGTAGTATTGCATTAAATTGTTTTCTTAAAATGTGTTTTTCGAAAACATACACGGTAATCGAGTATTATAACGCAATTTACATGACTAACGAGCTTCTTAATACGGTGCATTGATAAAGAAATGATATAGAGTACCTAATACTTCGAATTATTCAATGATGAAAAATTGTGGATTCTTTTGCCAATACAGTTGATGAGTCTATTACAAGGGAATCTGATTAACCACAGGATTTGTTGTTTCCTTGGGGATCGCGGGACATTTATTAGGCAAAACCACGATCGATCAAAGTCTTTCTGGTTCATTAATCTTGCTCATCAACCAACACCGAAGTATATTTTCTACAAGATATTCACATTTTCCTTATTTCGTTAATGTAAAAATATTTCTTTATTTATTTATTATTTAATAACCTTCTTTGATGTTATTTGTTTTTCAGCCCCAATTATACATTCATATTTGTATACTTCAGTTTTAACCAAATTATCTTTGTATTCCGCATATAAATAATCATGTCGCAATTGGGCATTTGACAGTTAAATCAACTGAGACGCTTTTTACCATCGCACAAAAGGTTATGGCCTTGTTGATTTTGTATGCGAATTCTGGCTTATGACGTCACCGAGCTAAATATGGCATGAATTATTGTTTTAACTTTAATTCAAATTATTTCTACAATGAACTCTTTGAAGGAAGATGATAACAAGATATTTTAACGCCTGCGCTTTAGTATGACTACTATTTTAGAATTTACTGTAATATGTGTCAAATACCCAATTAACTTCTTTTATTATCCCCGCAAATTCCTAATGCGCTGGAACCTTTTTTTATTGCAGGAGTTCAGCAAACAGGCAGACGGCCCACTTGATGGACAGCGGTTACCATCGCCTATGGACATCTGCAACACCAAAGGTGCTACCAATGCGCTAATTACGCGTACTCGCCGGCCAGTGATGCCAACAGTACTGAGTGTTCGGCCACGGTTACGTCACCAAAATGACGGCCAGGCGCAATAGCAATTTATGGGGATAAAAAACATTATTATTAATAAATGTAGATTAAAGCTAATTTTAGTAGTTTAGTTTTTAATTCTAGTATTATGTCAATATTGACAGACTCCAGTATTAATAAACACGAGGTAAAGTTGGAGTATACTAATTCGACTGTACTTTCTGAGTAAAAGTTACTCCAAGTCGTCTGATAGTTTTAAGATGGATTGTGCATAGACTATAGTTATTTTATTAAAACGTTTGTTTTCTATGAGTTTTTTACAATCTTTAACCCTGCAAATCAGTAAAGTTTGTGAAACATAAACATAGCCGCGGGAATTTTGCAATTTCTATTAGTTTATTAATTTAATTCCTTTATCGATGAAGTACAGTAAACTAGTAGACACCTGGAGAAGTGCTTACCGTCGCCTACAGTTATTTGCAACATTAAAGAACTTCCTTTAATTATATGTGAAATTTAAGTTATTCATGTACTATATATATTATAATAATATTAATATGAAAATATGACATATACACAGGTGAAATCTAAAAAATATGTGGTATGTATTTAATTCTATATTAAAATATATATAAAAAATAAATTGCAAAATATTTGTCAAATTATTTAATCATAAATTAAAAATAGAGTACTAAATAAACTCAAAAATAAATATAAAATAGTGCTTGGCAGACAGTCCGCGTACAAAAAGTTTTGTAGAGATGAAAAAAATTGTAGTAATTTTTTAGTATTGGGTATTTTAGAATAAACGCTCATTTTATGTTAGAATCAAATAACGAATGTAGTGGATGTGTGTTACCTCTGAGAAACCGGCACGTGCCTTATTTATTTAGAAGTTAAATAAAAAATAAAACGACGCAAAAAGGTTAAGTGAAGAATATTTTCAAAAGTACTGTTTCTAAATCTGTCTGCCTAGAGCGCCTGCAGTGTTATCAGACCGCGTAGAGTGCGGAAAACTTAATTAAAAAAGGGCCCCAAGTTATGAGCCTTGTCTTCATTAGTTTGCCAAGTGAGACCAAAGGGATTTTTTTCTTTTCAAGTTACCTGTAATCCAATTAAAAAGAACAGATGTTACTACATCGTGCCACTTGGAAGGGTTAATCTGGTTTTTTATATTTGGCGGGTCAATTTTAAGATGAAATTGACAACTGAAAGATAGGCCATATAAAGCTGAATAATAAACACGCATAATTTTTTTTGTACTTAAAACTTAGGTAACAGAAAATATTTCATTGGATTATATTAATTTAATATTTCATATATTGTTTATATAGTATAGGCTGTAAATACTTGTAAAATATATTTAATAATTATAAATTTTATGTATATTTTACTAGATGTCTGCATTGTTTAAGAAAGAAAGAATTCATTTACAAGTTGCCATCCATAAAAAAATCTCATGGGTGGCACACTTTACCAAAGTCATTGTTATTACAAATATTTTTGGGCGGAGGTGACTACTTCTTAGTGTTATTGCAAATAATAAGAGATCACAATATTGGTTTTAGCAATTTAATCTTTAGAGTGACAATATCATGTTTTAGCTTTAATTTGTCATAAAAAAATAACAATTTAGTTTAAAACCTAACATTCAGCAGTCGGGCTGTCTTATAACCGCTTGCGAATAACATCAACCATGTGATTAGGTCATTATTTCTGCTTCTATGTTCTATTGTGTCTGCTGTCACAGAGGTAAACCATAGCCAAGTAGCAATGCAAATGATGTCACATCTGAAATAAAAATAAATTATTATTATTATTAATTAATGAACAATTATATTATAAATTGTAGAGTAAACGCAGTCGAGGTGCGAGCACTGCGCAAAATCTGCGGAGTGACGCTCGCAGACCGCGTTCATAATACCGAAGTAAGAAAGAGAGTGTCGGGGTGAAGGTAAGGAAAGGAATGCTCCGGTGGTTCGGGCATGTGGAAAGAATGTATGATGAAAGAATGACTTAACAGATATACAATGCAAAAGTGGATGGATGCAGAAGTCGCGGAAGGCCACGACACGCCTTCCATGATCAAATTGATCATGTATTAGCAGAAGGTGATGTTAGGAGCCTTAAGAACAGACGAGCGTGCATGACAAGAGCTATGAATGTCAAAGAAGCAAGTGAGGTGTGTAAGAATGGGCCTGTGTGGCGCTCTGTTGTTCGTGCCTGTATGTATGTATATTATAAATTTGTGAAAGTGTAGTCATGTGTTTTTTATATTTTTTGTGTTTGTCTGTTAGTTCAGGATACACGAATTTTTTCGTGAATCTTGAACGCTGAATTTCGATGCAATTTTCGTCGATCGACAGCAAATTCCGGGACGTGAAGCTACTGTACTCACGATCGGGAAATCCTAAGAAAATTTTCTCAAGAGCTTTTTTTTTAAACGAACTCTGGAGCGAATGGACTCTGTGTTCCATAGCTCATATTAGAAAATTTAATTTATTTGTTGAGATTTACACGCTGTTTATATTTGTCGTTGTGTGTCAATTGATTCGGTGTTTTTATGTGTAGAGTATAACTAAAATTTAATTATAATTTTTATACATAGATAATACTTATTTTAATCTGTAGCGTTACTGTTACAGTGGTGTGGTGAGAGTGGAGTTTGCTCCTTACGTCCTTGGGAACAGCTTAAAGTAGACCGGTCGAAAAAATTCTGATTCCAATTCTCTCTGTAAAATAACTGTGATCTTTGTTACCCATCCAGCGTGGACGATGTCATGGATGAATCCTAGTAATATTTTTAATATTATTTATATGCATATTTTATCGGAGAAATTTAATTGATAGCCAAGTTTAGCTCCAGACTACGCAGGGAAGCGGGTGGTTGCCTCGAGTTATTTGAAATACGCCGCATATTGAAATCCTGAGGCCATCATATCGGACGAAAATGACTTGCCTCGACGGCCCGATATCTCTATTATATTACCCGCGAATATTTCAAGGAAAATTTTGTACTTGCACGGTAAAGGTATTTTTAATTTTCATTTTATTGATAAATCGCTGTATTATGTGTGAGAGAGAACGAATATTTTATTTGAAAAAATACTCGTAAAAAATACCCGTGGTAATAACAATAATCTGAAATAGAAATTAGTTCTATTGTTTTTTTCTTTTTAGTTTGTTGCCATATAGACCAGTCTTTTGTCCAAATTGTGAAATGGCCAAAACGAAATGTTAATATAATATTTTTTTAAGTTTTCGCGAAATTACCGCCCTCAAACTGTTAAAACGTACTTTTATTACGAAAAGTTAATGATATTTTAAATTTAATTTTATATAGAATTCATTCATTCATTGCCTATAAACCAAAAGAACTTTCTTTTCCAACAAATTTTAAGGTAAATATTGTAATGACATTGTGTAAATACTATACAAAAAAGCAGACCATACAATAGGATTATAAACAAAGAATTTTCTAAGAAGTTTCGGTGCTGATTTTATTAACGGGTAAGTTACAAAAAGTAAAAGAAAATAATCTTTTAAGTGCTATTTTGTGATAGTCATATTTAACTTCTAAGATTGCTCTTACTTAAATCTATATAAATAAAAATGAATTGTAGAAATGTCTGGACGCGGATAACTAGAGAACGAATTCATCGATTGTGATGAAATGTTCTGTGTATATTCGAGTGGGTCCTCAAATAGTTTAGATTCACAATTGGGTCTAGTGGCTCTTGGATGGGATTCTAGGATCATCTTAATATCCTGAACCGATATTGAAGATTTTATTTTTGTGTGTCACTCAATGCCCCTGATGGTTTAGATTCATTCACAATAAGAACGGTAGGAGGCATTAGAATCGGGTCCTACATTTTATTTTTTTACGGTTAATAAGTATAAGGGGCCTTACTTATAATAATCTAGTTAAGAAATGATTAGCCATCTCTTAAATAAGAGACTCTTTAGCCCCTAATCAATGGCTGTTACAAATGAAAGTTGCCATCTTGCCTCTTAGCAGTCACTTAAACTACCTCTCGATGTTGGTTATTTTTGACAGTTATTTATGAGTTACTTTTACCACCTCTTATCTTTAACAAAAGTTTATGGTTAAGATATTCGTTAATCAGTTGCTGAGCAGTTTCTTAAAATTTAACAAGCGATTATAAGTAAGGCCAAAAGTTTTAGTCTGAAAGTTTTTAAAACACTATAATACGATGCTGTACAACTGCTTTTGCAAAACAAATAAGCTAACAATGCCTATATCGTTCATTATGAAGCGTAACCGCGTAGCTAAGGGCTATGGCGTAGGCCGTAACCGCTACGACATCGTATGTAAACGAAAAGTTAGTTAATAAAACTATGCTGTAACGGTTTTCAGCACGTTATTTTAATATATGTGATTTGTTATTGTATGTATGCAAGTCACGAAAACTGAAGAAAGTAATTTTTATGCAAGTCTGGCGTTTCATACAAGATCAATTTAATTAATATACAAGATTTGTATGACATTACTAACGCGCTATTTTGTATTGCGAAGCTGGCTAACAGGCAGACGGCCCAACTAATGGAAAGTGGTTACTGTCTCCTATACACGTCTGCAACACCAGAAGAGTTGGCAACGCGCTTTACGATGGGACAATGAGAATGGGATATGGGAATGAACTATAAGCATCAGACAGAAGGAATAAGATAGATGGGGAGGGTGGGGCGGGAGTGGGATAACGGAACTCTCACTCATCGCAAGAAACACGATTAGCTCAATACTAACCGTTTCACTCCGATATTCTGTGAGAGCTTGGTATCAATCAAATCAATCGAGCCAACTCTAAAAGATGTTATCAAGATTGATTCCAGCATAGCTCTATCGCGTGTATTATTAACGTAAAATTATCTTATAAGTAATTTTGTTTGGAGTTTCTACGAGCGACCTCGAATAAACTTATTTTTAATAAAGTTAGCATGTGCGTAAATACTTGGTGACTGAAATGTACGAAGGATGCATTTTTATAATGAAATGTAAAATAGCTTCTGCAGGGCAAAAGTTCAAATTTTACAAAAGCGAATATACAATTTAATGATTGTCATCCTATATAGCTTATACTCACTATAAAGTATATAAAATAAACGTAAGAAAATATATTATGTATAAACATATAAATACAGAATTCTATTATTATGGTACAAAAACTGGGATAGGTTTTTGGTTATGTATTCGATATTATCGCGAACAAAGCTGAATACAGAAGTAGAGCTTATCTCAAGTGGCTATGGATCTTCAGTTTTACATTAGTCTTGGTTTCCTGAGACTGTTTGTACTTGTGGTTCGCAATAAATTGCCTAGCAATAGCCTTTAAAGAGTTAATAAATGAACGTTCTTTATTGTGAGATAGGCAAGTTTCTCGCTCTTTTATAACCATGAACACTTCCAAGTTACCCGTTGTGTGGCCTTAGTTAGTTTCAGTAAACAAATACACAAGTCGGTGCAATCGTGACGTGACCATCGCCCAGATGGTATACTGCATACAAAGAAAATCCTAGTCTAGAAGTGACAACGTTTTATTTAAAACTCGCATAATTTTTCCTGTGGGTATTTTAGGACTGCGCCATTGTATTTAAATAATAATTCTGTATTATTACATTTTATCAAAAATTTAAACGACGAATACTATGTACTTTCACACCCCGATCGGGTTTTGCTTATTTATTTCAACGTATTTAACAGAGTACCTATAACATAATTTGGCTGTTAATTTCAGAATAAGCTAGCTAAACTGCTTAACATAATACACATCGCCAACAGACCTAAGTTGATTAATATAATAATATGTAAATAATAAAAAATAGATATCAAACGTTAGGAATATTTTATATATTTCATATAGATATGTTTATATATTTTGATACCCCATTTCTTTTTATAATAGGTATATTGATCTATTTCACGGTTCTGTACCTAAAATTTTAGTTCAACTTGTTAGTAAAGTGTGTTTTTGAAGTGAAACCTCTTTAAAATCGTTGTGATTTGAAACTCTATGAAACGTAATAGCGACACTAAAAACAAATAGAATACATCTATAGGACTAAACCTGCGAGAGAATGGGATAGAATACATTATATTTAAGAATTTAAACAATATACTCATACAGATAGAGCTTGTTCATGTTTTGAAGTTTTTCGTCAACATTTAAAATCTTGTGTTTTAAAGCTTAAATATATTGTAGCGATATGATATATGAAAAGTGACGTAACGAAATTTAGCATCCCTCTGCATACACATATTTAATAGTTCATACTTTTTATATATCAATAGTTCAGTTCTGAAACTTAGAAGCTCAGCGTTCAGTGCCAAATAAATTAAGATCAACATAATATGGAGCTAGACTGAACCCAACGCAAAAATTATTATTTAAATCGGTCTGTAAACAAAAAAAGTTATACGCGCACAAACATGAAAATGATATAAATGGAATTGGTATGATGTTCGATTATTTTACCGCGGTTTTCCATCACGTCCACTGATTTTGTATCTGTGGTTTTGGGCTCCTGGAACTATAGAGAGAGGATTAAATAGAGAAGTCGTTTGTGCAATGAAGACTGAGAATAATACAGCTACAGCCATATACAATTGCTACAATATTTACTAGCAAAAAAGGGGGGGGGGGAGTCGGGTCAGGGGGGCTCGCGAAATTTTCTACGTAGTAATAGTTAATTAATTACTGATTATTTATTCGCGCTTTATCAAAAAAACCAGCGTTTTTAACTTAAAACTGTTCTTTTTACATCGATACTTGTTCTTTATTTTCGAAGATATGGCGATAGGAATACAATAAAATTGTAATTAATTAAAATTGTTATATCTTGTATTTATTTAATGTGTCTAAAATAACATTTTTATAATAGATAAACATCTAGAAACAAATAGAAATTACTATGTCAAAGCCCAAATATGAAAGTATGATGACAATCATATAATATAATTCCTTTAGCCTACATGTATCAACATACTATAATTCAAAATATACTTTTTTTAGTATCACTTTAATCATTTTTTTGCCACTGTCCCTCATTCACTGTCCCAATTGGACTTATGTTTACTTATCGGTCTTATGACTCTCTGACCTCTGCTCCATAACTCGCATCTTATTCTCTAGCAGGTGGTCCTATAGATGTGTTGTCTCTTTTTAGTGTCGCTTTTGCGTATCATCAAGTTTCAAATCACAATCCTTCTACAGATTATCTGTGAGTATATCTCTGAAGTTTCATTTCTACTGCGTGTACACACACACACACACATTTTATTATATTATTATATGCCTCCTCTATATTATTATCTCTCTACGTCTGTAACAGTATCTTGCACAATAAAACACAGTTTACATTTCTGCTTTGTTGTTCACTTGTTTGCTATCCACAGCGGTACAGCCAGAATATGGCGGTTGTTTATTCAGGAATCCCAAGATTTGTGTGTTCGAATTTAGTGTAATTGTAACGTTCATTTAGTACGAATATGAACGTCTTAATAAGGCCGGTGGTGCCTCAGTGATTAAGGAATACGTATATTGAAATATTGTGGATTCGATTATGATAGAAATCATCCACTTTGTAGGTAATTTTAACCGACTTTAAAAAAGGAGGAGGTTCTCAAATCGTCACGCCGTAATTTGATGATACTATTTGCGTTAGATTTATCAAATCTTCGAAATGGTCCTATATACATTTTATAGCTAGCAGACTTGAGGTTCCGAAGATATAGCAGAAAACCCTTAAAATTAAGCTGAAATGTGGCTTTTTTCGGTTACTAAGCCATAATCATAATTCAGATTATTCAGTCATTCTTTTTCGTTTCGTTTTCTGTGGTTTCAAAATAGTCCCGTATGAATTTCATTGGTTTCATTTCCGAAATACAGCAGTTTATTGCTATATCTACTTGATATATGGATTTTATTAATTATTGATTTAATTTAATTGAATTTATTGGTATTATGGATATAAGAAAACGCGGTAGTAACTCGATCTGTCTGTTAAGCCTTCACGGAATAACTACTACGAGTACTACAGCGGTTTTGCTGTAATTTTGTTTAAATTTAGTACCGATAAAGACATAGATACTTTTCATGATGGAATATTATATAAGGGATATTAGTTTGCGATAAGAAATGGAGTTAATCTTCTGGGGGCAAATAGCACTAACATAAAAATTTAATACACAGTAATCTGTATTAACGCCTGCTCTTTAAACAAGAGGCAGGTAGTAAAGTTGGACCGTAGCTTTATAGAGTTATCTTATGTGCAGATGTTACATACGTAGCGCGGATAGACAAACGGACGAAACGGTTTTGTAAGGGTTCCAATTTTGCCAAAATTGGTGAAAAACCCTAAAAAGGGTCATATAGCCAATGTCATTATTAAAAATGTACATTTATCTAAAATAATTGTTAATTCCCAAATTACCAAAGACACAGCAAAACATTTTTATATTAGTATGGATGAGCAGAACTGATACATTTATAACCACTCGGCAAAGTTTAAGTTTTAAACGAAGTTTAAAGTTCAGGGAAAGCTATTAATACTATAAATGTTTGTTACAAACTTTGACCACAACTAACGGCTTCTAGCGCTACTGGCGCGTTAAATAACCTACTCAATATAAACAACTGCGGAACAGGAGCTAGGTCTTTTTTTTGTTTGCTAATAAGCAAACTGGCAAACAGATCACCTGGTGATAGGTGGCTACCGTCGCCCATGGACATGTGCAAAACTAAGGGAGCCGATGCGCCGTCTGCCTCGTTGAGACTTTAGGTATCTTTTTGAAGAGCCCCATATTGAAGCGCTTTGGGAAAACCGCGGGAGGGACTTCACTTCATAGCTTGGACACATATGGCATGAAGGAGCATCCGCCACGTACCGTGGAGGACTTCCAAGTGTCTAGAAGTGTGGATGAACTCCCAATCGCCGGCGAGTGGTGCAATGGTAGAAGGACTACGTAGGCACCAAATAGCTCATCAGAAACTCCCCGTTGGAGGTAGGTAGTCATAAAAACTGGTATTAGTAATTTAAAGAAATAGATCAAATAGATCGTGCCCTTATTTTGTCAACATTTTATATTTAATTATGTTCAGTGTTAAGGGTTTTTCCTATGCTCAAATATAACAAATATCCAAGAAATAAATAATGAGGAATGCGAACATTAAGATGAAATATGTACTCGCACGCAAACTAAACCATATAGCCGTGATTTCTACGTTATTTGCCCAATAACATATTTTCTTACGTATGCTGAAATCTCTTAACGTTTATTCTTATCTGAAACCACAATTTTTGTATTGTTATATTTTTTGTGCGTAGAGTGCTTCGTAAAGTTCGTTCGTAGAGTGCTACAGTGGTTTGTATTACGTAGCAAAAATGTACTGAATACCTAAAATACATATATGTATTATTAGTGAAATGAACAATATTCTGTATTACGTATTATAATTTTATGTATTCGCAAGTTAATACAAATATACCATGGTAGATTAGGAGTTATATATTACTTATTTTATTCATTAACCTTTTTTGACAAGGTGAATTACTTTGCAGAAACCCAACGGCTCAAGAACATAACAATAGGGTAGTGTGAAATTTATTGGCGCTTGTGCCGGAATACATACCCACTATTTCGATATTCCACCTGTTTTATATGTCGGGGCGAGGAGAAGAAGACGTGGCCTACGTGCTGAGCCCTTCCTTGGGCCGGGGATTTGTCGGTCCCTCGCGGTAACTCCAGCCCGGCTTGAATCAATAGAAGAGTAAATTAATAATAACAGAATAATGTTACGAAAATGATAAATTATATGAATAAGAAAGTAAATAATAGAAAACTAAGCCTAGTGGTTCGTTTTCATCGTATTCTTAATAACTTTGGAGCGCAGTAAAACTAATATAAATTGATTAAATTAAACAAATTTGTAGTGGAAATTATTTGTTAAAAAAACTCTATAAGATTGCTCTCATGTCATTTTATTGTAAAATAACCAGAAAAAGTTATAACGCCCAAAACATGTATTAACAAATGTTCAGTTTTTTTGTTTATAACTTCTTTATTTTCAATTTTACGATAAGAAGTAATAGGAATAAATTTGTAGACAAATTAATTTCTTACAAATAATGTCTTGTAAAGCTTTCTGTAGGGTTGTTAGTTTACGAGATACAGCTCGAAAACCCTAAGCACCACTTTTTCCAAGATGGCGGCCGAGGGACAAGGGCGGCGACCCAACAAACTTAAACTTATACTTACCCAAAAAAACACACACGCAAAACAGACACCAAAAAACGTAACCCTAAATGTAACTTTTGAATGGCCTAAACATTTAAGTGATGGAACAGTAAATGTTTGAAACCAAAGAAAATGTTAAAGCAAACGGAACAGTAGTTTATTCAACAATTGGAGAATGGTGTGAGGATGCGACACATCAAAGCGGTTTTCAAAAAAGTGGTTCAACCCGCGAACTGAGGTCGGCGTTGCTTTTGTGCTTCGCTTATCTTATTTTCTTTCGATCTTTGAACTGAAACTGATTTGCAAACATGGTTTTCATAATGAAAAATAACAGAATCCAATTCTCTCCGTAAAATTGTAGTATAACGAAATAGAGAAATAAGATGAAAGATAACACCCACCTTTACCGCAACTATAAATAAATGAGATTTGTACTGTTTATTGATAAAAATATCTAGTACACGAGATGAAATTGTAGATATATTATTCTATAAAAGATATTTTGAGTTATTGATCTATTAAAATAAGAGAAAGAACCGAGTGTTTGTTGGCACGTTCGAAAATCTGTCTGTTATGAAATCGGTTTGTGTATACAAAAATGACTGTCTTTTATTGATTTTTAGACAAAAACTGTTGTAGACTAAAAATAATTAGAATAATTATCCGTTACTACACTAAACACTAAGTGTGTTCGTTAGAGGAGTAAGTAATAAGATCTGATAATTTTCAAACTTGTAAATCGTGTTACTAACAAAATATATTAAATTTAACAAAGACATTGAAAGTATTATATTCCACTCAGAATAAAATGAAAGGTTTTATATTATTTAAAATTGTTGTGGGCGTTCGTAATACTCATCAAATATATTATATGTCTTAATGACTTTCAAGCTTTGAATGCTTTGATCATAAAATATGTTTTAATTAATAAAACATCCCTATTAATATAATAGTTTAGTATTATAAATGCGTAAGTAACTCTGTCTGCCTGTTCCATTTTCAAGAACAACTACGGGACTGATTTGGCTGAAACTCAGTATTTTCGATACCGAAGATAGGATGAATATAGGATAATTTTTATCCCAAAAAATGGATAGTTACGGGAATAAAAATATATTTATCACTCTTTAATGCTTTTTCCGTAAAAGCAAAAGCAAAATTATTTAACCAATTTGAGTGAAATTCGGTATATACGTAATTTTAATAAATAATGATTTTGGTCGTTTGGTCAATGTGGTCATTTGGTCAATTTGGTCATTTTGGTCAATTTGATCATTTTGGTAACTTTTGTTACTGTTATTATTTTGTAGTTTAAATACCAAAAATGGACATACTTTTGATCCCGGGAGATGAGATAATTTGTCTTATAAAATGAAGTGAATCTTCTGAGGGCAAATAGCACTAACAAAAACTTGAATATAAAGTAACCTGTATTAATGTTTGCCATTTAAACTAGAGGCACGCGCTAGGGTTTGACCCGCAGCGCAGCCGGGGGGAAAACTCTAGTCAAACATAAAAAGAATAGTGGTTTATGTAGTGATCTGAGAGTTTTCTGAGATTTACTAGGCAATTACCATTTGTAGTATTTTTTGTTAGAAAAAGATTTTTGTACTACACAATGTAATATTTTTTGTGGAATACGTCTCCGAAGTCTACCTAAACGAAGTTCGCGTAAACCATAATAATTTACAAGTTCGAAAGTCAAGTCATGGTTTTTTTACTTCTATATAAAATACAATACAATTTGCTCTGGCAAAGTCAGAAGATAAGCTATCTGGGTATAGAGTTAGAAAAATCTTTTAATGACAAGATTGTGGCTTTCAGTTCGTCTTAGACTACGAATTTATTATTGAAGTATATGAGTTTATATTTTCATTCTCTACTATAAAATGGTTGGTCTATGACATTATAAGGAGGTTTTACAAGAAATAGACTAACCATAATCGAATTTGTGGAAGGCCATAATTACAATTAAAGTTGAAAGCAACTGATATCAAATACGTGTTTCAAAGTTAATAATTAAACTAAATTACTTTATGAAACTATGTCCTTCAATTCGAAGGTGACACCCGTCAGTTAGTAATAGTTTGAAGCATCCATTAATGTTGAATACGTAAGTCTAATTTGTTATCTATTACATTGTTACGAACTACAGGACTCGAATTAAACTGCCGTTGGAATTAATATAGAATTTATTAGAACTATGCAAACACCTATGACACAGATACAAATATAACTGTACGCAACCAGTATAAACTGCACAATTCAATGACACGCGCAAAGTCCGTCACTATATCGCTTATCGAATGTACGTCTGGATCGTATCGTAATCCTCGCTTGACTGTCCCACCCCTCCGTTCGGCCATTCCTTTCATTCTATACAAATAAGATATGCCTCGTCGCAAAACATAACAACAAGAATTAGTTCGACACAGCTGCTTAATGACTGCCATAAAACAAATACAATAACAATATAATATTTTTCTTAAATGCAAATTTTAAACACAAAGTAAACAAAAGAAAACCAAATGTGGGAAGGGTAATAAACCAGGTTTATGGCAGGCAGATGTGCATTCACTTTTTGTCGGTTTGTAAAAATATTGTTATCAGAAAATTTAAATACTTCCCATTTATAATATATTAATACGTAAAGCAAAAATACAGCAAAAAATTTGTACCCCTTTTTTACGAAAATTGCGCGGACGGAGAAGTATGAAGTTTCGCGCACTTGTATTTTATATAGAGGAGGAGTGCCGAATGCTAATATTTATGCAAATTATTCAAAAATATATTAATAAAATTCATCAATTAAATTAATAAAAGAAACATTACACACACACGCATATATAATCTTTTGTTCATGGTTAAAGTCAAATTAACAAATCATCTTGAAAAAATCTGTGGTTATAGTAGTATATAAAATTCTCGTGTCACAGTTTTCGTTGCCATACTCCTCCGAAACGGTTGACCGATTCTCATGAAATTTTGTATGCATATTGGGTATGTCTGAGAATCGGCCAACATCTATTTTTCATCCCCCTAAATGTTAGGGGTAGTCCACCCCTAATTTTATTTTTTATTTTTTAGACAATTTTTTAATTTCTATTTTTTTATGATACAGCATTAAAAGATACATACAACCCTAAATTTTCAACCCTCTACGATCAACCCCTAATTTTTACCGGGCAGGACGACGTCTGCCGGGACAGCTAGTAGTAGTATAACCTTTTACAACCTTAATAATGTTCAAACTTAAAATTCAAATTAATTACTATGGTAATAACAGTTGTATACAAATGAAGTCACGGGCACAGCTAATATTTTGTTAATATGTATATAATAGGCGAAAATATTTTAAGTTTTATAATTCCTATTGGTTGTTTTTTGATTACCAATCTCTATATATAACAAAAAACTGTAGAGGTCGAATTTCTGTACAATAAAAAAATTGCAAAAAACCAAGTCGGGGGGTTTAAGAAGTGAAATAGAACTAATTTAGATTTTTTCAAATTTTTTGTTTCTCTTTTGTATGTTTATCTATTTGTCTGTCTGTTTGTACCGGTTAATCTCCGAAACAACTGGACCAATTTAAATGAAATTTTGTGTGGTTATAGCTTATATCCTTGGTCAACATATAGGATACTTTTGATCTCAAAAAATTAAAGAATTCCCGTGGGATAGTTAAAAACCTTTCCACGCGGACAAAGTCGCGAGCAGAAACTAGTTTCTAATATGTATCAAATTGTTTTTAGCGAGGTGCCATAATAATTACGCTTCTAATATTTGTATCATTCAAGTGCAGCTTGACTAGCACTCGGCATTACGAACACGGAATGGAGGTACGGATTTATCCTCCAAATTGCTCCGAGCCATACCGTACCGTGATTTACGTTCAAGATTTAGCACTTCCACTTGTATCGAAACGTTAAAACATTTGTTACTAACTGGAAATCTAAAACAACACTTGAGAAAACATCCGTTGGGGAAAGATTTCTCGCCCTCACGTCGCCTAGTGAAAATACACAAGGAAAGACAGGAAAATGAGATTGTTTCCATTTTTAATTAAGTCGCCGTTCCTGTTGTGAGTTGCTCTCTTAATTCTGCGATTCGTGACCGAGAAACTAAACAGGTAAAAGGTTTAAAACGTTGATTAACTGGAAAAAATAGGTGTAACTAGTCCTGGGTTAATAAATAGTCAGTCCTGTGATTGTATTATTGAGTTGCTATTTGGATGGCAATGTTTATGGAATCAAATCTGACACTTAGGGCCGCTTGCATAATGTTCCTTAAATTTATTTAAGAAACACTAAATACATTTAACACCCTTAAATACGATTAGCATCTTACACAACGCAAAATTTGTCGCTAAATATGTTTAAAGAACTGTCAAAATACATTTTGTGTAAAACGTATTAGGCAGTTTAATATGATTAACTAATTTTATTTAAAGGCAATCGTTATGCAAGCGACCCTTAGTGTTTATTAATTAAACTTCTTTCTTTAGAATTTGAAACACGATGAAACGTAAAAGCGACTCTGATTAAGTTTCAGTTTTACTGCGTGTGAACTGAACAACACACGTTTTTAAAAATTATATTGCCATAATCAAAACCGTGAAAGTAATAAATAGGTTGGTTATAAATGTACTTCAAAAATTTCCTAAACTAAATTTTTTTAGAACAATATTGTTGAGCAGTTTTGAGATACAGTATATTAAAATTTCCGATAAATTTTTATGTATGCAGTCTTGTTACGTTTACGGAATACTTCATAGTCATGAAATTGAACGCACTTTCCTGATTTATACATTTTTAAACTGGAGTTATATATATAGCTATACACATTCTTTGAAATACTACTAGTACAAATGGTAGACTGGCGTTTCATAAAGACCTACAAAAGTGTCGTATGAGAACATTATATCGATTTGATAGAGAATAATATAATGAAGAATCCTGTTGTAAATAATATCACTCTAAAAGCTCCTAAATCCCATATAATTAGATGGCGCCACAGCCCAGTGGCTTTTTATTATTTTACATGTTTTAGAACATGTTTTTATGTGACAGAAGATGTATGTCAGATAGAGGAGTGTGGAAGGAAAAGACATATTGTGCCGACCCCAATTAATTAATTAAAAAATAATATGGTTGTTGGAACTTTTTGGAATGTTTTATTTTTCGTAATTTTAATTTATATGTGATATCATTTTTTGTTTTTGTTTCTGACTTTTCTGTGAGAAAAAGTCCAATAAAATGTTTTAGAAGCGAATTTTATTTATTTATTACTATTTCGCTAACAAGATATTTATAATACATTAAATATTATCCGTAACAATGGTGAAAGAAAAGAGAGAGAGAGAGAACATATTTGTTATAAATTAAAAAAATATAATTTGTTTAATTTTCTCATGTACTATTTAGGTGTTTTTAAGAAATACACTTTATAGGAAGTTATATTTCTAATACAAAAGAAAAGATTAATAAAAGTTGATGAAGCGAAAAGTGTCAGGATTGTAGCAGGTGGAGACCCATCGTCTCTGTCTACCCCAATGGGAAACAGGCGTGACTTTTATACTGTAGCAGCGCACCAAAAAAACATTTTTAAATGTTCAACCCCAAAGGGGCTGAAAAAGGGATGAAAGTTTGTAAGCAAATGCGTCATTCTAAAAGTAAGAAGCACGAAATTTTAATGTGCTTGCTTCTAGTTAAAAATAAATGCACGTGAATATCAGCGTTTTGGAAATTCAACTGCCAAGGCGAATAAACTTGTTTTAAAAAAAAGTTTTTAAATACAAGTTTTTGAGATTGTGAATATCATGTAGCAGCAGGCTGCTAGCCAAGACAAGTAAAACGAACCCAAACACGATGGGTCTATCTTGTTTAGTACGACATTTCCTAAAGCCACCTTTCGACTCCATTATCAGATCAGTTCCATGGTATACCAAATTATTACATTGTCACGCATTATACTTATGCGTGCAAAATTTCAGCTCAATCGGAAGCCTGGAAGTTGGTCAATTTTAGCTTGCAAGATTCCACCCGAACTTACATACATCCATTGCAAGTTAAATAAAAGCTTGTAAAAAGGAGCTACTTCTCAACTTTTTTGGGCGATGCAGCTGGCAGCAACTATAGTAGAATTATTTACTCCGTGCAGTTTGGGTCATAAATCAAACTCGGCCTCAGCCCGGCTAGGGCGGTGAGCATGTTGCGCGGGCGCAACGCCATTAACTTATTTTCATTAATTTTAAACTTAGATATAAGTATTTATGTTTATTTTTAATATAACTTGTTACATTCTAAACTTTTGTACTTATAGTTTTTTAATACATTGATACCTAATTAATAATTTATTTTAAATCATTATTATTCTTATTTTAATAAATACGTTGTTTTATCTATTTTTTCTTTCATTTATATCACTAACCCACAAAATGACAAAACTAAATACACTATCGATAACGCTTATCGACAACAATAATGCGTATCACTATGTCGGCCCATAAAGCGTGAGTGGAAAAGAGAGCGAAATACTCGCTTCACTGCTCCGATTATTTATGACCCCAAACTGGCACCGGGAGAAAAATAATTTGTACCTATAGTAACGCAATAAAAATATGTCAAACTCAATGTAATTCAAGTGACTGCATTATAATACTGCAACGTGTAAATAGGGTAAAATCAGTAACGATTCACTTTAGCACATAATAACCTTTTAATAGGCACTAAGGCAATTATGTACACGACATAATAGTTTACGATATAAGCTTAGCCGCATAAAACTTGCCAACAACACCATCTGTAGCAAGCCGCAACACGTGTCGTTGAGTGTATGGTCGATATAACAAACTGTGTCGGTCACTTTAGCTCATAAAAACCTAAACTAGCCAATAACAGATCTAGTAGCTTTTATATATGAGGACTTTTATCTAATCTTGACAGTTAGGGTGTATAGGTATTTCTAGTAGACGGAATAAACTGACACTAACAGTGCGATTGTAATCAGTATTATACGTAATCTAAAATTCATTCGTTCACTGAAGTTAGATTATTAATTACTGTTTTTCAAGTCGGATAGATATAAAGAAAAAATTACAAAATACACGAACTTACGTCAGGTAAATTTTTTCATAAGTGAGTTTTTTCGTACTTTCAAAATGTAGGAGTAGCTTTTTAATTGCTTAAATAAGTAATTATACACACCATTTATGAAAAATATTAACAAAAACGGTAAATTTTATTTTTATTGTATTGAAATACATAAATTTATTTTACATAATTTGCTTATTCTAATAATATATATATATATATATATATATATTTTTTTTTTTTTTTTTTTTTTTTTTTTATATTATATATATATATATATATATATATATATATATATATATACAACTTAATTTATAAAAGATAAAAACTACAAATATTAAATAGGTCCCAAATCACCGTCAGTTGGGAACGTTACCAAAACGCTGGCCGCATTACCGCGTTGTGTGGCAACGCTTATGTGTTGCCCAAAATACAGGAAGTAAAATACAGTAAAAAATATTATAAGAATTTAGTCTTTTAGTTTGTTAGATATTAGCCCCACTTCTATCGATATTAAAACAGAAGTGAAGCCGTGTAACATGAATTTATTTCTTTTTAAAGAACATGGCGAAGTTATAGGTACTGTAATTAGGACGGAATTGCTAACACAAACAAATTGATACAAGACGGTTACTAACACTTATTACAGAGTCCACACCCTTGAGCTGATTGTGTGGTCGATTTTCTTCTATTACTTATTAAAAAGCCTACTACATTGTGTTAATATTCTCGTCTATAAATAAGTAAGGTTAATTGGATACTTAACCATTACAAAATAAATCTCGTTATATCTTCTTAAAAGGATAACTACAACAATCGTATATTATCTGGTGATATAAATAAAAAGAATACAGCCAGTAAGTAATAATAAATACACCATTTTCTTCGTTCCAATACTCGTGGTTACTGCTTGTATGTTAGTAAAATGTGAAACCGATCTTTGGTTTTATGTGTGATGCCTGTTCTATTATTTAAAGGACACGCCGCCAGCGAATTCGAAATCTGGCGGGACTCCAAATTGAATTAAACGTGAGAGCATGGCCTATAGCGATTCTTGATTGTGTGGCAATGTGACGCCTAGCATTATGCTCTTTCTTTCATTGTAAGAGTTCTACGGTACGGTACGAAATAGTTGCTAATTAAGCAGAAAAAATCACTATTTATTAGCTTCTACAAATTACATACTTTCAGGGTTCCGTAGCTATCGTGGTAAAAATGTAACCCTTATAAAGTCATGTCCATCCTGTTTTTGTGTATCACAGTCAAGATTCTCGGAAACTACTAAGTCTTAGTATAATATTTACTGGAAATATGTAATCTACATGTCGCTACCTAATGCTGTAATAAAACTGTGAAAAAGGTAAAAATTAGGGGTAATAAGTGTAATTGATGGTACTTTATTACTTAATGCTAAACAATGGATTTGAGTCATAGTAACTCTATCTTTTGTTCATACTTCAGTACATTTTTTGGATCCTTCTCTTTTGTATACTGGTATATATTTATATCTATCTCTGTCCCACCAAATATGGCTTACTTCAAGAGGATGCCACCATTGTGTCGTTGGATTTCGTTTGCGGTGTAAATTTACAGATATGTAAAAATAATGGAGTTTTGACAAGTGCAGTTGGTGAACTTATTTTAAATGGCGGCCGCCCTAAAAAACACTGAATTTGTTGAAAGTGATTGAGTGAGCTGGTTTCAAGATATGTGCAAGATATATACTTATTAAACCAAGGTGGATGTTTTAGTCAACGGAGTTTTGGTGAGCGTATTTAACATCTGTACCTAATTATTATTATATTTCAACAAACATTTACATAACTGAAGGCAACAAAATTATACAATTATTTTAAGCGGTTTCGTGTGTATGGAATATCCGGGGTTCACTTAACGTCGAATCTGCGCACACAATGGTTGAACATATTTTTCAGTGTTGTGTGGGGTATTGTTAGTTAGATCTCAAAAAAATCTAGCAGTATTTCATAGTGAGTTTTTTATTTAAGTTAATAAATGATGAAATACTAGCTTCCAAAGTTATAAATATAAGTGGACTCAGACCATGCTATTGTGTAAATATTGGATCTTCGACAATCCGAACAATGCAACTTTTGATCGAATTCAGTGGTTTAAGCTGGTAAGCAGGTGCCCCAGCCTACAGGTGTGACCAGCACTCTATTTGTATCTTATTTGCGCAGCTATCTTTGATATACCTGTTAGACTGCAAGCCAAGGTTCTGTTTGCTTTGCTTTGCCATCATTATGTCTTACTTTTTTTCTTACATAGACACTATTTAATTCATATAAAGTCAAGCAATAATGAATTGTAAAAGAAAGTTGTGGTCAATAAATATTTCGCATTTTCCTAAAAATAATAACAGTGCTTTTTGACTTTTAAGAATTAATAGTAACGCTAGAATAACTCTTAGCTACAAACTTGAATTTGAAGGCAATGTATCGACGTTGCAAGCTTGCATGCTTCAAAATAATGATTTTCCAATCGGACAAGCAACAAATATGAACCGGACTTGAAAAGGTATCAAGAATATATTTTTGTAATATTCACAATATATGTATAATACTCCTATCGCTTTAGAGGTCACTGTACCTACCACCGATGTTTAATGCAGATTGACGGGTTTTATACATTGGTAATATATATATGTGTGAGTACTCAATAATTGAAACGATATACTTATTAGGTCAGAAATACTACTTAGGCGGTACATGCTTGGATTTAAACCTATGTCGGATATTTAAGCCACTAAACTAAAATATTTTGTGTGTGCTAGTGAACCTTGTATTTACCTATGAGAATAAATAATGTAGACAGAGATAATCGCAGGTCAGTGTCACGTCACATTTACATTTGTCAAGGGGTCTCTACGTGTTGGCTTTTTACATGGTCCACGCAAGCTCTCCAAATGAAATAAAAATAATACATCATAATATAATAAACTTGATATGATTTGAAATATCTCACTTCTGGGTTTGAGCATCCTCATTTTTAGCGGGGATCGGACAGTATATGCCCTATGCATGTCTAAGGCGATTTGGCAGATTTGCCACATCGGTTACCTCAATGTGCAGCTGTCATTATGATATTTTTTTTCATCATCAGCATATGGTACTTTTCTAACAATATGCACTTTAGGTCAGAAAAATGCCTAATGCACGCTTTCTAGCTAGGATTCAAACTCACATCAACATAGTCAATTAATATTTCATTTATTTGACAAAAAATGTAGAAACTGCATGAATCCGAAACTTAGCTATTGTCGTTAACATTTAATTCTATTATTTTATAAACTAAATGTATTTTATAAAACTACTATGATAAAAAAATATATTGTCACGCACAAAACTTAAAAAACGTTAAAAATATTCTGTGAAATACGATTCATGAAAATTCATAAATAATACGTATAACTTAGTTATTTTAAAGGCCTTTATGAAAAATGGACAATTTAATATTATCGCCGTCTACGATATAAATTGCCGTAATTGTAAAAGAAATATCGAGTACGAAATGGTGGGGCGTGCGGATCGTGACTCGATAACTAAAATATGGATAAAAAGTACAACGGATAATAAATTATTTTAGTTAGGCTCAAGGGCTTAACTTTTTTTCATTTATCTGCCATTAACTTTAGTCTGCTGCTCGGTTTTAATTTGATATCATGTCTCATTAATACAAAAAGTATAGAATTCAAAAGTCGATTGGAGCTGTTTGTGTTTAATAAAACTAAATTCTAAGAATACTTAGACCTTTCATCCAAAAAAGCCTCCTGAGGTATGGAATAATAAACTTGTAAAAATATATAGTTGTAGTATAGGTATAGTTATTTGAACGAGTTGTTCGGGGGTACAGAAAAGGAGATAGAGTAGTGTGGGGTTGATTTTATGTTGAGTGGTGCGTCGATGCTACCTCGTTGGATGGGGTCACGCAGACCTGGCGAGAGTCCATGACTCATTGCGAGAGCTAGACTCGACCATTGGGGAATAAAAAATAAGGCAACGAGTACTTGTAGGTGTATTTGCTTGGTTAATTGATTTAACATTAAACTTAGTATATTAACTGCCAAATGATAGTACATACCTATATTTTTTTTAAAACTCTAAGGACTCGAGTTCCGTAAATTTTTTTTACAACTTAATTTAGAAGAAAGTTTTTAGAATTGATACACGCTTATTGGTTATTTTTGTTGTTGTGTGTGACGTTTATTCAATGATGTTTGTGTTGTGGTGTACCTTACGAATAACTTATTATATTAATTTATTCTAATTTTAATACTAAACTTATGCTAATGTTGTGAGGAAGTGCATGTGCACAAATGATAATATTAAAAACCTATTTCGGAACATTTTGCCTGTTTTCTATATTAGCTGATTTATCACGTTCATGGACAACTCTAAGTTTTAACCTCGCATTTAATGTAGAAATTTTATCCATGTACCATCCGTCCGGAACGATGATATCCGTTAGAGGACCGAAGTGACCTAATAAAACTCATAAAATTATTAAACTGAAATCAAAGTGGATCAGGTCAAGTCTGCTACAGGCCTAATGGCTAGTGGAGTAGACGAATCCTGAAGTGGAGTCTGCGTCCCTGGGGGATATAGTGTATAACGCCTTCGAGCCTGGTGTATCTCCGATCTGAGGGTCGTCGGTAAGAGCTGGATGAGGAAATTTAAATTGAATTGTGATAGAATGTTTTTTTTATTTTTATTGCAGGAGATCAGCAGACAGGCAGACGGCCCACTTGATGGACAGCGGTTACCGTCGCCTATGGACATTTGCAACACCAAAGGTGCTACGAATGCGCTGCTGCTCTCTTTAGGGAGCCTGGAACCTGGTCACTAATGCTGGAACACAACACAAGGTTGTTATGGCGATATACTCTAGACCAGGGGTGGTAGCCATCCAGTCGGGCAAATGCCCTACCACCTGGCTGTGGGTTGTTTTGTCGCCTCTTACGACAGGCCGCCGGGCCGCAGGAAATTGTATTCTTTCTCCGTTCCTGCACGGATAGAAGTTGGGAAGGTTGGGAAGGCCTACGTCCAACAGTGGTCTATGGCTTGCGACGATTTATTGAATGTATATCCATACTTAATATCTTAGCTTATACTAGTATATAAAGCTTTGTTTGCTTAAACGCGTTAATCTCAGGAACTACTGATTGGTCTGGTCTGATTTGAAAAATTCTTTCAGTTTTAGATAGCCCATTTATTGAGGAAGGCTATATACTATATATATCAATCATCACGCTAAGACTAATAGGAGCGGAACACTAATGAAGGATGTTTCAAAATCGGAGGGTTTTTTAAATTACTTTTTTTAAACAATTCCACGCGGCCGAAGTCGTTATTATATACGTGTATGTTTGTTTATTACTCACACATGATTTTGGGAACGAACTGGCTGTCATGATATGTCATGCATGAGATGTTTTATGACCTGAGACATAGAATATTATTAATTATATTTTTATCATAGATTATTAATAATTCTAAACATAAAGGAAAAAAGAAAATACTTAAAAATGTTTATTCTCGCAAATAAATGCATTCAAATCAAAAAATATATTTAAAAAGTAAAAATTGACAAACTAATATATGTATTTTCTATATTCATATTTTTAAGAGACTTCGTATATTTGAAAATAGTACACAGCGAACGTTGCGTAACATGCTAAAATGAAAAGTACCGCAGACACTTAACATCCCCAACTGACAATGAATGTGATAAAGTACTTACGGGTATTGAAACAGTTCTCATATTATTACGACAACTAACAATACAAGACAAACGTCGGTGTACGTATCTCAACGTTTTGATAAAGATGAAAAATTGTCTTCTCAGGCTTAGAGGGCTTCTTTGGACGATTAATCTTTTCGGGAACCTATTGTTGATCACAGCGGGAGAAACTTTTGTGTCCGAACTTCAGCTAAGATCAAAAGGTTGCGGTCATACGGATCGTTATGATATTAAAACATTTCGACTCACGTGAACAGCGGATATGGAACATGCTTTTTGACTATCGTGCGGGAAAATTAATTATTAGCAATATTAACAAAAGCTATTTAATTGCTTCCTTATGACTATATACAATACACTACTCTTTATGGTAACATGATTGAAAGAAATACACAATAATCTTCAATACTAGAAGGTAATGCCTTGGGTGCCCTTATTGCTGTTATTTTTATTTTTGTAGCAGGAGTTCAGCAGACACGCAGACGGCCCATTGATGGAAAGCGAGTAACATCGTCTATGGACATTTGTAACACCAAAGGCGCTACAATTAATAGGACTGTATAATTAGATCTTGTAACTGGATTAAGTAAATAAATAAACGCTGTGTGTGGTCAAACAGGTACTTAGCCGTATTGATTTCTTCTTTCCTTTTGCATTTTAATAGATTAATGAGAAGCAAACATAAAAAAATATATTATCAAAGGAAAAAATTCAATTCACAGGCTATGATGCACAATATTAGTAACATGAAACGAGTTCATTAGCCGCTGCAGCTGCGCGCGATATTTCACAGCTGTACAATTTCCGCCTTGACATTTTTGCTGCATGCGAATTTAAAAAGTCAACATTTTATTTAAAAGTACAGCAATGGCTCGTACAATTTGTATACATAGGCCAATACAGAAATATTTACTTTCCAACATCAATACTGTGTAATAAACCTGTGCATACGTCTAAGTCTATATATTTTGAGTATACATACATTCATACACAACTTCACGCCAAGTCCCTTGCGGGGTAGGCACGAACAACAGAGCGCCATACAGGCTTATTCTTACACACCTCACTTGCTTCTTTGACATTCATAGCTTTTGTCATGCACGCTCGTCTGTTCTTAAGGCTCCTGACATCACCTTCTGCTAATACATGATCAATTTGATCATGAAAGGTGTATACAGTGTACAGTGAGTATACAGGTTTGAATATAATGTCCATAATTAAAACAATTTAGGTATCACTGTATCCTGCCACATATGTAGCTTACAAAGTAATAGAATTTATAACTAATAATGTCTATGTCGCGAAAGAGAATCGTTTCATACCTAGAATAATGCATGAGGCTATTGAAATCAAAAAACACCCAAATTTTAATAGGGAAAATGGTTGACAAATACCACCTGTTTGGGATCCGATCGTCAAAACTATTAAGACCCAAACCCAGCAAAAACCAAGACACTGTGAGTTCTTTCTGCGTGCAACGGAACACAAACCATCTTGACTGATAATTTCTTTTATTTTTCCTTCCATCCATTTTAATCCCTATTAATATTATAAATGCGAAAGTAACTCTGTCTGTCTGTCTGTTCCGTTTTCACGTTAAAACTACTTGACCGATTTGGCTGAAACTCAGTATATGTATGTTTTCGATACCGAGAATGAACATAGGATACTTTTTATTCCGAAAAGTGGGATAGTTTCCGGGATAAAAATATATTTGTCTTCCTGTTTGTTATGCTTTTACGGAAGAACTAATGGGCCGATTTGGCTGAAATTCGGTACGTATGTAAATTAAATACTGCGGGTGGACAAGGGATAATTTTCATTTTGGCCTTTTTGGTAATTTTGGCTATTTTAGCCTTATTACTCATTTTGGCCATGTCAGTCACTTTAGCCTTTTCGGTCATTTTGGCCATGTTGTCATTTTGGCCTTTTGGTCATTTTTTTTGGCTTTCTATTGGTCATTTTGGCTATGGCTCATTTTGGCCTTTTGTCATTTTAGCCTTTTTGGTTATTTTGGCCTATTTGGTCATTTTGGCCTATTTGGTCATTTTGGCCTTTTTGGTCATTTTGGCCTTTTTGGTCATTTTGGCCTATTTGGTCACTGTGGCCTTTTCGGTCATTTGGCAATGTGGTCATTTTGGCTCTTTGGTAATTTTGACCATTTTGATTATTTGTCCTTTTTGGTCGTTTTGCCTATTCCGTCATTTTGGCCTTTTTGGTCAAGTTTTGTAATTTATTTTGTTGACAGATAGACGGGGGATGGTATAATTAGCGAAATAAAATGAAGTGAATCTTCCGTGGGCAAATGCATAAAAATTTAATATAATATAACCTGTAGCGCTTGCTCTATAAACTCTCTCTAGTATTATATATTTTTTTTAGAACTAGGCATGTTTGCTGAAGAGTTTCTTGCGCCGCTTCTTATCTTCAAGCTGTGACGGCTTGCTAAGTTATGAAGCGGTGGTAAATTAGATTAGGCTCCCATAAAGTAGATAATAACCATAAACAAAATTAAAACTAAATAATTAAACTGAACAAGTTGGCGGTAGGCTAAATAAAACTTTAACAATACACGCTGGACAAATGTCATATTTGTCGTCCGTGACCACGGCCACTGAAAAGCGGCCGAAACGTCGGATAAGACAAAATCAAATAAAACGCCGCGCTTAAAACCGTTAAAACGAAGTTTTATTAATAATGTCTAGATACGAATTAATATACAATTTATAGTACACAATAATTAAGATTCCTCATGTCACAAAATCAGACTCCTGTATCATGAGGTGGGTCAAAAATATACTCATGTATTGTGTAATATACTTTATTTATTAATAATTGTCATAGTTTTAGGTTAAATATTAACGTTAATTTTAAAATAATTTTCATAAAACAATAATGATAAAAATAAATTTAAATTTCAAACAGTTGAACGGCAGTTTTTGGTAGGAACTTAAAGGGTTTCCTTGTTCATTAAAAAAAACCTTTTCGAACTGCCAGAAGAAGGTCCTACATTAGCACCAGTCAAAGACTTGCAATTTGGATAAAGTTTCAGTCGCACGATTCCAGCATTCGTCTAGTGCTTAATTGCTTGGAGATTATTTTGAAATTAAATGAATATATATTAATAGTCCACAAATGTCATACACAGCGGCTGATTATACTCCTCGGACATCTGTATTATCTGCCGAATAGTATGGATGTGGTCTACGGTGCGGTTGCCTTTTCAAAACCTAGTCTTTTCGGGTGTTGCAAGTAGTCAAGTTTTCTGACAAGACGATTCGTGACGAACCTCGAAAACAACTAATTAACGTGGCTCAATAGTAAGTTGGACCTATAGTTCTTCAACAAGCTCTTATTGATAGATAGCTTACTAGGCTCTTATGATTATTGATAGGTACTGCGATCAGGAGAGATTGGCGTTTGGGTTGCTAAATGAATTTCGCACACCCTTACCCCCCTGACTGTTAACTAGCTTATTGATGTTTATAAAGCGGTTCACAAATTTTAAAAATAACGACTCCCAGGTTACGTAAATTATAAATGTATATACATGAACATACTTGTACACGGACAATTGTATAAATGAAGGGAAGATTAATGTGATACGACCCCTATATATTTGTGTAGGGACGTTTTAGCGAGATCCGCGCATTGAAATTTATTTATAGGTTCATATAAATGACACACGCTTACGTGTTTCATTGGTTCAAGAATTTATGAGTCCGGCAAATGACATATTGCTGTGGGATTGTTTAATATTTGACGCAACATTTTGGACTCAACCGGTGATTAATTAAACGTGAGCACATTACGCTGTGCTTATTATTTAATGCCGGAATTTATTTAGATCGTAATTGTGACATGTTTTTATGCATACTGAAGTAATAACAGTATGAAAGGATTATACCAGACACGGCAATCACACAGTAAAATAGTTACATTGAAATGCACTTATAATTTATTTCTATAGAAAACTTTTGCGTGCGGAATTCGAAAAACCCGGATATCCCGTACACGGGAAGCCGCTGAAGATAATAGTATAATTTTGTAGACTTCAGTTGTTGTATAATTTTGATAGTCAAATAATAAATAAATTCATCAATTAGATAAACTTACTGAAACCCTCGTCGACTAAAAATCCACCTTGGCTCCAAAACTAGATATCATACATGCACGGAAATTGAAACCCCCTGATTCATATAACGAATCATACAAACAAGAGCAAACATTTTGCAGCAGGACGGCCGCCATTTAGTTTGTTTCAACAACACACTGCACGTTCCGAAATTCTTAGTATTTATTACATGTCTGTCTTTTTTAATACCGCAAACCAATCCGACAACAAAGTGGCAGCTTCTTCCAAGTCCCGAGGCAAAGTTGGGAGGGATGGAGATAGCTATTATACATACATACTATTATAAAAAAGAGACGAAATATGTATGTATCAAGAATGTCATTTTAACAAAAGTTGATGGTGCTATGACTTGAAAACTATAGCTGAACATTAAATAATAATTATATATTTACTTCTCTCCGTCCAGGAATGGAAAAATAATACCAATTCCTGCGGCCGGGCGGCCTGTCGTAAGAGGCGACAAAATAACCCTCTGCCAGATGGTAGGGCATTTGTTCGACTGGATGGCTCCACCCCTGGTCTAAACTCTAGAGTTTAGGTCTAGAGAGTTCCCGCATCAGTGGCTAGGTTCCAGCTTCTCCTGCAAGGGTGGAACACATTGGCAGCATTTTCCATCTCAGTTGGGCCGTCAGCCTGTCTGCTGTGCGTTAGTAACATAATAAAAAAAAAATGACGAGCAGAGCGCTCGCTTTCGCAGATTTGTATTTCGAATGTCACAATCATCAAAACAAAGTAGAGCGCTATACTATTTTTTATACGTATAATACTTGTATACCTAGACACATGTCAAATTAATTAAGTGATTCTAAAAACGGTCTCTTTACGCCCACACATTAGTATATTTAAAGTCTTAATATCTTTCTATACAATTCCATATTGAAAGAGACTACACTTACAACTATGTCATACTAAGTCATAAAAGTATGTTGCGAACTACGTAGGAAGTTTATTAAACTTAATTCTATTTTCCTCATAGTGAATAAGTAGCTGAATTTTCATCAAAGCAAGAAATCTCTTTGTGTTCGATTTATTAATTATTTCTCAAGGCTCTTTTGTGTCGCAGCTTGTTAAACTCCTTCATTAAGTACTTCAACCTACCGAGTTAAAGTTACTTGTTTCAATTTAAAATGTTTAACTAATCAATACTAAATTCTTCATGGTTATTTGATATTTTATTGTATATCTGCAAATTAATTCGTTAAAACACCCTATTCTTAAATACAGTTGATTATTGGACTTCATAATGTCAGCCCATAAATGTCCCACTGCTGGGCTCGGGCCTCCCATTATATGGCAACGGACAGTATACCCGCCACGCTTGTCCAAGGCGGCTTGGCAGGTTTGACACATCGGTTATCTCTCTATATGCAGGTTGCATCACGATGTTTTCCTTCACCGTTTGTAGCACGTGGTAATTGTAACAATATGCACATTAGATCAGAAAACTGACTAAGAGGTGCATGCGTTTCGGTCAGGATCGAACCCGCGCCCTTCGATTTAGAGGCGCGTGTGCCAACCATTATGCTACACGACTTATGTACTTAATAATAGATTATTGTGAATGTAATGATTATGGCAGTATAAAGTAATATAATTTCTTGCATCCAATATTTGGAAATTATATCACTTTAGTATTTAAATATGTTAGAAATTATACTGTAACTGCTGTATGTACTTTCTTTCTTCTTCTTTCCTTCTAAAACACTACACCATAAAGTAGTAAAACAACCCACAGCCAGTTGATGGGTATTTACCCGTGGCTATCTACAACCCATGGTGTAGAGTATACCGTCATAACAACCTTGAGTTGTGTTCCGGCTTTGGTGACCAGGTTCTAGTCTCCTATTTAGAGAGCTACGGCACATTGATAGTACCTTTATTATTACATGCCCATAGGCCATGGTAACTGCTTTCCATCAAGTGAGCAGGCTGCCTGTCTGTTGAACTCAGACAATAAATAAAAGTTAAAAAACTTACATATTAAATAAATTGTAATCTGTTTTGAGTTTAAATAAAATATGATATGTCTCAGCTTATTTAAATATATTTACATATTTAAATAAGCTGAGACAGAGATGTCAATGAAATGATTTTTAGCTGGACCTGCTTCTGGGGAGCTACTTTTAGTTTCTTCTTCTTAAAACAGGAATGACACACATGAGTAGGAAGCTAGAAACTAGATTTAATTATTAACTTATAACGTGTCTCTCATAAATAATGTTCTCGCTTGGAACTTACTTTGAATAACAACTTTTGCAAACAAATTCGGATAATGTCCAAGCTGATCATAGTGACCCTCAGATCAGTATTTAACGTAACTCGAAACAACTGTATCAATGACCTTTAAATAAATACACATATGAAACACAAAATGTACCTCTGGTGTAGATACAATCGTTAACTTCGAACATCCATTATGCATGAATTATATTGTTACATGCCGACAAAATAAATGCACACCTGGTTCATTACCTTTTCCGCATTTGAACTTCTTTTGTATATTTTGTGTTTAAAATGTGCAATTAGCCTATTGTTATTGGATTTATTTATGGCTGCAGATGTGCAGATTACATTTTCTTGGAAAGGGCAGTCCAAGCGGTTGAGTGATGTATTGTATAGTTTAGGATAAAACAATGCCCGAACGGAGGCGTGGGGCAGTCAAGCGACGATTACGATACGAGCAAGATGTTAGTCTAGCAGGAACCACGATCAAAGCAAGACGTGTACATTCGATAAGTGATATAGTGACGCACGGGGCGTTGCGCGTGGTATTGAGTTGTGCGGTTTGTACTGGTTGTATCCAGTTAAGTATTTATACCTGTTTTATATGTGTTTGTACATTTTCATAATTCTAAAGTAATTGCAACGGCATTTAATTCGAGACCCGCATTCGTAACAATGTAAATAGTTAAAATATTGAAAAGAAAATAAATCGAGAAGCGCTCTTATCGTTCAAGTTGAAAAATTTATTACAAAGAAAGGGAAACCAGCTGAAAGAGGCCATCGATCATATACTTAAGAGCCGCAGTCAAGGGAGGTTATATACGTATCTAGATAGAAAATAATACGGGCATCATCTTAACATTCTTAAATAGCTTTACGGTACGATATATATGGAGGCTTATCTATTTATTTTTCATTTTATAGAATAAGCTGATTTTAATGTCACTGTGTTAATTAATATTTTTAGGTGCTTATAAATTTGAAAAAAAAAAAGTTTATAGCAAATATTAAACAAAAACAAAAAATATTTTCTATATTTGCAGGTAAATAAACCAGCAGATGGTTCTTTCCATCACGGAAAGAAATATATATGCAATAACTTACAATCCAAGTAAGCCGATATTTTGCTTGCTTCGTTGTAACTAAAAGTTTGTTTACACCTTTATCGAACAGCCCTTGTTATGGCGCCCGGGGAATACTGCGAGGGTGCTCATTCTGCAAATTACTAAAAGTGGCATAAAGGAGCGGACACCACGATTGAAAATCTGCTAGGGTCGAAGAAATGTGAGTGAACTTCACTCGCCAGCGACAGTTGCGTTGGTAGAATGAAGACATACATATTATGCTCTCAAACTCAGCATTTTGCTCGTCAGTAAGTAAATTTTTCTTCTTCTTTTACCATAGTAGGTATAATGGCAAAAATATATACGATAATATATAAAATAAAATATAATGGGTTATCGCTATCTTTTAATTCAGGAGGAAATTCATCAAGTATTTGAATGACAAGGATAATCAGATTATTGCCAGCCTCGTGAAAAAGGAAAAAACAAACATTCAAACAAAGTTACTTTCACGTTTCTGTATTAGTAGCATGAAATTATTACCCAGCTTTAGGAATAAATCTTTTTTTTTTTTTTTTTTTTTTTTTTTTTTTTTTTTTTTTTTTTTTTTTTTTTTTTTTTTTTTTTTTTTTTTTTTTTTTTTTTTTTTTTTTTTTTTTTTTTTTTTTTGCATAATATTACCCAGCTTTAGGAATAAATCTTTAACTTTATCGCACTCTTCTAATGATACTTGTAAAATTACTTATGTAATAAAAAAACAAGTACTGTCAAAAAAAAAAAAAAAAAAAAAAAAAAAAAAAAAAAAAATAAAAAAAAATGTTCAAGTCTGTCAGTCTACACACAAGAAAGGGTTCTTAGAGGTGAAAAATGTCTTTTGTTTTTTTGATTATGGAACCAAAATGGGAATATTTAGTCGAAAATGTCCCATATCTTGAAAGTTATGAAATGCGTTTTGTTGAAAGCAATTGCGTTGAAAATAGTTTTGATAGTAACTTTTTTCCAGAATTGTTTAACAAATTAAATTTCATTATAAAACCATTTATAATATCTCATATTTTTGAAGACGAGTCTTTCTTATATGGCGTCTACCTGTAATTTGTAGGTTGTGATAACTAACAGTAATTGATTTTTATTATTCACTGAAGCTATCAAACAGACAGACAAGTGGACGGCAACGGGTTGCCGGTTGAGGAAGGGGTGGGGAGGGTAAGATGAGGGACGGGATAGTGAGCCACCAGATCTCTAACTTACCGTACCAAATATGATAAACTGAACCGTAACAGTTTCACGCTGATATTCTGTGAGCGTGTGGTATTACACCGATCGAGCCAGCCCACTGAGCTGTTATCAAACTATTGATCCCAGCATAGCTTACCACGTCATGGTTTTCTATTCAGACAGACAAACAAATAGATAGACAGACTGACGGATACATATCAAGATTGTAGAACTGATTCTTTTTTGTCAACATTGCTACGTGATTTTAACAATGAGAGTTAATGTAAAATGTTTTAACAGAATTAAAACAAAATTTTAAACGATTTCACAGTTAATCAAGGAAAAACAGCCTAAGATGACATTAGGAAAGTATATTAATCTCCCAAAAATTAATTAACAAAGGCCGGCCAGGCTGCGTCACAGAATAAATATCTGAAACATCTCATTTAATGCCCTGTATTTTATTAGCCTCATTATTTTGGTTACTTTCATCACTTATTTTATTACTGGACTACAACAGCCAGGCTGACGGCTAAGCCGATGGATAGTGGTTACCATCGCGTCGTTGATATACCGAGTTTCAGCCAAATCGGTCCTATAGTTTTTCCGTGAAAGTGTAACAAAGCGACAGATAGAGTTACTTTCGCATAATATTAATAGGAGTATATAAGGATTATATTAGACAGATCCTTGAGAGTATAGATTAAAATTGGAAGACATCTTTCTTCCAAGATTTATCTCTCGTTTATGCTGCTACACAACGATGTAGAGATATTGTAAAAAAAAGTGGTGGTCACCTTACATATAATTCACAGATAAAAACGTTAGTTGAGTGCAGAATAGTGTGGGTGGGGTACTGTTAGTCAGGTTTTTCAAAAATTTTAACCATTTACTTGAAGTCTTTATATCGACTCGAGTCTTTATTAGATAATTAGTGGGAATAATATGATATTAATTTTATGAATGGAAAATTTAGTAAAAATTAGGTAGTCGCTTCACATTAACTTCAATTAATAATATTCGTCATCGTAGCATCTGTAAAAATAGTCATTTGTAAAATATAACAGGTTGTGATTTATTACACGTGATACAAGAATGACGAAAGAAAATAACTTCATGGCATGATCATTATTAAATTATTTGTAATATATATAATATTATTATTAATAACTATATGAAAATAAATTTAATCCTTTTAGTATTTCATTAATAGTACACTTAGAGTGATGATGTTTATTTCTCTACTTTCGTAATTTCTTCCATACCGTCCTATTACTAATACTGGCTGTAATTTGAAGAAGATTTGCCGGACAGTTTAACCAAATTACAAAATATCAACTCTACTATGGAAAAAATAATACTCCTCTACTGAACCATTTACTGTACATGGAGTGGCACACTTGGCCGACTTGATTATTGTGAAAGGACTTAAGCATCATATTGAAATAGAAAATAAGAAATGCTTAATAGCAGTTAAAACTTTTAATTACAGATTACGGAGTATAATATTTTTATAATTAGAGCAAAATGCTACCAGCGCATTTATAATAACCGTGCCGTTCATTTAATTGAAACTTTTATTTTCGAACACTCCTCGTTTCAGGAGCCATTACTCAAACGTGTAGGTTCTCTCTCAAATGAGATTTCATAATTAACGTAAGCCAGCTCAGCCCGTCAAGTGCATGTGAAAATTTAACGAGAGCCGGCAGAGGGCGCGGGCGTCGACCACGCTCCAGACCTATCTCAAGCGTTCTGCTACTATAAATACATGCGTTTGACGTTAAAAACACTCGTTAAATAAGCGATATGTATGAGCGCCGTATTAATTGCGACGTGGCTAAAGGAGATTTAGTCTTATTTATAACAGATTAGCTTTTTCTACAATAAATTAGAAGTAATGACTACTTGTTTATATAGTAAATGCCGAACGGGTCTCAAATACTGAAAAAAGATGTTAATAAATGTATTTATCAATTTATGAGTGATTTGGTCTAAAAATATGTTTTAAATATTAAAACTAAGGCCAGCAAAAAATGTTATTTAACGCCATCTGGTCATATAAATAGTAGATTTCGTGAAAGAGCCTGAAATAAAAGCAATGTTTTTTCGACAGCTTGATTATCTTTCGAAACTATCTCAATACGAAATTACTAATTTTGAAAGTAGGTCCACTTGAAAGATCGTGATTACAAATAAATAATTTCGATTTCAAATTAACTGAAAAATCTGCGAAAAAGAAATTGAAAAACGAAACAAGCCTTTATACATTTTTACAGGGATTTAAAGACTGCTCAGAACATCAAAAACAGTATTTAGTACAAATAAAGACTTGTCTAATAGTTCCAGTTACTTACTAATTGCTTCTGAAATAGAGTTGAAATTTCGATGTGGAAGACTCTTTTTCTTAGTTTTGAAATAAAAGGAAATACAGGCAAGTTTTTTGCTGTGGCTAAAAATAAACGACCGCCATAACTCGGCCGCAATTACTAGCATTTCTCAGCAGCTGGGAAGCGACGCTACTACCGCTAATTAACCGGCTTCGCGTAAATTTTGGTAAAAAAATCTTAAAAAATGAATAACGAAATAGGCTACAGGTTGCCATCCCTTCTAATAATGTATTATTCGTTGACTTTATTCTTAATATCAAAAACTGTAATATTTTCTGGAATTATTTTATCAGATTCTTTTAGAATTAAAATAACTAATCATAATACTGATATAAATTGGTGCACTGGAAGATGGGTCGCCCCTTAGTATAGGACTCGTCTTGTGTTGATACTTTGGCAGCGTACCATCTTCCACCTACTAGCATGTCTGCCGGTACAGCTGCTGCACAACAGGAGGCCCTAAAACACCGCAAATACTCAGCCATCGGAAATGGCTACATATTTGCGGCTTTTGGGGTCGAGACTCTGGGACCTTGAGGTGCACAAGCTTTATCGAGACATAGCCAAACATCTGGTGGATGGCTCACGTGATCAAAAGACTGGTTTATACCTCGGGCAACGTATCAGCATTGCCATTCAGCGAGGCAATATGGCCAGTCTTTTGGGCACGTTTCCGACTGACAGCGCTCTGGAACTAGATTTTATGGTTTAATTTTAGTTTGTGTATATAGTTTATTTTAAGTTTAATTTATTTATAATTTAGTTATATCAAAGTACTTATTTTTTGTCTAGAATTCTTATGCCTCGTGGTAAGACATGTAGTCTAACTAGTAGTTACTTATACAAATAACTATCAATACTTAGTAATATAATACGTAATTATACACTATTCGTTACTCGTATCCTGTGCAAACTGTATTAATAATTTATTAATAACTTAGAATTATAATAATTTACTGTATTTATTTTGACAATGGAAAAAGGTGAACTAACTTAAAAATAAGATTAAATACAAAAATAAACTAAGTAATAAATATTAAGACAATCCTTAAAAAAACCTATAATTTATAATTAAATATACTTATAATATATTAATAATTAAAATGTTTTTATCACTCCAAAAATAAATTCTTATAGTTGATGACTGCTATTCAAAATAAAATACCTTTTCGTATAATGGCAGCGTCTCACTTACTTTAGCGTATTTGTCACTGTATTTGGCCAACATTTGGAAGTATTAACAAATATCGCAAACATACCATCTACACATGAACTGAATGAGCAAAGAACTGAAACATGCTAAACATGTTTGTCTTTCACAATGACGTAAAACATTATGATATGCACGTCTCGACAGCAGCAACTGCTGATTTTTTAGACACATAAACATATTAATATTAAATATATGTAAACAAGTAAAATGTTACTAAAGATCTTGGCAACGCTGGTGTATGCTCACAAGCTTACTAAAGTTAAAAACAAAGTTGATTTAAAAAGGTAATTTTAAAAGTTTTATCAACAACACGCTTAAGCGCGAGGGTTGCAAAGATGCTAGTAAGGAAACTGAGTGGGGATGATAGCGGCAAATATTCGGTTAATTAGAGACCTTTGATGTATCATTATAAACCGACAGTGGATGGAAATGTGTTTATACTATAGGCCTTGTTAGCCTTATTTAAAAAGGATTTTTAGAACAAACTAGTCAAATACCTACAAAGTAAAGCCGCCGCCTTACAAAAACATAAAATATGGTTTTGACTTTAAATGGACACAAAGTCACACACAAACATACTGTTGGACACATAAGCTGCAAAAATGTTTAGAAACAGTAATTATTATTAAATAATTATTGAAGTGATAACTTCGTATGGGAGGGTAAAGCGTTTCGTTAAGTAACGCGTTACGGCTTCAGTAGATTAATTTAAGTTATCACTTCTCTCCGGCGTCCCGACACGCACACCGTCTGGTTTTTATTTAAAATTGGTTTGGTACTCCGCTCCTATTGGTCTTAACGTGATGATATATAGCCTAGGATCAGTAGTTCCTGAGATTAGCACGTTCAAGCAAACCAAGAAACAAACGAACAATTTCAGATTTATGTATTATATAATTAATATAAGACTTGATGTCATTTTAAACTTCATGCAGTTTATGTATCCGATCCTATATTAAAGGGGCCGATTGATTAATTATGAGATAAAAAATTTTGGTCGAATAAATTACAATCTGTCCAAATTCAAAATTGAATTAATTCTATGTTTTATTCAAGCAAATGTGATTTTTAATTTTCCCATGGTTATTCTGTGAATATGTTTTATTTGGTGTTTAAAAAATGGACCCTTAATCGGATGCCTTTCGGGTAAAGCGCTTAATTAATAAATTTCTAATACGGTAAAAAAATTATATTTATCAAAAATTCGTTGGCGTTTACACGTAGCTTCGTGACGAATAAAAACATTCTTTGACAAATTGGAGGATCGTAACAATTAGTGCCATCGTCGCGTCTTTCAAAGAAGTGTCGTATTCAACTAGACTAATGAATGTCATAAATTTGGAGAAGGAGCTCTTCAAACAATTTGGAGGTATTATCTTGATGTAGGTAGGTAGGTAGGGTTGGAGTCTTGAGGGAAAAACTCCTTGTGGCACTCGGGGACTGCCGCGGTAAAGCTGTTGCATAGCATTTTTTATCAAATTATGCAATTATAATTATTTATTTATTTTTTATTTATGCAGTATTTTTAAGCTATAACTAATTTTCTTTCACTATTTTTTCATCAATTTCTTATTAATAAATGCACTTTGTTTATTCATATTTAAAACACTATACACGAATTACACGCGTACAGCTATTCACCAGCAACTGCTATTCACTGTTGTATATAGGTAAACTTATGTATACATATATACCTACATGTATACTTACGGTGCGCACATGCGGTGAGTGTGATAAAATATCATAGATATACTTTCTCACAAACAACTATTTACGTAATCGTCCAATGGTGTTAGGTTTTATTTTCGTTATGGAATTTATTGATTCGGTCGCTGCGCTCAAAGCCCGCGATAAAAGCTATGCAATAGCTTAAAAACGGAAAAGCATCAACGTAAAAATGTTATAATCCATATAGTGACATAGAACACTATTAGTTACCATTTCACCTAAAAGGAATTGTTTACAGTTCATTTGAAGGCAGGAAAACAAATTTTTTCGTTGAACCCTGTTCATGACATTAGGAATGGACTGGTTATCGTGATATTTCTTAAATTGTATGTACTTTAATCAATAGATAATGCAAATACAAAAAGAGAACACAATGCAATTTCTTTTAGATTTCTTTTCTGTTTGTTCGAGATTTATGTAAAAACTACTAGGCTCATTTTGATGCAATTTTCGCTTATCGACTGCAAATATTTTTTATTCTAGGAAGTTCGCGGGAATTTTTCTGGCATTAATTTAAAATGATCGTTAAAAAAACATATTTTAATGTAAATTTTCGACCTAAATAGCAAATTTTATTAATAAAATGTGTGATATTTTTTATACCGGGAATCTTGCGGGAATTTTCCCGGGAGCGATTTATAGCTATTATATTTTATGTTGGGATACAAAAACCTTAGCATATTCCGAAACAGTTTTCACTAAAACGATAGGTTACATTTCTTCCTTGTATCCCGGGAATCCCGCGAGAATTTCAAGTCAAGCGTGGACGAAGCTGCGCGTATATCCTAGTTCTGAAAAAAAATGTAAGAAAGAAAAGAATATTATTATTTTGCCCATTATGTCAGGACAACCCTTGACTGCCTAACCAAATACTGGCCTTAGCGAAAAACATTGCCTGATTTATATTTCAGCTTTCCTTGGGGTCATCATATTGCAATAATTTAAGGTGAAAATATGAGCAAACGCTATTTTGCGGTGTATATACTGAAGTGATTTAATGTTGAAATCACTACATGCGATAATTTGCGACCATATCCGCGTTATTTTTTTTATGTATTGCATCTAGGTTTATTTCAATAAAAAGTTAATTCTTTGTTGTGGTATGAAGATTATTATATCCGTGCAGGAACGGAAAGAAAGAAGAAAGAATACAATTTCCCGCGGCCGGGCGACGTGTTGCTAGAGGCGACAAAACGCCCAAGTCAAGTGGCAGGGTATTCACCCGTTTGAATGGCTACCACTCCTGGTCTGGAGTAAGCCGCCGTAACAACCTTGAATTGTGTAACAGCATTAGTGGCGAGGTTCCAGTTTTCCTTAAGAGAGCAGCAGCACACTGGTAGTAAGTACCTTTGGTGTTATAAATGTCCATAGGAGTGTTGTCTGCCTGTGTGTTAAAATCATGCAATAAAAAAAGATTTTTATTCGTCCATTTTGAACCAATATTTAATATACTGTAATAAATTATTTAAAAAAGAAATAAACTAAATTATACTATAAATAAAGCTATACAAAAGTGACTCCAAATCTCCGTCTGCGAGGAGTGTGCCCAGAATGCTTGCTGCTTTCCCGCGTTGGATGGCAACGCTGATTCGTTGCCCTAGGTGCAAGTCAGCCTTTTGGTCACGCGAGACCTCAATTAGACGCCTTGAGAGTTTTCGATCGAGGCTCCCACAGCTCCAGGGTATCGACCTCGAAAGCCACAAATACGTACCCATTACACCAACTTTTAAAATTGTTTCGACAAGTTATTTGTGCTTCGGAAGTTTTGAGATTTTATATAAAAAAATCAAGAATGGATTGGTGGTGCCCTCAGTGATTGCTAAGTGTGATACGACTCGACTTATAGCTGGTTCCTGTGTCTTTCTATTCATCCACATGCCCTACCTTACTTGTAACTTGGCCTTATGTCAACCTATAATAAGGCAAAAGAACGATGGGTAAGATTTAGGGACTGGGCGTTAAAATCTGATCGGTTACGATGGTCGATTATCATTCCTTAGTATTGATTCTTCTTTCATAATGTTACTGCTTAGTTTTTCTTCTTTAGAAATGTCAATATGGAGTTCTTGTTTGCGATATGAGGATTCTGTGTAAAATTGTAAGAAGAAGTAAAAATCCTTTTACTTTAATAAAATCTGAAACAATTTATAATATTGAAAATGACGACCTTAACGACGCTAAGTTTTGACAATGATATATTTTTACGTTTAACTTCAGTAGCAGGGAATGGAACTACGGGAAAATAAAAATGGACATACTCATTTTTTATCCATAATAGATGATTAATGATTATTGCGTTTCAATACCCCTATGTGTTACCACCGTAATCATTCTTCAGTCGATACTCAGAAGGGTCACGACACATTTAATATGCCCATGAAGAATGAAATACACGCACACAAGCGTGTTACAAAGTACATTATAATATGAAAGTGTAAAAAATCAGCCACGTATGTAGTAATCTGCGAATCAGTAAGCACTTTCCATCAGGCGGGTTGTCATAACTCACGGGTTATACTCCAGAAATGAAAAAAAAATCCTGAATGATAAACCTCTGCTTTTTAAGGCTGATAAGGCACTGTCTAGGGTTGGTTCTATAGAGAATCTCTGCGGAATATATTAATAAAATCAGCGCATAAATGTCCCACTGCTGGCCTCGGGCCTCTCATTATAGGGGAAGTGGACAGTATACCCACCACGATTGTCCAAAACGGCTTGGCAGGTTTGACACATCGGTTATCCCGATGTGCAGGTTGCATCACGATGTTTTTCTTCATCGTTGTTAGCACGTGGTAGTTGTAACAATATGCACAAATATGGTACACAACGTGAGCCTTACTCCGCGAATCCCTATTGCGAAAGCAGCTTCTTCTTGGCCGGGGATGTATTTTCTCGGCATCTTCCCCTTCTTTTGAGCAGGTGAGGGGGGCCACGCGGAACACCAACGCGTCCCCTTGCGGCTTACGTGCGTGTGGAAGCCGGTTTACATACATAGTTCCTTTACCGGTTATACATGCTTTATAACATGAAAATGTCAGTTTAGTTCACGACATTTGAATTTCTTTATATTATTCAATGTACTCTTTGTTTGAATTTAAGCCACTTTTTCTTCTGAGATAATAGTTACATTTATTGACTGTTTCACGCAGATGTAGCGATGAGTTTAATGCTTTATTTGTGATGTGATTTTTATTAATTGGTGATGAAGTTAAATATTGACAGATTGCATATGCGATATGTATATACCGTATGGTATCTATGATTTTTAAGCGCTTTTTGCCCATCAGCTAGATACATTTTCATTTTCATTGAAGGTTTATATATATATAGAAAAACCTAATTAAGTTTTTATGTAAGTAATATGGAGCTACGACGTAGGCCTACGGCGTAGACGCGGAGCGAATGAAGGAGTGTCTCAAAAATTACTCACAGATATTGTTCAAAGCAATTTTGTTTAAAATTACTTTTGCAGCTAGGCGACCTCAATCTTTTTCAGAAATATCCGTTTCAGTCAATAGTTAGAGGGAGAACAACACAACTTTTATTACAACACTGGACGTTAATATCTTCTCAAGTAAATCGTAATGATGTTTCAAGATTAAACTAACGATACCGCGTACTACTAAATCTATGACTATGACATAAAAATTAGCTTATTCGGGCACAGTTTTCACTAAAACGATAGCTTACATTATTTTTTAAGAGTGGGAATTTCAAGTTATGCGTGTGCGAAGTCGCGGTAATATCCTAGTAGTGCAGTTTCATAATGATAAATGAATTGTAGACTAAATAGTAATGTAATAAACCAATAATTTAAATAAATAAATAAATCGGCAGACAAACACACACATTGTATATCCCCAAATTACGCAAGTTACGCTTGTGTTATGGGTAATATACAACGTGTAGTACGTTGTATATTACCCATAATTCTGGGGCCGATCCCAGACACCTAGGCCATAGTAAATAACGGAAAAAAATCGTCTCTGAAATTTACCATACCAGGAATCGAACCCGGAGCCTCTGCATTGCAGTGAGGTAAGCCAGCAAAGGCCTAGCCCGTTCAACCACAGAGGCCGTCCACACAATAACATACATATGTACAATATACACGTACCGGCTATACTTATGTAATTAGTTAATTGCGGTTTTACTAGTTACTAGACAATTCTATATTGCAATACTTTCTAGAAAGTTTTTTTTACATGTTCTTAATCAGTAAGTTCGTTTTCAACTGTCTTTAAAATATATTGCTTAAACGGGATTACTTTGAAGGGTAAGTCTACCTAGTCTGTCGCACCTTACTTTTGTATCTATCATGTTTATTATTTACCATTTACTGTAGGTTTTTTTTGTTTGATTCGTCTTCTTAGGCTATATCCAGTTATATTGACTATTATTTAGGTAAATCATAAACTAATTCACCTAAGAACATAACACGTTATCAGGTAATGCGGACACGATTAACAAGCCAGGTGTGCATCAGTGATATACAGACTGAATATTAATTTGTGTACTTTGTCGCATGCACTAGAATCGCTTCGCTTTATCTGAAGGTACATAATACATTACTCGTATAGACAGCTTCTAAATTAACTGGATTTAATAACCTGTCAAGTTGCTTTAGTTTAATTTTAACAGTTCTTATAGTTGTATTGATTTTATAAGGTAAGCACTTTAGATGTTATATGAGGTCTGACCACTCTATTATATATATGGAAGATATTTCTGAGAAGTTTAAATAGTCCGCAGATTCGTATCATGAATATGATAAGTGTCAAAATATCGGGAGACGCATGCCGTGACTTGCACGTTTACGTATGTCAAGACATATATCAAGACTACAATGAATTTCACTTTTGTCTTTTTTTGACTTGTCCCAGGTGATTTGGATCGACAAGTTTTAGATATTGTTTTAGTTTGGCCTATGGCGTTACCTATGGTACTCGACTCACTTAAACTTTCGTTATCAAGAGAGATTATATAAAAATTATTGCTTTAAAAAATAAAATAGTGTTACGAGTTAGCAGGACTCGAATTAAAATGCCGTTATAATTATTATAGAGTTTATTAGAACTATACAAACACGTATAACATAGGTACAAATATAACCGAACACAACAACAAATATAAACGTAATGCAGAAAGCTAAGCTACCACGGCTTGTTCATTATCCGTATAGGAACATACGAACATAATATTATTATATTACAGAGTCTTCCTTAATCTGATATAACGGTGTCGAATTGTACAAAAAAAATAATGTTCTAATTCTTCACAAAACAATTTAATGATAAAAGACAAGAATACATCGAGGTTCATTTACGTTTGAGAAACAAGTGCTCACATAAATTCAAGAGACACTTGAGAAATATTGTCTTTGTACGTTTTGTTGTTGTTCTAATTTGCGGGAAGAGGCGGTTGCTTTAATTTGCCTCTCGAGATAACAGATTCGACAATACAAGGTGTTCACTTCACGCGTATCTTTTGTTGTAAATAATACAAAAGCTGGTGTCCTGAGAGAGATTTCGTTGTTCAGTAAAGTGTTATTACTTGATTTGATGTCATTTGTTTGATATCTTTTTGTTCTTCTTTATATTTATATCATAAAATAAAATTGAACCTTTGCCAAAATTTAAATGTATATACATATTCATATGGAGAATAATTATAAACGCCCTTTAAAAATTTGTCTCTCGGTTTGTTTAAGTTTGTCTCGAATGGGCCTCGAAATATTTCAATGAACTGCAGTAATCATAGCAGAAATTAAACAGGAATTTTAATTTAAATTTTCGGTTTTGTTTTGATGTTTTGCATGTATTAAACGACATAAAGACAACGTCCCGCATTAACGAACTAGCGAGAACAGGCGCTATAAATAAATTTTAGAACGTTAAATATAAAGATCAAACCTGATCTTTTATTGTAGGAGTCCAGCAGACTGGCAGACGGCCCACTTAGTGGACAGCGGTTACTATCGCCTATGGACATTTGCAACACTAAAGGTGCTACAAATGCGCTGCAGCTCTCTTAAGGGAGACTGGAATCTGGTCACTAATGCCGGAACAGAACTCAAAATTGTTGTGGCGAAATACTTTAGACCAGGGGTGATACCCATGCAGTCGGGCAATGCCCTACCACCTGGCTGTGGGTTGTTATGTCACCTCTAACGACAGGCCGCCCGGCAGCAGGAAATCGTATTCTTTCTCCGTTCCTACACGGATGAAAATAGTTAGAGTTTATACAGTTAAAAGAGTTTACATAGTTTATACAGTAAAAATAAGCTAATAAAAGCAGCACTTAAAAAGAACGAGTACCAATTTCTTTAGATAATGGGAGGCTGGAAAAAGGCTAGATGCCTATACCGTACGGGTAGGTAACGCGAGAAGCCATTAACTTGAGATAAGAATTGCTATTACCTGCACGTAACATAATGACATTAATACCTTTATTTGGGTGGGTACTAAGCAGATTTGATAGGGCCCTTAGGTTTCATTGGCAAGGGACTTGATAAAGAGTAATATCATAAATGTAAAAGTAACTTTGTACCTTTTTCAAGGCTAAATGCGTATTGTTTCCTGGGAAATAATTCTTTAAATTTTTACTCATGCTATACTCATTTTATAAGGTTTATCTTATATATATAAAAATCTTGTGTCACGATGATGTTGCCAATAAACTCCAAAACTACTGAACCGATTTCAATCAAATTTGCACACAGTGTGCAGTTTGATCCAACTTAAAAGATAGGATACTTTTCATACCGTTGGAACCGGTAGGTGGCGCTGAGATCGGGTTCTAGAATCGTCCTAATCACCGGGAGCGATTTTGTTTTTGTGTGTTTGAGTAACCCACTCAAATGAACCCCACTAAAAAAAACCCGGATAGTTTAGATTCGCAATTAGAACCGGTAGGTGGCGCTGAGATCGGGTTCTAGAATCCTCCTAATCACCGGGAGCGATTTTGGTGATTTTGTTTTTGTGTTTGAGTGGGTTACCGGATGGTTTATATTCGCAATTAGAACCGGTAGGTGGCGTTGACATCAGGTTCTAGAATCCTTCTATACACCTGGACCGATTATGGTGATTTTGTATTTGTCTCATGAAACAAAGTCTTTTAGGAATTCAAAAAATATGGCGGTACGAAGTTCGCCGGGTCAGCTAGTAACAGTATATATTCTGAAACTTCAAGTCAATGTCAATATATTGACTATATTGATTTCTAAAGGTTAGTCGATTGTTTTTCATTTTCAAATATAAGTTTTGTGCGATATCTAAGGACATGATATAAATATCAACGGACATTTTTATTGAAGTGAAAACTTAAAAAATAAATTAAGGACGAGATACACGTAAGACAATATTTAGTACTTCATTGAAAATGCCATATATTCATTTTCTTTTTCTAAATTACAAGGTACTGGTGTTTTCCCCACGGCTGCGCTGCATGAAAAACTCCAGGTACTAGCTCTATGTCACTTACATAAAAACTTAATTTGGTTTTTCATATATATAAACCTTCAATGAAAATATATGTAATTGATGGTAAAACCGCTTAAAAACCATAGCTACATTATTATATACATAACACATACGCTATCTGTCAATATTTAACATCATCACCAATTAATAACAACATCACAAAATAACACATTAAACGCATCGCTACATCTGCGTGAAACAGTCAATAACTGTAACTATTATCTCAGAAGAAAAGTGGCTTAAGCTAGAAGCTCGTGAAATAAACTGTCATTTTTACGTTTTGATCAAACATAATGAAAGGAACTAAATATTATACTACTATGGATAGTTGATATATTTAAACTAGAAAAAAAACTTATGAAATATGACTAATGATTTCTGATGGGATATTTTTAATCTAAGTGACATATTTGGTTAAAGGAGGATACATTCCGTGATTTTTTAGACCTGCAACTTTACAGATTCTTTTTAAATTAACTACAATAATACAGAAACTAAGTCCATATAGTTTACACTACTGCCCGGCAAAACATACAGATGAGTTAAAGCCGAAGTGATTTGACGTAATATATAATTTATGACATGTTGTTTATGACTACGTAGGTATTTATTCGTCGTCGTCGTCCTGCCCGGAAAAGCTTCAATCTATATGCCGACAGCAGCGCCACCTACCGGGCCCAATTGTGAACCAACTCAGAAACCTTCTCTGGCTCATGCACAACAACTTTGCTAAACATCATCAAATGTATAGTTAACGGTTCCATATAGGACATATAGACAAACATTCATTTTTATATATACGGACAAGTAGAAAGATTGGAAACACGCGATTGTAGCTACATCTATTTTGCTATTCCTTGTCGAGAAGAAACGTGTCCCAAGTTTTGGTTCGGGTTATAATCCAGCATTATGAAATAAAATATTTATTCGCACATTAATGTAGTTGTATATAGGTGTTATTCCTAGAAATACATGGTTCAGTACATTTTAACAGTTTCACTGGTTTGCAAGTAAGCATGATCTTAATCGTCAGTATTTAATTAGTTAGTCATATTTATTTTATTTATTACCTTTTATCCAACTTGATTAATATGTCGAGTTTTATTCATATGCGTTCAGTAAATTCCAAAATGGTTCCGATCGAAGTGCCATTTTTTGGCTACTTTTCTCTAACCCACGGAAACGAAGTTATTTATCGGGATAAATCGGGTTATTTATCGGGTATCCTTAGTTTTCGAATTTCATTTAAATCCGTTGTATCCGAGTAGTTTTTACGTGATACTCCAACAGACAATTAGACAGAAAGACAAACAAAAAATCTAAAAATTGCATTATCGGTATCTGCTGGTCCGAATTAGCCCCTCATTTTTTCACATTTTTAAACGCAGTGTACATACTCGAACCATTTACAGATCTATTATTGTAGGTTTACTAATATCTGAAGTACTTGGTGTACTCACTTTGAATGTAAAAAAAATTGAACCACCTTTATAAATCAAAACGTTGACTAGAAAATCCTTTATTGTTAGAGGTAAATAAGAATAAAGAGGGGAAGATTAAATCAAGACACAAGTATCTCACATTAACAGCAAACATATTATCAGAGTTACAGATTTCAAAGGATTTCCGAGCCTTTTTTTGTTGTATATTTATAAGTAAATATACTTTGTGCTGATTCTTCTAACAATGGAAATAAAGCTCAACCTTCTAACCTAAGGATAGGGCTAGATAATAGGCAAGGATATTGAATAGAAGTTTTTATTTACGCCTTTTTCGTTTGAATCAAAATGAAAGAACTGATCTTTTTCTATTGTTGTGATAAAGCAAATTTAGAGCAAAGCAATTATCTTCTTACAATATCAGTCGATGTAACATTATATTTCTATATACATCGTATTCAATCTGCGTGAAACGGTCTGTATCTGACATTATCCCAGATGAAGCAGTTGCATGAAATTAAATTTTGGGTACATTTATTTATTTAATAATTCGCGTAGTGTAAGCGAGGCCGCGTCCAAGCAACGTCACCTGCCGTATCGATTGCTTTAGGTAGACCAGCCCCTTCCTTAAACATGTTGAAAAGATGCATATTATTGTGGCGACCGATGGTAGAACGTTCTAGCAGCGTAAGCTGGTCTTAAGACTTTAAAAAAAGAGGCAGAAGATTCTGGAAGGAAAAGACAAGCCTAAGAACGTTTTATTTTTTAAAACAACATTTAAATTTTACAATTTTCTATTGAATTAATACTCTTTAAGACACTGGAAGGGACTAACACCTAAAAAACAGGCTCGGCCTAGTTTAGGTGTTAGTTAACGATATAATAACTATGTATGTCTTTCAAGACCACGGGCCATAAAAATGGCCCGGACTTTTGGAGGGCTTGCGTGGGGCCATGGGGAGGCCAACACGTAGAGGCCCTTTGACAAATTTAATGTAAATATGTGGCGAAACACTGACCGGCGATTATCCCTGTCTACACCATATAATAACGCACCCAAGGACAAGCCCCGGCCAGTGTAGGACTATTGTGGGAAATGAGGACAAAAAGTACCGGGCTATTGGGGTGAACTGTTAGTGGTACTAGCGGTCTGGGAATATGGGGACTATGGCGTCTGCCCGTCGCAATGTTCAGGGAACATGGAAAAATGGGCAGACGGTGACTCGCCACTCCCTGCATGGGCCCCTAAAAATGCCGTAAAAGGCAGGGGCAACATGGGTGTGAGTGGCTAAGGGGTGTAGAGAGGTGGGCTGCAGGTTCACCGAAGCTACTTCCGACGTTAGGCCATTTATCACTTCCACCCCTGGAGCTTGAGTCTTAGCTCTAGCGATCTCCACTCCGTGCCGGCTTGTTAAGGCAAGCACGGAGGCGGGGGCCTTGTCTTGGCCCCCGGAGTCAGGTACGAGGTGTCGCCACTCACCTAAGGCTTCGCCACAAAGCCCCCCTGCGGGTTAAATAACTTATTATTAATAGACACGAAAATGTAGATTTTTTATCTTAATATAAAACTATGTATCTATATTTTGGTGTCAATAAAACATTATTATTATTATATAATATGTAGCCGGAATTTTATATAATAACTAGCTGTGCCCGCGACGTCGTCCGCGATGAATTTGTTTTCAAAATCCCCCGATTTTGTAACATTCTTTATTGGTGCTCCGCTCCTATTGGTCTTAGCTTGATGATATATAGTCTATAGCCTTTCTTGATTAATGGTCTATCTAATACTGAAATAATTTTTTAAATCAGGAACTACTGTCCTGAGATAAGCGCGTTCAAACAATCAAACAAACAAACTCTTCAGCTTTATACATATATTAGTATAAGATTAACACAAAATAGAGCAAGAACAATATTGAGCTAATTGTTTTAATACATAAATAATAAGATAATTATTAGTAATTATTTCATTTTTTTTCAAATTTTCTAAGATTGAACCCAGCCTTATTGTATGTAACACTCCAAAGACAAAGCGTAATCTAGTTGAGAAAAAGTAAATATTTTTTTCATAAATTATTAATGTACAAAATACACTACAGTTAATTGTATTAAGTCAAAAATTTGATAACAACTTTTGAAATGTAAACATAATATACATTAACCAAACAAAATAAAATAAAGTTTTTGACTAGTAAAAAAAAAGGTATAGATGATTAACAAAGGAATAACGAATTGAAGATCGAAATTCTAGAATAGAAGGTTTAGCAAGGAAAAGACAAAGATAGATGGATGTTTAGAAAGGGTCAGACAGTAAATAACATATTATCGAAGAGATCGAAATTATAGGTTCCAGATGATTCTTCCAGGTATATAAACAGCGCAGGCCGCGAAGCCGCGCGTACGGGGAGTTCAGTTAAAGACAGCAGCGACAACGACATGTGCGATACGGGAGTTTGAAGAAGAGTTTAGTAGAAGGCAGTGACAAGTTTAGTGGAGATTTTCGTGAGGAGTTAAGTGGATATTTTAGCGATAAATTTAGTGGGCCGTTCAGGGAAAGTACTACTCTTAAACTAAGCTATACTACTGTATAGCGTAGTTTAAGAGGAGGTATAGAAGCGAGTTACGCGCGGTAAATTGGGAGGTAAGGACTGCAGTAGCAGGAGAAGGATGTACCCGCCCGGCAACGACGACACAGTTTTCTAGAATTAGCTGGCTAATGATGCTAATCAGCGAGTACAATAAAACAATAGGCTGTTCTCTACATTTATTAGAAACGTATGCCGATAAATACGTGAACAAGAGAAGACGATCATAAAAGGATTACAATCAGTTCATATACCGACAGGTAACAAAATGTGTTTTTACAGATCTTATCGTGGAATTTGTCATTGTCGGGGCCTAGGTTGTAACAACAACTAAGAATCTTGTGCATATCAAAACTTTTTGACTTTGTACTTTACTACGAAAATGTAAAACATGAAAAATTTGTATTAAAAAATTACAAACCCCAAGTTATGAATCTCGTGTAGATAATGGAAGTAGATATTATAAAACGGATGGATGCGAAGCAATTATGATAATAACTATTCGGTTGAGGTACTGAGTGTTCCGTTTACAGCCCGTAATAACACACCAGATTTCTGAATAATGATCTGGGATAATATGAAAGTCCTATAATTTAACATTGAATATATATACTTTTGCACCTTGATTATTTTCTATTTTGGTACTGTGGAGAGCACATAAACATGACGTAGTAACGTGTGAATTTTGTTTATAATAATATTTATTTTAATAACGACACGCTTTTATCCGTGCAGGAACGGAGAAAAAATACAATTTCCTGCGGCCGCGGCCTGTCGTAAGAGGCGACAAAACAACCCTCAGCCAGTGGTAGGCATTTGCCCGACTGGATGGCTACCACCCTGGTCTAGAGTATGTCGCCATAACAACCTTGTGTTGTGTTCTGGCATTAGTGACCAGGTTCCAGGCTCCTAAGGAGCAGCAGCGCATTCGTAGCACTTGGTGTTGCAAATGTCCATAGGCGATGGTAACGTGTCATCAGTGGCGTCTGCCTGTCTGCTGATTCCTGCAATAAAAAAAAAACGCTGCGTGTGGAAAAATATAGTGTGAAGAAAAAATAAACAAAAGAAATCTGAAAAATGTCCAATAATAATAAGATAAATAATTAAAATTATTAAAAGCTCGACTGCATAAAAGAAAATTTAAAAGCAATGCACTAAAAAGACCGAAATAAATTTTCAATTTTCGACATTCAAATTGCGGCACACAATTTCTGTATCTGTATAATTTTTATGTATTTTATACTTTGTTACCTTAGTACTGTTTCGTGTTGTGCGTCGCTGTTGGAAATAAATAATTTTCTTCGTTTCTTTCTTTCTTTATTTATAAATAAGTCTGAGTATAGAAAACAAAGGAAAGTCTACTTCGGTTTAACAGATTATGTTATAAGCCGAAAGCCTAAGGGCGTGTTCAGATGACACGCGTCGACCACGCACAGAGCCCGCACACGCGTTGTGCTCGCCTTACGACCGCGCTCACCACGCGCGAGGCGGGTGCGAGGCGGGCGCAAGGCGGGCGCGAGGCGTATGCGGGTGGACTGCGATAAATGAAATTTGAGATCTATTGATGTCTCATAAGACTTAATATACAAACAATGAATTTCAAAGCGGGTTAGATGCGGATACTGAGAGCGTGGCGTGCGCTTAGCGGCCGCGTGTCGTCTGAACGCGGCCTAAGTTATAAATACCCCCATTACGTTTAGTAGCCGGCGGGACCCAATTGCAAATTATAAACAACTATATTAAATTTCATATGATAGCACGAGGTTCGACACAAACATAGCCCATTTTTACGCTATCAATAACTTTTGAAACCAATTTGTTATTCCTAATTAAGTTGAAACATGTAACTTATATTTTGTAATCTCCTTTTCATTTCCTTTATTTTGATACCTTACTCGATAGGTTTGGTTAATTTTGTTTCATTAACGTACTACTATTTCATGCGTTATTACTAATATACAAAGCCGTCGTGTTAATATTGAAAAAAGTACTATTATGCGGCCATAAAGTAATAATAAAATTATATAATTGTGTAGTTCGTTTAAACATAGAAACTACTTTAACAATATTTTACTAAGTCACGCAACCAATGCTGTTATTCACTATGAAAATATAAAAATAGTAGTGAAGCAAAAATAATTAATAAGAAATGAGTGTAGCTGTAATTTTGGAATGTTTCAGGTGCGCATAGGTAACGATAATCTTTTGGATAGACAGATAGGTAGATGGAAAATATTTTATTGCACACCGGGGACAGTACAACGGGCGGCCTTATCGCTAAAAAGGGATCTCTTCCAGGCAACCAAGCAAGCAAGGAATCATAGATGTTTAATACTCACGGTGGTGCTTTTTACCGTGTGTTCTACATGTATGTCACGATTACAGTTATTAATGAAATACATATATACAAAACTATATAAAACTTTCAAGTATATAGTAAACAAGGATTTTGTCTCTTACTATGGTTACTTATGTATATATTGTCAAACACATTTTTTCTTATTTCATAGGGTTATATAAGCGTGAAGTATCTTTATTCATTTATATACATATATAAGTCTCGAACATCGACGCAGGGTTGCCAGGTTATCGGATTTCTACTTTAACAATTCACTTTGGAGAATGTGCAGTTGAGCTCTTCGATCTGATCCCGCCATCTCCCTTCCATCATCGGACAACCAGACGCGGCGGCATGCGGCATCGATATATGGTGGATATTCCACCATATATCGATATAAGAACGAATCGCTTCGCATCCAGCACCGCAAAGGAATGAAACTCATTGCCAGAGTCTGTCTTTCCCGATACTTATAACCTGGGTGTCTTCAAATCCCGTGTGAATAGGTACCTTCTAGGTGAGCGTGCTACATACTGGACCACATCTTTGATCCACATAGGGCAAGATTGTGATGAAACCCGAACCTATACTATAATAAAAAAATATATATACTAAAGTATTCTCTTCTTTTATTAACTGTGCTTAAATCTCTTACATTGTTTCCTTGATCCTTTATTAACTTCCTTACAATGAACAAAGATTAAATGTAATTTGCGGAATCACAAATGGGAGTTGGCCACGCATGCAGCTCGCATCCATAAAACAATACGAACTATTGAAGGCATGATTTTCCGTCAGTCGCCCCCGGCCTTTAAATGTTCGGGTTTGGCTACACTCCAATTTTTCTTATTACTTATGCCTTTTACAAAACTTAAGTCCAATCGTCCAGTGGCACTGCTAAGCGTTAAACAGAGTGTAGCTTTATTGAAGTGATAACTTCTTATGGGAGGGTAAATCGCTTTGTTATGTAACGCGTTATAGCGCCAGTCTGTCTGGCTTCCCTTTCCCTCACGTAAATTATCACTATGTCGGGCGGCCTGAGACGCACACGTTTTTTTATTTACGCTAACCAAGAATAACGTATGCATATAGTCTAACTGTATATAAATCGCGTAGGTAGGTATGTATAAATTAATACAACTTCTTGTATTCTGAATGCAATTATACACTTTTTAACGAGCCAATAAATCCCGTATAACTACATATTATAAGCACATGGCTATGATTACAAATAACTTAGCTAATTTAGTGTACACCATGACAACTAATTTAAATATAAAACATTCAATTTTTATAACTTCATATAATACTAGCTGTCCCGGCAGACGTCATCCTGCCCAGTAAAAAATAGGGGTTGATCGTAGAGGGTTGAAAATCTAGGGTTGTATGTATTTTTGTATGTTGTATCATAAATAGAAATTAAAAATTTGTCTAAAAAATAAATAAAAAAATTTAGGGGTAGACTACCCCTAACATTTAGGGGGATGAAAAATAGATGTTGGCCGATTCTCATAGATACCGGATAAGCACGAAAAATTTCATCAAAATCGGTCAAGCCGTTTCGGAGGAGTATGGCAACGAAAACTGTGACACGAGAATTTTATATATTAGATTCATTGTAAGCTCTTACAGAACTTTAAATCAATTATGTGTATTTTCGTAACATTTAAAACTTATTAAATAATATGTATTATTAACAAAATGAGTTATGATTAGTTATATAATTCTTATTCTTTTATTTAATATGAGATGTGAAAATAATTCGTTTTAATAATACAATTTATATTTCTGAAATTAGTGTATAACGACCCTAATCAAACTGTTGTGATACAATGCTGACTTAAGCAGCGTGATTTAATCTCTTTAATGCTTATTACAATTGCAAACTTAGTTTTTATAGCGTTTCTTGTGTGCGGATGTAATAAATTTTCTTCATCACTTATGCAGGAATTTGTAACTTTCTTTCTTGCCGAGTTATTTGGAAAAGCGCTCCAGGGATTTCTTTCTTATCTTCGTATATTTTATAAACATTAGTTTCGTGACTAAGATTGTGATACGAGTTGCTAAGGAACTCGCGTCCCATTCGTTTTCGTAGGTTTAAACCCTGATATTGAAGCATGCAACGCTTAGAAATTTTTCTGACCTAAGATACATAATAGATGATATTGTTTAATTATCCCTTACTATTGTAAAAACCTGCATAATGAGTCTACCAATCTGTGAAATCTTCTTGCCATCCTTAAACGAGCTTATATGTTTTCAACTCGTGAAGTAAACAGTTCCTTGCCTAACAGTGGCATGTTTATGGGTTGATATTAATATAAGTACAATTGGCATCTGAATTAGGCTTAAATTTGATTTAATTTAGGAAGGACTAGCAGTACTAGCGAGACTTTTATTCGCTCAATAGCCAGTGTTGACATCAATACTTTATGGGAGCTGCATACGTCTAGTCATCGCAGTGGACAACGAACTACCGGCGAGCGCAACGCGGGAGCGCATTTTTTTTTGGAGCTGATTCAACTGAATAGCCGCAGATGGCTGTTTCAGCGATACCGGGCTTTGGGGACTTCCCGCCTTCGTGGGAGCGGAGGCGTTCAGCCCGGAAGCAGCACGCTTGAGGAGGTAGCTCTGTGAGGTTCGACCTTGGCTCGACCGCTGCGGGGGATTGACTCTATATTGGGAACAAGCCGTAAAAGCCTGAAGAGTTAAGCCAACAGGCTGAAGTGATTATCTGGGGACTCGTCATCGACTCCGCCGGCGGAACCGATCCTAGTCTATCATTACTACCGCTTCGTAACGTGTTATAGCTGGAGGAAAGAAGCGGTGGAAGAAACTCTCCAGCAACACGCCTAAGCTAATCTTGTATGGCTACTTGTGTCTGTAATGAGTGATTTGGATTGGTGGGTCTTACGTTTGTGTAAGAGGATCCGAGCCGGGGGCTCTCCGGCGTCTGTTATGTCTGCGTCTGTTATGCCAGCTGATGTTCTGAGTCTCGGGGGGTTCATGATCGCGAGGAGACGGGTGATTTTGTCAGGCTCGTCAATGAGTACATTGCGAGGGCGACGTTTACTCGTGGGAGCGTTTGGTGTGGGTTTGTAGTAGACCGTTTCCGTCACCAGAGGGTTCGGGTGATGGGGGGCATGGTCAAAAATCTGCGCGATAGTGTGGTTACATAGTCTGTGATGGAGGAAGCTCCAGGTCGCGATGTAAGTCGGCGAGCCTCATACAGCGTGGACCGTCGACTGCGGCACGCAGAAAGTGATTGGATTCTTTGCAGTACCGGGAGCGCATATGTTCATAGTTGCTCTATCTCTCTCGTACATCATCAGTCCCGCTCACACATTGCTATAATAATGACTAGACATACTAAAAGTTTGTACTGCAATATATCTCAATAAATTCCTTACATATTTGGCAAAAATATAATATTATACAGCTAAACTTACATACATATATAATTTTACAGGATATTGAAACATGCTTCATCCACTCCATTGTTTTAATAAATTTGTGAATTGGTTCTTTTATACATCGGGCTCGAAGGACCAAAATATATTGGACCCACTGTACAAACCGTTTCCTTTTATTAGTAGTTAATATTAATTAGCATAAAATATTTAGCGACAGTTTTCATTCGGATTAGATTAGTATTTTTCTGTCGCGCGAGCCAATGAGGGTAGAAAATTGTGACGAGAGTCACTCGCTGCGCCCGTCGTGTACGGACTTTCGGCAAGTTTCGTTCGTTAAATTCGCTTCAAAAGAGACTCATTTCGTAATTTGTGAACATATTCGCAACCTTTGCCATCCAGTGTATCAGTGCTGCATCTTCGGCGCGAGTGTCTTGAAAATACTCGTTTTGAACTAAATTTCTGTCCACAAAGAAGGAGTCAGCGCCGACCATTGGACTTGAAACCCGTCTTCGCAAGGTGAGTTGACTACTCGTTGTGAGATTTTTTTCTCACTAGCCAGCTCACCGTTTTTTTCGCATAGTTACGAACAAAATTTGCAATAATACAGTCTACGTTTAGCCGCAATCCCAGTATTGGATAAACACGCAAGTCTGATATGTGTTTCATTCAGTTAAAAGATATTAGCGTACATCGCAGTACGTTTGCGAGCTGAATACTTACGATGTATAAAATAATGCGCTAATGACAAAATCGATAACAAACGGGATTTGCGTGTTTGAAAACCGTAAGTAATTAAACCACACATTCATTTATTTATCCTTGCAGAAACGGAGAAAGAATGCTCCTGCGGCTGCCCGGTCTGTCGTAAGAGTGGACAAAATACACACCCACAGCCAGGTAGGGTATTTAATCGCCTGGGTGACTACCACCCCTGGCCAAGTTCTTCTCTCGCTTTAGAGAGCAGCAGCGTATTTGTAACGCCTCTGGTGATTCAAATGTCCATAGACATGGTAAACGCTTTCCATCAGGTGGTATGTATGCCGAACTCATGCAACAAGAAAATCATAACTAGGCCCGTCCATTCATGTCTCAATGCCCTGTCGCATCGGATACGTCAGCCTTCGACAGTCAGTTATTATGCGGTCAACAATAATATCACAATATACTAACGTGGCTGTTGCAAATGTCATGTGGTGGTTGGAATATGTTTGATATAATATACTCATATTATATAGCAAGCAGTTATATGTATGAATTTTTTTTAATATGGTATATATATATATATATATATATATACCTACCTATATATGTTTTCCGTACTCTTAAAATAGTAATACTCGAACCGCAACTATGGAACATTTATGGCTGGTTATACCTTAAAAATTAGTTACTATGTATTTATCTAAGTCTGTTCTGCAATTAACTCTAAAATGTCATAAATTAGTTGTGTAATAAAATCGAGTTTGTCGTGAACTAAAAGGACATGCATATTTTAGATATGCTTAAAAATATGTATATTGTTTTATAATAAATAATAGTAAGGTAATGACTGTGTTTTTGTGGAAAATCTCAAGTATTCAATGAAAAAAAAATGTACAATATAATTGAAAACATAAGTAGATGAATAAATACACAAGGAGGCATGTCCTGTTTTTAGAACACGCTGTGCCAGGCTGTGCGTCGCTGGAATGAGTTACCTACTGCTATAATACAAGTCAAATCCTTGCTGTGCTTCAAAAATCGGGTTCAGAAGCATTACTTTTCTATTGTATATAATAATTACTATTATACGTGTGTGTATATACTTTTTATTACCTGTCGGCATTTGAACTGATTGTAATACTTTTATGATCGTCTTTACTTATTTATCGGCATACGTTTCTAATTATTGTGGAGAATAGCCTATTGTCCTATTGTACTCGCTCATTAGCATCTTTAGCCAGATGTTGCGGATTATTTTGCATTTGTGCAGTATAAAACAACGGCCTGATGGAGAGATGGTGCGGTTGCGATACGACTACGATACGGGCGTGACGTGTGTACATTCGGGAATCTAATAGTGACGGACTATGCGCGTTTAATTGAATTACGACCTTCTGCATTACGTTTGGATTTGTTGCGTTTGGTTACATTTGTACCTATGTTATACGTGTTTGTAAAGTTCTAATAAACTCTATAATAATTCTAACGCATTTTAATTCTAGTCCCGCTACTCGTAACAGTATTACAAATAGCAAATGATGAAGAAATTATGTACGAAGACCAAACGGTAAAAAGTAATAAAACTTTCTCGCCCATTTTCTAAATGATGACTAAATGTATGTATGTAATATGCCCCTTTACTTACTTATGGCTTCAATTCTGAAAATAGGATCCACAATATATGTGAAATGCTTAAAATATGTACTTCAATAAAGTCCTAAAACCAGGGTGGGAGCCGTTGGTCATATCCCAACGTGAATTTCATTTGCCACTTTTTACGATGCCCATGGGAAAATATGGGTTGATTCTCCGGCAACTATGAAGCCCCAATATTACGAGACCGCGTTATTCCTAATCAACTGTTGCGTCGAGTGGACCGTATATTACAAACTTAGAAGATTACATCGTCTGACTTGCTTTTTATGGAAAACTTTTGTAGCTTGGCTGTGTTACGGGTAGTTTTCCTTTTACAGCAACTTAGGTACTTCCATAGCTACCTAGATTCAAGTAATTTAATGTACATTATATTTTTGTGCCTCGGAGATGTTGGAGTTTGAGCATCGCTTTTTAAAGGTGGAACGCAGAGATTATCAGTTTGGTTCGGAAGGGTAATTTCGGAATATTTTCCATTATTTAATCTGATCTGAAATTAGTACCAGAGTTATCCATTCTATACCTAATACCCATAATATGTCATTGTGTTTACCTGCCCATATATTATTAATATCTATGTTAAGTATAATAATAATAATAAATGTGACTTTGTTCGTAAGCTATTGGATATAAATCGACTTTCATGATATTTGAAATATTTTTATTTGAAGTAATTATTACGTTTTTAAAATTTAAAATACATAATGCTATATAATGCAACTTTACATTACTTACTACATATTACATACTAACTATTTCACAAAGAGATACTGCAACATTTCATAAATACTATTATTATGAATATTCGGTTATGTACATATGACTAGAACAAAAAGAATTATCATAGTTTAGATCATGTCAAAATAATTAATTTTCTCAGCAGGTACGTGGTATTTATAAGCCAGACCGTTTGAAGTTTCATCTTGCTGCATAGTTAAGTGCACGTAACTTAGTTGTTTGAAATTTCTTCATAAAGCGCGCGCAAGCCACACAAAAATAAATAAGGCGAGGTCTAAGAGAAAACATGTCACCCACTCATTGTAATGTTATACTTAATATGTGAAGCACAGAGTATTTTATTAGAAATAAATGTATTGACGAAATAGCTAAAAAGCAATAAATATGTCTTACCTCTTTTCTGTGTAACTTCCGTCCAAGGCATGTCTCCTACTTTCAAAATTTCATGGTTAAATAAACTATTTTAATTAGAATACCTGCATAAATGCCCAGATGATATGAATATAAGAAATCTGGTAATCATTTGTAGTGGTTTTTTCCAGTATAATCGTTTGTTAACATTTTAAATATATGTTTAGTCTTTAATTAATTGTTCTTCTCAATTGTTATTCCCATTGGTAGTATGACGTCCGCTGACGTGGCCTAGGTATACGGTCATCGCGGCATACCACCAAATCTAGGCTACTGCTGACACACCACGACGCTCAGCAGACTGACCAACGAGCCCGCGCTGCAACAGACACTTCAGATTCCAGCATCGAATCGAACATTAGTTATTCATTTTAGAAATGTTTTTTTATTGCAATTTTTAATATTACATTAATAATAAAAACAAATTGTTGGCCCTCCTCTGTCGGTAATCGTAATTCACTATTTTTAAACGTATATAATCTATCTATCTATAATATTATAAAATGATAAACATGCGGTGTCTGTATATTTTAAAGCTATAAAAAAACAACTGGAATAGACCGTTTAAACGATGACGAAGACGATGCATTTTTTTTCGTCTGTTTGTTCGGGATTCACAACTGGACAAAATTCGATGCAGTTTTACGCTGATCGACAGCAAATACTTAAAACTGCGTTACTTTTTGCCCTGAGAACTCCACGGGAAATTTTCAGAGAACTATTATAAATGGCTGGCCATTTAAAAAATATATTTCAATGCGATTCTTTGCTGATCGACAGTAAATTTAACGTAATAAAATATGTGACTTTATATCCCGGAATTCCGAGAGAATTTCGCTGCGAGCGGTTTGTAGTAGTTTGCATGCGTAAAACTTAGCTTATTCCGACTCAGTTTTCACAATAACGGTAGCTTACATTATTCTTCAAATGCTGCGGTATCTTGTGTCGCGGGAATCACACGGGAATTTCAAGTCAAACGTGGACGAAGTCGCGGGCATATACTAGTTATATAATAAATTATTTGGCTCGGTACAATCATGAAGTCATAACCTAATGCACTTCGACATAGTTAAAAAGCTTTTAATTTTGTTTAATAATAAATCTTTTGATTTAAGCTTGAACTACCTTATTGTAAAAAGCTTTGCAACTTCCTCTCAAAGACTTATTAGCTGTAGAGTTTGTACAGCTTATATTAAACTTCATGATAGGCAAGCGAACCAGTTCCGACAATTAGTCGCCGGCGTCAGTTGGTAAATATTAACACTGGTAATTGTACAGTGAACGTCAGCTCCCTCGATATTCGTTACATTGCCCACTTGCAACCTGAATACAAATGATGCCATTATCTGAAGTCCGAAACGCACGGATGGCACACCAATGATACCGTGTGCCACCATGTATGTTTGTCGATTAATGTTTGTTTTCTTATTATAAGTTTGTACCTTCCAAAATGAAAATGATTTCTAGTAATGTTATATTATCAGATCAACTGAATGGAATCCAGTTGGTTGTAAAGCATAAACTGAAAAGGCACGAGGATATTCAATAACATTAATGATTCAAATATATTGTTACAAGCTACAGGACTTGAATTAAAATGAATGCCGTTGAAATTACTAAAGAGTTTATTAGAACTGTACAAACACGTATTAAACAGGTACAAATAAAACTGGATGCAACATGTTCACACTGTATAAACTGCACGATTTAATTACACGCGAAAGTCCGTCACTCTATCGCTAATTGAAAGTACTACGCACGTCTTACTAGTATCGTAATCGTCGCTTGACTGCCCCACTCCTTCGTTGGGGCATTGTTTTATACTAAACTGTATAATAGCGACAAAGGGGCCGCGTTAATACGCACATCTGGCAAGCTTCGACGCAATGGAATAAAAACAAGGATTAGTGCACTATGGCGGTCATATGTACGATAACAACATGCTTTCTGAATTAAACACAAGTCGATTCATCTAAACGGAAATTATGAGAAACGGATAGTCTAATATGGGTTTAACATTATTTTAAATATATATGATATAATTTATTGCTATGCGGGTGATATACGTGCGAGCAAGTAGCGTACTTACGTGTCAACGACCTTTTTCGCCCGTATGTCACCAGTACGCAAACTTTAGAAGTGAAGAATATTGTCGAGTACTACGCATTCTTACTCACAAGTCTCGTACCAGCTTTAAGTTTTTAAAATTGTTACACATCAAACAATACATACGTAGTTTAAATGAATTATAAATGTAATTAGTTCCATTTCAAAATCGCTATCTTAAGCCATAATATTTCCAGAACCCCTGTTAATAAAATATATATTGTTATTATTTTTAACATGGCTTATAATATATATATATATGTGTGTGTATTTGTATTCACTATTCCTATAGTGCTAGTAGTATTAGTTTAAGTAAGTTTAGATTCGTAGCACTTTGGTGTTGCAAATGTCCATAGGCGATGGTAACGCTGTCCATCAAGTGGCCGTCTTCCTGTCTGCTGATCTCCTGTAATAAAAAAAATAGTTTAAAATATTCTTTAAGTTAGGTTGCCTGGAAGAAATTTCTTTAGCGATAAGGCCGCCTATGGTCATTTGCCATGACAATATTGTAATCGTACATTTTTTTTCGATGTAATTATTTTACTTGGTGAGAAAGAAATTGTTGCCTTTCTATTTATCTATCTATCTAAAATTTACAACGTTACAATTTTAAAGAATAACTTCAAATTATTCATTATTATTTTTTAGTTGACGGTCACCCTATTATAGTCAAATCCCTAACGTTTATTTCTCTATTTCTTTTCCACTTCGCGATGTCTTTCTAATATCTTACTGTGGGATAATTGTAGGTAACTCTTAAGCCTCGTGACATCAAGCCAGCTGTTAGATACCAGCTACTTCTACAGGAATTTAGTAGTAATTAAGAAAGTAAATAGTAATTTCTAGCTTACATAACTGTAGTTGCTAAAAACGACCATAATCCTTCTGGCGTAGGGCGTGCTTTTGCAGTTTATCTGCTATAACATGTTTTGCATCTGAGGTAAGAACGCGATAGAGAAAACTATATGTATCCCACTGCCTGTGGGTAAAGGTGAGGTAATAGTGATAGGTGAGTAATGTAGGACTCGTGGCAGTTGTCAGATAACCCCTATAACGGCCGCAACGTTCTTTCCATTACCTAATGCCAAACTTGTGGGACAGTAACACACTTAACATCAAGATCTTAGAAGATCATGTCCTTGCAAGTCAGACGAACACTTACAAAGTATCAAGGTGTTGCCAACACCAACATAAAATTTTATTTTATTTTATTACTTGTAACATTGTAATTGCATTTTTCTTCTTCCGATTGGATTGTAGCCGAAGGCAGACGCCTTCGTATATAAGTGATTTTATTACAAGTTTTCACCCCATCACAGTGTTTTAATTTCCACCACTACATAGACCTAGGTATCCTAGGCCCACCACATCAGCGTGCAACAAATATTTATTATATGTGAGACGAGCTGCGCACACAAGGTACCAAAGGTACCCCCCCAAGGTATTTTAGTGGCATGTGGGCGGCATTGATATTTAGATACATAAATTTATGATGAATATTATATTATTTATATATTGTGCGTTGTTGGCGCGGCGGGAGCGGGTATACAAGAAGGAAAGGACTTACAGGATAACTTCGCCGGACCAGACACGCTACGAACAATGCAAACTTCGCAGCGATAGGCACTTCTTCCTCGTGATCCTTTCTTCTCAGGTTGCGGTTGCTTCGACTTAGTGGACCAGCTGGAACGGTACAGCGTGCACCTTCCCAGCATGCGGGTTGTTGTAAGCGGTTGTAAAAGCGGCACATCTGACAAAACACGGCGAGGTTTACGCGGAAGTAGCGATGCGCTCAGCGGTCGGACGTAGACTATGCCACATTACATAATGACAGATGCGGCGAAAGAAAAAAATAAAACAAAGAAGCGGTGACCAAATAGGTCGGCATTAACATACGTATATTTTTGTAACTGTGAAATGTGGATGAAAAACTGAAGTGAAGGTACAGAAGTGAAAATCAATGTTTGTAATATTATTAAATGCGGTTTGCTGTATACCCCATAATTGGTTGACAAGCGTTGCGTAATCAAACCCTATTACCATGTCTGATGCTAACAATCGAATCCGTTATCAGTATAATGAACCCGCGCCCGTTCTGGGTTAGCAGTTATTTATTTTGGGAGCAGGATTTATTTGCGGAAATGGGTCTGACCCACATTACTCAAGGGAGATTTTGCTGAATAGGATTGTAAAGTATGCTGTTCGGATTCAGATAACTTATTGTATTTTGAAGTGCTTTCCTGTTTGTGTCCGATTTTTCTATTTCACTTTGCGTTCTGACGATTGTTCAGTGGAGCAAACATGCCGTTGATTTCGTTGAAAAGGTCTCTGTTATGTATTGTGTTTTGTACATTCAATTCACTTGCTCATGCAACGATCAAAACAAATAAATAAGGCTTGCTTACTGAAGCAATTTGTATGTTAAAGGTTGATGTGGAAAAATGTTTGTACAGAAATGTAGCAAAGGCACATTGGCACAGTGAAATCTATGGAAAGGAAAGTTAACCTTGGTGTTTTTGGGACTTTGACATTAAGTTACCATTTTGCCAAAACACTTATATAATTGTCATGTTTGTATATACGTCTGTCCGTTCAACTATCTGTAGGCTTACACTGAAATTTATGTAAGTGAAAGTACCTATACATTTCTATTCACAATTATTATATATTTAATATTATAACTATTATTTTCCTTTATATAAGTATAATATATCTATTGCATACCTACCTCCTTCCACAACAAGTTTCTGTACATCCAAAGGATGTCTAGGCGTAATTGCTCCCAGGAATAAAACCGCCCATTGTACTTATCAATACAATTGTGTGTACAGCGTAAACTCCATGTAACGTCACTCGATTTAACGTCAAACTCCTTCAAGCGTCGAAATCTTTCGAAGCTTCGGTTTGTTTTGCTTTTCTTTCATACACACGATGATACACTCTATATAGCATTACACTCACTCTCAATAACGACGACAATTAAGTAATAAAAAGTAGTTTTTAAGACCAAAATTAGTAAAAACTGCGCAGCTATGTACGTTCTTTTATCGTTTTATTATCCTAGCCCGTAATTAACTCGAATGTCGGCATCATTCATACCGAAATTTCAAAGAATTTCCTTTATCAACAAGGTGCCTTAATATCGCAAAATATGAATAAAAAAATACAACAAAATTACAGGTGCAGCAGAAGACGCTAGGCAAAAATAACAGACTTCGCTCCATTTAACGACAACTCTCTATAACGCTCTTTAAAATGTACAGTACCTCCAGTGTCGTTATATATAGTTGTACTACATATAACGACACTGGACTACTACATTGTATTTTATTTTATAACATTGTGTGCAATAAAGAATATTCTATTCTACCTATCCCTCTATTTAACCATTCACCGGGTCTACTTATTCGTCTGCCCGTCTTTTCCTATCCGTCTCTATAGGTCCGTCTCTATTTAGGTCTTTGAGATTAAACCGATTGTGATAAGTTTTATTACAAAATACTTCTTTTGTAAAATATGTTAATCATTGGTAGTATTGAAAATTTAAAATCTTCTAATTTTTATAGTTGAATTTGAATCAAGAAAACAACACGACAAAAATGTGATACAGCGTAGTATTCATAATCGTTAATCAGTTAGAGGACGTTAAGTAACTACTCTTAAAACTGGTCAAATAATACAGTCAGAAGATATAAACAAGATTTGAATTTAACTGAAATTATAATTAGACGTCATAACGGCTATTAAAACTCGCCTCAGGTTACTGAAACAGGTCAAGTGTGGTTTCATAACGCACTACTAACACGCCACTCTTGTACAAGCTTACAACCTACTTATTTTTTAAGTACACACAAGGCTAAAAAGAAATTATACTGAGCTCCCCGCTGAGCGTAAGAACAACCTTCTTTACTTTGCTTTTAACTAAAGAAATGTTGCCTACTTTCACGAAACGATTAAATTTCAATATTGCTTTGATATTTTGTTATGTGAATAAATCATTCGTGGAAGATTAGGCGACTTAATTTTATTTCATTTTCCACTTCATAACATCGAATGCAGAATAAGGTAAATACATTTTTTTACTTCAGTATAAATTAGAGGTCCTTGGTTTTAAGAGCTTCATTCATATTATGTAGAAAATACACTTCAAATATAAAATAAGTTAGTAAAGCGTTCATAAAGAGGGCAGCTGTCTGTGCATCATCCATATAAATGTCCTTCTTGAACTCTGCAACTGATTTCATGCGTCTTCTCAGTAACGTAATTATACAACGAAGAATGGAACCGAACGTATTCTACATGTAATTATTTTTATATACATATAGTAACTAGCTTTGCCCACAAGTTCGTGCGGAACTTAGATAAAATGAATCTAAGTTGTCAGACCCCGAAATTTTTAATTGCTCTACCAGACTTTAATACGGCATTGTGGACACAACATTCAATTTTATTTATTTGTATCGGTTTACGAGCTTCTTGGTAAAATAATATATCCTCCAAATTATCCACTGTTCCGTGAGAACTGAACTTGTTCTTTACACTAGAAAAGCAGGAGCTCGTAGAAGAACATCGCACTTATGACAGCGTGCAGCACAGTCCATAAATCAAAGTCTGACGATAAACCTTGACTGCACTCCGGTTTTAAGATGGGTGTTTTTCCTCCGCTACGGGTTAGCCGTTATTTCGCACAAAAATGAATGTAGTTTGCAAAATTAGGGAAGTTTTATATTTAAAGTTAACTTATTCTGGGCAAGTATATAACAGAATTTATTTTTAACGTGAAAAACTTTTTCATTGGTCAGCAGTATCTCAAATAACGTCTCTATAGAATTCCAACCAATGTAGACGCACAGATACGGGTTTGAAGACGGTTTATCACTTATACATGACCTATGTATCACCAGGGCGTTGATTACCAGCAAGTAGTGAAAAGAATACCAGGTATTATCCCCGCAAATTGCTAATGCGCTGGAACCTTGTCAAATTAACATTCACGTGACGTCATCCGCAACTCGATATGTACGCGTACTCGCCGGCCAGTGCTGCTAACAGTACTGAGTGTTCGGCTACGGTTACGTCACCAAAATGGCGGCCAGGTGCAATAGCAATTTGTGGGGATAAAAGTAAGGAAATGCGTGCGAACTCCACACCTGCTAGAGTCGCATCGTTCACTAGATTTAGTTCAACAAACTTTAATCAGTAACTGCTGAGAGTTCCACAAACATCATCATACTACCTTAAAATTTTAGTTAAGTAGGGAGCGTTAAATTCATAATCTGTGATCTGCCTTCCTCCTTTTTCTTATCGGCCTTTTTTTTGTGACCTCGTACTCATTGGCACGCATATCATCATCTTTCACGAAGTTAACCTAACATTTCTTGGGCTTACCCCTATTACTGAGACCTGGCGGAGCCCCACGATATCCAATTATTTGCTGCGGTCAGTGTGGAGTACGGGTAAAACATTATAACCTCGACGAACAAAAGTATATTTTCGTTTCATAAATGTTTTAATAATTAACAACAACAAATTTAAATAACCCTCTGCAACATGTAGAGCTTCATACATAATAACATGTAGAGATATGTCAAGTAATCTCGCTGGATTTCATTTTAGTGAGCAAATTAAACCCTTATGAATATTTCATTTAGGACTCTGCGTTTTCACAAAGGATGAAATTTAGATGTATTTTGATGATGGAGTAGCGGTACATAGAGGTAAATAAAAAAAGAGCATATATTAAGGTGTTCATTTTGTATATACTACCCAATGAACGTGTATTTTTAAATACTGCACTACCTCATGTTTGTCTTCGAATAGTGAGATATCTATAAACCATTTCCGTTTCGATAAAAAACCATCTTTTATCATTTAAGATCGTACTTTTATTCGATTTTAGATTTCGAGGACATTGTATTTTTTCGTTCCTATATCTTCCAACAAAACATGAATGTACTGCCCCAATAAATAATTTAAAAATAGATATTCTCAGCTACAATATCTATTTGCATACAATTTAAAATCAAATCTTGATACCTCGCTATTAGAATTAGATCTAAATACGAGTAAGTTAACATTTATCTTAATTATTTCCTTAATTTTCGCCCATTTGACGCCGGCTGCTAATTGACGGATTCGTGACAGCCAGGGAACCCGATGGAGCTACCGTTTCGACCCGAGATCAAATTGATTTCAACAAAATTACACAATGCAATTTAATCACGAATTGTATTTGACTCGAAGCCCATTGTTTTGAAAGCCAAAGATAGATTGAGTTATCTAATCATAAAACAAATTTACTAACGCGGCTTCGACTGATTGTTGCTTGATTAGTTTACACCGACTTGAACTCGTTACTATTGACAAGTCGTTACCTTTGAACTTAAGTGGTAGCAGCTCGAATAGTTTTAATTTGTTTGTGCGCTGATTTTCACCCTTAGTAATAAATTAGAAACCCTCTCGTGCAATGTGGTCAGACTATAACTTAACTTGATAAGTTAGTGTGATATGGGAACTTTGTAAATTGAACGATGTATTAACAAGGGTGGAAAAAAGTAATGTTAACGTAGCTTGGGCATCTAGAGAGAATAGATGAAAGGAGACTGACAAAACATGTGCCTGAAAACAGGATGGGTGTTGGAGTTCGTTTCTGTAAATCGCAGTGAATTTACAATTAGCAAAGAATAGTCCTTGACCTTAGGATACATGAAGCTGCGGCCCTCTATGAGGTGAAGCAGGGATCCACCACCTGCCAGTGCTTGAGGAGACAGGGATGTTGAAGCGAGCAACCTTTGCCTTAACTTCTTTCATTCGGAATTCACTCGGCGTCTTCGTGTTTCGTGTGTATTTGCATACACACGAAAACTACCCGACTGAGCATATAGACATGCAATTCGACTGCCTGGTAGATCAGGAACCGGTGGATGTGCAACGTCAGCAGGTGGTGTGCATCTTTACGGATGGCAGTTTGACCAATGGGCAGGTTGGAGCCTCTTTATCCTTCTGGGATAATGAGATTGTTGTGTATCTGTGGAAACTCAGGTCCCGCGCTTTTTTAAAGAAGTAAATCAGTACGAATACAACTAGTGTAGTTTTATTATTCCGCATACATAATATTGGCGACGAATTATTAAAACGACTTATTCTTACCGTTGATGCTTCTCCTATCGGTTTAGGCGCAATTCTGTCTCAGATAGAAGGAAATGGCCCTGAGAGACCTATTTCATTTGCGTCACGTACGCTTAATGCAGCAGAGAAACGTTATTCTCAGATCCAAAAAGAAGCTACAGCTATCATATTTGGTGTTCATCGATTTCACCAATATCTTTATGGCCGTTCGATTCCATTTATTTTACGCACAGATCATAAGCCTCTTGTATCAATATTTGGTCGTTTTAAAGGAATTCCGGAAGTTTATGCTAATCGCCTTCAAAGGTACGCTATTTTCTTGAATGCATATATTTATACAATTGAATATATTCGGGGTAAAGTTAATAGTGCAGATTTTTTATCTCGAGCTAGTTTAATAGAATCATCATCGGGCTTAAGTTCCGATTCTTCCTATAATACAAATCAATTTCTCGATGTTGGTGAAGTTGCAGATCGTGCAACTTACATCAATTTTGTAATAGATGGTGGGTTACCTGTCACTTTGAAAATTTTACAAGAGGAAACGAGACAGGATACTGTCTTAACTAAAGTAAAAGGGTTTGTTCTTAACGGCTGGCCAAATAAGGTGACAGATTTAAACCTTAAACCATATCATTTATGCAAAACGCAACTTTCTTTAGAAGATGGCTGCCTAATGAGAGGGCATAAAGTAGTTTTACCTGAGAATTTAAGGTTAAAAATTTTGAATGAATTGCATAATTCTCATCTAGGCATAGTGAAAACTAAGGCAGAAGCACGTTCTAGGTTTTGGTTTCCAGGTATAGACAAGGTTTTAGAAAATATGATTGGTTCATGCAATGTTTGTTTGCAACTAAGGTCTAGTCCTTCCAGTGCACCACTTGCTCCGTGGCCTTTCCCATCTGGTCCGTTTATCCGTATTCATTTAGACTTTTTGGGTCCAGTAAATGGTCAAACATATTTAGTTATTGTTGACGCTTTTACGAAGTAGGTGGAGGTTTATGAAATGTTTACTTCTGCTACTTCCACGACTGTGTTAGATAAGTTACATGATTTTATTGCTCGTTTTGGTTTACCGGAGACTATAGTGTCTGATAATGGTACAGCTTTTACGTCTTCCGAATTCAATCAATTTTGTATTTTAAACGGAATTTCTCAAGTTACTTCTCCAGCATATTGTCCATCTAGCAATCGGCAGGCAGAAAGTTTTGTAAAGATAGTTAAGAAAGGAATTAAAACTAGCATTCTTTCTGCTAAAGATACGGCGGAAAAAAGGATTAGGCTACAGAAATATCTTTTTGACTATAGGAATTCTGTTCATTCAGTCACTGGGTTTTCGCCAGCACAATTGGTTTTTGGGCGAAAGTGAAGATCACGATTGGATTTATTAAATAAAAATTCATTGGTATCGCCAGTCTCACACGAATCCCTGGCAAACAAAGTAAAGTGTAAACAGTCTTTGCAGTGTAAGAATTATAAAGGAAGTAACCGTCAAATTTTTGAACTTGATGATAAAGTGTTATATAAAAGTTATATTGGAAATAATAAATTTAAATGGTTACAAGGATCGATTGTAAAAAAACTAGGAAAAGTTACATATCTTGTTAAGGACATTAATACTACGAATATTGTGAAGAAACATAAAAATCAGTTAATTAAAGACAGGAGTAGTTTCTCAAGCTCAGACAGACTTCGTTCATACGAGTTGATTGATGATATTAAAGTACAGAGTGAATCAAATGTGACTGATACTAGGGGGGAAGAGAGAAATATGTTAGAGAGTTCTCAAAGTGTACCTGATACTCCTTTACCATCTGGGAGTACCAGTACTAGACAGTTACGTGACATTCCTAGAATAGACTATAAGTCGTTACATAGAGGTTATATTTAAGTTTATTTTATGTTTTTCTGCTATTTGTTAAAATAAGAGGGAGGTGTTGTGTATCTGTGGAAACTCAGGTCCCGCGCTTTTTAAAGAAGTAAATCAGTACGAATACAACAAGTGTAGTTTTATTATTCCGCATACATAATAGAGATCGAGACCAAATTCCAGAAGTTCAAACTGGCATCCTGCTGCGCGGTTTACCAAGATGATTTGTTTGCTATATGTAAAGCTACCAAACGAAGAAAATTGGCAAATATCTGTAGGAAACAGTAGATGAAATATGTAATAGATAAATAATTAGAATAATAGACATATTTTGGTAAAAATAAGTCTTGTTTTCGTGATTATGTTTTAGATGTGCTTTTAATTAGTTCTTAGAAAAGTTCGTAAGCCGTAAAGCTAATTACGAATAAATTTGTTAACTCAATAATTCTCTGTCAATAATAGTTCCGAACAATTTACTGAAACCCACTAGCACCAATAAATTCAACGAGGTTGCTAAAATTTATAACTTTGTTTTGCAATTGCCATGTTGATCAAACAATTCCTAGAGTAAATTGTCGGCAGACAAATACCGTGAGTAGAGAAATAATAGATTTCTCACTCCATTCCACCACGTTACTTTGTAGTAGGAAGTAGACTACATCTTCCTGACAAATTTCATCCATGTATACTCAGTAGTTTTGGAGAAAATTTACTTTAAATTATCAAGTTCCATACCTGTCAAAAAGGATTCACAACCCTAAAAAGTGTCTCCAGTTGATTGGGCAGTCAGTTATTCTCTAGGGTGTTTATGACATAAAAGACTTCGGCAACAGAGGGTTAACGAATAAAAATTTATGAAAACACTTTATTGTTCACCAAAAATTGAAACTGCGTTATTTAAACTCGGTTCACCAAATGTTGCACAAAGGGCGGCCTTATCGTTTAAAGCGATCTCTTCCAGGCAACCCCTATGCAAATGAAAATATTAAAACATAATATCGGCGGTGTAGATAATAAACAATATAAAATACTCAAAACATAAATTAATAAATAAAATAATAATAAAAGACTTTATATACATATATACAAAGAAAGTATGAAACCTATATATATTATACACTAAGCAGCACTATTAAACTTGAGAGAGGAAAACAAATTAAAAAAAACAAAAATCTATATAAAACTAAAAAATTGGACTCATATTCTATTTACGGCTGTACATAATATTTTGACATTAGTGTATGCCTGTAGGACATGTTTGTCAATATTGAATATGTACATTAGCACATTTCTCTTGGGCCCAGCACTTTGCGACAATTACCTCTACGGCCTGTCGAAGTGTCGTACACAATTCAATATCCTCTCGATGTCATGTCTAATTTCGAGATTATGCATATACACTTGATATGTTAAAGGGGAAATTGGTAATAGAGTAGAGGGCAGTCAAATCAGTTGAGATACTATTTATCAGCTTACAAATGTTCTCGGCCTCACAAATTTTGTACGAGTCTTTAAAGTTATGACATCATGATTTTGTAAAATTAAAAGGAGTTAAACAATGTATTGATTGTTGTTATTTAAAGAGTAATAATCTCTATAAATATTACAAACGCGAAAGTTTGTAGGAACGTATGGATGTATGTTTGTTACTCTTTAATGCGAAAACTACTGAATGGATTTTGATGAATTTTACAATAATATATAGCTTACAAATCAGAATAACACATAAGCATAAGAATAAGAATTATCCAAAATAATACAATTTTCCATGATCACGCGGATGAAATCGCGGGTGCAGCAAATCTAAAAATATTTATATGGTACATAAAAACATAAAATATTATAAAGTAATATGTATTAGGAAGTCTGTTTTTATATGTAAATATTGCTAGAATTTAATATAACATTGTCTACCCAATTGTGGGATATATTATTAAAGGTTACGTAGACATTTTATCAAAAACGGATCCCTTATGACCTTATGTCCAAGTGCGAATTACTTATATCGTTAAAAGTAACCCGTCAGCTTTTATCTCACCTTACTGAAGTTACCACCATTTAAATTGTTGCAATGTTTAACGTAATTAACATGTTCCATTTCAAATTACGCATCAAATTCATCGCTACATCTGTGTGGCACAATCACTAACATGAAACCAGATGTAGCAAAAGTATTATAAAAACGACAGATTCATTCGTTTTTGTAGAAACTACGAAATATAGGAAGTTTTATAATGAATATAATTTCCTGCGGCCTATAAGCCTGTCGTAAGAAGTGACAAAACAACTCACAGCCAGGTGGTAGGGTATTTTCCTGACTAGATGTCTACCACCCCTGGTCTAGAATATGCCGCCATAACAACCATGAGTTGCGTTCCGGCATTAGTGACCAGATTCCAGTCTCTCTTAAGTGAGCAGCAGCGCATTTGTAGCACCTTTGGTGTTGCAAATGTCCATAGGCGAAAGTAACCGCTTTCCATCAAGTGAGCCGTCGACCTGTCTGCTGAACTCGTGCAATAAAAGAAATGCTGCGGCTGCATCTGCGTTCATGTTAAAGATTTAAACTTTTTATTTTTATTGTTTATAAATACGTTATCTGTCAATATTTAACATAATTAACATTGTCGTATACCTAGTAACGCATTAAATCTATCGCCATATCTGCATGAAACGGATTATATCTGTAACATATCGCAGATGAAGCCACATCATAAGAAATATAATCTATATGCCATTTTACAATACTTACGTTACGACGCAAGAAAACTGAGAGGTGGCTACCACAAATCTAATTGAGGGATAATTTTTTTATGTTTGTTTAGCTTTGCTTCTCTATGCAGATTTTAATAAACCAGGTCGATCTTTTGAAGTACGAAGGGGAAAACTTAGATAAAAAAACTAACGTGGCAATACAAAACACTAAATTCAACGAAACTTGTTTTGAACAAAATGTGCGAAGTAGTTTTAAAACATTGGATAATGAATTAAATTTTGAAAACGTAAGATGAAAATTTGAACAATAAAGCGTTTTGGAGTGGAAATAGCCAATTATGTTCATATTAGACGGATGATTGATTGATTTAATTTGAATGACAGACGCAGAGCTGAAACGACACGACGACATTCAATGACATTGAATGACTCGATTTTAAGTTTACATGAATCACTTATGGTTATTTCATCCAAATTTATACATAAAATTAATCCGTCTAATATCCGAATCGGCTTAAGTGTCATGAAACGTGCAAGTTCAATTGATTATTTAAATTACCCGTGTAGGAACGGAGAAAGAATACAATTTCCTGCAGCCGGGCGGCCTTTCGTAAGAGGCGACAAAGCCCACAGCCAGGTAGTAGTGCATTTCCCCGACTGGATGACTACCACGTCTGGTCTAGAGTATGCTCCATAACGGCCTCGATTTGTATTCCGGCAGCAGCATATTTGTAGCACCTTTGGTGTTGCGAATGTCCATGCCATGGTAACCGCTTTCCACCAGTGGGCTCTCTGCTGAACATATGCAATAAAAAAAATAGGTAACAACCTGAACTAATTAGATAGAATTATCGAAAATTTCGGTAAAATATTCTAATATTCCCAAAAATGCCACTTAATTTAATTTGATTTTCTAAGGAGTATATCTTCGTAGCGTTTCTCAAAGGCGGACTTTGTTTCCCTCAATGGCCCTTGATAATCGAGATACTGTTATAAGAAGGATAAAGTTCCTTAAGTACACAAAAAATGCTTTTCGAGAACTTTTATTAACTCATTTTCCACTTTGGAAGAAATATTTGGTGAAGCGATATCATTCTTTATTATTTTTTAGATTTTATTCGATATAATTTGGAATAATCTTTTAGATGTATTATTTTGGAGAAGTTACTATTTTTGCCTTTTTATTTAACAAATAGCTTCTGCCCGCGATTTCGTCAGCGTGGAATAGTTCAAAAAGTAAGTTAACAAAAACCCGATTTTGAAACAATAAAGTGATGATCTAAGAACCAAATAACATAAGACTGAAAACAATTAAAACATAATTTTACAAGTTATGTAGTATTTAATATGTTTTGGTTTGAAATAAATCAAAAATAACCATGCCAACATTTTAATTTCATATATTTTCATCACTAACACTACATAATAAAAATTTGAATATTATAATGTACTTAAAATCTACATATTTTCTAGGCAGATAATCTACACTCAAACTATGTCTATCATAAGCGAACAGTCCTGAATTATTAAGCATCTATTAACCTGATTAACAAATATAATTACTTAAACACCTAATACATAATCTAGAACGACTTTATTATTTAGTTTGAAACTCAATTACTGTAAATGGTCCAATGAAAGTTTACGATTTTTTGTTATACCTAATAAAATGTTGTCAGTAGAGGCGGAATTGGAGTTTTGTAAAATATCGTCTTTGCTCGCCATTGAATGGTAATCGTTCATTTCTGACCATACAATATCAGATTTCGCTATTCTTTTTCGTTCTTTGATTTTCGTGTACAATAGAACAGAAACCATAATAAAGAATACTACTACACCTAATGAGCAACCGACAATCAAACCTAACCTTCGATTCAAAATCGAAGACAGAGCAAACTTTTTGTCTGTTTTAGTTTTGAATAGAATCTGTTTTCTAAAAGTGTTAAAAGAAACACATTCACTAGATGGAGAACGCATAAGAATGCTTGCAGCAATATCTTGACTTATCACCGCAGTAGCATTTAAACTGTCATAAGTTTTATTGAGTATAGGTATAAATTCTTCTTCGTATTCAGAAACGTCTTCAGAGAGTGCGATCAGACATGCAACATAATTCATATTCGGTTCTAAATCCGTCAAATGTACAGAGGCTTCATTTTTTTCTAAGTATCTTGAATTTACCTGAAACGTAGAAAGTGATTAAGTTTTCCATGTACTCTGGTTTCACTCAACAAATTATAATTAACATTACCGATTCATTTACATAGGCTGGTGAAACTTGGAGTATAGTATTATTTACATTCAATTTAAATGTGACGAACTCTAATTATTTAATCCAGTTAACAGAGATAGGTATGTGGGATAACACAAAATCTATCTGAAAGCCAATAATAACCGGATAAACTTATTTTTTCCCCGATTTCCCGAATACCACGAGTATGATTGATGAATAGGTTTTTCTAGTATTTATAAGTGTATTTATCAATTATTCAAGCATAACTCACATCTGTATTCATATCCTCTCCGTAATATAAAATTTGTAATGTTTTGATAGCTGTTCGATTTCGTATGAACCAAGAAACTGATACTGAGTTATCTTTGTGTTTATCTACCGATAACTGTGAAATAACAGGAACATCGCATTTTTCTTTGGGATACTCGTCGTTGAGGCATGTGACTGCGCTTGATTTTATTATTTTAGGATGATCCTGAATCCATATCCAAGTATTATTTTTTTGGCAACTGCATATCAAAACATTGTCTGTAAAAAAAGCAAAATTGTTTTCGATTTCTAAACTGAAAGTAAATCTGAAATTCAGATATAATATGATGAATGCGCGTATACCTTTTATTGATATTTCTTGAATATGGTTTTCGACAGAATTAAGTAATTCTAGAGGTATTGTCTGTAATTTATTATGATCTAAATCAATCTGTATAATTCTGTTCAAATTACGAAAAGCAGTAACTGATATATATTTTATATTGTTGTAACTTAAATACAATACCGTTAGTTCCTTCAAATTGATCAGATCTTCATTTAAAATATTTTGCAGTTTGTTCTGAGAAAGGTCCAAAAGTTTTAAGTTACTTAACTCTTCAGCAAATGTCTCTATTGATTCAATGTTGTTATTTGACAAACATAATGTCCTCAGTTTCGTCAAACCACGAAAATTACTTGTTTTGAGTTGTGAAATCTTGTTATGGCTCAGGTCTAAATTCTCCAAGAAACTTAAATTCAAAAATGGACTTATCGACAAACGTCTTATTTTGTTGAATTTTAAATATAGGTGTTGTAAACTTGTAAACATTTCAAAGGTGATATCATCTATATTTGAGATATTAGTAGCACAAATATGTAACTCATATAAGTTCGCTATTAGAGTGTTATTGTCTAAGATTGTACTCGAAGTCCAAGAAACTGCGGGGTTTTTACTTATGTCTATATTAATAAGTGATATTCCAAATTTTTTGTAAGAAAACAAAAAATCAAACTTAACTATTTCATTAAATGAAACATTAATATTCTGAATATTGGGGAAAATTTCGAACATAACTAAAGGTAGGCTTTCTACTTTATTATAACTAACATCAAACGAAACCAACTCTTCAAATTTCACCTTCTTTTTGGCTGTTATAGTTTTAATTTCATTTTTTCTCAGAATGAGGTATTTTAATTTAATTAACCTTTCAAAACCGCTAAGCTCTATTCTTGGCAGAAGGTTATCGGCTATATCTAATGTTTCAACGTGCGTGAAGTTATGTAAAGTATTGTATGGTACGTAATCTAAGAAATTATTGCTTACATTAAATTCAGAAATAGAATTATGTGAATCAAATAAATTTGTGGGGATCATACTTATTATGTTTTGGGCTAAATTCAGTCTTAACAAATTTTTATTAAACTTGAACATGCCTTCAAATATGTGCTCCAAGTTACAATGTTCCATATATAATACTTCTAAAAGCGGCAATTGAATAAAAGACTCTAAAGGTAAATAGTCCAGAACGTTATAAGACAGAAATAGGTATTTCAAACCTGGAATGTTAATAGCTAACAGATCGCTTGATTTTAATGAGTTGTTTTTGAGAGACAAAAGTTTTAAATTATTTAACCCATTGAAGCTACCATTTTGTATTAATTGTATTTCACAGCTATCCAAATATATTGAACTGATTGGTAGACCATGCTGAAATGTATTCTGATAAAGAATTTTAAGAGGGTTAAAAGATAAGTTTAAACTACGTAACTTCTTTAAAGTGTCAAAAGCCATATCAAAAATAAAAATGATTAAATTATGAGATACATCTAAATCCTCCAACCCACTTAGCCCATAAAATGTATAATTTGTTATGTTGCGCAGAATATTAAATTGAAGATCCAAATATCTTGTTGAATTCAAGTACTGCAATGAATAGTCTTCAATTATTGATATCTCATTATAATTTAATTCGAGTCGAGTAATAAAACTTAAATTACGAAAAGTGCTTTTCATTAAAAATTTTAAGCGATTACTTTTCAAACTCAGATAGTCTAATTTCTCTTGAGATCGAAACATAAAATTGCCTATTAAGGATAATAAGTTATATTCTAAATGTAATGTTCGCAAATTTGAACTTAATTTTGGTAAAACATCATTCAAGTCGATTATGTAATTATTGTGCAGGCTCAAATATTTTAAGTCTTTCATTTCTACGAACGATCCCGCCTCAATAAAGGTAATTTCGTTGTGGTCCAAATACAGTTCTTCTACACTTTTAGAATTTATGAAATAATGTTTAGTTATTAGTTTAAGTTTATTATTGTTTAATCTAATTTCATTAACCTTTTCTAGTGATCCTAAGGTGTGATTATTCAAATCTAAGAAATTATTATTGTCTAACCTTATTGTTAATATATTTTTATTGTTTACAAAAATATTATGTGGCACTTGATTTAAGTAATTATATTCTAAATGAAGCTTAACTAGATTCTCTAAATTACTAAAGGTCTCACTATGAATGTTGCTTATACAATTCTTATCCAAATGTATTGCATTGATTTTCTTGGAATTAAGAAAGGAGTCTATTGGCACATCCAAAATATTATTATGACTTAAATACACTTCTGTGAGTGATGGTAGATTAGAAAACAAACTGTGAATATGATGCATGTGATTGTTGCTTAAGTCTACGACTTCTAAATTTTCATTGTATTGAAAAATGTTGGGGTTTAACACTTTTATTCTATTGTGACTTAAATCTAGTGACTTTAAACTAACTAGAGAGTAGAAAGCCCGATAGTGTATGTTATTGATCAAATTAAAATGAAACGATAACTTTGTTAGGGACGGACAAAATTTAAGGCAGTCTTCTGAAATAAATTCAAAATTATTAGAGTTTAAATCTAAGTATTCCAAGGATATAAGGTCTGTATTTTCAACGATCGGAAATGAAGACAATTCATTCCAAGCCAATCTTAAAGAACGCAGATGTCTCAAATTTGCGAGTGCAGTTATTGGAAACGTAGTGAGGTTGTTTTCGCTCAAATCAATTTCAGATAGGGAGAGTTCTAGACCAAAGAAAGCAGATTCCGATATATCACGCAGTACATTTCCTTTTATGTCCAATTTCATTAACGGAAGCCCATAAAAGCTGTAGCTGGGTATTTCCTCGATATAATTAGTCGTCAAGTCGATCGCCATCAGTTTCAATAACCCAGACAATGCTTTCTGAGGTATTATTTTGATCTTGCTCGATATAATACTTAACGTTTCAAGGCACTTTCTCAATGGTATAAACGTATCATCGCCAATATCTTTTATGCTTGTTCTTGACATATGGATATGCTTTATGCAAACGCCTTGGGGAATAAAGTGGGTCCCCAAAGCCTCTTCGTTGTCATCGAGGTCATAAACAGACAATGAATGAATATTAGAAATACTCTTAAGTGCATTTTTTATATCCTTCGAGGCAGTATCTTGGCAATCAAGGAACAGCCCTGCAATTTGTCATATCACACATTAATATACTCCTTCTATATCTAGATAACTGACTTGATAAATACCAAGGTTGTCTTACCGTCTTCAAATGTGTTACATGAACATTTATTGGTTCTCGTTAAGTCGGGACATCCCAGGGTATTTTCAGCTCGTAAAATGGAGGGTAGAACCAGTAGTAATGGAATAATTTGCAAAATGAGGTGGTCATTTTTCTTGTTCTTAACGCATACAATATTTTTCATACTTACATTATTGTACTATGTTTACATTTTATTGACGGTTCTGTAACAAAATAAACGTATTTTTATTATTTGTTTTCTTCTTATTATCGAACAAAGAAAGGTTAATTTTGCGGAAGCAGAGCAAGTGATACGCACGAGTGGATTATAAGGAAATGCTTTCTAACGTAACATAAAAATAATTTTCCCCACATTTTTATATTCAAAGTATATTTGAACACATGCGGGTAAAAGAATAATATTACTTTACTCCAACTTGATTATCCTTCAAGAATAAGTAGAGGTAAAAATAAATTGGATTTACAAAAATTGCTATAACACATAAGCAAATAGCTCTCAGCATGTTTTAATTGTTTCTCCTGTCATGTTAAAGGTCATGTTATTAGCCCTTTTTAAAACTTAAATCCCATAAGTAGACCAAAATGAAGAGGATGAAATCCATAGGCGTACGACCAGCCATTCTGACAGCGTTGTGTATTGAGAACAATGTACTAAGTTTGGGACGCTCACAAAGTCTAACATAACGCAATAGGGTATTGAGAGGTTGAGCCTTTTTTGCGAGGTGTAATCTATCATGGATACTGCATCGCTTGGAGATTGCACTAACGTTATGTTTCATACTCCACGGTATGATTAGACCTACCAATCAAATCACCGCTCTCTGTGATGGCACTAGCTCATAGAGCCCCTTCTGATATTCTTTGTTAAACGTTCTTTGTTCATATTCAATGCATATGCGAGAATACAACGCAACTCTATCTCTGGACTACTCTCTGAACGATGAGTTTAGAGCTTGTGGCGGAACTTGAAACATGTTTCAGAACAAAATTCAATGATTTAGTTTAATTTGAACAGACCAATCAATAGCTACAGATATAAGTATTATATGTATATTGTTTTCATGGAACAATTGTAAGTGCGGTAGAGTTTGTACTGATAGACCGCAACGTACTTACGCACATGTCTTAGAGAGTGGCTTGGTATTAAGGACCTATAACAAACGCGTATTTATGAAAAAACTAATCAATGTAGGTGAAGCAAATAGATATCCATCGTCTTTGTCTACCTCTATGGAAAAAGGCGTGATAATATATATCTAGTTATTCGAAATAGAACATAATTGAGATATAATCTCGATGAATAAAATAGGGTAGACTGAGACCGGCGTTTCCAGAGTGAAGCCGGCTAAGGGAAGGCGATAGAGGGTTACGTTTTATATCTAGGTATGTATGGAATAGTTGGGTATTTGTATAGAAAATGTCGGGTTCAATTTCTATACAAAAAGGCTGACACTTACTTTAACTTCAATTTCCTCTTTAAAGCCATTCATTTTAATCAAATATTATTAAGTGTACGTAATCTGTCTTTCTATACGCAGTCTTCTAAGCTCATATCTAATTTAACTTTCCCATGATTCAACAACGCTCTCCCTATGTTACGGGTAAGTATACATAATTAAGTATACATCCCTGCTTTCCGCGCATACACGAGGCTAAATCGTATGTTAATTGTTTTTCAAGTTGTTTACAGATAAGGCACGTTTGTGATTCAGATTTTGCTTTAAGCTTTTGATGCTGCAGCATTCTTTATGTATTCACATAAAGCTCTATTTTAAGCTGCAAAACAGATAAAAGACAAGAAAATGCTAAGTGTATAATCATTTTCATAATACACATTCTTACTTCCTAATCGTAATTTATTTATTTATTTCACACAGCAGATTACAACCATAATACCATACACCTGAATATTATTAATATAGTTTTGGAATCTAGGTCGTATTCCTAAACACGTGAATACAGAAAATTCAAAATACAGATACTTATATCGTTATGAATAATATACCATACCGTAGTTTAGATTCTTTAACATGTGTTTGTTGATAACAATAAATTAATATATACCAGAGAAGTTTGATGATCAATCGCCCAAACTCTCTATTGTTACCGTTGAATATATCTAAAACGGAATTATCACTGACCAGCTCATTATATAAACGACACATTCTGGTCAATGGGTTGTAGTAAGATGATTATTGAAGTGAAACTTCTATATAGAGGGGGTCTTACGCAGTTTTGGCTCACGAAAAGATGTCACAGTCACGTGATCACCGTCACTAATTCTAACATTTTTAAACTCGTGATATCTTTCGAATGGAATGTCCGAATTGAATAATTCAAAAAGTTATATAAAGGTATTGAAGCAGTCTTGAATGAATTTATTTTGATAAGGATTAATACCAAGATACAAATTATAATGTTCAGGAGCTTGGGAGAAGAGAAACAACGTTTTCACTTGTAAGGTTTTAATCCGAACTGACTATATTATGAAATACAGAAGTACCCTCTTTTATCATGACTATTAATATACTACATTCCTCCCCACTTATTTTAGACCACACTATACTATACACATGCTTAAAACTACGATAAACGATACAATAAAACTACAATAAATTACAAACTGAAATTTCATAAATATTTATATTTTTGACCTTTTAGTCGACACTGCCTAACGGGTCGCCTTGGCAATGTTGGCTCACTTTGGCAAGGTTCACAGGGCTCAGACTCCGACGTGTGACCCTCTCCTGCTTCGGACTCTTCCGTCTGGGGCTCACTGGACGCATCATTGTGCTCAACAGTTTCTACATTAGTTTCTTCAATAACATCCGCTTCTGGTAAACATGGAACGTCACTCTCAGGGCACGGCAGAACAAGGGAACTCCTTGACCTGTGTTTTAACTGATCAACGTGTCTATGAACTGGGTTCCCGCCATCCCCAATTACTTGTAAATTCGAAGGACCCAATGACTCTCCTACTGTTCCCGGAAGCCACTTGTCTCCCTTAAGATATTGCCGATACCACACTGCCTCACCTTTCTCGAATTTCCTAGAAGCACCTCCAGCATCATCAATCTGACGCTGTTGTACTTGCCTCATTCGCCTTTCACGATCGGGCTTTAGGGCATCTAACCTAGTACGCAGTCCCCTGCCTAACATCAGCATAGCTGGACTTTCACCCGTGGAAGTGTGTTGCGTGTTCCTATAGTATAATAAAAATGTATTTAAAGCTTTTATTACGTTAACCTTCTCAAAGTTAGCTTTTTTTATAACGCGTTTTAGGGTTTTAACAGCATTTTCTGCAGCACCGTTCGATGAGGGATGATACGGTGCCGTGAAAATGTGTTGTATGCCGTTACTGTTAAGAAATATTTTAAATTCTTGACTGGTGAAAGGTGGACCGTTGTCTGATACAATTTGCCGCGGTAAACCCCATCTACTCCAGAGCTCATTTAATCTATCTATTGTACTAGCTGCTGCTGTACTAGGGACGTTAAATATCTCTAACCACTTAGATGTAGCATCGATTACGACTAAATATAATTTTCCGAATATAGGACCCAAAAAATCTAAATGTAGCCGTGTCCAAGGGCGGGCTGGTCAGGCCCACGGGACGGGCGCTTGTCGCGGCGGTGCGTCCGCCTGTGATGCGCATACTTCGCACACTCGACACATTTGTTCAACTGCTTCGTCAATTCCGGGCCACCAAGCATAGCTGCGCGCCAGTGCTTTGGACTTAACAATGCCCATATGAGGTTCATGCAATAATTTCAAAACCCTATCCCTGCATTTTTCCGGAATAACCACCCGGTGACCCCACATAATACACCCTAGCTCTTCATATAGCTCAGTTTTTCTATTGTGATATGGTTTCATTGCATTTAAATCACAATTTTCCGGCCAACCATCTCTTATATAAGATAATAATATACTTAAAATAGGATCCCTACTTGTGTGTGACTTAACATCGTTATAGTCTAATAAGAGTGCTTCTTGAGCGAAATGCAAGTGCGTTTGTTCGGGCGCAATAGTAGAAACCGGTTTGTTATCGCGCGGTGGCAGTCGAGACAAACTATCGGCGCTATTGCGATCTGTGCGCACGTATTCTATATCATACGTATACGCAGATAGGATGATGGCCCAACGCTGCATACGGCTGGCAGTCATAGTCGGTATACCTTTATAGGGACCGAAAATGGATACCAGAGGCTTGTGATCGGTTCGCAGGGTAAAATGTCTATCATAAACGTATTGGTGAAACTTCCTCATACAAAAAATTATAGCTAGCGCCTCCCTATGTATTTGCGAGTAATTTTTCTCAGCTGCTGTCAGCGTTCGAGACACAAATGCGACGGGGCGTTCCTCACCGCGGGCGCCCGCGCCCCGCCCAACCGGCTGCAATAGTACTCCCCCCACACCCGCTGCGCTCGCGTCACAGGTTACTATCAGCGGCTTATCGGGATCATAATGTGCTAACACTTCCGAACCTATTAATGTATTTTTAATTTGACAAAATGCGCCCTCACATTCTGGAGTCCACCGCCACCTTACATTTTTCTTCAACAGAGCATACAAAGGTAACAACTTCTGAGAAAAGTTTTTAATAAATTTCGCAAAGAAATTAACTAATCCTAGGAATGAACGTAGCTCGGATACGTTTTGCGGTCTGGACATATGTTTGACTGCTTCAATTTTGCTCGGGTCTGCCCTGACGCCATTTTTGGAAACAATGTGACCCAGATATTTTACCTCATTTACAAAAAATACACATTTTGATTTTTTTAACTTAAGTCCATTTTCAAAAAGACGTTGGAATACGGCTTCCAAGGTGCTAAAATGATCACTTTCTGATTTAGTTCCAATTATTACATCATCACTAAAAATTGCAACATTTGGTATGTCGCCTAAAAGGTTAGTCATTATCCGTTGGAAAATTCCTGGACTAGATGACAGTCCAAATACTAAACGATTATAACGGAACAGACCACGATGTGTGTTTATGGTTGTAAATGACTTAGACTTGTCTAATTCTATTTGGTTATACGACTGTGACAAATCGATTTTACTAAAATATTGAGCTCCTTGTAACATAATTAGTGCATCTTCAAATCTAGGCAGTGGGTACCGGTCGACAATTAAAGCAGGATTTAAAGTTGACTTATAATCTACACATAGCCTGAGAGTGCCGTCCGCTTTGTTCACTGGAACTAATGGTGAGGCCCAGTCGGAGCAGTCGACGGGCTCGATGACGCCGGCGCGCAGCATCGTGTCCAGCTCCGCGTCGACGCGCGCGCGCAACGCGTACGGCAGGGGTCGTGCGCGGCTGAACACCGGCGCCGCGCCCTCCCGCACCCTTAACGTAGCCTTGCCTCCTGTGAACCTTCCCAAACTGCCATCGAACAATTCCTTATACCTATTTAACAAATTATTTAAATTACAATCATATTTATTGTTACAAGACTTGTTATCAAGAGATACTTGGCTGCTATACAAGTTATAAAAAGGTATAGACAGCTCACTAAGCCACTGTCTACCTATTAGTGACGTAGTTCCCCCACTAATGACAAACAGCTCTAATTCCTTTACATTTCCCTTGTAAGATACATTACACTTTATATATCCCGACGGCTTGACAACCGAACCATCGTAAAATCTTAAGCTAAGATTGTGAGACATTAGCTTTTTGTAATTAAAATACTTATTATACATAATTTTACTTATACAAGATATCGGCGTACCCGTATCTACCTCCATGGATATAATTTTACCATCAATAGATATAGGCAAACTCACCGCCTTGTAATCACCGAGACAAAGTTGGTGTAAATCAATCATCTGCTCATCCAACTGCTGGTCTGATTCCTCTTGCTCCTTCACTGAACTATAATTAAATTTTCGTTCAACGGTTTTTCGTGAATTCATACCCTCCATCTCCGGACACACTCGACGGAGATGTCCCTGACGTCTACACCGGCTGCAAACGAAATCACGGAATCTACAGTTCCCGTAGCTGTGACTCGTCGATCCGCAGCCCTTACAGTTGCCGTGTTCAGGCTCTGGCTTACTCTGCCTTCCCGTCCACCGTGTCGTGCTCCGTCCCGCGCTGCTGCCGCGCTGCTGCCGTGCCCGGCCGCTGCGCCCCTCCCGCACCGCATGGAGCTCAACGCTCTGTGACGTTCCCGGGATACTCCGTACCTCTACAGCCGCTGCATCTCGCTCGGCAGCCTCCAGTGATATAGCGATCTGAACTGCCTTCACAAAAGTCAAACTTTCGTCTTCTGCGAACAAGCGTTGACGAAAAATGTCGTTTTTCAATCCACACACAAATTGATCACGCAAGTTTTCATTGAGGTTATCCTTGAAATTGCACGTCCGTGCCAACCTCTTTAACTCTGCTACATAGTTGTTAACATTTTCATCGCTATCTTGTCGCCTCTGCCTGAAACGGAATCTTTCAGCGAGCACTGATGGACTCGGTTGTAAATGATTACGTAGTAGTTCCACCGCCTCACTGTAATCTAATTCCGATGGTTTCCGTGGGCTAGCTAGATTTACAAGCAGTTCGTACACCTCATCTCCCATCACAGCAATCATCGTTGGTAATTTTAAGTCGTCTTTAATGCCATTCACTTTAAAGTACATTTGTAGTCGATCCGCATATGACGACCACACTCCCGACTTTACGTCGAACTCACTAATTTTACCAATCGACATTTTGTGCACAACCACAACACGCACAGTTCGATATTTTATGATTTCTCGTCGCCAGTATAATGTTCAGGAGCTTGGGAGAAGAGAAACAACGTTTTCACTTGTAAGGTTTTAATCCGAACTGACTATATTATGAAATACAGAAGTACCCTCTTTTATCATGACTATTAATATACTACACAAATAAAGAGCCTATTCTAGCGGCGGCATTTTAATTATTTTTTTATAATAAAAAAACGCTTATTGTGGCATAACTGTAGTAGTTAGATATATGTTGTCGCGATACTTTTTGTAAATAATGATGTGTTCTACAAAGTCGTAGTACATTATTTTATTTTATCATTAATAGTTTTCGCAGTGCACCCGATTTTGTATTTTTTTTATACCTTGGATTAAATTATTGGAGTTTTAGTAATGATCCTTATTTTTTTGTAAATATAATATACCCTATATAGGGTATACCCTATGTCACTCGGGGATAGCGTAGCTTGCCAACAGTGAAAGAATTTTTCAAATCGGTTCAGTAATTTATTTTATTTGTTATTTTATCATCAATAGTTTTCGCAGCGCACGCGATTTTAGGTATTTTTTTTTATACATTGGACTACATTATTGGAGTTTTAGTAATGATCCCTAATTTTTTTATAAATATAATATACCCTATGTCACCCGGGTATAGCGTAGCATGCCAACAGTGAAAGAATTTTGCAAATCGGTTCAGTAGTTTCAGAGCTTCTTCAATGCAAACAAACAATCTAGTCTTTCCTCTTAATAATATTGGTCCAGATATTCATATATTTACTTTAAAATTAATTCGATATGTGCATATTACAAAAAGCGTAAGATTTTGCGCTAGAAGTTGTTACAATAGTATTGGGAGCTGGGTTGCCCTAAAAAGCGCTTTATCTATCTCCGAAAGCGCTATTGAAGCCCCAGTGAGCCGAACGCCGGGGAAATCCCGTAAACGAGAAAGCGAGCGAGGATGTACCTCGTCCCTCTAATACCTCCTTGGACTCGTATACATAATAAAACTGCGTTTATTACCGCGCTGAAAACCGTTAAAACGTAGTTTTATTACCTATACCTCTGCTCTCCACGTGATTGGGTATCACTGCCACTATTTGTGGTCTGTGTAAAAAAAAAATGAGAGTTTGTTAAGGAAACAAATTAACAAAAAGAAAATTTTGCCAACGGTTCAGTTTTTCGAAAGTCACGACAAAAGTGAACGACAACGAACGGCAAAACTGTTGACGTAAAAAAATAGTCGGTGCGTGTGTAGCGTATTACACCATTAAAATGTACCTAACCTAACCAAATCATAATTAAAAAGGTATTAAAGGTAAAAAAGGTATTTTATACTTTTTTATACGTTTTTGAAGTCGGTTTTTTAAACGAAGTTTTTTTTATTTTATTTGTTACTTTTTAGTGTCTACATGTATGGGTAGACCCACGGAAGGTGCCGCGCTCCTTAAAAACTATAGGTCCCAAGAAACCGGAACAAAAAAATGTTCGTAAAATGAAAACTACTGGGCCAAACCATGTTAAATTTTTAGGGACCAAATGGCAACTATTCTACATCAAACTGAAAAGAATCACGTAAATCGGATCACAAATCTCGGAGTAATCGGTGAACATACATTTAAAAAAATAGGAGATTTCGACGAATTGAGAACCTCCTCCTTTTTTGAAGTCTATTAAAAACAGAAATGAACGCGGTGAGTTTTATGAATATTTGTCTATGTCAACAGAAACATTTGATTACATCTGTAATGGATTACGCAGTGATTGTACGCGTTATACTCGTATAAGTGTGGAAGAAAGAAGAGTGCGTCGATGGTCGCGCGATGAAAACTACACAATTTGATCGCAACGCATGATCGCGCGACCTTCAATAGGACATTCAGTAGTTATCAGTATGTTTGAACGCACGGTCGCACGATCATTTTTTGATCGCATCGCATCAATTGCGCGAGCGATGACAATAAGACGGCGCCTTACACTTGCTTGCATATACATAAATACACATATATGTACATATATATCTAAGCAAAAGTAGTGGCCTGATACCAAACTCGAGGTCCCCCGGAGGTCGGCATATTTGTCGCCATGTTCAACATTTCAACACCTTTGATGTTGAAATAGTAAACACTTTCTATCTTTCGATCGTGACCTACCTTATGCACTCTAGCAATAAGAAAAACCACGACCGTACTCTTTCTCAAAGAAAATATTACCATTTTAGTATGAATATTACACAAGGTATTTACACAGCACTTGCCTGCAAAGTCACGAACCTCTAGGCACGAACGTACTAATATTTACCCTGTAGGCTTTAGCCGCTTTGTGTGCAAGGTCCACAGTGCTAAACATATATTTATGCTTCGTTTTGTTTCGTTACAAAATGAAAACCGAAGATTAACCTAAAGAACCAAAAATACTATACAAAACGTGTACATATTTTGCTTAAAGTAAGAGAGTTCAGTTCCCAGTAGAGTCAACGTAAACGAACTTATGTTATTTGGAAATGTATAGATTTAGTGTTGTTCTTTATATATTATCGATTAAATACCTTATCTTGAGCAGCAACTTTGTATTTGTCTGGTTATTTAAAAAAGAAATACATGAAGTTTACAGATGCTGTCAAAAATAAATAGTAATTTTTATAAGGTAAAGAAAAAATAAATCGATTATATACTTCGAGTATTCCAAGTAAATAAAACAATCTAGGTAAAATGAATAAATACCCTTTGAAAGAAATATGTGAAAAATGAAAATATAACTTAAAAATGAGTTAATAATTCAGAGCTGCCAATGTTGCTAAGACAACAGAGGAATAGATAGATCAATACCTCATGGAAAATTATGCTCAAAGATACTGTCTCTTGGCAAGCTTTGGCAAAAAGTGATCACCTTGATAAATAATAAAAAAGGTTTATACCGAAAAGTTTAATACTCGTTTAACCCTTTTCAGGGAACTGGCATAAAATGGCTGCCTTATGTCTAGTTTCTATAAGCTTATAAGACCCTCTAGGATTAGATTTGCTCTGACATAAGTTTCCAGTATATGAAACTGTTGCTACGAGTATATTCTTATTCATAAAAATAATATACATCTTTAGAGTACGCAAAAAAAGGTATTTAGTCGCATTATTTATAGGTATTTATTATAGCAATAATACATACTACTAAGTATATTAACAAGTTTCGATGGTTTCTCCCAAATTCCCCTGGAACCACTCATCATATCTTGACTTGGTGACTATGGGACCATTTAAGGAATAAAAAAAACTCTCTTTCGAATAAAAAAAAGTTGAAAATTGGTTCACAATTGACAGAGAAATCGCGTAACATTCATAAAAAATAAGCGGTTTTAGAAAATGTTATACTGGGACGCATATACTAACTTTTTGCATACTGTAGGTGCTCGGTGTACTTTGATAAAGATTGTTCTTGATTCCCCTGGAATCCACTCACCAGACCTGACTTGGTGAGCATAAAATCATCTCAGGAGTATAGGCTTACGAATAAAGAAAAAAAGTAAATTGCTCCACAATCAACGAAGATATCGTGTAACAAAGAAGTCAGTTAACAAATTTCTAAGTTTTCTCTCGATTTCCCTAGGATCCACTGACACTGGCATGGTGATATGGGATCAATTCGGAAATATACGCTATGGATTAAAAGAAAAAAAATTGAAAATCGTTTCACGATTGACGGGGAAATCGAGTAACGAACATAAAAAACCATAGATGAATTGAGAATCTCCTCTTTCTGAAGTCGGTTAAAAAAATATGCAGCCTTAAGTTTTAAAGCGATCTCTTACAAGTAACCTAATTTAAAGGACAACATTAACTAATCAAGCGATGTACGTGGTGCAGGAAATGAGATCTATCGAAAATCTGAACAATTCTTTAGTGACATTAATCTCGTATATAGCAACAAATTATATATGTATTTCTAGTTCTAAAAAGGGTATTAGTATTTTTGAAACCATTTTATACAATGACTTCAAATCGTAGTTATTTGTGTTAATAATATGCAGCAAAAATTGCGCAATATATAGGTCAAGTAGCACTTACGGTACATTTTGCCTATCTGGTGCCGTAAAGAATGTGTAAATGACGCTCTCGGAAGTCAAGGGGTTGCCATTTTTTACGCCAGCAATTCCAGCAATTCTCAGGCCAGTAAAACCATCCACATAATAGTAAATCACTTCCACTATGTCATGACTAATCATTGCAAGAATATGAGAACATTTACTTTGTTTAATCACCTATTTTTACCCGACTTTCAAAAGGAGGAGGTTCTCAATTAGACTGCATTTTTTCATGTTTGTTACGCAATTACTCCGTCAATTTTAAACAGATCATGACATTTTTTTGGTTATTACAAAGAGACGAGGTCACATCACCTTAAAATATTATTTCTAAAGCTATTCAAGCAACTAAAAAGATGATTTGTTTTTAACAAAATCAAAACTGACTTGAAGCTTAACATTTATGTTGTATGCAACACAAATTTTTAAGTATATTCCACCGACTTCAAGATGTAGAAAATATTTATCTTATGCGTTTTAATTTGAAATCGGTTTTATTTTTGTAACAAAAAATAGTAAAATGTTGTAAAATAAACAAAATCAGCTGGACGATAAAACAGTCGTAAGTTCTGCTTTGTGTAACTTAACTTTTCCAAAGAACAATGCAACTTTGTTCCTTTACAGGCCAGGATATGTATATACAAACAACAGTGCGATTAGTACAACTTTATTTCATCGTCTAATGCTGATATTAGACGGATCAATTATGTTGAAAGGCCACGATGGTATTCAATGACATTGAATAAATTAAGTTTATGTTTATTTGAATCACTTTGATTGATTCATCTAAATTGAAAGCCAAACGAACCTATCGGCTTAAATTATAGCAGCATAATGTCTGATATACTTATGTCGCATTCCAGTCCCTTTAAATTCAGATCTTACATACTTTTACAATTAACGCATGGCGGCGATGAAACCTGCATTAGTTAAACCTAAAAAAATAAGTAATCATTGTACCAAAGCCACCGATACGTCTTAGAAAATCGTGACGGGTTTATCTATCGCCGGTTTTTTCAAAAAGGAGGAGACCCGAGCCCAGCAGTGGGACGTTAAATGGACTGATATTATATTATATTTTTGTTAACGTCTAAGCCTTTTTAATAATAATAAAAACCCATAAAGGTCCCGCTGCTGACAGTATGCCTTTTTTTGTCCAGGAGAAATCCGTTTGAAGACTAAACCGCGACAGACAGCCTGGGGGGATAATTCGCGACCCGTGAATGTGGGATTCGCCAGATCGGAGGTGGCACTAGCGTGTCCAGTTAGAACTGGTCACGCTATTGTCACTCCCCAGTTAGAGATACCCATTAAAACCTCTGGTGTTCCGTCCTGCCTGCCCCCCCCCCCCCTCACTAGGCCTCTTCCAATACCGGAGAAGTGCTGAAATTATGCGTGCCACAACATGCTTGTCTGTCAACCTCTGTTTTCCTTCAGCGTTGTTAGGACGTGTTAATTGTAACAATATGCATGTTAGGTCAGAAAAACGCCTAAGTGGTGCTTGTATTCTGGCTAAGATTCAAACCCTAACCCTATGGGTTTGAGACGCTTGCGCTAGCCATTACGCTACCACGACTTCTTTAAACCCTTACTCATACTAAAAGCCGTTTATCATTTATGACCTAACAGAGTTGTACCTATGTATTCATTAAAGCAAGGACTTTACTCAATGAAATTAGGCACTCTGTGTCGTATTAAGCGTTTATACCGCTCAATTCTACAAATGGAATCCGCTTCATGTTCCTCTAATAGTGAGATTATCAAACATTTGAAGATTATGCTAATATTTCCATTATTCGCCGTGGAGTACACTGTTAAGCAAATACATAAAATTGTATTGTTGTAATTAAATACACCGTTGCGCATTTCATTATGATTATTGCGTAATGATACTGCGGCACTTATAAAGTCTATATTATTATTACATTGAATATCTTGTTAATGCCATTTATCCATAGACTGGAAGCTGTAATGTTTAAATTATTTTAATATTGATAATATTTTGATTTAAAATAAAAAATTGAATCAGACATTTAACTCAAACAATAATTTAAATTATAATAACACATATAAGTTAAGAAAGTTCATGTACTTTACGAATAAACATGCAAACCAAAAATCAATTTCTAACCTTTCTTTCGTAGCGTGGAATACGAACTTATAACAATTACAAAATAATATTAGAAAAAACAACAGCGTAAATAAATTAACCACAGCAAACTGACTACCAAACAAAAGTTAGGATAAAATATTTATTTACGTACCTATCAAGCTGTTCCTTTGCGCTGACACAGAACTAGTGGCTAATTACGAAGCGGTGCTATCATAGAGACGGTAGAGTCTATTTTCGCGTCGCAGTCTCCGGAAGAGGGGCGTGGGTTGAACTGCGCCTGTCTTGCCCACCAGAGCTCCACCACGCGTGAAACGAACTGAATTTCAATCACGTTTTAAGTTTTTATCGGTATGTTAAGGACTGAATGTGTGTTAGAGCAACACAGAACGCCTGGGGTCATTAGAAAGCTCGGGAGAAGACTGCCGCGGCGGCGCGCGCTTGGTAGGTCACCGCCGTTGTTGCGGCACCCCCGACCCACTATTATTATACTTTTATGACGAATCGGATTTTGCTACCCTAACACCCGGCTTTTGTAGTGACGTGAACGTGCCACCGTTTATCTTATGGCTTATCGCTGATTTTGTCTAAATGTGTTAACGACTTTCACTGGTTATAACACTTTGTTATGTAAATTTGCAACTTGCAAATATTTTGCTTTCGTTTTCATTTCTCTTGCGTTTAAAGATTTGAAATGGGCTTCTGGTGAAGTTTTACCCTCAGTAGATACTACGATATGGGACTTATTTTTAACGACGTCTTAAAACAAAGAGCATATATTTCGGAGAGATGCAAAAGTCCATATGCGATCGAAATATTTTTCCACTAAGTTTAGCTAAAACATTTCCACCGTACTTCAACTAAAAAAATATACATATTTTGGATTTTTAACTTGTAGAATTCGCATAGAATTTGAACAAAATATCAATCATTTGCTGCAAATAAATTAAGAAAATATTTAAGTACTTCAACCACATATTATCTTTTATGCCACTTTCTTTACATATTAAACATTTTTTCATTATAATTATGAAATCTTATAACCATTATTTGCAATAATTACGTAAAATAAAATACAAGTTAACTTATAAAATATTATAATAAAACACACTACCCGAATTATGGTGTCACCAATGAAAATGATTAATTAATTATAGCCGTAGGTACCCCGGCTCGATAAGCTTTATGGAATTAAATTAATAATGAAGCATACGTGGCACAACTATGGAGAATTATACTTTTATTATATCGCTTTCTGTTTCGTTATCATATTCTAATAAGTCAATAGATAAGTGATATTATTTTAGTGGTTAAATATATACGTTATACGTACTGTATACGTTTATTACAGGATCTCATCATATATAAGTTTTATGAGTTTATTGCATTGATACTTTAGTTTATAAATTACTGCCATACTCAGTAAAAAATAATAAATAAAGAACAATCAAAATGTTATACATATTTAATATATAACAAATTTGCTTATACTGACATAAGCTTCAAACACGTAATGTCAAAGTTCTATCAATGGTAAAATAATAGAATGTATAGTAAGATAATAGAAGACAGCATAAGTCAATTAAAAATAGCTAGCAAAATATAACCCTTATTTGTCTGGCTGTAATCGGGTAAAAATGTAGCCTACGCCGCGTACAAACGTCGGATAAAAATGTAACCATAATCTTAATATATATAAATCTCCTGTCACGATGTTTGTCCGCGATGGACTCCTAAACTACTAAACCGATTTTAATCAAATTTGCACACCGTGTGCAGTTTGATCCAACATGAAAGATAGGATAGTTTTTATACCGTTGGAACCGGTAGGTGGCGCTGAGATCGGGTTCTAGAATCCTCTTAACAACGGGGAGCGATTTTTTTTGTGTGTTTGAGTGGGTCCCCGGATGGTTTAAATCCACAATTGAAACCGGTAGGTGGCGCTGGGATCGGGTCATATTTTTTCAGAGCAGGACAACGTCTGCTGGGGCCGCTAGTATACTTATATAATGAATCGTCATCTCATTTATCAAAATCTGATTCGCAGTTTAGGCGTTACTGTTGAACATACTTAAATACGAAAAAACATAGACTGCTAAAGTATATCATATCCTTTGCTTTGCCTTAGTCGGATAAAAAAAACTTTTTCGCTTGTTTCACCCTATTTGTGTCCGATACTCGCTTTTGAGGTTCCGTCATAGTTGATCTCCAAATGTGAAAAAATTTAGAAGCATATTTTGATACACGCCGTATATTATTACATTGTTTGATACTCTTACGAGGCCCGATAGAGCCTTAACTGAATGAAATTATTTCGACTTGTGTGATTTTGTAGCATTCTTATTTTTCGTTTTATTTTTCCTCCTTTTCACCCTTTGGGTGTCGAGACACAATAGATCAAGCGTTGCAATTCTCACTTATTTTCTTTGCTAGTGAAATGAATTAATTAACTTTTCTTAAACGAGGTCAATATTTTATAGTCTCAATTATTATAATTAAGTAGATAAATGGTCTCGTAAATGTCCCACTGCTGGGCTCGGGCCTCTTGGTTTTTATGAGAATAGATAGTATATATACTATTTGGCACTGCTACGCTATGCATAATAGTATAGTCAAAGTACAACTTGTGGTATATATATGCGAATACGTGTGAATGTGAATACGTATGTGTGTGTAACTTTTTAAATTGTGTGTATTAATCTGTGTAATTTTAATCTGTATAATTTGAATAATGTAATGTAATATGTATTAGTACTATGGGGCATGTTTCCTGAAATAAAATTATAAATAAGTAAATATACTCGTCACGATGTTCCTAGGCATTTTGGTGGGTTATTATTAAAACTGTCTCAGAAGTGCATTTGTGTGTGCTTTTTCTGGTCAGGATTCAATCTCGCATCATTTGACTTTGTGACGCGAGTGAATTAACTACCAAGATACTAAGACACACGTTTGGGTCATATGATAATATACCAATGAACCAAATGTAAGCAGATCGTAGTATAACATAATTTTAACCCAAATTTAAAAATATTGCTAAGACGGTATACCTTACACTGAACATAAAATGTCATTGCTGCTATATATTTACCTATTTTACAGCATGTAACACGGCTGCGAGGAAATATAGTGATCCAACCCTCTCTACAAAGATTTACGTGTCTACCCACCGTCGTGATCATAAAACTTCGGTGTTTCGATCCGGCCTTGATGTCTGACAGTGCGCTAGTTATTGCAAACTTGGCACTAAAACCGCCACACTCACGCCCTATCTGGGTCAAAAGCGATTTTCCATTTGTAGCTTAAAATGTATCCATACTTCGGAGACCCATTACTGTGGAGTATATTTATAAGTACTGTTAGTACATAATACAGAACACAGAGAGCTATTTAATTTGACTTCCGAACGAAGAATGCCGATCTAGGTATAATTAAGTAATGTCACCCTAGACAGCTACTGTGACATGTGCATACGACTGAAGTCGAAGTGAGAATAATCTTTAGTCACTACGGCCGGTTATTTTTATATCCGAGTACTAAACACAACTACCCACAAATATTACAACAGTTCATATAATAATAGATGGTATTATTTGGAACAAATGTTTTAATAATGCATTTATACTACAAAATTCTCTATTAATACTTAAAAGGCAATCCATTACCCCTTTTAAAATATATTGCATGCACAGAGAGTATGAAATTTGTGCATGGTTAAGGTATGTATTGAATCGGGCGTGAGTCATCGTCAGGGTGCCACCACTGTAGTGCCAGCGTCGAGGACACGGTGCTGCATACTCTGCAGGAGTGTCCGGCCTGGGACGAGGAGCGCCGTGTCCTCGGCGCAAATATTGGACCAGACTTGTCGCTCCCGGCCGTGGTTCAAGCCATGGTCGGGGGCCAAACCGAGTGGGACGCCGTCGCCTCCTTTTGCGAGGCCGTCATGTCCGCAAAGGAGGCGGCGGAGCGGGAGAGAGAGCGAGCAGCCGTGCTCCTCTCCCGCCGCAGTAACCGGTCCCGGCGCCGGAGAACCACCAACCTCCGGCCGCCGTGAACACGCGGCGCGGGTGGCGGCCAGGGGAGGCCATGAGACCGCCACTCGCACTAAAAGCCGCCGAGGAGGGGGCGCGTGGGTGCCCGCGCGCGCCCCTCTCAATTGAGTACGGAGAGGCCTGCCCAACAAACAACAGGGGTGGGCCCACGCCAGCCGGGGTCGCGGAAGTAAAGCTCACGCATATCCCGCGACCCTGGCACATGGCGTCAGGTGGCACCAAGGGGTTTTAGTGGGTATTCCGGCTACCATCAACCGGCGAGTCCCACACTCCCCCGCCGAAGTCTCCCCCGGCGGGGGGTCCGCAAATGGATTTCCCCTTGTAAAAAAAAAAAAAAAAAATGTATTGAGAAAAAATGCAGAAAATTTATTCATAAATATTATGTGCTACAAATAATTAAACAAAATACTCATTTTTTATGTTTACGAGTATACTATTATAAGTATTGATAGTATATATCAAACATATACGTCTATGGTCAGTCATACAGAATACAGAGTATTGGCATAATTTTAAAATATAATGAATATGAATTACTGACAACATGGTTTAATGGGTTTCCATATGTATAAATATTTATTATATGATATGTATGCCGGTGCAAGAAATCCTAATATATTTTGTATATTAGATCTCTACTGTTTATATATTATGTGCAATTAACACTAAAAGCGAAATAAATGTAATAATTATAGAGAGTGTGTAAAATCACATACAGTTTCTATGAGTTAAAATACTCAACAAAAATATGTAATAATTAACTATATATGGAGTATTCAAAATCGCATACAGTATCTATGAGTTGAAATATAGAAAAAGAAGAAATAAATATAATAATAATTATAGAGAGCATGCATAATCCCATAAAGTATCTATGAGAAATAATTAAAAAAGAAAAGCTAACGAAATGTAGTTGTTATCACGAGTAGGTTAAACCTATAAAGTAATATGAGGATTTGTTTTATTATTCCTGTTTCGGTAACCTTTAGACGAGCATGAAGCCCGACGGTTGTCCGAGAATTCCCGGAGATTTCCTGGGGGATTGGCCAGAGTGAATTGAATAACCTAAAACTAAAAGAATAACTTGTGCTTCATTGCTGACGAAACCAACAAAATATAGACGACCAAGAACGTGATAGTGCATGTCGGGTGAAGACTACTTCTCACTTAAGGGAGACTGAAACCCGGCCATTGTTGCCGCAACATAACTCAAGGTTGTTATGGCGACATACTCTAGACAAGGGGTGATAGTTATCCAAACGGGCATATACCCTACCACCTGGCTAGTCGTTGGTATGTTGCCTCTTACGACAGGCCGTCCGGCTGCAGGAAATTGTATTCTTTTTCTATTCTAGCACGGACAGAACTGCTGTTTGTTCTGTCGTTTGGCCTATAAAAAGCAGGTTATCTTTAATATCTCAAACAATATTCAGCATAATCATCTTGCCAATAAACCAAATTTAGTAAAAGGCATTTTTCATTCTGTGTATTAAACACAGGAGGATTTTGAGGAATTTCTATCCTGTAATTCAAAAATGTCATTTATGACCTTACCTTAATTTGATTTCGATATCTTACTATGATTTTTGAATTTGATTCGCACAGATCGGGCAAAAGCTAGTCAGTCAATACTTAGTGTTAATGACAACTTTTGCCCGAGACCCTTCTCGAATTAAATAAATTTCGTACATAGAGTAGAGGACCGGCCGTTGGGTATGGGCATGTCATTGGGTAACTAATATCATGGTCCTTAGAAATGTACACATATTTTTCTTATTTGTAGCCTATAGCATTATTTGAATTCTAAACTCTAATTTATTTGTACCAAAATCATGTATATCCTTTGTTCTCTGGATAACGAAAACAAATCTACCCCACGGGTATGGTACATTTTTCTGGTCTAAAAGTAGCCTTGTGCAGAGTATAATATACCTCTGGTGTTTTAAGCAACAAAAATCCATCCAAATTTTCACATTTATGATATTCTAAATAAATATAATATAATTAGTATGATGGATGGAACTGACGATTTTACAAGGATACTATTTTTGCCAAAATGGGCACGGGAATACAAAAGTTTTAAACGTGTCATATTGCCTTACATAAAACGGTTCATATAAAATGTACTGCTCAATTTTCGTCCTGACGAAATGGCTTCGTCGCGTGAACTCACATTGAACAGGCTGGCTGAAACTACAGGGGTGTATGTAGGCAGACTTTTAATCTCAGTCGTACAATATACACTGAAAATTAAACTTGAAAATATAAACATTTGTTACGAAGGTCTGTTATATTGTGTCCACTAGGGGAAACCTGATTTTGATGAAGTTATCCTCTAAAAATGCTTTGAGAGTTAAAGTTTCTTTAGTGAATAACTGAAAATATGTTGGTAGTTTTAGCCTAGAATAAAAAAATAATAATAACAAGTAAAATAATAATAACAGGCTATGTAATAAAACTAAAAAGTCAATCAAGAATTAAATGTAAAAGGCGCTTTATGGTTGGAATCGGTTGTCTGTTTGTTTGTGTATCATAACTGATTATCCCAGGAACTACTAATGCTAGATATATATTTGCCACACTTACAGAAATGCCGTGTCTCTATGATTATGTAGCGTGCTTGCGACATTATTTTTAAATAATAAATAATGGTTATAAAGAGAAATTTTGTAGAAAATTGTAAAGTTGAAGAATTATATCAAGTGAGGTATCAAATAAAATAACTCTATACGAATAGTACGATCATTATATTATGCGTTAACTTCTTAAAAAAAAAACACTGTGCGTCCACCAAATTGCATTAATGCAATGGCTTTTGTATATTTATTTGACTACCTATAAAACAGGTGTGGACGTAGGGACGTTGATTAAATCGTGTGACCGATATATTCTAATAAAACTCCAAAACTCTTAGTATGGGACGCAACGTATGTCGATACGTTGGCGGCTTTCCATCTTCCAAATAGAGCCTTCACTGCTGGGGGAGCTGCCGCACTTCAAGAGACCCTGAAACGCCGCAAATATGCATCCATCGGTGACGGATACATATTTGTAGCTTTCGAGGTTGAGACTTTAGGGCCATGGGGACGTGAGGCTTATCAACTTTATCGAGACCTTTCAAGATGATTGAAAGAAGTCTCGCGTGACCAAAGGGCTGGCCTGTATTTAGGGCAACGAATAAGCGTTGCCATACAACGAGGGAATGCGGCCAGCATTTTGGGAACGCTCCCCACTGACAGCGATTTGGACTACATCTTTTACTTGTAAATATATTTATAGTAGTATTTAAACTCTAAAATAAAGATACTAAATGACCCGAATACATTGCACCAATTGACATTAAATTTCACACTCTTTTTCGACCTAAGTCAAGCGACCATAAAAACCTTCAGAGTTTGTACAACATGATCTCCTACAAACTACATATACCTAAAGCTTTGTGTTGGTGTTTTGTGTTGTGTGTAGGAGGAAACAAGAGTGGGGGACTCGGCTTAAGAAATTTCTCACTCCCCCACCCCCTCCCATGGGCCAAAAGCTGGGTACGCCCATGGTAATATGTGTCCGTATATCTACTGGTCCCAAAAGAATCTGACTTTAAAATTTTCTAAAACTTACATAACTAGATGGCGTCACATGTCGTTTTTGTTTTGGTTTTTGACGTTTTATTATTTAATGTACTACTTTTACACAAGATCAGACAACTAATTAAAATATTTTATACATTTGTTTTCACTGAGTTGAGGGGAATGAAATTTTATTTATATTTCGTTGTCGTCTCGTGTCGTTTTGTTTGCGTATACATAATACAAATATAAAATTTCTGCAAGCATAAAGAATTTGCTAAACATTTTTGCATAGTGAGATGAAAATATGCAAGTAGTTCTAACAAAGTAGCTCGATACGACGCTAGTCTGTGACATGTCTGGCGTTGGGTAACGAGCTATATTTGTAAAAAGTCTCGTCGAAGTGTCACACTATTGCCCAGTTAGCAAGTTTCGGAGTTGAAAGCTCGCAAAATGTCCTTAATTATTTATTACTAGACATTTTGTTTCCATGGCACCGACGTAATATTGGTATCCCCTTTTAGAAAAGGCCTTCCATGGCATAACTGTTTTGTATGACCTATACTACAATGTGTTGATGCTATCACGTCGGTCTCAAAGAAACTCTGGTAAAAAGATGATTGGCCTAAGGGGAGGGGGGGCTTGTATCCAAAATTTTGTTAACCTGAAAAAATAAAATCTATATAAATGATTAATTAGTATATAGAAAAAAAAGGAATAAAGGCTGTTTTTGAGCTTTTGAACTTTTGTCGCGGCTTTCTTTGTTTATAGTTTGAAGTTACATTGCGTCAACCTTTTGAGATTAAAAAGTATTCTGTAATCACCTCGTTTATAAAAACTACACATTTATCCAATCTTTCATTAAAGGCTCGTTGAAGGATAGTTGAAAATAGTGTTTTTTCATCATGTTGAATTGAATAACTTTTTTTTAAGTTTTCCCACTTTTAACGAGCCTATATACTCGCATACTTAATAAGATATTTAATATCAAGCTATACCTTTTTTCCACGGAACTTTTCCTATTTTATGTGATGAACATTATCCTACAAAATCAGACATGAAAACTAGGAATGACAACTTTAATGTGATGCCAGCCGTGATGAGCTCCCAGCCGTGGTTTCCCACAACGCTACAACATGGGGTACTTTAAAAAAGGTGTCATAAAATTTCCTCGAGGGCGGTAGCGCGTTGGTGACGCCTCTGGTGCTGCAAACGTTCATAGGCGGCGGTAACAGCTTTCCATAAGGCGGGCTGTCTGCCTGTCTGCTATAAAAAAATACTAATTTATTTATGAAAATGTTTTTGTAAAATAATTTGAAGTACATTAACATAACAAGTACATTACATACATTTAAAAATTAAAACAGTATTTCCATGCTGATACATACATAATTAGGTGACCATATACGCTAATTTTCAATTCATTTGCAGTTAGAATTATCCACCTATTCATATATTACGCGATTGAGTCAAAGTGCAGTTTTAAATTTAGCTTATTTGGGGCCGTTCACATAAACTAGGTCACCGGCTCGTTTAATTTCGTACTCGAGCAACCAGTAATAAACAATAAAAACTCAGTTCTAATAACTAAAAGAACGTTTGAAAACTCTAATATTTATTTTGAAACTAGTTATAGATATATAGTAGATATTATTCATATTAAACCCTGCACGTTTGAACCAGAGTATTTAAATTAAAACAAAAAATGTAAAGCCCGAGTTTCGCGGGACCGAAACACAACTGGTCATTAATAAACGTTTACTTGTATAACTTTATTCGAGTATGTTATTCATATCTTGTTTTATTTTTGAAGTCCCTGTTATAAAAAACAACGTGTGTGTCTCGAGACGGCCGTCAGAAGTGATAACTGAAACTAATCTAACTTGAAATATTTAATATTGAAATTGTTTTACTTGAGAAAATCTTAGGTTATTACTTACATTTTATGTATATTAAAGTGTTAATGTAAGGAAAGGTTATTTATTAATAATTTTTTTTATTGAATATATAATTTATTTTATTTTTAGTTACAATTCTTGTAAATGGACATTAGAATCTTGTGTACGTACATTATCTGTCTCATTATTTAATCTAATTACCGAAATACGGCTAGCCTTGTGGGTTAGAGTGAGAGAGGAGGAGCCTGCTTACCACTGCTGTATGCGTGAGATAAGAGAAACCAGACAGACTAGTGCCGTAACGCGTTACGCAACGAAAGGGTAAATGGGTTTATCCTCCCATAAGAAGTTATCACTTCAAAAACAATTTGTCTTTGAATTGATAGTGTGCTCTATGTGTGGTACGTTGTGGTTACCTACACAGTAGGTAAGTTTTGGCCTCATTACATAATAAAATGAATTGTCATATTATTGAAAATAATTAATTAAGGAATAACACCAACTAACAACTGTTCTAATTTTTTGTTGCACGTATACTGTGCGGTGTACCACGTTTGTCTAAATTAGATAAGAGGGTTTCACACAACGATACTGTCGCTGTACAGATTTTGTGTAATGTTTTCTTTCAAGATCAGGATCAGGAGTGAAAGGTAAACAGCCTTAGCTATTAACCATCAAGCATATTGGCGTCTAGGCAAAGTATTCACATCATTCTGTATCTTTATACTGTCGTGTCTTACACATAAACCTAGATAGAACAAATATCTACTCGTAATGCCTCCCTAATGCTATTAATTTAAACAACGCTGTTATCTACTGTATAGACGTGTCACGCGGGGCTCATCGATTGTTGATTCAAACGACTTGTCGCGTTCGTCCTGAACGAAGGGAGGTTGATACGTACGCGTTGTCACGGCCTCGGCATTAAAGAGATACTGCGCGGCATAAATTTAGCAGTTGGATCTGTGAATTAAGTGGGGTTTTATTTGTTGCGTCACGTGCTGAGAAAAGGTCTACAGATCCTGCGCCTTTTCGGCGCGCCATAAACTTTTCAAGTTTCCGTTATGTCTGAAAAGGGGCTAATAGGTAACAAGCGGGGTTACCGCCGAAAACATTATCGCTTGCGTGTCAGAGCACGTTCGATCAGTAAATAAATAAATCGGCCAAGTGCGTGTAGTCCACGAGCTATATAGGGTTACGTAGAGTTTATATTCAATTCGTCATTAAAAATTATTTATTACAAAAAGAAAAATGAAGAAAAGAAGAAAAAAGAAATATAAAGAATGTATTTGCCAGGAAGGCGGCAATACAAGAACCCCGCATTTCTAACAAACGAGGTCGGCAGCTTAGTATAAGGGCGTGTTAGATTTTCCTCCAGCACAGCGCACGCAAAATACACTATATCTTAAAAATTACTTTACAAAAGTAGTTTAAAAGGTTGGAGAAAGCCACTAGTTTCATGACTCTGGAAGTATTGCCTATACTATGCTTAAAACTATATAGAAACAACGTCACAATTTTTTCAAGATTTGATCAACATATTCCGTGACGACTATGTGAATTGCAAAAAAAAAAACAGTCGTATTAGTCAAGTCTTTTATGTGGTTTCGCTAGAAAATAGTAGAGCTGTAAAACACTTATATAACACTACACTTTCGTGTCAAATATCTATTTATGGAAGAGATCAGGTCGATTTTTTCATATTCCGATGTAAAATCATTTTAAATATAAATAAACTGAACTATTATAAAATATCTATTATCTTATAAAATTCTAAACATGCCGTGCTTGTATATTAAAGCTATTTAAAAAACAACTGGATTACACTATATAAACGATGGAGATCACAATGCAATTTTTTTTGATTTCTCATGTTTGTCGTTTTGTCTGTTGGTTCGGGATTCACGTAAAAAGTACTGGACCAATTAAACTGGGGCCTTTGCTGATAGATAACTAGTTCTTAGACTTAAACTCTGCGCTACTTTTTATCCAGGGCATAATGCAGGATGTGATTTTTTTTACTGATCGAATATATACATAATAACAATCCATAAATGTCCCACTGCTGTGCTCGGGCCTCCCCTTATAGGGGGAACGGACACTACATCCGCCACGTTTGTCCAAGACGGCTTAGTAGGTTTGACACATCGATTATCTCGATGTGCAGGTTGCATCACGATGCTTTCCTTCACTGTTATTGACACGTGCATGGTAATTGCAACAATATGCACATTAGATCAGAAAACTGCCTAATTGGTGCATGCGTTCCGGTCAGTATCGATCCCGTGCCCTTTGATTTTGGGACGCGTGCGCTAGCCATTACTTTACCATGACTATTTTAATGTAGTTTATAATAATACAAGGTTTAACAAAGTAATTTAACGAAACGGAACGCTTATGGTATTGGATTTATCTGCGCGCATTTTCAGCCCTACGGTGCTTTTCATTTCCCAGAAGCCGCAAGGTAAAGGGTTGGCACACTCGGCCGCGGCCGGCACTCTGTGCTCTCGGCGCTTTCGGTGCCGCGGTTGCAATTTCCTTTTGTGGCGTTCATTCGTTAAATTTTCATCGGGGGGCAGGGTCAAGTACGCACACATCGCTCGCCAGCGCTTTATAATTTAATTCGAGTCGGATATTTCACGTTCATAAATAAAACAAGCCCAACCAAATTTACGTTACATTTATTATTTAAAACAGCTACGTGCTTAATAGTTAACAGATTGGATTTATTCAGGTTCTAAATAGCGTCTAGGAGATGTTTTTATGTGGCTTATCTTATCGAAATGTACTTTAAAATTTCAATGATCATAATTAATCAGAATAGGTAGAGCTTGTTATACTTAAAAAATACGATTTATTGTATATGTTATACACATATACAATAAATCGTATTTTTTGCGTGCGGCTAAAATCGCAAAAAATTTAATTTATATATTTTATATGCAGATTTTGATTTTTGCTAATATGGTAACAACACTGTGAATTTACATTACAGTAAATAATGTAGGTGTAGTTACATCCTTTATTTTTCTTTAGATTTTCCTCGATCTATATCCTCTAGTACTAATTTTGGACAAAATACAAAATTATATCGGGTTGCCTGGAAGAGATCACTATAAGCGGTAAGGCCGCCCATTGTTCTAATGGAAATGTATTTATATTAAATGAGTTATGATGAACAATAAAGAGTTTTCATTCATTCATTCAAATTTATAGGTTTAAATTCAGTTCAGTAACTTAATTTTCTTTATCAGAGAAACTATTTAAAAAAAGTTAATATATAAAGTAAGTAGTAATATTGGTATTAATTCCAAGATTCACACAAGAAATCGATTTGATTATGGTGATTTTAACCACTCTGTACCGAGTAATCTTTTCAACTTTGGGTAAATTAGCCCCATTTATTCTGATCACTAAGTACCAATTAAGAACTCCAAAGTAAACTAGCGTGTAAAGAAACACGATGCTTTTAAAACTTTATCTTAGTACTTAAATATGAATCATACTAATATTACATAACGTCAAAAACTTCAATTCAATGTATAAATCAGATATTAAAAGTTTTAATGTAATTTATTTGGAAAATAAATAATTATAATATATATATATATATATATATATATATATATATATATATATATATATATATATAAACTCATTTTCACGAAATACATCCCGCGGACTTGGCGCTACGGTCATGCAAGGGAATGTTAGAAAAATAAAACAATTCTAGAAAGATACCGATTTGATAGTGTTAGTAAGTAGAATATTATATTTGCATATATATAAGTATTATAATTAAATACTTACATTTTAACAATTGATAAAAGAAACATAACAACGTCACTGAGCTGTTCTGTGTGATTATTTCCATTTTTTTGACTTTTTCCGTGAGATGCACTCTAGAATGTCAATTACGACGTCAATATTTTAAAAAAATAATGAAAAAGTTTCTATAACATTTAATTGCAAACAAAAGAGATTAAAATAAATAAAAGTCACTGCATTAAGTTACAACATGTTTCAGAAAATACTCGATAAAAGCAAAATACTCAAACTGAAACGCTTAAAAGCGTTGCGGTTGGTTACATCCACTTTTAATATTGTTTACCAAAGTCCCTAAATTAAAATATATAGCAACGCAATCCGAGAGCGTTGTTAAAACTTTTCGAATACACAATGAGTTAATCTGGCGCCGCAATAAAATCAAAATGCAATTACGGTATTAGAAAGCGAAGCAAGCGGACCTCGTTGATTGCCGGCCGGTTTTCCCGGGTTTCCCAGTCGAGTCACGTTAGAGGTGTAATTTTGCAAGGGGTGATTGTAAAGCAGTAGATCCGGTCTGTCTGCTGGGCAAAAGGATCATGGTTCACGGACGCGAAGGCGCTGCTAAATGACTTAAGTTTTCCCATTTGTACCAACATTATTCCTATTAACTTCGCGCCTCTCCTAATATGCACTCACTTTTCAAGTAACTTGTGCTAATTACAGGTACTTCTATTAACGATTATCTAATCCCATTTGTAAAACTTGTTACTAGGAGCTATCGCTTAAATTTTTCAAACTTACACTAATGTCTCCATCCCATCATCCGACGCGGACGCACTGGCATACGCCACCGCTACATGGTGGACCACTCACTCATACGAACAAAGTGATTTGAATCTTTATTATGCACACCGCAAAGTAGTGGAACTCATTGCCCTCTGTCTTGTCTTCTAAGTGTGCTGCATCTTAGATCATATTTGTACCCAAAATTGCGCGATATAACGTTGCAACGAGAACCTATAGAGTAATAAAAAAGAAATATGCATTGTACAATTGGATGTAAACCTATTTAATAATACAGTTTTTATTTATTTATTTAATTTAATTACAATATCGTAACTGTCTTATAACTAACGACAATTTAAGCATTGTAACCTTAGTCTATAGCTGAGTAATTCTTCAATGTCCTTGCAGCGAATTTCAGCAAAGAACACATGAAAATATTTGAGTCTAGATTCTCTTCTCAAATCTAGTTCAGAATGCGAAGAGCTCTAGTCAATAGTGCTTGTGAAAGCACATTGATTCTTTTAAATTTCGCGCAGATGTTTTCACTGAGCACTATAATATAGGTTCTTTTAAAGATGTCATTATAGTCCTTTGAGTCTGGCAGCACGTTGGGAGCATCACTGCGGTTGCTATTTTATTTTCTAATCAGGTGTCTTATACATTTGTATTCTTCCACCGGCTTCCAATCATTTGCGGTCGGCACAGTCTTTTACTTCTATACTCATCTATTCTGGTATATATCCCTTGTCATATCGCCAATTATCATATTATTATCATTTACAGAATCCATCCATCTCTTTTCTGGTCTACCTTTTCGTTTGTACACTTCAGTTTTCCAGTTTATCATTTTTTTGTCACGTGACTTTGATCCCTTTTCATAACATGCGCCTTTAGCGTTTTGCTCTCAATTTTTCAGTCACAGGTGCAACTGAGGATAAGATAGAATATTTATTACGTTCTGATTATCAAGTGTACCTTTCATAGTAATATATGATAACTATTTGTTAAAAACAAACGTTTGAAAATAATGTTTTGAAGAAAGATACTATTTTTGAAAATGTCAACTGGTTATTTTAAATAGAGTTTTTACACTTATTCGTGTATACTCGACATTGGCTAGATACACAAATGGTGTAGAGCCATATTTAAAAAAGAAAAAGCTATTATCTACTTTTTATAAGTCCTATAGAACTGATAAAGGCTTAAAGGTGTCACTAAATTTATAATAATTATCATATCGCGTGCTTCTGATCATTCCGCTTGCGAGCCTCACCTTTTTCATAATTCTAAGTTATATAAGCACTTAATAGAATTACGCGATACTTTATTATTAAATGTATATTGTACTAGCTGTGCCCGCGATGTCATCTGCGTGGAATTTGATGAAGCTGATGACCCACCCGATAAAAAAGAGCTTACCGTTGCTTGCAACTGCTTGGGACTGAAACCTGGCCATTTTTCCAGAACATAAATATACATTGTTATGGCAGCATACTCCAGCTAGAAGTGGCAACAATTCAGACGAGCAAATACCCTATTACTTAGGTATGGGTTGTTTTGTCGCCTCTTACGACTGGTTGCCCAACCGCAGGAATACTCATAATACGTAGTATTCTTTCTCTTTCTCTGCCTGGATAAAAGACTTCATAGATTTTGCCAAACGAAAAGTAATTATCATATTGTCTACAACCTCTAATTTGAATATGGGCAAAACCGCCAAAATGGGTTCTTACATTCAGTTGCTTAAACTTCCGTCATTATAGTTCAAATAGTTATAACGATACGGAAGAATAATTTGTTACTACTGCTAATAAAAATCGTGGTACTTAAGGGTGAGCGCATATTTAAACACACCATTAGTAACGATGTACAATCAGAGAATTATACAATTTCGTGAGTGTATTGCGTTCTGTGAGTGTTTTACCTTAATTCGCGCTTCGCCTTATTGTGCGCTTTATCTTAAGTAACAAGCTCTTTTAATTGTTATTTGGACTTTGATGTGACTCAATCAGAAATGATTTTATTTAATCTGATGGAACGTGCAATAATGTTAGTGTTAGTGACTGTGGCCAAATGCATATTGCTTTAAAACAAATGCCATCAATGATTATTACATTAGTGTATACACGTACGTAAGTCGTGGTAGCGTAATGGCTAGTTTGACGTATGACGCGTCTTAAAATAATGCGTCAGTTGGCAGTTTTCTGATCTACTTTTCATATTGTTACAATAGCTACGTGCTAACGACGGCGCAGAAAAACATCGTGATGAGACCTGCACATCGGGATAGCCGATGCGTCAAACTTGCCAAGCCGCTTTGGACAAGCGTGGCGGGTATACTGTCCGTTCTTCTACAGTGGTAGGCCAGAACCCAGCAGTCTGCTTTTATTATTTGTTATATTTATATACATACATACGTTATCTGTCAATATTTAACGTCATTGACAATTAATGACAAATAATAAATAACGTTTCTTAGAGTATGCTTTAAACTATTACTAAACTATAGTTCAATTTAGGTTTGCCAGTATTGTATCTATTCAAAAGCATCCTTCTTTACTAGTACGCAAATACGTTCACCAAAACGCTGGTATGGTCCTGAATATAAAATTTCAAGATACTTTGAAAATGCACGAAAGCACACGTGGTAAAAGCAAAATCTTCATCACATCAGGAGCACAGTAATGGCGAGTCTCCTTTTCGCTCGTATATAAAGTACGGAAGTAACCGTGATTTTTGTGTGATATTATTTATTCTATCTTTTCTCAACATTACTTTCAACTTAATTTTTCGTTTGATTTCTACCCTTGAAAAGTATAATTTTATATGCCGTATGAAATGTAGTCCTTTAAACTAACAGAGTGGAAATTTCAGAAAAAAATCAAGTTGATATAAATGTTTTGAATGAACGATTACTTGAACAACACTTGCAAGAATTTGGCAGTTTTTTTTTATTTGCCTTTACATGTATTCCGAATTTCACTTTACAAATATTGTATTATTAAATGGAATCTATATTAACGGTACATTTCATGAGAATTTGTTTATTACCAAAGTTGTAAAAAAACCCAACATGCATTTGTATAGTTATAATTATGTCCAAACAAACTGTCAGTCCGTACTTATACACCTTTGATAAGGGCTCTTTCGATATAGAACCAAATGAGACCGAATCAACCGTGAATAGAACGTAGATTTAAATATTTTCACGTGCCCCTTGTGGAAATTTACAGAAAGTGTCTTAATGTGCATTACTAAACAATATGGTTGGATTATCACTTTCATTTTAAAACTGTAATGACATTGTAATTGAACGGAATAAAGAAATGGATATAATATATTACTTTAGATGAATATATATATGCATTAACTTCCAGTTTAGGAGGTTTACTCCTCCGCGCTACGACATGAGATTGCTTCGTAATGGCTAAAACATCTGGTGTGGCAAGCGTTTCTGGGCTGCAGTGGCCATTTTCAAACATATAAGTTTATTTACCTGCTTCAAAAAAGAAATACAAATAGTAAAAACTAAAATAAAATATTGCCTTGTTGGCCTTTACACTAACCGTTAAATTGTTGCCTTACATCGAAAATTGGTGCCAAAAAATTGTGTAGTGTCGCCATTTCTCCTTTTTCCTTAAGTTTGGCCTTTGATGCCCAGCCAGCTGTTTATTTATGGAAGAAAATGTAGGTCGATTTCCCACAGAATAACAAATCTTTACTACACAAGTATACACATGCAACAAAAGTGGTTTCTCGAGTATTTGGATTACGTTTTTTGAGAATGTTTTGAATTACATGCTGAATGTTTTACTATTAGAATAGAACAGAATACATTATTATTTATTGCACATAGAGTTTCAAATAAATTGATATATACAATTCTATCTTATGATAAGTACTATGAACAGTCTTATCGCTGGGAGCGCTTTCTTCCACACAATCGTTAGATGGACCGAAGAAGACTGTTTTACTATTGTACAAAAATATTTTTTTATTTATGATTTTGACTTCTACTGCAGTAGCTACCTCTCCTTTGAAATCATATACTTCAAACAAATTATCTTAAAGAACTGCAGTAGTTAGATAAATTTTAAACAAAGCAGCTTAATCTAAACTAACACTCAATTTTCACACTAAACAATGTTTATATATAAAAACTAACAGCAAACATAAAAAAGCTTTTTTAATCTATATGAAACTATTACGAGCGGGTATATTAAAATAAATAACGTTAAAGCTTGAAATAGAAAAATAATAATTTGTTACAGCCAACATGAATGTTATAAACACTAGGTTCGTTCTAAACTCGGTAGCTGAACGTCGAAACTACGCCAGACCGAGTACGTTGCAATGTTTCCACTACTACGAACTAATTATTAAGTTCATAGCTTTCCCAAAATAGAATTTAATCTGTTGAACTAATAGCGAGACACAACATTGTGTAGTTTTAATCAAGTCGGGACTAAAATCCTGTAACCCATGGAAATGGCCGTTCCAACGAATTGGGGTCATCCTCTTAACTAAGGTATCGAAGAAACTAGCTATATGTACGGGATATCTATTTAACTCCCCCAAATTGTCAGAGCGGTGCATGTAATCACGGTGAATAACTAATTAAGCGAGGATAAATTTATATTATTCAAATTTAAATGATTGAATTCAACAATGGTTAGAATCTACTCACGTATAATGAAATAATGATTATTGTGTTACCTGTATGAATTAGGAATAGTAGGTATGTTTTTCTAGTAAACTTTAGAATTTCTTGGTTTTTGGCAATAAATCTGACTTAATGATGGTCCTTCAAGCCGGATCGTAAATAAATGATATAGAGATCAGATACCCCAAAAATTAAATAAAGTTCAAATTACAGAAATTCTTAACTCGGACATTAAGGGACTGATCCTATATATCTGTGAATATGATAATTGTGAATACGTCCTAAACATAGTTTTTATATTGAAAAACCTGTCTTTGTAAAGTCGTCAAACCTAAGACCTTAGACAGTGCTGGAAATTGATTATTCCTATATCTGCGTGCGGGGTCCCTTGTTGGATCGCAGCCAATGTATATCGCTAGTAGCAACTCAGGCAGTTTTCGAATTGAACGGTAACTATGTTATGCCTTGTTTCTTATAATATTATTATTTTTACACTAGTTTAGTCTACAGCTATATACGCGTAAACGTATTTCTTAATTGATAAAAACTTCTTTTAATTCCGTTTATGAATTGATTAGATATTTACCTTGATATGCAACATCCAATGTTTATGTAAGAGTTTTATACATATGTAGAGCTTTCCTCGCAGCTAAGCCACAGGTCAAAGACTATCGGATGACTCTAATTTGCTTATGTAAAAACTTAATTATATATTTCATATATCGCGAGCGAAGTCGTAGGTAAAAGCTAGTGTATATATGAAGCTTCCTTGAAAAACTATGTAACTAATGCGAAAATCGCTTAAAAATCTGTTGCGTAGTTTAGAAATTAGTGGATATACAGACTGACAGACAAACAGACGCGGAAAGCAATTTTGTTTTATACCATATAGAGATAATGAAGCGATGTGTCTTAGTTTAAATTTATTTATTCGTATTTTATAGTATCTTACTAACTTCCGAGGTATATAACGTAGTCATATTTCGTCAATTAGTGACATGAAATCAATGGTTTTAGGTAGGTATGTGTCACAGGGAAAGGGCTGTAGGAATATGAAACTGATATTTTAATTTGAAACAAATACGGTTCAGTTATTCTCTCACAGGATGAGGCCTCCTGGAGTCCATGTCTTTGAAGAACCGTGTGGTTCTCTAGCCCGGTGAACTAACGATTACGTTAGGCTAGCAAAGGGTGAAGCATTAAATTACTTTTATAATAAGTTGATGTTTATAATAAATACCCTTTGAGTCGGTTTTCTTATCAGCTTTATAAAATGAAATATTAAAACAGCAATCTTAATTACACTACTATAAATCTAAATTCAAAATGAAAACGACATAAATATAATTTTTATGACGCACGCGTATTTTAAGTGGACCCAAAAACAACCTGCCTCAATAAACAACAATTAACTTCGTTTAATAAGGGAATAAAATTCTCGGTGCAAAAGCTCCGTAAATCATACATTATAAGTCTATACAGTCTGATTCAAGCGAGACAATAAAGTTGCCTGCGGGGACGTTATGTTATATCGCTCTTTATAAAACAATTTTCAATTTTAAATCCCTGTATAGATATTTTAAAATTCCCGTCTGAAATCCAGTCTGCTTTAGGTCCATATGTCTCATGAATAATTCAAGCACAGCCGCGGCTTGTCCCACCCGGCGACATACGTGTATGCTATGACGGTGGTTGTATTACTCACGGAAAACAGCAATAATGCAACATGTCTTTTATTGAAGTACTTACCAATACCTTTTTACGTCTAAATGGAAGATTTCAGGACGCATTTGCCCGAGGGAGAGCGGCCGACTCGTTACGCCCTATTTTGAAACAAAATGTGTTTTTGTCTTGAAAAAACGTATTCATTTCCGAGAATTGTGAGTAAATATTTAGCTTCGAATATTTGAAATCTTCGCTTCGATGTTTATACAAAACATAAACACGCTTTACAGGCACGTCGCGGAAAAAAGACCTAAATAAAATACCTAAGCCTGTTACAATTTTTATAACAAACAATGCTGGAAACATTTTTCACCATTACGCGACCCCGAGTTTTTTTTCCTAATAAACCATAATTCAACATTTTTGTCTTGTGGGTAGATATGGGTAATGATGTCACATCTAAGTTATGCATTATCTAGATGGCTGCAAAATGCCACTTTTTACAGCGTTTTTATTACAGGGTAGGGCTTTTACATTTTGACATTTGTGCCTTTTGTGTACCTACCGGTTTTAGGGGTTGTTAACCCAGCTTAAGCATACTAAATAGCCGGCCATTAATCTTTTGGTAGCATCTTTTAACACAACACGACGCAGGAAACGTGTAACAGGTGTTATTCAAAGATATTCTTAAGGTAATCCTTTTAGAAATTACATACAACTCTATAAAATAATTACTACTTATATCATGGAAGAACTACCAACTAAAATGACAATTATCAGTAAAAACAATAGTTATATTCGTTGAAACTTCGCACAATAAATTAATAAACACATAATTATATCGTAATAATAGAAACATGACAAAGAAAACCTTTATACAATCTTTTAAAGCCACACATTCATATATATTACCAGGATGACATAAAGAATGAGCTCAACCTCGCCCGGTGACCTCCAACCTCCTCGTCTAGTCACCCAAGCCTCGGAATTAGTTTTAATAATATCATAGTTCTTTGATTTATTCTTCGAATATTTCATATTATTGATTGTTTCCACCGCCACTGTTGTTTTAACATTTTTCTTACTTTAGGGGATTGCCAGGAAACCCTCCTGACGAGCCACACCCAGTGCCGTGGGGTGTCCTAGTCTCAGGGACACCCCTCCTTATCGGCTTGCATCGAGGTGTCACGGCAGTCATACCCTACCCATGGTTACGGTCCACTGGCGCCACATTATGATGCGGAGGGTCGCTGGAAGGTTTCGTGGGTAGTTTGGCGGTCGGCGCATGCACCAACAGCCGGGAGTCCCACATACCCCTTAGTGACATCCTCCGGGGCCTGAGGATATGCGCAAACGCATTCCCCCAGCGTTGACAAAAAAGGGCGATTGCCAGGAAGAGATCGCTTTAAGCGATAAAGCCGCCCTTTTTTCAACATTGATTATACCTAGTTGTTTTTCATTAATTCATTATATCAATATCATGTTAACAATTTCATAGACTCCCAAATAAAAAACAAATGTAACACTTGCTCAGTTTTTCGAAAATCATAGCGGCTGGCGAATGATTGAACAACTCTGTCTGCCTGGCCTCACGCACTGCTTAAATACTCTATATCGCTTGAAACTACCGTCAATTAAATGTTCGCAATCTAAAATGTCCAGTATCGTGTAAATACCTGTTACAAATTGTACCAAAACATTAAGTAGATATGAGGGTATCGTATTTTCTAAGTAATCCTTTATTCAATGTAACAGATCAATAAACATCTGTCATAAAATAAATTAGTATTTCGTAATACCTAATTAAATTACCTATTAAATTATGACTTTATTATACGAGTAATTACTACAACTGTAGCTTCATAATATCTCCTATAATAATATATTAGATGTCAAATATTTAATTGTCAACAATCGGCAAGCCGAAATATCTATACGTCCTCGTGTACGTAACAAGGGAAAAACAACAAATAATTGGTATTTCACACTATTATAAAATAACTAAACAGTCTCATGTGTAAACACCATCAAAACATAACAAAGTGGTACAAGTCGCTACTATATTAAAACCACTAGACTATACCTTATATATATCGCGTCTATCTTGAAACCATACTGACTCTATCTTCTACAAAACGTAATAGCCTCATGTGTAAACACAATAGTGGCACAAGTCGCCACTATCTTGAGGTCACTTGACTACGAGTATAACTAACACGCTACAAATCGTTTCTGGCTAGAAACCATATTCAACGTATCTTCTGTAAAATTCTTTAAAAAATAATTGGATATTGCACAAACAAAAAAACTACCATAAATTTAGGTTAGCAACAATACTCAAATAACTAAAATAACTCTTCGTTGTGCACTTACGCTTAGCGCTTATTTAGTATATTATTCTGTGCATAAGACAACGGTATCTTATATGAAATCATATTTTCAGTTATGTCGAGTTAAATTGAGATATAAATATTGTATTTGTATTGGTTCTTAAGAATTCAATTTAAATATCGCATTTATAACATCTATTTTTGGTTTTATAGCGTTTTGAAACTTTAAATTTAAAAGAATCAAATAAAAATATAGTTGAAAAAGTAACTAAATTTCATGAGTCTTAAAATTGTTTATATATTTAAATTAAATTCAAACCATTTAGATATCAAAGATTTGATATTTAATGTACATTTATTTTAACTTATTACATGACGCCTCAAAGGCTGTCTACCTTTGATAGCTGTTTGTGCAATATCTATTATCATCAAGTACACATTAATTAAGTACACAGACAGACTCTCATTTGACTGTAGCAATTACTTGGTGTATACTGTTTGGATTCTTAGTACTATCTATCTCACTAATATTAAAATACTTATTTTATGTATCTTCATTGTCTGAAGCAAGCAAGCAAACGGCCTTCCTAATTTGAAGGTTATTTTGTAATGTCCATATTTGAATCTAAATACTAATATTATAAAGAGGAAAGATTTATATTTTTGTATGTTTGAAACAAATAAACTCAAAAACTATTGGACCGATTTAAAAATTTCTTTCATCATTCGAATGCTACGTTATACCTAATTAATATAGTCTATATAAGAATTCAGAATCGCAAAATAATTAGCGCTGAAATTGGGTTCTAAATTATTTATTTTCAGAGCAGGACAACGTCTGCCGAGACCGCTTGTAATATATACAAATAGAACCAATTTTTTATTGTGTAGCTTAACAATAGGCAGACGGTCCACCTAATGCAAGGCGGTAATACTCATCTCTAGGCATTTGTAACAACAAAAGTAATATAACAACGCGTTGCCAGCCTTCAGGCTGAGATAAAGGGGGTTATATAGGATAGAGAATATGTGATAAGGGGTGAGAGAAATGGGCCACCTCAACTCTCTCTCATCGTATGAAACATAATTAACTAAGGCTAACCGTTATACACCGATATTCTTAACCAGGGGAAAGCACGGTATATTGAACGGCCACACCTATTGTACCACCAACATTTCTTGCTTATTATTATGAATTATTTTTACTGGCCATGTCAAAAGAAACATTGACTGTGCAAATGCGACGTAACTTAAAAGTAAAAAAAAACTAGCAGTAAGAAAACCAACCAAAATATAAATATTTTCTACCACATTTTTAAGTCGGTGCTGAACTTCAAAATGTGGTACCCCGCGTGGAACCGGGGGATCCCAAGGACTCCCCTCTCTCCCCTGTTGTTGAAGAGAATATCCTCCCTTGCAGGACACCCTGAGTTCGTCAGACAAGCGTTGCAGCATTAAAGATGCAGTACCTATTGGTCTAGTACTAGCCCCCTGAAAAGCAGCTCAGTTAGGAGCACAGGTTTAGGTTGAGTGGGTAGTTAGTGGGTAGCCTCCGCTGAAGATCATGTTGTCCCAAGAAAAAACATTACCTTGCGTCATCAAAAAAAAGATTGAAATATAAATCCGTCAATAAACCGAAAACACTATGAAGATTGTACCGCTTAACAAGATTCGGCAGTTATTGATTAATGTAAACGTGGCACGCAACAATCTAGACAGGTGCCGAGATGGCGGTAAATTGGTAATTTAGCGAGTAAACGCCTTCGAGTGTATGACCCAAATGGACCATGCACCCCCGAGATTTATAACGTCGGATGAACGCCGGATGCCATGTTTGGAGCTTACGCTACCGATATATGGGGACGTTTCAAATGCTTAATATGGACTGCGATTGAAAATTTATGTACAGCTCGCCACTACCCTCAGTGGCCTCTCACAAATTTAATTAATTCCGTTAAAAGCTTATGGAAACCACATGATTATTAAGCCTCATTTACGAATACACATTGTATATTAATTTTAGAAAGCAATCTCTAACAAAGTAGGTTTAATTTAATTTAAATGCAATTAGTTTTTCTCGTTTGTTTATATTTAACACATCTATAGTTTATAACACTATAAAATTATAAATATGCCATGTCTGTACGTTGAAGCTATTTAAAAAATGAACAGGAATAGACGCAAACGATGGAGAACACGATGCATTTTTTTTGATTTCTTGTCTATTTGACGTTTTGTCGGTTTGTTCGGGAGTCACGTAAGAACTACTGGGCCTGTTCTATGCATTTCAATTTGATTGATTCGTCTAATATAAGAAAGAATAAGTGAAATAACATAAATCGAAACTAGTGTCATGTAGGAAACATAGTTGATCTAACTATCGAGGCCGAAAATTAAACTATTGGAATTATCATTCTCTTTTCTTCCATTATTTTATTAAATAAATAAATAAAACTTTGCAGGGATATGTACTCTTATCTTTAGTAGGGATATACTTTATATGTTACCCTTCCTGTCGAATATTTTTTTTTTGATGTGGGTAACTAAAATTTATTTCATATTACAAATGGTTCGCCTTTTTTTGTGATTCAGGTAAGTTGTGAAAAACGGAATAGTAGCTACTAGGCTTTTTTGAGGCACTTACATTTCGATTAACTTATAGGTCTCGGTGTATAGTGTATATGAGTAATGACTATGTAAGACAAGTATTTTTTTACCTGTTAACGTAATTTGTTAACAATTACTTTATTAAAATATTGCGATCAACTCTATAGAGGCTAATAAGTAATTTATTTTTAACCTAATATTCTACAAAGTATATTGTATCTATGAATGTTTCACTGGGCGCTTTTCTTAAGTAACTATCTGTTACGGTGCGTACATATGTTCTCGAGTGCTAACAATTACAACATATGGCCTGTTTTTATTTTTCACTGGACACTACAGTACGTTACATTAAATCTATGTAAGTCAAAATATGAAAAATAAAAGTACAGTATTTTATTGACGTTATTCTAATTCGGGATACTACTCACGCTTTCATGCTATACGTGTGTAAACTATGCAATGAACCTGAATCCTCGGTTTTCCCAGAGCTGTATAATGTGGGCTCTTCAAAAATGGCCTAAACGATTATGTAAAGTCTCGACGAGGTAGCCAACGCATCGGCTCTATATTGTAAATGTCTCAGAGCGATTGTAACTACTTGATATCAGATACACTGTCTGACCATCTATAAGTTAAGTTTAGATAAAAAGTTTTGTCTGGACGGTTAGTAGCCATTTGTTTGCTAGATGTCAGTAGTATCTATTCATCATAATTTTAACATATGGGATATTCGTGGAAACTTATTTTCGTCGTCAGCCATTTGCAGTCCACTGCTGGCCTCTCTAAGACGACGCCACTCATCCTTGTCCTCCGATTTTCTCATCCATAGGTCCTTGCATAGGTCGTCGGTCCATCGGGCTGGAGGGCGTCCGACACTACGTTTAGCGAGACGCAGTCTCCACTCCAGGACACGTTTGCTTCATCGGCTTTCGGTCCTGCGGCAGACGTGACGGAAACTTATTGATTTAGTTCTAATGTTGTCTCTGAATATGAAAAAAATGTAGGTAAAATTAAACTGTAACAAGTTTTTGTAGATTTGCAAGAGTAATAGTAGTTTGAAAGAGTAGTATAGGTATTATAGGATTAAATTATTTAAATGATATTCGGTACTGTATTACATGTTACAGCAACAGGATTTCGATAGCAGTTGATCGTTTAAAATAAGCATAGATAACAGAATTCATACAGCTTGGTGAAAAATCGGTATATATATAGTTACTTGTTTTAAGTACCCTTAATAATAGGCTCAGAAAACCTTGCCAAAGTATAAGAAAATTGTTTCAGTATACTTTGATGTGTGGTGTATGTGTATGGCTACTCTTTACATAAATCGTTAAATTAATCATAGATACAGGTTAGGTATCTTGATGACTATTTATTTAAATCAATGAGTGTAGAGCGGATTGCGCGTCTAAAGTTTAACAAATCCCCTCTCTTCTAACTTATGAACCACATGGTAAAATTTTCCTGGAAAAATTCAAGGTAATCAAACTTAAAATACTTTCAACGAAAATATCTGGAACAAAATCCATTGAGTAGTTTTTAAGATATGAAGTTTTTTTAAATTATACTTTTTCTGTATTAGTAGTAATCAAATTACTCGTACGATCGTAGTCAGTGACCAAAACAGTCGACATTTGTTGCCACTTTTGCACCGTTTTGATAGATACGCATTTGGGAATTTTTAATATTGTTACTAGTTAGCGGGACTTGAATTAAAATGCCGTTAGAATTATTATAGAGTTTATTATAACTATACAAACACGTATAACACAGGTACAGATATAACCGAACATACATACATACATAACTTCACGCCAGGTCCCTTGTGGGGTAGGCACGAACAACAGAGCGCCACACAAGCCTATTCTTAGACACCTCACTTGCTTCTTTGACATCCATAGCTCTTGTCATGCATGCTCGTCTGTTCTTAAGGCTCCTGACATCACCTTCTGCTAATACATGATCAATTTGATCATGGAAGGTGTGTCGTGGCCTTCCACGACTTCTGCATCCATCCACTTTTGCATTGTATATCTGTAGTCATTCTTTCATAATACATTCTTTCCACATGCCCGAACCACCGGAGCATTCCTTTCCTTACCCTCACCCCGACACTCTCTCTCAGACCAACTCTCTTTTTTATATAACCGAACGCTGTTGTTAATCCAAACGTAATGCAGAAGGTCGTAATTCAATAAAACGCGCCAAGTCCGTCACTTTTAGATTCCCGAATGTACACACGTCACGCCCGTATCGTAGTTGTAGCTCAACTGAACCCCTCTCCATCAAGCTGTCGTTTTATACTTCACAAATGCAAATGTGCCCGCCCGGCAACGTCGTTACAATTTCCTAGAATTAGCTTGTAATTGTAATCCGTAACACCTGGCTAATGATGCAGCCTGCAAGCGGCCGTAAACGCGTACAATAGAACAATAGGCTGTTCTGCACAATAACTAGAAACGTATGCCAAATAATAAGTGAACAAAAGAAGACGATCATAAAAGGATTACAATTAGTTCAAATGCCGACAGGTAATAAAAAGGCTTTTACAGATTCGTACGTGGAATTTGCCTTTGTCAGGGCCTAAGTTGTAACAATATGACATTTCTCCCACTTCCTAGTCCCTGTGATTACTGAATTTTAATCTTAAAAATAGTATACTACATTACTAGTTATAATACCAGTGACTACATAGGTAACTAAATTGCGACACTGCTAAATAACATTAGCTGAAGTTATAGACTCTTAAAAGACAGTAACATGTTATATAGACTGTAAAATTGTTGTAAGTTCCGTTTAAAATTAAGCACTTCCTTGGCTCCGTGCAATAAAATGTAATTGTTAAGAAGGAATTGCACCATAAATAACCTTATAAATAATGCCTGTGAGGTACTCTGGGTTTTCGTATAATTTATCTGAAAAGTGGAATCTGACCCCAGGATGTGTTCGCAGCCGGGAGCAAGGTCGTTTCGCTTTGAATCGAGGTTACAAAAAACCTCTCTCCACAGGAACTCTATTCATGCTGTCGGTCTATTATCAAGTTTGCCTGTATCGAAAAGTAAAGGGGAAAACTTTTAATGATATCCTACATTCGGCGGTAGATTAAAGGCCTATAATGTGACCGCAATTATTGGATACCAATATCGATGGATACAATGAGTTTCGAACAACAAAATAAATGTACATTTATCAAAATCTTTTGACACATTGTTATCATTTTAACGCTTTCAACCCTTTGTTATTATATTTCAAATACCATTCAGTTCTAATGGAGTGATACTTAGCTTGATAAGTGACTGTGAAGTTATTCAACTTTAAAGGTAGACTGAAATTAAATCACTATTTTGAAATTTAGTGCTTATTTAAAAGCGAAATTAATATGAAAGTAAGTTATGTTAATGAATCATGGCATTTGTAAAAACAGTCTTCTTGAAACATACAGATGTACATAGATACAATTATTTATTGTATTCTTCGCATTGGGAGTATATTTTTATTTTAAATCCGTTAATCTTTAATATGTAAAGATTCCATCTTTTGTATTATTAATTTATTCAACTAATTAAATTGCAAAGTAGAACATATTTCTTGAAACTTCTGTGTCTACTAAGGAAATACACGTTTAATAATGTGTTTTATTCATTAATCTTTAAGATTTGTATGTAGGGGCATGAGTGATGATGAATACTATTCAGACTACTATTAAATTGTTAAAAGTACCTACATGATATGTAGCATATAATACATTATCACATCATAGGAAATAATTAGAAGTCAGAAATTTAGATTTGCAAATGCTTCGTAACTATTTGCGAAGTTTCAATCTTAAATATATTTAGATGAAACATGACATATTTTGGACATATTTTGGAATTTAAAATTATAAAATAAATTTAGATACTGCCTATTGCTAGTCCGCCAGTTAACTTAAATATATTTTAATTAATGATCATGATTTTAGACGCTTATATGGCCCTTATCTGTCAAGACAAAGCATACCGTGGCTATAAGTTAATGCAATCTGAACAGCAAGGTCTGACTCCGATATGCAGGGTAAGCTTATTGGATTTTCTTTTATAATACTGAGGTTAGAGGCATATATTTGATAATTTACAAAATTTTCAAATAAATGTATTGCGTTGTCTTGTTTTACATAATTACAAAAGACGATTACAAATATTAATCGACTTTCTTTCTCGATTTTCGAGTAAGATTCTCCATAAAAGCAACGTGTTTGCTATAGAGGCATTACCAAACAAAAAATTGACAAAAAATAAAATGTATCCTCGCGAATGATATAAGTTACGTTTTGTCCCAAAAAGGAATCTTGAAGGAAGGGTAATAGGAGATAAAAATTTGAATGGCAACTCATTATTCTTTCAACTTAGGAATTTGAAAATTCATATTTAAGCTTTATAATTACGTTTTTACTTCCTTCCAATAGTTAAAAATAAACGCGAACAAAGTTGCTGGTAACAATTACTCTTGCTTATGTAGAGAAGCTCTAATCCAGCCATGAGGCGTATGATACTTTTTGTAAGTGTAAGAACAAACAAAAGGAATAAAATTAATGTGGTTTCAAGTAACTAGTCCGAAGCTGAGAGACGGTAGAGCAAGTACAATGTGCCGTTCGAGATGTCTTCAAAGTGTACTGGGATGAAAAATATGGTGCGAACGTCGTGTTTATTTAACAAGGTTGAGCGTAGACCCCGGTAATTTATTAGTACAGATAAATTTTGGGCCTAACCGAGTGCCAGCGGGAGGGCTCACAACATATTGCAGCTATTGATGTTACTTGTCCAAAAACCTTAAATATATTACGGGTAAACCTAGAACAAGATATAAAGTTTATTTCTATTATAAAATATCAAGGTGAATGTTTGTGACTAAGTGAAAATATTCCCCGTAATGTCTCGATTCGTTGAAATTTGTTTTTCACTTGCTTGCAAATACATCATCTATGCAAATATATAAATGAGATAGATGTTTGTTTCAAAAAATCTATCTTGAAACAATAGGGGTTAAATTTAAATAGGCAACCAATGAATTCTCAAATTAGAGAAACAAGTATTTACATTATCATCTCGACTTTTGTTTAGAAATAAAAAATACGTATTTAATTTTCTTGGTTTTATTGGATGGTACCATGTTTTTTATACTAGGATACTATACTATATATACTAGGAATAAATCTATCGATATATGTGTGTGTACATTATTTTTCGTAAAAAAAATCTGAATAAACTGATCATCTTGAAATCATGTATATTTTCAATAAAGGAAATGACAATGGGATGGGACTTTTTATTTAGAGATAAATATGGGAGAGTTTTTATAGGTGACTTCAATAGTGCGCGAGCGACGCCGCGAAAAAAAAGGTTTGGTATTGTAATTCGGTAATAAATTTTAATAAAGGATGAGCCAATTTTCTGCAGTTAAATCAAGTTTAAATATTCAAAAGCTTCGTAAAAATTGTGGAAACGTAATGAATTACGGTAACTTAAAATGGTCAAAAATTATTTAAAATATCTTATCTAAGTCCTTTGACAAAATGACACCACACCGTTTAACTTAAAATTAAATTGAATACTTTAGAAATGCATTTGAAATTTAATCTTCTGAACAGACAAAGTGGACATATTATATATATATATATATATATATATATATATATATATATATATATATATATATATATATATATATATATATATATATATATATATATATATTCTTTTTGTCAGTCGGTTTCCTCGAATGGACTGGATTATACTCCAAATAATTTGGATTTGCAAAGAGACAAAGTGAGATACTAGTAAAAAGTAATACTAATGGTCACAATCGTAGTATATCAGTCATACCTACCGTTGTTTAGGAAATGCAAGTTTTAAACTATACGTTATTAATACCAATAAAGAAATTGAATTATTTCTTTGTAATATCAAAATAAGTGCCAAAGTTTAGGAGATATGTATCTAAATTACCTATAGGTATATACATTTTTTCATATGTACATTTATCTAAAATTATTGTCGAATAAGATCCTAAACGACTTCAGTGAAAATAAGAAACAGAAAGTTTTTGCGATATCACACAGGGTTTTGAAGATGTAAGTAAGTAAGTCTTAGAACTACGCGAACGAAGTGGTGGTAACAGCTTATATAAAATTAAATTAGTGGTTACGAGAGAAGTATTATATGTGTTTATTTACAATTCTAAGTCAAATGCTACAAAGCGTATGGTTTGATCGTACGTATATCCTGAGGTGACATTTTCGTGTAAAATTGATGAATCTTTTACTGTAAATATGTAATATGTAATATTTTTTCGAAAATCATAGAAAAAGTTCTTTACAACGCGATAATAATTTTATAAAATTCCTTGTTTTCAGAAATACACCGTGTTTCCTTATAAAACCTCAGCTGCTGAAAGAAAGTAACTTTTTCAGTTACCACAAACACTCACTTGTTAGACGTCAGATAAACCCGGCTGGATGGCTACCACCCCTGGTCTAAAGTATGTCGCCATAACAACTTTGAGTTGTGTTCGGCATTAGTAATCAGGTTCCAGTCTCCGTTAAGAGAGCAGCAGGGCATTTGTAGCACCTTTGGTGTTGCAAAAGTCCATAGGCGATGGTAACCGCTTTCCTTCAAGTGGGCCGTCTGCCTGTCTGCTGAACTCCCGCAATAAAATTAAAAATTTAATGATCAACAACACTCAATTCCTAAGTATTTTTTTGGGATTTGTCATTTTCGTCAATTTGGTTATATTGGTAATTTTTGTAGTTTTGGTCGTTTTGTTAGGTTTGGTACTTTAGCTAGTTTTAATAGTATAGTAGGTAGTTATCGTAGTCTCCTCACTATTGTCTACAAAATGTTGTATCTAATATAATTACGAGTATGTTCGCCTATATATTATCTGAAGTTTCAATTCTACTACATGTGAACATACATTTTTTGTTATTAAACCTTATTTTTAAATAACATTCTGTTTACCAGAATAAATAATTTATTGTTCACGAAAGATTACACATTTGAATTTTGAACAAGCTACTTAACAACTATATCGTTTTACATCCTCTATATATTTCATGTCGTCATATTAGTAAAATTATATTCTTGAAACTTATTTTAACATTAATGGAAATATAAGTTCACTTGTTTGTATAATAATTTGTTACCTTCTGAAGTACAGGATTTGAATCCAATTTCATGAAAATTAATTAGTAGACATGTATATAAAGACTTTAGATACTGGGGCACAAGATATTTTTATGTTCTAGAAACCTAAAAGTTCTATAACGTATCTCAATATGTAACAGACATCTAAAAACTGAAGCTCCGGGTTAATTCCTGTCAGTTTTTTTAATGAGAAAAAACTATTGTATAAGTAACGTTCTTTATACCATGGTTATAAAGCTGTGCGAAGAATACACATAGAACCGAATAAAAAGAAAAAAAGTACCGTATTATATCTGCTTAAAACGCACCCTTAAACAGCAAATTCACAGATGCTACGAAATACAGCATCAAGTTATACACGCGTACAGTTTCGTATGAGGGAAATTACATGAAGCGGTGCTATTTTAGGTTACTTTAAAAGCTGGCTTTCTACGTGTCGTTTGAAATGACATTACTTTTGCTTTATAATTTCAACATGTTGCCGTATGCTTGTAAACTTAATTCAATTGTATATTGTATGTAAATTAGTTTACTTGTATTTTTTTAAATTTATTTATCTATAATCATAAAAAAATTCCTTACCACAGGTTATTTTTGATAGCACACATATACCTTTTAGCGACACTGTCAAAAAACTCGGCATGATCATCGATAGGGAGCCTTGGAGGCCTCACATCACCAATTTAAGTTGCAGAGTCTTCATATCTTCTAGATCCCTCAGAAGATTAAGAAACTTCTTGCCCACAGCTACCAAGATTACGCTTGCTGAGTCTTTCTTACTTCCCATACTTGATCACGCTGACGCCTGCTATCTAAATGTATCCCTCGAACAGCTGAATAAGCTTGAGCGGCTTCAGAATTTTTGTATCAGGTTCATATTTGGATTGCGAAAATATGACCATGTTTCCGAATATCATAAAAGACTCAAGTGGCTTCCTATTCATTTTCGCCGGAATACTCACATTCTCACTCTCCTGTATTATATATTATTTACTCCTAATAGTCCCCAGTACCTTAAGGAACGTTTTAAATTCTTTCGCCTATCCACTGCCCACAATTTGCGCCATGATACGTATCGAAAACTTATGACGCCTGCACACACTTCATCCTATTATAATAATTATTTTACAGTGCAGGCTGTCAAACTTTGGAATATGCTGCCTCTTACTGTCAGAGAGGTCAAATCCTTACCAACATTTAGAAATTTACTCAGACAACACTATTTGTCCATAAATAGCTATGTCTGATTAACACCATATAATCATGCTAATACATTTATTATAATAACATATGTGTTTTGTAATATATTATTGTATATTATATTTATGACTATGTATGTAGTAGTATATTTATTTGTTAAATTAGTTTGAGTATTTATGTGTCCATTGCCTTTTTCCTGCACCACCTACATCGGTTGATTCAAATTTGTTTTTGAATTAGGTTGTCTGGAAGAGATCGCTTGGAGCGATAAGCCTCCCTATTGCATCGCCTAGAAAATATTGTAAATATGGTCTGTTTTTGTAATTGTATTTTTTGGTGTACAATAAAGAGTTATCTCTCTCTCTCTCTCTCTCTCTCTTTAATTAAAAATTATATCACAAATAGAAGTAAGGCACCACTTAAACCTATGAGGTTTGCGTGTGATGCAACACACCCTCGCAATTTCAGTAAAAACTTATACATCCACCTACACACATAAACATACACCTGATCACATCGTACTCGTATGTGCAGATAACATACACATAGTCAAGAACGCTCATACACCCAGGCTGACAGACCAAAATAACCAATAAGCGTGTATAAACTCTAAAAACTTTCTTAGATTAAAAAACTATATACCTATGTATGCGGTTCACACATAGCAGAAGTGAAACTTCAGAGAATATACAAGCGAATATAGCTATATCTATAACGCTTAGTAGACAAGAGTGAGGAAGCTACGAAGCACTGCACAAAAAGGAGAAAGAGTAATATGAAACGCTGTATATTCTATCTCATTCTCTCACACTCTATGAACTGCCGATACATACATTTTTTAAAGATAATATATATAGGTATATATATACATATATATATAAACTTGAGGAATGGTAGGTTTCCTAGCATTTAAAATGACCAATTTAAAATAATTTAATATAAACAATACATTACAAAATTATCAAAATAATTAGCTAATGGTTAGTGTCGCTTTTTCGTTTCATCGATTGAAACTCAACCACAATGATTCTCAAGAATTTTCACTTCAAAAATGGATTGAGAAATCTGTAGTAGATATTTTGTTTTCGACAACTGAAATCTCCACGTTTTATAGAATACCTTATTGTAATTATCTTGATGAAAATGTTGGGCAAGATTAAAAATTCCCACATACAGAACTGGGCAGAAAATTCAAAATCGCAATTGTTCAGATAACTTAAAAGCATTCTTCTTTTGGTATGTGACGAATTAAAACGGGGACAAAGCAAATATTCAGGTGTGAGAACTTTCAACTATTCTAATAGAAATAATGCGGGGTGAAAATTCGAGTGTGAACCATTGAGCAACTCGAAAATGAAGATATCTTATTTCCTGTCAAACAATATGTCCAAATTTTAACGAAGCTCTTAAGATAATTGGCAAATACTCAAAATTAAGTATAGTTATTTTTCTACAACTCTCAAAACACACAAAGGTAGTTTTAAAATCTTTTTATTTTACGCAAGTTACAATGATTTTAGTATCTAATTTCTATTGTGTGTACATTGGCTACTTTACAACAAACTCACACCTTATTTCCATTACGGTCGCCAAGTAGCGGTTGCGTATTATTCTAGTTGACTTATATTTATAGCAATATTGATAATAATAATTCATACATTAAGCGCGTTATAGAAGAAAATCGTAAGCGAATTACTGAAGAGCGACTTTACAAATATTTTTGATATACTAGAGTTTTCCCCGCGGCTACACCGCGTGAAAAGCCCTGTGACTCTATGTTACTCACATAAAAACTGAAGTAGGTTTTTTATATGTATTGGACCCACTTTACTGTTTCTTTTTTAATTAACTACAATAACAAGGTAACTAAGTCCATATCGTCTATTCAGCTGACCAGCAAAACCTAGAGATGAGTCGAAGCCAACCTAATTTGAAGGAATACAAATGCATATCTTTTTTCCTCCTATGACAACGTTTTGTTTATATTTAAAGAATAATTTTGAATACTCCCCATATGGGCAAAGTTAGCTATGTATAAAGGTGTAAAGCGTACCTTTTAAACGAAAGTGAAGCATGCGAAAATGTAATTAAGAACAGTGGGTTAATTTCACTTTCACGTGCCAATACGAATTAGCAGAACAATGTTATTAAAGGATAATTTGTAAAAAGCAAAATCTCGCTTATGTGGTATAATCAGGAACTACTTAAACAAATAGTATCTCACATTACAGGAAAATATACAAAACTAGCTGTCCCGGCAGACGTCGTCCTGCCGGTAAAAAATAGGGGTTTATCGTAGAAGGGTGAAAATTGAGGATTGTATGTATTTTTGTATGTTGTATCATAAAAAAATAGAAATTAAAAATTTTGTCTAAAAAATAAAATAAAAAATTAAGGGGTGGACTACCCCTAACATTTAGGGGGATGAAAAATAGATGTTGGCCGATTCTCAGACCTACCCAATATGCATACAAAATTTCATGAGAATCGGTCAAGCCGTTTCGGAGGTGTATGGCAACGAAAACTGTGACACGAGAATTTTATATATTAGATTTAGATATATAAAATATATTATATGTATTAAAATATATTTATTCTTCTTCTTCTGTGTACTTGTAATGTGTGACATCACTATTAGGTACTTACCTATATATTCATTTGATAAAATTAAACATAGATTTGAGCTCCTAAATGCGCCTATCTCGGGTATTACGAACTTGACATTGAAAAATATTTTTGCTTTAATTAGCCCAATAGCTAAATATTATAATTATTAATAGGATTATAAGTAGGTCATCATGACTAAGTGAGCATCGTGGTTTTAGTGGCTTTAGAGGTAAGCTGGTCTGAACAGAGCACATTTATTAGTTATTATTTATGAAGTTAAATAGATAATAATTTATTGCTCAATAAAATAAACAATTACAAAAACAAAATGCATAATTAAAATACTTCTTGGCAAAACAACAGCCGGCTTTATCGGCTATATTATAAGTTTCTTTAAATTTTTGAACGGTTCGATCTAAACAATATATTTAAAAAAATAAAATGTCACAAAGCGAGCAAATAAGATTTGCATCAGCAGCTAAGTATGCAGAATTCAGGAGCTCTTCAGTGTAAAGTTTTTTACTGGATGATAGTAATTCCTAAATTATTCTTTCACATTACTAATTGGTTTGTGAATAAACGTGAATATACGTCTGGTTGAACATTTGTATTTTTGTTAGACTCTTGTTTGCAGTCTTAAAAATGAGCCGAATTTCATGAACATAATATACCTACAATAGAAAACGGGAAAACTTACAAATCTACGTGGGATCAGCAATAAAAGTTTACGCTCATGACTCGGCTGGAAAAGTTTTGAATAAACAATAAAAAGCCTATACATTTTTATATCAAACAACTTACTGTTTTAGCAATATAAAATCTAAAGTAAACCAAGTAATTCACATATGCATAAAACATGTCCTACGTGTGACGGTACTAAATTTCACTGATATTACACACTTTAATTTTACACGACATTGCCCTTAATTTTAGAGCAGGCACTTACTTTCAGCGCTGGATTTAGTGTTTACGCTTTTGTAAATATTGCCTTAACAAAAATCGTCTTGCATATAAAATATACTTACAGGTTTTATAAAATATTTTTAGCGCTTTTTATTTTTTGAGACATCATACAAAATGTAGATAAAAATTTCTTTCATTAAAACAGTACAGGAATCTTTTATGTAACAAATCAGAATTGTTTCCGCGGGATTTAGTTTTAACAAAAGTATTGATGAAAATCAATGAAAACTTGAAACTAGAGTCTTTATAACTAAGATAGAAAAGAAAAAATATCTAAATTAAAATAGCTTACATTACATGCATAATATTGTTAAGTTTTATCTAAAAGCATGAATACTGATGTAATAACTTCGTCATATATAGTTCTCAGCTTTTGCGCATATGTTATTTTCCGGAAATTAGGCGCAGCCGAAAGCATATCGTGTAGACCAGTGCTTTTCAATCTTTTCAAATACGCCACCTCTTTACAGGGTGAAAAATTTTGGTGACCCCCTTGTGTCGTAAACAGACAAAAAGTTAGTAATTTAAAAGACTACGTTTATGTTTTTGCTCTATTACTGTTACTCATATTCATCATTAGGGCCTTATACTTTGTCCTGTTCCTTAAAACAGTTGCAATTTCTATAGGAAAAGCTTTAATCGGAGAATCTATATTACTCTATTATTATTATAATATAATAAATGAGAAAGTTTGGAATGTTTGTTGCTCAAGCACGCCAACACGGCTGAGCGGATCTCGATGAAATTTGGCACAGAGATAGATGGTCCTCTGGAATAGCACATGGCTACTTTGACCCTAAAAATTTATGGTTCCCGTAGGATGGATTTGTTTTTGTTTTTCACAGAGTATGTGTGGTACTCCCAACGGCCGTTCCTCCAAGCTATGTATAAAATTTACATTGTGTCATCAAACTGACATTCCTACCTTCTGTCCTTAGTGAACCACAATTCTACTTGCCTACAAAATACCGGTGTTTGCAGTTACCTTCAGGTATACGTGACCTGATTTAGAGTTGTGCAATTAATGATACGTGATTTCAAAGGTTTTCGCGTAAGTGATTGAACAAAGAGACCCGAAGGAAATTGCTGCAAAGTCAACTTTGTGAATTACATTTAAACACTAACATGCACACTCTTTCAAGGCTGTTTTGCAAAGGACCATTTTTTTACCATAAATAATTATTATATTGTTATGAGAGCGGGACTCGAATTAAAGTGCTGTTGAAATTACTATATAATTTATTAGAAGTATACAAACACATATAACATAAGTACAAATATAACTGGACACAACCAGTAAAAACTGCACGATTCAATAACACGCCACAAGTCCGTCACTATATTACTTATAGAATGTACACGTCTTCCACGTATCGTAATCCTCGCTTGTCTGCCGGACCCCTCCGTTCCGGCATTGTTTTATACTAAACTATACAATACAAAAATCGACCGCGTGGACTGACTTATTCAAGAAAATGTAATCTGTACACCTGCGACTATAAACGAATACAATGACAATAGGATGTTTTTATTAATTACATATTTTAGACACAAAGTAAACAAAAGAAGTCTAAATGCGGGGAAAAGTAAGAAACTACAGGTGTGCATTCACTTCGTCGTCACTCGGTCGTAACAATATTTGGATGTTTTATATCAAAGAATATTTTTAACTTTTTTTTTAATATAAAACAAAAAGTTGTAACACTGATTTTTTAAAGTATTTTTTTATTAAAGCAACTTTGTATGATAATGCCTACAAACGCATTGAAATGTTATCTTGAAACTAAATGTCAATTGTTAAAATAAAATTATTTTAAACAAGTGGCAGCGTAAGAATCGGAACATGTTACGGAACCTTCCATTTTCATTCCTTTTACAAATACAACGCAACTTTGAAACACTGCAGGCGGGCTGACATCACGGCCATCTGATGGAGAGTGGTTACCGTCGCTTATGAACATTTACAATACCAAAATTGCCACCAATGTGCAGCTGGAGTTAAAAGGGGACTGGATCTTGCCACTGATGCTGGATCACTAGTCAACATTGTTAAGGTTATCATTAATTACATAATTACAATATTCGTAGGCTGTTACAAATACAAAATCATTCGGCTTTCAACAATTACCGTTATACTTTCACCTTTATAAGTTTTCATGACGAACATATTATCCCCGCAAATTGCTAATGCGCTGGAACCTTGTCAACTTAACATTCACGTGACGTTATCCGCAACTCGATGTATGCGTAGTCGCCGGCCAGTGATACTAGCAGTACTGAGTGTTTGGCTACGGTTACGTCACCAAAATGGCGGCCAGACGCAATAGTAATTTGCGGGGATAATTAAGGCTACTGCAGATCTGGATATTTCTGAGAGTTTCGTTGTATATAGAATATTCTAGTAAAACCGTCTCGAAGCTTATGTACCTTATTCTGAGGCACAAACAATATCCGACGTAAAAATCAGCAGTAAATTTTGCCTGAAAGTTATCTACAATAACACATTTCTCATGTCAATTTCCTTTTATTTCTATATTGTAGCCTCAAGCTATCACGCTAAGAATTAGGCTCTCAGGGTATCTGGGTACTGTATCAATACGATAAGATAAATGTCCCAAATATCTTTCACATCCTATTTGTGATCTGTAAATATACCTAACGTATTTTCGTGAGGCCAAATTACATATTTACGAGTACATTCAACAAATATAATACGCTTATAAAAGTTTTATTTGTGTCATATAGGTATGTGTTTTCTGAAAGTAGTTAAAACCTTTAAAATATTTGAGGAGCTTTTACAACTCATTACTACTTGTCTAAGGCCTGCTTTGTCTCGAATAATTCCTCATTATCGTTCGGACAGATATTTTCCTAACCGACAGCTTAGTGTTTAACTAGAAAATTGCTATTCAAAGTACGATAAGGGCTTAACTTTCAAGATTTGAAAGTTGATTTCTTCTTAACTAATACATGTAAATCAGGCTTTATTAATGAAAGGTCAACAGTCAGTCCTTCTTCTTATTCTTATTTAGCTAATCAATGTCCACTGCCAGACAAAAGCTACTTGAAGTCCGCTCCACATATCCCGGTCTCCAGTTTTTCTCATCCAGTCCCATCCGGCGACATTATACAGGTCATCCATCTACCAGGCTGGAGGGCTTCCTACGCTATGTTTACCGAATCGCGTTTACTACTCAAGGAGACGTCTGCTCTAACTGCCGGTGTTCCTGCCATAGTAATTCTTATTGATATAAAAATACATTTGCTCCCAACGACATAGAAGAACATATTTGTTTTTTTTTAATTCAAGAAATTAATAACTTTATACATGTAGTGTAGTTTATTTTAAATAAAAATACGTTGTGTGGATTATATATTATGGTTAATAAACGTACTCAGTCCTAGATTGCTACAAGTTCGGTTAGATAGCGGTATAACGCAGAGAAGTATAACGGTATGTCAAAGAAGCAAGTGAGGTGTGTAAGAATAAGCCTAAATGGCGCTCTGTTGTTCATGTCTACCCAGCAAGGGACCTGGCGTGAAGTTATGTATGTATGTATGTATAACGCAGACTTTTAATAACATTTAAAAAAACAAAACGTGTAGGGTGTTTGAACAAAATATCTTTTAGAGCATAAGATATTTATATAAAACAACGTAAATTTATTAAAAAAAACATTCCCATTAATCGTTTAAATTAAGTTTGTAATATTATATTAAAGTTATAATTAAATTATTGCAAAACCTTAAGCAATGAATTTGCATACTATAACGCTATCTGGTTTAAGAAAATATCAGTCGAATATTCATAGGCAATAAATATGTCTAGTTGCGCTTTTTATCTATAGAGCTGCGCTATTGGACTATAAATTTAAAATGGCTCAGTGAGCAATTGAACAATCCAAATCTTTCGTTTTAGGATTCTGTAGCTAAAACGGAAAAACGGTGTATGCTTAGTCCACCAGGAACATGGTGGGTTTATTAACCGACTTTAAAAAGTAGGTTGTTCTCAATTCGTCTGTATGTTGTTATTTTTTGTATGTTTATTACTCGAGTTCTCCGTGAACCGATTTTTTTCTTTTATGTTATATTCCCTAATTGATCCCACTGTCACCATGTTAGGATCTGACGAGGAATTTTAAGGAATTCAAGAAATCCACGGAAATTGATAATAGACTTTTTCGTAACACGACATCTCCATGAGTTCTTAACCAATTTACATTTTTTTCTTTTTTCGTAATTTCTATACTCTCAAAGTGGAGACATGGTCAACAAGTCAGGATCTGGTGAATGGATTCCAGGGAAATCGACAGTAATCATAACTTATTAAAGAACGCCGTGCGCCTTAATTTTAGAAAAAAGCTTGTATACACGTGTAGGTATGATATTCTTTACAGACGTTTAATTGTTGTATGCGTTTAAAGCAATTTCTTCGCCTATTGTGGACCGATTTTCATATTTTTTTCTTTATTCGTAAGATTATATACCCGAGGTGTTTTCATAATTACCAAGTCAGGATCAGATGAGTGGGTTGCAGGGAAATGAGAACAACTCTTCCCTTGTTGACGAGTGACAATACTGAAGAGTGAGTTATTAACCTTGTGTAGGCCTACTAGTAGTATATAGTACAATTCTAAAGGCGCTTAATATATTATTTCTAAAGCTCTTCAAATGCTTGCGCAACTAAGAAGTAAAAATATATTTTCTAACAGAAACAAAAGCGACTTCTTTTTGTCACTGGTGATTATGTCACCAAATACTAAAAGTGGACGTAGATAGTTATATCTTTTTCTTCTTCAGCCAATCAACGTCCACTGCTGGACAGAAGCCTTCCTCATCCAATCCTTGCTGGCGACCTTACACTGGCAGTATTAATATAAAATATTTTAAGAACAACGTTATACATTTTTTTTATTGCAGGAGGTCAGCGGACAGGCAGACGGCCCACTTGATGGAAAGCGGTTACCATCGCCTCTGGACATTTGCAACACCAAAGGTGCTGCAAATGCGCTGCTGCTCTTTTAAGGAAGACTGGAGCCTGGTCACTAATGCCGGAACATAAAGCAATATCGTTATGGCGACATACTTTAGACCAGGGGTGGTAGCCGTCCAGTCGGGCAAATGCCGACTTACGACAGGCCGCCCGGCCGCAGAAATTGTATTCTTTCTCCTCATCCTGCACGGATAAAAAATACATAATTATTATCACGCCTTTCTCTCATTGGGAAGCATTTAAATGAATAAGACAAGTTTGTTCCATTGATCGTACAGTCACTTCATAGAGAGAAAAATAAATAAACAAATTTTAATAGAAAGAAATACAATGTAGGTGGCGTGAAAGATACAATCCGATATTTTAAACGACGCGAGAATTTAAAATGCAAGCAGTGATTCTACACCAAGAAGCCCCTGTTCAAATGCATGATACACTTTTCTTATAAAAATATTCCCTACTCAAAGGCAGTGCGACGTTTTCTTTATTCAAGGTATGCGCACCTGCCGCTCGCCTCGCGATGCAATGAAAATTTGTCGTCTTCTTGCCAAATTTGAACTTATTCTTTGCAAAGCGGAGAATGTTTTAGCTCCTCTCATATTTTGATGATGAATACTTGAGAAGTGCTATTTCATAAAGTTTCTTGTGACCGAAATGAAATTGCACGAGCTGTGTTGAATGATAAAGCAGCGTTTTAATAAGGTGCCATTTTACTTTTGATGGACGACGTGACCTGTGCCTTATAAAGTAAATTCAAAGTTCATTGCAGCGTTTATATTTAATTCAGGAGAGTTTTTCTTTATACTCGAAAATGTACAAACGCTACTAGATATTAATAATAATTCTTATAAAAATTATGACAGGATATAAGTTGGCTTTTTCCTTTGTAAATTAATAATGAAAATACTCACAATATTTTAAAGTACACTTTCATTAAACTTTCCGCTTATTGTCGTTTGGCATCACACAAACATAAAGACGAATCTGTATTCCTCTGAAACTATTAAATATAAATATATTACCTATTATATGAATGTACACGTATTTATTACCTTACTAGCTGTCCCGGCAGACGTCGTCCTGCCCGGAAAAGCTTCAATCAATATGCCGACAGCAGCGCCACCTACCGTGTCCAACACGTGAACAAAACTACATCGTGACATAATCATATTTTAATACTACCGCGACTTCGTCCGCGCGGTGCGGTTTTTTAACGATCCCACGGGAACTCTTTCATTTTTCGGGATCAAAAGTATCCTACATGTTGATCAGGGGTATAAACTACCACCATAGAAAATTTCATTTAAATCGGTCCAGTCGTTTCGGAGATTAGCTGGTACAAACAGACAGACAAACAGAGAAACAAAAAAAATGAAAAAAAATCAAAATTAGTTCTATTTCACTTCTTACATCCCCCTGACACGGTTTTTAGCAAAATTTTTTCATTGTACAGAAATTCGACCTCTACAATTTTATTATATGTATAGATATCGAGGTAAGGTATACCAAATTTAAATTCCTTATTTGTGCATAAGAAACACAACCTTCTAAATAAAATCACTTTTATAAGAAAAAATCACCATTCATGTTATGTATGAATGACGATAGTAAGAGACCGGACGGAATGTCACTCGTCCCTCGGAAGGTGGGGCAGCCACTAATGTGGGATGGGACTTTTGTTGACACACTGGCCCCGTCAAGTGTTTCAATGGCCGAGTCAGGGGCTGACCACGCCGCCACTTTATCTGAAGATATCAAACAGCGCAAATATACCTAAAGTTCTTGAAAAAGGTAATATTTCTGTGCCGCTTGAGTTGAAACATAGGCCCGTGGAATCCGTCAGCAAAGAGTTTCTTTATATCATTGCTTCAACACATTTTTTAAATAGGAAAGTCTAAATTATACACAAAATAAATACATTTGACGGCGTACAGAGAGTGTACTTTTATTTAATAACAAGTCTAATAGTTTTTCTTAAGTTTTGAATCTAATGTAGGTACTATACTTACGTAAAATTTTAGCTACTATTCGCCAACCAAGAAAATATAAGGATTTCTAATAATGCTACATACAGATATATACCTGTTTTATTTATATATTAATACACAAAGCAAAAACTTTGAACACCTTTTTTACGAGAATTACGCGGACGGAGAAGTATGAAATTTCCACTTATAGTTTATTTAGAGAAAGAGCGTAGAATGCCACTTTTTTTTAATTATACATAAAAATACATGAAATCAATAAAAAAAACATTGAATCATTACCGTGTATTTGACACACACCCGTATATAATTATACTCTTTTGTTTATTGTTCAAGTCATATTACCAGTTTAGCCTTGCCGAAATCTGTGATTATAGAAGTAATTAAGTCTTTGACATTAATTATGATCGGATTTCGACCACGGGCGGTCAATAATACACATAAATATAAAATGTATCAATTTTGAAAATATAACGCTCCTTTTTTCAGCAAACCTGGAAAAAATTACAGACATACAAGAAAAACATACAATAAACACAAAGATATAAAATATTGTTATTTTTGTCAAATATCGTATGCAACATATGGACCAAATACTAGGAAACGCAAAAAAGTATTTGGCGTTATTGCTTGCGGAACACTGCAAAGGCGGCGATACTCGTGCGTTATTCATAAATTCGTTCCCACACCTTCCATCTGGACTCGTCGCTAAATTTGTCCATATTCGGGGACAATTTTCTAACACCCGAATACTTTCATAAAGTAGCCACTGCAAAAAATGCTTAAGTAAGCAATCTTTTCAAAATTGAGTTTAGTAAAGTTACTACACTCAATTATTAAAAACTTTAATGAAGAGCTTATTGGTACTGTAAGTATATACTTACAGAATACATATGTATACTCGGCTAATCTGAGATAAGTAGTACCTACATTAAAATTATTTCAAAGTGGCAATAATTAATAATCGTTCACTTTGACATACTGTAAGTGTCATCAAGACTTCGCAAAACATATGAATTAATGCACATATAGTAAAAACAGACAAAATTAGTCTGTTTAATAATTTTACAGCAACATACTTAGATAAATTACTAAGATATAGATATAAAGATTGGGCCCGACCATGCTGATGGTCTCCAACCTCTCCATTATAGCTACCCCATGCCTCGTAGTTACTAAATTATTATTAAAAATAATACATACCATCTCAAATATACAAAGGATAACTCAAATACCCGGCTGTAAAAAAACAATTTAAAAGTATTACACTAAAAAGACCGAAACAAGATTGAGAATAGAAAACAAATTCAAAATAAATTATAAACAAAGTAAACTCTCTTTAACAGACTGTATTATGAGCCGAAATGCTAAATTGTCGCACTTGGAGTAGTAGAATTATTAGTAGAATTTTGGATTAATAGAAATTTGCAATTGGATCTTGCCTGGTACTAAACTAAATGCGGGTATGTAACTTAGGCTTCCAGCTCATAATATAGTCTGTTAAGTAGAGTTTACTGTTTATTTTAATTTTGTTTTCTATTCTCGATCCTGTTTCAGTCTTTTTACTGCATTCTTTGAAACTGTCTTTTTGCAGTCGGGTTTTTGATTTTTGAAATAATTTATTTATTTTAGACTTTTTAGTGTTTCGGTACTCTTACAAACAAACAACAAAAATTGTGTTACTTAATGAAACTTAATTTAAAACAATATTGATATTATTACCAATCGGAATACAAATGGAATGAAGTAAATCTTGAGCACGTAACTCCAATATCAAAGTCGGAGCCAAGAATCTAGATCTTAATGAGAATCCAGCACTAATTGGAATGCTCGTGCCATCTCGGCGTATGATAGCGGATTAAAACTTTATTATTTACTAAACGGCACTTACGTGATACTCATAAATCTCTTCTTTAAATGAATACTTAGTGGAATTAATATTTACTAGAATTAATTTATTTTAAAATCCTCTTAGGAACTTAACCAAAAATTAAGTAAACTTCAAATATTAATAAGATGTAGTAGAATGGTGAATAAAATTGTAAAGTGGTAGGACTTTGCCTGTCTTTGTGATTATCTCTCTGGGGCTCGCCCAATTCTGCGATTACAATATGGCTTGATGTTGCGAAGATATTTGTAGCACTTTCAAAAAATTGTGTTTTGCTATATCCAAAATATCTTCTCGATACCGTCTTGGCGCAATAATATTATAGAAGAAAAAAATGGTTTTACCAGTAGTAGGAATGATGTTAGCCGAAATGAATATTGAAAACTAACAAAATTTTGAACAGTTATTTCGCGAGTCTCCGTTTATAATTATGTATAGGGTAGCGTGCCCGTGGCACGCCATTGGAATGGACCGAATACCGAAATCAGGCAAACCTATGATTGAGGAGATAGTGTCCAGCTATTTTGATAAAATAATAGTAGCAGTATTTAGCCCCTGGTCTAGAGTATGCCGCTATAACAATCTTGAGTTGTGATCTGTTAGAACCTAGATCCCAGTTCGCCCCCGAGACCAGCATCACATTGGTGTTGCAAATGTCCATAGGCAACGGTAACTAGTTTCCATTTGCGCAATCAGCCTGTTTACCTCCAGCACTAAAAAAAACGGAATATAATATTATATTATCTATCTATACTAATATTATAAAGACGAAGGATTAGTATGTTTGTAACGAATAAACTCAAAAACTACTGCACCGATATCAAAAATTCTTTCACTATTAGAGTAGCATTCTCATTCTTCCTTAGGCGAGATTATTATAGGCTATATTAAGACTTCGATAATGTCACCCACGTTGTGAAAAAAAAATCGTATTTCAGAGGGAACCGGGCTGTTTTAGATTCACAATTAGATCCGGTAGATCGTACTGGAATCGGATACTAGATTTTTATTTTTTTAAGGCAGGTCAACGTCTGGCAGAACCACTAGTAAGTAATACTATACATAATAATACAATCTATATATATATATATATATATATATATATATATATATATATATATATATATATATATATATATATATATATATAGTAAAATACTAAATTTGCCGTCTCAGTACATTGAAGCTATTAAAAAAACATCTGGAATATCCCAGTGTTTTTTTTATGTAACCTTTGTTATTTAAGGAATTGTAAAATATTCTAAGATTCTCATCCGTGCAGGAACGGAGAAAGAATACAATTTCTTGCTGCCGGGTAGCCTGTCGTAAGAGGCGACAAAACAACCCATAGCCAGGTGGTAGTGCATTTGCCCGACTGGATGGCTACCACCCCTGGTCTAGAGTATGTCGCCATAACAACCTTGTGTTGTGTTCCGGCATTAGTGACCAGGTTCCAGGCTCCCTAAAGAGAGCAGCAGCGCATTCGTAGCACCTTTAGTGTTGCAAATGTCCATAGGCGATGGTAACCGCTATCCATCAAGTGGGCCGTCTGCCTGTCTGCTGATCTCCTGCAATAAAAAAAAAAAAAAAAAAAAAAATGCCCGACTGGATGGCTCCCACCCCTGGTCTAAAGTATGTCGCCATAACAATCTTAAGTTCTGTTCCGGCATTACTGACCAGATTCCACTTTCCCTTAAGAGAGCAGCAGCGCATTTGTGGCACCTTTGCTGTTGAAAATGTCCATAGGCGATAGTAACCGCTTTCCATCAAGTGGGCCATCTGCCTGTCTGCTGTACTCCTACAATAAAAAAACTTATTTACAGTTCAGTTAAATATAATTTTTGAAGTAATTATTGAAATACGGCCTATTTTTGCTTACATGCTTTTCTATGTATCCAAATACAAATATACATACACAAAACAATGGGTGATTGTCGCCTCTACGACTCGGACTTGCTAATTTTTAAAACATAATGATATTACATTTAAATGTGGAACACAAACAAGACATTTATTAGGAATTGACGATCATCAGCAAAGCGTAATGTCAACGGCTTGAGCATCAATCACCTTCTATGCGAAGGATTACTCAAACCAGGGCGTGATCCACCAAAGGCGAGGCGACGTAAATTTACATAAATAAGCTCATCTGTATTCAACATGCAAGCCGAGAGGAGCTCATGCAACAACATGTGGCATTCAACTTGCAGACCTCTATTATTAATTGTGGACAAGTGACGCGAGGGAGCAGTTCCACGTACTGCCCGGGCCAACCTCGTTGTTTCCCAGTTTAATGGAAGTTGCGGACCGCTTTTAGTTAAACTTTGTTTATTGATTCATATTTCAACTATTTTCCTAACAAATAACTTCCTTAGAAATAAATTTACGTTATCCCTAAACACAGCTTAGTTTAGTTTTTAATAATAGTCTGTCAATTATTTTAATAGACTATCTACGTACCTATCTATAAATACGACGTACGTGCGATAGACAATGAAAATATTCCACCCTTAAACCTCTTTTTGTTCAACTAACTTATCCTAAAAATTTTATAAACGCGAATGTTTGTAGGAATGGATGTATAGATGTATGGATGTATGTTGGTGACTCTTTCACGCAAAAACTACTGAATGGATTTTGATGAAATTTTACAGCATAGCGTAGATATCAGAATAACACACGCTATTCTCTATAAAGATATAGTGTAAACTATACAAAATATAACAATTTTCCATCACCACGCAGTAGAAACTGCGGGCGCAGCTAATATAATGTAACTCTTCTTGAAATATCCACACAGAATATGTAACTTATTAAATTTTACCTAAATATTGATATATTTAAATAGTACATTGTAAAACAGTGTAGGTATTTGATATTTATTTTTCCTATATCTGTACAGGAAAGGAAACTTAGTTTATATTATATTCTACCTTATAATGATACCTTAAGACTATAAGCAGAATACTGAGCCTAGATCATCGAAGTCACTGGATAATCTTCCTAGAAGGCTGGCTACGTTAGCTCGCTGGATTCCATACTGTTCCCTTGTGCGAGGTAAGAACCAGCCCTATATCTTATTAAATATTTTGTATCGGGCTAAACTGGCTTTTTTGTATTATATTAAATTTTAACTCGTAATAATGCTAATGAATGGATAGTATGACCATTTAGTAACCAGCCATTATTTTGTTTACTTTTATGTATTTTTTTTGCTTCTATATTATTCTGCTTGTCCGTGAGAAACTTTATAGGCGTAATACCAGCCCTGGTTGATATAGCCAGCATTCTACTGAGCTACGCCCAATTTACAACTCACTTTTATTGTTTTTGTACCAACAAGTGTGTTTTACCTTGTATATGGATCTAAATAAATATTTTTTCTTTCTTTCTGTTATTTTGGTAATTGAAATATATCCATGAGAGCACTATTACTAATTTCGCCATGAATTGAATTTTATTTAATTCTTACTTTTCGCCCATTTTAATATTATATAAAATTATTAGAGCTAGGCGAAGCGGTTTTGCGAAACGGTGTCAAATTAAATTGGGCTCCCTAGAAATAATTATAACCATTAATCAAATTAAACCTAAATAATTAAATAGAACGTTTTAGTGATATGCTTAATAAAACTTTAACAATTATTCATTAATACTTGACATCTTTGTCTTCCGTGCTCACGGCCACTAAAAGGTGGCCGAAACGTGGAATAATAAAAATCAAATAAACTACCGAGCTTAAAATCGTTAAAATGTACTTTAATTAAAATTGGGTTCTTATAAACTATCTATCACGATAAAATACGAACAAAGGGCAGCCATATTGCTCAAACTTAATCGATATTATTGTATTAAAATAGCTCCGATTGCTATCGGTAAGTTCCTTGGTAATCCATAAGTTTATGAAACGAACCAATATTACAAGGCCGCAAGTGAACGTGTAAGGATGGTTAATAACAATATAGCTTAACAGCAGAGTTAACCCCGAAGGTTGCTATTAAACAAGTTGGACGTAGATTTAAATTTTGAGCTCATAAATTAACCCTTCATCCTTTTGAAATAGCAAAAGGGATTGGGACCTAATGGTCTATTTGTGAAACGTAATGGTTCGGCCAGACCGAGAGTATTAGACAATTTGGACATATTTTGACTTCACTCCATTCATATAAAGAGGCATTATACGGGATCTTTATCTAAAAGGTTGAGCTTGGGTTCAAATAAAATACGGTAAAAATAGTTTCGTTTTATCGTTTCTAACCTTGCTAATATATGAATGTGATATGTTTCGATGTTTACATATTTTGTCATTCCTTTTTACGAAGCTTTTTTCTACATGAATGTATTTATTTTAATATACAATCTTACAGATTACTTATTGAAAGTTCATCATGCTTCGAAAGCAATTTTAGTTACTGTTAAAAGAGAAGTAGCGTCGCAACAAACTCCCCAGGATCGATCAATAGACTATCCAAAATCATTTCATAATTAAGAGGTATAGATAAATATTGAGTGCTTCTAGCTTTCTCCAATATTAATCTACTTTGAAGTTTTAAAACAATTAGACTTGAAAGCAATTTGATCTCTGTGGAGTGAATAATAATAATCTGTTACACATAAACATAGACTTTGGCCATTGATTTATTTGCAACGACAGTTCACATGAAGTGTTTTCCACGATTATATATATATATATATATATATATATATATATATATATAATCAAAAAATTTTATCAGACATTTTTTGTCGAGCGTTCAATTCTCTATAAAGATTGAAACAGCGATTTATCAGTTAACCAGTCGTTTGAACGGTACTAAAATCACAAGAAGCAAAAAAAAAATTTCCTGTGTTATTCTTATGGGAATTAAAAAATGCGATGAGGACTATCTTAATATTAATATTATGGGCTCATCTTTTCACATGAATATTTTTACATCCAAAAGAAACTTTTGAGCCTGTTTGGAAACAAAATATTTTTTTGATCACCCTAATATATATATATATAGATATACATACAACTGAATGGCCACCACCCCTGGTTTAGAGTATACCGCCATAAAAATCTTGTGTTGTGTTCTACCATTAGTAGCTCTGTTCCAGTTGGAGAGCTGCAGCATATTGGTAGCACTTTTGGTGCTACAAATGGGTGATGATAACCGCTTTCCATCAGGTGGGGCATTTACCAGTCTACTGAACTCATACAATAAAAAAATTCAACAAGCTTAAATTAAATTTTAAGTTACTGTAAATTATATAATTAAAATACATACATTTAATATAGTTTATCAAATATAATCTGATTAAAGATCCTTTAAGATACAAGCTTACGTGCATGCTCCTCAGCGACAGCAATTTGGAGTCCATTTTTTTACATATAGATTTATATTATTTTGTAAGTATTTTATTTATAGTAAGAACTTACCTACATTAAATTCAATAAGAACAACATATTTAAAAGATAGTGCAGATTCACGTTTCAAGTAAGGTGAAATTGGCTTTGTGCAAATTATAAAGATGATTAAAAATATATTAGATTAAATAAATATTCTTAAGTTATCTCAAATTTTAAACGTATACATGAACTAGGTTGTAACGAATTTTAATAAAGAAACTAATTCTAATGTCCTTTTGTTTTAATATAAGGTTTAAATTATTCGTAGGTCATGTTTGCAACATGATAATTGAGCTGACGAAATATCTAAAAAGTGATCAAAACATCAAGTATTAAGGGTTTTGTCATTGTGGCGAATGCCCACAGTTTTTTTATTTAGCTACGGACCACTAAGAAGTGTTTTTAATATAAAGTTCAGACAACAAACAAAAATCTTTGTGACGTATAGACGTTTCTCAAAATCACTAAGGAATCCTTCAATATTAAATTAGAAATACACTTAAATTCTTAATTAGATAAACAGGATATAATATATAATTCATTTCTTAAACGGAATTCAATAAGTATCAAACTGCATTTTGAAACTTATCTTTTAAAGTGACAGCATAAATCGAAGTTGATCTGAATTTATTGTTACTCAAAATATATATTAGTTCGACTCTAACGAACATGTACTCGTTGGTAATCATGTCTAGACGAATAATAACCCATTTGCTCGTAAATCCCTATTTATTCTGGGTATGGATATTTATGTTATTTGCTTAGCTTATCTGATATCAACGTGCAATTTCGATTGTATTTGATTTTCGTTTGTATTGTCTCTTAAATCAACGATACTGTATTAATATTTGATAACCTCTGTGACTTAGAATTTTGTGTACTAACTCGATTTGCTCAATAGACACACAAATCCCGGGCTTGACGCCAGTAGGGCATATCTTGTAAGCAACCTTATAGTTCTTACTTTGGCCTGACCATTATTGGGATCGGTCTTTATGTTATCCGATGTTGTCTATAAGTGTAATTTACTTGAATTGGAAATTTATACCAACAGTTACAGTGAAGGCACGCTTGGCTGTCCATCAAGAGGCGTTGGTACCAACGCTAGTGGCAGTGAAAGTAAGGCATGGCAGGAGATGCATGACGTAGGATAAACGCAGTTGAATTGGGAATTTTAAAAAGTATATGTTAGGTTCGGTTGAATTATATTTTAAGGAGTAGTGTGACAAAGGAATGTTGTAAATTCAAATATGTAACAACAAAAGTATAGAGAGAATGAATGAAAGTAGAATCACAAAACAAGTGTATGAAAGCATTGCGAATGGTAAAGTTGATACCGGAAAACCCAGATGTACACACCATGCTCGATTAGCAAAAGTATTAAATAAAAGTCAAGTAAAAAGCCCCTCAAATATAAACGTGCATGTATAAAGAGATTAATTTCAGTAGATGAAGCAAAAGTTGTTTGCCAATAGGAGGTTGGAAATTCGTTTTCAGTCATAAAAATTGTGTTCTTCCTTGACTTTTAAGCTATTAATTGGAAAAATTCGAAAAAAATCAAGAGGTCCTTTAGCTTAAAAATACTTTCAACGAAAATTGGTTTGAACAGGGTCCGTCAAATAATTTGTAAGACTTATTTTGAAAGAAGGTAATTTCTATTAAATGTTTGTCCTTTTATTTTATCGCATCTATCGTGCCCTTTATTATACGTGGACTGACACGCACTTGACACGCTCTATATTTACTCTATTTACGGGCTTCTAATTATAATGTCAGCACACAACCCTCAAATTTAAAGTACATGTTGCGGCGGCGCTGGATTTAGCTTTAAGCGAACTGTGTCAACTTTGCGGGAAAAGAAGTGCGGACAATTTGGCATGGGAATCGGAACGAGCACGCACTTACCTGGTTAATGGGAATGAAACACGGCTCCTCTTCTCCACTATCCACTATCACACACACTTTATTGTATTTTTATATTTATAATATTTGATTTTATGTTTATTTATTTTTAGTATATGATATGTTTATTATATGTAAATGTTGCGGTGCGGAGCGAGTTATATATTTATATGGTGTGGGTGCGGTATATTTTAAGTTAATTTATGCTATTTTATGTATTTACAATGCGGAGGAGATATTTAATTTATTTTAATGATATGACAATGAGTGATTGAAGTGACGTGCGAAAGGGGAACGCGCCGTCACATTTCGAGGAAGAATTTAAATATTCGAAGAAAAGTATGAATAGGTCGAAAGGAGGTTCATATGGCGGTACCATTTCCCCCGGCCTTAAAGGGTTGCCTTTAAAAAGAAAGTAAATTAAAATACGAAGGACCAATAAATTAATCAAGCGGGCGAAAGTCCAAAGTTAAATGCGGTGAGCGAAATCAAATTTAATGTTTAATTAGCGAATGGCAACCATTAGTAAAGTGAGCGGAGTTTAAACTGTATATGTATGAAGCGAGCGAAAAGGTAATGTATAATGAGCGAGCGGATATTTTTATACAATGAACGTCCAGTACGATACATGTCTGATTATTAAAAGATATTTCCAAATGAGCGGTACAATAGACATGAGCGAAGAAATAAAATAAACTGAGCGGTTATAAATGAATAAAGCTTGAGTGGGGGACTAATAATATGTCCATTCTATTTAAAAAGGTATGCGGAGCAGAATATTCAATTAAAATTCAACTTAATTAACATATCTCAAGTAGACGAGAGTAATATAATAAATTAGCGAGCGAAGAGCTAATATAATATAGCGTACTACGCAAACAAACAAACGCGAGCAAGTAACTTAAATTAATAGAGCGTATTCAATAGTTAAAAGATCAAGCGAAGAACCAATTATTAAAGTCCAATATAATTATAGCGAATAAGTATAAAAGTATAACTCTACGAGAGCGTACCCTAATAATAAAGGAGCGAGCGCGGATGTTGGACTAAATAATGCTCAAATAAATAATTAATGAAGCGTAAGAATGAGCGTGAGACTTTAACTAGCAAGGTCCAAATTAATATAAAAAAAGCGGGAGCGGGACCTATACTAGTATAGTCCGAAGTTAATTAAAGAAGCGGATACGGGACCTAAACTTACAAGGTCCAAAATAAGTATACATGAGCGGTTGCAGGACCTAAATAAGCAAGGACCGAAATTAGCTTATAAAGAAGCGAGAGCGGGCTTGGGACCTAAGCACGCATGGTCCAAAATAAATTTATTAGAGCGGGTGCGGGACCAAGACAGCTAGGTCCGAATTAAAATAAAGTGCGGTAACAAGGCTTATATTTGTTTGGTCCAAAATAAATTTACAAGTGCGGTGCGGGACCAAAACAAATCAAGATCAAAATAAACTTATAAGAGCGAGAGGATCAAAGCACGCTTGGTCCAAGTATATACTTATTTACAAGAGCGTCTAGGAGACCAAAGCAAGCTTAATCCATAATTAAATAAAGAAGCGGAAAACAATTAAGTAAATAAATGCGAGTATTGAAACTAATCTAACCTAATCAAAAGTTTCAAATAAAATAAATATTTCTTAATTATTAAATTAAAACTAAAGCGGGAAGCCGGTTATATTTAAACCAAACAAAAATAATATTTCATTGACAACTAAAAGAAAAATAAATATAAATATAAGTTCGGGTATTGGACACAACCAAATGAATGAACGCGTGAACTTCATTCATTGCGAATATTCGGATTCACGATATACCGTCTCGAAGACTGTGTTGCCTATTACCCTAAAACAACAACTAAGAAAGCGATGCGGTGGAAATTATTTAAAATTAAAAATATTAAATTAATAAAACATTAATCCCTCGATCCGAGTAAAGACATCGGATGAGGCACGATGCGACAAAAGTATTTGACTCAATTTGTCGCAAAGAAAATTTTAAATTTTCGCGGGTCGGCTTAAAACAAGAATTGTATTTGAAAACTCTATGATGACCGGGAATCACCCGTAAAACAATGTCCATAGAATACTTTATCATTATGACATTATACGATGTATTAAAATTATGAAACGAATGTAAAACGTCATTAGAACAGAGCGCGAGATTATATTGATAACTCGAACCTAAAAGTATGCGACTTTTCGAAGAGGTTTTATTTTGTACTATTATTACAGTGCGCGGAAACAAGCAATGTTCAAATAAAGTGGGCGATTTAAACATCGTAATATATGCGAATAGATACCAATTATCAAAACATGAAAGTCCTATATCTTGGAAAGATATATTATGTTTGTCATTGATGAATATAGTATTTTGCGAAAGTTTATAGTCGTTTGATTTAAAACCACAGTGACGTTTAATCAAACGAACTGATGAAACAGATTTTAATAAACATTCATCAATAGCCACAGGAACTACAGATGGCGTCAATGTGGCGCGGGAGTAAATAAGTGCGGAAGACGACAAGGACTTGCTTAGTACAGCTAAAGTCGAAGTATCTGAATCAGATGCGGTTTGAGTACAATTTTCAACATCGTGACTATAAGAAGACATTGATGTAGATATATTAATAAGCGGAAGAAGAACATTCTTATGAGGAAGATCAGGTTTTGACGTAGAAGACTGCGGTACGTGTGAAACATCAAACTGCATAAGCGACTGTAACGACTTGCTTGGTACAGCTAAAGTCGAAGTGGGTGCATATGATGAGGTATGACGACGCTTTTCAACATCGAGACTACAAGAAGCCATTGACGTCGATATCTCGTCATTGCGGTACGTATCAATGTGTACATTATTAGGCGAGAGCGGTGTAGATTTATGAGGTAAATCGTCATTAATTACTAATGACTGCGATGAACAAAGAGCATCAGACTGCGTTGAAGACTGCAATATTGAAGTGCTTGATACAACAGCGAGTGATTGTAAAGCGGTTTGATCGTTATTTTGAACATGATTGCAATCTAGTACGTTGTTCTTTGATTGCAGCCTCCTAAGGTCTGCTTTTGTTTTGCAATATAATTCCTCAAAAGGAATCATTGCATCAAAATCAGGTAAGGCACCTGGCACACTCATAAGGAGAATTTCGTTATATTTGTTTGCGGTATCTTTAAATTGCTTGCGAATGTTGTCCAAAGTTGCAGCATAATGCAGAAAGCATTGCAGACATTCTGTACTGTCAAAGGCCTGCTGCGATTTTGTATATATTAATTGAAGAACTTGAAATAAGCTATTTTGTCGAGCCTTTAAACCCATTAATTCGACGTTGTCATCAATGTTCAAACTGGACGACATATTGATGACAAACGTAACTCGATTCAAATTAAATGAAAAGAATAAAAAACAAATGCGGTTAAATAACAAATATGTCGCGGAAAATTGATAAAATGATATGGCGAAATGACGCGAGATGAAATATGATTTAATCAATAAAAAAGATTAAAATATATTTATTTCTATAAATAGAAATAACACTCGGCTAAGGGTTGCCTAAACGTGCGGGTGCGAGTAATTAATATAGCTTAGACAAACACCTATAAGACCGAGGGCGGTGAAAAAAAGGATGCGGGGCGGTAATTTTCCTAGCTCTAAAGCTAGGAAACACACGAATGCGAGAATGCGGTATATGATATGCCTATGGTAGGGCTTTAAATATAGGAAATCCGGCCCGATTACGCCAAAATTACGCGTATCGAGTATCCGGCTCGAAGGACCATTTGTTGCGGCGGCGCTGGATTTAGCTTTAAGCGAACTGTGTCAACTTTGCGGGAAAAGAAGTGCGGACAATTTGGCATGGGAATCGGAACGAGCACGCACTTACCTGGTTAATGGGAATGAAACACGGCTCCTCTTCTCCACTATCCACTATCACACACACTTTATTGTATTTTTATATTTATAATATTTGATTTTATGTTTATTTATTTTTAGTATATGATATGTTTATTATATGTAAATGTTGCGGTGCGGAGCGAGTTATATATTTATATGGTGTGGGTGCGGTATATTTTAAGTTAATTTATGCTATTTTATGTATTTACAATGCGGAGGAGATATTTAATTTATTTTAATGATATGACAATGAGTGATTGAAGTGACGTGCGAAAGGGGAACGCGCCGTCACATTTCGAGGAAGAATTTAAATATTCGAAGAAAAGTATGAATAGGTCGAAAGGAGGTTCATATGGCGGTACCAGTACATATATTTTATCATTCAACACACCCATATAATTATTTGAAACAAATACAAGCACATTATGAACGAAGCCGCACATTTAATTTGTGGTCATCACTGTTGGGCTATTTCGTAAATATATTTTATACACTGATCCAAACAAGGTAAATTAGGAATGATAAATACGATTAAATGGGCCGCCAGGTTTGGAAAGGCTTAATTAGGGATTACCCCGCCCAAAAGAGGACGCAGAAATTTAACATTACTTATTTTAAGGTCAACCGGAAAACGTGGAAAGAACAACCAGTTGTTTTCCCTGCGTATTAGAATTTCATTAATTGTTTAAAATTTCCAAGTGTTTTAAATTGTTTTGTTTTATTTACGCTGCTTGTTAAATTTGTTTATTTTTTTGATATTATATCTTTTTAAAGGTTTGTTTGAGATTTTTATGATAAAAAGTTCGTGTTTGGCCACGATCATGCCTAATATTAGACAACGATGTGATCGAAGATAGAGAACGCTTATTTACGTAAAAATTTTATACCTGAGTCTAGACACTCGGATTGTATTTTTCGAGTAATACGGACTAGTAGTGTATTCCTCAAATCTGCCGTACGCAGAAAGCAGTTTTAGGTGATTGTGTAATTTTATTTGTTTTTTCAACACATAGTTTTATACTCTGTCACGAATAGAATATTTAATTTCGTTTATTTATGCAATTTAATTTAGCTTCTTCAAGTGTCAAAAAAATTTGACATTGACATCACGCCATAACATAAACAGAGCGTTCCATTAGTAACCCAAAATGCTCCGTTAGACGTTCCGCAAAGCGACCGCGGTCGTTGTGGTCGTGGCGAAATCGTCACTAATGAAATCATCATTTTCGATCATACAACGCTCACAACGACCCATGCCAAGGGGTGGGTCGAATAGCCGTTCCACTTGGGCTTACGATTGTAACGCCGGCAAGCAAGTGGAACGGGATAAATCGCGGCCGTGAACGTGGTCGTTATGACTCCTTAATGGAACGTAACCAAGAGAGACGCTAGTGTAAATTTCAACTGATCAACCAGAGGCTACGTCGGAAGAAGGCTATTCGAACCACCTCTTGACATGGGTCGTTGTGTGATCGAAAATGATGACGTCATTAGTGACGTTTACGCTAAGACCACAACATCCGCGGTCACCTTGTGGAGCGGTTATCTGAGCATTTTTGGCGATGTGAACTACTAATGGAACGCCCTGAGAGATAAAAAGTAATATAAACATTTGAAAATTGAAGACTTCAAAAGTAAACTCACTGATTATGCACCTTCATGCCAAACTCCGAAATCAGTATTTGTCAATACATAAATATCAAAAGATACTCACGAACAGTTTGTTAGGTATCGGCGTAAATAAAAAGCGTTCAGAGCACTTGCTCACAAGATTCGACTCGCTTATGTAAATCTTGTTGGTGCGTGCAAACGTATTCACGGCTCCTGATTTTTATCGTACGGTATATGTGATTCACTGAGGTGTGTGATATATTTACATTTTATCTGCGCATATCGTATTTATTTGGCTGAATAGAAACGGAATACTGTGACTGATATCTCGATCGACGTGATGTCACGATGGTGCACATTAACATATCTGGAGGAAGCTCTTAATGCTATGTGTCATGTTGTAACAATTTGACGTTATAAGTAATCCTTCAACAACTTTGGAAATTTTTGTGTTCATATAATTTTTTTTAATTCAGTCTAAGTTCCAGTGGAGAACATTTTTTGATAGTCGGACATATAAGTAAAAAATCAAATCTATTTTCTTTCTATGTACACCGCATTGCAACGGGTTATCACTGCTTAAGGAGAAGAAGCTGAAAGAAACTCCCCAGCAACACGTCTAGTTAAAGATTCTTTAACTTCATATTTGTCTATGTCAGCTCATGCATAATAAAAGATATTATAAAGTAAATAAATATGTTATAAATAAATACAACTCATTTTCCAACAATTAATAGAGTTGCAGCAAACAGTAACCAACAGGAGAAAATAAATAGTACCTAAGTCTTCACAATTGATCGGTGTAAACTTTGGTTTGTTATTTTGTAAGAACTCAAACATTTTCTTTATATTTTTATCCACTTAAGCACACGAAAGTGTCAGCATACTAGATGTCATAAAGTGGTATACATTTAACGCCACTTAAGTAAATAAAAATTAAACTATAAAAAAATGGGTTACGTTATAACTAAAAAAATAAATAAACACAAGCTTATAAAAATTAAAATATAATCAATCACATGACTGTTTGTTCGCTTGGTTCGGTGTAAAGTAAAACCCATTCCAGACGGTTCGTTTCTGCATTTCAATTCAAATTAATCAACCAAAGTGGTCCATAGAAACTTAACTTTACTTCATACTTATAAAAAAAATGACGCCAGTTCGTTTGAATGTATATATGTATGTTCCTTTCACGATTCTAGTAAATAATCGATCCTCGTGAACATTGTGAATATTGTCTTTCGATAATAGGGATGGTTCTAGGATACTATTTGTTGGTATAAATTGGGATAAGCTATTTGTAATTAGCAAAGACTTAGATCAAATTAGCCTAATGTGCCTTCACTTAGTATTAACTTAACTTACTTTTATAAGTATTTTGTTTTTATTTATTTCGTAAATAAATTTTAATGGAATGTTAGGGAAATTTGATCAAATAATCGATTTAATTTACTACCATCCTTTCCCAAAAACTCATTTAGTACAGCAATTTGGCAACCTAAAAGAATCATTAATGAAAATATTGGAAGCCACAATTTCATCAGCAAACAATTATTTTAAGGCTAATAAAAAACGAAAGATTTTATAGCATCTTTCAAAGATCAAAACAGCCTCTTAATTAAGTTACTTTATTACATTTTCTTTGTGAAACTTTCAAGCTTACTACTTCAGAAAAAGGAGTTTCCTTTGTGTCCGTTAATTAAATATTTTTTGAATATGGACGTAAATTTACGACATAATTTTTACTCTTCTATTCAAAGAACTATATATACGACATTGTGTAAGTAGTAACAATATGTTTTGCTTTAATTTACAAAGAATAATTAATAATAATTAAGTGAAAATTCATTATGTCATAAGTTAGTTTTTAAGATATAGTCATTACAAAGCTAAATGACTCAGATATCATGTTGTGTCATTGCACAAAAGGAGACAAATATCAAATATAGTTATGCTAAGTAAAATTGCAGTTGAAAATAGACTTACCTTACTTATTATCGAAAATAAGTTTAAAAGTGCCAATAAGACTATCCTCCAATACAATCGTTTCTTCCTCGGATATTTAGTAGATAATTGTAGGGCAGATTTTTATTTTATCGTGTGCCATTTAACTGTAATCTTTTAACTGTTACTCATGATATAGATTTATTTAATACTAAAATACAAAATGTCAAGACGGTCTTGGTGAAGCATTGGTCTGAATACTAATGGTTGCACTTAATAGGTGGTTTTTAAAAATCAATTATTTCTTTTATAATTTCTACTTATTAATTTAATTATAATAATATTATATAATATCAGCTCATAAATGTCCTACTGCTGGGCCCGGGTTTCCCATTATAGGGGGGGAACGGACAGTATACCCGCCACGCTTGTCCAAGGAGGCTTGGCAGATTTGACACATCGGTTATCTCGATGTGCAGGTTGCATCACGATGTATTCCTTCACATTCTTCTAAGAGGTGCATGCGTTCCGGTCAGGATCGTACCCGCACCCTTCGATTTAGGGGCGCGTGCGCCATCCATTACGCTACCAAGACTTTTAATTTATTTAATAGACTGTAAAGTATTTACTAGCAAACATTGACGATATTTCTATGTGGGAACAATTAAATAATTGTAGATATTTTAGTTATATGTACTTAGTTATAAATAGTCTGTTTTCCGAATAAAATAAAGAATAAATACATAGGCATCTAACAAACATATTGGTACTAGCCTAAAAGAAAACATTTGAAAAAAATTTTGAGGCGTGTTAGAGGCAAGCTGGAATAATGCTCTTGATTACAGCTCGTAGGGCTGGCTCGATTGGTGCGATACCGCGCTCTCCACACAATATCGGCGTGAAACGGTTACAATTAAATATATTATATATACTATTTGTGTTTCGTGCGTTGATTGAGAGCTCCGATGGCCCACGTTTCCCCTTCACCACCGACCAATATTTCCTATTTAATCCCCTCTATCTCATTTTACCTGACTGGTCACTCTATCTCATCCTCCTATCCCATTTTCTGTATTCCATCCCAAAGGCAACGCATTGGCTTCACCATTTTTCACCATTATTAGTGTTGCAAACGTGTAATGCAACAATAACCACTTTCCATGTTCCATGAGCTACTTTGTCTGCCTATTTGCCAGCTTCCCAATAAAAAAGTCTTGGTTCGGCATTGCTAGTATTTTAATTTTATATTTTAACTAGGATATATCCGCTATATTCCTGGACTTCGTTTACGCCAGACATGAAATTCCCGCGGGATTCCCGTGATATAAAGTATCGCAAAATTTAAAAAATAACGTAAACTATCGTTTCAGTGGAAACTGTGTCGGAACAAGGTATTTTTTATGCATCCGAAAAACTTAAGACCGCTCTCGAGAAAATTTCCGCAGGATTCCCGGGAAAAATATCATATATTTTATTACATAAAATTTGCTATCGATCACATCGGTTTTTTTTAATCTAGTCATTTTAAATCATACCCAGAAAAATTACCGCGGGATTCCCAGGGTAAAAAATGGTACAGATTTTAAGTCTAGGAATTTTCTTTCGATCAGCGAAAACTGCATCAAAATTTGTCTAATAGTTTTTACGTGAATCCCGAACAAACAGACAAGAAATCTAAAACAAATTGCATCGTGTTCTCCACCGCTTATATAGACTAATCCAGATGGTTTTTTTAAATAATTCGATGTACAGACACGACACGGACTTTTATAATATTATAGATTTACAAATAAACGTCTTTGCGAATAGCTCAGTGCGATAACAGGCATTATCATTAAGTACTTGAAAAGTTTCCCAGACCTCCTGGGGTAATTCGTCATTTACAAAAGAAAACGTAGACTTTCAAATTGTTTCACAATGAATTTTCTTACAAGGATTAAAGTTACAAGGGTCTTTCATTAACAAACTTGAATTGCGTAAGGGAAGAAATATGAGCTAACTTCGATCATTGAATCGGGTGCGCTTGAACGCCTTTAAATAGATTTTATACAAAAAATATCTGAGAAGAAAAAGTAAAGTACCTGCCACATAATAGCTACAGAATTCTTGGCGAAAACCTAGCCACCTTACAATAGTAGCCCCTTTGAGTAATTCAAGAGGCTAGAATATAGATAGATTAAGGTTGAGATATAATACTTATGAGGTAGATATTCATATTTTAGCATTAATCGCTACTTACATGTACATAATATCTACTAGACTCATATCACACAATACGAAAATTGTATGTGAAGTTTTTCCATATTCAGACATTTTGTCATTTAATATTGTTACAACCTAGGCGCCGACAAAGACAAATTCCACGTACAGATTTGTACAAGCACATTTATTACTCGTCGGCTTTTGAACTAATAACTAACATTGAAACTATTGTAATATTTTTATGACCCTCTTCTTTTGTTCACTTATTTATTGGCATACGTTTATATTTATTGTTGAAAACAGCCTATTGTCCATTATACTCGCTCATTAGCGTCATTAGGCAGGTGTTGCGGATTCATTACCATTTGTGTAGCATAAAACGAGGGC